>CM041784.1:1498416-2894003 GCA_023375725.1 Nephotettix cincticeps | reverse complement strand
TTTAAATGCAAGAGTACCTAAACATAAAACCAGTTTTTTTCAAAATCATTTTTCTTACAATGGAGTTTCACTTTTTAATGCTCTTCCAAACTCCATTAAGGCAAAGGCAAGCTGCCCCAAAATTTTTGAAAATATGGTTAAAAAATTTTTAATTGAAAAATGTTTTTATAATGTTAAGGATTTTATTGGTTATAATGACAAATCCTAGTTATTTTAAAGAAAAAAATACGTTGTTTCATTATTATATACATAGTTTATTATGACTACTTACTAATTTTATTGACACTATTATGCAGTTTTTGTTAACAACTGTCAAAATAAAGCAATTTGAATCTGAATCTGAAATGAGTGTAGGATGATTGCGGCACGATCTTGTAGTCTTGTTACTGACTAAGGCTGACATGTTCGTATCAGCCTTAGTGAGTTACAAGACCACAAGATCGCGCCACACTCATCTTACATTCAATCCTCATTCATACTTGGCTTAAAATACCTACATTGTAGTATGGTTGCCATTTCAATTATCTAATCTAATCTAATCTTCCCCAATAATTATGGACCTTTTGGTGAGTATCCTCTCTACTATAAACGTGTCTCTGATCATAGGCACCTAATTCATCAGGTAAATGTAGAGAGGCCCTACAGTATTATTTGATAATCGATAAGCCTGGTTATAATGGCATTCCAACGATATTTTCAAGGTTCGTTTCTGAGGTAAATCCATGGACTTTTCTTTGGATATGGCAAATTCCTGTTTTCGTTTCGAATTTCCTTCTCGTTTAATGAGGATTTTAAAAGAGCTTTAAACTTTTGTAAATACCTCTAATATTTTTTCAGATCTTATTTTAAAAAAGGTCAATGCTAAAAGGGCTCAAAAAGATAAGTTGAAAGTTCAAAAAGTTAAGATAGCCTTAAAACAATAAAATGCCAACATTGTATGAAAGGAAAAACTTATAATTTTGTACTTCTTTTTTGTACTATTTTTGACTTCAAGCTAATTTTTTTCAAACATACATACTTTAAACAGGTCAAGCACTCAAATTATATAATAAGAACTTTAATAAAGTTGACTGTTAAGTGGCAATGATTTTTGACATGGAGATGTCTTGGCTCTAGGGAGGGGGTGTTGGCAATTCGTAAGATGAAAATTTGAAACAGGTTTCCATAGAAACTACTAGAGCTATTGTATTGAATTTTTAATACATATAAGAATAAGAATAGCTGTTTAAAAGAACTGAAAAAATTTCCTTTAGACATAATGAACAAACGTATTTCCCGTATTTCTTGTTATTATCGGCATATAACGCATACGTTTTAATGCTAGGAACTTAAAATAATTATAAATTTAAAGATGTTTTCAAGGACGGAAAAGATCCTATGGTTTTGTTAAGAAAAATACGTTGGTTTTTGGTTATTGTACGTATAAATTTTTCATTTTGGCGCTTGAAAATATCGATCAACTATTCAGTTTGCATTGGGTTTTTTGAAATAACAAATATACCATTCTTTTTGTCTTTTTATAAACTAGAATTTCGGCCTCAACAAATTTCTCAATTAAGTATATATTTTTCAAGTTACTGTGTGGCGTATCATCATCATCCGGTCCAAGGGAACACTGTCGCCCCCTGTTTACACACCTGGGAATCCTTACAGTCTTTAACCAGAATGTGCTGAACAGCTTTGTCCTGTTGAAGGAGACCCTGGACAGATTTGATAGCAGAAGCTCTCAGCACATCTACGCCACACGCAAAGCTAAAAATCTGGACATGCCTCGTGGCCGTCTTAGTCTCACAATGAAAAGCTACCCGCGCTCTGCCATCAGAATCTTTAACACCTTGCCAGATAGGATAAGAAATCTGGAGCCAGCAGCCTTCAAAGAGGAAATTCACAGTTCCCTCCTGCAGAGGCCCCTTTACAGCCTCCAGGTGTTGGTAGAGTCTCTTCTTATGCCAATATGAGGGAAATGTAGGACGCCCGCCACAGCCAGGTCTCTAGTCTCTAGGTCTCTAGGTCTCAGGTCTCTAGTTTTAAGTATATGTTTGTTGTTGAATATTTTTTATGTAATGAAGCTATATCTATCCGGGAATCCCCGGTCAAAGATATAGGATTCAAGTATTCAAGTAAGTATTTGCAAAAAAACTACCTAAAACCGTGTTTTTTGCCCGAAAACCGACAAATTCACCCGCGAATATGCAGAGAATTATTAAGTTTCAGAAGAAACTCCACTGAAAAAAGTTGATTAAAATTCGTCAATTTACCGAATTATCGACTTTTTTTCAATTAAAACTTTTTCACCCCCAAGAAGGGGTGGCATCCACCCCACAGGAAAAAGCAACCCCCGGTAGCTTTGGTATCCAAGATTTTACATGCTTTTGAAAATGGTGGCAGAGCTTAGGCTACCTTCTGTAACCTTAGCAAAGCATTTGCTTGAATAGTCCACAGGATTTTACTTCTTAAGGTGTACTAGTGGATCTTTGGTGAGCCATGGTATCCCTCTTTCTCAGTTCTTGGACCTTTCCTATTTTAAGTGTCAAATAATAACCTGCACGGTTGCATTCTTTTCTTCACATATCTCTACACAGATTATACCAATTTACTTTCAACAAGCCCAATTTTTGATGTATTGGAAAACAATGAATATAGTTATTGGTAGCTTCTCACTGGTTCTCAGCAAATCAGTTCTTGTTAAATAAAGGTAGATCAAATAATGTTAGCTATAGTCTGAAGTCTGCACTTGCAAATCTGGATTCATCAAGCTGTGCCAAATATGATGTTTGACCATAAATTCACTTGGGCCTCTTAAATTGAAAATTGGGGCAACAAAGTTGTCAAGAGTAATATTTTCTTGTTTCTAGGTTAGAATTTTATAATTTTACATCCTAATTATATTCATAGTGTTTATTTTGTCTTGTTCTTATTAGCGAATTTCCCATAGGAAAGAAGCTATTACCGTAGGTCTCATAGCAAGGCTTAAGCCCAGGACCATATTACTTTTTCTTCTTTAGGTGCCCAGAGACCAAAAACAAAAGTCATTAAAATTTATATATATATATGTGTGTGTGTGTGTGTGTGTGTGTGTGTGTGTGTGTGTGTGTGTGTGTGGGTGGGTGTCTGTGAACACGATAACTCTCATAAAAATGATCCGATTGAGACCAAATTTGGTAGAGACGTTTATTTCTACATTTTCTCGGACGAGTTCGTAAACCAGACATATCGGTCAATCGGAACGGGTAGTTGGGGGGGGTTTTGTACTCAAAAATTGGGTTTTTTTGCATTTTTCGTATGTAATTTAAAAAGTTTAAAATTTTATCTTCAACCAGTAAAATCAGCTTAAAAAACTACACAATTTAGTTCCTTAAAGTTTTTCTCTATCTCCAAAGGTTACCGAGATATAAAAATCTAAACACAGTACGTTGTATTTTGGGGCTCAAGTGTTAATCTTATGGAGGATAAGGAAAAATTAATATTTCACTTATCAATTAATATTTTTGGATGAAACTTGATATTTAGCTTCATGTAGTTGAGATCCATCCATTTTTGCTTAAAAATCATAGTTTATGTATTTATCATGGCATCTAACCTGCATACTCTTTTCCCACGTTTAAAATAGGGAATAGGTAAACTCCTTTATTTATGGACAAATGTTGATGAAACTTGGTATAGGTCAAAACAAAAATTGTTCATGCTAGAAATTCCTACTTTCAGTGTTCCTCACAGCAGCTTCTTCCATACTCTTTTACCATGTTAATCATAAGGAAAATAGGAAAACTCCTTTATTTATGGATAGATGTTGATGAAAGTTGGTATAAATTGCCAAAATAAAAATTGTTTATGCTATAAATGCCTACTTTCAGTGTTCCTCACGGTGGCAAACCTACATACTCTTTACCATGTTAGTATTATGGAGAATAGGCAAATAACAAACATATATTTATTGATAAATATTGATAAAACTTGACATATAATATTATTATTATATTGATTTGGAAATTCGATGAGTTCGCTGGTCTGCTGCGACGGGGTTATTTTTATTATCATAAATATCATATTATCATAGTTTTCATTATTATCATAATTTTCTGGTGTAATTCTTCTAAAGTAAAAGAGTTGCTGTTCTTATTGATAAAAGTTGTGAGACTTATGACTGCAGACAGACTTGCCCATTGCAGACCTTTGTTCATAGATATAAGAATTTTAACTGTTGTAAATCTAAATATTTTAAATTTATTGTTACATATTTAAAAAAATAACGATTGTTATAATTTAAGAAGTTTTTATCACTCTGTTGACACAAGATATAAAAGAAAACGTTTATGTTCCATATGTCAAATTGCAAAAAGCTAGATCAGGGTTTGAAGTAATGAGCAGAAGGTTGATGGGTTGCCTTCTTTATGCAATCATATACACCACTTATATAGTTTTCAAAAGAAGCATCTTTGAATCTTTGAAACAACCCTTGTTACGAATTAAATAAAGAGGATTTGTTTTAGCGTTTTAATATTGTGTTTTAGGTAGTATCACTGACAGACAAGGAAAATTAACTATTGTACCTGATTGTTACAGTCTATTAAGCCATAGATATTTATTGATCCTTTACACACTGTGTTATATCCTTTTTATAAAATATGTCATTTTGATTATTTATTTATAATAAATGGGTGAAGTCAATAACTGCCTATGTAGCAACAATACAATTTTTGGGGAGTGCCAAAAATCTTCTCAATTAATTAATACTAATTTTGAAAATTTGAATTTTTTCCCAGATATAATTTTGTATATTTCCAACACATTAGTGTATCTAGTTCTTAAAGAAGTATAAGTTTATTTTAGATAAAAATAAAAATATATGATGTACTTATATATAAGATAAAACCCCCTAAGTTAGGAGGTAAGGGAGAATGGGGGAAGGGAGGGAGGGGTAAGGGTTTAATGTAAGGGAGAAAGTATGCATCAGTCTACTGATACCGTTTATTCAAGTTCACTCACTATGAACACAGATAAAATAATTGTTTATTTTTTGTGTGAATGGAATTAATGAATGTTAGATTACATGAGTATTATGATAAACAATGCTCATAGTGAACTTGAATAAACGGTATCATTGGACTGACATACTTTCTCCCTTAAATCAGTTTAAAAACGACAATTTTTAATAAAACTATCATATTCTTTAAAGTTTGTCTAAATTTAATCTAATAATTTGTTGTTTCAAACATAATCATCCAATTTCTGAAAATAATAACAAGAGAAACAAAATTAAATTAGTTGTTAGAATTACATGGAGAGGGCAACCCCCCACCGTAATAACGAACCTTTTGAGTGGGTTTTGTTGGGTGGTGTGACCTTAAGCTGCATACCAAGTTTTATGGGAAACAGTTGGGAAAGGAAGAAATTATTTTTGTAATATTCTCAATTCTTATTGAGAATTCTTATTGTTATTATTCTTATAACATTGGGCACTTTCAGACATGTACTGTGTTAACCACGGACATTAAATTTAAGTTTTCTCTGGAACTGTTAGTCGTATACTAATGCTTCGCAAAATACTAATTTGTTTAGTTTTAGGCTGGATTCGATTGTGGTAGTCAAATTATACTTTACCTTTATTGTTTTCCCTGAAAAAAAATGTTTTTTGACTTTTAAAAGCTTTTGTTTATCTCATAAATAAACCATATAATTTTCATCAAAATCTTTAGAGCCTTTTTTAGAAATCTTTATTTTACGTGTTTTTTGGAGGTTTTAGGAATAACATACCCTAAATAATCAAAAATTCCAAAAAATAAAAAAACATCCTGAGATACCGTGGATTATTACCTACATGCCGAATTTCATCAAAATC
The DNA here is from genome assembly GCA_023375725.1 of Nephotettix cincticeps. Lineage (NCBI taxonomy): Eukaryota > Metazoa > Arthropoda > Insecta > Hemiptera > Cicadellidae > Nephotettix > Nephotettix cincticeps. Next base: position 2,888,164 of record CM041784.1, on the reverse strand, counting down.
GGACCAAAAGGCTTGTCTTTAGGCTTTATTACATCCACACACAGACACGATTCAGGGGGCACTAAAATCTACCCTTCTGCACATACCTACACACACATACACAGACACACGGTCAGGCATCTCTCTAAAACCACTTTTTTTATTGAGGGTGGACTATAATGGATATATATGTACTAGAAACTCAAATTTGAAAATGCTGACGAAAACAATGCTTTCTCCTTATATCATATAGGGGGAGAAAGTAAAAATAAAAAAACATAGTTATGAACAATAAACTTTACCCGCCTAATTAACTGCCCTTTTAACCCTAGAGAGCTAAACTATCATAAAATTTATGAGCGTGTCTCCATCTCCCCCTATATCTCCCCCTCTTCTCCTTTATCTCCCCAACTATCTCTCCCTCTTATCCTCTATCTCCCCATATATATATTCCCCTCTGACCTCCCCTATATCTCCTATTCTATCACCCCCTCTAACCTTCCCTCTATCTCTCTCTATTTATCCCCCTCTATCCTCCACTATATCTCCCCCGCTATCTCCATCTCTATCTCCTCCTTTATCTTCCCCTTTTTCCCCTCTTCTACTTCCCCCTCAATATCCCCCTCTAACCTCTCCTCTATCTCCCCCTCTATCTCCCCCTCTATCTCCCCCTCTATCTACCCCTCTATCTCCCTCTAATCTCCCCTCTATCTCCCCCTCCATCTTCCCCTCTACCTTCTCCTCTACCTCCCCCTCTATCACCCCCTCTATCTACCCCTCTATTTCCCTCTCTATCTCCCCCCTATCTCCCCCTCTATCTTCCCCTCTAACTCCATATTTATCTCCCCCTCTATCTCCCTCTCTATCTCCCCCTCTATCTTCCCCTCTATCTCCCCCTCTATCTCCCCCTCCATCTCCCCCTCTATCTTCCTCTCTACTTTTCTATTTCCCCCTCTATATCTTCCTCTAACCTCCTCTCTATCTCCCCCTTTATTTCCCCCTCTATCTCCTCCTCTATGTTTCCCTTTTTCTCCTCCTCTATCTCTCCATCGATTTCCCCATATCTCCCCCTCTATCTCCCCCGCTATCTCCCCTCTATCTCCTCCTCTAACCTTCCCTATATCTCACCCTCTATCTTCCTCTCTATCACACCTCTTTCTCCCTCTTTATCTCCCACTCCATCTCCCCCTCTATATCTCCCTCTATATTCCCTCTATCCTCCCGTCCATACCCCCCTCTATCTTCCCCTCTATCACCCCTCTTTCTCCCCCTTTTTCTTCCCCTCCATCTCCCCTTCTATCTCCCCCTCTTCTCCTCCATCTCCCCCTCTATCTACCCCTATATCCCCCCTCTATCTCCTCCTCCATCTACCCCTTTATCTCCCACTTCACTTCTCTATTTCCCCCTCTATATCCCCCTCTAACCTCCCCTCTATCTCTCCCTAAATTTTCCCCCTATATTCCCCTCTATCACCCCTCTTTCTTCCCCTCTATCACCCCTCTTTCTTCCCCTCTATCACCCCTCTTTCTTCCCCTCTATCTCCCCCTCCATCACCCCCTCTATCTCCCCCTCTATATCCCCCTCTAACCTCCCCTCCATCTCCCCCTCTATCTTCCCCTCTATCACCCCTCTTTCTCCCCTTCTATCCCCCCCTTCATCTCCCCCATCTATCTCCCCCTCTTCTCCTCTATTCCCCCATCTATCTCTCCCTCTTAACCTCTATCTCCCCCTCTATCTTCCAATCTATCACCCCCTCTAACCTTCCCTCTAACCTCCCCTCTATCTTTCTCTATATCTCCCCTATTATTTCCCCCTTTATCTCCCCCTCTATCTAACCCTCTATCTTCTCCTCTATCTTCCCCTCTATCTCGCCACAATGAAATTTAGTTCTAAAGTGTGTTGTGTAAGTTTTCTGTTCTTTTTTTGTGCAGAAATGGAATCCTATTTTTGATTCAAAGGTTCTTGTAAAATTTTAGTCTATTCTTATACCTACTAAATTGTTATCTCCCTTATGTATATTTTCTATTTGTATTGCTTTTTTCTCTAATCCACTGACCAATTTGGAAGTCACGATATAAGTAATTATTATGACCAAGCAGGTAAAAATAGTAGTAAGTATTTTGAAAATTGCCCATGTCAATGTAGAAAACATTTCGGCTCATAGGGATAATTTCTGAGCTTTTTTCATGAAAATTGTTTTGATGTCATAGGAGTAAGTGAAACTTTCCTCAAACCCGCCGTGTCTTCAAATTTGTTTAATATAGCTAATTATAATCTGATAAGACATGACAGGGAGGGGAAGGAGGGAGGCGGAGTTGCCGTTTACTTAAAGAATACGTTTACATACAAAGTCTTAGCGACCTCTCAACCAATTTATTGTAAAAAGCCCGAATTCGTCATAATAGAAGTGTGTTCAAACTGGAAGTTACTTGTTTGTGTTGTATATCGCCCACCTAAAGCTGGGTTTGTTGATGAATTTTTTAATATTTTGGGAGATTTACTTCCATTATATGACAATGTGGTAATAATGGGTGATTTCAACGTTGATCTTCTGGGAAATCGTATTTTTTATGAGAAATCGCATTTTTTAGAATTAGTAAACAATTTTAATTTAAAACTAGTTCCAATGCAGGCCACATTTCATTTGCCAACATCAGATACTTTATTAGATTTAATAATATGTAAAGACTTGTTAAGGGTTAGAAGCTATGGTCAATTATCTGTTTCTGGTTTATCTTATCACGATTTAATTTATATAGAATTAGATTTAAAACTGAAATTGCATAAGGAAAAAAGGTTTTATAGATGTAAGGGATTTCAAGAATGTAGATATAAATCAAATTAAGACAGAGTGTAGGCAGATTAATTGGGGTGAGATTTATGAAGCTGATAATATTGACACTAAGGTACAAATGTTGTGTGATAAGTTGTTATTTTTATTTAATAATTTTATTCCTAAGAGACGAATTTATACAAATAAGAACCCATGTCCATGGATTACACCTGAGTTAAGAAGTTTAATGAAACAAAGGAATGCTTTATATAAACGTTATATCAGAACTAAGGATCGTATAGTTTGGGATGACTATAGGATATTGCGTAATAGAATTAAACGTCAAATCAGGGATAGTAGAAATAGATATTTTGAACAAAAATTTGATACAGAATCTAATGACAAAGATTTATGGAAAATTATTCAAAGTCAGGGTGTAGGTAAGAAGCCTAAAGAATTATCTGACCCTGTAGTAAATTTAGATGATTTGAATGGTTACTTTTGTGGGATTGAAAACAATGTTAACCTTGACCTTACACAATACTACGATTCATTGAGAGGAGATGGTAATTTATTTAGTTTTAGGGAGATTTCTGTTGATTTAATTTTTAAGGCTCTTAATGAGATCAAATCAAATTCTGTAGGTAGTGATGGTTTACATATTAAGCTTATACGAATTGTTTTTGATGAAATCAAATATGTTTTACACCATATATTTAATTTTTCTTTACTTAATTGTGTGTATCCAAGTCAATGGAAGAAAGCTTTAATTTTACCATTACCCAAAGTGAAAAATCCAAGTGAATTGAAGGACTATAGACGATTAATATTTTGTGTGTGTTGGGTAAAATTCTTGATAAAGTTGTTTTTAAACAGATATCTAAGTATATTAACGAAAACAATATGTTATACAAATACCAATCTGGTTATAGACATAATTTTAGTACTCAAACTGCTTTAGTAGCTATAAGTGATGATGTAAGGAAAGCAATGGATAACCGTGAACTTACAATAATGATTTTATTGGATTTTAGTCGTGCCTTCGACAGTACAGGGTTTCCGAAAAAGAATGAAGGGATTTCGAACGGCCGTTGCTTGGGGACTATTCAAGATAACTAAACGATTTAAACGTCAAATTGGAGAGAAAAGAACTAAGTTTTGTTTCCCGCGTAGCATTAGAGGGAGCGTTGACCTCATTACCGTCGGGAAGTGCGTGACACACTTAACAACAGGTTTCCAAATGGTTGGATAGGCAGGGGTGCGCCTATTCCCTGGCCTCCCAGGAGTCCTGATTTGACCCCTTTGGATTTTTTTGTGGGGATACGTAAAGAACATTGTCTATGCTGAGAAAATTCGTGATTTGCAACATCTTCGTTCGCGAATTTCGGATGCGATCGCAACTGTGACACCAGAGATGCTTCACAACACTTGGCGAGAAATCGAATATCGCTTCGATGTATGCAGAGCAACAAATGGAGCTCACATCGAAACATTATAAGGTATGAAAAAAACTTAGTTCTTTTCTCTTCTATTTGGCGTTTAAATCGTTTAGTTATCTTGAATAGTCCCCAAGCAACGGCCGTTCGAAATCCCTTCATTCTTTTTCGGAAACCCTGTATTAATCATGTACTTTTATTGTCAATTTTAAGATCATTTTCTTTTCATGATGACGTTGTTAAGTGGTTTCAGTCTTATTTAATGGATAGAAATCAAAGGCTTAGAACTGGTAAAGGTTCAGTTTCAGAATGGAAATGTAATTCAGTAGGTGTGCCACAAGGTTCGACCTTGTCGGCTTTGTTATTTTCATTATATGTTAATAGAATTTGTGACAATCTTATATTTACAAAGTCTATGCTTTATGCTGATGACTTACAGCTATATATACATGCTCCAGTAAAAGATGTAAATAATGCTATAGATATGTTAAATACTGACTTGAGCACTTTACTTGAATGGTGTAGGGAACATGGATTAAAGTTAAATATAAATAAATGTAAGCCAATGATTTTAGGCACTAGTAGAATAATAAATACTTTAAACATGGAAATTTTACCCAAGGTAGTTATCGATAATACGAATTTAGAATACGAAACTTCGTTTAAAAATTTGGGCTTACGAATAGTCAATAATTTATCATGGTCTGAACAAGTTAATCATATTCATAAGAAGGTATATCAGTGTTTGTACCAGTTTAGACGCTTGTGTTTTAATCCCTCTGAAAAATTGAGAAAAACATTAATTTTATCTTTAGTTTTTCCTTTTTTTGATTATGCTAGTGTAGCCTTTTGCGATATCAATAATACATTGTTGACTAAACTTCAAAGAGCACAAAATGCGTGTATTAGATTTATATTTCGACTGCAGCTACACGAACATGTAACTGAATATTACAAGAGATTAGGTGTTTTAAAAGTCAAAGAGCGTATTGAATATAACATTCTTACTTTAGCGTATAAGACTCTACAAAGACAAGAACCATTGTATTTATTTGAGAAATATAGGTATTTAAGAGATGTACATCTTAGAGAGACACGTTTTGGTGAAAACATTTTGCAATTTCCCATACATAAGACAGTGATATATACTAACTCATTCCATGTTCAATCTGTTCGCTTATTAAATTCCCTCAATGATGAAATTAAAAATTGTAATAGTGAAACAATATTTGCAAAAAGACTTAAACAAAGTTTATTAAATAGGTATAATGTTTAAGTTGTTTTATAAGTTTTATTTTATAGGATGTAAGCAATTAGTTAGGATAATAATCTTGATTGTAAAAACTTTATGTGAAAAGAAGAACAAAAGACTTTTTTAGAAATTAAGTGCTGACCACAACTGTGTATATATATTTGTATATGTATTGTTGTACCTGTCGTAGTGGAAGATTGGACCTTGGGTCTAAACTACGGCAGGGGGTAAATAAACAAATGTCAAATGTCAAATGCCCTATTATTTCCCCCTTTATCTCCCCCTCTATCTAACCCTCTATCTTCTCCTCTATCTTCCCCTCTATCTCCCCTCTATTTCCCCCTTTATCTTCCCCTCTATCACCCCTCTTTCTTCCCCTCTATCTCCCCCTCCATCACCCCCTCCATCACCCCCTCTATTTCCCCATCTATATCCCCCTCTAACCTCCCCTCCATCTCCCCCTCTATTACCCCTTCTTTCTCCCCCCCCCCATTCCCCCATTCCATCTCCCCCTCTATCTCCCCTCTTCTCCTCTATTCCCCCTCTATCTCTCCTCTTATCCTCTATCTACCCCCTTCTCCCCCTCTATCTCCCCCTCTATCTACCCCTCTATCTCCCTCTGTAACTCCCCCTTTATCTCCTTCTCTATATCCCCTCTATCGACCTCTAATATATCAACACAATATATATCACCCCTTAAATATCATCAATATATCTTAACAAATTCAAAATTTTGTTATAATAATTTATGTACACCCTATTATATAACCAGTTATTATAAAAATTTATTTGTACAATCTTTTATAAAATTTTATAAACAATAGATAACATTTATTTAAACAATATAGAGAATAAAGTTCGGTAATTCTTTTTAATAAAATATTTATAAACAATATAATATAAAAGATTGAATTATAAGACAAATAAAAAGAGATATAAATAAAAAGATGTGGAGTAAAAATAGTTTAAAGTTAATGTTATACTATAAATAGAAAAAAAATACATACAAATATAATCTACATATTTTATAGTAAAAGATAGTAGAAAATGAGTTTTTACCCCCTAGGTACGGTTAGGTCAGGTTTAGTTTAGGTTAGAGTTAGGTAAGTTTAGTTAGGTTAGGTTAGGTTAGGTTAGGTTAGGTAGAGTTAGGTTAGACTAGGTTAGGTTAGGTTAGGTTAGGGAGAAAGAGGGGTAATAGAGGGGAAGATAGAGGGGGAGATAGAGGATAAGAGAGAGAGAGATAGAGGGGGAGGTAGAGGAGAAGAGGGGGAGATAGAGTGGGTGATGGAGGGGGAGATAGAGGGGAAGAAAGAAGGGTGATAGAGGGGAAGATAGAGGGGGAAATAGAGGCGAGATAGAGGGGAAGATAGAGGAGAAGATAGAGGGTTAGATAGAGGGGGAGATAAAGGGGGAAATAATAGGGGGGATATAGAGAAAGATAGAGGGGAGGTTAGAGGAAAGGTTAGAGGGGGTGATAGATTGGAAGATAGAGGTGGAGAAAGAGGTTAAGAGGGAAAGATAGATGGGGGAATAGAGGAGAAGAGGGGGAGATAGAGGGGAGATGAAGGGGGGGGATTAGAAGGAGAGAAGGAGGGGTGATAGAGGGAAGATAGAGGGGGAGATGGAGGGGAGGTTAAAGGGGGAATATAGAGGGGGAGTAGAGGGGGTGATGGAGGGGGAGATAGAGGGGAAGAAAGAGGGGTGATAGAGGGGAAGAAAGAGGGGTGATAGAGGGGAAAAGGGAAAGAGGGGTGATAGAGGATAGAGGGGAGGAATAGAGGGGATAATAGAGGGGATTTTAGGGAGAAAGATAGAAGGGGAGGTTGAGGGGTGATAGAGGGGAAATAGAGGGGGAGAATTTAGAGGGAGATAGAAAGATGGGAGGTTGGAGGAGGGAGAATAGAGGGGGAATGAGGGGGGGGGAATAGAAGGAGAGAAAGAGGGTGATAGAGGGGAAGATAGAGGGGAAGATGGAGGGGAGGTTAGAGGGGGATATAGAGGGGGAGATAGAGGGGGTGATGGAGGGGAGATAGAGGGGAAGAAAGAGGGGTGATAGAGGGGAAGAAAGAGGGGTGATAGAGAGGAAGAAAGAGGGGTAATAGAGGGGAAATATAAGGGGGAAATTTAGGGAGAGATAGAGGGGAGGTTAGTGGGGGATATAGAGGGGGAAATAGAGAAGTGAAGTGGGAGATAAAGGGGGAGATGGAGGAGGAGATAGAGGGGGGATATAGGGTAGATAGAGGGGGAGATTTTGGAGAAGAGGGGGAGATAGAAGGGGAGATGGAGGGGAAGAAAAGGGGGAGAAAGAGGGGTGATAGAGGGGAAGATAGAGGGGGGTATGGAGGGGAGGTTAGAGGGAATATAGAGGGAGATATAGAGGGGGAGATGGAGGGGGAGATAAAGAGGGAGAAAGAGGTGTGATAAAGAGGAAGATAGAGGGGGAGATATAGGGAAGGTTAGAGGAGGAGATAGAGGGGAGATAGCGGGGGAGATAGAGGGGGAGATATGGGGAAATCGATGAAGAGATAGAGGAGGAGAAAAAGGGAAACATAGAGGAGGAGATAGAGGGGGAAATAAAGGGGGAAAAGGGGAGGTTAGAGGAAGATATAGAGGGGGAAATAGAGAAGTAGAGAGGGAGATAGCTGGGGAGATAGAGGGGGAGATAGAGGGGGAGATAGAGGAGGAGATAAAGGGGGAGATAGAGGGGGAGATAAAGGGGGAGATAGAGGGGGAGATAAAGGGGAGATTAGAGGGGGAGATAGAGGGGGAGATAGAGGGGGTATAGAGGGGGGAGGTAGAGGAGAAGGTAGAGGGGAAGGTAGAGGGAAAGATAGAGGGGAGAAAAAGGGAAAGATAGAGGAGGAGATAAAGGGGGATAAACAGTTAATTAGGCGGGTAAAGTTTATTGTTCATAACTATGTTTTTTTTATTTTTACTTTCTCCCCCTATATGATATAAGGAGAAAGCATTGTTTTCGTCAGCATTTTCAAATTTGAGTTTCTAGTACATATATATCCATTATAGTCCACCCTCAATAAAAAAAGTGGTTTTAGAGAGATGCCTGACCGTGTGTCTGTGTATGTGTGTGTAGGTATTGTGCAGAAGGGTAGATTTTAGTGCCCCCTGAATCGTGTCTGTGTGTGGATGTAATAAAGCCTAAAGACAAGCCTTTTGGTCCGATTTTGATGAAATTCGGCATGTAGGTAATAATCCACGGTATCTCAGGATGTTTTTTTATTTTTTGGAATTTTTGATTATTTAGGGTATGTTATTCCTAAAAACCTCCAAAAAACACGTAAAATAAAGATTTCTAAAAAAAGGCTCTAAAGATTTTGATGAAAATTATATGGTTTATTTATGAGATAAACAAAAGCTTTTAAAAGTCAAAAAACATTTTTTTCAGGGAAAACAATAAAGGTAAAGTATAATTTGACTACCACAATCGAATCCAGCCTAAAACTAAACAAATTAGTATTTTGCGAAGCATTAGTATACGACTAACAGTTCCAGAGAAAAGATAAATTTAATGTCCGTGGATAACACAGTACATGTCTGAAAGTGCCCAATGTTATAAGAATAATAACAATAAGAATTCTCAATAAGAATTGAGAATATTACAAAAATAATTTCTTCCTTTCCCAACTGTTTCCCATAAAACTTGGTATGCAGCTTAAGGTCACACCACCCAACAAAACCCACTCAAAAGGTTCGTTATTACGGTGGGGGGTTGCCCTCTCCATGTAATTCTAACAACTAATTTAATTTTGTTTCTCTTGTTATTATTTTCAGAAATTGGATGATTATGTTTGAAACAACAAATTATTAGATTAAATTTAGACAAACTTTAAAGAATATGATAGTTTTATTAAAAATTGTCGTTTTTAAACTGATTTAAGGGAGAAAGTATGTCAGTCCAATGATACCGTTTATTCAAGTTCACTATGAGCATTGTTTATCATAATACTCATGTAATCTAACATTCATTAATTCCATTCACACAAAAAATAAACAATTATTTTATCTGTGTTCATAGTGAGTGAACTTGAATAAACGGTATCAGTGGACTGATGCATACTTTCTCCCTTACATTAAACCCTTACCCCTCCCTCCCTTCCCCCATTCTCCCTTACCTCCTAACTTAGGGGGTTTTATCTTATATATAAGTACATCATATATTTTTATTTTTATCTAAAATAAACTTATACTTCTTTAAGAACTAGATACACTAATGTGTTGGAAATATACAAAATTATATCTGGGAAAAAATTCAAATTTTCAAAATTAGTATTAATTAATTGAGAAGGTTTTTTGTCATTCCCCAAAAATTGTATTGTTGCTACATAGGCAGTTATTGACTTCACCCATTTATTATAAATAAATAATCAAAATGACATATTTTATAAAAAGGATATAACACAGTGTGTAAAGGATCAATAAATATCTATGGCTTAATAGACTGTAACAATCAGGTACAATAGTTAATTTTCCTTGTCTGTCAGTGATACTACCTAAAACACAATATTAAAACGCTAAAACAAATCCTCTTTATTTAATTCGTAATAAGGGTTGTTTCAAAGATTCAAAGATGCTTCTTTTGAAAACTATATAAGTGGTGTATATGATTGCATAAAGAAGGCAACCCATCAACCTTCTGCTCATTACTTCAAACCCTGATCTAGCTTTTTGCAATTTGACATATGGAACATAAACGTTTTCTTTTATATCTTGTGTCAACAGAGTGATAAAAACTTCTTAAATTATAACAATCGTTATTTTTTTAAAATATGTAACAATAAATTTAAAATATTTAGATTTACAACAGTTAAAATTCTTATATCTATGAACAAAGGTCTGCAATGGGCAAGTCTGTCTGCAGTCATAAGTCTCACAACTTTTATCAATAAGAACAGCAACTCTTTTACTTTAGAAGAATTACACCAGAAAATTATGATAATAATGAAAACTATGATAATATGATATTTATGATAATAAAAATAACCCCGTCGCAGCAGACCAGCGAACTCATCGAATTTCCAAATCAATATAATAATAATATTATATGTCAAGTTTTATCAATATTTATCAATAAATATATGTTTGTTATTTGCCTATTCTCCATAATACTAACATGGTAAAGAGTATGTAGGTTTGCCACCGTGAGGAACACTGAAAGTAGGCATTTATAGCATAAACAATTTTTATTTTGGCAATTTATACCAACTTTCATCAACATCTATCCATAAATAAAGGAGTTTTCCTATTTTCCTTATGATTAACATGGTAAAAGAGTATGGAAGAAGCTGCTGTGAGGAACACTGAAAGTAGGAATTTCTAGCATGAACAATTTTTGTTTTGACCTATACCAAGTTTCATCAACATTTGTCCATAAATAAAGGAGTTTACCTATTCCCTATTTTAAACGTGGGAAAAGAGTATGCAGGTTAGATGCCATGATAAATACATAAACTATGATTTTTAAGCAAAAATGGATGGATCTCAACTACATGAAGCTAAATATCAAGTTTCATCCAAAAATATTAATTGATAAGTGAAATATTAATTTTTCCTTATCCTCCATAAGATTAACACTTGAGCCCCAAAATACAACGTACTGTGTTTAGATTTTTATATCTCGGTAACCTTTGGAGATAGAGAAAAACTTTAAGGAACTAAATTGTGTAGTTTTTTAAGCTGATTTTACTGGTTGAAGATAAAATTTTAAACTTTTTAAATTACATACGAAAAATGCAAAAAACCCAATTTTTGAGTACAAAACCCCCCCCAACTACCCGTTCCGATTGACCGATATGTCTGGTTTACGAACTCGTCCGAGAAAATGTAGAAATAAACGTCTCTACCAAATTTGGTCTCAATCGGATCATTTTTATGAGAGTTATCGTGTTCACAGACACCCACACCCACACCCACACACACACACACACACACACACACACACACACACACACACACACACACACACATACACATATATATATATATAAATTTTAATGACTTTTGTTTTTGGTCTCTGGGCACTTAAAGAAGAAAAAGTAATATTGTCCTGGGCTTAAGCCTTGCCATGAGACCTACGGTAATAGCTTCTTTCCTATGGGAAATTCGCTAATAAGAACAAGACAAAATAAACACTATGAATATAATTAGGATGTAAAATTATAAAATTCTAACCTAGAAACAAGAAAATATTACTCTTGACAACTTTGTTGCCCCAATTTTCAATTTAAGAGGCCCAAGTGAATTTATGGTCAAACATATTTGGCACAGCTTGATGAATCCAGATTTGCAAGTGCAGACTTCAGACTATAGCTAACATTATTTGATCTACCTTTATTTAACAAGAACTGATTTGCTGAGAACCAGTGAGAAGCTACCAATAACTATATTCATTGTTTTCCAATACATCAAAAATTGGGCTTGTTGAAAGTAAAGTGGTATAATCTGTGTAGAGATATGTGAAGAAAAGAATGCAACCGTGCAGGTTATTATTTGACACTTAAAATAGGAAAGGTCCAAGAACTGAGAAAGAGGGATACCATATGGCTCACCAAAGATCCACTAGTACACCTTAAGAAGTAAAATCCTGTGGACTATTCAAGCAAATGCTTTGCTAAGGTTACAGAAGGTAGCCTAAGCTCTGCCACCATTTTCAAAAGCATGTAAAATCTTGGATACCAAAGCTACCGGGAGTTGCTTTTCCTGTGGGGTGGATGCCACCCCTTCTTGGGGGTGAAGAAGTTTTAATTTAAAAAAAATGGATAATTCGGTAAATTGACGAATTTTAATCAACTTTTTTCAGTGGAGTTTCTTCTGAAACTTAATAATTCTCTGCATATTCGCGGGTGAATTTGTCGATTTTCGGGCAAAAAACACGGTTTTAGGTAGTTTTTTTGCAAATACTTACTTGAATACTTGAATCCTATATCTTTGACCGGGGATTCCCGGATAGATATAGCTTCATTACATAAAAAATATTCAACAACAAACATATACTTAAAACTAGAGACCTGAGACCTAGAGACCTAGAGACTAGAGACCTGGCTGTGGCGGGCGTCCTACATTTCCCTCATATTGGCATAAGAAGAGACTCTACCAACACCTGGAGGCTGTAAAGGGGCCTCTGCAGGAGGGAACTGTGAATTTCCTCTTTGAAGGCTGCTGGCTCCAGATTTCTTATCCTATCTGGCAAGGTGTTAAAGATTCTGATGGCAGAGCGCGGGTAGCTTTTCATTGTGAGACTAAGACGGCCACGAGGCATGTCCAGATCTTTAGCTTTGCGTGTGGCGTAGGTGTGCTGAGAGCTTCTGCTATCAAATCTGTCCAGGGTCTCCTTCAACAGGACAAAGCTGTTCAGCACATTCTGGTTAAAGACTGTAAGGATTCCCAGGTGTGTAAACAGGGGGCGACAGTGTTCCCTTGGACCGGATGATGATGATACGCCACACAGTAACTTGAAAAATATATACTTAATTGAGAAATTTGTTGAGGCCGAAATTCTAGTTTATAAAAAGACAAAAAGAATGGTATATTTGTTATTTCAAAAAACCCAATGCAAACTGAATAGTTGATCGATATTTTCAAGCGCCAAAATGAAAAATTTATACGTACAATAACCAAAAACCAACGTATTTTTCTTAACAAAACCATAGGATCTTTTCCGTCCTTGAAAACATCTTTAAATTTATAATTATTTTAAGTTCCTAGCATTAAAACGTATGCGTTATATGCCCATAATAACAAGAAATACGGGAAATACGTTTGTTCATTATGTCTAAAGGAAATGTTTTCAGTTCTTTTAAACAGCTATTCTTATTCTTATATGTATTAAAAATTCAATACAATAGCTCTAGTAGTTTCTATGGAAACCTGTTTCAAATTTTCATCTTACAAATTGCCAACACCCCCTCCCTAGAGCCAAGACATCTCCATGTCAAAAATCATTGCCACTTAATAGTCAACTTTATTAAAGTTCTTATTATATAATTTGAGTGCTTGACCTGTTTAAAGTATGTATGTTTGAAAAAAATTAGCTTGAAGTCAAAAATAGTACAAAAAAGAAGTACAAAATTATAAGTTTTTCCTTTCATACAATGTTGGCATTTTATTGTTTTAAGGCTATCTTAACTTTTTGAACTTTCAACTTATCTTTTTGAGCCCTTTTAGCATTGACCTTTTTTAAAATAAGATCTGAAAAAATATTAGGTATTTACAAAAGTTTAAAGCTCTTAAATCCTCATTAAACGAGAAGGAAATTCGAAACGAAAACAGGAATTTGCCATATCCAAAGAAAAGTCCATGGATTTACCTCAGAAACGAACCTTGAAAATATCGTTAGAATGCCATTATAACCAGCAGGCTTATCGATTATCAAATAATACTGTAGGGCCTCTCTACATTTACCTGATGAATTAGGTGCCTATGATCAGAGACACGGTTATAGTAGAGAGGATACTCACCAAAAGGTCCATAATTATTGGGGAAGATTAGATTAGATTAGATAATTGAAATGGCAACCATACTACAATGTAGGTATTTTAAGCCAAGTATGATGAGGATTGAATGTAAGATGAGTGTGGCGCGATCTTGTGGTCTTGTAACTCACTAAGGCTGATACGAACATGTCAGCCTTAGTCAGTAACAAGACTACAAGATCGTGCCACAATCATCCTACACTCATTTCAGATTCAGATTCAAATTGCTTTATTTTGACAGTTGTTAACAAAAACTGCATAATAGTGTCAATAAAATTAGTAAGTAGTCATAATAAACTATGTATAATAATGAAGCAACGTATTTCTTTCTATTTAAAATAACTAGGATTTGTCATTATAACCAATAAAATCCTTAACATTATAAAAACATTTTTCAATTAAAAATTTTTTAACCATATTTTCAAAAATTTTGGGGCAGCTTGCCTTTGCCTTAATGGAGTTTGGAAGAGCATTAAAAAGTGAAACTCCATTGTAGGAAAAATGATTTTGAAAAAAACTGGTTTTATGTTTAGGTACTCTTGCATTAAAAGTTTTTCTTAAATTATACTTTGAAGCTAATTATGAAGAAAATTTGTAATGTTTGGTAAGAAAAAAGTTTATTGTATTTAAGATATAAATTGAAGAAAAAGTTAAAATTTTATTGGTTTTGAAAAGTGACTTGCAAGAGTACCTGCGTGGTTTTCTGAAAATTACTGGGATGGCTTCTTTTTTGTAATTTAAAGACAAATTTTGTTCTTTGAGACTCATGCCCCCAAACAGCAACGGCATAGGTTAAGAAAGGATAAAAATAATGCCATATAGTATGTTGTGAGCAACACATGTGTGTCTGAAAATTTAGAAAGTGTTTTTAAAACGAAAATTCCGGAAGAGAGCTTTTGACAGACAAAATCAATATGAGCATGAAATTTTAGACTACTGTCAATTTGGACGCCCAAGAACTTAACGACTAAGGTTGGCTCAATGTGTTCTTCACCAATTAAGTAATCAAAGCGTTCAGAAGCTCCTGTTTGGCTTGTTTTGAATTCCACAATTTTCGTTTTACTTTGATTTAAATCTAATTTGTTTTGATTTTCCCATTGAACCACAGCGTTACACTCAATGAAACTTTTGATTTATAGGCTAGAACTGTTATTAGCATCTACAACGAGTGTGGTATCATCGGCAAATAAGCTGATTTTCGAATTAGAAATACAGCCAGGTAGATCATTTATGAAGAGTATAAATAGAATAGGGCCAAGGACGGAACCTTGAGGAGCACCCATACTTATAGTTTTTGAGGAAGACTGACTGCACTCTGTGTAAAAACCTACTGGAATCAACATAGGAAATCTGAACAACTCGACTTCTGCCCGTTAAATAGCAGTCAATCCAAGAGTAACTGAGGCCTCTCACACCCAATTAATTGGGTATAATTAAAGGAATTTTTTTATAACTAAGGGAAATTAAAGTATAATTTATCAATTATACTTGGCTTAAAATACCTACCTGTGTAGCTTGCCATTTCAATAATCTAATACTGTATAATCTAATAAATTATGTTTTAAATGTTATTATTTGATTAGTTTACTAACTGTTTATTTTACTCCTACGAAACTATAGGGCAATTTCACGTAATATTCTTCATGTTGATTATTTAGATTTAATTTCATACTTTTATACCGTATTTATTTTGATTAACTGTTCAATGTTGCCAACACTGCTTACTCGATATTTTATCTTCTCCAACACTAGCATTAGCAGCCGCCTGCGTAGTACAGTATATCTATCTCGTTAATGCGCCCTGGGACAAGATGTTAGTTAATAGGTATGATTACAATAAACAATTTGACGTATATTTTGTTTGTGGAATTGAAACGAGAAGAAGTTTTTCACTAAGAAGGTTGTGTCATTCGTCTCCAGTTATTAGCTAAATATTATACTCAACAAGTTGATCTAATATATCAGTATGACGGCCATCTTTTAATTACGATAATGTTAATAATAATTTAGTATTGTTTTTAATTGTATAGCTATGTTTTGTGCTCCATCAACTTCAGATCAACAAATATACGATTTCGAGAGGGAAGAAAATGCAGCAAAATGGAGAGGTCTCTTTGTCAACGCATTGCGGAAGGTGAGTAGATTAGTGAGTGTTTATTCAACGAATTTAGTATTGGCCTAGTTGAACGATTAGGTGTTGACGACTGTCTCATTTGGCAAGAAATGCCACTAGCTTACCATTGGTTATATAATTAATTTATCATAAAGGATTCTAGGCAAAAAATGTATGTCAACATTCCAGCCTAAAATTGGAAATCATGATTATTCCCACCTAAGTGAAGCTTAACCTCATTAAAATTGCAATATTCAATCCCTTATACCTTATATCTATAACTTCATCGGATGCCCACGTGATGGGATCGATGGCGTCACCACAGACTCATATAAAAACATATATTTAAAACACTTAAATTGTTACTTCCGGCTAGCTACAAATGAGCAAAGTCATCATTCATAAACTCCTGGGTGGTGTAATAGGCTCTGCCCCTAATATAATTAGTCAAAACTTTTCTGAAACTAGCAGTTTCCAGCTCTCTATCCCTCTGTGGTAGTCTATTGAAAAACACAATAGACGATGTGGTGTAGCTAGCCTGGGTTCGTGAGAGCCGCACTCTAGGAACGTCAAGTTGGCCACGGTGTCTGGTGTTGTGCGCATGGATATCCTGCCTGACCACCAGGTTATTCAAATTCAATCTGACACGCATAAGGCAGAGCAGGATATAATGGCCAATAATCGTAAACACACCAAGTCTTGCAAAAAGGGGCTTACAATGAGCACACTGATCGCTCTTGTGATAATCCTGGTGGTGCGTTTCTGCATTTTGAGAACATCAGGTGTCCTGGATGAGTGGCCCCACAGCAGAAGTCCATACGTCATGTGAGAGTGAAAAAGGGCATGGTAGGCCATGAGCAGGTAGTCCCCCCGTCACACAGCCTCTTAGCTTCAGAAGAAGAAAACAAACTCTTGATAATTGATTAGTCGTCTGCTTTGCATGGCAGACCCAGCTCAACTTGTGGTCAATGGAAAATCTCAGGAGTTTCAAATGGTCCGAGAACCATTCAATGTCTAGTGAGGCTCCAGGCGGACTGTTGTGTCTTAGTCTCATTCAGCTAAAAACGGTTAGCAAGGAACCAGGATGAGCCAACGAATGTAGGACATCATCAGCAGAGAACAGTGATGCCTCGTCAGCAAACATCAAGGTCATTCCGAGATTGTCGAGATCATTAATCATTAATTTGATTTTATTTCATTCTATTGTCCTGAATGATTCAAATATTTGGTGTTTTCATGATTGAAATTTTGTTGTTTTTAATGAATCAATATGCTTATTTTAGCCTCTATAAACGTTGGCTCTAATGAAGGTTACGCATAATTAACAGTGCAATTGGAGATCATCTTGACTCATAAAAAAATTCAATAAATGAATCAAAAAAGCAACCAAACGAATAAATAACTATAACATTTTATATTTAACTCATAATATCTATATATAATATATATTGGACAATGTATTGTGTTGATTTTAATATAGCTGTTGCAGTCAAATGTAAATGTTCTTAATCCATGCTTTTATTTTTCTCTTAAAGTCTGTGCGCTGGAAGTATTGACACATGCCATCAAAACCTTTTCTTGTTTAATCTCTTAAATTACGATTGTAGGGATGGGAATCATCTCACTAAAATCTTAACAGGTTTCTTAGTACGGTCTTCAGTAAAATACAGTTTTCTACATCATTTACCTCCCGAAATCCTTGCCTCAACTGTAGTATCAGGCAGAGCCGGATTGAGGCAAGGGCCATATGGACCCAGACCCAAGGCTGTAAACCTTTAGGAGTGGTAAATTGGACATAAAAAGTTCCCCTCTGACTAAAAAGAAAAATTGGCATATATTAACACCAATTATTGGTATTTGACTAGGATTATAAATAAATTAAAATACGCCAAAGCTTTGATATAAGCTGATTTATTAATTAGGCCTACTTACGTTTTTACAGGCCAGACACTAGTTTTATCCACTATATGTTTCATGGGACAAGTTCCCCTGAAATGACAATTTACAATTGTCAATGAAAGGACATTCTAGCTGCTATGGACTTATCATATTTTGAAATATAAACACAAACACGTATGATACAAAAAACGAAAACTATGAAAATAGTTCTATCTGAAGGCCTACATTTAGTGATCCTGGCCACTCATTGAGAAGAGTGCATGCTGTTATTGTTTTCAGTTTACGTGTTATATATACGTTTATGTTTCAAAATATACCGAGTCTATAGTGGATAAATTGTCCCTACATTGACACTTGAAAATGACATTTTACGCATAATATGTAGTGGACAAACACTACTGTGCGAACTGGAAAGACATAATTAATTAATAAACTAGTCTAAATTAAACATTTTGGGTTACAATAATGGATAAATAGCTTTGTAAACATCAGTCTAAATTGTAAGGAACACTAAAAAGAGGGGATGAGTTGATACTGGTGGTACGATGCGGCGAATTAATGTGCAGGGCAGAAAGCAGAGTGTGCTTGCCGAGAACCACTCATATAATAATGGTTTACATTGAATCCATTTTGAATGAAATTAAGTCTCAAGTAAATTAAAAGGAAAAAGAAGTTGAAGATAATCAAGACGTTTCGAAAATTATCTCTTGAGTTTTGGCCATCGCTTGTCTGAATTGAAAAAAAAGAATTTTTAGCCTAATATATAATCAATTTACCAATACCATGGGCCAAATTAATGGTAGCAGCGGGGATGACTTCCAGCAGAGTTGTCACTGTCAAAGTAATTTCTCTGGCAAAGTTCCTCATTAAATTTCTGTAAATTATTATAAAAAGTATACAGGATTTGTGTTTAAAAAGACAATCAGTTCAGGATGAAATGTCATAATGTCAACTGAATGGATTCATTCAGGGTTTCAAAGATTTCCAGGATTTATATAAAAACATAAGTGTTTCTCTCATAAGACATAACTGTAGCCTATTTACAGGTAAAGAACTCTGGTTGGCAGAACGTTCATTTTTTACACTGTCACGTTCAAAATTTTTTGAGATCCTCAAATACCAGGAAAATTTAGTTAGGCCTAACTGGGATTATTAGCTATATAAAACCATAACTTTGTAAGTTTGACTCTTTAGTGAGATTATTGATGTATTCGTCAATGAAAAAGGTAAACGTAAGAAGTTCAAGTTGGTCCTAAGCCCTAATAATTTGTTTAAGGAAAATTAAGTAATGGATAGTTTTATTATAATTGTTTATTGGAAATACCTTAAATTTACTACTATCTCATATGTATCATACTATATCTCATAGGCAAATCTGTGGCAAAAATGTTTAATGAACTAAATATGGGAAAAAGAATGGTTAGTGACGAAAAAATTGAAAACTTGATTAACTTTTGTAGAGAGATAGTGAGTGAAAAGGTATTATCTAAGCGACGATACTGAGGAAATATTTTCTATGACATGGTTGAAGATGCTTTGTATTCATTTCAATTAATTTCATAAACATGTGTATTTTTTTAATAATAATCACAGAAGATTCTTAACCCATTCAGGTCCGAATCTTTTAAATCTGATGTTTCAAGGTTACAACTGGCTCTGATCAATGACTAATGTAACCCATAGACCATTATTAGGTATAAATTATCGTTTTAAAAATAGGTTGGTTTATCTGGCCAAGGACACCATCCCAAGGTGGCCTTACTGTAGGCCTATGTGCGGAAAATTTGTAAAGCCGGCTCTGGTATCATGAAATGGTCTAATTTGTTCTTAGGTATTTGAGTCTGTTGAAATGGGACGGAGAATGTGTGTGATTAATTTTCTAATCAAGAGAATGTGTCTTGTGAAAAAATTGCCTTATCAGTTGTAGGCCTATGTGTGAATATTATTCTATTGTGTTAAAAAATTTCTTATGGAAGAGTTTCAGGTCAATTAAACAGTAGAGAGGAAGGGATTTATTTTAGAATATTAGGTGTAATATGAAGGTTTATGGTTCCAAATGTTCCAAATTAGCATATAAATATGACATACTGAATTTTCTTTAGGTCCTGGAGCAGGTTCATCCGTCCTTATCTGCGAGGGAGGAAGCCCTGGAATATGTGGAGAGCCTCATCTTCCGTCTTCTTGGTATGCTATGTGCTGTTCCCAAACCTCACACTATTCAGGATGTGGATGAGCGAGTGCGCAGGACCTTTCCCACTCCCATTGACCGCTGGGCTCTCAAGGATGCCAAAGAAGCTCTTGAGCGGGGCAAGAAGAAATCACATTCTCAGCTTGTCCTTCCTGTTGATAAAATCCATCAACTGTTATGCAAAGTAAGCTTTCGTTTTTATATTAAATCCCTTTTTGCCTTGTAAACTTGTGTGGGTCTCTCCCTATAAGTTGCATAATTTAGCACAGTAAAATAAAAAAAAACATCAAAATTGTTAATTTTACCTTAAAACTTGTCTTTTATACAATGAGTAACAGATGTATTGAAGCAGAAGAGCTGAATTTTAATATCTTTCATTCTTAAAATAATTTTTTTAATATCTATTACAAACCGGTCACACTTACTTAACTTAGTGAAAAATTTGTTTAAGCTCATTAAAAATAAAACTTAAAATAAACCTAATATTACTTCAAATAAGTAATAATATTATCAAATTTAATGATTAACTTCTTACTTTTTGTATTTTTCACTGTAAAAAGTAAACATTTTAGTATTATGTATTACGGGTACTGTATAGAAAAACTAAAGACGTTTATTTAGCTTGTTCTTCTAAAAATCAGTAAAACTTTCCCTACAGGCAAACCAAGGCTTTAAAATTAACCCCTACCGGGCGTCTCATGACATGTCTCGTGGCACAGAAGGGTGGTACATGGGGGAGTGCATGGTTATGTTGCTTTAGCCTCTATACACTCACAAAACCAATATGGCAGCTTTGTTGAAATATTTTTGAAATATTATAGTAACTGAAATTAGTTGCTAGGCGACTTTGGCCCGTATTTGTGCTCTCCCTTACTGCTTTTAACGAGAAAACTCGCGAGTCACTACAGCCAGCTGTTTTCACTTTCGTTACCTAACCTTGTTTGTTGACATTTTTGTCGATATGTGTTTATTTTATTTGTGTTTTAGCAGTATATAGTGTATATTGTGTGAATGATTTTATTAAATAGGATTTATTAACTAATTTTTATTAATTGAAATGGCTCATCCGAACAAAAAAAAATCTTTTTTAATACCAAAAAATGGTCTTCAATAATTAAGAATGTAGTAAATTTCTTTTTTATACTTTATTCAAGCTATCTAAATCCAAAAGAACATACTATTTTTTAATTTTTTTATACTAAATGAGCAGGGACCATGATTTTCAGTAGCACTTTAAGGGTTAAAAAAACCCAGCTGTATATATATAAAGTACCTTAAGTAGGCCTATGCTAAAAACCACAAAATCAAAATATTATTAAAGAAAACATGCAATTATTTGAAAGAAACCGAGATGACTATATACAAGTCGCCAGACTGGACGATCTAGTCTTGTGAGTGATGTGCGTGTGTGCATGTGTGTGTGTATTGGCCGTCCCTCACTAGCATGGAGGCGACGTTGCCAGTGTAAATGTACAGGTATATGTTTTTACTAGTTTTGTTTAGTTTCTTATCTTGAGTGATTTCTTACCATGTTTTTTAGATTCGTAATAAGTATATGTAACAGTGTGAATTTTTGTACGCTTGCTCCATGTGTATGAGTGTATGAATAGATGATGTATGCCAGAATTAATAATAAAAATAAAACCCCCCCAAAAAAATGTAGATCAAGTAGAGTAATGTTGAAAAGGGAGGGAGGTGTGCCACCAGCGAGGTGTTTGGAGCCTATACTTTTTAATTTGTACACATCAGATTTTCCACAGCTACACCCCTCATTTGTATGCTGATGATTGTCAGCTGCACCTATCCTATGATCCTGCTTTTTTTCAGGACGCCATTTTAGAAATCAATTATGACCTACCGGTATGTCAAAGCTCGTCAGGGTCAAAATAAAATGGCCTAAAGCTTAACATAGGAAAGTGCTCTGTGCTGCATTTAGCACCAAATGATGGAATAAAGAAAGACCCTCAGTGAGAATGGTGAAGAGATCATGCTTGATGGCCAAATCCTGGCTATCTGCAACAAAGTAAAAACTCTTGGAGTTATTTTAGATTAAGATCTCTCTTTTTCAGACCATGTAACTCATTGTATCCAGCGTTCCATTGGTAGGCTGAGGGGTCTGTATCATTTCAGAAGCATGTTGCCTGATTCTGTAAAGCTTCAGATCATGCAGTCTTTGGTCTTCTCAGTTTTTTGCTATTGTTACCCTGCTTATGGGAATAGTGTTGCTATGCATGATGCTTGTAGAATCCACAGGATTCAGAATACAACTTTGAGGTTTGTGTTTTCTTTGAGGAACACTTGTATCCTTTGTATCTTTGTATCCTGGTCTAGAAAGCTAGCACTAATGCGGTGAAGAACGTGCTATGCTGACCACATGCCGTTCATTGTACTAGAACAAAAGCCGTGGCTAGCAGGCAAAATCCCTTCATAGGGATCTAAGGGCCACAGGATTATTCTTATTCATGTAGCCATTATTTCATCTGCTGAAACAATTTTTGTACAAATTAGGTATTTATTGCATGTAAGTTCTCTATTGTAAATTGGCGTATGCCGTGAGTGATGATAAATAAATAAATAAATCATTTGGTTTCAAGCTTGTGGGACGCTTCTATAGGACTTCATTGATTTTATGTCATTTTTCAGGAACTTCTTAACTACAAGGTGGACTCTCAAGTTTCATTGTACATTGTTGCAGTTTTAGAATATATTTCTGCGGATATTTTAAAGGTGAGTGTTTTTTACTTCTTACGTGGTTAATATCCCTAGTCTCTCTTTTACTGTGACATATAATCTATACAATTTTAAATTAGTAATAATATAAAAATGATGTACGAGGGTTGTCCGTAAAGTAAGGTTCCCAGTGATTTTACACAGTGAAAATCATGTTTACTTGCATAAACTTGTATATATTCGGAAAGTTCAGACTTTTCTATTTTTCTATGTAGTTGCCACCGAGGTCAATGCATTTTTGCATGCGGTGTATCAGCTTTCGAATGCCTGAGTCAAAGAAGTTTTCCGCCAAGCCGCGCAGATAGCTGAGAACCGCTTCTTCAAGCTTTTCTCGGCAGCCGAAATACGTTCCACCCAGGTGTTTCTTTATATCAGGGAAGAGGTGGTAGTCGCTGAGGGCTACGTCCGGGCTGTAGGGTGGGTGTTTGACGATACCCAATCCAAATTTAGGGATGAGTTCGTTGGTAACGTTAGCGGTGTGCGGTCAAGCGTTATCCTGATGCAAACGCACCCACTTGGACAGCATACCCCTCGTCTTGTTATGAATGCCACAGCAAAGTTTTTGCAGTGTCTTGCAGTAGCGGGCAGCGTTGATTGTTTCACCAGTGGGCAAGAATTCGCACAACAATACTATGCCTTTCCTGTCCCAAAAGACGGTTGCCATGACTTTGCCAGCACTTTGCGTTTGTTTGAATTTTTGCTGAACGCTCCTCGTCATGGATGTTGGTTCGCCCATTCTTGAACTCCCTGCACCATTTGCGCACATGTTGTATGCTCGAATACACTTTTCCCAATATATTTAGCACAGATGGGAATGAATTTCCCCGGGCGGAAGGATTTTGGCAGTCAAAAAACGAATCACTGAGCGCAGCTCACACCTGGTGGGCGAAGCGATAGGAAGCTTCGTCTTGTACGGCTGCCAGGCCAAGACTGAGCGCCGCAGACACTTCGTTGCAGTGGGGATTTGGAGTGGGGGAACCTAGGCAAACAACAAAATCGCGTGAACCCCTGTCGCAGTACTATTATCGATTGCAGCGCTATAGGAACCTTACTTTACAGACAATCCTCGTATTACACCTTATTACAGTTGATTCTCGATAATCCGACAGTTATGAGACCGAGGGGATGTTATATTGCCAAAAATGTTGGATTACCGAAGGGTAGTTTACTTTTACTAATTGGTCGCCCGATGTGATAAGCTTTAGGCCCCGTCCTAGCTGGGTGATGAAAAATTGTTTGGTCGTCCAAGCGACTGAATCCGTACCAAAAGATTTAAAACATATGGCTTAGCATGAGAGCATCCTAGTTAAATGACAGACAACACAACCGATTGCCTCGCTCGCCTGTGACAAAAAAGCACAAAAAGACAAACATGTTTGTCTTTTGTGAACATGTCTTATTTGTTGATCAGTGCAGTGTTATAAAACATAAACTATTCTTATTATCATAACAGATTAAGTAGTCATCTATGTACAGTAGCTGATGAATTAAATACAAAATTTCAGGGTGCAATCTAAACATTTCATACAAATGGTGAAACTCCAAAATTTTATAGTCCTAAAAAATGTCATTTGTTGCACTTCTTCGGTCCAACAGTTTCTTCTTAAGGTTAGTAAAAATTATAGAACTGTCCAGCTGTAATATCAGCCTACCACTGAGTATGCCCATCTGTGACATACCGGTACATCATTACTCCGTAAAGGGTACATGAATTATTCTATTAGAGAAACAGTTTCATTGACTTGATTTGACTTAACTATGCCATTTGATTTAGTGACTTTCGAAATCTTGCTCCAAAAGCTTAAATATTATGGACTAAACGATATGGCTTTACTAATAATAAAATCATATTTATCAAACAGAAAACAGTATGTATCTGTTGATGGCAAGGTATCTAAATTATGGGGGGTTGGGATAGGTGTACCAAAAGGCTCAGTCTTAGGACTTCAAATAATGATCTACCTGGGAGTGTCAATGTGGAATCTGTTATTTATGCAGATAACACAACCTTGATGGCTGCCCACAAAGATATTAACACCCTTAACCTGATTACCGATGAAGCAATTACTGCAGCAATGAATTGGTTCTCTGCTAATAAACTTTTGTGCAATAAGGAAAAAACACCAAATATCCATATAAGTTTGACACAGAAAATTGATGAACATAAAGCAGTTAAATTGTTGGGATTCCATATAGATTCAACATTAAATTGGAAAAAACATATTGAAATTATTT
Source organism: Nephotettix cincticeps (assembly GCA_023375725.1). Taxonomy (NCBI): domain Eukaryota; kingdom Metazoa; phylum Arthropoda; class Insecta; order Hemiptera; family Cicadellidae; genus Nephotettix; species Nephotettix cincticeps. The sequence goes on along the minus strand of CM041784.1, from coordinate 2,863,070 downwards.
GTAAAAAAATTTCTAGAGTAAAATTTTTAATGTGGAAATTGAAGGAATTTGTCAGTGATAAATATTTAAAAGCCACTTATTTTGCTTTTTTTCAATCTCACATATCTTATGGAATATTGCTATGGGGACATTCATCCCATGTTCATAAAATTATATTATTACAAAAAAAGTTATACACACAATCTGTGGGCCTGGGCCTCTGGATCACTGTCGTCCTCTTTTTATTGGCCGCAAAGTAATGACAGTAGTAAATTTATATATATATCATGTTTTAATTTATACCAAATCTAACTTTTTAAGTGAATTGAAACGCAGGGAAAATATGCATAATTATAACACCAGAACCAAATCCAAGCTAGATATTCCTATACATAGACTAGTAAAAACAAGCTACTGTCATAAAATCAATAGTATTAGATTTTTTAATAAACTCCACCATTCAGCAAAATTAGTTAGTTTTAATAGATTTAAGGTTAAATTAAAGGAAAGGCTTATTTAAAACCCATTTTATTGTTTAAATGAATTTCTAAATAGTATTGTAAATATAGACTTTTAGATAAGTTACAGCGCACCCATTTTAATTTTAATTTCAACTGTATCATGTACACCTGATAATTTTTTACTATGTCTATTCCTTGTAAAAGGTCAACAACAATAAAGCTCTTGATTCTTGGTTGCCGGCGGTAACTGCTCGGCTTTTTTGGCCGGTACTGTGTGGCGTTTTAGGCCGGTACTGCGTTTTCGGCATTTTCGGCCGACCGTTCACAATACTGTCGGTCGAAAAAAGTCAACTGTGTATAATCATTGTAATCAAAGAAGCGCAACCGGAATGCGCTACCGTATTACGGGTACGGTATAGAAAAAACCGAAGGCGTTTATTTAGCTTTTTCCTCCAAAAATCGGTAAAACAGATTATCCGAAATGTTCCTGGTCCCATCAAAATCGGATAAACGAGGTTTCAGTGTATTTTTAAGCTTTAAAATAATTGACAAATTACTAATTTTGGAGTACACAGGCACAAACACAGTTTAAAATTCAAATAGCATGGCATACTTAAATAAAAACAGTGATACTAGGTGATTGTTTGTAGGGTTGAAAGGGAAAAAATCCCTCTCTAAAACCCAAGAACTAAATTTCCCTCCTCCTTACTTACTTACTCCTTGGCGCTACAGCCCGACGTGGACCTTGGCCTCATTCACAATGCGCCTCCAATCATTTCTATCGCTTGTTCTTTCCTTCCATCTTCTTACATTTAATTTTCTTAAATCTTCTACGTCTTGCTGCCATCTTCTTCTAGGTCTTCCCCTCTTTCTCACTCCTATTATGTTACTGTTCAATATTCTTTTCTGTAGCCTATCTTCATTCATTCTCTCTACGAGGCCAATTCAACGTATTCTGGATGATTTAATAAATCTAACAATATCTTCCGACCCAATTATTTGATTTATTTCATGATTATGTCGAACTCTCCAAACCTCTCCGTCTTTTACTGGGCCACACTTCCTTCTGTAAATTTTTCTTTCAAAAGATTTGCAGAGCTTTTATATCTTCAGAGGTTAAAGATTCCAACCCATATGTTACAACTGGCCTTACCAACTCTTTGTAAAGTCTAATTTTTTCCCTCCTCCAGTTATACAAACCGTTATAATACTAGAAATAGAAACAATATCAGAATCCAACAGCTCAGGTTTACAAGTTCTCAAAAAAATATCTCATACATGTCTGTCAAACTTATAATTCCTTACCGTTACAATTCAAATCTTTGCCTCTTACTTGATTCAAAAGAAAATTAAAAATCATATTAAAAGCTGAAGTTTTATATAAAATACAAGAGTTTTACGAAATAGACTGGAACCTATATCTATGATTAAGTTGACTATTATTTTGTAATGTTAATTATTAAGTTATACTTTAGTTAAGTAATATTAACATTTATCAATGCATTGTAAAAAATGTTTATGATAATAAAAATTCTTATTCTTATTCTTTCATTCAATATTGAATTTTAAAAACATTTATAACAAAGATGAATACACAACTAATAAAAATATAGTAATTTTTCAACATCAATCAATAATTTTTCACATAACATCATAACAACTGGGAGTTGGTTAAATGAATAATCATTTAATTTGATAAATTACCACTTTTAAGGCTGCGCCACCCTTATATTATAGATTTTACAAATTAATTTTACTGCATAAGTATTTTCAGTGGCCCAGGAATAAACAATAATTTAATGTGGTCAATTGCCACTTTTGTATGAAGAGTTTACAAATTAAGAAATTTTAAATAAGAGCCTAAAAGCTTAACCTTAAGAACCTAAAAGCCTATGGGGAATTTTGAAATTGCTATTGAATTTTAAATAGTTTTCTTTGGTTTCAAATAGTTTCATTCAGTTACAAAATATTTTGTCAGTTACATATAGACGATGCATTGGCCATAAACAAATTTTTTACTTTCTGTCATCTTTTGAATTGTTAAATTTCTAGTGTTTTTCATAAATTCCCAGTGATTTCTGTAAATTCCCTCTAGGAGCATTGACATTGACTGTAAGTGAATAATATTTCTAAATTAACTCAATTCTAATGTTCTTAACTGGTAAATAAGTGTGAAATTGCTCAAAAGTAAAAAAAAACTATCCTACTTTTTTGCAATCTTCCTCAGCCAAGGAAATATACCGGCAAATTTTCCCATTTTATAAGTTGCCCTCCACTGGGAATATTGCCGGCCCACATCACTAATTTTTGATAGATCTTGGCATGCATCATCGCAGCATCAAGGCTAGGTATTAACCCCTTGCTAATGATACGTTTGGATTTGGAATTAAATTTATATTATTTCGAAAGCCTGGACACCTAGATAATTATATTATCACTTACCAAATGAATGGTATCTGCCTTTCAGGTGTCAGTTTTTTAAATATTCCTTACGGAACCGGTTTCGGTCGTTAACCGACCATCATCAGCCTTCTAAACAGGTATCACATGACACAAATTCTCCACCGTCGGTGTTCGTCAAGATAACAATTTTAACAATTATTTTACACAAACACGACATAAATTTACAAATATGAAACACGAACTAAACAAAAAACATTTAGACAGGGGTACCCACTGATTCATTGCTCGAACCGCTCACGGCACTAATCGTAGCGCTACTGACCTTGGCGAACAAGGAAAGATTATTCAGATAGCAGAGTTCAGAGGCTAATACGATGAATCAGCTGATGTTGTCCTGCAAAACATTATTTAATATTTGGAACGTTATTTTTTCGGAAAACTCATCTTTTTTATTTAGCATAACGTCTTTGTCTTCTTTAAAATATTTGTATATAAAAAATTCCTCCCAAGCCTGAGCTTTGTATTTATCTTCGCAACATTTTAATATTTTAATTGAAGAGTTAAAATTAACTCTATGGCTAGGGTTGGCTTTTAAATGCTGCGCTACTTTTGATGAAGGATTCTTTTGGTTGATTGCAGTGTGCTCTTTAAAACGTTCCTTTACAGATCTGTTTGTATAGCCAATATATTTCTTATCACAGCCATTAGATGCATCACATCATTATGCAATGATTAACAGGTTACTCAAGTATAATTTATTGCCTTGTGAATTCCAAAAAGAAAAAGATATAATTAAGCAGATAGCCTACAATAATGGTTATGACCCCATCATAGTGGATAATCTTATACGAAAAATTAAATTTAAATTAATAAAGCCAAATAATAGCAAGAATGATTTGACAGCAGATATAAAGTATGTATCACTGGACTTTGTTAATGAAAATTCGTTACAAATTGGCAAAGCTTTTGAAAAATTTAATATCAAACCAGGGTATAAAATTAAAAAACGTTTAAATTTAGATAAAAAGTATAATCGAATTGGCAAAGGGGATACAAAAGGCATTTATTTAATAGAATGTGATGCATCTAATGGCTGTGATAAGAAATATATTGGCTATACAAACAGATCTGTAAAGGAACGTTTTAAAGAGCACACTGCAATCAACCAAAAGAATCCTTCATCATCAAAAGTAGCGCAGCATTTAAAAGCCAACCCTAGCCATAGAGTTAATTTTAATTAACTCTTCAATTAAAATATTAAAATGTTGCGAAGATAAATACAAAGCTCAGGCTTGGGAGGAATTTTTTATATACAAATATTTTAAAGAAGACAAAGACGTTATGCAAAATAAAAAGATGAGTTTTCCGGAAAAAATAACGTTCCAAATATTAAATAATGTTTTGCAGGACAACATCAGCTGATTCATCGTATTAGCCTCTGAACTCTGCTATCTGAATAATCTTTCCTTGTTCGCCAAGGTCAGTAGCGCTACGATTAGTGCCGTGAGCGTTCGAGCAATGAATCAGTGGGTACCCCTGTCTAAATGTTTTTTGTTTAGTTCGTGTTTCATATTTGTAAATTATGTCGTGTTTGTGTAAAATAATTGTTAAAATTGTTATCTTGACGAACACCGATGGAGAATTTGTGTCATGTGATACCTGTTTAGAAGCTGATGATGGTCTTTAACGAAATAAGTTTCGTCAAAATTTTTTCATACAAAAGGATTTTTAAACATTTGTGATTTTTTTTATTTTACACACAATTTTATTAAGAATTTGCATTGGTAACACCTATGTATCATAAATAAATATTGTCTTTTAATTAGAGCGGCTTTCATCATATAAAACAATGGTTTTAAAAACAACTTGTGTTCAAAACAACTAACCAAAATAGTAAAAAAACAACCAAATTTACAAAATAACTTTTAAATACTTAATAAAATAGAATCATAAATCATGACTATAAAGAAATTTTCTCCCGTAGACCTGCTATGTGTATGATTATTTTTATATAAGAGAATAATCTTGATAATGCTGCTGCTGCTTTCTTTTTTTAAAGAAATCAGCTGAAAAATTGAGGCAAAAGCAGCTGCCATCAAGCAAAAAGTGACTGCCACTTGGAGGGTTAAGACAATTAAAATTTTCTGGGTGGTTAAACTATACTGTATTACTATTTACTAAAGCCTGTTTTGAGTATTAAATCCTCATGAATGTCTGGTTGCTTGGTAATAATATTTAAAATTATGAGAGCTATTTTATTTTTCTCTGATAGCACTAATTGTTTTTTCCAGTTGGCTGGTAACTATGTAAAGAACATCCGTTACGTGGAAATCACCTGTCAAGATATCAGAGTTGCGATGTGTGCAGACAAGGTAAATTTTGATGCTATGTTAATCATTGTAATAATTCAGATTTTGTGTTATTTTTACCTCACAAAATCTTCATATTACCATTTTACAATCATTACTGTTAATCATTATTAATTGTTTGATATGCCTACCTGTGAAAATAATATTATATATTTTAATTAAAATCTAGACTCATCCTTAAAATAAGTATCTGAATGTAAAATGTGAAAGATATGGGACAATACCACGAAATGGGATAGTTTAGCTCAGGAAATTTAAAAAAAATCGACCACATCAAAATTGTTAATTTTATTGTAAAATTAGTCCATCATACAATAAGTTACACATGTATTGAAGCAGTGGAGCTAAATTTTAATATTTTGCATTTTAAAAATAATTTGTCAATACCTATTACAAATCGGTCACTCTTACTATAAAAAATTTATAAAATTAAAAAATTTGGTTAAGCATGTGAAAATAAAACTAAATTTATATTATTTCACATAAGTAATAATATAATTAACCCTTTGAATGCCGTAGCATTGATCACAGTGACTCTAGGCCCTGTGCATAAAGTGCTAACGTCGCTGACAGCGACCTCAACTCCGGTTGTAGACACGTGACTGGCCTGGTTAATATAATGATATTTTGTACTTTTTTAAAGGTTTTTATTTTTCACTGTAAAAAGTAAACATTTTAGTTTAAATAGTAAATTTGTCTTGAATTGGTACAGAAACTTTGAGGTTATACTTTAGAAAATATGTATTATTCGTCAAAATTTCTAGTGTGTCATACAAAAAGGATTTTTAAACAGTTTTGTGCGAAAATTTTATTTTATTTTACACACAGCAAAAACAGAATAGTTCGTCTGCTACAGCTGACGTCTGGGGGTGACATCTGTTGTACCAACTTTAGACATAATTGTTGGTTGTAAAATAATTTGTGTGTGCTATAAAACATGATAAATATTATAGAGAGACTTGTACCTAGTATTCTGATATAAAACATTAATATATTTGCCTTTTTTTTTGTTTTTAATGATGGTTTTACCAGACGTTCGACAAAATCGGACGTTGGCACTTTGGGCGCATTCACGGGCGGCCAGCAAAATCGGACGTTGGCACTGAAAGGGTTAATTAGTGACCAAAGTTGTCCCATTTCGTTGTATTGACTTATATATTTCTGTCAAAACATTGGAAAATATATTCATATAAAAATATTTAACAGTAATACTTATAACACCTTTCAGTTAATACTATGAATAAAAAAAAATTAGATTTAATAATTTTCTTTTTTTATGCTAATTATGATTTCAAATGGAAAATAGACTTGAATCTGCCGCAGTCATCTGTATAGTATATTAGATTCATGACTTATAATAATGAAAATATTAAATAAATGCCAGTTGGACCTAAGCGGGAGTGTGGGAGAGTATACTGTGATAAATTACACTGAGAACTGTCTTTTAGTTCATTTGGTATTACCGTAACAGAAATATTTTGTAATTCAGTTGGTCTCAGGAACAAATTGTAGTTTGGTCGGTCTCACTATCACCAACAAAATAATTTCAGCATAGTGCCAATGTCTTCCAGTGTTGCAAAAGAGAAAAAAAGTTAATTTAGAACTGTTGGATTTTTACCAGATTTACATAACATTTTTTGGTTTACTGTACAGGCACAAAATCACATTTAGAATTTGTAAATTAAATTAAGGTTATTATGTTTTAAAAGATTTATAGAAACTAGGATTTATACCTTTTCAACTACTTATCTCTTCATTCCTTAATATTGTGTTTATTTACTGACCTTTGAGTTAATAATACGTAAAAAATGATGTACTTGAGACTTTAGTAACATACTGAATACATTTCACTCTCCAACTTAATTTTAGAACTTATTGAAACAGTATTGAAATAATACCTATATAGGTTCAGATAAGAAAAAGTAGAGGTGTGTGGATATCCGAAAAGTTGGATCGGTTCCAGCTCTGGTCCGAATGCTAAACAAGTATCTGGTAAAGTCCGATAAATATTTGAACTTTCGGATAGACGTAATAAAATGAGCATTAAAACCGAAAGATAAAAGCAAAGCTTTCCATTCGATCGAACTTAGGCGTTGAAGCAGATGACAAAATTATGCTATTCTTATCCAATTGGAATGTAATAACGCCATTGGCCTGTTCGAGGATGTGGTATGATTATTTAATTTCATATTTAAGTTACCGATTTTAAAACAATATTGCATTTTGAAATACAAAGCATAACGTTATCGATAGTTGCACCGAGTATCAGATTGCGGTTTGCTATTTTTCCGCATAAAATATGATTTCGGCTATGAAAACCTTGAATCGTTGATCTAATATTTGGTAACAAAGCTCAATCATTGTAAAACGGTAGAGTCGATTATCCGAAACAATACGGGACAATAGGTTTTTGGATAACTGAATTTTCGTATAATCGGTCAGAGACAGGGAAAATTATGTTCAATGCACACAATGTAGAATAAATAATTTTTTAAATTTACTTTTTATAATATGATACATAGAAAGACTTATTATAAAGTAAAAAACATTTTCAGCTTAAAAAAAGTCCATAATACTTTTTGCTTCAGTCCAGAAACTCGTTTTCTTACTGCTAAGTCTTTTAATTGTTTTAAATAAAGCAATTGGATTGAATCACATTCTTCTTGGTTCTCCAACCACAGGAGGGCAGTCTCTAGGCAGTGAAACGCTTCATCGTGGGATTGTCCCTGCCTAACACATTCGACGTCATCGACTTCCTCTTCATCATCTGTGATGTTCTCCTGGACTTGGGCTATCATTTCATCCACTGACAAAAGTTCATATCCAGGATCATCCACGTCACATTTAAGCTACTTGTTGATTCATGTTTTCCTCGTCACTATCTTCAAATCCTGGGTACTGATTTACCAAACCAACCAGTTCTTATGCAAATTGGTTTGGAGGTCCTTCAGGTGTAGGCACCTCAGACTCAGGCAGACAAAACTTATGCCAAGATTTCATTTTCAGGGTGGTCTCTTTGACATAATCCCAAGCCTCTGCTGCCATATAGACAGCGTCATTCATATTTATCTCTTTGAACAATTGAAGAATTGTATTTTCTTCTTCTTCCCCAAGGAGAACCGTACACACCAACGCCCTCCTATAATATCATTTGAAGGTTTCGACAACCACCTGATCCATCAGCTGAAGAATTGAGGTTAAATTTTGTGGCAAAAAAATAACCTTAAAATTTCCACCTTTTCTTTCTAGTGAAAGGTTTGAGGGATGTCATGTGGTGTTGACGATCAACAACAGTGATTTCGAGTGATTTCATTTTTATGGTGATGTTTTTTCACTTCTGGTATAAATACCAATCAACAAAAATTGCAGTCTCCATCCACAAATTTTTTTGGCTTTTGTAGGTAACTATTTTAAAATTCCATTAAAACAGCAAGGCACGTTAGACTTTCCTATAATAAGCAAAGGTAGCCTATGTGATCCAGTTTTTAAAAATTTCTGCTAATTCGGTGTCAGCTGACAACTTTTTCCCCTGAATATCTATTTCCTTAATCTCGTGTCTGGATTTAATGCTTGAGCCAGCCTGTAGATGCCTTAAAATCAACATTACCTGCAAGTTTTTTGTTGATTTCCACTGCCTTTTTACAAATCAAAGGGCCGCTTATCGGTTGTCCTTGTACTCTTATTGGTTGTCCTTGTACTCATACCTGCATAAACCATTTGTAAACAGTCTTATCAAGATCCTCGTTTTCAGCCATTATCATAGTTTGTTTTCTCCACAAACTTCCATCTTCACTGTCAAGAACACACGTAAACCTTTTTATGGCTTCTCGGTTCTTTTAAATGTCTGAAATAGTCACATTGCTAACACTATACTCCCGAGCCAAACTGGATCCACCAGCACCCTTGTCCAATCGCTCTAATATTTAAGTTTGTCAGAAATATTGAGTACTACACTTATGCGTTTAGACGACATACTTAAGCAAAGTATGATTCAATAATTTAAACGCACAATGCACAGAATACGATACAAACGAACAACAGACGATAGTCAAATATGAATCCTCTCGCAAAACTGAAACTGAATGTGTGAGGGCGGAAAACAGTTTTGTCATGTAGACAGTGCTGGAGTACTATCAGTGGCAGTTCGTTGAACTTCAATTTGGCGCACGAACAAGGTACACAAGAGTTTAGTCATGTGGACAGTGCTGGGCCGCTACCACTGCCAATTGCTGAACTAATGTTTTAAATCTATGATGTTTTGTTTGGTGAAGACACCCCTAAAAGAAATTTTTATTAGAGTTGTAAATTATCATTAGTTTCATCTCAAAAAATCGTAAAATCTGGTAGCTTTAGGAATTTTAAACAGATCACGAATGGTCATTATTAAAATTTAAAAAATTAACAGCACATCCTCCTCTGTCTCACTACACAAATCTCTCCCGAATCGCTCAGCTGCTTGCTAAATGAAATAGCAACATAATAAAATAAATAAAAACTATTATTTATATTATATTATTATTATTTAATATTATTATATTCAAACATTATCACGACATTTAAAATGTGTGTTTGTAAAGACGATATTGCAGTAGTTTAAACATTCAAATCACGAAAAATTTGTAAAATAATGATTTTTCAATCCTGTCAATGGGATTGAGATCCTCTAATCCCACGATTCACATGTACCCAAAAGCGACTAGGAATCAGGATCCCGGGATTGAGAACCCTATTTACGATGTTTAGCTGTGCTTTCGGTTAACCGATGTTTCGGTTAACCGATGTTTCGGATAATTGACGCTCTACTGTAGTTATCACAATGTAGACTATTAGCTCATTTTGCGACGGTATCATAGCAAAAATTGTATACTACTTCATTTTTGTCTTCTTCTTCAGATCAATTATACTATAGTTATTTTGATATAATGGACTTTTTTTGTTATTGCATTTTTAAGTTCTCTGGTGTTGAACAATACGATAAAGTGTTGCCAAAATTACACTTGGCCAGTTTCGTCGTTCCGTGTTCACATAACCAACAAATTTTCCACTTGTTTTCATTTTACATTTTCTCTATATTGGATGAATTATTAGTTTTTAAATGGTGCATTTTTAAATTTTAAGATTAAATAACTAGATTACGACAAGGTACCATAGTTTAATTGACTTTAATATTGTGACACGGGAGCCTGATACACATATAATAGCCAATAACAACGAGCCTACGTCGTCTGTCAAATCTTGGTTTTTTTTTGTAGTTGTTTGTTTTTATCATTGTAATAAATAGTAGTCGAATCATGAAATAAAATTGCAAATTGTTATTTACCAATCCATCTATGGTTATATAACTAACGTTTAAGATCAGTTGGTGTAATTTATTGGGATCTATAAGGTTTTTATTGATTTAATATGTGAATTACGCCATCTTAAAATTTGTTATTTTATATGCAGTGAAGTAAAATTTTAGTTTTTTTGTTCAGCCTTTAAAGAAGCTGATTTTTTATGTCCGATTTAATAACATTTTTATTGATTTTTTTCTAATTTATTCTTAGATAAATGTGATTCCACTGTGTTATTCCAATCCGAACCATATGTATCCAATCCAAACTTAAGCTATCCCATCTGGAAAAAAAATCACTATCCGCACACCTCTTGAAAAATATAATATGGACTATGTATAAAATAAAATATTACGAGTATCAGGATGTGACTCATATATCCGGATATGTCCCCTATAATAGATTTTACTATTTACAATACATAAATATCATTACCATTTAAATTATATTTTTTCTTCATCTTATGTTGATAAGTGTATTGCTCAGACGTGACCCGACCCTTCAACCATTCATTATTCAACTATGCTCTTGGCCTTGTAAGTCAAGGATTAGTGGGCTCGTACTGTATATTTATTTTATTCATTATGATGCCTTCAGGACTGTTATTAACTAATAAAATAAAATAAGGCTACATACGTTTAAGTTACAGTATTTAAAAATGGCAGGTATATTTAAACTAAATATTTTGCTGTTTATTACTCACTCCATCAGGGAATAAAATTCCAAAAATGTCAATAAAAATCAATTGCACAAGTATTTGCATTTAACCCTAAAAGTGGTAAGCGTTTCCCTTTAACTGAGCTATAAAATAAATATGTATCTCTTCTTAAAATGTTAAGTATAAACAAAAAAACGCAAAACATGCCCCCCTTAACCATACAATCATAAAAGAAGCAAAGCAGGTGTCCACTGCGATCCCAATTAAGTATACAAATGCCATCAACTTCTACCCAAGAAGGTTCCGTTTATTTAAGGTTGGCTTTCCCTTCACTATACCACATATTTGCAAGCCAAAATGGGATTGTTCATGGTCGGGATTCAAACACTACCATTTCTGAAAGGCTTCCGACATTTCACTTGTCAGCTAGCGCCGTAAACCTCTCGGACACTCGTGCATAGTCAGAGAAAGCACTTACTTGGCTATAAGGCATACTCTAGCGGTAGTACAGTGAACTGCTGAGCAAGTTCCTATATCAGCTCCCAGAGGGCAACACAGTCACGAAGGCGATGGTGTCTAACAAGTTCACTAAATTGGCAACAGATGCCTCCACCTGCCACTTCTTATTGAATTTGTGAACACGTTGTGAATTACGACTTTACCACTTCTAGGGTTAACATTAAATGAAAATATTTCTGCAATTGGTTATTATTATTATATTATTATAATAAACTCAGAAACATGTAGGATAAAATATACCTGATAATTATGAGAACTGTAAATGAAAGGTATTCAACCTTATTTTATTGTATATTTATCATTAAATTCATAATACATCAATATACATTGTAACAAAAAAATAAAATCAGACTTGTACGTATCATAGTGTCAACCCTACCATTTTAATTCCACAATCCGTGGTCATCCTTTCTCGAGCTGAAATTAAATAAATAGAATGCTTACATGCTTTCTGTTTTGTTTCACGAATCCTGAACTGTATAAACAACATGCGTTTGACCATATGAAATGAAACTGTGTGCCCGTAGAAGTAAATAGGCTACATTGATTAGAAGTAGTTTTAGTTTAGTATTGATTTGATTTATTAAATGCTTGGCAACTGTCTTGTTTTCATGCATCGCTTCCTGTTGGCTAGGTGGTGGTGGTAAGCATGATAGTGGCGCTGTTCGGAACAATTAATTTGCTTTAGAGCATGTGGCTATTAATTTTTTTTGGTTGCTAAAAACTAGTCTTTATTTTGAAAAAACCCTAACACTGTGTCCAGAGCGAAGTCAGTTCTATAAACTCTTTCTTACATTTAGTAATTTTAAGATTTAATTTTTACAATAAGTAGCTTAAATTCAGAAATTCAGTGAACTCTTCTCATGTTGTGGTTTTTAAAAATAGTTTGTGTTAACCCTTTGATTGAGAATTTTTGATTGTGAGCCTCTCCTTAGCGCCAAATTATGCAAAAAAAATTAAAATTGATCTATTTAAAGACAATTTTTTTACTACTTTAATTATTAATATAGACATCAAAGATGAAGACCAGGTTATAAACAATCACCTGACACAAACACCGTCTGCATCTACTAGTCAGCTGACGTGCGAGTATACTCGCCCTTGGCACCAGGCCGCTAGGCAGTAAACAGTGACACACACAAAACTCTGTTTCCAAGCAATAAATATTGACTGGATGTTGAAACTGCGTCATGAAACAATTGGCAAGCGAGAAAAGTTGATAGTCCTAAGTTGAGTCCCATCTATCGTCGATTTAGATAACTGAATTTGACGCTAAATGCCATTATGAGATTTCGTGAGTATACTCTCTTATGGCGTTTAGTAAGTGCTTACGGCATTCATAGGGTTTAATACTGTAAAGCTGTTAATCAAGGTAATCAGGCAGCAGTATTTTTGAGTAATACATATTTAGAAACTAATACAGTTACTTTATAGTTGTAGTTTTTAGATTTTCATTATTTAACCCTTTAAGGAGTACCGTAATTTGCTTAAAAATAGTATTGACGTTTAAAACGTCTTTATGTTTGCGCGAAAAGGAGTAGTGACGTTTTAAAACGTCATTTGACGAAATGTGCGCAAATACTTATATATTTATAACATGATACAAATTGATTCTTAATTCATAAATCAATAATTAGACATGTAGTTGTGCGCACGTGCATTGGTGTATTCGGTAGGGTAGGTAATCTGCGTGGGAGGGGGTATCATATGATGTTGGCTGCGGAAGGAATGGTAGCAGCCGCGGTGTGAAGTTTTGGCGCGAAAGTTGGCGACTGCGGCGTGAAGTTTCGGCGGAAAAAATTTTACCCTTACTCCTTACCAGCTCTGAGATAGTGACATTTTAAAACGTCATTACTCTTTAAAAAAACCAACAGACTGTTAGGTTTTGTTGATGATATTTTTTCAGTATTTATAATGTAATTTTCACTCCTCATTTACTGAAAGTCACTTTCAGTTTTATTTTGTAGTTAATAATGTACCATAAAAATGGTATTTACTTTAATTACTTTCAGATGTACTGAATAGTTAAATGATACATTATTAAATATCTTATATTGGAATTTTCCAACAATAAAATTCCCAACAAGTGCTTTTAACTACACAACGTTTCTGGAGGTGGAGAAACTCCTCCCGTTTTCATGTGATTTACATTAAATATTGAAAGTTTAAGTTACAGATATTAACCCTTTTTTTATTATTAAAAACCCTTTGAGGACCGGGCGAAAAAAAGTATGTTCCAAAAATGCAACCCAGTTTTTTGTTAGTGTCTCCAAAAACTGCACTCTCCAAATAATATTGGTTTGCAAAGGGTTGGTAAAAATATTATATCTTCCTTAGTTTTCACACTAGCAACATGATTTTTTTCCATCGGATTGTCAGGAATTAATTTTTCTATACTAATATGCAAGTAGAAATTAACAATTACAAAAATTGAAAATTGAAAAATTAAATTGATCATTTTTATAATATTTTTATATAAATATAAATATTCAACACAATATAAAAAAATACCATAGGAAACATATTTTTTTTAGTTTTAAATATCATTAGTAACATGTGTTTTAAGTTTTAATAAATTTGGTGAAGTATTTATAAAATTATAGGTAATTTATTGTTGTTTTGTAGATATAAACAATGACATTTATACATCCATACTTTTTTATACTATACATTTATTACTATTTACATTATATACATTATTGACACAGCTATATCTTAGCTCTAGGGGGAGTGTTGGTAATTTGCTCGACCAGAAATCGAAACGGTGACGTCATTTGGTTAGTGACGTCAAATGGTTAGTGACATCATAGATTGGTTATAAGAACAGCTGTTTAGATGAACTGAAAACATTCCTTTTAGACATATCCATTATCTAACCAATTTATACGTGATCTATATACATTTATACACCTTAAACAATTACTATAACCTCAGTGCACTGTGACAACCTTGAGCGTGCGTAAACAATTGCACAATATATTTCATCATTGGCGCCGAGCAGCTGACAGCTGCACACGATTTATCACTCCATATAAAATATATTAATTGCAAAATAAACGTTTTATGGTTTAGAATATCATTGTATAGTATTTAAAACATTAATATTAAAATAGGTATAGATTGAAAGGTATAGATTGAAATACACTTATAGGATTAAAATAACAAGTAGTAAAGTTTTCTGTCCAGATATCGACTGCCCAGTCTTTTTCGCATATAAAACCTACCACCCAGATATCTCCCGCCTAGTCCTCAAAAGGTTAATTATGTCATGGCAATAATACTAATCTATCATACACAATACAAAACTATATTGATAACACAACAAATAACCACAACACTCCGCCTCCGAGGTAGCAGGGCGACATAAAATAGCGTGTGCTTGGAACGAGAGTTAGAGCACTACTAATTAATATCTGTAACTTAAACTTTAAATTTTTAATGTTATCACTTGAAAACGGGAGGAGTTTCTCCACCACCAGAAATGTTGGAAGTTAAAAACACAGACGTGTCGGAAAAGTCCAATAAAAGATAATGAATAATTAACAACCAATGTCATTATGAATTTTAAAGATTTTGTAAATGATACATGTTTTCAAATTTTATTAGTTGTGCTAGGTGTCTTGCAACAACCCTTCAGCTGCTTTGCACTTGAGCTGTTTTATTCTGACTTTTTTTTATTTCTTTTTAAATAAACATTGATAAGAGCTACTACAAATCCATTGTTCTGACCATATTTGTTACATCTTAGTGCTCTTGCATATTGCCATCTTTTTCATTGTAAAAATCCATTTGCTTGGTTATTTTTCTATATTTACATGCTCAATAGAAAATACTTTTTTCTTTGATATAGAGTTGGTAGCCAGAGTGATAGTGGTAGAGTGTGGCTCTGTAGTTGCTCCCCAAACATATTATTATCGGTTTATTATTTTTTTGTTCTCAGCTTTTTTTTATTATCTTAACCCTGCGTAATTCACACATGGTCTCACGCTCTCGGCACCGGGCATTTCCGTTTTTTACTTCCGTTTGGGATGGCAATAGATTTGGTGTGCCAAGGTAGTTTCAACGTCTGTCTCCTTGCACCGATTAAAGAGACAATCCTTAGTTTGAGGCGTGACCTTGTGGTAGAAGAAGGTGTTTACCGATAGTGTTCTGAGCCCGTCCTGTTGTTCCGTGTAACAGATCGGGCTACATTGAATCTATATTTTTTCAATTTAATATTTTTTTTTCCTGTAACATTATGTAATGAATCCTGACATAATAATTAAGTACCTGGTGACCGAGCTTTGCTCGTTTTGAATAAGACATGTATTATAAAAATTAAAAATTAAAACACATTTATTACTCAATGACAACATTTATGTGGGTTAGATAAAACCGATTTAATACGCTATAATTAATATAGCACTGAACAAAAAGTAGTGCTCCGACGGGAATGGAACTCGTGACCTTCGGTTTACGAGGCCGATACTCTACTGCTAGACCACGGCGTCTGCCAATTGAGCGACGCCGTTTAAGGTCTTTTAGCCAACCCCGATCGTTTTAGCCGTTCATTTACTGTTTAATTATCCATACAGTTATTATTAGCCTGTGATCAACAGATTTTGTTAGAAACAGAATGAGGATTGAAAAGCAAAAGAGAAATTTAATTTACACCAGTTTATTGGTTTGTTACATTGGCTTCAAGATATAGAATGAATATGTTTTCTTTTAAAACACTAAAGATTTTGGAAATACTTTTCTTTGCTTTTATTTCGCACAGTTATTTTACCCTTTAGTTTTTACAAATTGTTTAGTAATTTGATAATTTTTCATTTATTACATACATAAAATAAATATTAATGCAAAACCTCTATTCACATATTGTTCGCCACCATCTTCAATCAACAACTGTCAAACGGTTACAAACAGATGTTTTGATTTGTATTGTTTACATTTTGTTTCTCAATAAGCGTAATGCTAAATTTTTAGATTTTAGAGAACACAGTCTCTGAGTCCGTGTGCGGGTATTGGTTTGATACCATTTGCATAGGGAACGCAGGGTTAAAAGTGTTGATAACTTTGGAAAACGAGATGCTTCTATTTTATAATGAGTGTACAGTGCTTGATTGTATCCCACTGGCCCAAGACACTCAGTTTTGAAATGAGCCTACATCGCTTGACTGTACTTCACTGGCCCTTGGCCCTCAGTTTTATAACCAGCTTACAGCGCTTGGCTGCAACTCACAGGCTCCCTGCACTCAGTTCTATTTATAAATGTATATGTAAAAAGTAAAAAATAAAATTTAGCTGATCATATATGAACTCTTACATGATGGAGCAATATTTATTTTTGGCAATATAGTTTTTTTATTATCAAAATTGCGAAACAATTTTATAAAAAACTAGTGAAGTATTGCATTTTCTTAGGACTCTTAATTCTATCTGTAAAATGATGTATTATTTGCGAGGTTTAGATTACAAATAAATAAAGTAGAATTATTTTTAACTAATGCAAAATTTTCCCAGTATTCTGCGACATAAGCCGCAGCACAAGTTTCAGTAATCAGTTCTAAGATGGTATGGAACTGCTGACAAACGCTGAATTTACTTGATATCATCAATAAGGGCAAAAGGGTTTTGGGACGCTGGGCACTAAGGGGTTAAGGGAAATGAGAAAGCGGCTAAGCTTGCACAAAAGAGGGCTACTCTGTCGGCCTAGAGCCAACCTTTGGAGTAGAAGATGCTTTTCTGAAAAAAGGGTTTAAAGAAGAGGAAATCCTTCAGAGATGAAGAAGATGGATGTCATACCAGGATGTAAAAAAAAATATATGAGGCACCTACAATTAAAAGAGGAGGATTGCTCTCTGAGGTAAAACAATCTTAGAATTGTAACAGGGCTTCTAACTGGACACTGCAGACTAATGAGACATCTTAGGATAATGAAAATTGCTACAGAGGATGACTGCAGATTCTGCCAGGAGCGGGAAGAAATACCAAGACATCTCCTGACAGAGTGTGGTGCTATTGGGTTCAAAAGAGTCAAGAAAGACACCAAATACAAATTGAGGATATTCCTAATTTGAAACCCTATCAGCTGATCAACTTCATAAAGGAAATTAGAACTGGAGAGTGAGCTCTAAGAGTCAATTAGAGCCAGTAATGGGGGCACAGTGTGTCCATTCCAGCGAGCACAATAGATATCAAGGTCACAGTGTTGGGTATATTCATACCCAGTAATTCATTCATCAATTCGTTGGGATTTTGAGTTTGTATAGTGTATATGTTGTATATTACATACAGCGGTTATATTTTCAGTTTACTTCAGTTGCCCATCACAATTCAGTAATTTATAAACAATTTATAAACTGTAAGGACAAGCTATTTCATTACTATATTCTTTAAAGTGCAAGATATTAAGATTCATGTTCATCCATCTCATGCCATTGCAAATAGCATTATAAAAAATATTCGTTGTGTTACTAATTATGTGTATTGTTTGTAGGTCTTAATGGACATGTTTTGCCAAGATGACAACAGCCTGAGCACAGCGCTGGCTGAGACAGAATCAGCAGCTAAAGCCCCGAGAACTTCACATTCCTATGAAGAAGTTGTCAAGGATTTGATCTCCGATGAGAAGCAGCATCTTCGAGATCTTCATATGATCATCAAGGTTTTCAGGGAAGAACTGGCTAGGTTGATACCTCCAGATGACAACAAGGTAAGATACAGGATCTAATAAAGTTTGGAAGTTTGAAAAGTTTTGATAAAGTGGGAGAAATATTTTCGTAAGGAATCAGTGTGATTAATTTTTTTAGCTGAAATGTCCATTACCATCGGTCAGCGTGGTTCTTTAGAGGCTTGAGTCATATAGGCTGGTCTTGATCTGAAATGAGTCACAGGCCACTGATTTCAATCCAGCTATCTACAACGTATGGGCCAGTAGCTTACCCCTAGTTTATCGATTGTGAGTCCTGTCCTTAGACAGGACTTAGAATTGTACCATCGTTAGGTCAATTGTCATCGTTGTACCATACTTACGGTTAGGTCATTGTATTAAGTCTTAACTTAGTAACAAGACTACAAAATCATGCCACAATCATCTTACTTTCATTTCTTATTCATACATTGTGTTTAAAACCTTCCTAGGTAGGTCTCCATTTCTGTTAAAAGTATTAAGTATCGCATTTCGGTAAATTACTCTAATTATTAGGTGCTATTGCTTTGGCTGAAATTAGTAAAATGGTATTTCTGTTGTAAAATTTCTGTTGAATATCTTGTCAAAAAATAAAAGTTATTGATTATGGTGATCTTATATCTGATGAAAACTGGATTGAAATATATTTGAGGACAAAAATAAATTGTTTTCATCCCTTTCTTTATTAATGGCATTTCACAATTTTTAAAAGTATGTAAGCCCTTTCAAAATATTGCTGTTAATTTCATCAGTAACTTTAATTTATATAATTTTAGCAGTGAAATTGTGTAAAAATTAATTCAATATCATCTAACATGTTTATTTGTCTGAAAATAGGTACTTGCAGGAGATTACATTTTGTCTTGCAAGTTATGGTCATGGAGAATTATTATATGTACACCAGACCAAATTTTTCTTTTGAAGTATTTACACTTTTCCTTTTTGTGATTTTGCATTGAATGACAAACCAGTCTTATTTGAGTTTTTATCCAACATTAAAAAAACTTATTTTTACTACATGAAATTTGATATTTGTCCAAGGAAGTTCAGTAATCATCAGTAATCCGATGATATTAAAATTGTAATCACTCTTGTTTAATTAAGATAATTTTAATGTTTATAGTTTATATGTACAGTAGAACCTCTCAAACTCGACTCCCGAAAACTCGACATTCCGTAAAACTCAACAGGGCTGGTGAATTGATATTTTTTACACCGCCCATAACCTAAAGCAGTACATAGGCCGTCCGAGAGCGCTAGAGATTCAGAAGAAGTTTTGGGTTTTCCAAAGTCGTTCAACGCACCCTTTACCTGCCTAGCTGGGGCGAGATATTGTTTGCACATGTTCGGGATTTCTTGTGGTCCATTTTCCTTATTGTGACGCTGTTCTTTTACCTGGGATTCCCAGGCCGATCATAAACTACCCTCCCTTCATTGTCGTCACTGGGCGTTCAGCTTAGTATAAATGTTGATATAAATGTATAATTTTATAAAATAAATCAATAAATGTACCATTTTGACACATTCGCTGGGGGCGGCAACAATCGCTGCCGCGCCGTCCTCTCCCTAGGTGCGCGCGGCAATGATCGCTGCCTCCATTCCATTGTTGGCTAATACATCTGTGAGCTGATGTATTAAGCAATAACGCAATGGACACAATAAAAAATGTGTTGTATAATATATCGCGATTGTGACATTGCCGGTTGAGAATGGCGTAAATGTATCGCGATCGAGACGCTTGCCAGTTTAAGGGTTAAGTTCTCTTAACATAATAATTCCCTTTAAATTCTAGGTTACTCACCCCAAGATCTTATTTTCGTGTAGTTTTTTTGCTCTAATAGAGTTGTTCTGTAGGATAGAATATTATTTGTTGTTTTTCAACACGTTCATGGTTAAGCCTTTTTTCCAAAACCCTGTTTGCCTTACTGAAATATAAAACCATACCAGATTTTTACTTTGTACTTTAGTTATTGTAGTAAAGATCTCTTTTTGACTCCTTCAGCTGTTGAAGGTATGAAATGGCCGCCTACTTCCGTGCTGCTGGATTAGGTTTGCACTGTCGAAAAGTGAAGTTTTTCATCCTTATATTTTTGAAGTAATTGTTTATGTTCATTTTGTTATTTTTTACACTAACACGGAAAAATAAATATCACAAATAGAAAAAATCACGTAAGCGCAAAAAAAGTCATTTGGGCGCATTTGCTGCCACGAGTTGATAAAACACTATTTTGCTACACCAAAAGTCATAAAAACAATTTTCGTTCAGTTTTTTACGTGAAATATTTAATTAATTAATATATACACTCTTTACAACGTATTTTACACTTTTTTGGCCGGTTGTCTGACTTACTGACGAGTGGGGGCTGCCGGTGCCGCGCCCGTAGCAACACCGTCCAAGACAGCCTACACTAACATGATATACAATCTACTATTGACCTTTGCTGGCACAAATTTCAAAGTTCTAGCTCTTATCCTGTAAAAGTAATATAATATGAAAACATGCACTACTAGATGGCAGCAAATGCGTCAATCAGGATGGCGAACAGATAACTCCGTGGACGCATTTACGTAGCCGTGAACGTGTCAAGTTAGTTTTTTTTTAGTTATTCAGCACCAATTGTCTTGCTAACAGACAGAGTTCTGCAAGTTACACTTATACAAATTGTGTTACTGGGATAGATTAGACTTATATATATTTACAATACTGAAATTCGCTAAAAAGTCATAAGTTTTTATCCCTGAAAGCTGGTTGACAGAAATAAAGGAGGATAACCTAATGAGTTAGGCCAGAACAAGTAATTCTATTACTTATTGTACTTGCGTACAATATTATAGTGTTATTTTACTTATTGTGCTGTACTTGTGGTATTTAACCTTAGTACCTTACCTTACCTATCAGACCTCTCAAACTTCAGTATTTTTCTGGCCTCACGAACAGTGCCCCACCATCTCTCTTGATTGTGCATATAGCCGACTATGCACTTCTGCTCCCAATCTTTTGCATGTCTTTGTCAACTTGATTCTTCCAGCGTAGGCATGGGCCGTCCCAGGGGGCATGGGTCACTTTCCTCTTGGTGTTCCTTCTGATACCGCTTTTTCTGTCCTGCCTACCCAAGTCTTCCACTTTTGATTTATGCAACAATGTCTGGGTCTTATACAACTCTCGTAGATATATATGGGTTTGGCTCCTCCACATTCCTTTCTCCATTAATTGGGACCATAAATATGTACCAAGATTTATTGTCAAACACTATGAGCTTATATTCAGACTGATTTGACATTGCCTATATTGCTGACCCATATATGACTGCAGATTGTATGATCGATTTAAACTGTATACTTGTAGCTTGGACTTTCTCGTGAGTATTTCACTTTTCACAAGTCGTAGAGGCCAATATCATCTATCAGCATTTATTATTCTTGTGTTAATTTCATTTGTCTCCTAGTTAGCTTGATCTCTGTATAAATAAGATTTTGTAGGGTTTATAATTTTTTGTTGAAACTTTTTAATTGACTAACCTGATTTGTTTTTAAGTTGGACTGTATGTTCTGCAACATCACGGACATTTATGAGTTGACAGTAACATTGCTTGGGCTCGTCGAGGACATGATTGAGATGAGTGAGGAGAAACAAATTCCTACCATTGGCTGTTGCTTCGAGGAGCTCGCTGAGGTATGTTAAATTATTATTTGAATTTATCCCACAGTAAATTTTTGAAAATTATTGTTTCATCAAAATTTTCCAAAAACATTCATATTAAAGCTCTCTGAATCCAAAAAAGTGATTTTTGGTCAGTCGTCTGTCTATTTTCATTCTGTCTGCGTAACAACTCTGAGACCAAACTGATTGTCCGATTTGTATGAAGTTACAAAACTTTTCATAATAGTTGAACGGGTTAATTGAGGTTGACCAAATATAATATACCAGCAAAGTAATGAAAACAGACTTGCACCTGCCTCTAAATTGGGGGATTTTAGAGACGAATCCAAATTTTTCAAATGAAAGTCCCATAAAATGATGCTTCACTTAATGTCCCTAGATTACATAAAGGGGCAGAATGTGCTTCTAGACATGTCAGCCATGCATTCAGCTTTTAAGGCATGAAAATTACATTGGCAGACACTGCTAAGGTAGTTTTTTAAAGGCCGGCGGACCCTGCCACGGTAGTTTTTTACAGAGCTTGGGTGAAGTCCACTTCCTCCTCTTCACCCTCTTCTGATAGTAACCCTACGTTATCTAGGTCTAACAAACAGTCTATTTCACTGGATCTAGCCATTATAATAACTACTGAAGCAAAAAAATAATAGTCTAAAAACTAGTCACCCAATTTTCAGTTACAATAAACCGGCTCACTAACGTTACACATCAACACAAAAGTGTCTCTCACAAACACATCACTAATTTACATTTTCAAACAAAAAGAAAGACACAATAATACGCTTAATTATCTAGGTAACGGCTTAGGTAACGTCTTCCAATACTACATATTTACACTTATATTGTAATTGTATACAAACGGTAAATTTAACATTTTGTATATATTTACCGTTTGTATATTATAATTACAATATAAGTGTAAATATATTAAGTAGTGTTGGAAGACGTGAGTTTTTAATTAATCCTATAGTAAAAACTAACATTTATAATGCTAATCAAGAAGTTATTCATCGTAAAGATTAGTAATAAAACTAAAGTAAACAGGACATATGAACACCAAGTCGACGCAATGAACTAAGACAAAATAGCTGTGCTTGTAAACAATATACCTCTGTCGCACTCACAGCTGATCAAAATAGGTTCGAAAATGTAGAGAAACTCTAAGCAATATTCTCCACAGAGTCCGAGTTCAAAAAAGTTCACTAGAACGTTGCTAGAGTGTGATAGCTGATGGGTTGCGTGATGATGAGAAACTCACATCAAACCGCAGCAGTGCCATTTGTTGCGTGAGGTGGAACTCTCGTCAAACTGCCTTGAAGGGTTAACCCAGTACCAAGAGGCGTGATCATCAAAATCTCTTAGAATTTTCTCAATTGAGAGTAATATTTAAAAAATAAGCCTTGAATTATTCACATTTAAATATTGTAATTCGATAATTTTTAAGACTGCTTCACAGAGGGTATTTTATTTTGTGACCGAGTTTAATGTAAATTTTTCAGGCAGCTGAGTTTGACGTGTACGGCAGATATGCAAAGGACATTGTACAGGCCGGATGTCGTGAAGCTTTGTCCAACCTAATAGCCAAGCCAAACGTTTCAAATGCCTTACAATCAGCGGGACACGGATTCCGAGAAGCTGTCAAGTACTACCTCCCTAAACTACTTTTGGCCCCTGTTTGGCATTGTTTTCTTTATTTTGAATACATTAAGGTAATTATAACCAATATCCGAGGTAAAAATGTAAATAGGATATAATTATTGTAATATACAAGTATTAATAAGAAAAGTATTATTTCAAAAAGTATTAGCCTAGTTGTTAACTGCTTGGTCTTCTGCCACTGACTGATTAATTAAAATGCCTCTAGCAATGCTTGATACATTTTTGTGCACATATAGGTCTTTTCATTTCAGACTTATTTTCATTAAAAATGTATATGTGACAAGTTAGAAAGAAAAAAACTAACAAATATGCTGAATCTAAAGTCTGTTAAATGATACCATTAACAATCCCAGAATTTCTCTTATCATTTATGGTATATTTTCTTTTAATTTTTTTCTTAATATTGGTTTTTATTTGTCTTAATGTAATGATAATTTACAAAATAAGATAAGATTTTATTCATTTATTGATTCTCTCTTTTGCTCTTGCTAGCACACAACAAGTTATTCAATACATTTTATTTATGAATATGTGAAGTTTATTTAGGTCCAAAGTTTGAAATTTTCCATTGATAAACAAAAATAATACAACGGAATTAGTTTTTTTTAAATCCTTAAGAGATTTTAATTTTCTAATTTCAAAAAAATAATTGGCATTATAAAATATGTCTAACAATCATTTTGGTATTCAATTATTTGTATATTTAATAAAGCACAATTAAGAATAAAATATGTCAGGCAACTGTAGCTATTTAGCCGTATATAAAATTTCATTAACATTTATTCCTGTTATAGCATATCATAAATAATTAAGGATATGTCTTTTGATATAAAAAATTTTATATTAAACATACCTAATTTTTAACGAAACAAAATGTCTTTAGTCTGTTAGTCTACAGATAAGTAAAATTTTCTTGCTAAAATTGATTGATACACATATAGAGAAAAAAGAAATCAAAACATATAATTCATGAAGTTACTGTTAATTTTTTTAATAGTGTGTGAATAATTGAGTCTAGTAGCTCGATTTTCGTTCAGCCGGGTGGCCTCATTCGACCATTCTGAAAAGCTCGGATTAGGATCTTATGCAAAAAAATCAAATAATTTTTATTGGAAAAACAATTATAATATTCCTTTTTAATCAATGTGATTGTAAAAAATTATATATTAACTCCCCATGTAAATACACATATTAGCAATTAAAAACCATTACATAATATGAATTTAAAATAATTTAATTAAAAAAACCAGTGGCAGTTAAATTCTTAACCAATAAATTTAAAAAAAAATATGATATGAAGTGTATAAAAAAATATTTGTTAAAAATTGTATTTGATATAAAATACATAAGAAATTTTTTTTCGTCACAGTTCACCACATTTTCATTTATTCAGGCTAGAGGAATCAACACAAAAAGTTTTTAAAATATTTAGTATGTGAAGTTTATTTAGGTCCAAAGTTTGAATCATCCAAGGTAAATCAAAAATAAATAAAGGAATTAAGTCCTTGAAAATCTAGAATACCTTGATAGCTGCTGTAAAACTTTTCAAGAACTTAAAATACTAACAGCACCAGGACTCTACATTAGTGATGTGATTCTGCAAGCGATTTTAGCAAACAAAACAAAGCGTTGAGACCACCACCAGTAGCCTAGAACACAAAAAATGCTTCAAACTTGTTTCTTCCAATAACCATCTTAGTCAGGAAAGAAATCAAAGTTCCAAACCCACTTCAATCAACCTGCCTAATGACTACTGGCCATTAAATAACATTATACATTACAGTAAAAGAATTCCTGGAATGAGGAATTGATAGATTAAAATTGTAACTATGATATGCAACTTTGTTCTATTATTGGTGCTTAGTTCTAGGTTGTAACATGTTTAACACCAATACCACTCTCAGTGATGGTGTAAATAAGGAATTTCATCTATTTTATAATATGAATAGCCTCCATGAACTGATGTGTTGTAGGATCTATTGGAATTAACCCCGGTAGAGGAGGACCGGGAGAGCTTAGAACAGGTAGAAGGATTACTCAGGCCCTTGCAAATGGACCTTAACAAGACTATGACCAATGTTCCTAAAAGGTAAGAATCATCATTGGTGTTCATATAATATATAACAATCAGAATGTTATTGTCTAAATAATTAACAGTCAGTTTGTTTAGTTATTGAATGGTATATTTGAAGTTTCAAGGTTTTTTCAAGGCCAAAATAATTTTTATTCAGAATTTACTTCACATTGAATTTCAACACAGGCTATGATTTTGATATTTTAAAAAAGATTTCAAAAATGGGGGATTTTACTGTTTATAACTTTTTCATTTGATCAAAAATGTTCCTTATCACCGGGGTGATTAATTTTTCCTATTTAATTTCAACATTTCCGATATCTGCAAACGTCTAGTTGTAGTAGGGAGACCGTGGGTGTTGGGTTTTGGAAGAAAATAATTGTGTTGTTGAGAAACTTATGGTTAGGCTGAGAAAGGAAATTTTTGTGTTGTAGAGAGAACTTGAGGATTGATATACGAAAGGAAATTGTTGTGTTGTAGTAGGGGTTGAGATATAAAAGGATATTTTGTTGTAGAGAGAATATGAGAGTGAGATATGAAAGAAAATTGTTACGTCTTAGAGAGACTCTGAAACGACTTTCAACAAAATATAAAAGGTTATAAAAGAAAATGTTATGTTGTAGAGAGAATTTGAGCGTTGAGATTGGAAATAAAATTAGTGTGTTTTAAGAGAGATGTATTGGTTGGATATGAAAAGAAACTGTATTATTTTGTAGGGAATGTGACAGTTAAGATATGAAAGTAAATAATTGTGTTGTAGAGAGACTGTGAGAACTCCAGGTAGGGTGAGACGTCAAGCTGCTCTGGAGAAGACTAATGAGCTGCAACGCACAATCGAGGGCTGGGACCCCAAGGAGCTGAGTCAGTGCTGCAACGAGCTTATCCGGGAGGACTTCCTCTGCAAACTGAGCTCGGGTGGGAAACGGCTTACAGAACGCAAGGTGCGTGTGTAATGGTACAAGCTTATGCTTTTATTTTTAAAAGACATGTTTTTTGATGAGGTATATTCCATATTATCTTTTTTATTGGGCACCTATTTTTATTTTTGTGGCTGGATCTATGGAATGATATTTTAAAAAAGATTTCAAAAATGGGGGATTTTACTGTTTATAACTTTTTCATTTGATCAAAAATGTTCCTTATCACCGGGGTGATTAATTTTTCCTATTTAATTTCAACATTTCCGATATCTGCAAACGTCTAGTTGTAGTAGGGAGACCGTGGGTGTTGGGTTTTGGAAGAAAATAATTGTGTTGTTGAGAAACTTATGGTTAGGCTGAGAAAGGAAATTTTTGTGTTGTAGAGAGAACGTGAGGATTGATATACGAAAGGAAATTGTTGTGTTGTAGTAGGGGTTGAGATATAAAAGGATATTTTGTTGTAGAGAGAATATGAGAGTGAGATATGAAAGAAAATTGTTACGTCTTAGAGAGACTCTGAAACGACTTTCAACAAAATATAAAAGGTTATAAAAGAAAATGTTATGTTGTAGAGAGAATTTGAGCGTTGAGATTGGAAATAAAATTAGTGTGTTTTAAGAGAGATGTATTGGTTGGATATGAAAAGAAACTGTATTATTTTGTAGAGAGAATGTGACAGTTAAGATATGAAAGTAAATAATTGTGTTGTAGAGAGACTGTGAGAACTCCAGGTAGGGTGAGACGTCAAGCTGCTCTGGAGAAGACTAATGAGCTGCAACGCACAATCGAGGGCTGGGACCCCAAGGAGCTGAGTCAGTGCTGCAACGAGCTTATCCGGGAGGACTTCCTCTGCAAACTGAGCTCGGGTGGGAAACGGCTTACAGAACGCAAGGTGCGTGTGTAATGGTACAAGCTTATGCTTTTATTTTTAAAAGACATGTTTTTTGATGAGGTATATTCCATATTATCTTTTTTATTGGGCACCTATTTTTATTTTTGTGGCTGGATCTATGGAACACATAACATACACAAAACATCGATCCAGTCAGTTTATCCCAACGTTTCGCGGGATCGAAACATTAATGTCACACGTCTTCAGGGTTTAAAAAAACTTTGCTTTTCCCGCATGCGGGCCGAACGCCTAACCACGACTGACGAAACAACACTTCCAGGGTGGAGAGGAGGGGTGGGAGTCCCATTCATACCTGATATCTTATCAACCCATATAGCTTTCCCTTTCTGTACCTCCAGTTCCTGTCTGACAATATTAAAATAAATGGGACTCACATCAATTGACGGTTGAGACAACGGCTCATTTTCAGTCACACATTCTCAGCCACATTCCTACGCCTCCAATCTGCCTCTTTATATACAATTTTGCTTTCCTCCCATTTCACACAATGGTTGGTCTCAATTACATGTTCAAAAATCCGTGAGCCATGATTTTCCTTATTTTTTACTTTTTTTACATGTTCTTCAATGCGAACCTTAACAGGCCTAGAAGTCTGGTCAATGTAATTCCTTCCACACACTAACTTTGCTTTTCCCGCACGCAGGCTGAACGCCTAACCTCGACTGACAAAACAGCTTATGCTTTTGCTTCTAACCAGTAGACTTCCTTGTTACTTTAACTGCTAGCTTGTGTGTCTTATTCAACGTGAAAGACCATCAGAGCTTTTAGATGAAAACCCAGTTTTCGGCTTTAAAATGTCATCCATCTTGCGATGTCATTGAACATTTCGGAAGAAAATACAATAAAGCACACATAACTCTCAAAGTTTGAGGACAACGTACCCAAAACACACGAGGTTTAGATTAAATTTAATTTGGGCTCGACTAGGATCGTTGTGTCACTGCCATTTCAGGTGATGTTTTTTTAAGACTCAGCTCATTTTTTAAGTGCTGTTACCTTCTTGTGTATCCACGTCATGAACAGGAGCATATTCTTAAAATAAACATATAAAGGATCTTCAAATATGTACTTCATTAGCATTAATGTGTAAAAAATTAAAAATTAAGTTTGTCTTTGAAAAAAGGAAATCATTTGTAAGCTGAAAATATTGCAAGAATATAAAAAATCAAAGCTATTGAGTTATTTAAATGTCTTTTTGGCTAGTAAAAAAATTTAAAAATACTGACCAGCCCGTCAATATTTTTTATTTGTTTTAAAATTCAACTCCACAACCACTTGATAGTAAAACATTTACCCTTCCCATGTGGATTCTGGAAGTATCGGAGGGCCCCAAATATGCCAAAACATGGAGTTCGTCTGTATACATATCATATTTACTGCGTTTAATATAAACTGTACTTCTCGATAAGATCCATCAGAGCTTAGGTCTATGTTCAGTATTTCTCTACGAGAGCCACTCTATTGTTTCCATGGTCATTGATTTAAAAGATCAGGGATCAGAGGGAAGGTAACCTATGTTGACTGGTGTATAGATTTTTTCTTTCTTAACGCTTACCGTGGGCTGGCGCCTTAAGACGCAGCGCAGTTAAGCACTGTGGCCATAGTTAGATTAACTATAGCCACAGTGCCTGTCCAGCTTTGTTGCGGCCTCTGGTTCCTATTCTGACAATGATAATGACTGTCAACATGTGTTGTGCAGGTTTATTTGTTCGATGGAGTGCTGTTGTTGTGCAAACCCAATAACAAACGTACATCAGTATCCGTCACAGCTCAGCTCAGCGGAGGCTCCAACGACAACATTGGCCTCAGGCTCAAGGAGAAACTCTTCATCAGAAAAATTGAGATCATAGACAGAGAAGATACTGAAGGTACCATTATCAAACATTTGTGGTCTTATTTTTGTGATTGAAAGTTATTATTAAGGTTGTTTATTGGTGGGGGGGTTTCCTAACTTCATTATTTTTCTCGAATATTAAGTCCCACTAGGCCTATTGGATTCGTCATGAATAGGGATGGGTTTCTCGACTTGATTACCTTAATTGAATATTGACCTACCATCCTATTGCATTTATCTTGAGGGATGGGTTTCTCAACTTTATTACCATAATTGAATATTGACCTACCATCCTATTGCATTTCTCTTGAATAGGGATGGGTTTCTCAACTTGATTACCTTAATTGTATATTGACCTACCATCCTATTGCATTTCTCTTGGATAGGTTTCTCAAATTGATTACCTTCATCAAATATAGATACCTACTATAGTATTGGATTTTTCATGAATAGGGATGGGTTTCTCAAATTGATTACCTTCATCAAATATAGATACCTACTATAGTATTGGATTTTTCATGAATAGGGATGGGTTTCTCAACTTAATTACCTTCATCGAATATAGATACTTACTATTTCAACACTCGGAATTTTGACAGTTTATGATTTGTATATTAATGAGACAGTACATTACAAAATTAATATTTAAACCTAAAATCCCAACAGTCATTGCTTTAATACCAGAAATAATAGATTATTATGTTGAACAGTACAAACTAAATTTTTTTTTAAGACTTGTTTCATGAGTAAACATTTTTGTTCAATTTTCATAATAATATAGTACTGTATATTTAACGAAACAAATTTGAATCAATTAAACAAATTATTAAAAAACTACTTACTAACTTTAAACTTATACTCTTTTGATGAGTTTTGGTCACAAAAAATAATCAGTAAAAAATATTAATCTCTCCAGTGGATTTTTGGTTTTGGTTTTCTTATTTGTTTTTGTTATCTTTTAATGGACTTGGTAATTTTTTATAGTTTTAACTGTTGTTTTTATTTATACTAATTTTTGGACACTATTTATGACAAATAAAGATGTATTTGAATATGCACTTAATTGAAAATCCGTGGGGACAACATTTGTAGTTTATAAAAATTCGAAAAAAAATGTTTATATAGTATTTCAGCAGACCCAATGCAAACCGAATTATTAGTTGTTTAGGATTACTAAATCAAAATACTAATATATTTATTTATAATGATACAAAAAACCTTTTGGTTTTTCTCCATAACTCGTTCAGTTTTGAAGCAAACATGTCCATTGAAAAGGCATTCAATTCAATTCAATTCAAACTTCTTTATTCATTATTTTGTACAATATATATATACATTGAATAGTGTCAGGTTGCACAGCAACAAAAAACTTGCCTAAGTGACAATCTCATCCAATAATCATGATGACTGTGATGGGTGGAAAAAATCGTCAAAAGAATATGGAGCTATTTTAATCAGATGTTCTTTTAATCTTTTTTTAAATCTGTTTTTGTTACTTTCTTTTTTAATTTCTTTAGGGATTATATTTAAAAATCTCATTTTGTGGGTTTTTTAAAAAAAGCTAAATGCTCATCTTAATTTTACCTTATTTCATTATTTTTTAAAAGGTTAATAATAGAAGGGCTCAAAAAAGGTAATTTGTGTGAATTTCACACAAACTTTAAATAACTGTATGTAATTTTTTTTCTTACTTGATTTTTGTCATTAAAAACAATATAAATTCCAAAATGGTTGTAAAAGACAAACAATTTTTTTGTCCTACAAAATTGTGCTCGTCATTAATTAATTGTTTTTGAGTTATTTTGAAGGTTGAGAATTTTTGTTAAATTTCAAAAATAATTTTCTCGCTTTAAGCTCAGTTTTTTTTTCAAACATACGTGTACTTTAAACGGGTCAAAGGCTAAAAAAATAAAAACAAGGATAAAGCAAATTGTCAAGTGGCGATGGTTTTTTTTTCAAATGGGGTGGAAGAGAGGTTCAGATTATTATTATATTTTTGCACTGAAAATATATGAATCAACATTATTCTTTTCATAACTCACTTAGTTTTTATGAATTAAATTAAAGATTTTTTAAAAAAGAACTTTATAAAGAAGGCTCTGTGAGTTTGTCAAAAAATGCATTGGTTCTCATTTGTTGCACATACTAACTTTTGATCTTGGCAAAATTTCAACAAGCAATAATTCGGTTTAAATAGTTTTTTAAAATAATAAATACACCAATCTTTTTGTCTTTTTATAAACTTCAATTTTGATATATTACATTTTTTTATTAGGTGTATATTTTTTAAGTAATTAATGAAAAACTATCTAAAAGCAGGGGTTTTTCCTGAAAACTGATTGATTTGCTTAATAAAGTCAAATAAGTCAAAAGTATTGAGTTTCAGAAAAAACAAAATTTGCTTAAAATTAGTCAATTTATCAGTTTATAGACTTATTTTCAATTTAAAATTTTTCCAAATTTTCACCCAAATATTCATGAAAATCGGTGATGTCATTGACTGGACAAGTGTCTTGATATTGGTGATATTGGGTTGAATAGAACATCCGTCAACCTATCTCATGTCCTAGTGTCCCGTAGTTGCAAAGCCTGTCAAAAATATTATGTTGTCATACTGTTGTTAATATTATTTTGCCATTTTTAAATTTTTATACATATATATCACTGTTTCAAATAATGTGTTATAGTTACAAAAAAGTGTTTCATTACACTGTACCGAAACCAGCTGCTTTCAATGTTAGTTGTGAGTACAGAAAGTAATGTTTTCCAGGCCTAGGCTGGGAAAATCAGCTGGAGATTTTACCCACACTAGTATTCAGTTACGATTTCTGAAACTAACAACACTCCAGCGCTAGTAGCTATAACAATACTGCCAGTGAAGGTTGTAACAATTGAAAACAGCTGTAAAAACAATATTACTGTTGCCATTGTATCGGTATTGAGGGAATCAAATGGGCAACTATAGGTTCTTATTCCAATATTAAATTTTTGACATGGATATGTCTTAGCTCTGGGGGGGGTGTTTGCAATTAGGTGCAAGATGACAATTTGAAACATAAGAACATTCATCCATGATCTCATGATCTAACCTATTTCCCCACAGGGAAGTAAATACAAACATATTGATCTGGGAGGGTCTACTCTATTATACTGATGTGTTGACCTAATGGTGCACTGCTCTTGTCAGGAGTGCATGAGGTATAGTTATATCCTGCTAGCCTATGTGACTCACACCGCTAAGGTACGTCACTGTCTTTGATTACTCTATGCAGGTATTAGGTCCATGTTGATAGGTGGTTTAGGTTTACGAAAATGCATATCTTAGAATATTTTCCTTTTGTTATAGAATTGAAACATGCATTTGAGATTGCTCCTCGTGTTCAGCCCAATGTAACGTTAGTTGCCAAGTCATCAGAGGATAAAAACAACTGGATGGCAGACCTAGTCATGCTGAACACTAAAAGGTGGGTCTGTAGGATATGTGTTTGTACCATAAGCTGGGAAAAGTGCTGATACAGATATCATGCTAAAATACTTTTTTGTACTGGGTACCTATGGTACCTACACCTCGGTGGGAGAAGAAACCACCCCTACACTCAACATTTGGGTGCTGGGATAAAAAAAGCACATACATTTCACTTATTTGTTCTGGAGTTTATACATACATGAAGTTCAGTCTGGGTATCCATGTTCAATAGGTGACATGCTTCTGAAAGATTAGTGGAATCAACTTGCAGAGTAACTAATCATTTGGGGTAGCCAAAATATTTATCGAGGCATTCTTACCAACCCAACCGCTAAGAGGGTATGTTGAGGTGAATATGATGAATGTGAAGCAATTGATTGCATGACCTGTAGCTTTGTTTCTGACAAAGACCAGGTGATTTTTTTACAGGATCATTAATTTTAGCCCAGTGAACAAACAAATCTGGGTCCAGTTTTGAATACAATTTTGATCACAAAATTGTGTGAAGATTTTAATCAATATTGAACTGGTGACCTTGAGATCATGAAGCTGATAAGGTATCATATAAACTGAACCACCCAGCCAACACATTGAAATTTGATATTCATCAAAGCCAATGGGAAGCCCATGATAGATAGTAATAATAATAATAATAATATCCTTTATTGCTGTCGACAATATTTACATTGTATAGCAAGCGTCAATCGGTAAAATTTAACAATACATAATACATTTAATATAATAAATAATAATAATATAAATATAGAAAAAACATAAAAAAGATACAATAACTAACCCCTGGGGAATTAATTTTGAATGGTTTTAAATCCACCGGTGGACAGTGAACTCCTCCACCGAGTAAAACTCCAATCGTGTCAACTCACGCTTCAATCTTAGCTTGAATAAGCTGGAACTCTCCATACTCTTGAGCCTCGCTGGGAGGCAGTTAAGGAGCCTGACACCTACATGAGAAGGAAGTTTCTCAAATGCAGCTGTTCGATGTTGAACAGCGCGGAAACCATACCTTGCTCTAGTCGCATAGCTATGCACAGCAGTGCCTTGAACAGGCACATATTGGAACTGGCAATAAACCAAAGTTTCCAATATATAAGGGGAAGATAGGGTCAAGACTTCAAGCTCCCTAAAGGCCTGTCTACAAGACTCTCTGGGCTTCAAATTTTGAATAATTCTGATTACTCGTTTTTGGAGTCTAAAAACCCTTTCAAAATCTCTTTTAGTACAACCCCCCCACAATCTTATTCCATAGGACAGATGGGGATAAATCAGGCCATAATAGGCCATAACCAGGACTTGTTATATCTTAGGAGATAGTCTTATATCAGTGCAACTGGACCGAGGTTAACTAGTTATAAAGTAGTATAGAGTTAGTGAACTTTGTAAATAACTAATGAAGTGACAATATTTAAATTATAATGTTTTTTACAAAAAGGTATGATTCACGCCATCACAAATATTGTGTAAAGTTTTGGTTTTGGCCATAATCATAGATATTGTGAGTTTTCACAGTTATTGTGTATAGATAACATAAAAAATCTTTATCATATATTTATATATATATATATGTACTACACTACATATATACATAATGTTATTAATTTTAATTACACAATCAAATATAAAGAAATCAATAGAATTATAATTTTATACATATCGCTTGTCATGATTTTATATTCTGTGTTTGCTGTTTTAGCATGCTGGAGCGCACACTCGACAGCATATTACTAGATGAGGAGAAAAAGCACCCTCTTCTCTTACCTCATCCGAGTATTTATCGGTTCGCCACTGCTGATTCTTCTTCTAACATTGTGCTTGAAGAGCGTGAAAATGCTGGCGTTCCTCTGATAAAGGTATTTTTCACAATTTATTATTCTGTCCTTATTTTAAGCAAGAATTAGGTGTAATCTGTATTGTACAGGTCATTGGAGGAACAGTATTTTTGTTCTGTCAACTATGTGGTGGTGTTGAGTTTGATCTGTAAGCAAACATAAGCTTTTTATCGTCTGCATACATGACAATGTGTTCAGCTACTGCTATCCATCCTGGCATGTCGTTAGTCAGCAGAAAAAACAGGACTAACCCCATCACTGACCCATTTTAGACACCCCTCCTTATGTCAACAGCTGTGGATTGGGCTGCGAATTTGTTTTTTTTTTTTTGTTACTTAGGAGCTGCTGTATTTGGGTACACTTTAGAAATTTTTATTTTGTCTGGGAAGGTTCCTTGGGTGTTCAATTTGTTTATTAAGTCTGTCAGAGGTAAAGCCAGTTCCTGTTTGCATTTTTTTATCATTTTGGTTGATATTTCATCAGCTTCGACTGGATTTTTTGCTTTAAGGAGTCAATGACTTTTAGTACATGCTGCGTGGTTGGTCTCTGATAGCTCATCAATGGTCCGTCGCCAGTCTTCGTGCTTGAGCTCAGGTATCTTCTCAACATTTTCGTCAGTTTCGGCAGTCGCCGATGTCCTTCACGGGGTTTGTCAACAATTGACATGTCACCATTTTTAAGGGGTGAAAACCACTCGAATACTTGAGTTTTCCTAAAGCTTCATCTTTGTAATCAGTTTTCAACATAACAATGCTATCTGCAGCACTCTTCCCTAACAAGAAACGAAACTTGTGTTCTGCACACTGTTACGTCCGCCAAAAAAACAAAAAAAAAACGATGAAATGGCGAAACAATGTTCACTAAAAAACTCACTGCAGACGAACACGTCTGCAGTGAGTGCACCTACGGCAACGGCACTAGCGGTACTGAACTCCGGATGAGCTGCGCTACACACATGTAGCGGCATACATACATACTACGCAGGCCATGCCTTCGGCAGCATAATTCCGGTTACTTTTGGGTACCCCTCGTATGTGTGTGGGGCATATCAAGCAAAAAAGAAGTGAGCCAACACAGTATGGTGTATACAGTACAGTGGAACCTCGATTTAACTAATTTAAAGGAACTGAGAAATATATTTGTTATATAGGGATATTCTTAAAAACGAGGTTCATTAAATTAAGGTTAAATTTTGCCGAACTTTGTAATGTAGTGGTTAGTTATAACCTCCAAAAAAAGAGTATTGAACATGTCCAACCTCAATTTAAAGTAGATTATTAGGCATATGTTGTTTTTTATATGTTTTACTGCTATAGATTTGTAAAAATATTTATTTGTGAAAAGTAAATATGTACACAGTATTATTGTATGTTTAAATATGTACGTTTTAATTTTATATTAAGAGCCCTTCTACTACTTCTCTCCGCCATGACGCACCAACACAAAAAAACACACCAACTTGTCAATCATGTATGAAAAACTGCTACAAATATATACACCGTTATTAACACTGTAATAGATGTGCACCTTTTGCAAATATAATGGGCGGCGGGGGAAGGAAAGAAAAACTCTCAAGTCTACACTAGCTTGAGTGATGGCCTTGATAAGAATAAAATACATAATACAGTGGTCTGGACAGTGGGAATGTGTTATTTAGAGGTTATATTCGTTATGTAGGGTTTTCTTACTTTGGATATGCGTTATATTCGTTTAAGGTTAAGTATAAATGGTAATAAGTTGTTGGGAGTTGTATAATCCCAACCTTGATAAGAATAAAATACATAATACAGTGGTCTGGACAGTGGGAATGTGTTATTTAGAGGTTATATTCATTATGTAGGGTTTTCTTACTTTGGATATACGTTATATTCGTTTAAGGTTAAGTATAAATGGTAATAAGTTGTTGGGAGTTGTA
The DNA here is from genome assembly GCA_023375725.1 of Nephotettix cincticeps. Lineage (NCBI taxonomy): Eukaryota > Metazoa > Arthropoda > Insecta > Hemiptera > Cicadellidae > Nephotettix > Nephotettix cincticeps. The sequence continues at coordinate 2,826,389 of CM041784.1, read as the reverse complement.
TAATCCCAACCTTGATAAGAATAAAATACATAATACAGTGGTCTGGACAGTGAGAATGTGTTATTTAGAGGTTATATTCGTTATGTAGGGTTTTCTTACTTTGGATATACGTTATTATTCGTTTAAGGTTAAGTATAAATGGTAATAAGTTGTTGGGAGTTGTATAATCCCAACCTTGATAAGAATAAAATACTTAATACAGTGGTCTGGACAGTGGGAATGTGTTATTTAGAGGTTATATTCGTTATGTAGGGTTTTCTTACTTTGGATATACGTTATATTCGTTTAAGGTTAAGTATAAATGGTAATAAGTTGTTGGGAGTTGTATAATCCCAACCTTGATAAGAATAAAATACATAATACAGTGGTCTGGACAGTGGGAATGTGTTATTTAGAGGTTATATTCGTTATGTAGGGTTTTCTTACTTTGGATATACGTTATATTCGTTTAAGGTTAAGTATAAATGGTAATAAGTTGTTGGGAGTTGTATAATCCCCATTATTCAGGGACGACTTAATTGAGTTTCTGATTAACCAAGGTCCCAAAAGGTTATTTTATGTTTTTTATATTACAATATAAAGGCAGAGATAGGTCTAGGATATGTCAGTTTTGGAAATTTTTAGAACATTTCACTATACAATAATGTCCCCTGGATTAATGTTTATCACAAAATGAATAACCCAGTTGCTCCAAGTTGAAAATAATTAACGGTAGACTTATTTTGAAATTGTAAATCCAATGCATTATTATTATTTTTTATTGGAAGGGGCGGATTACTCCCAAGGCACTTCAGCCGTATCGACTTTTTGCGCACCCCTGTGTGGGTTGCGGCATTATCACATAGCTGAAAGCCATTGGTGATTGGCGGGATTTGAACCTGGGACCTTGGGCACCAAAGCCCCGCGCTCTACCCTAGACCAGCACCCTTCCCTCCAATGCATTATTATCTGTTAGAAGATATTTTATAATCTTATCTTATTGGAATTTTTTATCGGCGCCTTAGTTTTTAACTACACAACGTTTCTGTAGGTAGAGAAACTCCTCCCGTCTTTATTATCTAAAAAATTTTATTTAAGGTTAAAAAATTTTTTGTTATAAATATGGATGCATATCTACTTATATCTACTGGAACTTATATCTAAAATGAGACTGTTGACTTTATATGTGTGTAAATAGCTTAGTTTGTATTACATGTTGCCTATGACAATTTATTTTGTAATGTTTTATGACATATAAAGTACTTATTCTTAAATTAATACTAAAAAACAAAATACAAAAAGTATTAAATTAGTACTAACAAACAAAATACTCTTAGTATTGAATTAGTACTAAAAAACAAAATACACAAAGTTTTATTTGATACTTTAAAAATCAATTAACCACAACATTACCTCCGAGGTAGCGGGACGGGAACAAGCCAGTGTGCGCACGGAACGGGAGTCGGGGCACTAATCCTGTTCTGTGCATCACATGATTGATATTTTCCATTTCTTGTTTTCAGGGAGCTACGTTGTGTAAGCTGATAGAACGTCTCACGTACCACATCTATGCAGATCCTATGTTTGTTCGAACATTCCTCACCACGTATCGGAGCTTCTGTTCACCGCAGGTAAAACGATTAAATTGATTTTTCAGCTATTGTAACAAAAATTATTGTATTTACGTCCCTGTGGAAAATTGCGTTTGATATGGATCTTCAGTGAAGCAGGAAATGGCAACGTCGGTGTGGGAATTTTGACTTAAACGGATGGGAAGGGAGCACTGGAACTGGTAACAACATCGCCAGTTGCTCTACGCAGTTGCAGTTAGTTGCTCTATATCGAGCAACAGTTTTGCTGTGGTTGTAACGTTTATGAGGAAATGATGTGATCATGCGTTCAAGAAAACAGTTTAAGCGAAAAATCAGAAGGAAATAATAGATTTCTAATAATATGTTTAGTATTGTAAAGCCAAGATTTTTATTCTTCTTAGGTTACAATAAATACGTTTGAGATAATCTTATTACAGTAGAGCGTCGATTATCTGAAACAATAGTGGATTAAGGGTGTTCAGATAACTGTTTTTCCGGATAATCTGTCACAGACTGGAAAATGCACATAAAAAAGCATGAAATAATTTATTAATTTACTTTTTATAATGTAATACTCACAAAAGATACAAATAACTCTATATAAAATCCAAAAACATTCTGAACTTAAAAAAATCGAAAAGAGAAAGCTTAAAAAAGGTCTTTGGACGTCTATTCAACAATGCGCAAACGTGAGCTTAATCTCGTCGGCGCGTTAAAGTGAGAGGTCTATTTTTTCATACTGTAAAATGAATTTGTAAAGGTTCAATTTCCCGTGCTTTATAATTTCATGTTCATATCTATTTATCGTTACACATTTAATTTATCATCATCACAAAAACTATGATCCAGTGAGTTGGAAACAAAAACCTGTAATGTTTGAGAAAGTATGCTTTAAACTTGTCTTAAAATGTGATTTATGTAGATACTGTACGCTATTACAGGTTGTAACATATCATATAAATATATAACTACCAGATGGTCCAGAATTTTTTAAATCCGGGCAGGGGCTCCGGATTAGGTAGAATCGACTGTACAATGATAAAACTGTCAGTTTATAATAAAGTATTTTAGTGTTATTATTATGATTGAAAAGGTCTACTCTTAACCTAACCTTGATCCTGAGCAGAATTGCTCTCATAATTGTGTCAAGGTAAAACAAATTGCTTTATAAGGTGATTCAAGAATAAACCCACATAGACTAATGAATAATTTATCAGAACTTGATGTTATAAATGTATTTTAGGAATTATTTTCGTTTGAACATGTATACCAGTTGGTATGTTAGGCCTATGTCGATGGACCTGGTTGCATCAAAGCCTCTCAAAATAAATCTATCCAAGGAAGTACATTTGGCTTTGGAAAAATTGGACCTCAATCAGTTAAATTCATGTTTAAGAAAACTTTCTGTTTAATTTCATCTGACGGTAGGCACGGTAGCTGAAGGGTAATGCTCTAACCAGCGGCTGGCAACTCTGTCAGATCATGGGTGGTCACCTCTGACTTGCCTATGTTACTAATACCACTACGGTACCTCGCTGTCTTAATTTAACCGAACAGGCCCTTGGCCTATGGTGATGGGCAGTTATTGTTTTGAAAAAAACCTGTGAATCTGTTTAAGTTAGGTTTAGGTAGACGTCCAAATAAAACAAATTACTTTTAATGAATTCACATTTTAATTACTGGTGTATACAGTGCTCACAGATTGAATTATTAATAAAATCAAATACAGTAAAGTCCGGTTTATCCGGATCCGAATCATCTGGATCGAGTTTTGAACAATAATTTAAATAGCAGTTAAGATGTGAATTTTATCTCAAGCTTCTTCAAAATTTCAGACACGACAAGTGTTACTAACGATGAATGTGTTACATGATGAAAGCAAAGAACATGGATAAAAGTTCCTCTATGTTCTAAATACTTTTATGTTCTTTGATGAAAGAACACTCAGTATACTGGGGGTGTTTCAAAGCGAAGCGCTACGAGCAACATATTGCATGCGGGAGTGATCACCGTATAAATACGTGTAACTGTTTTATTGTGTATTTTACTGTGTAAACATGGCTTTTTTATTCTGAGGCTAGATGTACAAGCAAACAGCGCATGTGCGGTCATATTTCAATCCTGAACTGTCAAAGTTTTGGTATTTTAGGTTAGATGTACAGTGGTTGTTTGTTTCGGAATGATTTTTACTATAAAAGTGCATAATGAATCTGTGGTCATGAGTGGTTGTCAAAGGAAGAAGAGTGTTTTAATGTCAGAAGAACATTTTATTTCCTAACGAAAACTAATAATAATAACTTTTTAACTTGAAAAAAAAATTAAAAATAAATTCTTGCAATATTTCGCGGCTATGTTGTTTTACAGAGATTATATGCAGTCTGCAGCACTAATGTTGCAGGCGCTATTCACAATCGTTGTCTATACCACATGGATAACCATTGTGGTATAGTTTCAGATCATCCGGATTTTCGGCTATCCGGATCGGGACTCCGCCACATTGATCTAGATAAACCGGACTCTACTGTACAACCTTAGGTTTGGTTTTAAAAAAATACCAAATTTTCCGTTTTGAGGGATGGTATTAAATTTTTTATGGAGATAAATATTGCTTTGTACTTATTGAAGTTTTAATAGATATTCATTTGAATTATTGATTTTAATTTGGCATTTTTCAGGATCTTCTGTCCCTCTTAGTTGAAAGGTTCAACATTCCGGATCCCTCCCTTGTCTACGAAGAGCTCAAAGATTCGGAAAAGACCTCGAAAAATTCTCAGCGTGAAGATTGGAAACGATATAGAAAAGAATATTGTCAACCAGTACAGTTTAGGTAACCACCCATCACATGCATAAAAAAAGTTGAAACCTGGAATAATCTTAAGCTTCATTTTTATAAGAATTATTTTTCTGAACAGTTTTGTTAGCTGGACTTAGTACTTAATTTACTTTTGAGTAATAAAAAAAATTTCCTACTGTTTGAAGCATGTAAAAATTAACCCTAATTAATTTTGAGAGTTAAGCGAGTTAACTCGCTCATGTACTCCATGCCCTAAGGAAGTATCCTCGCAAATTCCTGTAATGGCATTTTGTATTTGTATTTTGTGTATTTTTATTTCAGAGGCATTTTTTAAGGTTTTGATGGGGAACAGTCCACACCCCATTCTTGTTACAACCTAATGTCGACCTGTTGTTAAATATTATAACCACTACACCACCCAGCCAGTTTAGTGTCAAATTTAGCTATCCAAATCGATGATAGATGGCAGGGCAATCCACTTTTGTCGCTTGCCAACTCGTTTTATGATGTAGTTTCAAAATCTAGTTAATATTCATTGGTTACAAACAGATTTTTGTATGTGTTACTGTTTACTGCACAGTGAGGTCACTGTTCAGTACCACTGTTGGCGTCACCTGACGCCAAGAGTATACTTCCACATCAGCTGACTATATGCACACTGTGTTTCTGTTGGGCGAGTGTTTATAAACTGGTCTTTGTTTTGGTCCTGTCTTTTTTAGCCTATATTAATAGTAAGAAAAAAATATATTACTTAAATAAATGAATTTTAATTTTTTTGCATAATTTGGCATTAAGAAGAGGCTTGCAATGAAAAAACAATATACTATAGGCCTATAGTAGTAACAAGCATAACAGTTTTCGCCATCCAGGTTTATAAAAAGCTGGAGATAGAATGTCACAGCTAAACATATGAGTAGTAGGACCAGACTGTTCCCTGCCCACCCTATCCTCTCCTGAGTAGTGATGTAAAATACCCGGGTATTTAAATCTCGGGGTAAATACCCAAAATCCATAAATGGATAGTCTATAACACCTTTTACAGTAACTTGAAGCTTTGCTAGTACCTTTCATTTAATGATTTAGTACTTTTTGTATAATAATACATTTATTTAAGTTTGTAAATAAGCATTGGGTTTTGTGTTTTAAATCTACCGTTATTAAATTATGATATTTAAAATTTTTATTGTATAAATGGCTTGGAAGGCTTGACAGACCTAAGACCTGATTGACATAGGCAGAATGGCAGAGTACTAAAAGTAATTGAACTTTTCTGTGTTAGTTGAAAACAATGATATATTTGGATAAACCTACTAAAAAAATGTATCTCCTGTTTTTGGTAAAACTTAATATAATTTTGAAAGATTTATTGTGCTATAGATTCAAATGTTTTGTATCACAAGTTTATGAAATTGGTTTTTTTTATATCAACAAAAGATCTAGAACAAAAATAATAATTAGATCATGCCATCCTAAAGATTGAATTTTAATTATTTTCTTAAGTTGTTTACACATAGGCCACTACTAGGTTAAATTTTCCTGTCTTTCTAAATAATAATTATTACTTTACAAATTATTTTTCTTCACTTTCAATAAAATAAATTCATATATCTACCATAGAAATTAAAAAATCATAAATAGTCAGGACCAGTGCAACCATGCAACCAGGGTATTTATGCAGACTATGCTTTATGCTCAGAAGAAAAATGCTAAAAGAGACTATATGAAATTAAGTTAACACATTTTATTAAGATTTAATCATCCATACTGTCCCTACAGTTTAATAATTGCAAAAATATCTCAATCTTCTTTAAATTAGATAAAAATTATAAATACCCAGGACGTGGGTATTTATGGTGATTAATCCCAGAAATAAAATGCTTGTAGTGACCATATAAAATTTTGTTTAACACATTTTATCATCATTTTACTATCCTTAGAGGGTAATAATTGCAAAAAAACATCTCAATCTTCTCTAACTTTAATAAAAATTATAAATTACCCAATTTATATTTACCTACCCACTGGGTATTTACCCGACCCACATCACTACTCCTGAGGCATCCTTTCCTTCCAAAGGAATAGAAATGATAAAAGGTGCAATTCCTAAGCGACGACTGGAGCGTTTATAGCCTGGCTATGACTCATACTGCTTCGCATGTTAGTAAATGGAATCCATTTCTATATCGCCACTGGAGCTCTATTGAGACGGCTCGAGCCGCCCAACTGAACTGAATGAGTAGTTCAGTCGTAACAGCCGCGATGACTGTAGCTCTGTGCTGGTGTTTTTTAGGTTATGTCCATAGTAAATAATGGATGATGTTAAACTTATTGAACTTTTATGTGAACACCTTGTGTTTTTTAACTATAAAAAACACTGTACAAAGATACTATTGTCAGGGATAATGTGTGGAAAGAAATTAGTGAGAAAATGAAACTATCTGGTAAAGTATTACTTTATTTGCTTAATAACATAAGTTTATAGTACATTTAGTTACATTATGTGAAAGGTACATGGAATAAAGGGGCTGAAAATTCCTTGAATGTTAAGGATTTAGAACTTTCAATTATACACTGTGCTGTATCTATTTTAAAATGATAACTATTTTCACATGATGACATTATAGTTATAGTCTTCAAAATTGTTATTATGAATACTTACAGCAAAGTCTGGTTTATCCAGATTAATGTGGCGGGATCCTGACCCGTATCCGAATAGCCGAAAATCTGGAAGTTCTGAAACTATATTGAAAATATACCATTATAGACATCTACATCTATTAGACAATGATCGTGCCTGTAATATTAGTGCTGCAGACTGCCTATAACCTCTTTAAAACAGAACCGTGAAATATCGCAAACGTTTAAAGTGTTCAAAATTAGTTTTTAATTTTATTGAAAGATAAAAAGTTTTCATTTTTTTAGGTAGGAAATAAAAAGCTCATCTGACGTTAATAAACCTTCTTCCTTTTACAATCACTCATGACCACAGTTTTAGTTTGCACTTTGACCTTAAAAAAATTTCGTCATAAACGACCACTATACATCTAACCTGAAACATCTACACATTGACAGTTCAGTATTGCAATGTCAAATAGTGACCGTTTACGCATGCACTAAACGATTGAACATCTAACCTCAAAATCGAACGGTGACCGCTTCTGCATGCGCTAAGTGCTTGTGGCGCTCTGCTAGGAAACACCCCAATATAAAGAGTGTGCGTTCATCATGTTACCTTAGTAACATTCATCCATTCATCCTTAGCAACCCTTGCCGCATCCAGCAATGTACTGCAGTTGGGTCATGGAAATACTTTACAGATTTCGAAGAATCTTGAGATAAAATTTACATCTTAACTGTTATTTATTTATTTATATTTTTTTGTAAACCCGATTTGGATCTGGATAAACCGGACTTTACTGTAGTTTAATATAGTAGTTGAAAAATATATAAAATTAAATTAATTTATGTCAAAATAAACTTAGTACTGGAAATAAATGGGTTACAAACCCTGGACTTAGGCCTTTTATTCCGAAACCCATGTGTATACAAATGCTCAAATGATTCCATAACGTCCAAGAAGCAACTGCCCGAGTCGCTCTTTAAGAATTTACCATGCAGTGACTACAGGCTGTTGTCACTGCAGTCATTACTCAGGAATTGCACCTTAAGACTAAAGAACGAGGCTAGACGCCATCAAACTCAGATACATTTATGATCAGAAAGAGACAAAGTCGACCATTGTCAGAAACCAGTCCACGAATACCCCTGGGCAGTTTAATATCCCCTACAGGCCCCTGGACCTTTACTTACCTAAATAACTAACCTTTATTTAGCTATAAACTGTTGGTCATGAAGAAAAATAAAATATACACTCTTTTTATACTTGAATTTTGTGTACTAAAGATAACATATTATTCTTCATATCCTGAAAAGGGGTAATATGAAGTGGCACTTCATACTTGCAGATGTAAGTAAAGAGCCACCTATCAAAAATTTATTTTAATGAATGAATGTTAAATAAATGATCAATGAATAAATTCGGGGGTCTATTTGATGTATGAATGGTTAAAGTGGTTAATTTTTTGTTCATTGATTGAAATGTGAGTTTCAAGCATATATATATTTGTATTTGTATTCCTATAACCGAAGCCCACAAGATATTTGATGTCTACTTATGTTAAGTTGTGTGTTTTTTCATACTCTCATTTTCAAACATCAAATATAGTATTGTTCATGCCATTTTTAGAATAAGAGGTAGTATCAACTGAAATGGGGTTAGGGATGGTATTAGTTTGAATAGCTTGGCAACTGTACAATCAGTGGTATATATGGAGTATTGACAATACCATCTTGGGTTTGCTACAATACAACATTTGGCAAACACAATTCCTTACCTTTGCACAGAAGTTGTCAAAAGTAGTAAAAGTAGTTGTCAAATACTTCTGGACAACAAATCTGAGCTTGACAATGGCTGGTTTTATCGTCTGTTCTTGACATGTCCCCTTGTGTAATATGTTAATTTTCATACCTGTGCTGAGTGGTTTTGCATACCATCTCAAAATTCTTAAATGATGCTGGAACTTGACCATTTCACTACATTACTAATGGAATTTTTTATTTGTTTCAGGGTACTCAATGTTTTGAGACATTGGGTGGATCATCATTACTATGACTTTGAACGAGATCCATCTCTTTTAGAAAAGTTGCACGAATTCCTAAACTCAGTCAACGGAAAGTCAATGCGCAAATGGGTTGACTCTGTGTATAAAATTGTTCAAAGAAAGGTGAGGTCTTTTATCATTAAAATAACTCATTAAGTTAGAATTTGTGTTAGCAATTACATTCAATTTTGAAAAATGAATGTAGAATATGATATATGAATATTTATATATTTCTTTGATGTGATTCTTGATTAATTTTTTTTGTTTTCGGGCTGTTATACAGTTACCCTCCACCACTTTTATCTGTGGCATCCTTATTTATCCCTCCAGTTCAAGGCACTTAATAAGCTCAATTTCTAGGTCCTTGTACTCATTTTCTCTCTTAAGGATGTTCAAAGGAGCTGAAACCTTATGTGGACTGAGGCTGGGCAGTCCAGTCAAACATTGATTGCGTTCAGTGTTTTTATCTATTTTTTCAAACATTTAAAATAAGATAAACAAATGATTGTATAATGTTTTAATTTCTATACATTTTATGCCCTATCATGTTAACAAAAGTGCTGGTTCTTATTGTTTGTATTTATGCTTAGAATGTATTTAACTTTACATATGACTGTAGTTGTAACAAAGGACTAGTGAGAAGAGATTTTTTGTAACTTGCATCTATATTTTGTGTTGTAGAAGGAGCAAACGGAGCAACAGAGAGAGATAACGTTTGCATTTGACCGGTCCCCCCCTCCCATCGAGTGGCACATACGCATGCCTGAAGAAGAGTGGAATATTTTGACTGTAATTGACTTATCCTAGTGATTAGACTTTACTTGAACCTGACCCAGTTGACAGGTTCTAAAGTAGATTAATAGGATTAAAGCTACAATACTACTTTTCTTCCTTCATTTTAATGGATTTTTGTAATTATAATGCCACAGTTTAGCTGAATTTACCTTCAATTTAGCTGAAATTAAAAGATAAAATCTTGCAAAGCTAATTGATAAATGATTCATACGATGGTATACTCAAATTGTTGGAAAGGCATTTTTTCATTGATTTAAATACAATTATTTATTTTGTCTCGTTTTCAAAGTACACTTGTGGGGTCGAAACTAAATTTTCTCCATTTCCGCAACATCAATATTAACATTGAGTAACAGTTTTACCATGAAACAGGCAACAAAAGTGATCAGGATTTAATGAGAAGTGTAAACTTAATTTCTGTTTTAAAGTTAAACTTTGGGTGATCACTTACAGGTTGTCCATGTTTATTTGTGTCATTCCACACAGTCTGTCTAATGTTATCTGAGACATGTATGATGAATTTATGGTACCGATAGGTTGCACAGCATTATAAAATGTGTCAGCTTCTGTTTTCTGGTTGTCTGTGTGGAATGAAGTAGGAAAATTCCAATTTAAGATAAGACTTTATAGAAATTTAAGACTTTTTAGACAATTTAAGACTTTATAGTGAAGCTTTGAAAACAGCAATTAGGTGGTTTTTCTCATCTAGTCCTCAAAATTAACTCTTTCCAACATTTTAAATAGATTGTAGCTTACAACAAATTGTTTAACCCTCTGACTGCCAATCGACTCACCCGAGTCTACGACATATCGCTACACATTTCGCTCCAATTGTAGTGTAGTTAGATTGAAATTGATATCAGTGTAAATGGCAGATTCTGATCTTTCTTCTGATATCTATCATTAGTTATTTCAAAGTTTTGATAGCTCAGAGACGTATGTGAAAAAATTGTCACAGTACGGCAGACGACATGAATGCGTTGATTTTGTATATTCTTGTTCCTTATAAAATTATCGTGAAAATGGCTATTTTTAAAACTGAAGAACTCCATTTAGTTTTTTTTTTGTGGGAGCAAACTCATATTATAGTTTTATATTTTTTATTTTGGATTGTTTGAAGCCAACACAAACATAACAGTTTATAGTGAGTTGAACATCGATATCATTTTCATAGAAAATATATTATGCTGAATATAACATATAACATGTTATAGTTTGTGTTAGTTTAGAAATGATTACAGTTGTTTATATCAAACGATGCAACGTCGCCAAAAAGTGGCTGGCATTCCTGGGTGATATACATGGCAGTCGGTGGGTTAATAAACATCACATTAAAATAGTGAAATATTGTAGGTGAGAAATATTATTTTACTCATGGTTTTCATTTGTGAATAGTTACATCCGGTGGAGATTGCTCGCCAGCTGACTTTACTGGAGTTTGACTTGTATCGTGCGGTTAAGCCTTCTGAGCTCGTCGGCAGTGTGTGGACTAAGCGTGACAAGCAGCAGACCTCACCTAACCTTCTTGCCATGATCAAACACACAACAAACGTAAGCTCAACATTGAATAACGTTAAATTATTGAGGTTGAGTTAAAAGAAAGAACTTATGTACCCCCCCAGGACCAGTTCATTTTGTGAGAACATCATGCAACCAGCTGTACAAGAGAGGCCTAGCAACAGATTTGTAATAACATAACAAAAGTAATTCCTTAAAAATACATGAAAAACAAAGTTCTTGTAGATTATTACTTAATCTTAAGGGGTTTACTTCTGATTCACCTGAGAAAGCAATTTATTTTACCTTGATGCAATTATAAAACTACTGGAAAACAGACAATTTTTTTGAAAAATATGACTTGTGATGGCCATAGCTACGGCTACTGAGGTTTAAAATCAAGGGAAGGAAATAATATTTAGCTCTGCTACCATAAATTGTAACGACCGGGACCAAGGGTGGATCCTGATTTTTTACCTCTGAGGAATTAATTCTGAATTAATCTACATCTAATAATTGTTTAACGGAAAGCCACAGCCTTGAGCTATCACAGCCATTTTTACATAGCTACAGCATCTAATTATACATCTAACAGATAATATTTACTTTATATTTTAGGAAGAAAATTACTACTGTTAAACTGTTACTAACGTGAATAAAGCTGACCATACCTCACCCATTACATACACCCATTACCTCTTTCCCCCTTCATAATAATAAACTAGCACATAATGCCTAAGACCTAGTGTTTTCCGAAGATCTCCTAGACTGAAGATTCATTCGTCGTCACCTGCAGGCACGTACCACCAATTTCTCGTCTCACTTCCCCCCCCTACCCCTCATGGTCACTTACGCATGCCCCTTAACCCGTGACGCCGCAGAGTGCAATTTTACTTAAAGTCAAGGTCAGATTCGGGTAGATTTTTGCATTCATTATACTAACTCTCAAGTTTGAAAACTTGGTTTACAAACTAACAGTTTTATCATCGTACACATTTTCAGTAAATTGTTCCTGCTTAATAAATAAATCAGATTCTATAAATATTTAGCATCCCTTTAACAGATGAGTTAAAAAGGGTAAAAAGGTTGGAATTTACAAATGACTCTTTCATCTCCTGATTTTATGTCTGGATTTTCTCCTATACTTACTTACTTACTCCTGTGGCCATGTAAACCCAAGATGGCTTTTAGCCTCGCCAACGACTCGCCTCCATTCTTCTCTATCTTCTGCCAAATCCACTGTTGCTCCCAAAAATCTTGTGTCCTTTAACACTTGATCTCTCCACCGCAGTCTCGGTCTTCCAGGAGGTCTTTTACCATCGGGCCTGCTGTTGTAAACCTGTTTTATCAAGCTGGAGTTGTCGCTTCTGAATATGTGGCCCAGCCACCTTAGGCGCTTGCTTTAAGCTTTTTTTCTGAAGATTTTGTAAGTGCCCAAACTTCACAGCCATACAGAATTATTGGTTGTAATATGGTCTTATAAATTCTGATTTTTGTCGTCTTACTTAGTAGTTTGCTGCTCAGCAGTTTGTTCAAACCCCAATAGCACCTGTCAGCTGTTTTTATTCTATTAAGAATTTCATTTTCTTCCTTATTACTACTAACTATTGTTACTCCTAAATATTTAAATTCTTTGGTTAAATTAAAGCTATAGTTCAGCACTTTTAATGGTGTTGCTTCATTCACCTCTTCCCTACCTATCTTCATATACTGAGTTTTATCTTCGTTTACTACCAGTCCAACTTTCCTGGCTTCTATTAATAGAGTTTCCGCTAGGTGTTTTAAGTCTTCTCTATTCTCTGCAATAATTGCCACATCATCTGCATAGGCTAATATATTTATTTTTCCATCAATATTGGATTTTCTCCTATAAAATTTTTAAATGCTGAATCGACATTCTATAAGTTCAAAGATCTGATGGTGACCTAGTGACAAACCAACATCTGTTTAAGCTGTGCTGTGCTATTTGTATGTTTTTGTAGATGATTCACATAAGTGCTATATTATGATTGGCAAGATATTAGATTTATAAAATAGGCTTGACAGAGGAGAACATGTGACATAACCTGTGTGGCTGCTCTATGTCCATGGTGATTGGAATTATTGCACGTGAAAATGCATCATGTTCAGATCAAATTACATCTTTTAACAATAACTTTCCCTACACATGACGGAATTTTGAATAAATTTTGAGTGAAAACATTTACATAGTAACTGTATAAAGCTGAATCGATTTCAACGCAGTAGTCTTCTTTTATATTGTGTACACTATTTAATTTATTGTATTTACATGTGTAATTTATATAATTTTTTGTTCCTTTATGATTAGAACAATTAGAATAATTTAAAAATTGTTTCAGTTTACTTTGTGGCTTGAAAAGAATATCGTTGAAGCTGAAAATCATGAAGAAAGAGTGGCAATAGTATCTAGAATTATTGAAATCATGATTGTTCTGCAAGAGCTGAACAATTTCAATGGAGTCCTCGCTGTGATTTCTGCCATGGGATCAGCCTCTGTTTTTCGACTGAAATTCACATTCCAGGTGAGATTGACAGCTAAGAAATAAATTTGAATAATGTTTATTTACCGGTACAGTAAATTAGCTATATTTTATAAGTTTAAACCCTTTCAGTGCTATGAATTTTTCATGTTTTTCATGTTATTACTGAATAATAAACAAACACTAAAAGTGCCCCGCTCCCCCATTAAGCATAATCATTTTGTGAATACAAAACAGGTGTCCACTGCAATCCAAATAAAACTTTAAAAACCAACTTCCACCCATGCTGATGATTTTAGGTGGACACTCTTACCTCTGTATCTCACATTTTCAAACCAAATTGTGATTGCTCATGGTCGGGATTCAAACTCAAGTACTTCTAGGTGGCTCCTGACGTTTCACTCATCAGTTAAATGTCAGTGTTGACCACTGGTCAACACGTACTCTGACAGAGCAGGCGCTTTACTGGCATAAAAAGCTTTGCTAGGGGAAAAATAGCGAACTCCTTGAGATAGTTCCAGTATCAGCATGTCACTGTCTGCCACTTCACTTTTCGGGATGGACAGTAACAATGATATATTGGTCCATTGCACTGAAAGGGTCAAAAAGGACAGTCAGGGAATTTTAAAAATGTCAGCTGTTTTAAGATGTTTTAAGATGGAGAATATTTTTTAAATACATCTTATATAAATTACTAAGTGCTCTAAGAAAAAATATTTTATGGTATTTTTATATTGGATAACTGAAGGCATTTAAAAAGTAAATAAATTAATTGTATAGTATTAGTTTAAAAAATGTGATGCAGATAAATATTTACCACATTGGCATAATGTTGTATTCAAAATTAGTTCCAATTTGGCCAAGTTGGTTGGTAAATTCAGTAATCAGCAGGGTATTTCATCAATATTGTTAATGAGTATAATTTCTTATAGGTCAAGTAGTAACCAAACTGACTCTTTTCAAAATGAAACATTTAATTTGTTATTTGTGTAATTGAATTTCGGTATATGTAATTGATCCCAAGCAAAATCTGAAACAATACTGTCATGGTTCGACACTGAACCCAGATGCCGTAGCTATGAGGCTATTTACTAATTAATTACCCTGAGAAACGAACTAGCTGGTCTTGAGTTAACAAAGTTATATATGAAATCTAATTCATTGATAAAAAAACTGAGTACAATATGAATAATTTTAAAACTTGTTAATAATAAAAAAGACACAAACTGATAAAAAAAATCTTTACTCAGCTCATTTTTAATTTGTCAGATTGTTCCATCATCTTATCTTTAAATTTCAGGGTATACCCGCTAGACTGGAGAAAGCGTTAGAAGAAGCTAGAGAGCTGAATAATGACCATTTTCGGAAGTACCAAGAAAAACTGAGATCAATCAACCCACCCTGTGTTCCTTTTTTTGGTGAGTGCTAAACAATCGCAGCTTTTTTGTGTTTATTTTATTAGCCTTTGCCTATGCCCATTGCTGACCAAAGACAGATGTAGTCTGTCCTCGTGTTCAACTAAACCATCAAATATTCCACAAAAAGTGTCAATTTTAAAGTATGGTAAAAGGTTTTAAAGTATTGGCCAATCAGTCAATAATAAACTAATTTTTTCACTTATTTTTTGTATAGCCTAAAGTATTTCAGTAGTCATCAAAATCCTTAGATCTAGATTAGGCTTACAAAGTGAAAATTTAATGTTAATTTTTAATACGAAATAATGAAACTATGCTTTATAATCAACTAATTGGACCTTATTAATCAAAACATCAATATATAGGTCAACAGAATTAAAATTCATACTGTTATACTGCATTTAAAAAGAACAAGTTCAGATCCACACTGTCAAATGAACAAAATCCTTATAATTCACCCACAAACAGCAGGTATTTAGCAGACTTGAATTTTTATTTGAGCCAATTATAAACTAATGGACAAACTTAAAATCATAGATCAATTTAAATTAATTAGAATTGCCAAACTAATTTTTATTGTATTGTTGTTACGATTAAAGTATAAGTAGAGTTTGAAAGCACCCATAAATTTAAGAACTTAAGAACTTGGACATAAAACTAGTGGAAATTGTAACCATCGCCAGCACCGGTGCGAAGTAAACACCGTATCAACATTCGAACCCATTGTTGTCTTGACTGGCAAGTAGCCACATCTTTGGACCTTGCTCAGTCCCGGCGCATGCGCGGGGAGGGGGGGTTCGAACGCGAGAGGTAGCGGAAGGGAGTCTGAGAGTGGGGGAGTGTTAGTCAAATTCAACAACAGAATAACTTAAGTGGCCAAAAGACTTGTATTTTACATTGTTGTATCATATTTCTTAAAATCGGTGAGTTTTTAATCTGATTCAGAAAAATAGTCTGTTATATTGAAAAAGTGAAATCACAAGTGTAGATGGAAAAATGAGTATTTAATCACTTCCTCTTCACAAATCTAGTTACAAAATCAACTATCTTGGAAAATGTGTATGCTTTTCGAATTGTAGATGTACGTTTTAACGTATTTGTTGCTGAAGAAATATTTTTGGGAATAATAACTAACTGGGTGAACTGATGCTCTTAGGTGTCCCGAACCTGTTAGTACTGGCTACCGGCCAGAGATTAAACACAATGTTCAAGTGTATCGCTAGTTTAAATTATTATGTTGCAACCTCGGACCGGTCAATGACGTTCTTAAATTATTTTCAAAACTATTTTGGAATATTTGTTAAAGAATGATGACCTATATAATCTCGCCATATGCTACAACACTTTTGTATTTGAGCAAAAATGTTCCATGTCATTTAGATGCCATTCTACAATTCACCAACTCCCAAGTCCCCCAGACAAGGAAAGGGTCTACCATAGGGAGCCCTCAATATTTCATTTGAGGGTAGACAGTAAGAATATACACAGTTCTCTGAAAATTCTTGTCAGACAAGGTGTTCAGTCTCAGCTGGGAGCCAATCAAGCACCTGGGAGAGACAGGTAGGAACTAAGGTGACAAGGGAACCCGTCACCCTTCTTGCAGCTTCTTTTTAATGTACCCAATTTCAATTTCTGAACTAGTAAAAATCGGTCAGAGAGCTGACTAAGGCTTAGAGCCCTAATTAGTCAGGATTAATGAGTTTTTACTGTATGTAGGACTTAATGTCAACATATATTAAAATTAATACAATATTAAAACGGATTGGTGAAATCTCAGAAATGTGTATTTCACACATTTTATTTTTTTCTATTTACATGCAAATCCTTTACTGTTTTCCAGGAATGTATCTGACTAATATTCTACACATTGAAGAAGGAAATCCTGATTATTTGCCCTCATCTCCGGAACTAATAAACTTCAGTAAAAGAAGAAAAGTTGCAGAAATCACTGGAGAAATCCAACAATATCAAAATCAACCGTACTGCCTCAGTGTGGAGCCAAGAATACGGGTAATTTTTTAAACTTAACTCACCTCCCAAGCTTGTAATCCTCCAAAAATCTTTCAAAAATTCAAAAGTAGTTCGGAGTGAGTGCCATGTAGGTGTCTTGCTAGCCTAATGGTTTACGTCTTGGATTGTGTAAGAGATTCAAATTCATGATGCCCGTTTGGGTTTGGACCGCATTTCCCAAAAATCATTTGTGTATTATTATTATTTCTCTGTAACTCTATAATACCCCCGTCGCAGCAGACCTGCATACTCGGTGAATTTCCAAATCGATAACATAATAATAATATATGACAAGTTTTATCATTATCTGTCAATAAATATGAGAGTTATTAACATATTCTCCAAAAGATTAACATGGGAAAGAGTATTCAGGTTTGCTGCTGTTAGGAACACTGAAAGTAGGCGTTACTACCATAAATTTTTTTTATTTTTTACCAAGTTTCATCACCATCTGTCCGTAAATAAAAGAGTTTGCCTCTTCTCTATATGATTAACATTGGAAAAAGTATGCAGGTTAGCTGCCATGATAAAAACATAAATTATAATTTTAAACGTAAACGGATGAATCTTAACCACATGAAGCTAAATATCAAGCTTCATTTAAATGTATTCATTGATATGTGAAATATTATTAGCGAATTTAAAACAAGAGTTTAAAAACAATAAACACACCTTCCTGTTATTTCTATGTAAGTGGAATTTTTAGCGAATTTCCCATAGGGAAGAAGCTATTACCATAGGTCTCATGGACTAAAGAGACTAAAGCCCGGGACCATGTTTTTTTTTGGTTTTAGGTGCCCAGAGGCCAAAAACAATAGTCGTTAAAATTTATATATATATATATATTATACATGTGTGTGTGTGTATACAGTGGAACCCCGGAAATCTGAAATCCAGGAAAATCACGTTCTTGGGAAAACCAAAAAAATGTAATAGCTGAAAATTTAAATAAAATTGAATTAATTTTTAACGAAAATTTAAGGTTTAACACAAAAAATACAATACAAGATTGAAAATAAACATAAGTTTTTCTCTTAAATTCTGTTATCTTTAACTGTCGAAATGAAGAAAATCATGCAAACGCAATTCCAAGCCAGGGTCACATGAACATAATGTCGTTCTGCTGTAAGCACAAACCAGCAGGTAAACGCTCACTAGACAGTAGACAGGCGAAATACGTATTGCAGTAGGGGTGGGGGTAGGGGGAGAGTGATTTATTTTTAGCACATGCTCGCCTAGCAACAATGACATGTCACGGGACTTACATCCACCAGCCAAGGTCACTGCTCTTTCGAACTCTAATTCACCCAGCCTATATAACCCCAATCGCTACATCTTCCACGCTTAGCGTGAATACAGTGACGAAATAAGTGTGTAATATTAGTTCCCAGGATATCCTAACACCCCTAAATCCGAACAGCTTCAGCCCCAATTAGTTGGGATTTGAGGGGCTCCACTGTATATATAATGTGTTTCTATGAACACGATAACTCTTTTAGAATGGTCCGATTGAAACCAAATTTGTTAGACATGTATTCACATACTACTTTTTTACTCGGATGAGTTCATAAACCAGACTTATCAGTCAATCGGAACGGGTAGTTTGGAGGGTTTTGTACTAAAAAATTTTAATTTTATCTTTTACCATTAGAATCAGCTTAAAAACTACCGAGATATTCAAAAATGTAAACACAGAAATGTTGTATTTTGGGGTTCCAATTATATAATATAATATATAAGATATATAATATCTTATGGAGGATAAGGAAAAATTAATATTTCCTTTATAAATATATATTTTTGGATGAAACTTAATATTTAGCATCATGTGGTTGAGATCCATCCGTTTATGCTAAAAATCATAGTTTATGTGTTTATCATGGCAGCTAGCATGCATACTCTTTCCCATGATAATCATATAGAGAGTAGGCAAACTCCTTTATTCATGGACAGATATTGATAAAACTTGGTATACTGTCAAAACAAAAATAGTTTATGGTAAAAATGCCTACTTTTGGTGTTCCTCAGATCAGCAAACCTGCACACTCTCTATCTATATATATATATATATATATATATATATATAGGTAGGTATATATATAGGTATATACAGGTAGGGTCTATATATATATATATATATATATATATATATATATATATATATATCAACCCTACCTGTGAATCGACCCATCCCTAATACACATATAACATTTTTAACAACTATTGTTTTTGTCCTCTGGGCACCTAAAAACGGAAAAATAACATGGTTCCAGGCTTAATTCTTGCCATGAGACGTACGGTAATAGCTTCTTCCTTATGGGAAATTCGCTAAAAATTCCACTTACATAGAAATAACAGGAAGGTGTGTTTATTGTTTTTAAACTAAACATGCAGTTGATAAAGTCACAAATACAGTTTGCACTTAAAACTACATTGACATATTTTATATAAGAATTCGCAACAAAGAGTTGTTTTGATGAAAAACTACAAATGTGGAAACGTTTTTTCTTGAAGTGACTTTTTATTTTGTTGGGGGTTACTTTAATTTTTAAAATTGCTAGGCTATGAATGTCTCGTAAAAATCAATGGATAGCTTACCTGGTAAGTAAAGGACAAAACAATGCATTACCATACTCTATATTTCCTACCTTGAAGAGATCGTCTCAGTATTGCCACTACCCACTCACAACAGTAAATTTACTGTTTAATTTCAAGAAAAAATCTTAGCTTTATTTATTATTTGAGTTAAATTATATAATAAACAATGTGGATGAAACTTGCAGTTAAGAAATTTTATTTTAAATATGTTCATATTTTGTTTCAGACCTTTTTGGAGTCTCTAGCTCCATTTGAAGGATTGAAAGATAATGAAATCAGTAATTATCTGTACAACAAATCATTGGAAGTTGAACCAAGGAATTGCAGACAAGCTCCGAGATTCGTAAGTTGTACATTTTTCCTGAGTACAATATTAATTTTTAATTAATTTTAATTGAATTTTGCAAATATTGCAAATTTGACGCCAAATGCATTGTCTCTAAAATATAAATGTTGTAAACAGTTCAAATTTTAAGCTCAGGAAACAAGTTTTTGACCAAGTCTTTGAACTTAAAATTACTCTATTAAATTAATGAAATGTACCAGAAATTTATGTATCAATGAAATGTTACCAGCACGGCAGCTCAAGGATAGCACTCTTGCCCGGTAAGTCAAAGGTTGCTGGATCGAAACCAGCGGCCAGCGACTTCTGTCCGATCATTAGCAGTCACCTCTGGCTTGTCCATGAGACTAATACTGCTACAATGCCTCACTATCTTTAATTCACCGCACAAGCCCTCTGCTGGGCAGTTGAGGTTTTTTAATAAAATTTAAAAAAATGTACTTTGCTATCAACCAAGGGAGGCCCAAAGAAAAATATTTGTGTTTATTGAAAATAAACTTGCCAAATTAATATCTGTGTTTATTGTTGAAATGATGTAATGAAATGAATTATATTGTTTCAGCCTCGAAAATGGCCAGATCTGAACTTGAAATCTCCAGGAATCAAAACTCGTAATTTGGCCAGCAGGAGCCAGCTTCCGCAACCTCTGACAACCAATGTGACCCCTCACCTAGTACCTCCCACATCATCCCCTCGGCCATCAGAAGGCGGGGGAGGGGAGGAGACTCCTCGTACGCCCCTCACAGCCCCCCACACTCCTCCGCCCCCCCTGGCTGATTACAGCGTCTTTGCTCAGATACAGATTGGTCCCACAGCACAAGGTATTTTGGGAATAAAAAAATTATATAAATTTTAAATCATACTGCACCAGTATAATATTGAATGTTGTTAACATTTTTCTCAGCTCTATCAGATTTGTCTGGAATATTTTGTTATTTAGGGAGATTTGGAGGCCAGGATCTTAAACCCAACAAACAGAATCGAGATTCAGATTTTGAGGTTAATTTTAAGAGAGGGCCATGTGGTCCTAAATTCTCCTCAAATAAAGAAATATTTTCATTCATTCCGAAAAAATCCTTTTCTTCACTATAACTTTCTTTAAGGAAAAAATCTTTTTCCCTATTTTTAATGCTAGTAGTATATAAACTTGTATTATCCGAGTGTTCGCGTATCTGAGGTGACTTTGGTGATGATTACATTGGATAATCAGGCCTCTACTGTAATTATAAAGTATAATTGGTCTAAAAAGTCACTAACACATTACCAAAGTCATATTCTGTCAGGATTAGGGAATAAATTTTTTAAACAACAAAATGTTTTAACCTTTCAGTGCAGTTGGTCAAACTGTACAGAAAGCTTAAGCCAGGAAGAAATTTATCAAGCATTGATAATATACTCGCATGGTAATCTCACACTTAACTTTGCCAAGCACAGGAACACCCACATTCATCTGGTAAACACTTATTTCTCAGACAAGTAACTAGTGATGTATCGATACTAAAATTTGAATCTCAAAACCACCTAAATTTACAAAAAGATTCAATTTTGAGTTTTGATCGGCGAGTTTTGAGAGTCAAAACTCAAAACTGCCGCAATTTTTGCGTCATCGTGAAACTAAAAAATTTGCTATGTTTCACGTCATTATTGTTGTTTTACCGGTAATAACGTGCTGATAAATATTCAATAATGACACAAGTATTCTGTCATTACCATCGGTTGTATTTATTCATTGGTGACGAAATTATGCAATTCATTTCAATATATAATAACCGAATCAACAGAATCCCTTAGACCGGTACCCGGTAGCGAGCTAGCTAACTGCTACTGGCTTGGCCAGATACCGTATCATAATGACTAAGAAGGAAATAGTCTAAATGAATAACTTACAATTTAATTTTGTCAAAATAACCTATTGGTCTTTTTGTCTAAGTGTCCATAGAATACTTACTTAGACTCATGAAACTGAAAGGAAGACTAATAAGTTATAGTTACCCAGTCTTTATGCATTTTGGTGCTCTGGAATTATTGAAGGACCACTGCACACTGATAAATAGTTTCACGAGTGGAGTTTAGATATTTTTTAGTTTCGGTTTCGATTTTGAGATTCAAAATTCCTGGTTTTGACCATCTTTACTAGTAACGTAATATTCTATTTCAATGGTTACAAAATATTTTTCATACAGTCAAACCTTGATGTAACGAACCTCAATATAACTAATTCCTTGATTTAACGAATATATTAAAATCCCCTTGAACTGTGTATAACACACAATGTACATTCTACATCTGTATTACGAATAAACTGTGATATATTCAAAACCTTGATATTACGAAGTATTAATACTTATGATAAACGTAAATTTAGCTCTGTATAACCAATTTTATAGTGTCGGACCTTTATATAATGTATTTCACCTCTATATAACTTATGGTCTATGATCAACCTCGATATAACGTACATTCAAAACGTGTCCTAACCAGGATCTTCTATCAGAACAGTCTACATCCTGTTCGCTATATCGACGTATTGTCGCTTTAGTGTAGTTGCTGTATAGAGATCATACCATAGTGTATTGGTTGTGCTGCGCATGTATACTGCAATATGAGCTTTATTTTGTTTTCCTTACTATGTACAATATATCACCATTTCATCGTGTGTTATCAAGGTTAAATTCACTGGAATTCGTTATCAAGAAGTTAACAAGTATATCTGTGAACCTGTATATAGCGAAATTTTAGCTGACCTTACCTCAATTTAACGAACCTCTATATAACATATTCCTTGATATAACATATCTTGTATTCAGTCCCTTCAGATTTGTTTGATCAAGGTTTGACTGAATATTAATGTAATGACGGTATGTTTCAGGAGGCAGTTGTAGTGGGAATCAGTCCCCTGGAGCAGTGTCTGTGTCGATCAGTCCCGGCCCTTCCTTGCCCCCCACTCCTTCCCCTTCCCCCATGCCTCCACCACCCCTCCCTCCACGCTCACGGAGACGCGAGAGCTCCTTATCCGACACGGCTTCACTATCACAATCTGCTGTAAGTACCATTTTTAGAATGAGGCTAAGCAAAACACACGATGAACAGTGATGTTCTAACGACTTGCATTTCCAAAAAAAAACAAAACACTATTAAATTTAGATCAACTGTTCAAAATGTCCACCATTTACTTCTTCATATAGTAGAGTCTTGATCATCTGACCTAAACCGGCCGCGGCAAGGTGGGATAAGCGAAAAGGTTGAATAAAACGGAAAATTATAAAAACGATGTTGTAACCGTAATTTTATTCACAAATTTAAAACTGTTCAATACATGAAATTATTTTTTAGTCAAATAAAAATAATCTAATTGCTAAAGTGCACAAACGGAAAATTGGTAGGCCTACAGTAAAACACATTTTACAACAGTTCTGTACTTGTCAACCATGCCGTGGACTATAAAACAAAACTTAGGCTTGGGTGAAAAAGTTTGTGATTGTTTTTTGTTTGCTGTTTCCTCAAGCTGCTCTGCATACTTCAACGCCGTTTCGAGAGCTTAATGTCCTTCAGTGTGGGTATCTTTCTCTAACACCATCATCTTCTCCCTTTCGGTTAGTCATGTTTACAATTTCTTTGTCTGTAATTTCATATTATTCATCTTGAGCCATCCACTCATATACACCCTCTTCCGTTGCGTCTGCACAACCCGGCACTTGTGTAGCAATGGAATTAGGTCGGTGTTTTCTGTAGATTTTCTTCATTTTCAGGAAGTAAAACTTTCCATGATTTGGAAATCGCACTGGCTCCAACACTCTCCCAAGACTGAGCCACGTAGTAAGCAACGTCTTTCAAATTAGGATGATTAAGTTTGTTTGCCATGTCTTCCCCTAGGTCAATAGCGTCGATTAAAGAAGACAGTAGGATACGACGATCATTTCTCTTCATTATTTCTGAGGTTCCCTGATCCATAGGCTGACATAAGCTAGTCACATTTGTTGGAAAATGTGGCCTTTATGTCCTTATCTCTAAGTTCTCCTTCGTCAGGATGACACGTAGCATTGTCAAGCAGCAATATTGCTTTTCGTGGCAAATTGTTGGATTTTAAAAACTTCTCAGTTTGTTGCACAAATTTATTAAAAAACTATTACTTAAAAATTTCCGACCTCATCCAAGCATTTTTGCTGTAATATTTGACAGGCAAGACATTTTTGGAAACATTCTTAAATGCTCCCGGATTTTTAGATTTTCCTATCATAGCCAGTTTCATCTCAATGTTTGCAGTGGCATTACTGATGCAAGAATCGTAACTGTTTCCTTGCTACGTTTGGAACCGGGTGCTGCCGCTTCCACCTTTGATGCTAGAGTTTTCGCCAGTAACATTTTATAATTGAGACCTGTCTCATCACAGTTGAAGATCTGATTACCTGTTAAGCTTTCCTTATCACCCTGAACGATAAAACGGCTTCAGTGTTTCCTGAAAGGTTCTCGCCACAGATGTTAGGCTGCCGAATTCCATATCTCCTTGTCCATCTATCGAGCCAACCTACACTAGCTGTAAAGTCAGTTTCCTATTTATTTAGTTTGTTTCGAAACTTCAATGCCAGTTTCTGTAAGATTGGTCCTGTTATCGGTACACCTTTATCCCTGTGGTGGGTAAACCACAGGTAGAGAGGAAAGAAGAGGTGTCTTCTCTTCTTTTGAGCCCCGCTAAGCTTAAGGGCTAGATCAGCCAGCTTGAGTCTCTGGGCTCTCTTGTCGAGTTTTTCTAGATCCTTGTCTTTGCATCCCTCCAGGAGACGCTCTTCTTCGGAGACAGTAATGTCTCTGTCATCCTGAGGATCGACGGCCAGAACAGCCATTTCCACCTCGTTGGATGGAGTCGAGTTTGTCAACTCTCCCAGGGGTTCGACGGCCAGAGCTGCCATGTCCTCCCCTGGGTTGTTGAAGTTTGGTTATCTTTTTCTTTTTCCATAATGGTCACACGAGTAGTTAGGGATAAATGGTAGTCCCATGCAGAGCCCCGCATGCCTGGAGAAGGCTGCTTCAAACTGGAGGTCGCCTGGTGTCCAGAATTCGCACGCTTAAGACCAAGAAGGAGAAATGACACCCATTATGCGGTGTCGAAATAAAGAAGAGGTTGGCTGGGCAAGAATTGTTCAGAAAATAACAAAGAAAGCGAGCTAAGACCATAGGTTGGGAAGAAGGCCATCGCTCTCTTCAGAGCAATGGCCTGCAAGCCTGCGGAGGACTGCAAGCTGAATAGGCAGACTTACAGTTTGGCTAGGGTACCTCGGGGTTCCAGCCTCCCCAGAAGGAGGAGACCTCGTGTAATCGAAAGCACTTGAGGAACATAAACTGTGTTGCCATCAATTTTTCGAGAACTTTGGACAAAGCGGGCAATACTGAAATAGGGCGTAATTCAGCCACAGTAGTGGCTTTTTTTGCCGTCTTTTGGCACACGGTGGTGTATGTGACCAAATGCAAGTCTACACATTTGGCGGTTTTGTTGCCGTCGCCGCCAGTTGCCGCGGCAGAAGCCGCCCAATGCGTGACATGTGTATTATATCAGATTCATTATGTTTTAAACGGTCTCTCATTAATCCGGTATTTCCGTAAATCTGGCCCGCTGGCCGCCTGTTCAGGCCGGATTATCGAGGTTGTACTGTAGTCTTCATGTATTTTGTAGCTCTGGACTTATTGAAGGACCACTGGTGGTGAGTAAACGCTGATAAATAATTTTGCGAGTGGAGTTTCGAGATTTAATTTTTTTAGTTTCTTTTTCAACATTAGAAATTCCTGGTTTTGACCATCACTATTGATAAGGGCTCAAATTTGTTTGGTGAATATGTAGAAAAGTAAAGAAAAGCTGTAGTTTTAAGATGTATATAATAAAATTTTCTTACCTCTTCTGGTTTATTTTTTATTTTAAAACGAATATTACTTTGTGGATGGCCCTTGTATGTTTTCCTTCGGGGGTTTGGATAAATAATGCTTTTCTGGACATTCATTGTTATTATTCTTTTTTTAGTCTCTCTGAAAGTGATCTTGCGCTTCTACAACTATCGCCCCTCAGCCACCCATTACAGGAGATAATCAAAAGTCTACTGTAGTAATATTTTTCTTTTGGCAGTGTGGCGGTGCCCCTATGTTGCCTCCGAGAGACCTGTCGCCTCCACCACTACCACCACGGCCCCCGGTGCGACGTAGTTCCACAGTGGAACACCCATCACTCAGCCAATCCTCGTACTCTAGACACCCCTCCTTCAGTGGTCCTCCCCCGGGGCCCCTCCACGCCAAGTCCAACAGTGTACCAGTGGCTATGGCTCGACACAACACTCTTGTGTCTAGCACAAACCTGACTGCCAGGCTCACCGGGCCTCCCGCACTCCGCCCAGAGACCTCTACTCCGAAACTACCTCCGAAACCTTTTAAATCAAATGTTATGTTTCAGTTTAACACCAATCAGACGTAGATCTTGTCTGATCGGAATAAGAATATTCTAGTCATATTGGAGTAGAAGTTAAGCGAGCTAGTCATGTTAACCCAGACATATTGTTCTTGTTGCCATTCATCGAACAGCTTGTAATCGTCTAGTAAGTGTTCAAACCAGAGATTGACGTACAAAACAAGCTTTAATTTTATCGGATAATCAGCAATTGTGAAGTTTTTATTTGTATTTTTTTAAGTAAAATGCATGGTCCTTTTTCAATAAGGTTGTATTTAGAGCTCGGTGAAACCTCTGTTGGCTTGTGTGCTCAGAAAAAATCATAATATAAGTACTATTTTTACCATGCAGGGATTTTGAAAATAACTTATAAAAAGTTAATTGTTGGTGAGTTGTCAGACACTTTTTGGAGGCCTTGGCGGCTTGTTTTAACCGTAGATAGGTACATAATACCAATATACACATTTTTATTGAAAGATATCAATCTTGAGTATGATGGTTTAGCAAGTTTTTACTGTAGTTATCATTTTTAATCAATTTATATATTGTATTCATTAATATATTGTAAACAATAACTAATAAAATTTTCTTGAAATAATACATAATATTTGTTCTTTTAACTTGCGATTTAGTTTGAATGGAAAACTTTGATGAAGTTATCTGGAATCGTCCGGAGGTCTAATTGTAATGAAAATAATTAACACCAGATATTTTTATTAACAGAAGTAGTGTTATAAGTAAAATACAGCTGTGAACTAGTACAATTGGCCATGTGCTGTTAATTACAATTAATTGTTTTGTTCATAACATTAATTGCACTCAATTTTTGTAAATTATCTAGTTAAAAAGTATGATTTAAATATCAGTAACCTTTTCTTTATTTAGGTTACTAAGTCCAAAAAAATTAACATAACTAAGCCACAACATACAGGAGGTTGGTGTTAGGGTCTTTTTATCAATTTCAACCTAATTTCAATGAGGTTTAACACTTATATTGAAACATGTTTGGTAAAATGCTAATTTAAACACCGGTCTCAGATGCACTTTACTATTTTTTCATTATTTATATAAAAATTGTCAGTTAAAAACGTACTACTAACTTTGAATAACATTTTTACTTTATCAATCTGTATAATCATTACAATTGGTACTTTTATTTTCAACAAAAAAAGATAGACTTACCAAAGGTAAACAAGGGATAGACTTAAAGGTAAACCAAGTAATTTTTACAAATTCCAGTTTAAAATAGAAGTTACTGAAGGAAATAAAACAATGTTACTTATGAGAGTACTTTCGGATGCTACTGTGGAGTTGATAGGAGCAATTGTATGTAGCCCGTCTCTCAGACCATGTTCCGGTATAAGTGTTAAACCCTTTTGTATTTCAAAAAGTTATCTTTTACATTCTTTTAGCTGCCTGAGATATATACATTATAGCCTAACAGACTCCTTTACGAGTTATCATAAAGACCAGAATGCTCAAATAACTAATTTTAAAGCAAGCCTTTTACCAACTCTAATCAAGATTGGTATCTGATTCAATTAAATACTTTGTTTGGATGAATGGAGTTTCTCTAGAACTTCTGTTGAAAATTAAGTACCCTATAATCCTAATGGTCTTACAGTGGTGAATGCAATACGTTTGGTAGTCCAAACAGCAACATTATGACATATGTGAATCCGACAGACATTCCATTCCTAGTTTCACTTGGCTTTTTGGCCTAGAAATTAACGTTGATCTATAACAAATACGAAATACTCTTTCCAGTGGGAAATAAGTCAAGAGAGCACTGTACTCGAAAACACAATGCTTATTTCAAGCAAACAGCTAACTTCTGGTGAAATGTTTTATTTACATTTATATGTTACAATATATTGTTTATCACTTGTACGATAGTGAAAAGCTAATAGCTGTTAAAAGGAATGCAGATGAAGTGTATGTTAACAAGCCGCCTCCTTCATTTTGGTAAAATGCTAAAGATATTAATTTTATCATAAAGTGACCAGTGGTTTAAATGTTATTGTTTGATTTTTCACTGAATGTGAAACAACAAAGAGGCATAAGTGGTCAGTATTGCTGGAATTTATCATTCATAATTGGACCCCATATATTTTTGTCATAAACATCTGCACACTGCAGCCAGAGTACCAGTGCATTTATGTCAGATTTCAAACTTTATTGTGATATGTGTATCGTTCACTGCTCTTCTCACAAATAGTGTTTGGGCCTCTTAAAGTTCTGGAACCTTATAATTGTGCTTTGGAATTCCAAAGTTACTTTTTGAGGTTTAGTTTTTTTGTATCCTTGATTGTTATGATTTTTTAAACCAAGATAGTTTCAAGAAGTTGGAAAAATCATTTTTGTATGAACTACAAACAATACATGTACATGTAATTATACATGTGCATAACTGTTTAAGAAACCATACACAACTTGAGTCTGGTGTCATGTGACATAGACCAATCTGTGACATAGTGAAATCACAATCACCATCCTATTACTATTCCATTGTTTGGAATAATTTTTTTGTTTAAATCTATGGTAAACCTTAATGAACTGTTCCTTGATATGTTAAGTGTTCTTGTTTTCCAACTCTAATGACCTTCCTTAAGGATCAATGAACAGAAATCTTATTTTTGTTAATAGCTCTAAATTGTGATTACACCTTTAAAAACACAGTAAATATCTCAATGCACAATTTAAGTCAGTGAACATCAATTCTTATTTCTCAACACCATTTTTCAATACAATAGTAAAAACTATTGACAAAAACAGTTTTTATTAACAATTCATTTCTGATCATGGCTTTATCATAGTTCTGGCACACAAAATATTATTAGTAAATTATTAATTAATACATATTACACTTTTTACCTAAAACCGTTTGGTTTGTGTTCTTTATATACTATTTTTATGAGTGACAAAGCAATACAAACTTCACTGTTAGCGCTTTGTCGACTGCAGCAAACCATTAGAACACCGAAACATATGTGACAATGACAAACACTAAAAATCTGCTGACAGAGGTATTTACTGTTTTTAGAAGAATTTTCCATAATATTCAGATTCTTGATAGTCAAAAAATTAGTATTTTTTGTATTGTTTTGACTTCTACACTTGGAGTTTAGGTCTCAGACAATTTTTGTGGTGTTAAATGTTTTGACTGGTGTCAAAATGTCAAACTAATTGTTACCTTTGAGTCATGTGAGAATTAACCAATCGAGATATATCTGCTACCTTTAATTTTTTCTCTGTTGAATGTTAGTAAGATTGGACTTTTTAATGTTGCTAATAAAAATTCCAAATTTTCCAGGTAATTAAAGATTCTTCCCTTCAAGTACAAAATATTTTCCATCATATGTTAATTGTACATGAGTAAATTTTTCTAAAAATATTAATTTAGTTACCAGTTATGATTAAATAGTTTTACCCACAATTTTTAACTTGCTACAATAAAGTAAGTTCAAACGTAAAATACTGGCGCACACATCGATCAAAAATCGTGGCAGAATGTAGAAATTATGCCTATTTACTCAAATATATCACTAGTTCTATTGCCCGAGAGTTCATATGTGATTTTCACCGATAATAAAAAATCCACTTGAATAAAAATCCCACCCTATTTTTTATGAAACTTGACAAAGTTAAAATATCCAGTCGTACTAATATACCTAATAGATTCATGTTATGTAAATATTATCGCTGTAAATTCAATGTAATGTTCTGTAAATAGCCTGGAGCTAGTATATATTAAGTGTAAATATATTTTGTGTGTACAGTGATAGTGTATATCTGATTGCTGTTCTTTGGGCCAGACAAATGTGTACATCTTTTACTTTGTATTGTTATTTTTAACTTTCTGTTAATTTGGATAGGCTCCCTGCCTTTAAATAATGAATGGTTAAAAAAGTTATTGCTGTTTTGTATTTAGCAAATACAGAGTGTAAAATAAGATGCTATCATTATAATAATCACTTAAACGCTCATAACGAGTGTCCTGAATTGCTTAAGTTGAATAATATTTTACCCTGACCGATATTTTTTCTATTATTTCCATACTTTTAAGTTTAATATATCAATTCCAACTTATCATGTTTATATATTTTAATATAATATTTTAGGAGTTTAGGTTGGTAAATAATTTTAATTTCTGGTTAATCGTAATCATCAGTCAGTAGTAATCATCAGTTGATAAATAGTTCTTATTACCAACCTACCTATGTTAATATGTACTAGATTCAAAAATAAAAAAAGGAAACAAGTGTCTTTGTTATATTTAAGATATAAGTACAGAAAGTTATGGGCCACCGTTGAATTTGAGCTCCATGAGGTAAATTGCCAGATTTTCCTTATATTGTGCCAACATATAAATTTCAGAATGTATTTAACATTTATAAATCTTGTTTTATGAGAAATCTAAATTCAAGGTATGAAATATCCATCTTTGGTACCATCCCTACGATGTGTTAATTATTAGGGCTTAAGAATTATTCTAGCTTTGTATGGTTTTTGGCAGCTATTTGTATTCCACTTGATAGTTTTTTGCCGTTATATAACTTGGTTGTACCTCAATGTTGGTGCAACCTTGTGAGTATTTATTTACCAGACTGTTTTATTTCTGGTTTGTGACACAGTAACATTAAGATCACTCGACAACATCCCCGAGAATAATGTGCAATAGATTTAACAAATAACAAATTCCTATTTGGGACTCTGTTACAGACATACATACTGTTTTTAGACTCAAACTTTGTTGGTAAAAGTTCATCTATATAAGTTTTCTAAATTCTATGTATAAAATTGAAACATTCCAGTTGGTTTAAGTTGAAGTTCAATAGATTTTTCAATTATTGTAAATTTTTTTAAACAAAAGTTTGTAATATAAGTATTTAGATATATTGTTATTTTTCTTCATATTCTTGTTTAATATATAAGTTTTATTATCGTCTACACCATAGTCAATATTTTGGCAATTTAAAATAAGTTCAATAATCAATAGTCATAATCACCTAATTAGTCAAAAGATTGCTACTGATACTTCAACGTGTCGATAACGTTGTAAGAAGCTTATCATGAATGAATTTATATATAACTATTTATTGATTAATATATGTGATTTTGTTATATACTTATATTCAATATACAATTTCTTTTAAATTATTTGTATATTTTAAATTTTATTGGTATAAGCATTTTAATAATTCAAAAGCTATTAAAAAATTATCTTCTTTGTGCTTGTTGTTGATGAAAATGAGTATAAGTTTTTAAATATTGAGGATATTACTTTTTTTAATATAAACATTTTCTGTTAAAATAGATATTGTATATGTTTTATATTTTATATGTATTATTTTTATATTTATCTTGTTTCATTGTATGATTTTTTTCTGAGAAAATGAGTTTGTTTCTTCTTTTTTTGTTTTATTATTATTAGGTTTTAAAAAGGTCACTTGTCTGGATGAAAATAGTAAAATAATAATAATATACATTTTATGTATTTTCTGAAAGAAAACTATAAACCCTATATACCATGTAACTAAAATATTTTTTTAAAGAGTTTCAAGACCATTATGCAGGTAAACATATATCATAACAACTAAGATACACTGAAATTTGGTTTGTGTTTGAGTTAAGCCAAAATAAACCAGATGTTTAGTTTTTCATTGCTATTAATGTTCAGAACATAGAACAATATGAATGAATCTAAGCTTATTGATTATTGGATGTTAGACTTGAGACAGAAAGAAAATTTGTGTGGTAGAACTAAAGAAAAAATGAAAATACTACTTTATTTGAGGTAAATACAAATAATTATAGTATCAATTAATTATTATTTCTGTATTTCTATAAAACAAATATAAATATCAATTATTTTTTAGTTAAAATTTAATTTATGATTTTTCAGTACTACTATATGAAGTAATATAAGTATATCTGATTTTTAAGTATTTTTGTTTACTATGCAATTGAAATTTATAATATTTTATATTTAATAAAGAAAATTAATAATTTATAAAACAAATAATTATATTATCTTTGTTATTGTAAACTTTTATTAATATTATGCTTGTGAATCATCAAAATATTATTGAAAAAAAACCTTTTAATTATTTATTAATTTATTTTTTAATGGTAAATCAATTTAATTAAATTGGCTATATAATGGAAAAACATTTTACAAATAATAAACAATTCATCTAATTTTACAATGTTGATTTTGCTTATAACAAAAACCATTGAAGGGCCAAAAAACATAAAAAACTAGATAAACCCATGTTATGCATAACAGCTACTTTTTTCTCTGACTAACAAAATATCAGTGAAAAATGTGCAATATTACAATAAATTAATAAGACAAAAATTGAATAAAAAGAAATCATTAGAATATGTGCAATATTTTCCACCATTAAATATTTGTATAGTTTTATAAATTTTATTGTATTAAAAATGTATGTGGATAGTTGTACTACTCAGCCAGTCTGAGACCCCATGTGTCCATTGCATTGCCATTACAGCTAATGTGCTGCGTTTTGATTGGCTGATTGGTGCCATAACAAATACACAGTGTTTTGGACTCAAAATGTTTGCAACCCTACATACTATCTCGAAAACATTACAGAAATAATTATGAAAAAGTTGGTTCATATTCTTCGCAACTGCTGCCATAAAATCATTTTTCTGGAAAATAAACTTATTGTATTTAAGATATTCATCAATTGAGTTTTTGATGATTGAACAATTTCTTATTTAACCTGTAAATTTATTTTGTGAATGGGAGTACCTCACTAGTGTGCTTGAAGGGTGTACCACTGAACAAAACACCTCACAGTCATCCTCTCCCCTCTTTTTATTATGCCCTCCCATCCAGTCTTGGTTCTTCCAGTTAGTGAAGGGATAACTGACTGGTCAGTAGGTTGGGGTTCTCGTTCAGTTGAATAATCCGCCGATTCAAACCATTTGAGTCTATGATTCAAATCTGTCTTTAAACTCACTTGGCTGGTTTCAGCACATGTGTTTTAAGTTTTATGTCTGTTTAAATTTTAATAATACCTCTACAACAAACAGTTCATTGAAAATAATTCAAATTTGATCAAGAACTAATTTTCATTTTTAAATTAATATTTAGATTAAAAAATAAAACTAGTTTTTCTCCTGCTGTACACGAATAATTATTGATTAGATTTTGAAATATCAAAGATCTGAATATGGAGAGAATAATGGGAGAGTAGGCCTACAGTAAAAAGTATTTATTTGATACAATACAGGAATATACTTATATATATTTACAATATTTGTACAGTATGTACAATATTTTATTCAATAAAATAATATCAAGGAAAATCAATGACACTTCACCAACCACAAAAATGTTATTTTAACCCTCCTAGCAGCAGAGCTTTTGAAATTACGGTACATTGTATTTTTTTACTTTGCATTATGCAGCTCTTCTTAAAATAATCAGTATAAATAAAAAACATCGTTTTTATTTTATTTATAACGAAGTATTATTTACTACTACTACAAACATTTTTTTCAATAGTATTAAAAGCTGACCAAGAAATATTTTTTTTCATTTTTAGGCCAAAAAAATAAAACTAAATTTTTTTCTACCATAAAAATTATTATTGATTAAATTTTGAAAAATATATCAACCTATAACTGAATACAGTTAAATAATGAATTTACTGTACCCAATCCATGATCAGCAACAACAAATATGATGAACAAATAAAACAGTAAGTCTGTTAAAAGTCAGACTGTTTTCAGTCATGCATTCAACTGATTGGAAAAGCTCCAACCGATTGAATTGGTTTTTATCAATCGGTTTTTCCCATCACTATATCCAGTTGCATGAACTACCATTACCTGGGAAAAACTATCCACTCATTTTATTGTACCAATTCCTTTCCAGTCAATTAAGGCATCAATATAAATATGTTTTTGCCATATAATAGAACGTATTTTCTATCCAGAGCATCCCCTATTAAAAAATTCAAAATTGATAACATGATAATGTCAGTGTTGTAAGACTGTTTAAAAAATAAGTAATTTTGTCGATGAGCATTTATTTTGATTCAGGAAGTTTTGAAACAGGAGACTGAATGTAATCAGATTTGACACGATTTTCTCGATGAATATTATACCGATTCATACATGGTGGTTAAAATATTTAAAGCCTCTTTGTTTTATCAGTAAATTCTACATACATGTAATAAATGGTCCTCCTAAGGTAAGAAAGGACCAAATGGCCCTACTATTTCACCTCATTAAAGAATTATTTAAAAAATAAATAAATAAAAGCTGACTCATATTGACAGTTTGGAAGAATTTGAAATATTTAGGACCGTCAAAAAAGAACCATAGAATGTACCGAATACTATACAGAAAACTATTGTAGTCTTTTTGAGTACCAGTTCATTGTACAATAATATTGTTTGCAAGACCACAGGCAATTAATCACAGAGTTGTTGTAAAACTTTGTATTTTCCCATAGTGTGAACAGCAGCAAAGACCTTCTTACTTGTGTTCACCTTTATGTCTGTTTTGTTAGAGGAAATAGTCAACTACAGGTGTTTGTCTTAGTGAAGTAAAGGGGGACTGGAAACAATTATCATAGCGGCGATGATCAATTTTTCAAACTAGAAGGATATTTATTAGGTTAACGATTTTCCTTCTTCAATTGCTGTGAATTTACTGGTTTAAATATGCCCATTTTTTATTTTATACAAGAATTAATGGATGGTGAGAGAACTGTAATGAACCTGAAACATATGTCGTGTGAAATAATAAACTTCTCAAGGCTAAAGTAAAAAGCTTTAGTTAATAATTATAAGGTCTCAGGTCTGCATAGAATTTGGAATGCTAATTGTTTTAAGAACATTTTATGAGAGGGTGTATGCTTAAGTTAGTAAATTAAAAAGTCTGTTGTCTTAAGTCCATTTACAATACGAAAATCGTAATTGTTTGTGTGGACAAGTCACATTCACTTGTTGAAGGTTAGACTGTTGGCTGTTCACACATTAACAACCTCCACTCAAAACTGTGTCTTCCCACTAATTGTGAAATTTTATTTTCATAACATTCATTAAATTTAGACTTAAATAAAAAAAATTAGGTTTTTCCATAGTCCAGTGAAACTTTTTTGATAAAAAACCTTAATTATATTGTACATTTAAACACATATATATGTGAAACATGAATATTATATGATATCCTGGTCACAAAATTATTTACTGATGAACAAAATAATAGTATGTGACGGATTTTAAATATAATGTCTCTATCATGTTTACTAAGATTTTAGGTTTTTATTGGCCTTTGCCATGATGTAGTAGGCATTTTCATACAGAAAATGTCCCATAATTTCATGGACCAAAATAATCATATTTTTTGTAATCAATTACACAAAACTAGAAATAGATAACTTATATTTAGATCAACCTGACACCTAATCATTGCACTAGAATATATTTTTACAATTTTACACACATCTGATGGCCCTGATAGCCTATCTACTCTTGAATTAGGCCTAACCATTGAAGGGAGAAACCTTACACAACCAGAAACCTCAACAATATACAAAAGTAAATGGGAATCTAATTGAAAAGTTATCACAATTCTTGATCTACATTCCTACTTTTCTAATGTGGTACATATACAATTACTGAGCATAAGTTTAAAAAATATTTCAAATATATTTAGTCTCTCTATCACACATTTTAATTAATTTTTTATCAGATTTTTTTGGAAAATTCATCACTTGTCTGCTGCTCAACTAATTTTTACCGGATTGCCACCTTTGAATGTTGATGGATGTTTAGAAACAGGAGTTAGTTTTAGTTTGATACTACAGTATAAGAAGTTATTCAAATAAATTGAATCAGCCAACTGAAACAAACTAAACAAAATTTAAAATGTAAAAAAATAGCTCTATACAAATAGATTATTTTTACAGAGGTACCAGTGTAACACTTCAAAATAAATTAAAAACAAAAAACATAAGAGTACAAACATTTACTCAATTCTCTGTAATAATGTTATTTTTCTGCAAGTCACCACCAATAGGTGCTCATATGATCAACCCTATTAAAACCCCTTAACCCTAAACCCCTATGATCAACCCCTAAAAATTAAATATTTTTTTATAACTACACATTTTTTACCACTGTTCATCTCTTTTGCAATAATTACAATTCCCTGTGTTTTACAAGACACAGTATAATACCCATCAGGTAATTTTACAAAGAAATCTATAGGCATTCTATTTTTTATATCTTGATTAAGTAAGGAAACTGATAAATATGTAAATACTAATTTAGCTTATAAGTGTAAATTTTCAATCACTCTAAGACAAAATAACTGTATATTCCAAGAACTGTCTGTTGACGTATGTTATTGTATTTATGTAAAACAAACTAAGCACTATGATTTACTTTGTTATTTGGCTATGATAGAATATGATTGTTGGATATTTTTAATAGCACAAATGCAGATTTATGTAGGATAAATCTGGTCTTACGGGTCTTAATATCTATTGATTACTGATAAGGTGAAGTTGGGAACTTTGTAGAGGAACAATTCTCAATGTGGAGACTTGTCAAATATAGCTTTAATATTGTTTTGTATGTTCGTGATATTGTAATAAGTATTAAATGTTGTATGTAGGATCGCAATGTGATTTCAGCCAGTAATCTTCAGTTAAGAGTTCTATTATTAGTTGCGATTGAGTGATTTTGTTTTTATTTTAAACAAAATAATTGCTTCATTGTTTTGACTGATACATCTATCTAGTATATAGCTATCTCAGATCCATTAAAACTAGATAAATGTAATTAAATAACAAAGAGAGTTTAGCTATCATAAAAAGCAGAGTCTTTGTTCACTGTTTCACAACTGTTTTTAATGTTATCGAAAGTTTTTTTTATTTTTTGTAGCCTTGCCTTCAAACTCTTAGATATCTACCTCTTATTGCTAAATGATGTTTATACACATTTAGGTTTTGAATGTGAAAATGTTGTTTAATTACTTAACTGGTCATACATCAAGTGTAAGTCCATTGTACCGAATTGTATTATTCTTTAGCCCTATGCCGTTATAATTAACATAGTTATTTTCAATGTTTTTGAGATTATTATAATCATTAATAAATGCTCCTCTTTCTAATTTTGAAAACCAATATTTTTAATTACCGTAATCCTTATAACACATCCTACAATTTATTTTCAAGGATTAAAAAAAAGAATTAAAGATTAAAAATTTCATTCAAAGATTTATCTTAAAAGAGTGAGCACAACAGGCCTCTTATAAAAGGGGGAAAGGCATATTCATGTTATTCTCACATCTTAACATCCATGTAAGCAAAACGTTATCTGACAGGTTTTATGTTTTATGCTAAAAATAGGATAGGAAATACAAAGAGACAACAAAGTTTAGAATGAGTTTTTAATACTAAAACAAATTGTAAGAATCAACCCTCAATACATGGACCACAGTATTGCTAGCTGTTCAATCTATACTAAGGAAGTTTAATGTAAATAATTGAGATCAAAAGTAAGAATAATTTACATAATTTCTGGGTTATACTGATAACTGGTCATTTGCCTTTTAAAATAAACTGAATACCTTCAAAATTAAGAATGCCATTAATTAATTAACCTGGAAAATGTTATATTATTTTGAATAGAATAGTTATAAAATTAATAAAAGTAGTTGTCTGGAACTGAAAAAGAGAAAGAATACATGTTTCTTGAAATATAGGTATTATGGTAAGCTCTTCTTAAAAAAGCACTTTAGGTATGGCACAAGTGATAATGTAAAAAATACAATTTGGTATTCCATAGGAAATTGGCACAATTCTACAACAAGAAGACACACCCAAATATAATGGCACTTTGATAAAATTAATATTCTTTGTCATCTTATTTTCAAACATTCAATAATTTAATTTGTGCATGAGCAAATTAAGAATTTCATCAGTTGAATAAAAAAAAGATTATGCTAATCTTGGAACATAAATCAGTATAAATTAACGATAAAAAGCTTCAATTCTGTTTTTTATAGAAACTGTGATTTATGTTTTGTGAGTTGGTGTTGCTGTCTGAAACAATTTACACAATCTCAAAAAAATTAATTAAAGTAGTAGGGTAAGTGATTCTGAATAGCCAAAATGGCACAAAACATATGAACTAGAATAAAAATATTACACAAACAAGGAACTTAACTCTATTCCTTCTGAATAACATTAGGGTATGAAATTAATACCCTAATGAGAGTGCCTTGAGTGAGGTGACAGTCCTAATAGTTTGTACTAAGATTGTCATAAATTTTAGTTTTCTTTTTTCTTTAAATACAACACATAATAATCACAACAATGAATAAACCACAAATCCTAAAAAAACTGCACAAAGTTGGTGTTAATACAAAGAAAACTAAGGAAAATATGTAAACATGCATTAAAATATTTGGAATGTTGTACTATTTACCTAATTA
Source organism: Nephotettix cincticeps (assembly GCA_023375725.1). NCBI lineage: Eukaryota > Metazoa > Arthropoda > Insecta > Hemiptera > Cicadellidae > Nephotettix > Nephotettix cincticeps. The sequence goes on along the minus strand of CM041784.1, from coordinate 2,787,288 downwards.
AATCACAAATAACTAATTGTATACTTGATAAACAAGAAATTACAACTAAAGTAAAACATGAACACAGAACATATTAATGTTTCACTGTTGATCAAAATAAAGAAAACTTAAATGATAGTATTTCTTAGGTTCTCAAATCCAAAAATTTTATCTATTGCTTGCTCAAGTTCATAGAAAAGCTTTTAGAATAAAAAGGATTTCACAGTTTTACAATTATTTGAATGAGCACATTGAAAATAATTAGTCATTTTTACAGGTAATTTAAAAAAAAGTGTCTTATTAACACTCAAACTAATCTTAATCTATGTAAACTACTTGTATAACATCACATCTAATTGCATCACAAAAATATTTTATAAAAATACTAAGCTAAGGTGAGTAATGTAAAGTACACAAAAATAATTTAAGTAGGCCTACATAGTCTTGTGCAGTATTAAAATGCCTTTAAATATGATACTCAACAAGACAAAGTGAAGACATATCTTACAACATAACAGAAATTTTTACACCTGTACTGTTCTTAAATAATGTTTGAGTCTAATGACTTTTCATCAAATATAAGATTAAATTTGAATGTATAGTGTGTGAAGTGACAATGACCTTCTTGCTTAAAAAGTAATTTAATGCACTCCTTTACCATAACTTTCAGTTTTTTTTACTAAAGTTTAACTCAAAATGTTTTCCTAAATGTTATTAACGTCATAATTTACTTCTATGTTTGTTGAAAAAACAGCCTTATTCCTATGATTGGTAGTTTTATATGGGGTTTAATGCGAAACATATACAATAGTAACTTATCAGGTTGCAAACAGTTTAGTTCAAAAATAGGAGGAAATTTGCTTGCATTCCCCATTAAGTGCTTTGAAAGTCTAAAAAGCTATTATTTTACTTTCTTGCATAACCAAACAAATTTATAATGATTGTATAATCTTATTACAGTAAAACCATTTTTTATTTTTACTAGTTTTAAGACAATTTTTTATCAAAACCTTGGAACTTGACTACCAATTGTACTATTCACACTCTAGAGCAGCGATCCCCACCAGGATTTCTCAGAGAACCAATTGGTTTGTATCAAATTTTCCTTGGGGTCGCAAGCAGTGGCAAATCATTATTGTTTTGGGGATGCACATCTGGCGGTTTGAGGGCCCTCCCTGGGAATTTTTTTAAAAATAAAGCACTAAAATTGTATTTTTAAACTACCCGAAACACATTCTTCTGTAATCTGACAGAAAACCCAGTAAATACGATTGGCATTAAACAACTTACAAAAAATATGGTTAACCAATAACAGTATAGTGGTGAGTTGTAGTCTGTAGCAAAATTTTATTACTTAATTAGTAAATATTATATATATTTAAAAAGAATTTTGTAATTTTTTCATAAAATATTTTTAACTTTACATTTTGTTTTAATTCCTAACAGTTTGAGGACCGCACAAAATCACCCCGAGGGCTACGTAGTGAGGATTCCTGTTTGTAAGGGGTGAACTAATCTTAAAAATCAAAAACTGAACAAATTTTTAGACTTTTGCAGTCAGACTGCACCTTTTACTATTGTTTAAAATTTTCTAAACTTCTGCAGTCATACATAATATTTCTGATTCAAGGAATTCAAAATTAGATAACAGTAAGCACTGATCATTCAAATAAAAAAAACAATCTTTTCTACTATAACATACTGTGGAAGAAATAAAAATGGTACAGTGTAATTGTTTTAACCAGTCTTGTTTAGAATCCGTCCCTCCAGGCCTAACTAAAAGCCTTAATATCAATAATATGTAACCTATAATTAATTATTGGTAATTAATTACTTTGTGGTTTTCTTCATTTAAAAATACATTTACAACATTGTATGGGTGCACTATACTTCTATATTTTAGTAAAGTAAAAGTGAAACATATCTTCAGTCCTGTAAGAAATATTTTCTTTTCATCTTAAGGTTGAGTATTATACAAATAAAAATGTTTATTAGAATATATACTTTAAAAATACATCACAACTGTATAAAATTTTCTGTACACAACTGGACGTGTTCAAAAAACTAGAGATCAATATGAACCTAACTGGGAGAGGTGTGTCTTGTAATACAGCTACTTGGAGGACACCAATTGTGGATAGTTTTGAGCGATGACTCTTGGATGTGATATTCTCAGGTAAGTCTGGTGTGGATTAACATCCGCACTATTGAAAACCAAGTTCATCTTCAAAGACTATCCTCATAATTAGACAAGTTCGTAATTCAGAGGCAGTGGTTCGGATTTCACGTTAATTTGTAGGTCCTTTATGTGCTATAAACTGTTGGGCTATTAACCCTTTCTGGAGTGTGGACGTCCAATTTGGATTTGCCTAGAGGAGAAAGCCTCATGTTGAAAATCTAAAAAATAACTAACAGATTGAAAAATATAAAATTTACAATAACTTGTTCATTTAGTACAAATAACCGTAAAAATCATAAAAAACATTCATTCTTTTAATTAAGTTATTATTAGAGAGGTTTTTCTACTTTAAAGAGGTTTTATTAGGATGTTATATGACGTCCTTACGCAAATGTACTTTTAGCACACTCTTGAAAGGGTTAATTAACAGTTCTGTCTAAGGAACATTTCAGCCTTAGTCAGTAACAATACTACAAGACCGCGCCACAATCATACTACACTCATTTCTAATTCATACTAGGCTTAAAATACCTACCTACTGGGTAGGTCGCCATTTCAGAGAGGTAGTAATAATAATAATGATAATAATAATAGGTAACATATATAATAAACAAATAAATACTAGGAACAATGCTAATCGTCAACAAGAAACTGGGAAACACAAAATATGACTATGTTCTACAGAGTGAACAAATGTTAACAGTGCAGACTCCTGATTATCAAAGGTACTTGGGACTGAGGCCATCCTGAATATAGAAAAAACTGGGATAGTTTTTGATAGTAAACTTCATTAACTAAGACAGTGGAGAAGGACACTGTTCAACGTTTAAAAATTATTGTTTGAAAACACATCATCATCAAACCATCATATACCAAAACATTGGAGATGATAAAAATGTATTGTAAACGCAATTATTGGTTACAATCAAAATTACAGAATTTAGAGAAGAATATTATCAAACTGACATAATAGTTACATTATTACACTTTGTGTTGTAATTTGGACGTAACTAAATCAGAGTCAATAGATAACTGTATATTTGAGCTATACCAGAGCCAGATGTATTTTTAACGTTATCTGTTGTAGCAAATATATTTGATTGGAGCCGACCCAATAAATTCAGGGACCCGTGGAGCCCTATCAAAAATATAGTTTCATTTTCAACAAGATGTGTAACAGATCTAATTTACCCTGCCCATATTATTACAGTTAATATGGGAGTTGGTAAGTTTACCTTCATGGAGTATAACTCATCTAACCATAGGCTTCTAACTGATTTGTCTTTCCTTGTTGTTACACTGTAATATTCATGTACATTGACATATAGGAAGATATTTAATGTCCAATGGATAATCAGCTGAAGTATTAAACTTCAAAATAACTCTTCAACTTAATTATCTTGCTGTCAAAGAGTTTTCCTCCACTTCGTACCTCAGTAAGTTACCCAGGTTTCTACTAATCAGGAGTCTCATTGGTTTGAGTGAATGTACATAAAAACTAAAAGGAATAAATAAAATTTAAAAAAATATCACATTATAAAATATCAACAATTTCAAAACTAAAATAAACTAGATAAGGTATGTTTTCTGCACATAGTAGAAATGTTGGCTGTAGTAAGTGCTACATCATTGCAAGCTTCCATCCTGTGATGTCAATGTTGGGTGAATCCATGAAAAATATATAGAGAAGCAATTTAAATAAAATGGTACTACTATTTAACAAGAATGGCTGAGATAACTTGCTATACAAAAATATGACTGACTGAATGAACAATTTAAACGTCCTGTACTGGCTTTATAATGACATGGCACGGAGAGTAGCGCTTGCAGCTGTCACTTGCTTCGTCCGGCATTTGTAGTGCTTCTTCTTCTTTGGCTGAAAAGTACTTAGGAATAAGATAAAATTCACATCAAGATGCTTAGGTTAATGAAGGTGGTTAGGTGAGAAAGTGGTTCAGTTGGTAACATGACCGAATCCAAACCTTGGTCAGCAATGGCCTCAGTTCAGACCCCAGGGTCACCAATCAGTTTTTACCAGTATTGCCCATCTTTTACTTTGTTGGCTCACCCCTATTTTTACTTCATAGGTTCCACAAACAGATCTCTACTCCATGTTGACGGATAAAGCATAGGAAAAATGTGTTGTGAGTTAAGTTTTTTTTGTTTTTTTTTTACACCAGAGGCATTTAAAACATTTCAGAGGCATTTGAAGTCAAGAGAGTGATTACAAACAAACTCATTTAGGGAAAAACGCCCAAACCAAATTGTACATCCCGGAATTTGAACCCGTGACTTCTTGCACCGAAGTTCAAGATGCTAACCAATAGGCTAGCAAAACACTCCAAAATCTCCCTTTTTTAGTTGCAAGTAAATGAAATCTCGATTACTTTCGTCAAGACTTTTGTGCTTAGTGCTGGTATCTTCAGTTTACTGAACAGTATCAAACAAAAGCTTAATGTATTGAACATATTGATAAAGGTGGGGGGCTGTGGGAAAAATATGTAATGAACAAAATATGGGAAAAAGCTCGGTTAATGACTAGTGTTGAAATTGAAAAACTTTGATTGACTTTAATAGGGAGATGGTATGTATATGACGCTTATTTGTATTGATTTTATTTATACAAACACTTTTTTGTATGTATTTTAAACCTCATTATGACTTTATTTATCAACTGCTTACTATTATTTGGTACCTATAGATAAAATTTAAAAAATAGGTTCGTTTACCAAGAAAAATCATTATCTGGCCTAGGGCTCGATCCCGAGGTGGCCGGATATGAGGGGTCCTACTGTATGTGTAAATCCCTGGACTCCAAATGACTAATTTGCAGAGGTTTATAGAAAGAAAATTTAAATTCTTTAATGCTCATGTTAAATTTATATTTTTTGCATAAAAATGTTTGTCATAAGATTTACAGTTTCAATATAGGCTACTAATAAAAAAAATCTATATCAACTAAAAAAAATTATAAATGAAAAAACTAGATGAATAAAATACGTACAGTAGGAGAGAATTTCGCTGTGAGTATAGTTTACTCGACACATCTTGAAAAGAGGACATCGGGACCAGAAACAGCAGATGATGATCAAGATACTGATTATCAAACAGGCTGAGATTACTGTAATACCCGCTATCATTACATTCCTGGAACAAAGAATTTTGTAAGTGAAACTTTTGGAAAAATCAAAGAACTAACTTAACCCTCCAACTGCCATGTTTATCCAGGAATGCCAGCCACTTTTTGGTGACTTTGCAATGTTTTATACAAACAGCTGTAATAATTTCTAAACTGACACAAAATGTAACATGTTATATGTCATTTTATTCAGAATAACATCTTCTCTGATAAAAATTATATTGATGTTCTATTCACTATAAGCTGCTATGTTTGTGTTGGATTCAAACAATCCAAATTAAAAAAAATTAAACTATATTATGAGTGTGCTCCCCACCAAAATACACTAAATGGAGTTCTACACATTTCTCAACAAAATAGCCAGTTTCAAGATAATTTTAAAAGGGAAAATAATAAATATACTTTTAAGCACTAAAACTGAAATAATATTTACAGTAACTCAACAACAACAGATTCGTATCATCTGCCACACAGAGGCATTGTTTACACATGTCTCATGTCACAAGCTTTGAAATACTCATTGATAGATATCAGAAGAACAATCAAAATTTGCCGTTTGCACACTGATACCGATTTTAATCTAATTAGGATAAAGTTAGATTGGTTATTTATAGTATAAAAATAATATTTACGACATAAAAAAATCAATATCCAACCTATCTTAGGTCCGGAGAGTGTTGCTTTTTGGCAACCCATATATGATCTTATAATAAACACGATATTGCCAACATACAGCGCTCTGCTAAGTTAGGTTGATATTTATACATCTACACATCTACACATCTTTAATAATATTTTTATACTGTAACAAAACTAACCTAATTCGGTAGAGCGCTGAATATTAGCAATGTGGCAAATATTATTATGTTTATGTGTATGTTTGGTTACTTTTGCCGACTTCTCCAATAGGTGTGATCAAGTGTACATTAATTTAAAACAACAATTAATTTACATTATTATTTCTAATTAAATCATTCCCATAATTGCATTATATTCGATCAAGTGAAGTGACTCTTGATACTCTCTGTCTGTAGAAGATCATGTCTCATTTATTTTAGTCAGCTGTTTACAACAACGTTAAAATACAAACCCTGTTTAAAAATTATCTCCCTGCCTGTCTCACAATATTTTTCATCGGCCATGTTGGTTAAAATACACAATAGACAAAAGATAACCCTTAACGGGTGGCTGACGACATTTTTCGCAGCAGAGTAGGGTCACACGGCGCGGTAAACAAGTTTATTCACGATCAATCATTTTGCCACATTTATTACACTTTAGTTCATGAAACAACCGATAGAATGCATGGTTATGTTGCTTTTTCCCAAAAAACATAGGATAGAAAATAAAATTTCAAAATATTTTTGGGGGCACCGTGCTTTTCAAATATACATATATAGGACCTTCAAAATTTTAATATAGCCAAAATGTTCACAGTGTAATCTAGTTTTAGAAAATATATAGTTATACAAGGTTTTATTGAGGATAAACGTATATTATAATCATATAAACAAACCATTGTAGGTTATTTTTGCTTGCTGCTCTCAATGGAAATCAATGAATTAAACTTTTAGCTACATTATTATTCTTTCACCAATAAAAAAAACTAGTTAAATATATTAAACAATAATTTTTTTTATCCAAAAGCACCAAAAAATGACAAAACACAATGTAAGGACGATGTTTACTTCACAGAGAAGTATGATGGTCAGTAGGACGCAGATAACGACGTAAACGAAACAATAAGTAATATCTCTTTGTATTTTTCAGCTGTTTGGTTATTGTAGGAAAAAAATAAACTTTATATTCTGAAAGAACAACTCTTTGTCTTTAAAATGGTATATAAATATCACTACAAATACCAGATTAAACGGCTATAATAAATTAATCATGTGATCCTTACACATCGTCGCATTTCCGACGACTGCCAATACAGGGGTGGCCGGTATTGTAAAATAGCTTCGTATTTAACAGCTGTTTGGTTGTTTTAGGAAAAAAATAAACTTTATGCACTGAAAGAACAACTCTTTGTCATTAAAATGGTATATAAATATCACCACCAATACCCGATTAAACGGCTATAATTAATTAATTACGCGATCCTTGCACATCGTCGCTTTTCTGACAACTGCCACAACAGTGGCGGCCTGTATCGTCGCTTTTCCAACGACTGCCGGTTCCAAGATTAATACCTAATATAGTCTTAAAATCTTCAATAATTAAAAATGAAGCAAATTTCTGTTTCAAGCCACCCGAATCCAAAAAGAACATTGGGAAAGTTATATTTTGATTTTTTATACTAAATGAGCAGGAACTGCAGATCAAACCGATCGATATTTTCCCTTCAGGAGAGGAAGACGATGGAGGGCGAAGACCCTGGCCGCCTTGTCCCTTGCCCCATTGTTAAACAAAAAAACAACAGAATGCCGCTGAACGGTTGACACCGCACGACCTTTTGAGGGCTAATTAGTTTACTAGAAAGTGAAAAAAAAGTTAATTTGAGATTGATTGGATAAAGGTTAGTTGTTACCAGGGGAAACTTTTACTGTACCGTAACTATAAGCTGTCACCGCTGGCTAGCTCAAGGTTAATACTTTTGTAAAAATTGGCCAACCTCACAATCTTTAGTAACACAACACACATAGATTTTGGCTGGCGGAATTTGTGATGATTTCGGTATGGATAGTTTACCTTTGGTGTACTGACTCAGTTTTTGGAGGACAACACTGCAGCACAGAGCTTTTCCAACAACAAATGGTGAAGTCATCAGGGTCGTGTTGTCCTGGACACGACCCCATGGAGCCATCCTCACTTTGGCACATCATAGCGCAACTGAATAAAAAAATCTGTAATTACAAACACTTACTTTCAGTACTCAATCCATTCAGACCAAATGAAATATAAAATTTGTAACTTGAAATAGTCAGTGTTATAAACAGCTGTTTACATCAACGTTAACCCTAGAGTGGACGGGCTGGGTCTGACGGACCCAAAACTAAAAAATCTCAAAAAAATACTAATTCAATTGATCTATACAAACAATTTTTTAAATCAAAGCTTCATATATAACACATTGTAAAATACAGTGTTGATTAAATATAAAAATATACAGACAGATTTCGAAAATAATATAAAACTCTTGTATGAGTTTCAAGAAAATAGAATGTTTTCCTAAAACTAATTAGTAAAAATATAAAAATTATATAATTTAGATGTCAAATACAAGAATATTGTAGAAAATGAAATACTGTTTGTGTAAAAATACTTTTAAGTAGGCCTAGTTATCAATTAAAATAATACGTTTTTGAAGGGCTTGAATTTCTTTAAAAAAATATTTGTTACAACAGTCGTTACACAACATCTCGTAATCACATTTTACACTTTGTTCACTCAAAGCATGTGTGCCTAAATTATTTTCAGGTTCATCGGTGATCCCTTCTTCAATCTTGCTAATCATATTATTAAGTCAGGATCATGGTCGAAATCACCAACTTCACTTTCCAATAGAACCTCGAACACAATTCGGTCGATTTCATTGTTACTTGGCCGTTTTCGGCTATCCATATTTGTTTAAAAATCACTATACTATGTAGGTACATAAAACTTTAAAAAATAGTAATTTTTAAAAAATATGAATTAAAAATATTCGAAAAACATAAACTTGGGTTGAATAATGTTACGTAAACGGACGGGCTGGGTCTGACAGACCCACCTCCACCAAAACCAGTTGATAACTGCAAAACTTAGGGTTGCAGTGGAAAAACCCACTATTGCTTTCTCTGGAGTATTTTAGGAAGCTACACAGAACCTCAGCGATTTTCAAGACCAATGACCTTGAATTATAACAATAACAAACGCGCCTGGGTCTCACAGACCCAGCCCGTCCATTCTAGGGTTAAAATGCAAACCCTGTTTTAAAGTTATTACCCTGCCTGTCTCACATATTTTTCATTGGCCATGGTGGTTAAAATACTCAATAGACAAAAGTTAACCTAGTAAATACTAGGATATTTTTTCAGATAAAAACTATTGAGATGATTATTATAATCGATTGGTGCAAACTAGTAAATGGGCTAACTGAGGAAATAACCAAGAAAGAATTAATATTTCATCACCTCTAGATGTAAAGATTGGAGTTAATTGTTTGAACTACCCTATAACCTATAATCATATTTCGTGCAATCTCAACCTTTTAGTTTCTCTATGTTAAACTAATTAGCGAAAAAATAATTAATTCACAGCTAGAGAATAGTTACTTTATAACTAGAAAATTGTATTAATTAATACCTGAAATACCTGCACAAATTTGTTACTAATATGCTCTGAACTATATTATGGAATTGAATTGAATGTCAAATACGCTAACTACATTCCCTAGAAAACTTTAAAAATTCGGGGATCAGTTCAACTAGGCTAGTTCAACATTAATTTCAACTACAAACAATAAAAACAATAACATGTTCGAATCTACGTTTCCCTACGTATTTTATTTCTAACCAACGTTCCTAAAAGATTCCTAGGGAGGAGGGACATAGAGAGAATTCATGGGGAATCCCAATGAGATTTATATAGGGATCGATGTCAGTAAAAAATTGCTACTAGCTAATGAGAACGTGGATTTACCTCCGACAGAAGAAATCGGTATATACAACCTATATATTCAAACCTATATACCTATATATTCGGTATATTCAAACTCAAACTTCTTTATTTCGTAAATAAATGTACATGAAATAGTGTCGAGTAAATTACATAGCATAATTTTGTAAAGTTAAATAAGCAATGTTCTTATTATCTATTTACATTGAGTATACATAAGCATTTGCCAAATAATACTACTGAACGTATCTTCTAGAGGGTGTCTTCTATGACACCCTCTAGAATCTAGAAGATACTTTATGACCCTTTTCTCGAACGCCCTGGCACAGTTCTCCCTTCTTATTCTCAAAGGCAGAGCGTTGAATAATTATACACCAGAACGATTCAGGCGTTTTTCAAAAAATGTTGTTCTGTGTCGTGGAATTTAAATCAACTCTCTATTTCTAAATATTTGATTATTTTTTAACATCTCTTTCCTCCTTTTTTCTTTCCTTTTTCCTCTTTAAATGACGATAAGGTAAACTAAAAACCACCCTCTTCTGAATTTGAAAAACATTTTTGTTTGAGTGCTCTCATTTCCCCGGACAGCAACCCCATAGTTCAGTTGAGGGAACACCAAGTATGCCGTGAGTAGCAGAGATGTATTACTTACAGCTGCAAACCGTCTTATTACAAATGTGCCAGAAGCAATTTTTTTACAAACTTGCTTGATAGATTTAAGGCTTTATTCTAAGGGGCTTCACCTCAGAATAAAGCCTTAAATCTATCACAGAGTTACCAACACGAACCCACGGTTTCTGAATGAGAGCAACATCCACACTTCCCTGAGCTGTGGCTTTGTGTATGACTGCCGTCGCAGCCTTACTGTGATACTAATTTGCCTGGAGGAGGTTTAGTATCATCCCCTGAAGGTACAAACCCCATCCCCGAGAGCACCCTCAAGTAAGATCTCCAGGTAGATCTGCAAGTTTGTGACATTATAAATTCTCATCTTGTATACGCCACGGAAATGAGACTGATCACCTCATTAAAATCATTTATCAATTTTGGAGCGCGCCCAAAGTTGTCCGAACCTCAAGATGAAAGTGAAACTAGTGTCACAGGGCCGCTCATTGTTTCGAGCCTTATCGATGCGCTTACTGATAAGCCGAACTCAGCATCGATCTGAGCGACGAAGTAGCCGTTGAGTTTAGCCTGTCGTAGTCTGCCGTCCACGTGGAGAGGTCGTATCCTGTCATCACCCTCTGGTCATCCCACGCGTCGTTGGACATTTTGGGGATATTTTTGAAGACTTAAGAGGTGAGAATTGTGCACACACTAGTTAATTTTGAAGTTTGAGACGCATCAAGAAATTTAGAAAAAGGTTACAGAATATTTATTGATGAACTAGCATGTCGTTAATGTCCTGCTTAACCAGGCCAGCTCTTATTGAATTTAAAATTTTGTATTTATAGTAATTAATTAATCGTTATTTAACATGTATTTTGTGTAATTTATTATATTTGTAAAGGTTCAGTAGCTTATTTAGGCAGGATAATAGTTCCGTGTGAAACTACTTTTATTGTTTTATTATGTTCAAGGTTATTATTGATTGAAGGTTATTATTATTGATTGATTGACTTCTGATACATTATTTATTTTAGGTTGTTAATTAAAATACGTTACATTATTACTGTCCATTATAGTGTTAACGATTTACCAAGCAAAAGTTAAATGCTGAATAACTGAAAGTAAAAGCCAACATAATTTATTTTGGAATCCAGCTAATAAATTAATGAATTTTAATTGGTTTTCACAAACATAGATCCCGTACAAGTGGGCTAATAGTAAAATGTACTCCTTAATTTTAGTTCATCTTGAGTAACTATATTATGTCCTGAATATAAAGAAATATTAAACTTTTATTATTTCTTACTGTCTGTAATTCAGAGTAGGGAAACAAGATTAGTATATGCATGTTATCTGTTTTGTTTGAGTCAGTAATTTATTAAAATAGCATTAAAATACCTACATTAAAATAACTAATAATTAGACCTATTAACCACCTGTTTATTTTAATTAGCAGGAATGGATATTATTGTTTTATTAGACTATGCTATAGGTTGATTTTGAGAACGAGGATTTATTGTTAAAGGGTTCGGGTTGACGACCGTTTTAAGGCCACTATCTGTCGGTGCATACGTCGCCGCCGCCTGCCATCCTGCTTATCTCGTCACACCTCGGACAGCACCTCATGAACTGGTCTTATCATCTACCGAGGGACCTGTGATACCGTCAACCGATAAGTGAAACCTTTATATATAACCATTGTATGATGGCGAAGACTTTTTAGGATATTTTGGTGCATAAATGGCAGACTATTTTGCAAATTAAATTGCGGGGAGCCGGGACTTTTAATGAACTTGTTGTTTTGTACTTGTTGTATAAATGTTGTATAGATCTGGTTCCTTTAAGATATAAATTAATGTAATGTATTTATTTATTTATTATTAGATATCTATTTAACTTAAGTCTGATTGCCTGTCTATTTATTTACTGTGGTGGCCACCAGTCAAATGCTATTAGGTATCTGTCGGGAATATATATAGTTGCTTTGCATGCAATAAAAGCTTGTTATGAATTAAATTAGTTTTGTATTTTTTTTGTATCGACCTGGATTACGTAACCACAATTACGGCCAACCTACCTGTAGTCTCTAATGATTGATTAAGATATGGGCCCAAATTATTTCTTATATATATATTTCTCAGCCAAGGGATAACTATTGTACAGCTGACTTGGTTAAGCCTAAACTTGAGTTGGGGAAAAACTAATCCCGTTAACGATAGTGTGCTCGACTAGCCTACATCTTCCTGCAGTGGGGACAGTTCCTCATTCTAACCCTACTAAATCCGGCAAATGAGGTGGCGCCCTTTATACCCAGTCATTGTCGTTCTCTGGATCTTGTCGACCCCGACCTTCTCTGCTGAGCTAAGCCAAAAATATTAGTTACCAATGGGTGGTAGCAAGTTCCTCCCCTTTAACAAATAAAGAGCACTGCGTTCATCAATGATTAGCACTATCGATTGATGAGTTTCGTTCATCCTACAGCTGGTCACTCGCCAGTCCCCAGTCAGGATACCAATTCTGCACCTGCAAGTTGCAAGGTCGTAGGCACCCCCTTCCACTCGCAGAAGAACCTTAGCAGGATATCCTTGTAATCCCCTACAACCACCTTGGCACCTTGAACTCAAGCCTGTCAAACGAATTCTTGACCGAGGACGCCGTCGTATCACTGCCACAGGCAATGGCAAGAGCTCCAATTGTCACGCTCCATTGTCCATTAAGACAATAAGACATTTATTCATCAGTCAGACATTTACACAATATCAATAGATTTCGTAAAATACAAGTTGAGCTTGACATTGAGCTCCATTGTCACGTTCAAACTTAGAACTTACAGTAATATAATGGTAATATTCAAAAGTCGCTACCGAAACTGAAGCCAGTTTTGTTTCTGTTGCGTTGAATCACTGTATTAAGAAAAAAATCATTATTGTACAGTCTGCAATGTTTACTAAATTCTGTTGAATAGGGGCTTAGGTGAATTTCTACATCCCGTAACACTAATTAGTCATGGAAAATCAAGTTTTGCTGGTAGAGAAAATAACACGCCATATCGTAAAACGTTAAACATAAATTCAATACAAAACTACGAGGCTATTCTCTAATTACTTTGCAACACAAGTGTACCTTTTACAGACTTGGTCGGCTGAATCCATAGTAAGCTGTCAATCTATCTCTAAACATATCATTGAAAATCAGCAAAGCCAGGTAATCAGGTAATTTTATAAATTAGTTCACTTTACCTAATATTATTACAATTGCAACTTTAATAAAAAATAGTGGTGTTGCAGCTGGCATCATTGCATACAGATTGACATCAATATTAGCAGCTTGTTTCAATCTTATGTACCTTCCTGTTAGTTTTCCTATTGGCCTTTGAGTCACTGACTATTAGCCAACCAACCATTCAACCATTAGAAGAATTAATAAGTGCACTTAGTCTACTTTTTGTACAAGTGACATTACAGAATATATTTGATTAGGATTGGTCGACCCTAGCCTCTTATCCTTTCCAAATGACCTTTCCCAAGATTAATAATATTGTAAAAATGTTTTTACTTCAATTACAAATGGTTTTAGGAGCCAACAGCGTTTCAGAGATACGCATACTGCAGATGAGTATGTTACCTAATAGCCAACAGCTCATCTGAGAATGATTGCAGACTATGTGTAGAATATGAAAAAAAAACTGATACCTGATGAGAAGTTGAGCTGTCCAGATTTGCAGAACCCAAATGGGGTGTTACTTATACCCAATATTGCGCTGTGGCTGGATGAGACAATAATGAGCCCTCAGGTTATCAGAGGTACATTAATCTGTTCAAAAAATATAAACCAAGTCATTGATAAATTGGGAAGCCAAAAGACTTAGAAAGGCCAAGGCTTAAAGGCTTGGGAGGCTCTAAAGGCTTCACTCCCTTTACCTTAATTTTTTTTAAATCCTTTTAGCATGGAATTCTACCTAAGAAAAGTGGGAAACCGCGGAGGAACCTCATCCAGAGAGAGGAAGCTCTTTCTGGTACACTGACGGCCCACTCATTAGCAGGAAAGCTAGGTACAAAGTGTATAGAAAATCCCCCAAAACCTTCAAGTCGGCCAGGGTCAGTCTATTCATCATATTCCAGACAGAAATCAGAAGCATCCTGGCATGTGCCAATCTTGCACTGACCAAATACTATTATGACCATCACATTGTGACTATCGAATTGTCAAGGGGCTCTTACAGCACATGACCTTCAAAACATGTAGCACTCGTGGGGATCATGTGTGATCAGGAGTGTAGGCTTTGCAACAGCTCCTTAGAGAAGACTAAAACATTATTCTAGATTGTGAAAGATTGCTCTCGTTCATAAGTAACTGGGACATGTTGGGACTTAAAGAGTTCAGCCCTATTTCATGAAATTGATCAATTAAATAATTTATTCAGGCAATGAGATGTATTTTGTATAATATGTCACGTCACAATGTCTAAACTAACCTCAATCAAATACAGTCAATCAAATATTGGCAAACTATGCAACTATCAAAACCAATCATCCAATTAACTACGTCAAACATTGCCACTATCTAGAGAAAAAGAACATTTTTGTTCATAAAATGTGGGTTCATAAATAAAATTAAAAATCAAGGTACTATATCTACATCTACATTTGATCATGCAACTTTCTACTTCAAACAAAGCAGCAAACTTCACACGATACAGGCAAACTAGATTTATCATGCTCTTCTGGCAAAAAAACATGAAATGGAACTAAATTCAACATTTAAGGATGAGTTAGCTCATTCCTTTACATAATAGTGGAAAAATAAACTTTAAAAAAATTCACTTGTCCTGTATATGGGGTTTTATTTCATTAGTTACCGACATTACCATACAGTCAAAGTTCAATAACAAATGGTTACTGTAGCTGGTATCGTTTCAGCCACATTTATATATGAATACATGCGTAGAAGATGTTTTGAATCTAATTGGTTCTAGTAACTTGGCCCACCTAATAATCCCAAATGACATAGATGTAATCAGCTAATTAAATTCACTTCTTACCTTTAAAAACATGCAAATTCATACGTAAGAATATATTTTTTATATTAATTTAACAAAATATAGGCCTACTTTTTACAACATTTCTTGAGAATATTCTAACCAATCTCACAATATTCATGAGTATCCTAGTTTTATTTTTACTCTATTTACAAATAAGGATCATAAATAATAACTGGATTTTAACCGTTCTCTTAGTAGTATACATTTTTATTTTAGTAATATTTATATTCCAATATGACCGTTCTTATATTATAGTGTGTAGGTCTAATATTTTCTTCTTAGACCTGTTCTAATTTTTAATATTTTGTCATGGTATAAATTATTTCTTCAGTTGAAATTAATTAAAACTTTTTCAGGTAATACTAATATGGACAACCAGATTAAAGAAGTATGTCCAGATAAAGACTTTTACCAAAGTAATACATGTACAGAATTAAAAGAGTACAAAGAAGAAGAAACCCTTCAGTTCCCATTCACATTTAGACCGATTGACCATAGTTTAGAGTCAAGTGCGGAATTCAAACAACTTTGTGAAGATATGGCTTCAGGAGACCTTGAGGGCTTAGAACTGATGGATATCATGAATTACTCCAATTTTTTTAATTGGTGAGTAATCAAATCAATAACCCCTAAGCCTATCTTCCATTCAAAAACTAAATTAAAACATATTTTAAATTCTAATATTATTTTGTAAAACTGTTCTAACATGTCTGTGTTTTTAACTGCGCATAATGTTTCTGGAGGCGGCGAAAGTCCTTCTGTTTTCAAGTGGTTGCTTAAGAACCTTACACTTAAAAATAAAATAAATCTAAATAACAGTTATTGAAATGCATGCAGTTAATCAATCCTCTTATCTGTAATGCACAACACACAAAACAGAATACACAGTGAATGTACAAGTGTACAAAGATTTACCTAAGAGCTACCTAAGAGAGATTTACCATTTGTCATTAGAAACAGATTGAACTCCACTAAAGCAAGTATTTAAACAAATTTTAGTATTTCCTTTTAATCCAGAGGCTAAAAACCACTAAATTAAAAAATATGTGTATGATAAAAATCCTAATTAATCATCTGCAACACAAAAAACATATACAGTAAATTCTGGTTTATCCGGATCAGATTTAAAAAAAATTATATAAATAGGCCTAACAGTTAAGATGTGAATTTTACCTCAAGCTTCTTTAAAATTTCAGACGCAACCGCAATACCTTGTTGGACGCGGCAAATGTTTCTAACGTTGAATGCATAACAAGATGAACACAGACTCAGTATATAGGGGGTGTTTCCAAGTGTAATGCTACAAGCATTTGGTGCATGCAGGAGCGGTCACTATATGACATTTGAATACTGACTGTCAAAGTGTAGGTGTTTGAGGTTATATTAGAGTTCTCAATCCCAGGATTCGGGATCCTGGTCGCTTTTGGGTACCTATCAATCCCAGGATTAGTATATCTCAATCCCGGGATTAACGGGATTGCAAAAAATCATTATTTTACAAATTTTTCGTGATTTAAATATTTAAAATACTGCAAAAGTCTTCTTTACAAACACTGTAAACATTTTAGATGTCGTCATTAATGTTTGAATATAATAAATAATAGTTTTTATTTGTTTTATTATGCCCTTTTAAATTGGTATTTACCAATTTACCTTTCTCAAAGTTTAGATTTTCCTTACAACCAAACAATGCCAACTTATTCCTGGAATATAATGATTCAGTACTGAGTAGTTTTCTTATTGCTTCGAACTTCTGTTGCAAATAAATCCCATAAATTGAGGTATCTCAACGCCGCACAGGTGGCTTTATTTTGATATATTTTATTTCATGATGTTCAACTAATCATCAACATTTTTAGTTATTATCGGGCTTTTGTTTAGCATAGTTACAGCCTATAGTTATAGCCTCCGACCTTATTTTATCTTTTAACGAAACACGTTTTTAAAGCGTTGGTGAATACAATGAACCTAATGAATTAATGCAAGTTAAATTCATGATAGCTTTTTTATTTTCGCTGAAATGAGTAGTTAATTGATATTAATACAAAATGAGCATAATGAAAAATAATGATGTCTATCTTTCCCAAAATTTTGAGTGTGTGTTGAGGTAAAATTTAAAAGTGCACTGCTGACAATGGTTGGCTATCAATCATCTGATAGATGATCAGCCTTCAATACAATTCAATTCAATTCAAAACATCTTTATTCTTCAGTATATGTACAATATACAGGAATGGTGCCAGTGTTAAAACTATTCTAATTGAATACCAATATAAAATTGTTTAAAACAAAATAATTTTAATAGTATTTATATGTATATGGAATGAAAAATGGTATTTCTAATCATATTAGAGCTCATCAAAGGAATACAATGCTTTGTTGATGAGAAATATCTTTAATTTTTTGCTTTGTTGATGAGAAATATCTTTAATTTTTTCTAAATATGAATTGACTCTTAGAGGACGTAATTTCGTCTGGGATTTTGTTATAGAATTTTGAGCTTGCATAAGTTGGTATTTTAGTATATAAATCCAACCTATGAAAATTTAGAGCAATTTCCCCTTTGGTTCTAGTGTTGTAATAGTGATAGTCCCCTACTAAAACTAGATCATTTAATTTACTTTGTAACGATAAAATTGTTTCCAAAAATACATACCCCATAAACAGTCATTATTTTCATCTTCAAGAAATGTTCTTTCACAGATGGTTCGCGGTTTTAGATTCAGGATTAGGCTATTCTTATTGCCTTCTTTTATAATTTTAAAATTGCATCTAGGTTTTTAATTGATGTTGCCCCCGTAGAGTGATATTCCAAAAGAAATAGTAGAATGATATATATGGAAAATAAACTGCTTTTAAAGAATCAATGTCAAAAAACTTTTTTAGTAGTGATAACATTAAAATCCCAGATGATATTTTGGAGATAACTTTCTCAGAGTGTAAATTCCAAGAAAATTTGTTATCTATCTCTAACCCTAAAAATGTTAAGTGGTCTACTTCAAACACATTTTGCTTATTAATTTTTATAGAAAGATCATATGATGTTTTTGATTGCTGAGTCCTAAAAGCAATGAATGTTGTCTTTCTCTGATTGAACAATAACTGCCTACCATTGAAATATTTTGTCAATAAATGTAAGTCAGATTGAGATTTTGATTCTAATTCATATTCTGAAATTTTAAGATTTTTGTCATCTGCATAGAGACATAATTGGCTATTGGTTGATAATTTTGGTAAATTTCTTGTGTAACTAATGTATAGTAATGGTCCAAGAATAGAACCCTGGGGCACTCCATGTTTAACTGTTTAATTTTAGATTGTTGAAAAATTTTTGTATTATCTTAATCTAATAAACTACTTCCACATATTGTTTACTATCGAGTAAATATGTTTTTAACCAGTTAAGTGCTGTTTTATGAATACCAAGATCAAATAATGTTGATAGAAGAATTTCGTGATTCAGAGAATCAAATGCTTTGGTTAAATCCATGAAAATACCCATTACTTTTTCTTTACCATCCAAGGAGTCAATTCAAACTCAAACTATTTTTATTCCAAGATTTGAATTAACAATATGACAATAAAGATACATCTTTTACAACTTATACTATAATATTACTGCTTATTTAATTTAAAAAAATGAAAAGCCTTTTTTACAAAAACATATTGGAATGTGCCTACATAGCCTGATCGCCTGTGCGTAGGCATGAGCCGCTATCATTTATGAGCCACATAGCTATAAAAAATATTAAGACAAGTAATTTATTTCAAAATAAAATTTAATATATTTTAAAATAAAATTGAACTTGGGAAGTAATATTAAATTGAGAGAAAGAAATGTAAAGAGCTTGAATACTATAAATATGAAATAAAATGTGGAATTACTAAATGACAATTGTAGAAATAGAAGTCTGTAATTCAACGGAACAGCATAGCCTAAAGAGCCTAGACTGAGCAACGAACAGTTGAGTTAGGTGTGAGTGAGCATCAAAGGGTAAAAGTGAGCATCCAGTGAATGGGTTATTTTATAATCGGACGTGATGACCGCCTCGGTAGCAATCCTTCCAATTTCCATGAGCCAATTGAGAACTTTATTTTTGTATGTAACCAATTTATAATTGTAGAAATTTTGTAAGTGCAGAGGTAAATTTATGTATAGAATTTGTGTGTGTGTGTGAATTATTGATTCAGTGAAATTTGTAACTGCCTTTATAACTGACCACTCTTGCCTGAAACCGTGTTGGCAATTTTCTAAAAGATTGTGTTTGTTCTAAATATTCTACTAATTGATTATAGACTGACTGCCTTCTCAAAAACTTTAGATATTGCTGGAAGGAGTGCTATTGGACGGTAATGATTTACATCACTTCAGTCCCCATTCTTATAGAGTGGTATTAATTTAGAAGTTTTAAATTTATCGGGAAATATCTCAGTTATAAAAGAAGTGTTAATTATGTGAGCTAAAGGTTTAGATAAGAGAGTGCTTGATTTTTTTAGGAGTGTCACAGGAAGTTCATCATGTTCATAATAACAACTAACTGTTTAAAATTTCTAAAGTTACAAGATCTTACAATTTTATAAGATGAAACTGTTGATAGTTGATAGATAGTACAACTTAAATAAAAAAAACTTGTATGGGTGTCTTCACTAAACAAAACATTCTAGATTTATAAAAACGGTAATTCTGGGATCGGCTTTATTCGATCCCGAAATTCCGGGATTGAAATTTAGGTCCGAGATTGAGAGCCCTAGGTTAGACATACAGTGGTTGTTTGCCTCAGAGTTATTTTTACGGTCAAAGTGCATACTGAATTTGTGATCATGCGTGGTTTTAAAAAGAAGGTTGTTTTAACGTCAGAAGAGCGTTTTATTTCCTACATATAACTAATAATAACAACTTATTAACTTTTAATAAAATTAAAAACAAATCTTCAACAAGTTAAAAGCTTACGATATTTTGTGGTTATGTTGTTGGTCAGAGGTTATATGCAGTCTATAGCACTAATATTGCAGGCGCTATTCACGACTGTTGTCTATGCGATGTTGATGTCTAATGGTAAATTTTCAGTATAGTTTCAGATTATCTGGATTTTCGGCTATCTGGATCGGGACCCGGTCACATTAATCTAAATAAACCGGACTTTACTGTACCATCAATATGTGTACAATTTTTTGGGAGCAGGTGGCTGGTATATGAATTGAAAAACTTTTCAGAAGTGAGCAAGTTAAGGTCCAATGTGTGGAGCTACATCTGACAAAGTTACTATAGATACAAATTAGAATTTCCATGGAATAGTTCCATTCATCCAATAGTTCAATAGTGGAATTTCATAAATATTCTAAAATTTGACCATAGTTTGTATGTTATAAATTTATGAGTCATAGGCCTACAACAGTTTCAATCATTGGTTATGATATATTGAATTTTTCATAGCCAAAATAAATGTGATTGTTTTGATTTAAAATTAATGGTTTGTATCTGTTTGTTTTTAAGTGACCCAACTCCAGCTGACAAACTTAGATTTATGGAGGAGCAACAAGAAAAGTTGAATTCAAGTTTAATAGCTTTAAGTACACATTTTGCTCAGGTAAAGCATAATTTGCAAAGTTAAATTGATTAGAATAAGTTTTTTTCATTATTTAAGATTCCACCTTAATATGAAGGCATTAAAAAACTTAAATTTCTATATTATCACTCTCTGCGAACATTGGCTTACCAAAGGGAAGCTAAAAAGTTTTCAGGTGAAACAGTACACGTTAGAGACCAACAATTGCAGAGCCCAATGTAAACATGGCGAGCTTGCATTTTATGTGAGAAATCCAATCAATAAACAAGATTTATGTATTTTACCTTGAACAATTTTGTTTGTGAACTAGTAGGTGAGCAAAATAATACTGATCTGTCGCTGGTATTGGTCTATAGACCCCCTGATGCTGATATTGATATTTCCTTTGATACGCTCATAAGAGTTTTTGAATTCCTAAATAAACAGGATAACGTTTCCATTGTGTGTGGGACTTTAATGTTAAGTGTAATATTCATAATGAAATTACTAGTAAATTAGTAAATTATAAGGATTTACTTATAAAAAAGTAGTAAATTAAGTCGGAAATGAAATCCAAAAGCCAACTGGTTGTGTCACCAAATATGATTGCTGGTTCCCCTATACTCCTCCCCAGTTCTCCTACAGTTGTGGTTTTGTGTTCTAAAACGGGAGTTTTCAACAACTGCTTTGTTCTGGGAGAGAGTAATAGTCAGGTGAGTTGTTTTAGCATTCACCATTCATGACTGTTAATCAGAAAATAATTATCAAATAAGTAGATTGTGAGGCTTAAAAAAAATCAGCAAAATTGGTAATGTTCCACCACAATAAGTAAGTGTGTATTTGGTCATGTGTACTGTTTCTTATCTGGAAAAATATTTCAATTAAATAGATACGATCATTGTTACTAATTTACTCTGGATCTTCCTTTCAGCATAGAACTCTTGAAGCTTAAAAAAGGATATTCCTGTAGCCAGTTTTTCAGCTTGATCCCAAAGTGATATTTTTCAGCCTTCTTCAACCCATCTGGCGACTTGTTCCAAAACTAAGCACCACCATAGCTTGGATATTTTTCTGTTGCAGTTTGCTTGTGTAAAGACAGACAGTATGTTGTCATGTGTCTGGTGTAGCATTTAGACATAACTGGTCACTCCATCTGGTACCTTTATGTGGACATGCAATACAACCTCAAGGATGTAGAAGTTTACCACTGTTAATATTTTGAGCTGTTTAAAGGACTCTCTGCATGAGTATCAAAACTGGGGGTTGGACATTATTGTGATGTTTTATTTTCTGTATCACTAGAAACTTTTCATGTTTTCAGTTGTAGTACTATCTCGAACTACAATTCCCTATCTTATGTTTGTCTCCAGCTGTGTGTGGTAGGTAATTTTAATTGTGGCTGGATCACCTCACATTGCTCGCTCAAATACCTTTGATACTGCAGGGAGTAGTGACACAGGCCTATAGTTCGAGACCTCTGTGACCTCGCCTTTTTTATGGAAAGGAACTATTTTTGCCATTTTCAATTGTTGTGGAAACAAACCAGACACAAAAGAGGAATTCACCAAATGTGTCAGTGGCTTCAGTAAAAGATTTTTAACATGCTTTAATAATTTTATCGGAATTTCCTCATATCCACTAGACATTTTATTTTTGAGTGAATTAATAATATTAAATACCTGTATTTCTCTTTCACCGGCAGGAGTCCATTGAAAAAACCTTTTGAAAAATCTGTGTTGAGTTGTTGGGTGAAATTCCAAATTTTCATTACCTTCTTGTAGATATTTATTTAAGTTATCTGCTATGCCTACAAAATAATCATTAAAAATATTTGCAACTTTCACTGGACCACTACCCAATTTTCTAGTTCCCATAAGTGTAATATTGTTAACTATTTTTTATTTTTATTTGACACCTCATTGTTAATAATTTGCCAAGTGGTTTTATTGATATTACTTGAATTACATTTTTTTTGTATTATAGAAATTTTTTTTAGTCTCAATAATCTTCCTACCTAATAATTTTTCACTGCTTTTTAATTTAGAAGTTGTTTGTTTACCTTTTTTTTGTTGTTGCCCTAGCTATTTTACTTAATGCAATAATTGTCTTTAATAAATTCTTTTCTTTTTTAATTTTGTCACTCATCCAAGAATTTTTTGACTGGTTTATTTTAACATACTTTTTTCAAAGCACAAGTTAAAGTAGTACATCAATCTGTTATGAAACTCATTATGCTTTTGGTCAACTGGTGCCATGTATACCTCATGCCAATTTTCTTCCTGAAGCGTTCTATAAAAAAGATTAAAGTTTTCATCAGAAAAACTTCTAGTATTTTTGAAAATATGTTTGTTCTTTGATCTTTTATTGTAAATATTGATTTCAATAACTTGTCATCATGATCTGAAAGTTCCAGTACTATTCCTACAATTTTAACTCATTAGGTAATATATTTGTCAAAACGTTGTCAATAGCCATCTCTGATTTTGCTGTAACCCTTGTTGGAAAGTTCACCTAATGTTTTAATCTGCGAGACTTAAATACTTTTATAAACTCTCTACTATTTGTATTATTTTTTAATACATTAATACTAAAATCTCCTGCCACAACTATTATTTTTTAATATAAAAAATTAACTAAAATACCTAATCTATATAAAAACTCTCTTAAATCACTGCTAGTTGAGCGATATACACCAACTATTACAATGTTATCCTTATCAGTAAAACTCAAACAATTTCTCCTCTATTAACAATTAAATTTCACAACAATTTACATGCTTCCACTTTAAACCGACTTTCGATTATTACAACACCTCTATTTTTATATTTTTCTGGAGCATCAACTTAACTTATACCCATTTCAATTAAATCTGCTTAATTCTTCATAAGACATAGCGTGTGCTGTTAAGACAGTTATGTCAGGCTTTAATTCAACTATTTCCAAGTTTTCAATCCTTGTAATCAAATTTGGAATATATTGATGAAAAATTGTAATTTTTTGTTGTTTAAATTTTAAGTCATATTCGAAGACTCCCCCATCCTCGAGTATAAATTAGAAGCTGGCGTGTCATCCAAACCACAACCACAGCATTGCATTGTTTTTTTATTATCTTCATTTATATGATTTTTGTCTAACAGGAAATTTTGTCGCGTTGTATTGATTCGAATCGGAATTCTTTTAATCCCATCGTTGTATCAAATCATATATTTTTTGCTCCATCGCACACCCCTATTCAGATCAGGATAAGGTTTGAAAAATCTCGGCTCGGAAAAGCTCGAGCTCGGAAATTTTTTAAAAAGCTCGGCTCAACTTGAACTTAAAATTCCAGGCTCGCACACCCTTAATATTCTTCTGATGAATTCAGCTGCACTCACCGATAGATCAGGTCAGTAACATTAGATTGAATGGGAATATGATGGGGATTGAATATCCAACTTCCGTTTTGCTTAGTTACTAGACTCAAGAAGAGATTTTATGGTGAGTTTAGTTACCTAGTGAAGTGGTAGGTAATTTTTGAAATTAGGTGGATTCCCATTTAAACTCATATTATTGACCGACGCCCTAATTTAGTGCAGCTGAATACAACCATTGGCCACGACCCCGAGTACTTCCGAATGGCTTCTAAAGCTTCTCTCACTAGCGAACACTTTGACCACTTGAACACAAGTAGGCAGAATGACCAAGTTGGCATATAAAGCTTTGTTAGCAACAATAGAGCATACTCATTTAGATAGTTACTGTATCAGCTCATCGATGGCTGCACGGCTGACGACGATGAAGGCTAACAAGTTTACATAATCATTTACAGATGTCACTTGGGATAGTCGCTAACAACTATTTTAAATCGATCCATAGCACTAAAAGGGGACAACGGGAAAACCCCAAAATAATCTGTGATGAAATGTAAATTCCTGCAGAATGACCAAAAAGAAATTGTTCCAAAAAGATCAAGAACATTCAGTTGCAATAGGTGACCAACTCTATTTCTTTGTTTTGCACAACATCTGTTTTGTGGATGCTTGTTTTTATCCAGGATTAAAGAGTTTGACCTATGAGTTTGAATTCAGTATGAATTTCAGTAAGGCAAACAATGTTGCCTTACTGGGCCTATATATTGCTCCTGATCTACCATGTTCGTCCTCATCATGATCCTGAACTTAACATACAATTTTGTTCTACAGGTTCAACTCAGACTGAAACAAATAGTAGATGCACCACCCAATGAAAAGGAAATTCTTTTGAAAAACTTGGAGGAATTTGCTTTTAGTGGGATACCTGAGGTATCTTCTGACATATCAAATAACCTTCTGCTGACGAGTGTGAGTATGCTGCCTGCCTTCAATATTAGGATAACAAGTTTAGAACTAGAGTGGAACTTCCAATTGTTATCTTTACTTCCAAGTTTTCAATATACCGAGGTTAGATACACATTGTGCCTGATGGTTTTGTTTGACCATCTTTGATTTCGCAAAATTTGTTCATAAAACAAACAAATTTATTCACTGTGAATCTATTACTGATTTAATTCAATCACAAAAATGTAAAATATATTTATTCTTCTACTAAATACATTAGTTATTGACCCAGAGCATGGGCCTACTGTTTAAAACCTAGGATTCAAACTGAATTTAAGTTGATTCACTTTTCATCTTTCACATTAATTTAACTTTGCTATGTAGATGTATGTTATAAAGAGGTTTTATTATGATATATAGCAATTTTCAAAGTAAAAACCTTTTTTTATATAAGGAGGTGTGTGTTAGAAGGCTTTAGTATCCTTTCCTATTAAATAAAGAGGTTGAAGTAAAAAAGGCAAGGTTATTGTAAACAATGTAGATTTATCGGTCTTTTTAAAGGATGTTGAAGACCACGAAGAAAAAATTAAGTTACAGAGAGAAAAACAGAAAGAATTAATAAAAACATTAAAAACTCAACTCGAAGAACTAGAGAAATACGCTTATGAAACTGGTGAAGCAGGCCTGCCCCAGAGTCTAGTTTTGGAACGCCAGAAACTTATCTTAGGTGAGACATTTCTTCCCTTTAATCATATTCTACAAGTCTTATGCCTAAGATTAAAATGTTGCTTAAGTATTGTTTTTTTAGTCTAAATCATCATCTAGCTATTTGCATGTGAAGTTGATTTATTAATATACTGACCTTCTAGAAATCACACAAACAAAAAATGGAGCTATAGAAAGAACTAGATCAAAACCTATGCCTCTGAACTGGGGAGTACCACAGGGATCTATATTAGGACCAATATCGTTTATACTTTTCACAAATTACATATCAGAATAACTGGGAAACTTTTGTATGATATCGATGTATGCTGATGACATCACCTTTTTTTTATGCGGAAACGATGATCTAGATGTAAAATCTTTCACAGCTCTGAATATGGCATACCAATATTGCCACTCTAACGACTTGATGGTAAATCCAGGAAAAACAAGCCATCTGGCTTATGGGAGAAGATGTGAACATGTACCAACAATACCTCATGTAGAAAGAAATACCCTGGCCAATTATCTAGGAGTCCTAGTAGATGAAGGTCTTACCTGGTCTTAGGAGGTTATCTATATGCTGTGACATATAGATAACCTCCTTCCTAAACTCAATCCATCACTTTATGTGATTAAACGTACAAAATCCATTAGCAACCCTTCTACGGCAAAAATAGCCTACCATTCTCTGTTTGAAACACACCTCAGGTACCCAGGCCTCATTGTTTGGGGGGAACTTCGGCAAGACTTCAGAGAGTTTTTATACAGCATAAGAGGGCTGTAAGAGCCTTAGCTGAGCTAAATTTCAGAGAAAGTTGTAGAGAAGCTTTCAAGACTCTGAAGATTATGTAAATCTAATCTAAATCTGTAAAAGAATTAGTAAATCTTTACATAAAAGAAGTCATCCTGTGTGCCAATGGAAAAACGTTTACACAAAATATACAGTTCCATGGATATAACACTCGAAATGGTACAAGATACTGTCTCCCAGCTCACCATCTCACCCAATATGAAAAGAAACCCTCCTACATGGGCATGAAGCTGCATAACCTACTGCCAGAAGAACTGAGATGCCACACCGAGAGAAGAATGAAGACTGCTCTATTAGAATGGCTGATCAACAATCCATTTATACATTGACCGAGTTCATGGAAAGAGGACAATAAACATTTTTTTAACCATCCAGCAGACGCTATTTCAATACTTGATGTATTTTGAAAATAAAGCATATTTGTATTTGTTTTTGTATTCTATCAATTAATTATGATAACAATATAAATTGTGTAACAATTAATAATAAAATCATATGTAGGCCTAGCCTATTGTAATGTGACAACACTTCAAGGTTAGAATCCTAAAGATTGGAAGAGGTTTTTTTAGTGGATAACCCCGATTTTTAGGGGAGTCCCTCACTATAGGGCTGGCCACCTGTGTGCATAAAGCATTTTTCTGCCTCTCCCTAAAAAAAATAACATTAAGTTTAAGTAAAGGATTTATGTACATAGGTAGGTCTGTGTAACACAAGAAGCTTTTCACTTAATCTTGATTTTTCCCATTACCATAACTTTTATACCTCCAAAATATTGTCTACAACAGGTTCTTGGCTGTGACATACCTAGTTTATTTAAAAGTTACTAATCATTGTGGAATACTCCTGGTATGACTGTGATTCATTGTCATATCAAGGGATTTCATTAACTTAGCAAAGAAAACATGTTCAATTGTTTTCTTTCAAGTTGATATTTTCAAGAAAATATAAATATAAAATGGCTATTTATTTTCCATTTATATCATTGTTATTACATATATTAGTAATCACATTTATTTAACAATTATACTTCAATATATATATTTTTCTAGACCAACTAAAAGGCAAACTAAACTTGAATATTGATCATATGGACCAACTAACCATGGATGACCTAAAGAGCCATGTTGACAACGCTATTGGACAGGTAAACAAAGGAATCTAATTTGTTTGTTAGGTTTGGAGATGATTTTACAAGGTCGGTTTAACAATCTAATACATCAATATATTTTTTGTGATAGTGGTGTAGTGTGAAATACAGTTAGCGACAGAGAGTATATACATATTGTAGGTTATAAGCACAAACAGATTCTGTGACGAGGCATTTCAATCACATTTTGCTGGCTGCTACAGCAGAACCTGTTTGTTGAAGAAAAATAAAATAAACATAATGTTAATAATTGGCTGGTGACTCATCAAATTCGTTTTTTAAAAGATTCAAGTCAAAATTAAATATAAAATGTTATTGTAATAAAAACTTTTTATGACCATTATGGCTTATTTCTGTGTAATAAACAGTTCAAACACAAAATAAAAAAACAAATAGGTGGATGAATGACGTGAATAATGGTCAACCAGGTTATCTATTGTGTGTGTGTTTATTATTTAAAATCATTTTTGGAAATAGTTTCTCCTGAACTGTTGCAAACATAATAAAATCATTCATAATAACCTTTATAACCTTCTTACTTGTCAGGTGTTCAATCTTGCTGTAAAAAATTATGACTAAATATATGACTGTAATACTGTACTGTGTTAAGTCATCTCAGAGTTAAATTGCCGTCCTAGTAAGTAAAAATTTCTGGATCGAAACCAGCGGCTGGCAACTCGTGTCAGTTCATGATCGGTCACATCTGGCTAGCCTATGTGACTAATGTTACTTCAGTACCTCTTTAACTCAGTACTGTCTTTAATTCGCCGCACAGGTCGTAGGCCTATGATGATAGGCAATTGAGTCTTTTTACGAATAAAATTTTTAAGTATTCGAATAATGAGAATATTAAAATATTTTTCCTACAACCATGCGATAACAGTCACATTTCACAGTGTTGGCAGAATGTATAAGCAGTACATATCTGCCCTCGGGTGGATATGAGATCTCATATCTACCCTAGTGTGGATATGTAACCGGCCAATCACATGCGCGGAACGCTCCAAATCTATATAAAACTAACTAATAACATACACTAAGCGCTCAGTCAGCTTATAGACAGTAGACGTTCCTACATCAGCAACTTCCGGTTTTGTGCAATGAAACTTAGGTTACCGGAAACCTAAAAGTTATGTTTACATTTATTCCAACAGGAAAGCCAAACATAATCTAAATTACTTTTTATTGTAGTAAAAATCTTGTGCGTAATAAAAGTGCATACTGTCATGGCCACCCTCCAAGTTCTGGCAGCATGAAGCGTCAGCTGAGTGCTGCCAGAACCTATGAATATGAATATGAACCTCTTGTGCGATGACATCGTTTGCTCTTTTGTTAGTCAAATAGCTATTTTAGATGTCTATATATTTTCTGTGTCATTGTATGTTAAAAAAATGAAAATCATAATATCTGTGGTACAACAGTGACTGTGGAAAACTGGTTGCATGGGAATTGTTTTAACCTGTTGAGGAGTATGCCCGTCATGTGACGTGGCTAATAGCAGAGCCACGTGGAGTAGGTGTATTGCCACAAACAGTGCCCCCGGGAGTAAGAAAAAAAATTATGGATTTCTTTAAATATAATTTATTACTACAATAAATGGATAAAAAAGTATATTACAATCACATTTTTACATTTTTCATATAATTTAAATCCCTTATAACGTGTTTTGGGTGTGATATATTTTAAAACAATGATGCTGGTATAGCGGTAATCACCCATTATTGGGCATTACAAAGGAGTCGATTGCTAAACGGCAACAAAAATCACTAGGATAACCTAACAGATAGAAGATCAGTTGAACACTAAGTAGCGTACACACCATCACATTGGCACTAAGCCAATTCTCGAGAAACATCGACGATACCAACCTGATAAACATAATTTACCGTGCCTAGTAAATTACGCATCAGTTCTAAATTATTCGTTTTATAAAAATATTATTTTTCTCAAATATTTCAGGTGTAATAAATCATTATAAATATTTAATTTATTAGTAATATTTTAAGAAATATCAAATATCCGTCATATGACGTGGATACTCGCGGAGGAATACACGTCACATGACGGGCGTACTCAAATGAGCCCATTTGTTGTTACACCTCAACAGGTTAATGGCCTGATCAGAATTTAAATAAACAAAATATATATTTATTTAGATTATCATTGCGGACATTTTCCATCACGATTTTATGTAAAAAAAAGTTTTACGACGTTTCGGGATCTGGAATCTGATCTTGTTCTCAGGTGAACTAATATTCAGACTTAGGAGACTGAGTCTGCTACTTACTTCTGGCTCGAATGTCCAGCTCTGAGCCAGAAAAGGCTGAAATTCTTTGGTCAGATCTTTGTGGACCCCAAAGAATTTTAAACAATTGAGTGTCGCACAACTTCAGGGCTTCGTCAAGGGACTAGAGTTGTGGGACTAACTTATTCTAGGGTGCTACAAAAGATCTTAAGGGTAGCTATACCCTTGCCCTAGGGGGAAAAAACCATTACACACATAAGAAACAAAACACGTCCACTCATCACGGGGACGCAAAGACAACTGAAAGAAATGAATGTCCGCAATAATTATCTAAATAACATAAATCCACCATCACCAATAATGAATTTTATTGGTGATGGTGGATTTATTTATTTCAAACAAAGAAGAATATATATTGTTAGCAGTTTTTCTCCAAGTAAATGTTTCATGGTGTCTTATATTTATAAATAAATTCCAAGATCAAATACTAAATGCATGTTGAAACTAACCTAAGTTTAATACTACAAATGCATGTTTTAGCTTATTAACCCCATGAAGATGAAAGAGCAACTAGTCAATCAACTAAAAACACAAATTTCAGATTTGGAGCGTTTCATTGAATTTTTACAAGGTATTTTACTCTTTACTTATTTCTCTGATTTCTGTTCACACTCTTCTTAGACTGTTTCCTAATTTCGTAGACAATAAGAAATTTAATGAAAAGAATAAATCATTTTAGGGTTAAATAAATGCCTTATTTTCCAGCCTAAAGATTTCTTAGTAAATCATGTGATATGTATATATATGTATGTATGTATATATACAGGGTGATTCAGGAAGAAACAGAAAGAATTGTAAGAATTTTCAGTTCATTTTGAATGAAATACACTACATTTGACACTTTAACTAACACCAATTAATTAAAACCTGTGTAGCCTTATTTTAACGAGGGTATTGAAATCTGGGCGAATTCATTCTCTATCTATAACTCGCTAGCAACGCATTTCCGAACCTATGTTTGTATAAACCTTTTTCATCATTTTCACTAGTAGAACACAGTTCAATTCTCTCTGTTTCTTTCTGAATCACCCTTTATACATGTATGTGAACAAAGTTAACTCTTCTAAACAAAAACAAATTACCAAACATTACAAATTTTCTTCACAGTTAGCTTCAAATTATAATTTAAGAAAAACTTTTAATGCAAGAGTACCTAAACATAAAACCAGTTTTTTTCAAAATCATTTTTCTTACAATGGAGTTTCACTTTTTAATGCTCTTCCAAACTCCATAAAGGCAAAGGCAAGCTGCCCCAAAATTTTTGAAAATATGGTTAAGAAATTTTTAATTGAAAAATGTTTTTTATAATGTTAAGGACTTTATTGTTTGTAAAGATGAATCCTAGTTATTTTCTTAGTTCATTATTATACATAGTTATTATGACTAATCAGTAATTTATTGACACTATTATGCAGTTCTTGTCAAAACTGTCAAAATAAAGAAATTTGAATCTGAATCTGAATCTGAATCTAAAAATGGTACAGTCGAGACTAAATTTGGTAGGGGTGTGTAATTCTCCATTTGTTCGGTCGGATGAGTTTGACTACTGTATATCGGTTTAATTAAAGGTAGTGGTATTTAGGGGATTTTGTCCCCCGAAATGGGATGTTTATGTAAAAACACAAAAAAATTATATGTTATAATTTTAAACAAAGTAAAATTTTTATTAGCACCATTTTCTGAATCTATGCTCAAACAATTTACTGAGATATAGAAACTGGTAACACAGTATGTTGTCCTAAGGAAGCCTCAATGTTAATCTTACGGAGGAAAGATAAAAAGTGATACATTCATAAATATCCTCTCCTATTCCGGTTGTCTGAGGTCTGAGGTCTGAGGTCTGAGTGTTCACTAGGCCTCTCTATTTTCTTCTGTCCTTCCACAACTCCTCTTCATCCATTGTCATCTTTCGATATACTGCCATTGCACTCGGGTAAAATGTGATATCTCTCTTTTACATTAGAACCGCCCTAATCTGTTTACCTTCGGGACCGAGACAAAGGTTAGAACAAAAAAAGGTCTGATTATCCGAAAAATCTAATATGTATAGGAAAACAAATAAAAAAGATCCATTAACACAGAGTTAAACACCATATTAACTGGAAAATGTCCAGATACACTAGAATATGTATTAGTTCTAAAAGGGAAAGGGACAAACAAAATATGTAATGTAAATTTGTTGGTTATGCGAACACCGGAAAAAATAGGCCATGTTGTAAAGTTGGAAAAATGTCATCGTATTGCTCAAATGCCATATTACAGATGCCGTATATGTGTATGTGGCATAATTTTAAACGTGATCATGAAAAATAGACTTGTTTTGTCAAAAATAACTAAACCAAGGGTAGGCCAAAATGGATAAGTGTATTATTTTTCCTGCAAATATTGATTATCGATTAGTGATTATTGAGCTTTGATAGTAAATATTAGACAAACATTTAAAGATTTGTTGTTGCCGAAATTTTAAAAAGCAATATTTTGCTGGACTTTATAGGTTAGTGGAATACGTTGTTGACGAATCAAATAATCATACCGACTGCTTGGACCGACCAATGACAATAGGTTATGAATCGTGTAATTTCGTCGTCTGCTTCACACTTTCAACACTTTCGGTCGATCAAAGATGTTCTGTGTCGCCGAGATCAAACGGAAAGTTTTGTTTTTATCCTTCAGTTATAATGTTCATTTTATACTATCGATCTAAAGTTAGTATATTTACGTATTATTGTACGTTAGATACCGAACGAGATACAAAGAGTGGAAGCTAACAAGCGGTACCAAACCGAAAATAATGGCTCGACAGGTGTTAGTGGCAAATTGGAATATGCTTACGAGCCTGGGCATGGTTGGACTAACTGGAGTGACGAACCATCCAAGGTTGGATTAGAGGGGTTCTTCTGTATTTGAATAGTTGTGATAAAACTTAGTATAAAACTTCATTCAGTCGAGTTATTCTTATGGAGAATAAGTAAATTTACATAACTTCTTTAGTTAACCTATGATTAAGCATAGTTGAAACCATCCCAATCAATAGAAAT
Source organism: Nephotettix cincticeps (assembly GCA_023375725.1). Lineage (NCBI taxonomy): Eukaryota > Metazoa > Arthropoda > Insecta > Hemiptera > Cicadellidae > Nephotettix > Nephotettix cincticeps. The sequence continues at coordinate 2,753,892 of CM041784.1, read as the reverse complement.
TCTCTTTGTATGCAGGTATACTGCTATTGGATTTTACATTATTAATTATCTTTATTTCAGGTGGGTCAGGTGCAGGCACACATGGTAACTCAACCGTCTGCACATGTCAATGTCCAACGCACAAGCGTAATCATCCACGAGTTTTTACTACTCAGAAGCATGGACTCAGTAGCAAGCAAAATGTAGAGGTGATATAGTCCTGTGTTTAAAATTTGTAGAGTAGGTTTTGTGGATAATTATTGAAGAAGAGGAATAAAGTATCACAGTGAATGTAATATTTCCTAAATTGGGAAATAAGGACATTTCCCAATTCAAAAAAATATTATTTTTTAATTGTATTTTTACTGAGTAGAAAAATATAATTTTATACTCAGTAAAATATTTTGCAAATAACTAAAAAATTATGTCACAAAAATTTATAGTCTAAGATAATTGTGAGTTTGTTCATAAGTTCTAGAAAAAAGATGAATGAAACAAAAAAGACTGTTAAAAATTTTTTGACGACTAAAATAAAAACTAATATTTAAATTTTAAAGCTTTAAAACTGTCAAATAAATGTTCTTTAATAAACATTCTTAACCCTTACCGGGCGGCTGACGAGATTTCTCGCGGCACAGTAGGGTCCCATGGCGCGGAAACCGAGTTTTTTCACTTTCAGCCATTTCGTCACATTTACTGCGCTGTAGTTTGCGAAACAACCAATAGAGTGCATGGTAATGTTGCTTTAACCTCTATGAACTCACAAAACCAATATGGCGGCTTTGTTGGATTTTCTAATGACTGAAATTAGATGTTATGCGACTTTGGCCTGTATTCTAGTGCTCCCGTTCTGCTTTTGTTACGTTGCTACAATGTAATGGAAAGCTTATTGAGCTGACTTAAACAAAAGGAATCAATTTTGTAATAAATTTTCGTAGATATTAAAATTTATTTTCATGACCGAAATGTTTCAGATGCATACAAAAACTCTAAACATCATGAAGCGTGCTGCTACCCTGCTCCAGATGTTTGCCCGCCACCAGTTTGGTTGTGACAGTACAGACCATTTCAGCAGAAATTCCCTCAAGAAACATATGAAGTTCAACCATTATGGGTGAGAATTGAGTGGCATATACAGTAGAATCTCGATTTATCAGATTCGTTGATATTGTATGGTAGGAAGAATTGTTTAAATATTGTGAATGGCCATTTTTTAGTGGCTATGAACTTTGGTGTAGTGTCCCTGCTTTGTGTTATACCCCATGTGCATTGATATGGCTACAAAACCTTTTGATGCGTTCTTCTATTAGTGACTTTGATTCAGTCAAGCACCTATATTATTATCTCGATTAATTGGGACTGGACCCCATCAAGAAAATATTTCAAAAAATAATGGGTTTCCAAAAATAGCCTTCTTTTATAGTTTAAAACTATGAAAACGTAACTGAAACCTGCTGTCGTCTATTGCTCGGTATTATACTTGAATAAGTCCATGCAAGTCCGGACATATTTTACATACATTTAGTTGAGTTCTACGCCAAACTAACTAAGGAAAGGGTTAAGTTAACCATATACATTGTTTTTTATACATTTATATTCTAACTCTGCCCCAAAATGGGAATCCTGCGATGATTACAAGGAGATGAGCTAATTTAATGTTTTTGTTCATTTATTTTTTCGTTGTGAATATCATAAAACATGTCAAGTTTATCTTTTTCAGAAATTTAATGTTATGAAGTGATCTGGATAAGATTGTTACGGGGTAAAGTATGCATTTGTATTTTAAATGATACTTTACTCCACGAATGACTTCCTCTAAATGACTTCCTATTTTTCAAGACTGAAAATATGTTTTTGGCAATTGCTTAATTTTGTCACCATATATTATATTAATGTCTCTAAATGGCTTTCTGACTGTTTTATTGCATTTTAGAAGCCACAATTGGGTACAGCAAAATGAAGCTGTCATAATATCGGTAAATATTTTGGCTATACAGAAGAACCGCAACTAACCGTCAGTCTCTATTAACCGCCACCCCGCTAGCGCAAAAAAAATTATGTTTCCGCGTCAGCGCCGAGCCGGATCGTCTATCGAGACTATATGATGAGTAGTGACGACTGTACTGTACACGTGCAATGTGCGTGAATCATTGGCGGCAAGGGTAATGACCCAGGTGGTTAATCCCTTACACTGTTTTCTGCATTCTACTGCTACTGTTTCATTTCAGTTCAGTATGGTGCTTGGCTACAGTGAACTGAAGTTATTGCCGATTTGGAGTGCAATGCCTACTAGTGTTTTACGTGCTTTACCGTTTATTTTAGACAGTGTTGTTTATATGTAGTTTGTAATGCTCTTCGGTTATAGCTGAGAAAAGGAAACGTGTAGTTTTGGGACTCGACAATAAACAATAAATTATTAAACGCTGGTGCTTCATCTCAGAAAAATGAGAAACATGACCGCCTAAAAATCTCGACGGGGAAAGAAACAAAAGAAAATGACGGATTATTTTAAAAACTAAATACCGGTATCGTAAATTTTTAGAGTAAAAGTACATACATGTACAGTTGATATTTCATTGTTTTGTTAATAAAATATTTTAATAAAGTATTTTCCACTTGAACTGACTTAGTTTTGTTTTTTCTCATTTAAAATAAATTCACATTAACTACTGTGCAGTAATCATGAAAATTAATTAGGACTTACAATTTTGATGTTGCCACACCAAACACTGGCTAGGTGCTAAGTTGTGTCGGCGCTATTATTATTTCTGTTATCCGTCTATTCGGTTATCCGTCATGGTCTCGGTCCTGAGGGTGATGGTTAATCGAGGTTCTACTGTACAAAGAGAACAGCTTTTCTTGCACATTTGGTTCCTCCTTGCCTCTTTAAGGGCATGCAACCTTAAAACTTGGTAACCCACCCAGGATCCCAATATTGGTTAATTCACTCTGGGGTAGACTTTATAATTGTTGTACCTGGCTCTTGGGCATGACACCAGGCCCTGGGGGCTGGACTGGCTTGGAGTTGTTGCATCATCTTCCCCTGATAACTCTTACTGTCCTACTCTACTGTCCTGATTCCTATCTTTCCGGCAAAAGGTCATCAATGGTTACAGTTCCTAGCCAGCTTTGCTGCAGCCTCCTATTTCTACTCTGACCATGAGAATGATGAGGATCATTGTTGTGGTTGCAGGGATCTAAGAGCACAGTTGGAAGTGGCTGTGTCTGATGTGATGGAGTTAGCGGCTGAACCGGAAGCTCCTGTGGACAGTGACTACATGTCTGACTCAGAGGGAGTCACAACTATTCAGTGCAATGGAAAACTTGCGACAGCTGTACGCAAGAAACTCGCAGTTAGCATTCAGAACCTCATGCAACACGGGCTCATGGCTGTGAGTATTTACAAGAAGTGATGTTAGTTCACAGTACTCTTACCTCTACTGTGTACATAAAAACAGCTGTTTCTTTCCAGAATAAATATCTTTAACCCATTGGCAACATAGTTTAATTTTGCCAGCATCCTTGTATGGGTACAATTGAATTCCACCAAAATGAAACTCTTTAGTTTGTATATTTTCAAGAGAAATATTCAATTTCCTACGCCGAAAATTTTAATTTTTTATCGGAATATCTTTTTTAGTTTGACATTATCACTATACAATAGAATCCACGCAACCAAGTGAACTTGTATTTACACATTTCAACCAACTACAAAATTCTGTAATTTCATTAGTATATAAATAATCATCACGACGAGCCACCGCAGTACATAACCTAAACAGTAAACTGTCAAAACAATTACCCTACTTCTCTAAAAAACTAAAACTAACTATTGACGGCTAGATACATATTACCAAACAACACTATGCTGTTCAATCACTATAGAAATTCAGTTAAATAAATACTTTTATGTAAAAACAAACGCAAGTACTGAAGACGTAAACTGCACGTCTCCAGTACTTGACAGTGGACAGCAGAAGGCTGATCGGCGGCAGCGTAGTGATGCTAAAATAACAGTTGTAAACAAAGTCATTCCTGTTGTGCAATGAACATAATAATTAACTAAATCATACTAAATTTTAGTGCTCTCTTTAGCCCAGGAATAACTTAGAATTGTACTAAAATAGTTTTAAATGTTGCGTGCGGGGTTAAGAGCTGCAACGTCAATGGCGTACCCATCTAAGATAGTTTCCTCTGGCATCTCGGATCTCAGAAGGCTGTCGTAAACGATGTCCCAGAGATCCGGGCTGAGTATTAAACCTTGTGTGGCACCAGAAGTGACCTCCATCGTCTGCGCTCCTTCACGGGTATCGTAACTCAGGAGTCTGGAGCGGAGATAGTTCTCGATGACCCTCCAAAAAATATAGGTAGGTATAATAGAATACGAAAGGTGTTACGAAGCGCATCCAACACATCAACCCACCTCGCCGAGTTGAAAGCATTTTTGACATCAAGCGTAACAAGAAGCTCCACTCGGCCCTCCCCACAGCTCTCTGGACTTCAGTGATTGCATCGATTGTTGATTGTCCCTTTCTGAAACCTTACTGTCAAGGGGACATGTCCCCAGGAGCTACCAAGGCAGAAGTCAGACGGGAACGAATCAACTTTTCAAACAATTTTCCAGCTGTGTCCATCATACACAGAGGTCTCTGGGACGACAGCAGCTCTGGATCACTTTTTCCCTTACTGATAAGCAAAAGCCTAGCGTTTTTCAGGGTGTCGGAAACACCCCTTCGATCAAGAGGCATTGTACATTCTCAGTAGCAGCACGGGATTAATTGCGAAAATCTTCTTCAGAGGCTAGCTGGGAATCCAGTCTGGACCAGGAGCCTTGTTGCTCTTCAAGGAAAGAACAGAGGTCTCCAACTCCTCAATAGTGAAGAGCTGAATGCCCTCTACCCATCCAAAGTCAACCAGCGAATGCTGCAGATGTCTAGGAAACAGGGCATTGACGACCCTCTCCATTGTGGCGCCTTCCATGATCCATCATCCACCATCTTGCAGGCGCCGAGCTTTTGGGTCACGACCTTGTAACCCAATCCCCACGGATCCGAATCGACGTCGTCCCGAAGTTTCCTCCAGTTATTCGCCTTGCACCTGTTTATGGCTCGTCGGAGAGACTTCTTCACAACCTTGTAGGCCTCCCACTCACGAACTCTATCAGCGGGACTTCTTGCTCTAGTAGCGTCTCGCTTGACCCACTATGGCATGTTCTTCTGAGGTCCGCAATCTCTTCAATCCCCCAGTAGACGGGATGCTTATCGCGGCGGAGTCTCCTTCGCGGCATAGACTGATCACAGGCCAAGACAATTAGCTCCATAGTGGACGCTACTAATGCCTCGGCACCAGCCTCGCCAGGATTCTTCTACACTCCCCGTGAAGTGACCTGGGTGAACTTGAACATGTCCAGTTTGTTGGTATTCTAATGGCGGTGGCTCTCCCTGAGATGACAATAGACAATATCTTTATTCATTTAGAAGTACAGAGTACAACATTTGAACAGCGTCACAATTACATTAATTTATCATTAAAATAATAATAAAGGAGTAAAGAATAGTTTGTATATTTTAAACAGGAGGAAGGTGGAAAAATTCATGTTTTAATACCAAGTCCAGCAGTTTAGGGGCTAAAATATGGATTTTAATGAATTAAAGCTAAGGTTTGTTTGCTATTAACACATTGAGCCCTGAAGGCCGAAGAGGTTTGTTATGCTTTGGGGAATTTTAAATTGATTAAATAATTCATAACATTTTTAAAAATCTAAACCTCAAAATGTATACTTCATTTTACAGATAAAATCAAAAGCTTTAAGAAAATGTAATATTTTCAGGTCTGTTTTGTGATTCTTTTTTGCAATTTTAATAATAAAAACTATAATTATTGCTAAAAATAAAAATAGCTACATTATATAAGAGTTCATATATGATCAGCCAAATATTAATCCTTACTTTTTATATACAATTTAAAAATATTATTAGTCCTATATTAATTCTAAAACCAAAAATCTAAAATAAAAACCTAGGAATAAGTATATCTTTAATTACACTTACTTACTTACTGCTGTGGCCACTGGTACTCTAGATGGTACTTGGCCTCTCCAACACATTGCCTCCATAGATCTCTGCTTCTCGAATCTTCCTTCCTTCTCCCTAGCTTCCTCAGGTCTTTCTCCACTTGGTCGAACCATCTAAGTTTCGGTCTTCCAAGGGGTCTTCTACCTTCTGGGTTGTTCTTTAAGACGTTCTTCACGAATAAAAAAATTAAACAACCCCGTCGCAGCAGACCTGCATACTCAGCGAATTTCCAAATCAATAATATGACAATAATAGTACAAGTATGTGACAAGATTGATTAATCAATACCTGTTGATAAATTAGAGTATTTGCCTATTCTCTGTACCATTAACATCGGAAAGAGTATGCAGGTTTGCTGCTTTGAGGAACAGTAACAGTAGACATTTTTACCATAAACTTTTTTCAATCTGACCATATATCATTATTTGGACATAAATAAAGGAGTTTGCCTATTCTCCATAAGATTAACATGGGAAAGAGTATGCAGGTTTGCTGCTGTGAGGAACACATAAACTATGATTTTTTAGCATAAACGTATGGGTCTCAACCACATGAAGCTAAATACAAAGTTTCATCCAAAACTATAGATTGGTAAGGGAAATATTTTTTTTCCTTCATAAGATTAGCATTGGATCCCCTAAATACAATTTACTGTGTTTAGATTTCTTAACAACTCGGTAACCATTAGAGATAGAGAAAAACTTTAAGGAACTAAACTGTGTAGTTTTTTTAGCTAATTCTAATGGTAAAAGATTAAATTTGAAAATTTTAACAATTACATGGAAAATTTGTTGCCCTGAAGGCCGAAGAGGTTTGTTATGCTTTGGGGAATTTTAAATTGATTAAATATAAATAATTCATAACATTTTTAAAAATCTAAACCTCAAAATGTATACTTCATTTTACAGATAAAATCAAAAGCTTTAAGAAAATGTAATATTTTCAGGTCTGTTTTGTGATTCTTTTTTGCAATTTTAATAATAAAAACTATAATTATTGCTAAAAATAAAAATAGCTACATTATATAAGAGTTCATATATGATCAGCCAAATATTAATCCTTACTTTTTATATACACATTTAAAAATATTATTAGTCCTATATTAATTCTAAAACCAAAAATCTAAAATAAAAACCTAGGAATAAGTATATCTTTAATTATACTTACTTACTTACTGCTGTGGCCACTGGTACCCTAGATGGTACTTGGCCTCTCCAACACACCGCCTCCATAGATCTCTGCTTCTCGAATCTTCCTTCCTTCTCCCTAGCTTCCTCAGGTCTTTCTCCACTTGGTCGAACCATCTAAGTTTCGGTCTTCCAAGGGGTCTTCTACCTTCTGGGTTGTTCTTTAAGACGTTCTTCACGAATAAAAAAATTAAACAACCCCGTCGCAGCAGACCTGGCATACTCAGCGAATTTCCAAATCAATAATATGACAATAATAGTACAAGTATGTGACAAGATTGATTAATCAATACCTGTTGATAAATTAGAATATTTGCCTATTCTCTGTACCATTAACATGGGAAAGAGTATGCAGGTTTGCTGCTTTGAGGAACAGTAACAGTAGGCATTTTTACCATAAACTTTTTTCAATCTGACCATATATCATTATTTGGACATAAATAAAGGAGTTTGCCTATTCTCCATAAGATTAACATGGGAAAGAGTATGCAGGTTTGCTGCTGTGAGGAACACATAAACTATGATTTTTTAGCATAAACGTATGGGTCTCAACCACATGAAGCTAAATACAAAGTTTCATCCAAAACTATAGATTGGTAAGGGAAATATTAATTTTTCCTTCATAAGATTAGCATTGGATCCCCTAAATACAATTTACTGTGTTTAGATTTTTTAACAACTCGGTAACCATTAGAGATAGAGAAAAACTTTAAGGAACTAAACTGTGTAGTTTTTTTAGCTAATTCTAATGGTAAAAGATTAAATTTGAAAATTTTAACAATTACATGGAAAAAACGCAAAAAAAACCATTTTTGGGGTACAAACTCCCCCAAACTACCTGTTCCGATTGACCGATATGTCTGGATTACAAACTCGTCCGAGCAAATGTAGGAATACACGTTTCTACCAAATTTGGTCTCGATCGGACCATTTTTACGAGAGTTATCGTGTTCACAGACACACACACACACATATATATATATATATATATATATATATATATATATATATGTATATATAAATTTTAACGACTATTGTTTTTGGTCTCTGGGCACCTAAAGACAAAAAATAACTTGGTCCCGAGCTTAAGTCTTGCCATGAGACCTACAGTAATAGCTTCTTCCCAATGGGAAATCAGCTAAAAGTACATTATTAGTGAAAGAATTGCACAAAAAATTCAATAACTGAATGTAAACAATGACACCGTAAAACGCAGACGACTGACATCAGATCAAGTCAGCTGATATTGTGCAGTTGCGCTTTATGTAGTAATAATATTATTATTAAACAGCTGATCAAACAATAATTAACTCATTATTAGTGAAAAAATTGCACAGAAAAGTCAATAATAGAAACGATGATGCCGTAAAACACAATGCAGATGACTGACATCAATTCAAGTCAGCTGACATTGTGAATCTGCGTAGTAAGTAATAACATTATAATTATAACTAAACAGCTGAACAAAAATGTCCAATTGAATTTTTTCATGACAGAGAATGTATTAAGGAGCATTTTAATATATTAAACTATATAATTACAGCAAAAATAAAGACGTATGAAATCAAAAGGCTGAGCCCGAGCAACAATCAGGATTCGTATGGAACGGCAAATGCAGTACCCTGAGCATTACTCGGATATAGGGCACAATATGTTAAGGCTCATTTCGCTGGAAGGCTAGTCCGGTATATTGTATATATATGTATACATTTTTTATCTTGTATTTTTCAAAATAGTAGGACAAATTCACAGGCCAAACCAAAAATGATGAAGTTTCAAAAACATTTTATTTTATTGTTTTTTAATCCACTAGAAATGACAGGGCCTATTGATATACAGTGGAACTCGGTTATAACGTCATTGAAGGGACCACACAATTAATGACGCTATATCAGAGTGACGCTATAAAAGAGGTTACATAATTTTAATTTAAACCGAGGAAAAATAGGGAAACACATTTTTTACATGAAATTAAGACATTTAATGAAGGTAATTTGAAATACTACGTAAGTTTATGTTTATGACTGACTACTCTACTATATAAAAAATCGAATTTGAAAATATTGCAATGAAGTTCGGCTTGGTGAATTCAACTGTTGGTTCGATTTTAAAAAACAAGCCCGAACACACGTCTGCTATCTTACGTCCCTCCTCACACGCTCTTATAACTCACACCTTTTCTTCAGCAAAACCTTTCTCTTAACACTTGCCATTATTTTTCAATACTGTATTCGTCAATTAAAATAACGAAAAACAAACTGTAAAAGACATACACTGAACTAACGATATCTACACGAACTGTAGGTACGTACATTTGTCACTGACACTGACCTTGATGACCGGCGACAGCGGATATAGGGTGGGGCAGGGGGTTGGGGTGGTTAGCGGTAAGACAGCAATAAAATGCTGTTTCTAAAAATAGAATGTAGCTAAACAATAGCCGCAGCCCTCACGTTGCACCACCGACCGAACTTTCTCTATTTAGCTATATGTTGCCTTCATCTCGGCCCGATTTTCTTGACGTTATATACGAGGTTTGAGAATTTACTGACGATATATCCGAGGTTTTTTCCTATGTAAATACATATAGTTTGGCGGGACCTAAAAATAAATGACGTTATATCCGAGTTGACGTTATGGCCGAGGCCGCAATAACCGAGTTGCACTGTATTTTAAAATAGAAAAACTATTACTGCATTTTTAGTGATTTATTAGCAGAACTATTTTTCTAAATTCAATATTCATAGAAAATGATTATCATGATAATAAGCTAATTTTTAGACACAGAAATACTAAACATGACATGCAAAACTGAAATCGGGCAAACAGTTTTTCTCTTGAAGTTGTACCTTTATTTGACAAATTTCCTACTCTCGCAACACCTAACTCTGTTTCTGTTTTCTCAAACCATATAATACCTATATATTTCTAATTCTAATTTTACCTTGATAAAATAAAATAAATTCATAGAAATTAGTTTTTAGATAAAAACCCCTTAATTACTTTATGGCAGGAAAGAAAATTGTTATGTAGCCAAATAATAGTTTATTTAAGTTGGATTTGAATAATGTACTGTATGGAATCATGTTCTGTTTTTATCTGTTGGGTAGGTTGGACAAAGCAACAGTTTGGTCCCGTTCATCGGTTGTTTCCCTCCTCGCCACGCTTCTGCCAAAGACCCCATGCATGCCTGGGAGTTAATACTCAAGTTCTATGACATGAAGAATGGAGAACAGTTCAACTCCACCCCAGCTCGAAAACTGTCTCAGAGCTTCAACCTAGATATTGTTGGTGGTTCAGCCATGTCATATAAGCAGGTAAAACCAATTAATGCTAGGCACAATCTAACCTTCACTGACCACCATATCAACAGCTCTCTCCTTGTCTACCTCTGTTGTCTGTTTGGTTTCACTAATCAATTCAGATCCTGTATGTTGCCACTGGTCAGTTCATAGCAAACAGAAAGTAATTGGATCCGTGGGTTAACCCTCCAAGCGGCTGAGTTTTTTAACTTAATTTGTACTTTTTTTACTTTGACTTTGAAATTCTTCTTAAAATACTAAGTATAAACAAAAAAACAGAAAACATTTTTTGGGGAGGGGGTTTGGACCGTTCCCCATTAAAACGTTAAAAATGCCTCTGGCGTAGAAATACACAAAATAAACATGCCCCCCCCCTTAACCACACACCCATAAAAGAAGTCAAACTCAAAGTTCTTTATTGTCGTAATGTATGAAATCATACATTGACAACGTCAGTTTTACATGTATACATAAATAATTAAACTATGTTTCTTATAACTAAATAATTGTATTGTCACTAAAATATTTATTAACACAGTAATATTCTTTTTGTATTAAGCAAAGAAAGAAAGCAAAGAAGCAAAACAGATGTCCACTGCAATCCCCATTAAGCCTTCATTGTATAAATGACATCAGCATTGCTCTTCTGATTTCTCAGGGGGGGCCCCATGTTGTTCTAACGTGTTCAAATACGATGTTGCTACATCCCTTAATGCATCCATCTGCTATTCACAGATTACATAAAGATTTATCAGAAGATTCCGATAATTTTTGATGCACATATGCATCACAAATTATGATGCAGGGCTCTTGGAACTCACGGACTACTGTACAGAATTTCCTGGACGTTAACGGATCCGGGCGTCTTGAGAGTTTTATGCTGGTGTCTTGTGAGACCTCACCGGGAATACTGCAGTATCATCTGGTTCCCTCATCAAAAGTATTTTAAGAAGATATTGAAAGGGTGCAGAGACGATTCCTGAGACTTGTGGGTTCACGCATGGGGTTCAGATATACAGATGTGCCCTTAGAAGATGTAGCAAGCTTTCTTGCTCTACCGTCCCTAGAATACAGACGTTGTTCTCAAGACATCATCTTCTTGTATAAACTTGTCAATGGGAAACTTGATTGCCCCAATCTTCTCCAAAAAATAAATTTCAGAGTTTCCTGTGGCACTAAAAACAAATCATTGTTCGTCCACCCCACAGCTCCGACATCCTATGCTGCTCACAACAACTTAATGAGACTATTGCCATGGAAACTTGCCACCTGACCACCTTGACTTTTTCTTCATGTCATTAACCTTCCTCAAGACACATGACAATGTCACAAGGAAAATGAGTGTGGTGGTGCCTTTAAAGAACCACAACCATTCAAGAGTAGTGTGTTGTGTCAAGGTGTTTTGAGTGTCACCTCTAAAGGGTCTCACCATATGTCGTGATCATTAGTGACATGTCACATACCTAGTCGTTCTTTCCTGATACCATCTTGCATTTGTTTTTGTTGCTATTTATTATTTTAATTTTTTCTTTACCTGATCTTAATTCAAATGTTTTTGCACTTTATTTTATGATTAGTATGAACTCTGCATGTTTTACTGTAATACTATACTATTACTAATGCTAGTCACCTTATGAGCTTTAACCTATATTCAATGCCTATTTAAGATATATTTATCGTTAATCTATTTTTTTAGACAGTAGACAATTCTCTTTATTTGCACTTTCATTAAGAAATACAATGGCGTCATTATAAATAAATTAAATTAATTAATCTTGCTTTACATGATTCAACATATTTAAAAAAATCCTTGATAGAGTAAACTGGTCGTTCAACTAGCCAGTCTCTGAGGTGCTTCTTCAAACTGATTCCTGTCATGTTCTTTAAGTCTTGTGGGAGTGAGTTGATGATTTTTCGGCCAATGTAAGAGGGTTTCCTGCTGTACTGTGTTGTATGGTGAATGGGAAGGTTGAAGTCTGCTTCCCTTCTAGTGTTCTATGAATGAAAATTCCCATTTCTAAGTAGGTCCAACTGTTGTATATGACAACTACATGGATGAACAGCCCTGTGACTGTTAGTAGCTTTAGTGATTTAAAAGCCTCTCTGCAGCTATCTCTAGGACCAAGGCCAGAGAGTGCCCTAACAGCTTTTTTCTATGTTCTGCACCAAACAAATAATCCATATCTGATTTGTGACTCTACTAGTGCGTAGTACACTGTTTTAGCTATTTCAACACCTCCTATCCATTTCATTCTTTTCACAGCACATATTCCAGATGAAATTTTCTTAGCCAGATTGTGAATATGATCGGTCCAGGAGATTTCGTTATCAATTGTTAATCCCAATAGTTTCGATTTTGTTTCAGTTGAAATATCGGAAATTTATCTGTGTGGTTTTGGATGGATTTATAGCCAGGTCGTTTTGCAGGGAGTATTGAAGAGCTTTATTTATTGATATTAGGATGTCTGAGTGTAATTATTGAGCTATGTTGTCTGCTAAAAGAAGGGTTGTATCATCTGCATACATTATGGTTTGGACATGGCTGTCATTGATGACACCGGGGAGATCATTTGTGAAGAGGATGAATAAAAAGGGACCCAGGACTAATCCTTGTGGTACACCTCTGCTACTGTAGATTGCTTTGATCTATATACACATTTCCTCCCATTATCATTTTGTTGAATTTCAATAATTTGATTCCGTTCTTTCAAGTAGCTGGATATGTTATTTTTAAATTAATGTTGAATCTATATGGAATCCAATCTGTTTTATGTACACCAATTTTCTGTGTTAAGTCTTAATGAATATTTTGTGTTTTTATCCTTATTGGACAACAGTTGATCAGCTGAAAACCAATCCAAACAAAATACAAAACACACATACATACAAAAAAATACAAATAAATACATACAAAACTGCTGTAGTAATTGCCTAATTGGTAAACAGACTAAGGGTGTTGATATGTTTGTGGGCGGCCATCAAGGTTGTGTCATCTGCATAAATAACAGATTCCACACGGGTGTAGGACTTTTGGCAACCTCGCTATCCATTTGTCATCGCAGAGCTATAAAGTGTCACAACCCGTGGTGCGGAACTTTTGGCAACTGCTGTCCTCCCTGGTGGGGATTTCAGGGATTTCTTTCGTGTCGGGCGGGGTTGAGGGTGAGGGAGAAAGTGCGCTGGAGAAAGGTGAGAGAGGAGGCGGCGGGCAAAGACAGACGAAGAATAACAAAGCACAACGCATCATACCCAATTTCTTTCAAGTGTGAGGTTACTAACCGTTTGTTGTCTAGTTTGAACTATGTTTAGAGATACAATACTATAAATTGTATCAGTTTTATTTTAAAACCCATACATACTTCTTGAGGAAAGAATTAACGATTTATATTTCTTTGAAATCAGATAAGAATTGTAACTTTCAATTTATAATCTATATAAATAAATTTGAATATGAAGTTTATGAATGATGATGTATGAACATGAAGTTTATTAATATTTAGGTGTTTGTATAAACAATTTCTGTTGTCAATATCGTAACACTTCAACAGTTCACCATATTGACCTATATTGTTGGTGTTGCTTGTCTTTTGTATCATTGTCTTTCAAACATTCTACTTGGAAAATCCAATTCCATCTAGCCGTACATCCTGTAACGTTCATTGTGAAATAATGGTAGTAGTTCACAGGACTTGGCTCATTCATAGCCGGTTCCCCGTAGTCGTGAATAACCTGCCATTCAAGGGACTTTAAGGGATAAGAGTGATATATTGTGGGATTAAATAACGACAGGGATTTTCAGAGAGAAAAAGAATTTTTTTATGAAACTGAGGTTGCCAAAAAGGCCGCTGTCAAGGGCTAATTAGGGTTCCGATCGGTGGGGGCATCTTGCCAAAAATCCGTTTCAGATTCCACACTGACACCCCCAGGTAGATCATTAGTTGAAATCAAGAAAAGAAAAAGTCCTAAGACTTGAGCCCTGTGGTTCACCTAACCCAACCCCTTTTATTTTAAATTCCTTGCCACTAACATATACATAGTGTATCAGAGTACTGTATCAGTATCAGAGAGGATAATCTTGAACATTTGGAAAGCACAGATCAGAATCGTACAAGTTAGCAACAGAGCTGCAATTGAAATGAAATGAAAAATTCTTTATTTCAACAGGAAAAGTTAGTCTTCTGACACTTCTTAAGTTAGCAAGTCTTTCTTACACTTAACCTGCATTTAAACATAAAAATATGAACATACAAATGAACTTATCATAGATTAAAAACAATATATAAATAATAAAAAATAAATAGATTGTTTTTATTACAAAACTCACACTCAAGCACATACACTCACATCAGCAACCACCCCATTACAGAAGTCCTAGGACACGCCAGCCGAGACCATCCGCTCAAAAAACAAAGTTTTCAGTGTCGCCACAAACTGTGAACATTTTTCAAGAGATCTTATTTATAGGGGTTATTTATTCCAAAGGCGACAGGCAGTCACAACAAAAGCCCTTTCATAAGCTGTGGTCACATGATGAGGTATTCGTAATTGAGCACAGTTGCTTCCAAAGCATGCCAATACATGACCCCTGTGCTTGTTGTGTAATTTTGTTAGAATTACTAATGTCTACAACAAAACAGACTTTATTCAAAGAAACAAGACTTGTAATTTATCCACAGTAAACTGTAATATAAGGGTAAAGGTCAACTAAACACCTAAATAAAACTGATCAATGTTTGTTAGTGGTCAGGAAATAATACACTTAAATGTAAAAAGACTTAGGGTGAATATTTAAAACTCAACCTGTATATTGTTGATTGAATAACTTGTTTCAGAGCCTTCTGGGCGTAATCGGCAATATCATAGCTACTCATACTCCATACAAAAGAAGCTATGATTCTCACTTCAAAGCGTTAGTTTGTGCTGGACTAAAGTACGTAACTTAAAAGATTTTATTGTTGTTCATAAGAGAAAATTTATCTGTCTATATTAAAAAGCCGCATTTGAATTTATACATATCTGTATCAAAGTGAGATTTACCTGAAAATTTCATTTGCACAAGCACATAAGTTTTCATAAGTTTTGAGTAAGGTTCTTTGTCTGTAAATTTCATTTACATTAAGAAAGGTCGATAGTAATCGAATAAACCTAAATGTTGTCAGTGTATGTAATATTTATTAAATAAACTATTTATTGTTCAGCTTTTTCTATCACAGTTTAATTTTTGTTTATTCTACTTCTCTAGTAACATTAGTAGTAAATGATTTTAAACACATCCATCTGACTTTGAATTAGATTAAACAAAATTATGGGTCAGATAAAAAACTTATTTGTAACTTTTGATATTTGATATAGAGTACACAGCATTGCTCTGGAAAAACAATTTATTAAGTCTGTTCCAGATCTTAGGTTGAAATTATTTTTTACAGTTCCAAAATGCTTGTAACCTGGCTTCGCCTAATTTTCCGCTGTCAGCCATTGATTGAGTTGTACTATCAACCATGGAGCTATGTTGTAATGACAGGTAAGTAAAGGAAATGTGTCAGATCGATCACTCGACTTGTTATTTTTAAGAGTTCGCTAACTCTGTCATCTTGCAATTTAACAACCGAAAGAGTGAGGTTAAAAACTTTGAAACATACCTCACTTCAATCATGAATTTGAAAATAATATACATCAGATTAGTTTGAAATCAGAATATGTTCATCTTACATATGATAAGTACTAGTGATTTATCTGATTAAAATATGAATAAAGCTTTTTGGTATGTGTCAATAGTAAATTGTTGAGCAAATTTTTTAAATATAGTTTAACATGTTTCGACTGAGTAAATGACAGAATTGAAATTTTAATCAAATAGAGCGCTAGACAATATAATGCCCTTTAAAATAACACCACATACAAGGTTTTCTTGTACCAAACAATATAATGATGGTTGTTTGAATTTAACATAGTTGTGAGTGAAAAAAGCGTGTAGTACTATAGACTCTTTAACTACCAAAGAACCACTGGACCATAATTTTGTCTATTGTAAACCATTAGGTAGTAAAATACCTATTGTAGTTCTGTTTTAGTCCCAGCCTATTGTTATTTTTATTTTTATTATGGGCATTTTCCATCACGATTTTAAGTAAACAAAGTTGCACTGGGATCTGAAATCTGATCCTGTCCTCAAGCGAGCTTGTACCTAAAATATAATATGGTTAGTTCATAATCCGAACCAAACCGGTATAATGCTGAAAACAAAGAAGTTGAAAGCAGTCAAAAAACTTGCAGCCAATACCATTCACTAACAAATTACGCACACAGGAAAAAAATCTGTCCACTTGTCACAAAGACTCAAAGACAACTGTGTAGGTGTGGGCGTCTCCCCTGGAATCAAAATTACAATGGCTGTGGCAAAAAAAAACCTGAAACCCAGTCAAAGTGTGTCTTAACAGATTTTTATACTTATAGATAACCTAATGCATCTTCTGAGCCATTAGCATACAATGAGAATTTTGCTTCAGATTTATATTAATACTATTTATGGATACTTTTTTCCCTATCCCTAAGTTCTTTGTTAAAAATTGGCAGCCATAATGGCCGGATCTCAATTGAAGATAAACAAATTGGTTCTTCTGCTAGTTTTATGTACAAAGCTTCAATTATTTTTGTTTTGAAAAAATGAGGTTCCCTGTGTATTATCTTGGCTTCTTAAAAATTTATTTGGTGATTTTCAGACCAGCAATGGTGGGCAATTTTATTTATATAATTAAATATAGATAAAAAAATATATATCACTATAGCAAAACCAAAACAAAATATAGCAATTTTGATTTCAGAGGTTTCGATTTCTCATCTTCAATCACTTATCACACTGTAGACTGTCACCGCCTGGCTTGCCAGTGCAATGAAATGGGAAAGGTAAATCACATAAATTATTTGGGCCTGATTTTTGATTGCAAGTTGTCATGGGAAAGTTACATACAAAATTTACATGATAAAATTTCACAGGCTATAAGAACATTTTATTTTATTAAAAATATTTGTGATGAAACTATTAAAATTGCTTTATTATGCTTTGATAAACTCAAAATTGCAGAATGGTCTTATGTGCTGGGGAGGAACCTACAAAACATTAATAAGCAGATGAAGAATAATTCAAAACAATTTTTTGCGAATTATATTTAAAAAAACGCTAACTGATAGTTCTTTTCCTTTATATTGCTAACTAAGAATCTTTCCAATTCAAAATTTGTTTGTTTTTAAGGTTTTGCGGTTGTTTTACATACAGGATGTAAATATGGAGCTGATTTATTTCACTATAGCACAAGGAGTTTTAAAAATAAATGATTTAAGATGCCAAATGTCAAAAAAGAGATTTTTAAACATTCTAATTTATTTTTGGGACCTTACATATATAATAAATTGCCGGGAGGGTTAAAAAGCTTTTTTTCAAGTAGAATAAAAATTGGCTTTTTCAGATAAATGATACTTGGTTACTCCGGAGGATTTTACAATAGAATTTCAACTTTAAATTACTTTTATGAAAGTTTATTTGAGCTAATTGAATTAATGACACTTTATTTATAATTGTTATTCAGAATTTAGTTTGGAATTTTACATCTGCAATATGTTGTTATTATTTTACCTGTAGGAATCTTTTCCATTATTTTCGTGTTATTTCATTTTTTGTTGGTAATTATTTTATAAAAGACATTTTAATTTCTCTTTCGTTAATGTAATCCACCACAGGCAGTGGCTTCAAAAGACTGTCAAGTGAACGGACTGATAAGACTGGACTCTAATCAATTAGTGATAAGTTTGGGAACACTGGCCACAGTTACTGGATAAAGTGGCCAGTTAATTTACAGGCCAGAAGCATGTATTTCGTTTATGTTTTAATATGTGAAAATAAATTCATTATTTAAATAAAATTTCCTTTGAGAAATATATTGATCTTTCTTTAATTTTAATATGCGTTCTTTCCAGGATAAGTAGTTATTAATAAACAACCCTAAATACTTGATGTTTTTAACTTCATTCAATCTGAAAGAGCTTCAATTTACAGCATTCAAATGAAAACGAAAACATAAAAACATTGAACATTATGGGAAAATTAAACTTAAATTAATTTTTAAAAATAAAAAATATAAATTTAGTTTTATTACTAAGTAGCCTATCATATAATTCTATAAAAAAATTGGGTCCTGCCATATTCTCCATCCAAAAGGGTGGCTCGAAAACCAGCCACGACATAGACCTCTTATACCACCTAGCCACAGTGTATCAAGCAATATTCAATGATCAAATGCGTCAAAGACCTTCAATACAATTAATGCAGAGACCTTTTTTAATGCGGTTAATATGTTCATATACTGATTCCGTGAGGTCAGTATGGCATCCTCTGTAGACTTGCCCTCCCGAGAAACAGATAGATTTTTAGTGGAAAAATTCAATCAATTGTTTCTTTACTATTTTTTCCAACATTTTTGAAATTACCGAAAGTAAAGAAATTGGCTGATAGCAATAAGGTATTCTATTATCTCCACGCACAAATATCGGAACTACAATAAACTTCTTCAGGCACCTTGGGAATTCCCCTGAGCATATTCTAAAATTATAAAGATTGGTTAACACATTGATAATTGAAGGAGCTATTTTTTTTACTGAAGAATTAATATTTTCATTTCATTTCAAACAACCCTATCTAAATCCAGAGCTTTGTTTTTATTGTTTTTCAAACCATTGACGGCTGCCTCATATACAGGGCCAGATTAAGGCATAGTTTGGGTCCAGGGCGACAAACTTTAAGGGACAGCAAATTAAACATCAAAAAGTTCTCCTCATATATACAAAAAAATTATAGGCATATATTAAAAACAACTATTGGTATTAAGTAGGATTATAAATAAATTTTTAATAAGCCAAAGCTTCGATAAATAGCTGATTTATTAATTACTTATATCTTTATAGTTCAGGCAATAGTGTTTATCCATTACATATTTTATGAGACAAGTTTTGCCTAAAATGGCATTTATAATTGTCAAAGCAGGACTATACGCTATGGACTTGTTATATTTTGACTCGTAAACACAAACATATTTACTAAACAAAAACAAAAAAATAGTTTTACCTGAAGGCCTTTTATTCTCATGCTTTTATCGTTTTAGTTTTTTGTGTCATAAATATGTGTTTATGTTTCAAAGTATGCAAGTCCATTCATAGTGGATGTTCATAAATCGACACTTTTAAATGCCGTTCTAGGCGAAACATGGGAAAACGCTATTGTGTGAACTGTGATAAGGTAACTTATTAATAAATTAGTCTAAATTACTCATTATGGGTTAAAATAATGGATAAATAGCTTTTCAAACTACAGTAAATAATAAGGAACACTGTCAAAATACGAGAGGGTGAGTTGCGTTGATTCGGTTCAATCTATTTGACTTATTGTTCTATATGTTCTTAACCTCTCAAATAATAATGATCTACAAGAGTCAAGTGGATAAAAAAAGTCAACTCTTGAAGATAATCAAGATGTTTAGGAAACTATTTCTGAATTTTGCCCATTGCTTGTCTGAATTGAAAAAGAGAATTGTTATGTGTAATCAATTTATCTTCTTGTCAAATCTTTGCAACCTATGTACTATGAATAAATGGAAGCAGTGGAGATGACTAATTTCTGCAAAGTCGTCGCCGCCGTTTTAATTTATTTGGCAAAGTTCGGTTTCCTCTGAGAATGGAGGAATTATATAAAATTCCTTTATCTGTCTTGAAATCTCCCCATTTATAAAAACAATATTTATTTTAAAAAACAATCAGAGCAGGAGGAAGTTCATAGTCTCAACTGAATATATCCTGGTTTCATGAGAATTCCAGGACTTGCATCAAAACATAAACGTTTCTCTTATAAGACAAAAGGCCACTGTACACGAGGACAATAGTGGCATCCAGTAATGGCTGCCACTACCCATTGTCCTTGTGTATAGGCGTACCAGACCCTTCAGGGAACAGTGGCTAGTGGCGTCCAGTAAAAACAAACATGTTTGCTTTTACTGGACGCCACTATTGTCCTCGTGTACAGCAGCCTATATCTATGTTGACTGGTAAATAGCACTAGTTGGCAGAACATTCCTTTCCTACTTTAGCACATTAAAAATTTTCTGAGATCTAATAAACCAGAACAATTTTGTTACCTGGGATTATTAGCTATATAAAACATAACTTTGTAAGTTTGACTCTTTAGTGAGGTTATTGCTGCATTTCACAATGCAAGTTTGTCATAAGAAGTTTAAGTTGGTCCAATGCTCTAATAATGTCGTTTTAGGATAGTTTAGTAATGGATATTTTTACAATAATTGGGTTTAAAATGCACTGGTTATGAGCACCGTCGTGCAGCAGTGGCGCTTGGGCCCTTGTAGCTAACATTAAAAGTGCATTATCTCGCTTATCCGTGGATGGATTTTGTTCAACAAAGTATCGTTAGATGTGAAATTAAAATTACAATATTTTTTATATCTTGTAAAAATTTTATGATGTTAATGGTTTTGTTGTTATTTAAATTAAAAGATTTTTAACTGCCGCCATTTTGAAAATATAAAAGCAAACTAAATGATAATTGATACTATGTAGAAACGAAAAACTAATTAATTATTATACATTTTATCAATAGAACTTTGGCTTTCTTTTGCTCTTTCCTCAAATAAAATCTTTTAATTTGCTAAAAAAGTATTAGTGTAAAAGAGCAAATGTATCCTGATGTTGACGCAGCTGTTATGTAAAGACTCCAAACAAATATAATAACATACTAGATATAGAATGATTTAGATTTAAAATTTAAAAATCTGCCTTGTAAATGAGAAATGAAAATGAAAACATTAATTTGTTTCCTATTCTTCATGAAAGTGCATTATTTCAGGATTTGAAGACAGTTTTGCTTCTCTGGAGAAACTGAATCAGTTCAACTTTGACTTGCCTGTGGACCTCGCTATCAGACAACTTCAGAATATCAAAGATGCATTTTAAAATTGTTGTGTTTAAGTTACCATTTCTTGACATGTTATTATTAATTTGAAATATTACCAGCTAAACCAAAGATTTTGAATTACAAACTTTTGTGTTTTTATCTGTGTGGTTATTCTTACACCCTTCTCAATAGTTAAACAAAAGAAGTTTTGAATAGTGGTATATCCTTAGGTTAGCATAGTTTTGTAACTGAAAAAGAAACAATGAAGTGAACAGTGCCAAATAATTTGGCAGTTGCTAAAATATCTGACGGAATGTTAAAATTTAGGATAGAATAGAATAGAATAATTGTTTATTTCCACAAAGTACAATGATTACAATATTTAAGTTTGATTCATAAGTAAAATATAAAAGCCTTGGTTCATTAAATAAATAAACTTGAAATATATAAACCCCTATATATATATATATATATATAGGGTATATATCACCTAATGTAATGAGGACAACATAAATAGCAGTGATCTGACTGGTGACTGACGGCACTGCCGCTATTAGGGAGGGTTAGGCTAACACGTAGGTAATGAGGGCAACATGCACACCATAGAATTGCCATGGTTTTAAAAGTTTTCGCCTGTTGCAAGTTTTGGCTAATGATGAATCAACACATTTTATACAATATAGTTTTTTAATATATTGTCCAAAGAGATTTACGGTTGAGTCGTAATTATAGTCAGCAAGAAAATTGAAATTTGCAAGATACTTTTAGTATTTATTATATTTTATTATTTATTACTCTAAAGTCTGAACCACAGTTCGGTAAACTCATTCTAGTGTTTGTGTGTAGTTTGTTTACCAAGAGACCTTATCAGCTGATATTGACAGGTGGTCAAAGTTCCAGCCACCTTAAACTGTATTTGCATTTTAACTTCTGTTACCTTAACTAGTTCAATTCTTAAATTATAAAAACAAAAAATTACACATGTGGGCAATGCTAAAAAAATGTTGGAAAGTCAAGCCAAGCTGTTCTTCGCAGGGGAATGTGTGATCAGTAGTACCATGTACCTTATATCACAAGCGGACTTCGGAAATTCGGCAAAATCATCTAAAAAGTGGTTCTGTCATAGATGTAGATGTTACTATAGATATTGAAAATGAAACAACAGAAGTAAATAATGATGCAGACCAGGAGCTTGAGACACAAAGCGAGATAATTAAAACACTCACTAACGATTTAAATGAAGTTATAAAACATTCAACAAGTTACATGATACAGCCTGAAACTATGGTTTTACAAAAATAAGAGACTATTTAAGTCCTGGAAAATAAACTCAATTCTTTAAATAAAACTAACTAAGATTGCTGACATGACTGGCTTTATAAAAAATCACAGTAATAATAGCTTATCACTTGTTCATTCCACTCCAACTATAAAAGATGATACGAATATGAACTTAAACAAATCTACATCTTTTGCTATGGCTGTTAAGACAAAGAAAACTAACTGGTCCCATAGCCTTAATGTAGTGGTACCTATTGTCTCGAAAAATCGTTATGAAGTTTTGAGTACTGATGTGAAGGAAACCACTTTGGTCAGCGATAAAAACACTGCTACTAATGTGGGAATTAGTAGTCCTACAACTATAACTTTAAAAAAAATAAGTAAAATGCTTATCTATACGGACAGCCATGGAAGAGATCTAGCATGGTATGTAAACCTGGCACAAAAGACTCATGAAGCTGTGGGATACGTGAACCCGGGTAGTAAAACTTAGCATATTTTGTCAAAGAAAAATGTAAAAGAAGCTAATTTTACAAAGGATGATGCATTAGTTATATGTTGTGGCAAAAATGATGCAGACAAAGTAATTGAAGGAATAACTCATTTTTGACACTATGAGACAAACGTTATTGTAGCGAATCTTCCCAAGAGATACGATCTTTCTGAATGGTCTTGTTTCAACCAGGAAGTGAGGAAAACCATCCAGAGATTAAAAGAACTCAGTGATAAATACAAAAATGTGCTTCTAGTAGAGGCAAGCAGAGCTGAAAGACAAAAACGATAAAAACTTGCACATTCACCATGGCCTCCATCTCAACCGCAGAGGGAAGAAGTGGTTAGCAAATTTGGTGAATGAAGCTGCAGCAGCAATGTCAAAGTCAGGACCCTACTATATCCAGAATAAACAACCTCTACCACCAAGTATCGAGTCCCAGTTACTGTTGGGAAACATCTCTCTTCATGTGACAAACAATCCCTCGTAGCACCTGCAGTGACATGTCTCAGTATCTACCACTGCAATGTACAGTCTATCAGATATAAACTCAATGAATTAGAAATATTTTTAACTAGCATTGAATTTGACATTCTGACTCTTAATGAACACTGGTTGTTTGAACATGAATCCACGATACTACCAAATGTTGAAGTCATAGTCACAACTCTGTACAGAACTCCTGATTCTAATTTTAACTATTTTATGAATTTATTGGAATCATTCTTATTTCATTTAAGTAAAAAGTATTTATGCTTGACTTATATTTTAACTGCTGAGTTTAATATAAATATTTTGGTGAAAGCACAGCAGAGGGAATATTTCTTAAATTTACTACACTCTTTTAACATGTTAAATGAGGAACCAACAAGGGGTGATAAGTGTTTTGATAGTATAATTACAAATTTTGATAGAAAGAAAGTTCATTGTTCTGTGATAGAACCTCACTTATCAGATCATTCAGGAGTGCATGCTGAATTTATAGATTTATTGTTTTGTGGTAGTCTTGAGAAAAATGTTGCAGTTAAAATTAGAAGGAATCTTAGTCACAGGGAAAAAATTAATTTTAGAAACAA
This sequence comes from Nephotettix cincticeps, assembly GCA_023375725.1. NCBI lineage: Eukaryota > Metazoa > Arthropoda > Insecta > Hemiptera > Cicadellidae > Nephotettix > Nephotettix cincticeps. The sequence continues at coordinate 2,729,552 of CM041784.1, read as the reverse complement.
ATTATCTCAAATTGATTGGAATATTCTGGAACAATATTGTGAAATTGACCAAGCTTTTAACAAGTTTAACTCACTGACAAATTCATTGACTCATTGACAAATTCATTTAATGAATGCTGTACTTTTAAAATATTAAAAGTAAGTACTCACAAAAAATCCAGAATAGAATGGTACACACCTGCGTTAAAAAGATTGAGAAGATTGAGTTTCTCATGGCAACCAAGAGAAACTTTTGATATTATAAAATGTATAAATAGCTTAAGTAATTCATGTAGTGAGGACTATTATGGGTTGTTCCAATAAGGTTATGAAGAAAATTGTTCAAGAGATACCGCTCAACCATTAACTTTTCTATTTAATAAAATGTTGGAAAAAGGGACGCAACCTCAGGTACTTAAGTTAAGTAAAGTAATACCTGATTACAAAAAAGTGGATGAATTGAATCCATCTAGTTATTGATCCATTTATTTGGTGCCCATAATTAGTAAATTATTTGAATCATGTGTAAACGGACAATTAAATACTTACTTTATTGATAATAATCTGTTCTGTGAGGAACAGTTTGGTTTTGTGCCTAGTAAAACCACAATTAAAGAAGTGGAAATTTTGATTAATAAAGTTCTTGTTAATTTTGAAAACAAAATGTTATCATCGGCATTATACTGATCGATCTAATAAAAGCTTTTGATTGTATTAATCATGTGGTTCTAAAATAGAAGTTAGAAGGTTATGGTATTGTACAGTAGATAAGAAGCTCAAGTTATTGTCTTCATATTTAAGTAATATAGAACAAATGGTTGTCAAAGGAGAGAATAAATCTTTCTTTAAAACAATAAAGACTGGGGTACCCCAAAAGGCTCAGTACTTGGACCTTTACTATTCATCATTGTAATAAATGATTTTGCTATGAATGTACCTTGTCCCTCAGCACTATATGCAGATGATACTACTCTTATAACTGTGATAAAAACTTAGATAGCTTAATAGAGAAGTAAAATAATGCCTTGGTCACAGCTTTAAATTGGTTTATATGTAATTTGTTGACTGTAAATAACCAAAAGACTGAGAGTATTATGTTTTCTATAAATTATTCTATTTATAAAGATGTTAAACCTGTTAAGCTGTTAGGTATACACATGGATAGTAGGTTAAGCTGGGATTGTCACAGTGAAAATTTGTGCAGAAAATTATCTAGAATAATATATTTACTTAGGAAATTAAGAACGTGTGTAAGTCCAAACATGATTATCACTACATATTATGCTTTTTACCACTCACACATAAGTTATGGGATAACCTTATGGGGGAATTCTTGTGGAGCACAAACCGTTTTTAAATGTCAGAAAAAAGCTCTGAGAACAATAAAAAACATTTCAAATATGGATTCTTGCGTGCCAATATTTTAGGAAAATAAAACAATGTCTCTCCTTAATCTATATATTGCTACCTAATGAACGTTAAGAAATCTTTGTGCAACTTTTCAGTTAGAAAAGATACTCACAGTTACCCTACTAGAAATAATTATAAACTTGAAACCATTCCAATAAAGCTTAAGAAAACCAGGAGAAGCCATGTGTCGATGAAAATAAAATTTGGGAAATTTATTTCAAAATGGCTCAGAGAAACTGTTTTATACACCATAGAAGAATATTTAAACTGTGATATTGGTGTTTTAAGAACTTACTATATATTTACTTCTTATTATCTATTTATTAATTTATACATACGCTAGATATAAATGCCCCTGTATTACAATGTTTATCAAAAATTAATTGAGGCTTATGACTTTGTCAATGGCACATATTGTGTTTAAAGACAATAAAATATTTTTGATTCTTGATTCTACTTTTTTACGTGAAAAAAACATATTAGCCAGAGGTGCCTCTAATCTCTTTTTGATGATATTCCTGCTTGTAACGGGAACATAAGAATATTGTGGGGTTTTCACTGCACTCAAAGACAAATGACAATTTTGGCAATGAAATTGAGTACTGTAGTAACAATAAAATAGTCGTAGCTGTTGATCAAAATTATAAATTGCATAGCAAATAAAAAGCATAATAGCATTTAATGCTTACGACAAAGCCCAGTCATGCATGTCAATCGCTAAATCTGTATATACTATTCCAATTGTGAAGATGATTTTGATTGTAACTTTGGCTGTTCAGGCTATATACCTGCATCTACAGGTGATCCATTGGTAAGATTATCTAATGGACTTTGTACTGAACCACTGGAGATACAATTTTTTGTACATGATTTCTTCCTAATTCGGTCCAGCAGGTAAAAAATAAGGGTTTATGTAATAAATTTTATGTAATACATTTTAGAAGAAATTACAAATGCTGAAGGTTTTAGAAACCCCCTAAACAAATTTAAAAAATGTTGGTGCTTTTAAATCAGTTTTACAAATATTGAAAAAAACCTCTCTAGAGACCTCTTATTGTAATCGAATCTTGAGCTTACAAAAAATATAACATTAATCAAATCAACTATTTTTACTCCAGAACAATGTCCTCGGGCCAGTCATGTTCATACACTAATGACAAGCCCACTGTAGGCTCATGACGCAAGGATAATGTAGACACAAATGAGGCGTTCATTTGTGTCTACATTATCTTTATGTCACTTTGCTCACTTGAATGAAAGGGTCACTTTAGCTCCATCAGTGACCCATCAAAGTGAATGCAGACGAAAGCTATACATACCATTTGTTTCAGCAAGAAGTGCAAAAAGATGAAGCCTGTGCCACCTGAGATCCTCCTGGACGGAATAGAAATTACATTGACGTCCTTCGTGAAGTACAAAGTGTTCGTGAGTCACACTGGCTTCTAGAGTGCATTTTAAACAACATGTTGACAATTTATCTATAGGTAACTGTAATCCTTGAGGTGGGTGCTTCTAGCAGAGCCTAAAAATGGTTAATTCGAGGGTCTCCATGTTAACCAGCCATACGCCTGATATGGGATCAAATCTTCCTTCACTCTTTCAACTGCCACGCGACTTTGTTTATATATATGTATATATATCCCAAGATTTTGTTTGGCAACTACATTGTTACATATTGCTCACACGCTACTCACTAATGCCATGATCATCCAAAAGAAGCTCATGTGAAGCATCGACGTCCGCATCATAGAAGGGAGAGATGTGATTGGAAAGTCGCCACTTATAAGACCTCATAAATTATAGCCTCACAGGAGAGGGTGTGTACGTAAACTAGTACTACCACCTACCTTAATAAAATTTACAATGCATGCATACAATACCTGATCAGAGGTATGTTGTCTTTTGCTGAAAGTAAGGATCATACTAAATGATCAGAGGTATACTAAATTCAATCTAAACTTTCTTAATTTCTTAGGATGGGGTTTATGTAAGAATTTCTGGGTGAATATATTCCCCATGCCCTCCTAAAATTTCCACTGCATGCATAATCATTATAATTATCATCATCAGGAGGTGTAGAACGAAGGCCCAGTAAGGCATGTCAGCCTTAAGTGCCTTCATTTGTATAAATCAAAACATCGAGGTCAAAAGACATGATGAACTAATGTATATAATTGATTGATTGAAGTCCTCCAGAGGCAGTTGTTTTCACCACATTATCTAGAGTGGAGGAACTTACCTCATCTGGATTGCAACAGTAAAGGAGTGGATGATCAGCTACATCTCCAGCATACCGGGTCCCCTCAGAACACTTCCTTGCGCGACTTTGTTTTCACAGGTGTCTGTGACCAAACCCAATATTTGTTTGGTATCTTGCCTGTGTACTCATGTTCTGGATTGCCTTTTCTTCAGACCTTTATTTCTCATCTGTATCTGCCATATATTGTTGTTTAAATAATGCTAAAAATTTAGCTCTCTAAACTGAATAATTGAAGTCTAAAAGTTCAAAAACCTTCAACCCTCAACTTTTTCAGTAACCAGCGTGAACCTGTTTAGATGCATTTAGGCCCAGAGACTATATAAAACCCACCCACATTAGTCTCTGGGCCTAAATGCATCTAAACAGGTTCACGCTGGTTACTGAAAAAGTTGAGGGAGACATTTTCAAACAAACTACATTTAGTGGCAAGGTTTTATAAAATGAGAATGATGAACCTCTTTTATATCTTGCCATATAGAACGCAGTTCTGTGCATGGGATGTATCAGGCTAAGACAGGGGTGATCTGACACTATGTACTAGGTAGATAGTAATGATTAAACTGATTGGCAACTGGCGGATCTGAACCAGGGCCATCAACAGTTCAGGCACTGTCCATCTGAGTCACCAACTCTCCACAACAATTCTTAACATCATAGAGCACACATTTATTTGTCTTGCCCACGCTGGGAAAGGCCACGATAGGGGGTTTTAGTGCAACTAGATGTGCTGTCAGTGAACTTTGACTACCAGAACATGATTGAGTATGTACATGTAATGGCTAACCCAGGATATCCTTTGTGTAATGTATGATCTAGACTGGGATATGGGGCAGAAACAAAAAAAAGTCTAAACTAGAATGGAGTGAGCTCTAAGAACTTACATAAGTAGGCCCAACCTAATGCAGAGACAATGAGGATGATTATAGGTTATCTGCCTTACAAAGGAGAGTCCCATACTACATGTTATGACCACATTTGTGCATAAATATTTCCATGAAAAAATGCAAAAATTAACTTATACAATACCTACAATGGAAAGAAAAGAAAATTGTGCGCTTTTAACTCGTATTCTACCATGAGGTCATGCTGTGATCATATTGATCATATTTGTTGTTGTTAAAAGTCATGTTTCATGTCATGTTTTGGAAGTATCCATGTCAGGTGTAAGATTATGAAGGAACAGGAAGGCCCAAAGTAACAACTAGGCAAGGATTCCTGTGAAATATTGTACAGCAGCAGGAAAGAAGGAATAATCAGGACGAGAAAGATAGGACATGATCAGTCTACCTAATACTCTTAGAAGTAGAACTTCAAAACCAATCCAGAACTGGACTAGAGCCATACAACACTATAAGAGAATTCATTCTAACTTAACAATTCCCAGGTGTCCTGAAAAAGAAAGGGTCTACCCGAGGGAGCCCTCAAATATTTATTTGAAGGTAAAACGCCCTAGAGCACTACATTCCCCCACCAGGGCAAACTGTGAGAGAAAGCCAAGTATACATCCTTCCCTCATGTCACCCCTACAAATAGACAGTACAGGAATACACTACTCCCCAAGAATAGTTGGACAAAGTGTTCAAGCTCAGCTGAGAATCAATGAAAGCAAAAAGGAAAGGTTTTAAGGAATTAATATGACAAGGAACCCTGTCATACTAGAGCAAATTAAAGCAAGTTGCATAAAAAATTTCATAAACAAATCTCCAGACTTTTATGCATTTTAAATTGAACCCATCTAGACGTTAAATTGTACATACAACGGGATTCAGAACATTCAAATTTATTAGTTAGTAGACATCAATTGTATCATTTACTATCATCACTTGTCATTAAATTCATTTTACTAGTTTTAAACTTATTTCATTAAATTTACAGATGTATTAAATCGTTAGTTCTATGAGTTATCAACATGTGGTTTAAAATTATCTCCCCTTTAATGGTGGAAATGAACTTTAGAATGACATACCGGCAAGTATCTTCCCAGACTTGGTTGAAGGTCTCTTAGACTCGGGGGTGGGCCTGGGCTCATGGGCTGCTGGTAGATCCTGCGTCCTTGGACTGCAGATGTCCTGGTGTCCTCACTGCGCTGTGGGGTCGCCGGGTGTCTCGGAGTCTCGCTGGATGGAGTCTTCTGTCCCGGTTGAAAGATTGAAAAAGGCAGTTTGTTGCCAGATTCTATCTTCACTTTACCCTGACTCGATTCACAGACTTTACAAAGATCTTAAAGACCTTACAAAGACTGACTCTTCCACACTCACTTCCCGTAGTTCCCTACTTCCTCTCTCTCACTCCACTCCCTCTCTCCATATACTTTTCTCTCCCATAAATTTTCCATTTCCCACTTCTATTTTGCTTCCCCGAATTACTTCTTCTTAATCTGAATTTACGCCCAATCACCAATCCCGTTCGATTTGTACTTCGCCCGGCCTTCTTCTTCACTTGTCCTGACGTCACTGCGGTCATCCATCATGTTCCCGTTTGGTAAGTTCCTCTCTTGATGTTTTGGGTCATGCCTGTCTCAGCACTTTCTTGAGGTTTTGTTAGTTGTAAGCATTATTTTTGTTTCAAATTTAATTCGGTCTATGTTCTGGGAATTTTCACTTTTGTCCAACAGATTAATTATATTGAAATATTTATATTCTCTAAATTTTTTTTTTATTATTCACATTATTTTATAAGCTGTTAAAAGATTTACAAATTTCTGGTTGAAAATCATTTTTAGAGAATTAAAGGACTCCTTTACAATACTAAGAATGTCATTTTGTGTTGGTTTTATTATTATTTTTCAAATAGACTATGCCTATTTCACTCGCCTCTCTGTATTTGCTAATGGTATGTCATTCTTCTCTTGCTTTAAAAAAAATTTTCTGCTCTACGGCTATAAAAATGTGCTGCCCCAGCTCCTGTAAGAAAATTAAATGATAAATTTCTATTTATGTTTTGTGAAAGTTTGTAATTTGTTATTGTAATTTTTTAATCGATTATATATTTGTGAAAATTGTAGTTTAACTAATGAAATTGGTGTGTGTGTGTTAATTTAAGAGTCGATAAATTTAAATTTACTAAATGTTTATTAAAAATATAATATGTACTATGCAAACAACTGAAAATACGAAGGTAAATATATAGCGTCCTACTTGCATAAAAATATTTTTATTACATTTTTTAAATTTTATATTTATTGGTATAAAGAAGGTAACTAACAAACGTTTATCAAAAAACAAGCAAAAATTAATTGAAACACTATGAAAACTTAACAAAAATACCTTATCCATAAAAAAACTATCCAGAATCGTATTACTTAACTGTATTTATTTTGGTTGAATGTAGTAATAGTGTAATTTATTTGACCCTTTCAATGAAAGAAATTAGTGAACAAAAATGAGCAATTTTCTAGTAGTTTTACAACTTTATATATAACAAAGTATTTATATAGGTTCTGTAGAATCAACCAAACTTTAAATATTTGAAATTCATCGTTGGTCAAGGTGGGTTTATATTATTTAAATTTAAATTCGGACATTTTCTATCACAATTAGTAAAACAAAGTTTCCCACCCGTGGGCAGGATTAGATTCCAGATACCGAAACGTGAAACTTTGTTCTAGTAATCGTAATGGGAAATGTACTCAATACTAATTTAAATAACAGTAAACAAGATCAATACAAAAATATAAAAACGTTATCATTCAAAACATGCATTCTCCCTTTATGAGCTATACCATTATCAATTATTGCTTATTAAAAAATTATTTAACAAATCTAATGTGTCAAAAATAGTTATCAAATACTGTTTTAGACATCTTATTAAAAATTTTAATATTGGGGATTCATCCACCCTCTACCCATGAGGTATTAAGAAACATTTTCAGCAGGTTTTTTCAGTGATTTACTGTAACCTTAAGCTGCTTAAAATGTTTCACACAAAAAGGCTGAGATACAAAAAATAAATATATATTTTATTTTTCTCCATAAGAATTTTTCTCCATTGTTCGCTTTAAGACTATTGTATTTTCCATGGACAGTAAATTTAACTTTTTCTGATACTATATTGTAAACTGGTTTAAAGGTATTAGTCAAATTATTTCAAACATTAATATTTTCCCTTATAGTAAAAATATTTTTCAAACATAGAAACCCATAACTTCTGAACTGTAATTTTTACAGACTTGCGGTTGGTGGCATATTTTGGACTCTAAAATTCAATAAGATTTATTGCAGCAATTGAACAATACAGGTTGTAATAGGCATTGTTAATCGAATTACTATATTACTAATACCATACAGAAGTCAAAGTCAGTCTAAGTACAGCTATGCAGTATAAATAAATAAATAGCCAGCAGACAGGTGAATGATTAAATAAATGGATATATAAATAAATAGACACAAGCAATGGCAAAGATTAATTTTCAAAAATTAATTAATGCAATATGCATTGAAATATGTGCAAATTAATAATAGTCTAAACATGGTCAAGGATAAACATAGTGGCCCTCAATAATCTCTAAAACCAGTGTTAGTCAAAATTAGTTTGGCTTTTTTCTGGATAATGAGGACATTATTCACAGCAGACCTACTTGCCCAGAGTAACAGGCCATAACAAAAACCACTCTGGAATAATCCAAAATAAACGGATTTCAAATATTCTTTAGATATAATGTTTTTTAGTTGTTTCAATAAGTAAACTACTCTACTTAATCTTTTACAAACATTCTCAACATGCACATGTCACGACAATTTCGGATCTAAATAAATACCTAAGAGCTAAGATGAGACAAGGTCTGACTAGAACGTTGTTTTACGAGAAAAATCATTCTCTGAGTCTTGTCAACATTCATAAAAAGATTGCACTGTACCATTTATTGGCTTCCTGCAATATGTTATTAAAATTGAGATCAATCGAATCAACTGAGGGACAGGTAAAATAGAAATTAACATCATCTGCAAACAAAATGGAGTTACATTTAACATGCATGTCTTGGTCGTTGATTAAAATGAGAAAAAGAAGAGGGCCTAGTACCGACCCCTGTGGTACCCCATATTTAACCTCAGTCAGTTCAGAACCAGTATTGTTTGAAAACACCTTTAGCTGCCGATTACTGAGGTAAGAACAAAAGAGAGAATTTGCATTGTCAATTATTCCATAAGACTGTAATTTATACCACAGAATGTCATGATCAACGCAGTCAAAGGCTTTTGAAAGGTCGCACAATAATTTTCCAGTAGGTAAACCTAACTCAAAATTACTAAGTACAGAAGAGACAAACTCTCTGACTGCGGCGGTCGTGGGCATTCCATTTCTAAAACCAAACTTAATGAAATAAGTTTGATTTATTGAAAGCAGGTTGTTCTGTTCAAGAATTGTAGTGATTTGCGTTTTTATGATAGCTTCATAAACTTTTCCAAAAGTGGGGACCAGAGAGATCGACCTGTAGCTCACTAAAGCACTAAAGTTTTAAGCACTAAAACCCATGATATTTTAATGAAAACCGTTGGAGCCGTTTGTGAAAAGTCTTGTTTTTATGCTTTTTAAGGGATATTAGGGGTAAACTACCATTCAAAATAAAAAATTAAATAAGTGAAAAAGAGGCCGGCGTATTGTCAAAATTACACCCTTGTAGCGAATTTCATAAAAATTAGACCATCGGTGGTAATTTTAGACACAGACAGGCAGACATATCAGTCCGGAAACCATTATTTTATTCAAGAACCCTCAAAACTGACATTTCTTCTCTGTGGTCGAATCAGAAAATTTTGAAGGAAACAATACCGTACTTAAAACGAAGATACTAAGTACTAAACCCCCATGTTGTAGTACTATATACTACGAATGTACAGATTGGGGAGGAAGTAAAAGTGTACATAAAAACGTTTTACGAAGTTAGAAGAAAAGTTAAAACGTTTGAATGAGATTAAAATCAAAACTGTCATAGCGTCAACAGGTTCAATGGGTGGGGGCGGCTCGCGGCTCGCGGCGCGCGGCGTCGGGTGTTGCGGCGCCGGCGCAGGCGTCGACTCGTGGATTCTCAGCGTCGTTGTGGTATTGACGTATCGGGGTAGTTGGCAGTCGAGGTGGCAGTGCGATGTGTGATACGTGAACCTAGTGGTGCATAGTCTTCCATGGGATGTCCGAGGACTCGTGAACCCCACCATGCAGAAGGAAACTCCCCCAGGTCCAAGCACCGACCAGCAGTTCGTCGGACCCTACCGTCTGGACAAAACTCTGGGCAAGGGGCAGACAGGTAAATAAGCTCTGCGCTCTAACATCTGCAGTACACTCATTAAATATTACTCGTTATTTCCAAAATTATCGTTATTACGGTCGATAAACTAATGGGGTAAGAGTATAGACAATTAATTACATGTTTTCTGATATGTTTTCATGCGGTTTATCACCCGTAACACGCAAAAAGCAATAAATACATTCCTAAAATTAATCATTTCAATAGACTGTATTTACAGTATTCCATTTTCGCTATTTGGATTTGGTTTAGTGTCTGTTTCACTATTACCCCTTTGAATTCCGTAAATTTTTAAGTGATTGATTGTTTGGCCGGACATGGAGATATCGATCGGTTTTTAGGCACGTGTGGACCTAACATGAGCTATTGCTGGTATAACCCTACTCCGCTCGACCACAGCCATGTTCGATGCAGTTAGGTCCTTGATAGATTTTAGCCAAATCAACTATTGTAATATGTGTCAAACTAGAAGATCCGATATATCGTATCGCATATTTTGGATACATAACGATACATAATGCATCGTATTTAGTGGATCGAATACTAGAGGATCCGATTGTTCACAACCTAGACCGTGTTGCCACTCCCTTTGGGATGTCTATAACGGTTATTTTCCCTGTTTCCCGGTTTATTATTATATAATAAAACCAAAAATATTCGTATGAGAATTGTGTACAGAATGGAAAAGTTAGAATTTTATACAATCTCATTATAATATTGCTTACTATTGGACAAATAAAAACAATACGTATTTTTTGGACAATAACTGTAAAACGGAGCTGACAGTAAAATGTGAAGTAACGAATCAGTTCGTTATATAATCGTTGATTGGTGTTTTAAATTTTCTAAAAGAATAAATTATTACCTCTTAAAGACCACTAATTTATTCAAACACAATATCAAACTATGCAGCAATGAATAGTACAGAAGCTACTAAGATTTGGAAATCAGAAAATTTTAGGAAATAGTAGTACGAAGAACAAACTGCAATGGCACAGGAAATACCATAAATAAGTTTATATAAGTACTGAATGCAATCCAAAACAAATAATAAGAGAAACACAATATAAGGTAGTCCATTCATTTAACATTTTATATATTTAATAGTTTTATTTTTAAATAGTGCACTCAACCTCAAAGTAAAAAAGACTATACAAATCCTTAATTTAAATTAAAATTAACAAAAATCGTCCAAAATAAACGCTTCAAATAGGCGAACCCATTTGAATCCTAGAATAAATATTTTGGAGTTTCTACTCGAGGGGTTGGGGAGTAAGTATGATTAGAGTAAAGGCGAGGGGACGTGAGGAGTTTACAGCCCTTGTGTTGTCCGAGCCCCCGAGCCAGGGGCATGCGCAGTTTCACACACCGCGCAACTCTCCTCCTCACCCAATTACCTCTGAGAATCTTCGTCTAGCCGCTATTGACGGAAAAAAGATTCACACAACATAACGAGAGACACGCTAATCACTTGATTAAAGTCGGTAAGTGCAGAAGTTAGAACTCGTTTAAAATTAGAAAAAAACGCATTTGTCATCTTGTTTGTAGTCACACTTGTGACAACAAACTGAATCGTTAATGACACTAATTGAAGAGGCACAATGATTGAGAATAACCAAAGACAATTTTATTGAAATAAGAATTGTGTTTGGAATTAAGTGTAAAATTTACCGTTATTGACAGAAAACGAATATTTACATCTCGTAGAGACACGCTGAGCAAATATGACTACAACATCAACCGTTATTGACAGAAAACGATCATTTACATCTCGTAGAGACACGTTGAGTAAATATGACTACAACATCAACCGTTATTGACAGAAAACGAACATTTACATCTCGTAGAGACACGTTGAGTAAATATGACTACAAAATCAACCGTTATTGACAGAAAACGAACATTTACATCTCGTAGAGACACGCTGAGTAAATATGACTACAACATCAACCGTTATTGACAGAAAACGATCATTTACATCTCGTAGAGACACGCTGAGTAAATATGACTACAAAATCAACCGTTATTGACAGAAAACGATCATTTACATCTCGTAGAGACACGCTGAGTAAATATGACTACAAATCAACCGTTATTGACAGAAAACGATCATTTACATCTCGTAGAGACACGCTGAGTAAATATGACTACAACATCAACCGTTATTGACAGAAAACGATCATTTACATCTCGTAGAGACACGCTGAGTAAATATGACTACAAAATCAACCGTTATTGACAGAAAACGATCATTTACATCTCGTAGAGACACGCTGAGTAAATATGACTACAACATCAACCGTTATTGACAGAAAACGAACATTTACATCTCGTTGAGACACGCTGAGTAAATATGACTACAACATCAACCGTTATTGACAGAAAACGAACATTTACATCTCGTAGAGACACGCTGAGTAAATATGACTACAAAATCAACCGTTATTGACAGAAAACGATCATTTACATCTCGTAGAGACACGCTGAGTAAATATGACTACAAAATCAACCGTTATCGACAGGAACAAATCCCGTGCAAATGGTAGAGACGTGTTTATTAAGTATGACCACGAAATTAAATGTTATTGACAGGAACAACTAACTAAACACCTGGAAGCACACATGTATATCTCTAAGAGACACGTTAATAATGGATGATGACACAATGAACTATTATTGACACAAACAAAACCTGTACATTTTGGAGAGACACACTGATTAAATATGACAATTAAATAAAGAGTTATTGTCAAGAAACGAACATTTACATCTCGGAGGGATACGCCGAGTAAATATGACGACAAAATCAACCGTTATTGACAGGAAAACAAACCAGTTCAATTTGAATAGACATGCTAATTACATACAACCAGAAAACTAACTGTTATTGACGTCACAAACAAAATATTTACATCTTGGAGAGGCACTAATTAAATGTGACTATAAAATGTTACTGTCAAGAAACGAATATTTTCATCCCGGAGAGACACACTAATTGAATACACTAACTTGACCGTTATTGACTAGAAACCAACATTTACATCTCGTAGAGACACGCTAATTATGCCTTCAAAATCAACCGTTATTGACTCGATCAAATCGATAACATTTAATCATAATACGTAGCAATGTTTGAGAAAATATGATATAAACATCTCGAAAACACCGAGGAACATTTTGGAATAAACAATTTGAGTAGAAATAAGTTCATATCTAAGTTCAGGATAAATTCGTGACTAATATTAAGTTTAAAATCTAAAAATTTAACATTTTATGGAGAATAAATGTAAACAATACTACAAAACAGCTAAACCGTTTGACAATAAACTCAACAATATAGAGTACAAAACATTTATGAATTAAATATGCAAAATTATCAGTTACTAAACAGAAAAAAATTTAAACAAGGATACTGTAAATAAAAGCAGAAAAAATATTTACAAAATCGTGTTTTGATAGAAAATGTACGTTATTTTGAAGCCACTGTAACAAACCAATTAAGATGATTAAACTCTTTTGCTAACTCACCGTTTATACAAAATCATTGATCACAGGCTAATAATAACGTATGATAAAAACAGTAAATAATTTTGGAAAACGTTAAACATCGCTCAAACTAACGTCGTAGATTTCCGTGTCAAGAACTATAAACGCGATTTAAAGGCAATACTTTTGTTCAGTGCTATATTAATATGTATTAAATGAAAACTCATAATTATTGAGAAAATGTGTTTTAATTTTTCTAATTATTTTTATAATAATTTTATTAAAACGAGCAAGCTCGTACCAGTACTTACTATTTAATACACTAACTCGACCGTTATTGATCTGCTTTTCTCAGAAAAACAGGCTAATAATTATGAATAAAATATAATTACTCATGGAAAACAGACAATAACCCTGAGAGAAAATAATTAATTAGAATTATCCGTTCTTGACGAAAACACTAGCACATCTCACACAGACATCATGATTAAATATAATTACAGAAATAACAATAATTACTGTCGGGGAACACTTTGGTTGTACCGTTACATCTGCAATAATATGAATAATTACAAAATTAATAGTAATTGTAAATAGTTCACACAATTTACAATGAACATAAAAATGTAAATACCTTACCAACTAATAAATACCAGAAATAACAAGTATGACTACTATCTAAAATTCTATAATTATCAGAAAATAATCTACCTGTACAAATAGTTCATACAAATAGAGTTGACCTGTACAAATAAGTTGGCTGATTACAAATAGATTGATGTACAAATAGATTCTGACCTGTACAAATAATACAAAATAAGTTATACAAATAGATCTGACCTGTACAAATAGAGTTGGCTGACCTGTACAAATAGAGTTGGCTGACCTGTACAAATAGAGTTGGCTGACCTGTACAAATTTAATCTAAACCGTAAAATAATTCGCGACCTCCAAAAACCTTGTCGTTTTCGAATTAATAATTTAACTCATGAAGTGAAGTGTGTTTGTAAAAATCACATATGGATTTATTGTATGTGAGGCGCATTTATTAATTAAGAAAATTAATACGTTTATATGAATTAACTAACCTAGACAATATTTTTATATTTTATACAAGACTAACACGACAAGAGTACACCGAGGATTGCAATATGTATTTCATATATACTAGAAATAGGGACTAATAAATTGGGATACGTGTATGATTTACCGAAAATATAAATGTTTTGTGAAGAGTAAAAAATAAAAAAAAGAGTGAGAGCAAATAAATATAAATAACCTTTAAAAATAGAAAATACCCCCGTCGCAGCAGACCTGCGTACTCAGCGAATTTCCAAATCAATAATATAATAATAATAATAAAATATGACAAGTTTGGTCAAAATCTGTCGATAAACATGAGAATTATTTTCCTATTCTCCATAAGATTAAAATGGGAAAGAGTGAGTAGGTTTGCTGCTGTGAGGAACACTGAAAGTAGCCATTTATACCATCAAAAATTTTATTTTTAACATTTATACCAACTTTCATCAACATCTGTCCATAAATAAAGGAGTTTGCCTAATCTCCATATGATTAAAATGGGAAAAGAGTATGCAGGTTTGCTGCCATGATAAACACATAAACTATGATTTTTTAGCACAAATGTTTGGATCTCAACCATATGAAGCTAAATATCAAGTTTCATCCAAAAATATTAGATAATAAGTGAAAAATTAATTTTTCCTAATCCTCCATAAGATTAACATTGGAGCCTCAAAATACAACGTACTGTGTTTAGATTTTTTTATATCTCGGTAACCGTTGAAGATAGAGAAAAACTTTAAGGAACTTAATTGTGTAGTTTTTTAAGCTGATTCCAATGGTGAAATATAAAATTAGAAATTTTTAAAAATTACATGTGAAAACACAAAAAAACTCATTTTGGGGTACAAAACCCCCCCAAACTACCCGTTCCCATTGACCGATATGTCTGGTTTACGAACTCGTCCGAGCATTTGTAGGAACACACGTCTCTACCAAATTTGGTCTCGATCGGACCATTTTTACGAGAGTTATCATGTTCACAGACACACACACACACACACACACATATATATATATATAAATTTTAACGACTATTGTTTTTGGTCTCTGGGCACCTAAAGAAGAAAAAATAACATGGTCTCGGGCTTAACTCTTGCCATGAGACCTACGGTAATAGCTACTTCCCTATGGGAAATTCGCTAAAAAGATGCGAGGGTGAGAACATGGTTCAGAAATTAAACATAAATGAATAAACTTTAAGTAAACATGCGCGATCACAATTGTAAACACAGAATAAATTTTACCTAAGGACACAGTTAATTTATCTGAAAACGTTTTAATATAATTCCCTATTATAAAGACACCTTATTCATGTAGGAGTAAATGAGCAGGGTAACTGGTTCCATCGGCTGTTAATTTAGTTCTGTTAACTTATAAATATACATCAGGTAGCAGAGTAAACAATGAAAGTAACGTCCAGAAGAGTTCATCTAGGGCCTTTGCCTACTAGGGGGGTCTGTTGTTACCAAAGAATGATAAACAACAGTCGAGCTGACAACATTCGATAAAAACAAAACTACCTTGTTTATAAAATATTAGACTTTCTGCAATTACTTTGAAATACTTTTGTTTAGTAAACTCCTAAATTGAAATAGATTTGCTAAAAACTATGCGACTGTGGTTACTATGGAAAAATTGTTATTTTTCTGTGGTGTTGGGATTAGTTTGTTGAATACGAAAAAGAAAAATTGCCCATAAACAAAATATGGTACAGTTTATGTAAATCATGTGGTAGGGACGTACAGTAATAGCGTAAATTGAGAGGTTGATTTTCATCCAACGTAGTCATGATACAGCAATAGTGATGACGTACAGGATGATGGTAATTAGGAGTTGCACATGCAACAAACATAGCACATGGACAAGAGAGTCCTGTAAAGGATGTGGTAATGATGTGCAGAAATGTTGTGAGGAGAGGTTGTATTTCACACAACACAAGCTGCCTACTGCCATTGGACAGGATGCGCAAGTAACGTGCAGTAATGGCGTAATGAGGGGTTGTATTTCATACAACATACCTAGACAAGCTACGCACTGTCATGATACAGACAATAGTGATGACGTACAGCAATGATGTAATTAGGAGTTGCACATCACACAACATAGCACATGGACAAGCTAATTACAGTCCTTGTACAGGTTGTGCAAGTAACGTGCAGTAATGACGTAATGAGTGGTTGCACATCACACAACATAGCACATGGACAAGCTAATTACAGTCCTTGTACAGGTTGTGCAAGTAACGTGCAGTAATGACGTAATGAGTGGTTGCACATCACACAACATAGCTCATGGACAAGCTAATTACGGTCCTTGTACAGGTTGTGCAAGTAACGTGCAGTAATGACGTAATGTGGGATTGCAGATCACACAACATAGCACATGGACAAGCTAATTACTGTTCTTGTACATTTTGTGCAAGTAACGTGCAGTAATGACGTAATGTGGGATTGCAGATCACACAACATAGCTCATGGACAAGCTAATTACTGTTCTTGTACATTTTATGCAAGTAACGTGCAGTAATGACGTAATGTGGGATTGCAGATCACACAACATAGCACATGGACAAGCTAATTACTGTTCTTGTACATTTTATGCAAGTAACGTGCAGTAATGACGTAATGTGGGATTGCAGATCACACAACATAGCTCATGGACAAGCTAATTACTGTTCTTGTACATTTTATGCAAGTAACGTGCAGTAATGACGTAATGTGGGATTGCAGATCACACAACATAGCTCATGGACAAGCTAATTACTGTTCTTGTACATTTTATGCAAGTAACGTGCAGTAATGACGTAATGTGGGATTGCAGATCACACAACATAGCTCATGGACAAGCTAATTACTGTTCTTGTACATTTTATGCAAGTAACGTGCAGTAATGACGTAATGTGGGATTGCAGATCACACAACATAGCACATGGACAAGCTAATTACTGTTCTTGTACATTTTGTGCAAGTAACGTGCAGTAATGACGTAATGTGGGATTGCAGATCACACAACATAGCTCATGGACAAGCTAATTACGGTCCTTGTACAGGTTGTACAAGTAACGTGCAGTAATGACGTAATGTGGGATTGCAGATCACACAACATAGCACATGGACAAGCTAATTACTGTTCTTGTACATTTTGTGCAAGTAACGTGCAGTAATGACGTAATGTGGGATTGCAGATCACATAACATAGCTAATGGACAAGCTAATTACTGTTCTTGTACATTTTGTGCAAGTAACGTGCAGTGATGACGTAATGAGGGGTTGCACGTCACACAACATAGCACATGGACAAGCTAATTACTGTTCTTGTACAAGTTATGCAAGTAACGTGCAGTAATGACGTAATGAGGGATTGCAGATCACACAACATAGCACATGGACAAGCTAATTACTGTTCTTGTACAAGTTATGCAAGTAACGTGCAGTAATGACGTAATGAGGGATTGCAGATCACACAACATAGCACATGGACAAGCTAATTACTGTTCTTGTACAAGTTATGCAAGTAACGTGCAGTAATGACGTGATGAGGGATTGCAGATCACACAACATAGCACATGGACAAGCTAATTACCTACTGTTCTTGTACAAGTTATGCAAGTAATGTGCAGTAATGACGTAATGAGGGATTGCAGATCACACAACATAGCACATGGACAAGCTAATTACTGTTCTTGTACAAGTTATGCAAGTAACGTGCAGTAATGACGTGATGAGGGATTGCAGATCACACAACATAGCACATGGACAAGCTACTTACTATATTTGTAACGGATACAGAGGTTACCTTCAGTAATGATATAGTGAGGGTGTTGTATTTCATACAATATAACACCTTGACATAGTACGCAGTATCATCGAGCGGAAATGGTGATTATATGCAGTAATGATTGAATGAGGGGTTATATTTTATACAACGTAACACCTGAACGAGATACGCACTGTCATCGTACAGGAAATGGTGATGACGTAATGGTTATTGACTCTGAAACTGCGTTTCCCCCTGTATTTTTTGCAGTGCTTAAAAACCCCTGTAAAACCTTTTTTTATTCATATAATAATAATACATTAAAATTACCGGCAAAATATTTTCCTGTAATTTTGATATATATTTTCAAAATTAATAATAAATAAATAAATTTATTTATTTATTATTCTTCATCCTCTCATATAATCCTGAGAGTTTAAAATATGAAAGGTAAAATACAAAATTACATATATAAATTTACAAACATCAAATTCACATATTTGTTTTTGTGTAAATCAAACTTGCAAATAAAATTTGTTTAAAAGATATTAATAATATGCAAACGAGTACTAATTACAAGAAACTGGGGAGAAACAATTTTTTAACAGTCGATAAGTACGTAGGCTATCAGTCACAGAAGGTATTCGATAATTTAACAATAGTTTCTCCTAAGTCCAATGTTGGTTCCTCATTAATCAGTGGTTGCTCATTTGAAGAGGCAAATAAGGATTTTCATGAAATATTCCTGTCTTTTATTTTATTTAACTAAATCTATTTTAGGCTTACAAAATCCAGTTAAAATTACTTGAATTATCTCCTTAAAGAATTAAATTGAATTGTTAAAGTGGCAAATATTATTAATGTTTAACTTCGATTATTCTGTTACAATCCTAAAGCAAAATGAAACAAGATATTTCTTTGTTATTGAGTTCAATAAACCAACAAACCATTGTCGTATTTTAACTTAGCCGTATAAAATTTGATTAATTAATAATTAACTAAGAAGAGGTCAGTCAGAGGAAATTCTGATGAGTTTAAGGGGAATCGGTCTGGCAGAGGAGACACTGTATTGGTCCTCACGACCAGATCAATTCTGACGCTACTTCCCCTTTGTTTGTTTACAAGCTGGTGAGATAAACCGCACTATTTTCATGCAGCCACGTTGCCTGACGAGGATTATAACGAGTTTTAATCGGACGAGGGTTTCGATTACGTTCCAAGCTAGGCCGTAGCCTTATAGGAAAATAATTCCTATTTACTTAAATCTTTAAAATTATTTACTCTGGGTTTTTATTCTTTCTAAGTTAGAATTTTTATAGTCAGAGTACACGATTTTTGGGTAGGCGGTTCAAATCTTTCTTGACCGTTGCGCACAGACCAAAAGGGGACGTGAAACACAGCGACCGCACGAGCTAGTTGGGACTAATAGCGCTTAGATTTCAAACATGGATTTTTCTTGTTAATTGCTCATAGTATCAGTAGAAATAAATCAGACAATGAAAACACCTGATTAGGTGTTTAACTCTGATTAGAGTTAAATTGGCCGACAACGGCGATTGAATCTTGTAAATTCGAACGATCGTACCGACCAAATATCTTCATTTAAATACAACAAAATTGGGCAAAATGGCCTCTGGATTTTGTAAAATCATGTAAACACTTTAGTGTCTAAGAGTCTTCATCAATGGTGGGATATTTAATTTAGCCCCATAAAAACAATGTTAATTTTGTAAAAGCATTACTGGCCTTACGATAGTTATTTGAGTGAGAATTATTGAGGAAGATTCTTAGCGTATTAAATGACACACGCCCACCAAGGTAGCTCCGACTCGTTGGCGCAGTAAATCGAACAGCGCTCCTGGATCGAAACCTGTGGCGGAGACTGAAGACTGACGAACGGAACGGATGTGAGGTTTCAGTGGGCTGAAGGCCCACTGCGGCTGTTATAGGACTATGTCCTCTTCAGCCAAGACTGACGACTGACGACTCCTATTAGACTAGGCCTACGTAGCTTACGCCGCTACCATCGTTGTCTCTAATTCACCGGATAGTTCCTAGACCCACGGTGATGGGTAGTTATGGTTAAAACATTTACCAAAATAAGGTATAAAATTACCTTTGAAAATTTGTCAAATTGAATCGTATTGATTCGAAGGCTACTTATATAATTATTGATATTTTATTACTAATTTATAATTATTAATAACATATATATTTCTATATACAGGATGTATGTGAAATACACCGAAAAACTTTGAGATATTGTTTGTGAGGTCAAAACAAACAAAAAATGTCCTGTGAACACAGCCTATCTCGCTCCATTTTCCGTCTGTCGGTGTATATGTGTGTATGTTTGTTACATAACTTTCTATAACTTTAGAACCACTTGAGGTACTAGCTTCAAACTTAGTACCAGTATGAGTACTAAAAGGACCTATTTGTGTGCATAGTATCGAATTTCTAATTTTTACCATTTCAATTTTGCAACGCTTAATGACTGGGACGGTGGCGACGTCCTGTAATCCAGCTACTTGGAGGTCACTAATTGTGGATAGATGTGAGAGATGGTTGGTGGATGTGGCGTTCTCTGGTGTGAATTAACGTCCGCACTATTAAATACTGCGTTAATCCACAAATACCATCCTCATAATAAGACCAATTTGTAATTTGCCGTGGTTCGGATTCCACGTTAAACTGTAGGTCCATTAGTTGCCATCGGCTGTTGGGCTATTAATTAACAGTCCTGTCTAAGGAACATGTCAGCCTCAGTCAGTAACAAGACTACAAGATCGCGCCACAATCATCTTACATTCAATTTTCATTCATACTTGGCTTAAAATACCTACATTGTAGAATGGTTGCCATTTCACTGATCTAATCTAATCTAAATCTAATCTACTCAAAAACCACAAGATTTACAATTAAAACAAAAGACATAAAAGTTAATTTGTTGATTTGAAGTTGATATTTAATTTCTTTTAAGAAAATAAAAATTTTAATATGGCTATAACACAAATAACAAAAAACATTTAGTAAAGTACTACTTACCCAAATTGCCCATTAAAGCCCAAATAGACTAATGTAGCTTTAGAAAATAGTATTTACCTCCTTTGTTTTATGACCTTACTTAAACTTTATATTTTCTTAAAGAAAAATATAAAGTTTCACAACTCTTTCGTTTTAGTTTTTTTTTGTAAATTACATGACTTTTGAGTTTTTGAGCTTTGACAAATTTAAATGGCTGCCATTTTGAAATAGTAAAAAGTAAAAATTTAATACTTTTTTGAATTGAAATTTGAGCACAGAATTAGGTCCTATTAGTACTCATATACGTACCAAGTTTGTAGTTGATACTTCAAGTGGTTCCAAACGGTTATAGCAAGCTATGTAAAAAAATACATATACACCATATGTTTAGAGGACAGTTTTTGTTTGTTTTGACCTCAGCAACAAAACATTTTCGTAAACATTTTCGGTTTATTTCAGATACACCCTGTAGATTGCTAGACAATACCCTTCAAATGACTCTTATTACAATAAGTTTCCTGGTAGGAAAAAATGCCACAATTCTTGAAATCACACAATGTTTGAATCTAACATATGTTCTAAACGAAAATGAGTTAAAAGGGTGCAGGCACTGCAATCACGAGTACTCAACACTGCCATTGAATGATTTTCTAGACCACTCCTATGGTTCAGTTTGGACTTACCCATATATAATATATATATATATAATATTATATAATATTGTTATATAATACCCATAACCTATCCCAATAAAATACATCTCCCAACACATCGTTTCGAGTGGGATGAATTTCGTAATAGGAAAGTATGCGATCGTGGAAACCATATTGCAAAATAAACTAGATATTTATTCCAATGATATTACTCCAATATACTAACATTATAATAAAGTTCCCTCAAGAGTGGGACGACTAATATGAATATGTCTCAACACAATGTAGAAGCCATGAATATAAAGTCGCAATACACAATTCAATCATTATTTTGCTCGGCTTCTCAATTTCCGAGAAAATTTAGTGCAGTGTATCTTTCTTGAACTGCTTTTTTATTTCATCGCAGTCAATAGATAGTATTCTAATTTATTTTTCAATTAAATAATGAACTCAACTACATTCCGTTTTTATTGTAGTTCTTTCATAGGTTTGGGGAAAACATATTTATCAATTCTGATTATTGAAGTAGGGGTAGGGAATTTAATTTAGAGAAGTACAGCTATACAGTAACTACCCTTTAAAAAAGTATTTCTAATAGGAAACTAATAATCGTTTTAATCAGTTGAAAACTTATTATTTTTCGAATAGCGCTGTATTCGAACTCAAATTGTAAGTTGACATTTATTTAACGTAGTATAAGGCGATAAAAACATATATTTTTACGTAGATATGTTATTTTATAATAAAGGGTCCATTCATAAACAAAATTCGGCTTTTCATTTTGGGATGAAAAGTGCACTGGCCAAATAGGGAGGAACAGAACTGAGTCAAACAATTGTGTAATGGGCAGCTATTTTAGGAATACCGGCGAGGTATCTGTGGGAATTAATGGAATCGGGCCGAATGTGGCCGCCAAACTCTGATTCTGTTCCCGAACCTAATTTCCTTGTAGAGAGAATGATTGGTTTTATAAGGGGAGTTACTGCCAATGTTATGTAATTTTAACTCAATGCAGGATAACTTAAGTACTGTGAATAATATAGCTTTAATTGTTTTGTTACTTAAACAAACACCTGTTTAAGTAGTTCCTACCTAATACATTTCTGAAAATAAATATAATTTTTTTCTCAAAAAATTACAGTTTAATATTTTTATCTAGATTTATAGACTGAATGATATAAACCCCTTCAGTAGGGACCTAGTGTACAAGGTTAAAAGTACGTGGTACAATTTGGTTACCCTAACTAAAGTGATAAATGAGAAAATGTGCGTCAAAGTTTGAAATAAATACTTCCGGGAAGCCAAAGAGACGTGAGTGCTTGTTTCAATGTTCCCAACAATACCAGGAATAACCACATAACTTATGATAGTTGTTTTTTAGGTACAATACCATGACAAATATTTTTAACAGAAACACATGTGGGATACTTTTATACAAATAATACTAGTTTCTTGAGATGCTTGACAATATGCTCCTCATTTCACTGAGGCCCAGAAGTGTCTAAAAATATTAGAATTCTTATTGTAAACAACTTACATTTCTTACTTACTTTCAAAAGTTAACAATAAAATAAAATACAAACTGATTTTGAACTCGATCAACAATAAAGGATTTATTCATTTGTAAACGATGAATTCGTAATTATTCATATATTTTTTACAATCGCGATCTTTTAAACTATATTTTAGATCCTGCACAAAGTTTCGGCGAGCTCTGAAGGGGCCACGGGGCAAAACCTTGCGAGGGGCACAAAGAAAAATAAGTTACATAAAGGGATGTCTTTATATAACTTATTTTTCTATGGGGCCCCTCGGAGGCCTCCAAAGCTCAGAGGCCCCGGGGGATTGCCCCTCTGGTTGCCCCATTATAGTTACGCCACTGGCACGAAGCCTTTGGACTTAAGGGGCCTAATCTTATGGGGGTGAGATGGTTTAATGTTTTTTTTTTACTCTCTTCAACATTGTAACAAACTCTTTTAAGTGTATAGACGTTTTAGAAATCAAACGAATAAATAAACGTCGACTATGGTTTACTTTGGTACCGATGGTTTACTTTCATAAAATGCAGCTATAAAAATAATGATAACTTTTACTTGGATAATAATAATATTTTCATCCAGCTAATATAATATAATAATATAGACCAAATATATCTGATGTTGATCTCGTTTTCTGGAGTAAGCTCTAGGGAGAAATAACCGAATTTGAAACCAAACCACTTTTAGTCAATGCTACGAAGTTCAGATAAGTTTGTTAATCATTTGTTAATAGTGTTAAATGAAAATTAACAACCACTTGTTAAATAAGTTGTGTGAACTGGTCATGTACTGGTCTCATTCATATTTGATCCTGATTATATAATCGACGCGATAAAATCACACAAACAACTCTTACCATGCTGCGGAAACTCTATAATAATAATATTTTCGTCATTCTGAATAAAAAACAGCTGTTTTAGATGAACGTGTTGAAGAGCGAAATTTGTTCTTTTTCTTCCTAGGACTAAACCAATTATTATGAGGATTTTGTTTAGTCCTAGGCCGCAAAAGAACAACATTCCATTGTAAATAATCGATAAAGTAACTGCAACAATCACTATCGATGTTTCGTGTATTTCGGACATTCTACCGGATATCAATTGATACTGGATGTTGAGACCTGAAAGCGAATAGGCGTTATACTATGTCTGTCATGAAGAGTAATGTTACAAAAAAAATATTCTTATTCTTATTCAACCAATCAAGAAATAACTGCTACAATGTAAGTAACATATCAGCTGAAAGCGGCAAAAATGGTCGACAACTATTGATATTAAATTAGGTAATAATTTATGTTTTACGGGTTTGTTTCATTTTATTTGCAGTATGACGAAAAATATGGTTCATCACGTTTTATTTCGTGATGTAACCTTCCGCTGTGTTTATCCCCAGTATTTATGATGCAAATCAGTTTACCGCGGACAGTAAGTTCAACTTTGCTCTGAAACAAGTACCAGCAATAAATTCTAAGTACGAATTCTCGTAATTTAATTCTTGTTGATTTTTTGAACTAAATTTAGTGATGATACAGTAGTCAAATAATTTGAAACATTAAAAAATGTTTTTCCGATGAACAAAAAACATTTTGACTATAATTCTTGGACTCTCATGTTAAAGTCTTGCGGGTTGGGCTATATTATTTGGGACTTTAAGCACTAACAATTATGAAATTTCAATCAAAATGGTTAAAGCTGTTTTTGAGAAATTATGACTTTTCACGTTTTAAGGTTTTTTAGGAGAAAACTAACCTTTAAAGTTAAAAAAAAACAGGTACGGGTATTGTCAAAGTTCACCCTTGCATCAAATTTCATACAAATTGTACCATCTATCTGTGTGGTCTTGGGGTTGTTGTTACACAGAGAGATATCAGTTCGAAAACAGTTTTTTTATTCAGGAAGACTAAAAAGAATATTCTCACTCTCAGCTCAAACTAAAAAATTTCAACGAAAACAATACTTCCTCAATATACTATGTAGGCTGTAGGGCAAGAAAGTAAATATGTGCAAGGAATGAAAAACAATATTTGTGCAACATATATTACTACAAACTTTCGACTGACACAATCTCCCATTTCAGTCTGGGTAAACTGGAAATAGGTTATCTACAAAAAAACAATAGCCCCAAAATTACCCTAATTTTTATAAGGTAATTTTGCTGATAATGTTGGGTCCTTGTGTTTACAAGAACAGTCCACCCACCTGAGAGTTGTTATTTACAATTAAATATAGCCTACAAACAGGGAACTCCTAAAGGATTACCTACTATCTTCTAAATATTTCCAGTGGAGGATTTGAGGATAGGGCTTCCAGGCTGATCTCCCCCTCCCCAAAATACTAGGGTTTGTGAAAATTTTGATGAGTGGTCAAATCTTTAAGTAGGTTAAAATTACAATTCTGTGTTTACATTCAAGTATATAGACGTACTTTCGTATGGTTAAAAGATTAAATACTTTCTAAAGTTAAAGGAAACAAATTATAAAGAACCAAGAGCAATGTGCATATAATTAATAAAACGATTTGTATCTTCCAGAGGGTCAGAGAAATGTTGAAAGTGGTGTTATATGGTTTTAAATGGCAACATTGAATAAATTTCATCTTAATATATTATTTATATACCCATTAAGAATTATTAATCACCTTCTTATGTTAATGGATAGTTTGTTCTAGTTGTAACATTTAAAATGCTATAAAATTTCAAAAAAACATACACTTTGAGGACCACCCTCTAATTTAAGTAACACCAATAGCTCACCAAATAACTCATTCTATATTTGGTACAGGTATGGTCAAAAAATATCAACTAATGAAATTTGATACTTTCACATATTGTTTGGTTTTAAATTGTCTCAACATTGCCTGAATAGAATTTCACCTCTTAAATAATAAGCCTATATTTATGACACATAACCCATTAAGAATTATTAATCACCTTATCTAACAGACTATGGATAGTTGTAGTTGTAACATTTATAATATGAATAAATTTTACATAAAAACGATAATTGGCCATGTAGCATTTAGCTTAACAATACAATCTAATATTATAATATCATTTGAGATTCATTATTGGTACATGGTGGTTATGTTATTTAGATTTAGCACATTTCCACCATGATTTGATACTTAGTCACATATTTGACATGTTACAGGGCTAGTTAAGCTGGGGATACACTGTGTCACTGGAAAGAAAGTGGCTATAAAAATCATAAATCGTGAAAAACTCAGTGAATCGGTGCTTATGAAGGTAAGCTAGTACTACGTCATTATTATTTATACAGCTTTCTTTCATTTCAAATCTTTATGATCTGAGTTCTTCAACAAAGTTCTCTCATTACTTTTCCTCAGTTGTGAATACCATGATATTAAAATAATTTTACATGAACAGAAAAAATACAATTCATGTATCATTAGAACAAAACAAGAACAAACAGAGTCATTTGTTTAGTGGACCATCATTCATTGTCTTAGTGACATCAGTCATGCACACAAGAACACACTCATCGTTTTTAGTAAACACAAAACACAAAACGTTCTTTGTCTTAGTGACATCAGTACAGAACAAAACAAAACACGTTGTTTAGTGACCATCATCAGACATGCACACAAGAACAAAACAAACATCATTTTTAGTGACCATCAGTCATGCACACAAGAACAAAACACGTCCACTCATCGTTGTCTTAGTGACCATCAGTCATGCACACAAGAACAAAACACGTCCACTCATCATTGTCTTAGTGACCATCAGTCATGCACACAAGAACAAAACACGTCCACTCATCGTTGTCTTAGTGACCATCAGTCATGCACACAAGAACAAAACACGTCCACTCATCGTTGTCTTAGTGACCATCAGTCATGCACACAAGAACAAAACACGTCCACTCATTGTTGTCTTAGTGACCATCAGTCATGCACACAAGAACAAAACACGTCCACTCATCGTTGTCTTAGTGACCATCAGTCATGCACACAAGAACAAAACACGTCCACTCATCGTTGTCTTAGTGACCATCAGTCATGCACACAAGAACAAAACACGTACACTTGTCGTCGTCTTTGTGACCAGTAGGCGTGTTTTGTTTCTTATGTGCACGGTATTGTTTGTAAGTATTTAAACTGCTTTAAACTTTTTTATTTTAGCTTTATACCGGCTTAGTTCGGATTATATACTGATCGTGTTATGTTCTAGATTCTAGCTCACCTGAGGATGGAATCAGATCCCAGAACCCGAAATATAGTGAAACTTTTTTCCCTTAAAATCATGATGGAAAATGTCCTTATTAAAAATCTAAATCACGGGTATTCTTATATAGTTGAACAAAAATTCATAAAAAATTTAAACAATGATTATAAATTGTGTAAATATTTAAATACCGTAGCTTTGGACTTCTTGCTCAGCCTACAGTATAGACTTAATGAGCAAAACATACATGTAAATAACTGATATTTTAATTTCAAATAACATTTTAAAATCTTCTTTGTTTTTTATGAGTGCAACTCAATTTCTTTTGTACAACCCACAGTTATATTGTTAACAAAATAAAATTGGAGCTACCCTAGGTTTTTATAATAAATGATTTCATAAAACCAATCCGGCCAATGTTGCACCAACCAATATATAAGTTGGGCCAATGTTCAGCTGTGTGAAATGATGGTAGAATGATAAACCCAAAATTATGTTTTATGATCAATGTACCACTCATGAAACTGTTTCCAAATTAGCACTAGTTGACTGTATACCTCATTAACACAAATCGTGCGCTCATGAGTATAAAATAAAGATTATTAATTTATTTATTTCTGTTTTTCACCTAAAATGTATGGTACCTAATCACTTTTCCCTTTAGGCATCCATAGTAGATTTTTAAACGTAAATGATTTTTTATGAGTTTATAAAGTTATATTGCATTGCTAAACTCGAACATTTTAAAACATTTATGGGATAGTATACAGTTAAACACTCTGGATGTATACGTCATCTGTCGATCTAGTATTTGCTACATATATAATTGTAAATTACCTTATCTGTGTTTAATGTAATCTGTTGTTTTAGGTTGAGCGAGAAATTGCCATCATGAAACTTATAGATCATCCTCATGTTCTTGGACTTTCTGATGTTTATGAAAATAAAAAATATTTGTAAGTAAATATAATAAACATACTATATTATGCCTGATTCGTTAATTGGGCATATATTATAATCAGTCGACTTTAAAGTTAATATTTTTAAACAATTTATTTTTAGTCCATAAGTAATTCTGATCTTGATCAAAATTATTTCTTGTTCCAGTTCTCTCAAAACGTGTAATTTACCTACTTTTTTCAATTTTAAACCATCTAGAAAATTGAAAATTAAGTTAAAAATATTTTTAGTTTGTGGATAAGTAAACTTATACTATAAACAAATATTTCTTTCGGATTTAAATACATTCTTTTAGCTCTTCCCTGTTGATAGATTTTGTGGTTAATATTCTAAATCTCTAAGTGGTTAACTAAACTCTATAATTTTTTACTGTTCCCACAGGTACTTGGTGCTAGAGCATGTATCAGGAGGAGAACTATTTGATTATTTAGTAAAAAAAGGAAGGCTGACGCCTAAAGAGGCAAGAAGGTTCTTCAGACAAATTATATCCGCCCTAGATTTTTGTCATAGTCATTCAATTTGGTGAGTATATAGATAGTTTTGTTAATTTGTTTTATTTGCTTACTATCATTCTAAAAATTACAATTTAGATTATCTCTTAGATACTTAATAAGATGTTCCACATAATATTAACAACATAGGGACAATAATACATTTTTATTGGTTGTTGTAGAGTCACAAATGACATTCACTATTCTTATTCACTTTTGGCTTATTATAGTTCCCTAATTTTTGTATGTGGAGATGATCTTATTGTGTAAATATTTAATCATGAAAATCAAATTTGTTCTCAAGATTGAAAATGTATATTTGCACTAAACAACCACTGTTGAAAAGTATATCCGTTTATACAAGAAAAATACATTCAGTGCCGTTCTATAACTACTATAACTGAAATGCACATGCTGCTTAATTACCTTTTCTTTCCATAGTCAATGCAAATTCAATTTTGGGTCACATGCTGCTTTATGATTGCCCCCTGCATCAGGCTGTACCTGATTAAATTTAATTTTGAGTCACACTGTTTTATTTTTTTCATGTTCAAATATTTGTGTAAAATATGATACAGTATACAAAATTAACTTTTTTCTACGTTCGTAAAAATTCACGGAGTTGTCTGCCTTGAACGGCTATCAAAACACCAACTGCACGACGTAGATTGCTCAAAATTATAAAGTTCCCCACTGGTAGATTACAGTTGATGGCAGCAATGTCGCATTTGGAGTAACTGCGAGGGAAATCCAAAAAGTCACTGACTTATCAAACTGCCCTCGTACTCTATTTTTATACTCGTGACACATGCTGCTCACTCCCTAAGATAGTATTTTACCATTCCAATCTTAAAGTTCTAATCTATTTTTTATGTTTTGCCCTTGAGCTACTGTAATTATAGTATTATAATTTTAATTACCTTTTTATTTTCAGCAACTCAATTGTCGTTTCTCTATACTATGACTTTCTCTCTTCTTCATGTATCGTAACCTTGTCATAGTACAGCACGACAATTGAGCTACTGAAAAATAAAAAGGTAATTTAAAACCATTACACTGTAAAGCTGTGACTCTCTGATTTATGATTCTGCCAAATAATTGATAATATATGTGCGATTGAAGAAATTATAAGAGTTTTGGTTAATATACTTAGGCGTCATAGCAGCTAACTATAATTAATTAATTGTAAAAGGCCACATCACACACTGTCAAAGATAAAGCTTTAAAATGTCCTCAAGGTAATAATATTATGTTGGCTTTACTCTGCTATGAATGGAAAGTAAAGCATACAAATTATAATACAGATGTGACCAGTGTACCTACAAATATTTTTGTGGGGGGAGATTATTAATTTGTAAGTCCATTATGTATATATGTCGATTATGTATATTTACATATATTAGGATTTCAAGAGGTGATATATCCAAAAATCCACTTCTCAGGGTACACCACTGGATGTGACAGTGACAGTGACCTGTTACCCGTTACCTGTATCTGTTACCCGTGATCTGTAACCGGTTGACCTGTATATTCAGTCCCAATAATATCCAAATGTGTCAATCCAATAAACCAAAAGGAGACAGAAATTTGTTGAATTTAATTATTAAATCATACAATTCTACAATGAATGAACCTGTCTTGCTCCACTAAACAATCTTTGAAAACTGATGACTTGACAACAGCATTCTTGAATTAATTATAAAATAGGGCTCTACTAGAGTGGCTTAGAGGGAGCAAGCAGCAGCAGCAAGATTTTTGCATGTTGTTGGCACGTTGGGAGGAAGAGCGTACACTTCCACTGCGTTGTAATGGGAGTGAAACACATGTTCCAAAGGTGGAGGAGTGACTGAGCCTACTAGGAGGAATATCCAATACTGGACTGTTTTCCAATACTGGTGCTGATTGGTTGCCACACTTGGCCCTTTATACCCCACCCAAAGCTCAAAGTGGTTACAATCCTATGTTGTAATTAATTCAAGTGTAGAATACTAAAGGACACCAAATAGACATTGGCATTGACATCTCCCCAAAGCAGATGTGGTGGTAGTAGCAAACATACTAATATAACACATGTGTCTTCATATGAAAAACGGCAATTGTTTAATAAAAGCAGAATTAAAGCGACTTTTATACCAGCCACGGTTTTTTAAATTTGAACAAAATATATGCATTGCTACAAACAAAACTATGATAATAATTCAGTTTCTTTTTTTCAGCCATAGAGACCTAAAGCCTGAAAATTTATTATTAGATGAAAAAAATAATATTAAAATTGCTGATTTTGGAATGGCATCCTTGCAACCCGGAGGAAGCATGCTTGAAACTAGCTGTGGATCACCTCACTATGCCTGCCCCGAAGTCATTAGGGTAAGGTTGACTTTTAATGTTTTGTATTTAAGACTATGTGACAATTTTTAATAATGAAGCCAAAGCATTCTGTTGTCCTCTCATGATTTGTGAATGTCTGTGATAAATTATCATGACATGCAATGAATCAACAGTGTACAAGGAATGCTTAGTTAGAAGCATGTCTCTAATTCTTCCCTAATCCGGTTAACAGCATCTAAATGGGATGCATCTGGAAAAGTCCTGATATGAGGTACTCAAATGAGTGTTGGTCTTAACAGGAAAGCTGACCTTAAAGAATAAAATTCTAATCATTGTTTATTGACATGGGATTAGATTTGTTTGTAATCCTTTATTAAATTTTCCTAGAGGTGGATCAATCTTCCTCAGTAGTGGAGTAAGAAATCTGATTCATTTTGTACAAATTTATTTTAGCACCTTGTAAAAGCTGTGTACTGTGGTTATGAAACAAGTTTCTACAAGGCATGAACAATCTTTAAACAAGGCTTTAATTCTTTTCATTGCAAGATCAAATATAGGCCTACCAAAGAACTCTAGAAAATCATATTTTGTTTGTACAAGTCATTGAGTCATTTACCAATCCTATAAACAACAATTTTTAAATTTGTTTACCAGATTGTACTTATATTATTTTCAGTTTTATGTTACACAAAGAATGGCTGTTGTTTTAAATAAACATAGATTGCATAATTTTTCATTAGACATTCAATTCACTCATTTTATCTTAAATTTAAATATTAATTTAAAAAGCTCAATATTTTAATAAACTTCTTATAAACCCACCAAAATTATTGGAATAGTGTTTGTAATTAGTGTTAATGGGTGAAATCTTTTTGCTCAAAAATGTTATTTCATTATTCACAAATTTCGAAGAACAAAGTATCCATCTCTGTTTTATATAAATAGTAAAGTTATGTAAATAAAATGTAAAAAATTTGGCGGCCAATCGTGCACAATCGCTTCCCAGTTGTATTGGCAACTGTAATTGGAAACAATTGTCTAACAAAAAAAACTATGATCATTTTTGTTAAATATCAAGTTTCAATATAAAAATCATCTTTGGTTTCTATTTTAAAGATAAATTCATTTACATTTTGGTATTCTTTCTACTAAAAAAAACTAAATAAGAATTTTGGTCACTGTATCTTGGATAACTCAGATAACATTTATTTTTATTTAAAATATTGGTTTATGGATTAGTGGGGAAAATTGTTCACCCTATATGTTTGGGATCTTTTGTTTTTAATCTGATAAGTATTAATTTAATAATTATGTAATTTTCTTAACGATTTTCTCTGATTGATTTTGATTTGTTCAGCAATCAAAATTGGGTACATAGAAAAACTGTTAAATTACCGTAAAGTCATTAAAGTCTAGTGGCAGACTACCCTATCACCTCAGTTCCTTTTTCTCCTTACTGGGGGGCCTTGATTCGCTCCCAACTTAGCCTGAACACTAAGTTGGACTTAAATTAAAGTCCCCTATCTCCTGTCCACCTGGGAAGGCTGCCATATAGGAAATATAGGTGAGAAAGGATGCTTGCTTGGCGTGCTCTGGCGTGGATTTGCTAAGGGGGAGGAGATGTGCTGTTGTAAAGTGTATACCATCAAATTAAAAGCTGAATGCTCCCTAGGGTAAACCCTTCCTTGTCTGAGGAACTTTTGAGTCCATAAGTTGGAGTAAGAATCCTCTTTTTAGTGCATAACAGTGTTGCATAACTCAAGCCTAGATCCTAGATTCCGTAGGAAGACTTGCCTAGCCTGCTTTGCTGGGATCTCTTGATCCTCTACAATCTCACATATATCATCTAATTACAGCAAAAAATTTAAGTATGTAAAGGTAATGTAGGTTTGTTTTGGATGCAGGGTGAGAAGTATGATGGCAGAAGGGCGGATGTTTGGTCGTGTGGTGTCATCCTGTATGCACTTCTGGTCGGGGCTCTGCCCTTTGATGACGACAACTTGCGCCAGTTGTTGGAGAAAGTCAAAAGAGGAGTGTTTCACATACCACACTTTGTACCTCCAGACTGTCAAAATCTACTTCGAGGAATGATTGAAGTTAACCCAGAGAAAAGACTTACAGTATGTATTCAGTATAAATTTTCCAATAATAGACATAAGAGCACTCCTGGTTTTTATATAAGATGTTTCAATTAAATTCTATTCAATTCCTTTATTTCATATACATATTTGATTTACAATGCAGTTATATGTTATATCTCTCTAGCTAGATGGCTAATTGTGAGATCAGCTATTTCTGTAAGTAATGTATAATATCATGATTACAAAAATTTATTTTTCAAATAATTTTACATACAGTACTATAATATAAATATATGAATTGTGCAATGTAGGGAATTTTATACGCGTAGGGATGAAACAAATTATAAGCTGAAGGTTGTCAACCCTGAACAGACGATTCCTGATTAGACACAGGGAAAGTGGAAGTTGTTGTTCTAAGGAAAAGTATCTAACTTGAACATGTAAAATGTACTTGCGATCATTCAATGTTAAATAAAGTGCTATCCTTTGTGTAGATTACCAAAATCCATCACCTCCCGAACCATAACAGTGTACAGTAGAACCTCCTGATATCCGACTCCTTCCGATAACCGACCGTTCCGTCCGTACGTTCATCTATGTTTCCCACGCTCCCGTCTTTCTTGACAAAACATAAAAGACTTATTCTTCAATTACATATAAATATTATTATTTTTCAGTTATTATACACGTCTTGATGTTTTAATTGATGCAATATATCTACGATAAGGTTTATTGCAATGATGCTTGGCTATTTTTCTTCCTAGGGAATGTGTTTAATTTGCTCTTCCCGATATCCGGCTTTTTGGCCGTTCCGATCATGGCCGGATATCAGAGGTTCTACTATACTATAAAGCGTACTATGTTAATAAGAACCTTAATAATTTTTAAACATTTGTTACAATGATAATAAAAGGACAAGAGAAGGAAAGAGGAAGTAAAAGAGCTGTAATAAATCTTTGAAAGGGAAAATTATGAAAAACTTGCTGTAGAAAAACAGTAACAAAAGGGCCTCTGAGAATTAGACTGAATAGAATAGAAATCATGGGTTCTAGAACAGTGTGCCACTATTATGTTTAGTTTTGTTTGATCTAAAGCACTATGATGATTTTGATTTTCTAACAGCTTGCTGAGATCAACCGACATCCTTGGGTGACAGCGGGGGGAAAAGGAGAGCTCGAGCTGGAACTTCCGATGATGGAAGTGGTCCAGACCCACATCATCCCTTCCGTAGAAGAAATGGACACAGATGTCCTACAAGCCATCACTAGTCTAGGATGCTTCAAACATAAAGACAGGCTCATTCAAGACTTACTAGCTCCTAAGTAAGTTTGTGTTCAGGCCTAGGCTGATTTAAACCATCATCTTGGATCCTCCATGGAGCTGAGCCCCAATATCCTAAAAAATCATAAGTATTTAATTTCAAAAGGATAAATAAATGGAAATAAATAAAATTCTTTATTTTTCCAGAATTTACAAATACATATTTCTAAACAAGTTTAATAAACTATAAGATACAATTTTAACACATTAATTACATTTCCATATGCGTTTCGCACTTGAAACGATTATGGAAATGTATTAATGGATAGCCCGCTCTTTAGCAAGTGCTGTGTAGAGGTGGCATCTAGTTTTTTACAGTGCAGTTTAAAATCAGCATGCCATGTAACTCCCTACCCAACTTCTCTAATAACAAATAAGTGTAAACAGAACAAATAACTAACCAGTAAACAAAAAATAATTAGCGCCAAAAACATAACTACTTCATTATCATTAAAAACTACATTTAAACAATGGTATTTTAAAATATTTTTTTAGGAAGCATTACAGTGAAGCTAAACAGTGATATACTAAACAATGTAGTAAAAAGACTAATGATTATTATATACACATCAACAAGATACAATGACAGAACATGCATTTTTTTAAATAGAATTTCATAAAAAAGAAAACAATTCCTCTGTACTTGCCAGAAAGGATAACAATACAAATCACATATTAACCTATAGATATTTCCACATAATTTTTGGTCAGTAACCACATTTTGATGTTAGGTAGGAATGAAGAAATTGTTGTTGAGGAGGAAAAAAGTGGGAAAATGAATGTCACGATTTTATACTTACTTACATGGTACATAAGCCGTGTAAGAATAAAATCGCTTATAAGCCTCAACTCTTGGATTTGGAATAGATACATAATTTAAGTTTTGCAGTCGTTTAGAATACATATTTAAATTTCCTCTTAAGTGGTTCTCCCTTTGAAGAAAAATTCTGAGAACACAGAAAATGTATAAAATGTGGAAAATTTGTAAAGCCAAAAAGCCACAAAGGAAATGACGAATCATGCCTCCCTGCTCCACTTATAATACTTTAAGTATCTTGTTTTGACAAACCATCAGTGGGTACAGGGTAGCATAATAAGTTCCACCCCAGCATGATAAACCATACTGCAGTTTTGAGTTCACTAATGAAAAATATACAGTTTTGAAAACCGATAATGGACGGATGAATTGCAAAAAACAAAACTTTCTCAGAACTGTGTAGACATAGTCTTTAATTTGTTATCCTTTCAATTAAGTCTTTCATCTAAAATAATACCTAAAAATTGCCTCAACTTTTTCAATTTTATTACAATTACTACAAAATTTATCTTGTGAAAGAAGACAAGATTTACAATACATTGTCTGGCTCCTCAATATTTTAGCATATTCAGTAATCTGGCATTGTGTTCCCACAAATAATTCAGTAAATTTTCATATGTCGTATGAAATATTAAAATCCACAACAAGAGCTCTTTAGTGTTTTACCGATTTGGCGATAGAGATGATTGTTGCACTCCTAGCAGCAGTGTAACAAACTAAATCGACAAAGTATATATTATACCACATTGATGGCATTGTGTTAGCTTTCTGAAGCTTCAAAATTTCAGTCATATTACTGGAAAAAACCTACAATTATGTTTGGCACTCCAGCAATCTGGCCAGAAAAGGGCGTAACATGTGAAACTATTAACATTCACATCTAATAATGAAAAACTCGCTTTCTTTTCTTTAAACTGCACACAAAATTATTTAATTACTGTCCCTATTCAAACTTAAATTATTTAGTATAAAAATATGAATGTTATTTATTAAACCTCACAACAAAGTCTTTGCCTTCCTACATAATATCTGAAAGTTTATTATCATTATCGTAACATAGGCTGCCACAATGGAAATTGTTTTTACTTGGAAACGGTCGCTTAATCCAAGAGGCGAAGCAGTTGATTAAGGTTGGTGAAGAAAGCTTCCATTGTAGCATGTTATTTCCTTGTGTTGGCGTCTTAACATCTATATATTTCTATTGTTGTATCTGAAATGCATTGTTTTATATTCCAGTCATAACACTGAAAAGGTGATTTATTTCTTATTACTGGAACGGAAAAGAAGAAGGCCAGCGGTGGAAGACGAGACGGAACAAGTAGTAGCACGAGTCAGGGCGGAGAGCAATGACCCGCCTCGGAAGAGAGTTGACACTTGCCTTATTAATGGAACTAATGTTATGCAGTTTGCACAAATCAGTGAAGGCTCCCCTGTTACTCCTAGAAGACAAAATCTCCAGTAAGAAATTAATATATCATAATTAATAAGTTCCTTTACATATTAGCTCTAAATGGCTTTCTGATTGTTTTATTACACCTCAAAGGCCATAATTGGGAAAAACAAAATTGTTACAAAAAGTCTTTTGGCTACAAAAGTGAACAGCTTCCCTTGCACATTTGGATCCCCCTTGTATATTGAAAGACAATAAACCTTAAAACTTGGATATCTGAATCCCAAGAATCCCAATATTGGTTGGTCCACTCTGAGATAGATTGGTGTCTGCTTCACACTAGTTTGTTTACTTGACACTCGGGCATGACACCGGGTCCTGGGGGCTGGATGGTCTTGGAGTTGTTTCCTCTCCCTTGCCAGGTCAGGACTCAGACTGTCTTCTCCTTCCTTACAAATCCTCATGAATCTTTTCTTACCAGTGGCTGTACAAATGATCAACTAAGGTCACAGTGTCTGGCCAGCTTTGCTTGAGCCTCCCTATTCCTATTCTTACAATTTTGTCAAAAACAATTCTTTGCATATAGTTTTGACTTGATAAAATTAATGATGAATTTTAAATGTATTTATACATAATGAATATGAAAGACATCCAGCACAATAAATGATTTTTGTCGGGGTCTGAATTAGACACTTGTAAAGAAATGTATTAGCTCATACTTAAACAGAATCACTAAATGACACATTTCTAACAATTTCAGTGGAAGAGTTCCTTTTTTTTGCATGGTATAGTTTTATTTTGATTGTATACAATATGATAGAAAAATACAAAATTTATTCTGGCTATTACAGTACAAGGCTGGATTTAGGGCCTCTAAAACCCTATATAGGTTTCCGGGGTCCTCTGACAATGGCAAAAATAATCATTACAAATAACCATAACTTCAAAAAATTATTATTTGTAAAAGTATTAACATGTCTTCTCTGGCAATGAAATGCTAGTAAAAAACTGTGAATAATTAGTTGTGTTATGAAATAATTATGCAAGGGATATTTTGATCTGATACAAAAATACCGTGGTGGTTGTGAGAACTCACTTGTTCTGAATAGCTGGATTAGAAGAAATGAAATATGCTCAGCTGATGAACAAACGAGAAGAGCATAGACAAATAGGAGTATGAAAACATAGAACTTTTTGATCTAGAATCATAAATGTGTTCAATCTGTGATTTCCTCAATTGCAGTACGTTGTTCCTTTCCTATTTCTTATATTTCTTGGCTCTTTTGGACCAGGATACATGGTCTATATTTTTGAACAGTTTGATGAATCATCATGCCTTGAGGCTGGATCCGAATCTGGAATCAACCTGGAAGCTGGATGGGTTTGGTTCCTTATATCCAACAGCGTGACAGTTTTTCCATTACTATTCATCTATCTTTAAAGGTCATAGATCAATCAGTTTTGTTTGCAGCTTGCAAACCACTACTTAACACACAATTCAAAATTACCTTTGAATGACCATGAGATTTACCTTAGTTTACTTTTCTTAGAATTAGGTAAACCTACCATATCTTACCTTTCCCATCCTTATGCATTCTTTCTCCCTGATGGCTTTACAATATTCCCAACAGGTCTAACAGGAAAAACGTGTCTTACAGGCTTTGCTGGGGCCTCCTATTCCTCCAAAAGCAACATCTAATCTCTACCTTCCTTTGTGTCTAAAACTAGTAGATCCCATATTATTGTGCAATCTAGTAGTCTCAATGAACTCCATGTACACATTGACAAATAATTATTAATGAATATTATTTAATTAATTATAATTTAAGTGGTTACTGAGTATATTTGATGAAACTCTGGCAATTTTTAGGGCGAGGCATCACAATAGAAGAGGCAGTAACCATCTAAGTACAAATGCTCAGACTACACCAATCAACTTCACTAACAACACATCTAGTCTTGCCTCTCCACTCCCCCAAAGGTAGTCAACAACAGAGTTTTATTATGTTTTATTATTTATATGCATCTATTAAGATCAAATTTTATGAATCAAATATCTTTTAATTTTGGTTGATTTAATGAAATCACTCTTGTAAAATGAAAAATTGAGGCTAAAAATTTAAGTAGTATGAGCCGCAATAGTATTATTGATAAAATGGTTTTAAATTTGGTATTTTTAAAAACTGTTCAGGAAAAATCAAGAAAAAGATTGTTAACAACTTATTCACAGAAAACACAGATGGTTTTTCTGATCAGCCGCAATGGTTCCTATTGTGTGACCTCCACTTGTGTAAGTATTTTCCCCTGGATCTTTTAAGATAACCAAATAGTGTTATTTATAGTGTTACATCTTTAATATATATACAAAATCATTTTTGGGCATGTAAAAAACATATCACATTATACAAATAAACATAGTAAAAAATATCCTTACGGGGGAAATTGTTATCTTATGATGTCTTCTCTTTACATATATTTAGTTATTTTATTGTTTTATGATCTATTTACATGTCAAAAATTCAAGGCACTGAATACAAATATGAGATATATATTATATTTATAATGAAGTTCATAGTTATGAGGCCCTAAATCTGTATGACTTAAGGGTTAAAAATTTGACTGCTGAAAAATTTATCAAAATAGGTACCTAATAGATGCAGAGTTTTTCCTTTAATTAATCCCAATATCAATAAATTTCTGAAACGTTCTGAATTTGGAGCACTTAAAATCTCAGTAACTGATCGATGTAATGATTCAGGATACAAAATTTGGCTGACCTGAACATAAAATACATTGACTCCAAGATCTGAATACATTGATCCATGCTTGATTTAAAATGTGCAAGTTTTCTTACTTCTTTGATAGCTCTCAATAGGATGGAAACTATTTATGGAAACTAGGATGGAAACTATTTTATTAACTATAAATAAATATCTGGTTTTATACAAAACCATATAATTAAACTGTAATGATTTTGGCCTTAAAACTTTATTAAAAATTTTACTTAGAGTTTTAATTAATTTTCAAGTACAAATTCGAAAGAAAACTGTTTTGTATCTAAAATTAAAAGGTTTAAACAATGAGACTAAAGTGCTCATGGTCATATAGAGTGAGGGTTGGTCAGCTTGAAGCGGTCTGCCTCCAACCTGTATGTTGGGGGGGTTGATGTCTCATAAACAAGAATTAGAATAGTAAGTGGAAGAATATGCACGTTCTATCAGAACAGGAAGTCATAACAGTATAATAAGTTGAAGGTAAACGTATTGTAATTTTAAAGCACACAGTTGTAAAAATAGCATTAGCAACCAGTAACATTTAAAAATAGCTAAAGATAGAAAAAGGTTTTTATTTAAAGTATTCATTTTCCTTTCCTCTAATTGATGTTGTGTGATGCTGTTTATGACAAAATGGTAAAATAAGAGCAGATAAAAGGGTGCAGGCTGCAGCCTCTTTAAATATGTACGGTTTGATGTTAAAGCGCAAAATCAGGATGTATTTAGGGATTTTAGGACATTTGTAATCAATCCATAAAACCTTACACAACAATAATTGTAACTTTACATAACAAGGTAGACCTTTAAAGTCGTTGATGGTGTAACTTAATACTATTAATAGAATGGGTCCCCCGGAAAAGGTTCCAAGCGACTAAATTTCTGAAATGGAGATATTTAGTGGAAAAGATTCTAGATGCTACTAACTACACCGTGGTATATTTGGTTTTGAAGACATCTGAGTTTGCAGCCCTGATTCTGTCTGTAAGATTTGGCGCGCTCCGTAAGACTTCAAGGCCAATTCAACCTTCTACACTTGATAACTCGAAACTAGGTTATTGTCGCTTGGAACATTTTCCGGGGGACCCATTCAATTGTACCATACTGGATTGCCTTCAAGCTAGAGCCAGGTCACAGTCATGAACAATATGTTCGTTGACCAATGATGCTGGTCTACCGAGCGCTCGATGGCTAGAGCCAGATCACTGCCATCAACAATCTGTCCTTGACCAATGATGCTGGTCTACCTAGCGCTCAATGGCTAGAGCCAGGTCACAGACATCAAAAATCTGTTTTTTGCTAAATGATGCTGGTCTACCAAGCGCTCGATGGCTAGAGCCAGATCACAGCCATCAATAACCTGTCCTTGACCAATGATGCTGGTCTACCGAGTGCACGATGGCTATAGCCAGATCACAGCCATCAACACTCTGTCCTTGACCAATGATGCTAGTCTACCAAGCGCTTGATGGCTAGAGCCAGGTCACAGCCATCAACAATCTGTCCTTGACCAATGATGCTGGTCTACCAAGTGCTCGTTGGCTATAGCCAGATCACAGCCATCAACAATCTGTCCTTGACCAATGATGCTAGTCTACCAAGCGCTCGATGGCTAGAGCCAGGTCACTGCCATCAACAATCTGTCCTTGACCAATGATGCTGGTCTACCAAGCGCTCGATGGCTAGAGCCAGGTCACAGCCATCAATAACCTGTCCTAGACCAATGATGCTAGTCTACCAAGCGCTCGATGGCTAGAGCCAGGTCACAGCCATCAACAATCTGTCCTTGACCAATGATGCTGGTCTACCAAGCGCTCGATGGCTAGAGCCAGGTCACTGCCATCAACAATCTGTCCTTGACCAATGATGCTGGTCTACCAAGCGCTCGATGGCTAGAGCCAGGTCACAGCCATCAACAATCTGTCCTTGACCAATGATGCTGGTCTACCAAGCGCTCGATGGCTAGAGCTAGGTCACTGCCATCAACAATCTGTCCTTGACCAATGATGCTGGTCTACCAAGCGCTCGATGGCTAGAGCCAGGTCACAGCCATCAATCTGTCCTTGACCAATGATGCTGGTCTACCAAGCGCTCGATGGCTAGAGCCAGGTCACAGCCATCAATAATCTGTCCTTGACCAATGATGCTGGTCTACCAAGCGCTCGATGGCTAGAGCCAGGTCACAGCCATCAACAATCTGTCCTTGACCAATGATGCTGGTCTACCAAGCGCTCGATGGCTAGAGCCAGGTCACAGCCATCAATAACCTGTCCTTGACCAATGATGCTGGTCTACTTAGTGCTCGATGGTTTTTATTTTGGCCAATACTATTGTTCATTCAAGAAGTATGTGCAACCAATACCAAATTTATGTTTAAGGGACCATAATTAGTACAGCTGGCCTTTTGACCAATTAAGACAACCCATAAATAATTATTTCAATTGAAAAAAGGTTAATGCGGTTCCTGAACTATGTTTACATGTGAAAACTCAATAGATTTTAGTTTTAACTCTATAATCTATTGTGATTATATATCAACACTCAGATAACTAGTTGTACAATTATTTGTTAAATATACATTATTTAATTTGTAAAATATCACACATATCCGTATAATCCTAAATTTCAAGTCGATCCAGTAAAAACATCAAGATATTTGATATGATCAAATTATTAATAATAAATAAATTAATAAATAAGGTACCTCCAAGTGATTCCAAAGTTTTTCTATTTAAAACTCCCAGCCAAATATTTTAAATATGTTTTATATAGTTCTTGCTGTTTCCAGTGTGTTTTCAAGTGTTCAAAATATGATGACTTCTCAATACAGAGGGCTAAAATATAATGTGGTTTGATGCTTTTGTACTTAAAAAGGAACATCCTCTGAGGTTCAAAATTATGGTAATTTAATTACCCACTTTGAAGTTACTTGGAAATACCAAGTAACTTATTTTGGATAAGGTAATTGAGATTGGTTCCAGCGTAATTTCAGAATACAACTGAAATGATCAATTTGGTGTTTTAATTTCTTTTAATTATTGACGAGCTCAATTCAAAATTAAAGATGAGTTGTACCTAGTATGATAGAAAATATGTGGAGTGACCCAGACTGTCATCGCCTGCCTCACCGATCCTCATGAATTATTTCTTTCCAGTGCCTGTACAGCTTTGCTGGAGCCTCCCATTTCTATTCTGATAATGACAATGAAATGCTGTAAACCTACAAAATGAAATGTTTTCAATTTCAGAGCTGCATCCGCTCACACAAACCACCAACAACCCCCGACTTCACCTGTGCCTCGTCATCAGACGACCATCAGCTCTCTGAACCCTCCAGCTCTCTCACCAGCCCACTACCAGCGAACAGACTCAAACGATCAGTCCCCATCACCCATCACCTGTCAGTCAAACCATTTAACTGGTTAGCTTTAAGTAAAAGTCAACTCTAGAGTTAAGAACTGTCTTATTGTTTCCCAGGAACCTGTCTTACCAACCCTCAGTTTTTAGTCCTACAAGGGTTGTCTCAAAATACAAGGCTGCCATGATGCATTTGGTAATTATGGAACTCCTACCGCTGATTGCCAAGTAAATAGTATTACTGTATTCGTTTTGTGATGTATTAGTAAAGTGTTACTGAAATTCATCGTGACTTGAGCAGAGAATTGTTCAGTAAATTCTGTGATAGCGTTATGTCAAGGCCTTTACTTTCTTGTTGGTGCCAATCATTTAT
Organism: Nephotettix cincticeps; assembly: GCA_023375725.1. Taxonomy (NCBI): domain Eukaryota; kingdom Metazoa; phylum Arthropoda; class Insecta; order Hemiptera; family Cicadellidae; genus Nephotettix; species Nephotettix cincticeps. The sequence continues at coordinate 2,686,043 of CM041784.1, read as the reverse complement.
TGAGGGAGGAACAATACATGATGAACAACCTTCTCAGTCACTTGTTCACTTCATGTGCCCTGAAAATTGTTGAAGACGTCTAAAGGGTCATTGACACCAATCGTCGCCTTAGCTTAACGAAATTCACCCTCACCTCTTTTGAAATGTCAAAAAGACCATGCATCACTTCACAGTATCAATTTTCAACTATCTGAATCTGAAAAAAGTGTCTTTGTCAATTTTTTGAGTCGCTTGAAGTAGACTCAATCGGAAGTAGGAGAAAGTGGAAAGCTCCACAGTAAATAGTGCTGTTACTGATTGCATCATGGGAGCAACATAGTGCTGTCACTACACCTGTACAAAGGTTCTCTGCAAAATTCAGGCCATTACTGCCAGGTATGGGGATATAAAAAATAATGTAACTTACTTTTGAGACGATCCTTATAATTTCACTTCAGTTCAATGTCTCAAAGCTTTAAGATTTCTGCCTTAGTAGTAAAATATTTTGTTTTAGCCCCATAAAACCAATTTTGTATGAGCATTACTGATTACACAACAGTCATAAAATGATGGTTGAGGGGTCAACCTAAAGGTAAAATGGTTTTAAAAAGTGTTAAACCAAGGATTTAATTAGAAATACCAATATTGTTGATAATTTTCATAAAAAATCATAGTTTACAAAAAACAAAAAAGTTTTAATACTAAACATTTAATAGTAATATTGTGCAAGGTGATGAAATATTCAAATTCACCTAGCTTAATTTGTAAAAAACAAATAAAAATTAATCCTATGAAACCTATGAAGATTAAAGTTTTCAAACTAAGATTGGATGAAAACTATTGAAATGAATAAAAATAACTACATAAACCATCGTTTGATTTTTTTAAAGCATACAATGTCTTAAACTTTAAGAAATTCTGATAATATATTCTAAAATAATTTAATACCACCATAAGGTATTATTCTATTTATTATGGTTGAAACTTACGTCTCTAATATTTTTTTCCTGATTTTTTATTGATAAAATAGCCACCAAAATAAACAGGCTTAGTACTTTTACTACATGAAAAAAGTTATTCTTGAACATATTCAAAAGTTCTAAATAGCTTTTGTTGTTGTTTAACCTTTGCTTGAATAGTACTAGCCATGTTGTTTTTGCAGATATTTTTGTTGAATTGTTTCAACAGCAGCTGTCACTTTTCAGATCAAACTGATGAGAAATATATCCGAGCTGATGCAAAATAGACCATCGTCACCCAGCCGATTAGGATACATTAAATTAGTTGTTGACTAAGCTAAAAATTGTTTACTAAACCCTTATATTACTACCATGTACTGTTATTTTTTTACCACGATCCTATTCATTTACATCATATTCATCTTCTTGGAATATGTGATAGTACTAAAAATAATACTTTAATAGTATTTTTGTGTATTTTGTTTTGAACAAAAGAAATGAAACAGTGTTTTTCTCAAACTAGTAAAAACTTATTCTTATTTAAAAACTAATACAGTAGTTAAAGAAGGATTGATGGATGAACTAACATTATCGGAACTATTCTAGCTGGTGGTCACCTGGTGGCTTGTACTCCTCCTGGCTCCCCCCACACTCCAAACCACTGGCGGTCTCGCCTCACGACCATCAAAAACAGCTTCCTCGGCTCTCCAAGGTTTCATCGGAGAAAATTACAAAGTGAGTTCAGTTGTAAAATCACAATGTCTTAGGTTTTTTAATTTACTGAAATATTATCTTAAATAAGGTTGAATATGTTTTTAATCCATTGAGGCTCAGGTTTTCAAAATCTAATGTACCCCTTAGGACCGATTTTATTTGAGATGCCAGCTCAGTTTAGCAAGTAAACATCACAGACATAGTGTCATCTGTTCCTTATTTAATGAACCACTTTGTCATCAGCTGTCTCTGTCATCTCTGAGCTAAAGGTGGAACTATTCTAAAGTAATGTTCTATTTTTCCACTAGAGCAGGCTTTATAGGCCATTAAAGTCCATTGATTACAGCGTTTGCTGATGAATGAAGCATTGAATCGGTTTCAATAGCCGAACATTCTCAGTTGATTACAATCCCAATTCAGCTTTCAAATGTGTGGTACAATGGTGGAAAGGCCCACTTAATATAAACGGTGACCGGCTTGGGTGGAAGTCGATGAAATTTATAGGTTTAATTGGGATTGCTGCGGTGAACACTAGTTTTGCTTTCTCTACAGTTTGGTTATGAGGACGGGAGGCACAGATTTTTTTGAATGTTTATAAACGTCCATGGGTTTTAAGAGGTTAAGACATTGTCAGACTGATCCCCATGGTGATAGTAGGCTACAATATTCAATCCAGTTGCCTTCATTTGTTAAGCTATTAAATTTATGATTTTTGCAAAAGGATAAGCTAGTCTTTGTCACTAACAAAACTATACATAGGTCTTAAAATGCATTACATTCATCACACACACAGACACCCTCCACTCATATTCACTTAAACTAACCATTAGTGGTTGGGTTGGAGTCTCACAGATATGAATATGAAAATATATTCCTCAAGAATAAAATGTGAATATTTTAGATGCATTTATAGAGGAACCTTTGAGCACGTGCAAGGGCTCCGCCTTTGGTGTTGTCTCAGGGTGTAGACTGGTAGGATTTCAGAAGACTTCTTTCATAGATGCTGAAGATGTGATGGTCTCTTGATAGTCATGGATTATGATACCATATATGAAACATGGCTAAAATAATTCTTGGATGAGCATTTTTTTGGTTTTATTTGTCAATAAATGATTACAGTGATATATATATATATTTTTTTCATTCTAAAACCAAAAATATCACTTTTGGCATTTTTAGAACCTGATCTGTACTGCTTAATTTCGGTTCAAGCATTTCATCAGGAGGTAGTCGCTTTTGGCCCTATAGGCCTAAACAATTGCAAGTTTCGGGTTCTGAAATACACATGTATTTGTATTACTTCAGGTCCCTATCTGGTTCTGGGAAAATTCAAACCAGGACTCATGAGACTGGTACTGTTTCTTATAGTCTTCATGGACCACGTCTTGATAAATGATATATGTTTTTTAACTTTGGAATTTTAATAATGATTCACTCCTAATAGAGGAAAATTATCGACCTTTAAAAATAAAGCTTTATTTATTTTGATTAAAGTTTATTGGTTTATAGAGTTTGTAGTTCAGTACAAAATTATATCCGTGGATACAACTGTTGAAAAGTTCAATGACCTTTGAATCATAAAAAGTCAGTTTTTGATGTTCACGGCAAAAAAATGAATTAAATTCAAATATCACTTTTGAAACCGGCTAAAAAACTTAATTATTTTGTATTTTTAGTAATTTGTCTATGATAGATTATTGTAAAGAAAACTGAAATCTATGGTAAACACACTACTGTATGTTGTGTAGGTTTGCCTGATATTATTTCTAGGGGAATTACATAAAAAATCAATTTCTTCCTTTTTTTCTCTACTGTTTTGGTGTCTCGGTTTGTTTCCTCTGAGCCACATTACCCAATCATTTATTGATTTTGTATTATTGCCTCCTGAACTATGATTGCCTTCTGAACTATTATTGCCTTGTTTGAGAACTAACTAGGTTACTAACCTTATTCCTTCAAACTGTTCCCTCGTTTTTTATATTTTTTATACTTTCATTTATTTTAACATGCCCAAATGGAGACTCCATTTGGGCCATTTGGGATGATGTTTGGTGTAACTGGACAAAATCGATCACCAATTTAACAGCTTTTGTATTTATATATAATTACAATAAGCTTAAATATATAAAGTAGTGTTGGAAGACGTGAGTTCTTACTTTATCCTACAATAAATATTTCCACAAAACGTTTCATTTCTTCTATATTAGTTTCTAACCAATCTAACGAGCATGTATTGCCCTTCTGTGCTTGGGTATGTTTATAACGATCCACGTATCTGTTCGCCTCCATAACCATAAGTTCCCCAACTCATCATGAATGAAATGAACTTATGTATCAATTAGCTGCAGATCTTCTATTTCATTATTTATTTTAGATGAATTAGGATAATCCTCAAATTGGAAACATGAAGGTTTCCCCCAATTTTTTCCCATTCAAACTTGGCAGACTTATTTACCAATTGAGCCCCATTAGTGTGAGGTGGAGTTCCGGGATCATAATAGTCGTGGTCAATTACAAAATCATTAGCAAGGCTAGGCTGTTCAGCTGCAAAATCACCTGCTCCACTTAAATAAAAATTAAATTGCCCTTGCCCGTTCTCTTCGTCCTGTCTTCTTTTTTGTAGACCTATCATCTGTAGGCCTACTACTATATTACCTTCAGAATCTGATGGTTCAGAAGGGATGGTTCGTAGTTAGGGTCTTCAAGTTTACTACCCAAAAAGTCCAACAGTTCATCATCACTTGCAAGAAGTAAACTCTACTCTACAAGTTCGGTAAGCCCAAAGTATAGTCTCTCGCTTCAACCAGAAGTAAGTTGCGCCATGGGTGTTGCCGCCTGGAAGAATATGATGTACTCAGTAGATTTTAAATTTTTTTCCATCCGCAAATAACTGATTTATTTCTATATAAAATGGTAAAATTCACAAATCCACCCCTGGACCAGCATGCTCCCCAAAAAGCATTGGGGGGGGGAGTTAATGGGTGGGAAGTTTTACCTCAAATTGAGGGGTTTTTGTTTTTTATAAATATTCTAGCAAAATAATTCATCTTTATTAGCAGCATTAGAACCAGTTAAAAAAATTGTAAAATGACTCTTAGCTCTATGCCAATCAGTAATTGAGATATGGAAATTGATAAACAGACCAATCTTTTGGTGTTTTAATGTTAACCACAAAGAACAATTTTAGTGTAATAATATTTTTTATTATAGTCACAAAACTTTACTAGATATGTTGATGTCAGCCAATGCAGTATGTCTTATAGCATTAAAGGATATTTTAAAAGTTTCCCAAAAGTCTCTATTCTAATTATGAAAAATAATTAAACTTTGTTATTTTATATTTTAATTTATTTAATTCTGAGGTAATATAAATGTGTTTTTCTCTTTGTGTGATATAAGAAAGGTGCGTGCTAAGTATCAACCGTCAATGTACTATATTGACATATTACAGCATCAAAATTTGTATTCAAAGTCAATTTCTAAAAACTTAACGTTATTTAAGGGTGAAGGTGACGAGACACAAGATATGTAACATGACTTAAGAGAGCTAATATCCATTTGGTACTGGCATATTTTAGGATAGTCAAATAAAATATAAGAGTGAAGGATAAAATTATATTCAGAACTTTCTGTTTGCTTTCCAGAGCAAAAAATCAATATTTTATTCATTTTAACAATGTTAAAATAAAAAAAATGTCATACAATTTTCCTGACAAGTTTAGAGCAAAAAAAGGTACATGCCAATGATCAAGTTCCTAACTTGTCTAGAACTACTTTTATGTGGGTTGAGATAAGATCTGGGTCTCCAAATCCCCCTAAAGCAACAGTTGGTACAACAAGTTGGTATAAAAGACAGTATTTGGTAGGTAAATAATGGTTTTTTGGACCTGTTTTCAAAACACTCATCCATGTATCTAATGGACACTGTTTTCCCTAGCCTCATCAGAGGAGGTCGGCCTTACACCGGAGTCATCACCAGAATTAACAAAGAAGTCATGGTTCGGCAGCTTAATGACTTCGGAGAAAGATGAAACGTTCACAGTCCTGGTGAAAGGGAAACCGCTGGCATCGGTGAAGGCCGATCTGATTCATGCTTTTCTGTCTGTAAGTGCAAATGAATGTCGCATGCCGGTGTATCACGTACCCTCACACCTTGCTTCCTACATGGCTATGACAGTTACCTTAGAGTGAAAAGTTGGCTCTCAGTGTACTCGTCCTGACTTGTTGTGTGAATAATAAAACATTGCTTGCTCGCTTGCTTTGCTTGAACAGATATACGTTTTTTAAATTATATCTCATTAAAATTGGCAATGAAAGCTTGATCGGTTATCCGAATGGTTGCAGATAGCTGAATTAAGCCACAGCGTGTCTAGTCCTATGTCTTTCCGTGTGGAGTACAGACGAGGCACTTCAGGGGCTGCTATGTTTCAACGTCAAGTCCGCTTTCAAGTCGACATCTCCACCGTATCAAAACCGAGTTGCCCTAAAGAGTACCTGTATGCAGTCACTTTTACTCTTATCTCAGGTAATGTCATGGCTGATTTGTCACTTACACAGTTCAGTACATATTCCCCCTCGATATTAAAACTGGAACTGGTATTATTATGTGAATATATGAGTGAAATAGGGTATTAGTAGTTTTACAACGATTGTATTATGCCTTAAAGCCACTCGTGAGATATTTAGAACACGAGCTAAGGGAGTGTTCTAAATATCGTTGCATACACTATTTTATCTACGACCAACAATATTCAGACTTTAAAAACAAGAGTTGTATATTTCATTTATCTACAAAAATTGCAATATAGGTAACAAAGAATAATTGGTGTGTATTTCATTCTTGGAGTAATCAGCTGATCACTTATTTTGTGAATGGTTCAAAACTCACATTTGAGGTAAGCCACTAACTAAAACTTACTATCTTGATGGATAAATCAGCTGATTTTGCATTTCATTATATCCATAATGACATTACTTTTGTCAAAGGCTGAGCTCTGATTGATCTAGAACCTGTATCGTTATGTACTCGTAATGCAACGGTTTTCAAATTCCATTTAATAATGAGCCTCTTAATAATGTTACTTTCAGTATCTTTATTGGTACTTTTTATGGTTTAAAATACCTTTCTGGCAATAAGATCCAGAGACTATCCACAATGAAATTGGTACTTTTTGCAATGCTCATAGATAAAATATGAAATTCAACAGGTATATAAGTATAATACATTAACAACTTCTCAATAAGTATAAGTCAATAGATAGTAAGAATAAAATTCTTAGTAAAGGTTCAAAATCCCAACATTTTTAAACAAAATTTCAATCATGAGGATTTGCAAATGTTGACAGTTTGTTCCTGCTGACTGAATTTTTAATTAGTTTAAAAAACTGAACCAATTAAACAGATTTCATCTGTAGACCCTACGAGACCAAGACAGATAAGTTTTTTTGTTTCATTGTCATAATGTAACTCATCAGGTAAAAAACAGATTAAAGATAAACTTAAAGTCTAGTTCATTGTTGAAAAGTGCTAGTTAAAATGTTATTTGTAGCAAAAAGGCTTTGATCATCTTTATAAATTTTTGAAAAGATATCTACCTACATCCTTTATGATGACCATTGATCGTACTTTTGTGAGTCTGTTGATCCTAACTTAGAGTTACATGTTATCAGAATGAATTTTAGGAGCAATAGTTGTTAAAGTGTTTTAAGTAAGAAATAACAATTGAGTTATTAATTAATTACCATCGGAAAAGGTTGATGATAGTAGTAAGAAGACTAGGGTTTAGATTACTCCCTATTAAAATATGCCCCTAAGGTAGAAAATACACAAAATACTAATACAAAAGGGCAACACTACATTTAGTTTATATAGTAATGTGAGTATTGCAAACACTCTAATAAATGATGAATTCAATATATTGTTCATATTTTTGCTACATTCCCAATACTGTATATCATGTACATTATTTCAAAGTGTTATCCTTAAAAATCCATCTTGGTCCCGTCCACAAGTAACTATAAACAGATTTTCATTGCAATTAAAATTTGATGTTACCAATACCCAGCAGTGTTTAGTATCTATTGGAATAAAATGATAGGTGTTTGTTTCTTTGGTTGGAAAACCCTTTAGGAAGTGAACATAGAGGTTTTTCATCATTTAGTCATAGAAGGCTGTTGTGACATCAAAAGGGCAGTTTTCTGCAGTGACCTTTTGAACTTTATAATAGACATAACATATTTTGGGCCCTAAATCCTTCATCAACTTTCATTATTCATCTCTTCACCAGTTTCTTTACTACCTTTCCCAACATTTTTATCTCTATTACGTAGAAATGTTGTCGTATTCTCTAGAATCTCTACTAATATATATATAAATAGATAGATATATGTATTTAATTTCAATATGTTACTTTTGAATATATTTTATATGTTGTTTATTGGGTCATATTAAGCCTGATAGCTAATTAATTATGTTGGTTTTACATTTTGCTTGCTATTTAACTATAATTGGCGAATTATGGTCAAAGGAGATAAATGAAACTGGAGGAATAATTTCAATAATTTGACTCTGGGATTTAATTTTAATTAGTATGAAGTGATATGAACTATGATTTAGTTTTAATGAATTAAGAATTTATTGCTTTTCCATTTCTGCACTATTTCTTTTTTATTGTAATGTGATGTAAATGTTTGCGTATTACTTCACAAGGAGTTATCACTATAGATAGGAGAAAGAAAAAAAATGTTAAGGTGGTGGTTAGGGGTTTAGGGTTGTGCCTGATCTAGTTGAGTTTGATAAGAGCATCGGCCTCATTCAATTCAATACAAGAATATTGACCTGTTTTTACAAACTTTTTTTACAAACTGAAAGTGATGGTGAGTAAATTAAATTACTAAATCAAATGTTTGGCTCAAATTTGGCAAAAAATAATGTGATACACAGAGAGAGCTAATTAATGATACTGAGCAACAAAGTTACAAAACAGAAAAACCAGTGTTTTGTGAATACCTGGTCAAATAATGGTAAAAAATGGTGAGAAATTTCAGATAAAGGTGTCTTATTGTTAGCATTACAGTATCACGAATAAAAGGCTTCAGTGTAGTAACTTCGGCTTTTATGGAAACCAGCTTTCAAAATTTAATTTTATACAAAGGCTTTGATATTTTGCATCAGATTTAAAAAGAAGTTAAGCCAAATTGCTAGAAGCTATGCAATATTGTTTTCTCTAAGCTATGTTGACTAAGGGTAAATACAGTTACAAGGACCCTACAGTTATAGTTACAACAGAAGCCTCTTCGATGTAATACAAACACATAATTAACAACATCAGTTATTAAATCTGGTTATATTTGTTTAAAGCTACTGTAAGGTCATCATCAAATGAAACTATGTTAACACCAATATATATTATTTGACCTTCTGCAATCAGCTCAACCCATTTTATCTTGATACTTCCTTCTGTATCATTGTCTAAGTTACTGCTAGAAGAAAATGTGTCATTGGCGATGAATTTGCGATTGATTTATAATTTGATACACTATATGTCCACCAACATGCAAGTTGGCTGTGGCATAACAATATTTCATTCGTTTGCCAACTGAGCAAAATGAGTCCTTACTCTCTGCTTACCTGTTTTTGAATTTACGGGATCAAGCTCTTTGGTGTTGGTGGGAAGGACATTACAACATTTTTTGTAATGCTACATTTTTTGAGCAAGAATAGAGAAACAGTTCCTCTTCTAGCTCAATAGGCAGTGTGTCATTTCAATTTCATGTCTTCCTCAAGTATTTTAAAGATGAATATCAAAATTTTTGTTAAATTCATCTGTTTTTGAATACTCTTTCTCTAAAACACTAAAATCTAATCCTAAATCTCTAAATTCAAATGGGGTCTAACATAGGTCTAAAATATCTATTGTTGAGATGCGTTATATGTGATTAATATTGAAACTTCTTATTCCTTGAGGAAATTTAGTATAGATCTTACCCATAAAAAACCATTTGTATCACTCAAAACTACAAATTACATTACATTACATAAAGGGGCTAAGACAAGTCCCTAGACACATCAGCCAAATTGGCTTTTTTCACACCCCCTGATGATGGCGATGAAGAGTTCAGGTTCATTCCAGTCTTAATCCCTCGACCGCAGTGTAAGTGGATGCACCGCACTTTCATTGGCTTGGGGTTTAATTACGTTTGCCGATGGCCCACCGCGGAGTTTTTGCAACTTTGCGTTGTTGCAACAACGCAATGTTAACAACTACCAAGCGGGACATTTGATACTGCAGAGCATGTGTGTGTGTGTGTGTGGACGTAGTTCCAGAAAAATTCACTATATTACAGCTCCAAGTCTGTCACTTCTCACCAATAATTTAACTGTCATAGCTTGGGAAAAAACTACCAGACAACTTGTATCAACAAAATGAACACAGCTGACAGCTGTGTTCAGCTGTGTTCAGATAACGGCTGAGAACATCAAATCTGTCTAAAATTGGGCGTCACGGTAAATGCAACAAGACCATTGCACATAATATTCTGTGTGTCATGAGCGAGTACAGAATACCACAACGGAATAGTTGGTTTGTAGCAGTTAAGAGGTCAAGAGCCTGGCAAACTGCAACTTACCAACCAGCTCCTCCGGTGGCAAGATCTACCTCTCTTCATGGATCCAAGAGGTGTATTAGCCTTTACCTCACAGGGAACAGTGCAGTCAAACAGCAGATTATCTGCAGTCTCCTGAGACTGTCCACACCATCTGTATGCTGGATCGCCAGTGTAGAATCCCAGCCGTACCAGATGCTTTCTCAACTGTCCGTGTCCCGTGATGCGACCTATGATGTGTCTTAGTTCCACCCTACCTAGTCGAAGGAAGTCTTCCACAATCCTCGCGGATGGGGAACTGAAGGTCAACCAACTCATTCTCATGAGAGGGAGATTTGACCGTCTTCTGTGATGACTCTCATGCGCTCAAGAAACCATCATTGCTTGATCAGCATGTGCCCAAGAGATCACGCAAAAAAAACCGTGGTCCCATGAAGGAGGTGACTGCTCCTTTGTTTGCAAGATGACCCGCTACTTCGTTCATACCTGAATGGCCAGGGACCCAGCAGAGGGTGACATTGTTTCTACTTCCAACGGCTGAGACTACATTGCGGTAATCCCACACGATCTTGGAGTTGATTGTACAGGAGTCAAGTGCTCTGAGTGCGGCTTGACTGTCTGAGAAGATAGTAATGTTCCTGTTCTTACAAGCCCTGTTGAGATTGTAAGGAGCTCACTCCATGATTGCTGACACCTCAGTCTGGAACACTGTGGGGAACGACCCAATGGAAACCAGAATACATACTTGATCCTGTAGTCCATAGATTCCAGCACCAGTACCCTTGCTTCCCTTGGAGCCATCCGTGTACCATTCTGACTCACAGGGTTTAGGAGATCTGCCTCCCTCCTCCCAGTACCCTCTAGAGGGAATGACCAAAGATGTGTCTAGTTTGTAAATGGTCGGAAAGTGTAACAAGTGCCTCACCACAAACCATTTGAACACTTCTGGAGTTTCCAATAGAGGGTTAGAGGTTCTCAGGAGGTCAGGAGGTCAGAGCTCCTCACATTGGAGACGATACACACATTTCCTTACTGTCGTTATAATGTAAACGTCAATTGGCAATTTGATAGTCTTCACACCGCAGTTCCTGAGCTCATCTTTGGCCACCAGACGATTGGTCCATAGGCAACAACCGACCTTACCACAGAGACATACAGCCAGTGCACAAGCCTAGCTGTAACCCCCAGAGCGTCTCTACCATTCGTCTACAGACCATGAGGGACTACTTACCCTGGTCAACCACCCTTTGTATATTTGGTTCCCACTGTAGTGTCCTGTCAAGTGTGACCCCCAAATACTTCATCTGTTCTGACGGTACACTATACTGTTCCTTGCAGGTTCAATGGACCCAGTCCCTGCAAATTCGTCTTTCTTGTGAATGGGAGCGGTCCCATTTAGGTGGTTACGGAACCACTTTGGAGGGACTGATGATGAGATCCACCTCAGAACACCACTCGCCAACCAACCTCAGTGCCCCATTCATGAGTTCCATGATTGTGTGTGTGAGCTTACCCGCAACCAGAATGTCTGTGTTATCCGCATATCCTATGGCTAGAATCCCTGTATCCTTGAAACGGCGAATGAGTTCATCCACCACCAAATTCCACAGTAATGGTGAAAGCACTCCAACCTGTGGGCAGCCTCTAATGGGGTTTTTGCCACTAACTCTTCCCCATGAAGCGAGAGTTTTACCTTTCTACTGAGTAGTAGTGCCTCAATCCACCCATGGAGCAACCCGCTGAACCCACGAGTCCTCGCAGAATTGAACACAGCAGCTGTTGATGTGTTGTTGAAGGCTCTTTGAATGTCCAGGAAGGCTCCGAGAGCATATTATCTGTTGTTCCAAGGTCTTTTTTATTCTCCCCATGAGGTGGTGTACTTGACGAGTGAAGGACCTTTACTGATCTGAGAAAATCCTTGTAGTCCCCCAACAGCATCTCGACTCCTTTGCAAACTGAGAGAGCAGCCGCTTTACCTTTCAACAAGGTGCATGTTATTTTGCAGCAACAGACGGCTACCACCGTACCTTTATTTTGAAAGGTTTTTGAGGTCTGGAGTGGCCCGATTCCATAATTGTCATCGCTCATCAGGTCCCCCAGCAATACCTGTATCTTGCAGCTTTTCTCATCAGTCAGTTTGATGTCTAGATCTGCTGCAGACACAATCACTATCTTCCTCGATGCAAGTTGTTCCCTGTAGGTGTCACCTTTGGTAATTGAACCACTAGCTGTTTTCTGCTGGGTGGGGTCACTGTGCCTTTGCCTCTTCTGGTCTTGCCTGCGCAGGGGAGAGACACTGTCACCAGTTTTACCTGCTCGGGGAGATCCCTCAGAGTTCCTCTCAGGATGCATCTTCTTCCATTCCTCGAATGGAAGCCATTCACCAGTAGCTGACTTTTTCTCAAAGGCCAACCTAAGGTGCTCACCTGGAGGCATTCTTGGCTGCTGGAGCACTCACGTTGCTCATGCTACCCGCTCGCAGCTGGAATGACGCTGGAGCCAGAGCCCCATTAAATTCTTGGGAGACAGGAGACACGTTCAATGAGGTCTCCAACTTGGCCTGGATCATCCTGTGGACGTCGTCCAGAAGATCCACCAAAGGGTATTTTACTAGTTTGAGAGGGTGGTCACCTACCAGTTAAGGAGCTGCGTGCGAAGGCACGCTCCTCTCAAAACTCTGACACCTCCATCCTCTCCCGCAGTATGAGAATTTCCTCTTGTGAAGAGGAATTGGATTGACTGCCGAGACAGCAACCCACCTGGGGTATATCCGTTTGTTGATTTTCAGCCATCTTTTTTACTACCTTCACCCAATCACTACCTTTACCTTCATCATCATCAGTTTGCAGTTTGACAACCATCCGTGATACCTTCATTCAGCTCGTTAATTTCTGTACTAGACCCGTTCATAATTACATCTATCTCCAGCAAATTCTTCATTGTCTCCAGCACAGTACAGCAACAGCTACTCACATACCTGTTACAGTAGCAGTAACGGTGGCCGCCTTGATGTACTACATCATGCCCTCCGCTACCAAGACCAGGTTGTTCATGAAATTCAAGACACGCCCAGATTGGTAGATGGGGCTGCTGCTAACTCATTCCCATGGACCCTTTATTGATGGCCAAGTCTAGATCAGCACAAACAGAGACATGCCCACAGTTGGCTGTACGTATAGCATACAGCACAGCTAACAGGCCTGTTCCAGGCCTGGGAAACTCAGACCCAGACTAGTCCTCCAGCCGTTTCACAGCGGTCTTGCAGAAGCAGTCCGCCATAGGGCACCTGCAACTACCTGAGGCACTTCCGCTAACCTCTCATCCCTGAAAAACTATAGTTAAAAAAATAATATAACTTTTTTACCAATTGGTTTATAATCACCACATTTTTAAAACTCCCTTAGCAGCAGCCCTGCAAAATAAGCAAATTTACATAGATTTAGGAATTGTTTATAATAATAATACAAACTATTCTTAATCATAGGTTTAGCCACATAAGGACACTATATCAATTTGGGGTTTCTCTTAAAAAATTAAAAAAAACTATGGGGAATGAGGCAGTAGATTTGCTGCCAAAAGGCACAAAAATATTTTTCAGCATACATTAATAGACGCTGTATCTCTGTACTAAGTTTTATCACAATATTTCCAATAATAATAAAAAACTTCATTTAATTTTATCCTTTTCCACATAAGATTAACATTGGAGCTAAAAAAGGCAACGTACTGTGCTAATCAGTTTCTATATCTCATTAATGGCTTGACATTCAACAAAGATTCAAATTACTAAATTGAATAATTTAATTTAATATGATTACATTTTTTATAAATTATATGTAGGAAACCATAAAATCTATCTATTTTGGGATACAGAAAACTCCCCTAAGCCCCCCTGTGGTTTGATCGATGTGTCTTTTTTTGAACTCATCTAAATAAATTTAGGAAAACATACAGTTGACTCCCTCTAATCAAGACACCTCGAGACCGGACCGCAGTCCGGATTAAAAACATTCCGGACCATCCGACGGTTTTATATATTTATACATATATATAAACTACAACCTTTACTAGCGTACAGTATCTATATAAATCACATTTTAACACAATTTTAAAGCTTACTTTCCCAAACATTACAGTTTTAGTTTGTTGGATCGTAGTTTTATGTGAATTCTGTATAGAATATAATTTTAACAGGCAATATCCGGAGATTCCGAAGAGTGTGTGAGCACATCCAATCGCAAGTATGCTCCCGACACCCTCCTTCTTCCCCACGAGCCTCCCGCAAGTTCACCACCGAGCTGTCCGAGTCCTCCAGTTGTGGGAGCGATACCTCAGACCGTCTCTCCCCCTACCTTGGAACAAGACAAGTAAGCGAGTAGCTAAAATAATTAATTGTGGTATAACATAATTCTGGGGGTCTAGATGGCCATGCAGTCTGAATTGCTAATCTACTGAACTTGGAATGTGGGTTCAAATCGTACCTGTGGTAGTTAGTAATGAAAATGCACCTCAAGTCCCCCAAGGCAATTGTGAAGCTACAACATCAGTAGCTATCAAGCTATAAAGCTACTCGTCTAGAAAGTTAGCGTTATCATGGTTAAGAACACGGCGCCCTGACCATGTAGCGTTCATTGTACTGTACGTTATATTATTCCAATAGAATATAAATTGAAAGTATCATATAAGTCTATTTATTAACATTACACGTTTAATCAACATGGCATTTGTTCACGTTTTTGATCTTTGATTGAACATGTCTCCATATGAGATTAAACCATTATAGGACACCGGAATGCCACAGAGAATCGAATTATCAAGTTTTTCTTGAAGTCAATTTATATGCATCTAATTACTGACAACATAAATAGGTCTATCTCAAAAAGACGTGACATGACCAAGAGTGGGGAATTAATTCCTGTTAAAATTGATAAATAACTTCCAGGGAGAATCCCCACAAGTCAGTCGGTCAATCGGGTATTGGCAAAGATTTTAGTACAAATTAATTAACTCGTGAGGGGTCACGTGTGGTTTTATTGCAAGTGCTTTAGTGACTTTTACATGCTGATATAGATCTCAGAGAGGAGGAAATACTTTGCAATTTATTAGATAGTGTTGTAGTTTAACAAACAACAACAGTTTTTTTTTTGTTTAACAAGTAGTTTAAACAAAGAAGTGAACCATGAGGAAGCAAACCTATAGAAATACAGGAGCGATTAGACAAGAAGATTTTATTGATGAACCTCCTGAAAGAGGTTCAATTTTATTGAATTGAAAGAGCAAGAAAACGAACAAAATCTGTGACATGCAAAGAGAGCAATACAATTTTCACTGGCTTGAATCGTGCAGAAGACAAACCTCCCACTATTGAGGACGACGATGACTAAAAGAATTTGATGATTTGAGATTTTTCCGCTCTTGTACACAATTTTTGTATTTACTTATTAATATTTATTTATTTATTTCATTTGTTTAGACCCATAGAGGATCACATAAAACAAATTATGATCTGTTGCTGTTGTTTTTCTTTTTCCTCCAGAAATCTTTCATCATCTCGCTGTGTTTGGTGTGACGCTCTTCTGTCTGTACTTATTAATATTACTAATTATTGTAATTTATTATTTGAATTTACCTAAAAATGTGTATGAATAATAATGCTAACTATTCCAATAAAAACTATTTGTTTTTAGATTTAGAAAAATAGAAGGCTCTTAAGTGGATACATTTTTTCCAAAAACCTATTTCATATATTTTCAACTAGAAATACTACATTACATTACTATAATACTTGAATATGCTTAATCTGTAACATTTATTTAATAAAAACATAATATGTTTATAATACTTTGGTAATTTTTTTTCTAGCCCGGTGGAATCCACCGTGCTAGACACCTAACGTAACATTTTACACCCGACCCCTCACGTGTAAAGAACGACAGTCCGGAGAAGAAGGGAAGAGAGTGACGCCGCCGGGTTTACTTATAACCTTGGTTGGACAAATCTAGCCAATCAGATTGTTGCTTTAACTGTTCTCCCTTGCCTATTGTTTTATGCCTGACTTGTTGTTCTAGTCGAGCATGTCAAATATTTCACTCAGCAGTAGAACTTTCCATATCCAACCATGACCCACCTATGGGGCTGGGCCATGGTTGGAGTGGCCAAGATGTCAGATATTGGAAGGAGCAAATAAAACACATTTATTCAGTAGAAAAACAGCCATACAGTTTTGTAATAAAACTTAATATGTAAATATTAATTGAAACATCGAGACATTTATAATAACTGAAAAATTTCAATATTTATTCATAACTATTACTGTACAACTGGAATATGTTTTACACAGCAATGGGAGCGTGGAAATCACAGATAGACAGTCGGTTATCGGGAGGTCGGATAAGGGAGGTTTTACTGGAACAAGTCAGCAATAGCAAATCATTCTTGTTACTTATTCTAGAGTTATGGAAAGTTTTAATATTGTTTATTGTTACTAGGCTGAATCAGATATAGAGTCTGATACTTCTGTGTTTGATGTAAAGACAGCGCGGGACAACAACACTGCTAGCGGGAGGCGTCGGAGTAGCAGTGTTGTAAACAACAACAACAATAACAACAGCAGTGGGAGTGTCACCTCCCCAGAAGCCACGCCCCCTCTCCCAATCCGATCCACCAGTGAAAGAACTAACGTCACCACTAACCAATTGTCTTGAGATACGATTATTCATTATTGTTTATCAATACAGGTATGTATATAACTTTCATTTAGGTTTGATATTGTGGGTTCGATAAACAATATTTAATCCATTTATGACCATCAGACGATATTTCATCGGTTAGGATTATTAGTGATAAACAATACTCTGATGATTTATCAACTGCCCTAGGAACAGCAAAAACCCCACTGGCAATATTTTGTATTGCACGTTTATCACATTTTGAAATTTCCCATACTTTGTTTTAAATGCCTTTGGTTTCCTACTTCAATCCATGGATAGGGTTTTCTGTTTTTACTGAGTATAGCTGACAAAAAACATGTTTCGTTGTTTTTGTTTGCGCTACTAAGCGTTTGTTTTTAAGCAAGTACAGACAGTGATATGTTTCATTTGAGTATAATTTATTATTATCAATGAAGTTACAGGAATATAATTTTTAAATACGCACACACACATATCGGACAGGGCGCCAGTCCTGTCATCTTACGTTCATCTATCTATAAGATGATGTCGAAGTGGTGTCCTCGAATCCCCTTCAGGAGTTGAAGTCATCGGACAGGACTGGCGCCCTGTCCGATATGTGTGTGTGTGTGTGTGTCTTCTTTTATGATTCTAATGACGAGTCCATAATGGATAGAACATTCCTGTATGAACACTTGTCGATCAGGCAATACATGTAGAGGACAAACCTATAACTGTGATAAGACGTAATGTATTTGGTCTAAATAAACAGATTGGATCTAATAATCGATTTTATTAGTACCTTTGATCCAACTTTACACTGCATTTCCGGATAATCCAAACAAGTTGGTAATCCGAACAGCTAGGGTTTGATCCCAATTAGTTTGGATTACCAGGACTCTGGTGTACTTTTTTTGCTTTGTCAGAAAACAATATTGGTTCTCAGCCACTTGAGTGAGAACCTTTTAAGAGTTTTAAGAAAGAAAAAGATAAATATTCAAGAATCTTCACCAATGACTGATACAGATATGCTAAGTACTCTATTGATCAGAAAGCTAGATTATTTGATGTCATAACATCATTGGCGAAATTGTTTCAACTAAAGAGTTATAATATCACTACCAAAATTAAAAGTATTCGTTCAAGTATTAGATCCACTGCTCTATTTGCCTTCTAACTATCTTTATTGTATTATGTGTTCTATTCTTATGTATTATGTGTTTATTGTTACAGAAGTGTGAGACATCTGCAAGGTGTTGGTCCAAGCGCCAAGTCCGCTGCCCTGTTTCTCCCCTACCCATCCGCTTCTAGATGCTGTCATCTAATTTACAGAATGTCTATTGTCAACAGTTAGCCAGCTTTAACTGCTGTTTATTTTAATGGATATTTAGCATTGCTTTGAAATATAAGTGGTAAGAAAACATATTAACTTCAAAATATCCATTACATTAATTGTATATTTACTGAGGATTTCAAGAATATCTTCTGACTTGGGAAAATATCAAATCATGTATTGTATTAGGTAGTAACAAAATCGTTTCTAGAACACAAACTGATTAACAATGTAGATGATCATTGTAACTTTTTAAGACCTTTGATCCGTCTAAATATTATATCATTACTTTATAGTCATTAAGATGCTGAAGTCTGGAGTTGTTTTCACTAGTGGTTGCCCCATACTTGTCATTAAACTTGCATTCCAAAGGTGGGAATATACATCTCATTGTCATAAAGGTCTCATTATGATTTACTAAAATTATACTTCTTACTGTAAAAATCAGAATCACTGTTATCTGTTATTATTAAATGACATTTGATGAGATTTCATCTGATGGTCTTAACCCTTGACGTCCTGGGTGAACTTATTGTTACACTCAGTCCTAGGTGTGGTCTCACAGGCCGCCTTTTTGAAAAAAAAAACATTTAAAATTATTTTTTAGTGTTGAAAACAATTTTATCAATCTAATAAGCTATTTGAAATGTTAACTACGTGAATAATGTTAAATTAAGTTTATTGAGTACATATAATAGATGTATAAAATTAAAAAAAGGACATGGCGAAATCTGATGAAAAATGTAAACATTTTCTAAAACCATAAAAACGTGATAAATATGACAAAATGTTTAGTTATTGGTATTTTTATATTCCATAGGATATAAGGAATATAAAAAAAGACAGTTGCTTTACAGTTAATTTCAGCTTATAACATAGATCTATATTCATTGCAAACGTTTGTTGTACACCGAGGCAAACATGTTATTTTACATCAATAGCAAATGTAGGTAGTTTTCCTTATATTCTTTGGATCATATGTGTAGAATATCTTTCTTTTATTCAACCTATCATTAACAGTGTCGGGTTTAGGTTCATATACTCCCAGTACTCGACATATGCATGCTCGAAAATTCATACGTCAGCCTCGTGTTCTGAAAACTTCGCTACAATTGTGGTTTTACCATCCAAGTGAATCCAATTTACTTAAAAAGGCATCCACGTACCAGTTTTCAAACATCTCTTTGAAATCTAAGCCAAAAACACACACACAAGCCAAAAACACAATGGGCCGGGTCGTGAATCTATCGTGTACCGTCCTGGGTCCGGTCTCACAGACCGCTGATGATAAACAAAAAAATTTATAAATATCTATAAATATTATGACCGAAAGACAATTGACAATAGGGATCAGTTTTGGTGGTGGGGAGGGTCAACTACCTGGCATGGCTGGGTTGATGAAACCCTTAAATTCGGATAAATAAATAACTCAAGCGGTCTATGAGACCATACACAGGACGTTAAGGGTTAAAATTTTTCTTTGGTTAAGGACTAAATGTTTTCCCACTGTATTTTTAATTAGAATAGAATAATTTAAAGGATATAATATAAAGTATTCAAGTAAGCCCTTTCATGGGAACATATCATTATAGTTTTATTCAAATGTTTCAAATTTTTCTTCAGTTAGAATATTGGAATATACGATGAATTTGTAGTTCATATGGGAAGTATGGAGATTGGTATTTTCATTAATTTGAATACATGTACATTTACATTTACATGTACATTTATTTTCTTCTTAACAATTATTTCTCATGTGTCCATCTCCGTGAACCAAATATTCTTTATATGATAAAGTTTGGACTACTGAATTGAAATTGCTATATATAAAATTAACAATTAAATGTTTAGAACAATAAAATGTAACTTTTTATGAAATTCTACAAAATAGTTTTAGGATAAAGGTTAAAGAGTTTGCAACAAATTTAAATTACACCCTTGTTCTGATTACTGTTTTACTCTTCTGGGTCAATTCTGTAGCTACTGCTCCATATTTATTTTAAAATAAATTTATACATTGACTGTGGATGAAGTAGTACCACATAAAAAGTTTTGTTCCATGCTGTTTGAATACATCATGACATCTCTGAATAGGCTATAAACCTTAAAATTCACATTACATATGTTCACTGTACCAAAACTGGTACAAAATACCAGTAATCTAACCATTAAACGGTGGCGTCGTGCTGTTATCCAGCTACTTGGAGATCACGAATTGTGGATAGTTGTGAGTGATGGTCTGTGGGTATGGTGTTCTCTTGTATAGATTAACGTCTGCACTATTGAATATTATGTTAATCTGCAAAGACCATCCTCATAACTAGACCAGTTCGTAATTCAGAGGCAGTGGTTTGGATTCCACATTGAACTGTAGGTCCCTTATATGTGCCATTGACTGTTGGGCTATTAATTAACAGTTATGTCTAAGAAATATGTCAGCCACAATCATCCTACACTCGTTTCTCATTCATACTACTGCGTCATACACCTACCTACCTTGTGGTACGGTCGCCATTTCAATGATCAAATCTAATCTAATCATAACTAAACCAGTACTCAAAATATTGTTACTCCAATGTCTAATTTGTCTAGCAATACTGTGCTAAATTAATTCATCCCCTCACAACTTACCTTATATTTGTAGGCTTTTCACATTATTTTGACACATTAACTATTATTCTTCATCAAAATGTGCAACTGTAAAAACTAAAATTCATTTTATTGTGAAGATAATATGTAGTAGTTAAGAAATAGATTTTCTCATATCTCTGAGTCAGTTTTATTTCTTAAACACAGTATTATTAGTTGACAAAAAGTGCTATTTTGGAACTGTATATGATTATTTAAAATTGAAATCGCATAGACATGATTACAATAGTGAACATGACAATAAAATGATCATTCATTAAATAAATCATAAATATACGTTTACTAAAGCATATTTGCAAAAGAGGTTTATTAGCTATTTTTCAAGATACCTTGCAAACTCACCTAAGTAAACAATTTTTAATTGTTATATTTGAAGTAAAACTACCAAATCTAGTCAGCAAAACCAACAGGATAAATTAATTCTTACCAACAAAACAAAAAATAGCAACCATTGAAAGCTTACCGCAACCCTTATTGAAAGTATTATTGTGCAAGTACACTAATTATTTGATAGGTATTCTTCTAGCATTTTAATTTGATGCTGGGTTGGATATGTGTCTTTGATTTGTTACTCTAACTTCATGATACCAGCTAAAAATTATATCTTTGTATAAAAAATTAGCATTATAAAAAACAATTGGTTGTAAAATATGTTATTCAAATGTGCCTTTTGTGTCTGGTATTTTATTTAGGTTTAATCTATGTGGAAAAATATCATCTTTCTTTATATTAATTAATTTTTTTCATAAATAAAGAAAGTATTTATTGGATGTGAGGATTCCAAGACGGCAGGGAAGTTGAGTTAGTCTCTGATTTTTGTTATCACGTTTAACTGCCCAGGCCTTTAAAAAGAACTCTTATAAACAAAAACGTAATTGAATTGAACTGATATTTCAATAAAAAATAGTGGTTTAAATACCTGCCAGTTCGTAATCCAATATGTTGCTGTAAAGTCTCATGGTTGTAAAACATTTCACTCATTAGAGGTCGTAAATACTTAAAGTTCAAATTTAAGTGAGTAATTACTTACAATGAAACTCAACAAAAACACAAATGGCCATATCATATTGTAATTTTTTCTTGACATAATGCCCATAAATATTAACTTTGACAACCAGAAAATACTTCTAAAATACAAGAGTAAGCTTTAAAAATTTTATTAATAGCATTGAAATACATATGAGTACCTATACTATAACTTTTTATTCCGTGTATTTTATTACTTCTATCCTAAACTATGAAATTCAGTTCTTTTTGACTTTCGTTCCACTATTTCTATATTTCTACAAACCTAGATTGAGGATTCTTGATGTTAATAATTTCTCTTTATGTTCTCATCATAATAATACCATAATTTCCTTCCTCACATTTATATTAGGTCTGTGCTCAACAGCCCTTTGAATAAATATTTTACCTAAAACATTTACCAATATAAATATGAAGTGTGTTTTTAAAAGAGGTCCATTTTGTTGTGGACACTAATAAGTTAAATATAAATGTCAATGAGCAAGTGCAGCATGTACCAGAAACTGTGATTTCAGCTCTGTATCTTAACTTGCTCAGTTCTGTGCTGTGCTTTCAAAATGTTTAAGATTATCAACTCGTCCACTGATTTTTGTACAAGCACTGATCTCAACACACCAGGAGATTCGTTTGACAGACTTGTTATTCTGGAGCGCCTGTTTTAAATAATCTTTGCTTCAACCAAAGCCACCGAATTGTATTTTATCAAAAAAGGGCTTCCTTCATGGCTACCTGTCATCATCATTGTTGCCCAAAATTGTTTGTCTATTGACAGTATCACTGTACACTTCGCAAATCTGTCGATGAATTTCTACAGTATCGCTTGAACAAACCTCATGCATGGCAGGTGAGTTTATAATCTCATAGATATTGAAAGCACAAAACAGAACTGTACACGTTAGCCACTAGTTGAAAGTGAGCACGGTTGTTCCAGAATCATGATGCACACGCTTGTTATAGTTTACTCACAAATCATGAGTAAATACAATATAATACACAATAGTGCAAATAGTAGTAGTGCAAATAGTGCAACAAATACAAATACAAATATGCTTTATTTTCAAAATACATCAAGTATTGAAATGGCGTCAGCTGGATGGTTAAAAAAAATGTTTATCGTCTTCTTTCCATGAACTCAGTCAATGTATAGAATGGATTGTTGATCAGCCATTCTGTTAGAGCAGTCTTCATTCTTCTCCCGGTGTGGCACAGTAAATTCACAATAGTTTCTACAACAAAATGGACCTCACATAAAAACATGCCTCGTGTATTCAATTCAGGCAAATTAAATAGAGTGTTAATTAATCCTTAACTTCATGCTGAGCTACCCAGGTTGGTTTCAGTGGTATGTTCTGTTCTCGCAGACCTAGAATGACTTGGTGTCCTCCTTCCATCATTCATATTTATCAGACATAAGACATAACAATGATTTTCTTCATTCCTTTTATCTCAACATTAGTATTATTCAAAAGTCCACATCATCAAAATCATCCGATATGAAATAAATTATAATGTAGTGAAAAATAACTATTATCTACAGAATATTGTAGAACTAACATAATTTTATTGACGTTTATAAGTATCCTATTATTGTGACTCTCTTCTCATGTTTGACAGTAATACAGTTTATATAATTTTAAATAAACATTACTGTACATATATTACTTTGTTTTTGTATGAGGTGGTTTCCATCTCAAAATAAGAAGGGTCCATATTAAACATTACAGAAGGAATCTGTTCTGGACGATGGAAGTCAGCTTTGACATGACATTAAAGATAAATTCTTAAACATGTTTAATTAAGTAAAATAGCAATAGTAATGGAACCTTGGAAACATATCAAAGAAATGAAAAATAAGTTGCTATAAAATGCAAAAGAAATAATCTTTGGTAGTTTAGTAAAATCTTTTTCTTTTAATCAAAAGCTTTGGCGATTTTGAACACTGACTTAAAGGCGTGGCAGAGTGAAATAGTAATGGTTTTAGGAGGGTGAGACTCAATAAGGATCTAAATTGTAAATGTATGTTATGGAATGTCCCTAAATTACAATTTGAAACCTTAGTTAAAAAAATACTTCCAAACATTGTGCATTGTGTCTGATCCCAGTTGCTGAGACTGAATAAATCCTGTGTCTTAAGTCCCTTGTGTTTCAGAATCCACATATACTCATAAACTCATATGGCCTCCTCTCTACTCTCAAACACCCCTTTAACTTTAACTCTTTTCTTATGATAGGATGATTATATAAAAAGTTAAATAAATCCAAGAAAAAACCCTGCAAAATTTTAAGGTTGCAATCTTTACTTTCTTTAGGTTTTAGGTGGCAGCAACAACTGACAACTAAAACTGCCCCACAAAACTTGTTTTAAGATATGACTGTATCTTTTTTTATTAGTATGATACTCTTGTTATGTTAATTGGATGAAATAAAAATATGTCTTACAATAACAGTATATTTACAATTACACTGATTTTTAACAGTAAAAATATACTTAATATGGTACAAGGTTTCTCAGTTTTGACAAGTCTTAATATCAGTGTAACATATTACTATGATATACTGTGCAATAATGTTTGAGTTGTAAGACAAATTTTTATTTAATTAAAATAAAGTATCTGAAATACATGTTCTATCTTGTTAGGTAGATTTTTACCAAAACAATAATTTTACTGACAACTGTCATTGCCATTTCTTGTTTGGCCAGTAACATTTTTCTAGAGCTCGGGAAATGTTGACAAGTATAGTCCAATCAGAAGACCACTCTAGGCCTAATGGGTTGTACATGGTTTGTATGTTCCAAAATGTACAGTATCCTAAAACAAGAAAGGTACTAAGTAATATTAATTTGTGATATTTTAAAACATTGAAAATGAGATGATGGCCCAGTATTGCTCAAAATACACAGACATAAGCATTCATCATAAGGGTTTGAATTAATCCTGACCCTTCATACTGTAATGGTAATTTTTTAAGTGTTAATTTTTACTTTTCAAGCTTACAAATTTAGTTTAGAAAATATACACTTTCCCAACTTTCATCCCTATAATGTCACAAGCACTAAATCCAGTAAGAAGAATCCAGGGACCTCCTACAGCTTGTTTAATTCATCAGTCTCATATAATGAGATAGGAGACAAGTAGTTTAGTGGTATTATACAAAGGAACCATTCAATTTTAACCAACTCAAATGCGTATGGAACACCCTAATTTTTTTGTTTGGACACAAACTTCCTAACATTCCAGAAGGTGTAGATAATTGTTTACAATATTTTAAATAAAATAAGTTTTACATGTTAATGTGGGTAGTTGATAAGTAATCGAATATAGCTAACTATTTTGTTATGAATCGCTAATAGAATTTGAGCTGTAAATTATGCTTTTTTTTGTCTAAGAGTGTGACGAATGTTCAGCGATAGCAGTCTTGAGAGTGAAGAAAAGTTATAAACAGTCCAGACGCCTTTGAAATATTTTGTATACCCATATAAAGCAATGTTCATTTGAAGTAAGTGCTATTTATTTTATAAATAGCAGATATAAAATGTCGATTTTAATTTATCACTAACAAAACTGACAATAACTCAGTGCGCAATTCTAGTAATTATTGCATGTCCTCCCCCTTGGATATCACCAGATTCAACAGGTTTTTCTTTTATCCGTAATTTGAGCCTATTTCATGTTTGGGTCATAGGCTATCACTAAGTGGATTTGATAGGCTAGCCATTAGTAATTTTATAATGATAATTATTTTTGGAAACATTGTCTTATTTTACACTGATATAGGACAAATGTAAAATATTTGTGTCGATCATCGCTTTGTTGGTTTTTGTTATTTTCTATGAACTTTTTTACATGTTAGCCGACGGTTATGAGAGTCGTTTGTGAATGAATTGTAACCAAAGAGCTTGCTACTGATGTTATATATTTTGTTACTACATTTTGCCTGTTACCTTATTGTAAATATTATCGCTTGCACTTATCTGTTATGTGCTTAGTTGTTAGTTTGTACATTATTCCCGATTCTTGTTATTTTGTCTATACAATGTTGTAATCATAACAAAACCATTGTTATGATGTAACTTATAGTAAAATTATTATTTTCATTCCTTATGTTATATAAAAAAATATTAAAAATCAAAAGAAAATGCTAAATAAGGGAGTAAAGATTTAAAAATAAAACATTCTCAGTAAATTGTATTTAATAACAACCTTTACCTTTTCATGGTCAATAATAACCAATACTAGGACATGACCTACTTATCTTGAAACCTTAACCTTTAAAACCCTTATCTCCTCCTCATCTTGTGATTATAATGGTTCTCTTTATCTTTACCTCACATACCCTTACCTCATAGAAATTACCTTGTGATCCTTTTTCCTCTTGTGTCTTATCTCACGTTGCCCCTTATCTCATGGGCAATATCTTGTGGCTTTTTATCTTGTCTCTTACCTCACACATCTTTATTTAATCATTACCTTGTGGTCCATTATCTCTTGTCCCTTACCCTATATACCCTTTACCTCATGGACATTATTTAGAGTGATCCAACACTGTCAACACTGTATATGAGGTAAGAGACAAAAGAAAAACTTTTGTCTCTTACTTCTTATAAAGTTATTTCATGGAGATTACCCAGTGGTCCTTTATGTCTTGTTCAATGGACTCTTGTTGTATGTCTTATTCTCATAGCCCTTTAACACTTGTGACCATTGAATGTCGTTGTCATTATCTCATGACTTCCTGTTTGTAAAATTTTATCTCAAACCCTCTTAGCAAAGTGAGGTAATAATCATTTAAAAGTCATTATCATGGAGGAAGTCCAGGTAAGGAATGGTTACAGTCATCATATTTATAAACAGATGGACCTGAAATAAGATTCTATTCTTAAATAAATCCTTTTTTGCAATACTTACTAAGGAAAAAGTGTAGGTTTCTGTTGTAAATTATTCTTCTACTCAATCTATTTATTGTAAAGATATTAATTGTTATCTTAGTAACAGATCAATACACTGATGTTTTAAGTAAAAAACTCAAAATAAAGTCTGTTGATCTAAATCAGATCTTACATGTTCAACAGTGAAATCTTTTTGTAAGTTTAAAAGTATAAGTCATATAATGTATAGATCTGCATAAAAAGTCTAATATTGTGATATATTTTCACCTTGAAAGTCCCTTTCCCTTAATATTGACTTGTCTTGAAAATCCAATAGTGTATGAACCCTTTGTAAGTCTGATATAATAGTAGCATTTTGATTTTTGAGTTAAGTTGCTGTTAAATAGGGGAATTTGGAAGTTGGGATTTTATCCCAACCCACAGAAAAATTTCTTGCAGCTCAACCAAGACTTTATTGTTCTAGCCACTAGAAGGAAATTTAATACTCCCATTATCACCATGCCTTCAATGTGTGATAATAGGAGTTGGGTGGGTGGAGACAGGCTCGGTCATACCAAGATGAAGGCAGGCCTTCCTCCCTGTCGGGCCCTTGACTTAAAGGGAGTCTGGGGTCTCCGTCAGAAAGGCCTCAAGCCCTAACCACTCGACATTAGTGCTGATGAATTAACCTCGCCTAGAAGGGAATAAATGATGTTCACTTGGAATACAGCCATATTATATCTGCTTATTGTATATCTATTCCTCCGACTATGACAGCATTCTCTAACATATCTCAGTATTGGTATTTAGACTGATAATACCACTTGGGGTCCCATTTGAATATTACGAAAAAATGAAGCATTCATAAGTCTGAAAATATAGACTCGTCTAAAGAGACTATTATATGATCCCATCTTTAGTCAAATGTTTCGTATGTTTAATAGTATGGACTCATCTCTTGTAAATCTGATAAATAGATCCAACTTGAAAGATTGGTAGTGTGGACGTGTGTTCAATATATGATCTCTTTTCTGTTGGTGTAGTAGGTCTACCTTATATTGTATAGATTATGTAAAATGTAAATTTGATCTTGTAGATCGTATGATGTAATGAGCCATTTTAAAATTATAATAGTGTAGATTCATCATACAAATGCAGTAGTGTGGACGTTATTGAAAGTTCAAAAATATATGCATTCTCTTCATAAGGCCAAATATATGGACTATCTTGAAAGTTCAATTAGTTGTAAACTGCCTTATAAATTAGATAATGTACCAATCTGTCTTGAAAGTCAGAGAGTGTGTCCTTTTATTACCTATGTATCTTCAGAACATAGGTCAAATCATCTCAATGTTGTGAATGTGTTAGACTCAACATCTCATAGATCTTAGATTATGGAGGATTAGGAGGCCCAAGCAATATCATCTAAGTACGTGTTGGGTAGTCAATATTAAATTTTAAT
Organism: Nephotettix cincticeps; assembly: GCA_023375725.1. Lineage (NCBI taxonomy): Eukaryota > Metazoa > Arthropoda > Insecta > Hemiptera > Cicadellidae > Nephotettix > Nephotettix cincticeps. The sequence goes on along the minus strand of CM041784.1, from coordinate 2,657,783 downwards.
CAGAAGTGAAATATCTATAGGGAAGAACCTGTCCGCAAGGACAGTAATGAATGTGTAGAATGAACAGTTTGATATTGAACATATACCTTACAAACTCCAGTTCAGACGTGAGTGGACAAGGACGCAATGGATCCCAATACAAGAATGACGCTGGCATCTCACTTCAAGTCCTTGGTGTTGTAATTTTCTTCTCTTTTGATGTTCGCACGCAAAGTCTTTTAATAGTTGTGGCCACTTCGAAGGTACGCGGAAGTCGCGATACCGCACATGACACTAGCTTCTTGATTAGGGGTTTTTAGTTTAAAAATGCAAATAAAATAATACTTGAACTTTGTTAAATTAAAAGAGACTGGACACTAGTTAAAATATTGAATGTATGATAAAATAACTAAAACGTTTACTTGAGGTAATGAGGAATAAATGAGGTGGCCGTTACTAAGACCATACGTGGGCCGTGGACTTGGACAGAGTGACTACTCGACCAGGTAGCCTATCGGTCGTGAGCGATAAGAAACAGTGAACAATAGGACATCGAAACAATGATGTCTGGAGATAAGTGGACATGAATTCTGTGGCTGTAGTGTTTGTCATTACCTACCGTTCTTAAAATAAAATAAATGTTCTTCTGTATTATTAAACAAAATACTTAATTTAAAGTTCAGAGCTCCTTTTTCTGAATACTAAACAGTACCTCATATACTGCAGAACACTGGAAACCATCGGAAATAAGAGGTTCATAAGGATTGGAAAGGTAGGATATGGAAAGTCTACCTAAATCTCAGGAATGTTCAAAGAAGCTCCAAACCAATTTATATTCAGTTGAGTAGTTGGGGGGCTGGTATCCCCCCTGAGAATACTGATCAGACTAGGGGTTCAGGCTTAGTAAGGAGTCAGTCAAGCCCCCAGGAGAGACAAGAAGAAACTAAAATGGATGCAGAAGCCTGTCACACTGCGTAGCCAAAGGATTAACAAGTAGGCCCTAATTTAATAGGGTTTCTTTTATATATCCTATGTTTATCTCTGAACTAGTAAAAACTAGCTAGAGAGCCGACTAGGCAACCCCTCATATAACCACTCTTATTTAAGAAAGTAAGTTCATATAAACTGGTTAAATAACCAGTACCTATGTCTCCTTACCGCATCTCAAATGGTTTGGTCAAATGGTCTCAAATGGTCAAATGGTCTCAATGGTTTCCATTTATTATATAAAGCTACATATATTTATATTAGCTATTTCAATAGTTTTGAAGTGACTGGAGGATTTTTTTAATGAGAAGTAAGTAATAATTTTGTCATAATTTCTACAAAAGCTACATGCCTTTCATAGGTCAATCTATAAACGGCTTTCATTGACATCAATTCCAAATCACATTCTTACAGAACAATATGTTCCAAAAAGGTAACCGAATGAAATAAAGGTAGATTGTAATCACTTTTGAAATTTTATGGGATTTCATCAAACTACAAATTCATTATTGAAAATTCATTAAAAACTCATTAGTGAAAGTAATGTGCCATAAAATAAAATAAAATAATCTGTTCTTGCATCACCAACTCAATGATGTAAATGTATTTTAATAAAAACCTTGTACCATTTTTATATTAAAGGTACGAGCAGACAAATGACATTTGTTCACTTTGAAGAACATTGTAAAAAAGGGTTATTTCTGTTAAACCAATTTTATCATTCTAGTGATTCGAAGGCAAGAAAAATAGAGTAATGTTTATTTACTCTTTGTGTTGTATAACTACAAACCTGAAAGTTTTTTGTAAGCCCAATTTGAAACATTTTATTCCTTCAAATTTCAAATTCCAAAAGGCTAGCTAGCATGTCACACATTTACACATTTCATTCTTTGTTTTACATATATGCTGTATTTATATGTATATATATGTATCATGGGTTGGAGTTAGAGGTTACTTACATGTTGGGTGGGTACAGAGTTAATTTCCTAGTTTTCAAAATATAGCCTAAAATTGAGAAAAAGAAACATTTACTTAAAACTAACATAAAACCACAGTAAAACTCATCAAAATATCTGTGTAAAATAAAAATTATAACAGGACCGTTCAAATTGGTAATACAAATTCAAAAATGGAAACGAGGTCTGAGGAGAGCTCCCGTAACTCCACACATGTATATGTATATGTGTATTGACATAAATATTACAAACTCCCATGGTAGCTGAATAGATATATAATATGTTTTTTATGTTCCTACCTGTACTTGAATTTATAATTTATACATAAATCTCTATCCCATAACATGTCGATGTAAACTACCACATCAATATATTAGTAGTTTCTTTTTAAGTGGGTATTAAGCTGTTAAACCACATTTAAAAAAATGTCAGCGTGGCTAAATTTATAATTTTCAATATTTTAATTGCTTATTGCTTTAATGTAAAATTACTAAAAGCCCAAGGAATGAAAACGAGTTTCAATGAAAATACTATGAATTTTCCTCAATCATAGATTTTTTTGTTAAAATACATCAAATTTCTATAAAGACCTTCCTCCAATCAATAAAAATAACATTAAAAACTATTGATTGCTGTATAAACGGTTAATACTTTTAACCTAAGCTTGGCATTGTATGAAAAATGTGATACATCCTTTGAAAAGTCCTTTAGTCCAGAAAAAACTAATGCATTCAAAGAACTAGAGCTAATTAATTGTTTGGATCTGCATCAACATATTGACAACAAAACGTACTAAACTAAAAAAATACAAACATGTGAATTAAAGGCTTTGGATTTTGGGTACAGATATGAGATTACAAGGTACGGACACAAGATCTTGAACAACAATACATAAAGCATAACGCATGTCCGGAATTATATCTCGCATCCCCGCATGGACAGGTGTCACCTCTTTGAAGGCTCTCAAAGAACATCGGATTGAAAAAAGTTTACAAAAATATTTAAATAAAAATGAAGATTACTTCTACCGCCAAACGACTGCCTATTTTCTGTTCGGTGGACGATTTCGTGGTCAACAATACATTTGACTCCTTCTAAATTACCATTTCGAAAATTGTTTTTTGCTGACAGAAGTTTTTTCACCAACCCTTATCTGACGCATACTATTTAATATTTGTTCGTCTACAACAGTATAGGACTTTTTTGTATTTTTTTATTTGTATACATAAGTACGCGCGCGCGTGTATATAGGTGTGAGTATATGTTTGTTTGATGTATGCTGTATAAGCGTCTTTTAGCCCTACCTGTTAGTATGTACGGAGTACCTTGCGGTGTATGACTTACGTGGTTGTATTCCGCGGTTGTATATGATTTTACACTAAAACACTTGAAATGAAAGACATAACTGTGATATAGTTTGATGTATTAAAGAAAAAATTTCTTCCATATTGTTTGTTTACATTTTGATTCATTTTAATAATTAACATATGTTCATATAAACAAAAAAACACTGAACACTACCTATTTTACAGATATTTTTGCCTTATCATGTTTCCTAAACTCTTTTTTTCATATGCAGTAAGCAATAAGCAGTTTTATTAATCAATGTATAAAACATGCATTGGACCTTATCATAAATAATACTATATATAGAGTAAAAATAAATACTACATCATACACTAACTAAAAGACAATTTAGGCATGCCAATACCATTAGCAAAACCTCATACTTCACACACCACTGAAAAACATATTCTACATGTTAATAATACTAAATGTATAAAATTAATAAATGTTCATTTAAAAACTCCAAATTTTATAACTCACATTAATAGATTACCTAATATATATAATTTTTGACCTCATCGCTGATTGTCAATAACCAATCCTTTAGCTTAATTTTGAAAATGTTGTGAGATGGTGAATCAAATAACCTATTGTTACTAAAATGAGAGAAATAGCTTAAAAACATTTTATGTGTCGTGTAAAAGCTATTTGAAAACGATTTGTATTTATTATAAAGCACATGATTTTGGAATAAGAAAGGTGGTACAAAAGGTATTTCAAGGGTAGTATAGAATCGGTTACCGGTAGTATTTTATGGCGATAAATTAGGTTGAGTGAAACTGGTGTCAGTAAAAGTATAGATATCTCAAAGTCGGTACGTTTTGGAATGTGTAACTTGCAATAGTATTTTTCTAAACCTAAACTTAATACTATCTTCCTAATTTAGCTGATTTCCTGCAGGAAATTAGGCTATTATTGTATTCCCATGGTAGGACATAGACCTGGGACCGAACTTCCATCACGGTTAATGAATAACTGACTAAACACAGTATACCTACAAACTAAGTGTTGCAGTAGTTTTGCACCTGCCCCAGGATGGAGGAATGGTGGGAAGATCAAAATTTTCAAATGAAAACTCCATCGAGTAGATGCCTCATTTTAAGGATATTTTAATAAAATTAATTATGGAAATTATAGGTCTTTATCTCAACTCAGTGGAATGTTTTAAAAATTAGCCTTCAATGGTTTAAATAGGTTATTATTGAAGATGAGGAATTAGCTGACGATGCAGGTCTGCTGCGATAGGGGTATTATAAGTGGATAGGTTTTCGTTTTCTCAAAAATTAAAGCCGATGAAGAACTGCGTAGAATGAAACAAGTGTGCCGGTAAAGGACACGTGGATCGTGGATCGTGGGTCGTGGATTGTGGACAGTAGGGAGTCCGAGTGTGCGAAATAAGCAGACTATCACGCGCAGAGAGAGTCATCGGTCGGGCGGAAAATGACAAAAGGCCGCGATATGAGAAGCTCTCGCCTCCGCCCGCGCCCGGTCTCTCTTGATATTTTGCATATTTTGATGGGAAATCAATCTGTAATGGGGAACAAGGTAGGTACCCCTCCCCGCCCCGCACCGGGTCTTTGTGGACGACTACTAATGGATCAATATTCCAAGGCAAGGCTAGGAGGTGGATTGTCATTTGAATGAATGTTACAGAGAGAGAACGAGTCAGTGAGAAATAGACAAAGAGGGGGATGTCGGAGGGAGAAAGACACCGGCGGCAGTGGTGGTGTGCGCGGACCGGGCTGGGATCTGAGCCCCCCCACCCCTCCCGCCCTCGCCCTGTACACACTCTGTTCAGCTGTGAAAATTATTGCTTTCTCTAACCTAACCCTCCTCCCCTCGCTCTCTTCCCTCGTTAGCTTTGTTTTATTCTTATCGGATCTGCCATCACTCAGTATTTATATCTTCTCTTTTAGTTGTTGTTGCCGATATGTATTCATGAACCGAAGTCCTGACTTCCTTCGTTACCGTACATGTTCTTCTCAGCTACTGTATTTGCGAATGTGGAATTTTACTGATTACGCTGATCCTGCAGCGATGTTTGTAGCGCAGAACCGCTGTGGAGCCGTAGAATCACTTGTCCAGAATTATGTGCTCCAGTGTTCTGTGATCCTGCAGCGATGTTTGTAGCGCAGAACCGCTGTGGAGCCGTAGAATCACTTGTCCAGAATTATGTGCTCCAGTGTTCTGTGATCCTGCAGCGATGTTTGTAGCGCAGAACCGCTGTGGAGCCGTAGAATCACTTGTCCAGAATTATGTGCTCCAGTGTTCTGTGATCCTGCAGCGATGTTTGTAGCGCAGAACCGCTGTGGAGCCGTAGAATCACTTGTCCAGAATTATGTGCTCCAGTGTTCTGTGATCCTGCAGCGATGTTTGTAGCGCAGAACCGCTGTGGAGCCGTAGAATCACTTGTCCAGAATTATGTGCTCCAGTGTTCTGTGATCCTGCAGCGATGTTTGTAGCGCAGAACCGCTGTGGAGCCGTAGAATCACTTGTCCAGAATTATGTGCTCCAGTGTTCTGTGATCCTGCAGCGATGTTTGTAGCGCAGAACCGCTGTGGAGCCGTAGAATCACTTGTCCAGAATTATGTGCTCCAGTGTTCTGTGATCCTGCAGCGATGTTTGTAGCGCAGAACCGCTGTGGAGCCGTAGAATCACTTGTCCAGAATTATGTGCTCCAGTGTTCTGTGATCCTGCAGCGATGTTTGTAGCGCAGAACCGCTGTGGAGCCGTAGAATCACTTGTCCAGAATTATGTGCTCCAGTGTTCTGTGATCCTGCAGCGATGTTTGTAGCGCAGAACCGCTGTGGAGCCGTAGAATCACTTGTCCAGAATTATGTGCTCCAGTGTTCTGTGATCCTGCAGCGATGTTTGTAGCGCAGAACCGCTGTGGAGCCGTAGAATCACTTGTCCAGAATTATGTGCTCCAGTGTTCTGTGATCCTGCAGCGATGTTTGTAGCGCAGAACCGCTGTGGAGCCGTAGAATCACTTGTCCAGAATTATGTGCTCCAGTGTTCTGTGATCCTGCAGCGATGTTTGTAGCGCAGAACCGCTGTGGAGCCGTAGAATCACTTGTCCAGAATTATGTGCTCCAGTGTTCTGTGATCCTGCAGCGATGTTTGTAGCGCAGAACCGCTGTGGAGCCGTAGAATCACTTGTCCAGAATTATGTGCTCCAGTGTTCTGTGATCCTGCAGCGATGTTTGTAGCGCAGAACCGCTGTGGAGCCGTAGAATCACTTGTCCAGAATTATGTGCTCCAGTGTTCTGTGATCCTGCAGCGATGTTTGTAGCGCAGAACCGCTGTGGAGCCGTAGAATCACTTGTCCAGAATTATGTGCTCCAGTGTTCTGTGATCCTGCAGCGATGTTTGTAGCGCAGAACCGCTGTGGAGCCGTAGAATCACTTGTCCAGAATTATGTGCTCCAGTGTTCTGTGATCCTGCAGCGATGTTTGTAGCGCAGAACCGCTGTGGAGCCGTAGAATCACTTGTCCAGAATTATGTGCTCCAGTGTTCTTATATCGACGACTCGTCCAACTATTGTTTTATCCAAACTTATATCCGGTCATATACGAGATACACCCAAAATAAAATAAACTCAATTATTCCAAATGTGTATTATATAGAACTGTTGACTGCATAAGATAAAAAACTAAATAAGATAAAAAACAAATGAAAATTGAAGCAAGGTGAAATGTGTTCAACAATGTGGTTGTCCACGCCCTGATGTATTTCAGATAAATATTCCCTACCTCCTTCTGTTTAATTTCTTGACAATCCATTTTAATCAGTATACTGGATTTTAATCCAATATCTGCCGAAGAAGTCAATTTTATTCCCAAGCAATAATTAGATCAGATTTCCTTCTACATGAAGAAGAAAATCTAAAGAAGAAACTTGAAACACATGCATGTGTTTCAAGTTTCATGTCCCTACTAGACATCTATATAAACCAACAGGATTCATTAAACAGACTCATGATATTTAACAGATCGTACAGTTATAAGAATCTTTACAAGTAAAAATTTGGATGTTCAAGACTGAGAGCGTAAATCGAAAATGTTAACGATAGACCTTTGAGGCAGTGAGGTCGAAATCGGTTAAAAATATCCAACACCGCCTTTCTTTACTTCACTACCCGCCTTGGAATCGTTCAGGCGATGGGTCGAAGAATGTGAAGTTTTCAAGCGTTAAATTTTTTAAGCTCTTCTAATTAAATGCTTTTTACATAAGCGTGTGCCGCCCCGAGCAAGAACGGAAGGGGAATCGCGACTGAACACAAGAGAAACAAACAAAAGTTGCCGAGCGCGACCCCCGTCCACCCCCCTCTTTTCTTGCCCCGACATACTTTTGTTTTTCTTTGTATATAAATACGCACATTGTTTCAGTAAGTATAGATAGAACTAACTTGAAATATATGGGTGTAATTCTTGTAAACACAAAAACAGTGAAAATATCAAAATATAGCTCGATTGTCTGTTTTAAACACAATTTGAGTACCCTTAAAACTGTATTAGGTCAAAATTGGGACAGTTCAGTAGCTTTGTGGTGGTAAATTTGTACAACTCAAAATGGTACACCATTTTGTGATTAAATTAGTTCAATTTTCATAGCGCAATCCAGCATCTTTGCGGAATTTTTAAACAAGTCTGCACAACCATATTTTTTACGGTTTTACGGTGACTATTTCTCTCTGATTGCGCTGTGAATTTGATAATGAAATTATATGTAGAACCTCAAACATAGTACGACAAACATATATGTATATATAGTCGAACATCGATGTATAGTCTAGTAAAACGACAAATAAATAGTTTTATTTCCAACCAGCTGGTCGGAACGTTATGACAGCTTTGAAAATAGTAAAATTAACATGTGTTGTGGTAAAATTTCATTTTATTTTGTTATTGTAACGTACAACTAAAAAGCGAAGCAATTACACTTACCAACACATTCTCGAGGCAAGGAGCGAAAATGTTTCCAGCATAGAAGCAAGGATAAACAGACCTGTAATTTAATTCAATAATTAATAATTCAATATACTCGTTCGTATACTTTGAAATGTCATCTACGAGCCACACAAGTAATGCTAGTGGCGCCTAGAGTTATAAATGAACTGTTCAAAATTGTGTAGATTGGAAAAATAAAACTGAGTACCAATTGTTATAACAAATTTCACTTGATTTATAGTAATTAGTAGTTACAGTGTAAAAAATATTTTATTTTGTAAAATTCGTGTTTTATAATAATTGTTTCTTTATGTCATTATGATTTCTTCTCGCATGAGAAATGACACTACTTTTTTCTGAAATACGTTGATATTAAACTGATAAGGTAACAATACTGTATGTTTTTCAAGTTTGAAAATGAATAGTTAGGAAAACTTCAAGACAAGCAATCGCTTTTAAAGCACGGCCTAGGTATATCATATGCATATTATGTGTATTGCGAATTATGAATATACGATTTATTACTGCCGTAATTATCAAAATATTATACTTTTTATATTACTAATTATATAATTTTATCACAGGTGTTTTTTCAAACTACACTTCATTTAAGATCAGATGGTTTACAAGGTTCTGGTGAATTTAGAAGGCCGTGAACAATAAGAATAAAATGCGTAGTTCCAACAGGAGTACGGTGAACGTAGTTTGTTTTAGTTGTATGTAGCGCTCTTACAGGTCTTCAGCTGTCTTTTGAGTGATTTGACTAAAAAAAAACTGCAGTGCTTTTTTGGTTTTCGATTTGCCTTAGCGTTCGTGTAGTGTGGACAAATTTAAAGTGGTTGAGTAATAGTTATTTACTGAATGGTGAGTTTTTGTCCATTTCCCACAAGAAATATGCTGTTTAGAATTAATTTATTTGACTGTATACTTACTTGTGTTACCCTTTGATCTTAGCCAACAGGCCAAGAAGCGAAAGAAAGCGATTATAAGATAACTATTTTAGAAACTGTGAAATAATTAGTGTTATACATTCAATCATTGGTATTCAGTAAATTTACATAATTATTTAACATTTTTTGCTTTTATACGCATATATATATATATATATATATGTGTGTGTGTGTGTGTGTGTGTGTGTGTGTGTGTGTGTGTGTGTGTGTGTGTGTGTGTGTGTCTGAACACGGTAACTCTCGTCAAAATTGTCTGATCGAGACCAAATTTGGTAGAAACGTGTATTCCTACATTTGCTCGGACGAGTTCTTAATCCAGATATATCGGTCAATCGGAACGGGTAGTTTGGGGGGAGGTTTGTACCCCAAAAATGGAGTTTTTGGGTTTTTTCCATGTTATTTTTTAAATATTTCAAATTTTATCTCTCACTAGAATCAGCTCAAAACTACACAATTTTGTTCCTTAAAGTTTTGCTCTATCTGTAATGGTTACCGATATATTAAAACATCTAAACACAGTACATTGTATTTAGGGGCTCCAATGCTAATCTTTTGTAGGATAAGGAAAACTAATATTTCCTTTATAAACGAATAGTTTTAAATGAAACTTTGTATTTAGCTTCATGTGGTTGGGATCCATATGTTTATGCTAAAAAATCATAGTTTCCTCATTGCATCCTCTTTCCTATGTTAATCTTATTGAGAATAGGCAAACTCCTTTATTATTATGTCCAGATAATGATAAAACTTGGTATATGGTCAAAATAAAATAGTTTATGGTAAAAATGCCTATTTTCAGTGTTCCTCAAAGCAGCAAAGCTGCGTACTCTTTCCCATGTTAATGTTGCGGAGTAGAGGAAAATACTATAATTTATCAACAGGTATTGATTGATCAATCTTGTCATATATTTGTATTATTATTGCCATATTATTGAGGGGGGAATTCGCTGAATACGCAGGTCTGCTATGACGGGGGTATTTATTTCTTTTGTGATCATGCTTTGTGAAAGAGATAACTTCTGTTCAAGGTTTATAACGTTTATAAGGTTTATACATTAATGTTTTATTTTTGAAAATAATGTATATTTGTGAGGTATATTCCATATTGACCGTTTTATTCGACACGCTAATTACTAAGAAGGTAAGTGTGCTCAATACAGCAGATAATATGATAAATTCATAAAATATAACGATTTATATCGAGTTTTGGATATAAATTTGGATCGAATAGTTTAGCGTTAGAAGTTTTAAAGTTAGTCGAAAGCAGTCTCGCACAAAGGGAATGACTATTTCCTCAGACTTTCCTCAGTTCTATTGAGGAATAGCATTTTTCCATTCTGTATAATGAAACATATATTTATGCTACTTAAGGGACTTGAACACTTATAAATTAAAAAAAAACAATTATTCTTTTTCGTGGTTTACTATAGGGAGTTTAATTCTGAATATTAAAATATTAAATATGTGAATAAAATATTGTGAAAAGTATTTTTAATAATAAAAAAAATCGCGACACGTATTGGGAGCTTGATTTTTCGGCTCCACTGGTCCACTCTTAGAAAAAACTGTATTTTTCTACAAATGACCCACTAATATGAACAATTTACCATGAGCGGAATACAAGTGTTTAAGTCTCCTTAAAAACTATAAACCAAGCGCTATTTAGTCAAAATAAATGAGAATGTTTTGATTTTGAATGTTTTAATTTAAATATTGTATGTATAATATTTGCCTATGAATTTATATTATTAGATATTAGACTCATTATTAAATATAATAACATGATTTTTAGAGAATTTCAAAAAAGAAACTTCGTAGTTTTCATGGCAATACAAAGGAGACCATTTAAAAAAAAATAAAAATAAGAATAAAGTAATCTATAGGTAATTTAAAAATGTTCATTAAAATTTCGTGCTTGAGTAGAATATTTTTAAAATAAGCCCTGAATTGTTTTGAGGTTATTATTACCGATATGGTAAACCGCTGTGGATGTAGATCTGCTATGATGGGGATGTTTCATATTTAAAGGACGTAATAATGTATTGACGTATTATTTGCCCATAGTAGCGTTGTTTTACAGCTGTTCCAATAATCAGAGCTTAGGAAACAAGAATCTACTAAATGAACAGTAATATGGCTTTCGTGAAAATCTCCCAACAACTGATGCAATTCTCTGCACGTATGACTGACTTGTATTATAATATTGACGAGGTGGGTGACCAGCTTAATATATTCTATGATATAACCAAGTCATTTGACCTGCTGTCTCGTGAAAAATCACGTAAAAAGTTAAAGTCTAAACCTTTGAGTTGGATTGCTTCCTATCTCAGAGATGGATTTTAGATTGTGACTGTCCGCCATTCAAGTCAAGATGGCCTAACTAGGCAATATCGCTGATCTCTATCGCCTACAATTAACACAGGTCTGTTTCAAGGCTCAAACTTTGGTTCTGTACTGTTTCTTGTATTTCTTAACGAAATACCAGAATTTATAACTATCAGAGATATCTTCCTGTTTGCTGATGATGTCAGCCATTGGTTAATTGGCGAGGACATTGGTTCACAAGAAGGATTGAACGAGATGAGCAACTGGTACAATGAAAACAAATTATTATTGAATAAGGTTATATAGGCCACAATCGGTGGCCACTTCACTTTTCAATATCATCAAATATGGAACTATCTTCTGGGGGAGCAGTAATCTGGCTCAACGTATTCTCTTGCTGCAGAAATGAATAATACGGACCATCTGCAAGGCGCCTTATCTCGCCTGCTGTAAAGAGTTGTTCTTGTGTCAGATTAACCCTGCCGTCACTTCTCATCCTCGAGGTGACACTGATGGGGAAAACCAAACCATTGCAAGTATTTACAAAAAATGAAAATATACTCAGTTACAATAATATGAAAAACGTGCATCTACAGCAAATCACTTCTACGCTCACAAGTCGTCCAAGTGAAATCAAGAATATAGAGGATGTGGATGGACCCAATAAGAAATTGAAGGACTATGTACTCAAAAGGACATATTATCCTTTGGAGGAACCATAGCACATCTGTGCTTCCAGTGTGAGACGATCACACTGATATCAATATCTCATTATTAGACCAGTTCGTAATTCAGAAGCAAAAGTCCTACGAATCCTACGAATATAGGTACCCCTGTAGATACAATCGGATGTCGGGCTATTATTGAGACCGCCAGGATGGGTCGCCATTTTGAATAATAATAGTAATATTTGTATTCTTACAATAAGAATGATAATATCCAGTACGATCTCACCTTGATTTTGGCAAGAATGCGGTTAGCTTTGTTCCAAAAATAAAGGTTATATGCCGATATTATTTAGAAAAAGAATTATATATATTAGGGTCCCTTCATCTATTTTGATAATTCATTGATGAGAGTGATGTACTCGATCAGGTGTATTTTAAGAAACTTGTATTTTCACATTTCTAAATGGTTTTAGGAATAAGCCACCCTTTAAAATAAACAAAAGGTCTGGAGATATAGCTAAAAGTCGGACGGTAAATGTGGTCTCGGGGTCTGTACACATATAGACAGATACACCGAAAATTAACTATCAAACAAACCACATAGCTTTTATTTGATTTGTTAAAATTATAATTGTTAAACCTTTTCTGTTTTGAAACAGTGATGTATGTGATTAACATAAACCAACTAGCCTCAGACCATCATCTCAACTAAAAGAAAACTGAGGTACCAGACAATTCTGTCTGTAACGACAAATTGAAATATTACAAATGCTATATCACTGTTCATTGTGCATTGTTCTTAGTTCACTGTTTTTTGTAACATATTATATTATGTTTAATTTTCCCCCATCAGATAGAGAATAATATAGAGATAGAGAAGGATTTTTGAAGGAGAATGGATACGTGTAAGATCTGGAGGGGGGTGGGGGGTGTTAACAGATTTGTAGAACGAAAAAAAGTGCAGCGGAAGTAGTGTTTATTTTTTTGACATTGACTTTAGACATATGATCTTATCTATTTCCCACAGGGAAGTAAATACAATCATTTTTGCTTATAAGACTTACTTTATATAGAGACCATGAAATTAATTTGCACTTTTTTAAAAACTTGTATTCTCATCTTTGGCTTAAATGAATGCTGAAAATTTACTTTTTTCATTTGGTATAGCCCACCATATGTCCAAGTTTTATACTTTGGATTTCGCCCCCCTTCTCAAAACCCTAAAAATCTAAAAAAAAACTAAAAATCCACATTATTAAATACAGCTCGTATTAAAAACGTATTTTATGGGTTTAATAATTTATCGTGCGTATAGCCGCAACTAACATAATCCCCATATCTTTCAAAATGATGCTTCAAAAGTTATATTAGGTTTTAAGTGTCAAATTATTTTTGGAGTCTTCAGCAAAACAATAAATTATTTGCAATATTTGTGTATTAGAAAATAGTTTAACTTGCAATAGTAAAACCAGAAACCTCCTTCCCTAAAGTGCTTAATAGTTTTTTTGTAGTTATTAGTCTACGCTAAAGCGTTCTCAAGAAAGTTTGAATGTACTGTCCGTAAGTGCTAAATTTGTCTTATTCACTTTTCAATCATTCAATTCAATTCAATCCATTTCAATTTTTAATAACTCAGTTTTTCTTAGAGGGGACACAACAATCTTCTTTATTTGTCAAACATTTTGTATGAAATTTTATAAACAGCTTATTATTACACCACCAAATAAAATTTATCCAATATTTGCTGTTATCATTAAATTTGTAGGGAGAAGTTGCGTCAAGATAATTTGATGTGTATTTTTAAACAATCAATGTTTTATCATTATATTTCAGTGAAAATAGAGTATGACAAATTTAAGTGTATACATTTTTTCCAATACTACTTTGACAGGGGGATATTAACTTTACAGTAGAAGTACGACTCAATTCACTGATATTGTCTATTTGTGCTTGAATAATCTCCATCATACACACACATTATAGCGATTGTTGATTGAGAAACAATGGACTTAGTCAGCAACTGATTGCGCAATGAATCATGCTCGTAGGTACAACATTTAGAGGATTTAGAAAAAGGGTGTAAAAGAATGACGAAGTATTTTTGCGCAATGATTGGAATGTTTTTAATGTAAATTATCCCACACAACACTTTTCTCTCGATAGTGTTTTTCTTAATACAGTATACATACAAATATCTAGTTTTAAGTTACTTTTAGAGAAAAAGGGTACGTGCCAGTTCACTGACACCGTTTGAAAGTATTACATTTAAGATTCATTATATATATCAATAAATTACCACTGTTGACAGTCACTAAAAGATGTTTAATTCCTTTTTAGAACCTAAAAACCATTTTTACGGTTCATCACTAGATTCTAACAGCATAATTATTGTTAAGGTACACATAAGTGCTAAAAATGTCAACACGCCCGGATTATGTGTTAGAGTTGTATACGGAATTCTCATTAATTGCGTGTTCAAAAAAAATAATTTTAAATATTATTAAGTGTCATCGTTGTGAGTATTCATGACAACACCGTTACTGGGCTACAAAATTATAAGAAAACCCCCCATGCTGGGAAGAAGCTAACGATGAGATGTTGAATGGTTCAAAAACGGTTATTCTTTATATGTATTTACCTTTTGGCAGCTATCAATGGTAGTAACTATATACGATATCAAGGCTTTCATAATTGATGATTTATTGTAGTGTGCTGTTTTCAAAACGACATGTTTTGAAATGTTTTCAGAATTGTTTAGTGTTGTTTTATGTTTTCGGATTCTACACCACCTCCGTAATCTTGGATTCAGCCCAATAAAAACAATGTTAATTTTGTGACAAAATTATAAAACTACATACTGTACTTCCATTATTATACCCTAGACTGTGTGCTTCTAATTCTTCCTATCCTCTGCATACTCCTCGTTTACTATTATACCTACTCCTAATGTCTATTCTCACCTCATCCTTCCATCCTTTTTTTGAGGTCGTTTTCTATCAGGGGTTTCTGTCCAAAGCTGTCCAAAACTTACCTTTAATTTAACACAACCACATTATTATTACTATCGTGTAACCTGTTTTGCTGTCACAAAATTAACATTGCTAGTATGGGCCTAAGACGAAATATTTCACTACAAAAGGAGAATTTAGTATTTTTAATTCGTGGATTACAGGTTTCATTCAAATAATAAAACAAATAAAAAATTGTACTATCAATCTAATCGACTAAGGACCTACTACATATGATAAATCTGAACAAGGAACATAATAGAATGGATGTTAATGTCAAGACCTGCCTTGGGCCTTTGATGTCGCATAAACAGAAATCGGGATCAGAGATAAGAGAATGGGGATGTCCAGAGCAGCGCAAAGATAAGAAGAGGAGCGGTGGGCAGGACGCAGGACGCACGACGCAGGAGAAGGCAGTGACATGGCAAGATTCGCCTTAGTAAACACACAAACTAGTGTAGCAGCATGAGATATGGTGTCTGTGACAGGGCTGGGTCCGTGGGGGGGGGGGAGCTGCTGACGGTGCACTCTCTCCCGGCCCCAACCCTCTGGATCCTCACCAAATTGTTTGGGCAGACAAAAAGCTATCAAGTCATGTACTCCGCACATCCCAAAACTGATCTACACTGTAGTTTGTAGCCACACTAACCGCACATTGATCTTAGATAACAGCCTTAGAAGCGAATTTTTAATTTTGGTTTAGTCGTGTTAAATAGTTTTAATTTTGCCAAATGTTTGTAAATTTTCTTTAAATGTGAATCAAATTTTTAAATGAAAGTAGGGATGTATACAGTGTTAAAAAAGAACGCATAGATTGTATGTAATTATCTTTTCATTTGGGGTATTATGTATTTAGCAATTTGAATAGGTCTTTATTTTATCTAAAAATAGTAGAACACAACCAAAACAGATGGTCTATGACCGATTTTATAAAGTGATTGCTTTTTTGTGTACAAAATCTTTGGTCAATTTGTTTAATGTTCGTTTTTCGATAAAAAATCTATAAAATGATTAGAATTCGATTGGTATTTAATTAGTAAAAGCGGTAACGGAGTTAGGTACTCTAACAAATCAAACTTGTTATTCCGAAACAAAACTATAAGTTAACAGCGTACATAATTTATATTTGAATTAATCACGATTATATAATGATTAAATCATTATAATCAAAGTCTTAAAATACATTGAGTTAATTTTCCCTGTTGATTAAATTCAATTAAGTGTAAAACAATTAACATGCGTTTATCATGGGAGAAACAAGTTTTTTGTTGAAAATTCGAAAACAAAAATATATATGGATAAGGTTTAAATTTCAAAGTTGTTTGGATTTGCAATACTTTTAAAATGATATGCCATTTGAAATATGGTGATATTTGAAATTTTTTAGTTTTGGTTATGTACATAAAAACTATTTTTTTCCGAAATAGTATTGTACAGTAGTGTTGCATATCATAATAAAGCTTAGCTCATAAGGAATGCAATCAGAGCAGAGTAATATGCATTTTTCTAAGAAAAATACCGAGTTTTCAAATATTTGGATTTTTTCACTAAAAGGGCCTGCCATTTTGAAACAAATCGAAATATTCAAAATCTAATTGCGTCAAAATGTTTGTATTAGCTAGAGCCTTAATATGATGCATAGCATGATATATGTTTGTATTTGATACTTCTGAGATTCGAAATAGTGGCCCTAATTATCTGGAATACTCTGTATTAAAAAAAAGAATATTTTTAGTTGTGTTAGTTTAGTGGGAAATATTTTTTTAATCATTGTAGGACCAATGGTTTGTATGGAATTAACACACACCCTGTATGTTAGGTTGACACCAGCTGTGATGTGTAAACTATAACGTATGTGAATAAAGTAAACATAAAAATTCTTGACACCAATGACGTCATCATTTTTGATCAGTCTATCTACCGTCATGATCATCAAAGAGAAAACCTAAAGGCATATATCCATACATCATATTGACCTTTTATGGATTAATAAAAACACACTATTGTGTAGTGACTAAATCGTATAATTTCGAAAATTATGCATGCCTAGATAAATATGCGGGGTAAGCTGATGCGTTTTTTTCGTACTAATTTTAGTATCTTTAGAATAATGTTAGTTTTGTGAAAGCATAACAAATAGCACGATAAGAAAAACTATGATTGAGGGGACGTAGGAAAATAAGTAATTGAATTTTTAGTTTTATATTTTCAAAAATATATGTCATTTTCACGAAAAATATACCTGGTAAATAACAAGTCATTATTTTGTTTTGTGATAACAAAAATCCAAAAAAAATAGTTTTCAGTTCCCTATTTAAGTATAGGCCTAATTTAAAATCTCATCTCTTTACAACTGGTTGTTTGACCAGTGTCGTTGTTACAAAATTAATATTGTTATTTTAGGGCTAACACGAAATATTC
Organism: Nephotettix cincticeps; assembly: GCA_023375725.1. NCBI lineage: Eukaryota > Metazoa > Arthropoda > Insecta > Hemiptera > Cicadellidae > Nephotettix > Nephotettix cincticeps. The sequence continues at coordinate 2,640,193 of CM041784.1, read as the reverse complement.
TGACACTGATGAAGTCTCAACGTTACAAAAATTACCAATATATTTGGTCAATATTACGTGTTGGTTCTCCGTGGACCCGCGGGCGTCCGCCATATTATAACGTACCGGTATAATCCGTGGGCTGGTGTTTTGGATACAGTGATTGCATCATTTTTCCTTCTCACTGCTTCCAAGTTAATATACTGAGGGAGCTGTGCCCGCTTAAATCCTCCTATTTATACTTCACCCTCTAACGTCAAGCCCAAAGGCTATTATTTTACCTCCCTCTCATGTAACATCAGTCGGATTTTTAGGATTTATCATGAGTTCATTTTAATCAATAATTTCCTAGTTTAAAATTGCACCTAATGATTTACACGTATTAATTTATTCAATGTTAATAGGAGTAGTTAGTTAGTTTGAATGTTATATGGAAAATTTCTATGTAATTGTTATTGATTGTGAAATTAGATATGTGTATATTTATTATTATGTTTATGAATGTGAAATGAGAGAGAGTGAGTGAGGGTGAGTAAGAAAGTAAAAAAAATATATGTAATTGTTATTGATTGTGAAAATTAAATGTGTGTGTGATTATGAAACAACAAATACACATAACAAATTTTTTCATATAAACTTTTACCATATAATATACTAATTAAATAACTACTAATAGGAACTGTGCGGCTTTTTTATATGACTTTTTAATTTTTTTGGGTATCAGGAGAAAACATGTGATTTAAATTATTCCGTCTATGTTGAGGGCTCATTTTTAAAAATGTCACACTTATTAAATCATCTTAATTTATTTTTACATTGTTGTCTGGTCTGCAGCTGTTTTCATAGTTTTGTTTTAATTAGACGATTGAAACAAAAACTGTTATGTATATTGAAATTTCATCAATCATTTTATTTCACATTAATTTAACTTAATTTCCTAAATTAAACCAAATAGGCTAGGTTAGTTGGGTTAAGAGTTCAAGTTAGGCAGGTTGAGAGTTCAGGGTCTGCAAGATTGGTTTTGGCCGTGTACTACAGGTTTACCAGTGGGGTGCAAGCAAGTCTGGTTCCCAGGGGGGTTCAGAATAGAAGAGTTTATACTGTGAGGAAACGAGTAGGTTAAGAGGGTTTAAACAGATTATAAGGGCGTTTGGTGTATCAACGTCATATGCATTATTTCAATTGCGAAACCAAAATAATTCACAAAAAATAATACTGAATTTTCTAATTAGGCTGGAAGGTAAACATAAGTTGGGAGTAATTCAGCTAAACATGAGTTTAATTTAACCTACAACATCATATAATACAAAATAAAATGTTTTAAATTGTACTTATCATTTTTGGTTCATTGTAGGAAGGCTGAATGTCAATTTTATATTCATCTACCAAGTGGTTTATTAGTTTAAAATATTTTTTTACATAATATGTATTATATTAAAGATCTAAACATCTTAACCAAGGTATTTTGAACCAAGAGAGGTGGAGTCATATTAAAAAATGATGACGTCATCGGTGTCGAAAATGTTTCTTCACTTTTACCAGTTTTAATGTAATTAAACAAATACGAAACTGGTGTCAAACTACCATTATTGTTCGATATAAGTTCGACAGTGACCCATACATCCCTTCATTATGTTAGAGATCTTGTTCTTAACTAGGTGAACCAAGCGAGTTTACAAGAAATTGTCAAAGTTATTTAAGAACAAACACGAAGGGAGGTGGGGTGTCTACTAGTAGCGCATGATGCCGATTGCCAGCGAGAGATGAACTTTATAAGCAGCCGACTATGAACAAAGAACTCCCAAGCCTGCCAAGATATAAATTTTCTATGGCCAGGCAAAAATAAACACAATAGTAGAAAAGGGAAGGCAAATATAATGGGAGTAAGGGAGGCAGCGTCATTGTCCGTGAGAACCCCGATGAACACGCGGCCGTCCGATTGCTGTGACCAATTAAAGAAGCCAAATGAATAATAAAGCCGGTCGTATCGGACTTGCGCACTTTCTTGGAGACCCGTCGATTCCCTCGTCCGTCCTCATGCAAGCGCGGCGCGGCCTTTGCCGACGAGGCGCAAAATCGATCTACCTTCAACTCGCCTCTATCACGAGTATCACTGGCAAATTACGATTCGCACCCCTCACTGGCACACTAGAAAATTATTTGAGAAAACATTGAGTACACTGATATTCCTAAAAATAGCAAAAATGTTAAAATAATACAATTTTTACAACTGGCCACTAGCAACGTGGTTTGTGTTTTTAATGTGTATGAGTATTTTCAAATTATTATGACTATGTTTCTGGCTAAACAACTTCACAAGCTAATAATGATGTTTAAAAACCAAACATGTTATCAATATTGACCACATCTGTATGTGAGCTGTCTATCGAAATTTACGCAAGTAATATAGTCTTACGTAAAGAGTTAATTGGTTTTTCCTGCGGTCACAATAAACAGTTAAAAAAATGTATTTTTATTTTAAAATTAAGCTGAATGTGTATTGCAGCGTGCCTGGTGACTCATATGTGGAATACCGGTTGACCAAGGCTGGAACCACTATTACTACTACAGTACTAACGTTACTATTTCTTTTAACCATTCCTTCTAGTATCACTCGTCACTAGTGCACACTGTTGATTTTCGCAACGTATGTTATATACAGCTCATAGGAATTCGTAAATTAATTCGTGGGAAAATATCTCAGAAGTGAAAATCAAGATTTATTATTCATGTCATAGATATTATGACACACGCTGGTGATTTGTATAAGTTTTATCTTTCTAAACAATTAGCATTTCCGAATAAACACTAATTCAGAAAAACAAAAATGTGAACGTGTAATCTATAAACATAGTGTACCAAAGTAGAGATTTTTTAACAACCACTGACAGTTTATAGAGCTGAACAAAGAACAAGATGAATCTACTATAATATAAATAGAACTAACTAGAACACAGATGATGAATCTGTTATAACATTTAATAAAACTTACAAGAACACGAAAAGCGAATACCGCACTAGTGTCATATCTTTGTGTTCAGCGCCACATTCGTAACCTGGATTCTCGGGTTCAATTTTCAACCTGAGTCTTATGTTTACACATTCATAATTTTTTTCCATATTAATTTCCTCATATTGTTTTTATTTTTTTTTAAATGTAGTTTGATTTAAAACGTTGACAGGTACCACTAATACAATATAGAAGTGCAATTCAAGGGCGCTCAGAGGAAACGATCTTCATCCAAGACTGAAAAAGGTAAAGATAACTGCTGTACTGTAAATACCTGCATGGCATAACAACGTTTCAAAGGTGATCAGGAAAACAATTGGGTGATTAATTGGCTATAATTAAAATTTTTAGACACATCGCAATGTTTTATGTTACACGCAACCTGTTTCACTCCTTGTAAGTTTCTATTTTAAAACACCAGTGGTCAGCTCTCTTTAAATTAAGACGAAATTTAAATTAATTTTTATGAGCTTTCTGTTTGGTTTTAAATTGAATGTATATATGAGCTGGATAAAGAAAACAGGGGTTGTTTGGTTAGGACCAGGCTCCCTTCTTGACGACTCAGGGCTAAATAATTCCACAAATACGCTCTCTCGCCCCGTAAAAACTCGCTTTTACTCTACTTCATCATATTATTGGTCTGAGCTGAATACGTTAATCGCATATATTCTGCAGTTTATCGATATTTTCTTATTATTAATTGACTTACAGGTACTATACTCTTGATATGTAGTCGAATTAGCCAGACTGAGTAAATTTATCAAAATTTTATCAATAGAATCAACATAAGAGCTCTATTTTTTAGATTTGAACATTTTAATATTCTCTCGTCTCCAAATGTAAGAGAGCTGATAAAAACCTTAGTAATTTGAAATTGTTTGAAATAATAAGTGGGCTACCTAAAAAATCCATACCAAGTAAATAACTCGTTTGTTTCCAACGAGAATGAGAGTACTGTTGAAGGGGTTTTATAGCTTGGAATACAAGTAATTAATTTACTATTAAAGTGTCTAGTAAATCATAAACTTTTGCCCTGTTGATTTTCCTGATAAGATCTAAATCCATAGTGGAAAATTTTCTTCATGCAAACTCAATTTATTAGTTAACGTAAAAGATAAAATTAATTACCCATAAAATACACAGAAGTGTCATGCCGGACGATTCACTTCATGCATTTATTTATTTTGCAATTTTAATTTTTACTTTATATTACAAACTTTATAAGAGGTGGCTTATTAACCTAATGGTATCTTTCTAGTGCATGACGTACCTGATTAAAGTCACCTGATGTCTATCTGTTGACCTCCTTCTCAAAAAGTATTTGAATTATATAAATTCTATTGGGTAAAATGATTTCGATTCAAAGAATAGTTCACCGGCATGGAGGTAAGATAGTTGGCAACTAAACCTTTATTATGAAATAACAAATATAAAAAATGATTGCTGGAAACCACTTCGATAAGATACTTAATCATATTGTAACTATACTTCTTGCTCGTTTTAAATAGGTTAAGTAGTATCTTATCATCAAACTAGGTTTTAGCATTTAATATTTTTTTTCAAACCTTCAATATTAGTAGCCATGTAGTTGAAATTTCACAAAAGCGATCGAGCAGTGGTCCAGCGTTTGCAAATGGTTTTAATTTTTTTGTCTCTTTGTGGTATTGTGCGTTTTTATAACATGTTAAGGTCGTTGAAGTACTAATTATCTATTTAATAGTGTACCATTGGAGTTTTTTTTATAAAATATTTAGAAGGTATTGTTGCAAAGAATTTAAGACCGTAACCCCTGTAGAGCGTTCTCCACAATGGCTCTCAGATTTGTCTGACACTACAGAAATCTGGATTCTTGATCTCGGACACCTGTACTGGGAACTAGCTTGGGGAATGGGTTAATTTGAATGTAGCTCTTAATGTACGCGATATAACAATCGTGCGATAGCATTTTTCTCGTTATTCCTCCATGTTTTAGCCGCCAAATAAAAATAATCATAAATATATTTTATTTATTTTCTCCACCTTCTTGATTTCTATAGATGAGCAACAATGTATTTTCAGAAAGAAAACGTGGAAGAATAACGAGAAAAATGCTATCACACGATTGTTATATCGCCCGATTGCATGGATCCCCATTTAAATGAGGAGCAGGGGACTCACTTGCTTTTCCTACTCCACATCAACTGAATAAGGATTTTGATCGTCATGATGACGATCAAAGATGACCGACGGAGTCATAGTTGGTGGCGATTCTAATGCTCCAGTAGTGGCGTGGGGTTCTTTTAAGACCACCTCTCGATGCCGGTTCGTCCTTGATATGGCTGCCAGGCCTCTATATCCTCAACACCGGCGGCGTTTCTACTTTTCGTCGTCCAGGGTATGGAGCGACGATCCCAGACATCTCTTTCGCTTCTGAAGGGATTGCCGACTGGCAAGTAGGTGAGGATTATTCCGCCAGCGACAACCAGCCTTTAAGGTCCATCACTATTTTTAAGGTCCTTTCCGAAGGTGGAATACAGACACCAACTCTGTTCCTCTGCCTCGACGCTAGAACGTCAGTAGCCTCAACCGCGCGGAATCCCTAATCACCTTTGAGTACTTAGTGTTATCACTCACTTCTACAAACTAACTATCATTTTTCACTTTTCACTTTCGCTAAATTTTTACTTACATTGACAATATTTACTCTAAAAAATGAAATTCCACATCATGGCCCGAATGTTTTAAAATCACGGATTATTATTGTTCTGTCTTTCTGCAGTATGTCTGCGGCACTTTTGACTTCTTTCCTTTTACGAAAATTACTGAAATTTTTTTAATTATTTGTAGTTGTCCTAGCATAATCTAGGTCTTTCATTTTTGTATCATCTAACCCGTACTTATTATTTTTATTTCTGCTTTATTCGTAGTGTAAGAAGCTATACACCTAAGAACTAGTCCCGCGCACAGGTGATTAATGATCTACGCGGGACTATTTTTTGAAGTGATTTAGCCCTGCTTCCTGTATATCTGTATTATTTAAAGATAATAAATGATTTCTGATTTGATTTCATTTAATCAGTCTAGATAAAAGTTCTTTTGAAGATTTCGTCATGAACAAGACGCTAGAATATCATGGAAGCGATGAGAATCTCGCCACATAGTGCAAAAAAGCACTAAAAAGCCACTAAAGCCACTTTTTAAATTGTTATGGAAAATAATAAGTTTATATAACTAATTTAAATATTTATTACCCTTAAACCAACCTAAAGAAAATATAAACATTTTTTAATTATCTTGCTATGAAAAAGGTTGTGCAAAAGGATGCATTTACTGTCCGCAGTTAATAAAGAGCATTGCTTATGGACGCCCAATGTATTCTTGAGTATTATTACGAAATAAGTTGTTCTATTTCTTATACTTTCTTATGCTACTTCTTATTCGTTATGCTTAAAACTTACAATGCAAATTATCGTTACATGACGAAACCAAATCAAAATGTCATGTTATAGGCTTTACTAGGGAAAATTCGGGAACCACTCCCTAAATTTCTTGTAGAATAAGGAAGTATGAAAATAATTTAATGTGTAATATTACCGATTAATGTTTGAAATGTTGTAGTGGAAATAGAGTACCGGTACATTAAATTTCAGATTATATAGCACATGTATATGAAATAACGTAATCATATCCATCATATACATAATAGCTATTGTTGACTGGATAACAATGAAACTAAACAATTGATTGAACGATAAACAAAGTCCGTTAAATTGCATAAAGAAAGTGATAGAGATATTTGGATATACATATTATCCCAACCAAAAAGAGAAATTTCCTTGGAAAAATTCTTGGTGTTAGGTGCATGTCAAGCGAGGTTTTTTTTTAAATAAAATAGGTAATTCATATTTCATAATGCTTTGTTATATTGAAAGTATGTTTTGAATAAGTCACGTCTTTATAATAAAACATATGTTTCTTCATTTACAATAGTTATTGTTTAACAGTAAATTAGTTTAATTATGTTTATGTTACTTTTTAATTGTTGATATATATTTGTAATTAAATAAACCGTTTTTACGCACAAATTTTAGTTAGATCAGTGCAGATATGTTTAATTTATATAAATTTGTCATTAAGGTAATTATAGCCCACGGTGTCAAGGAAAAAATTGTAATGTAATGGAAAACGAGCAATGCAGAGGTTTCGAAGAATTCTTTATTTGCTCACTTTAATTATGTTAGCATTGTATGTTAACCGAATTTGATATATGATAGAAATAACTCGTGTTCCTATGTTCCATTTCAATCTAAAATTTATGTTAGGCCTTAGAGTTAAAATGAATAATGACTTTTTGATCAATTACATCCAATTATTTAAAAAGTGTTTGTGGATAATATCATATCATAACATACCATTGTGGGAGCAAATTTATATTATTCGTTAATCCTGTTTACTAAGCGTCGATAAACAAAATGGTGCGTTCCAAAACAGGATTTTTCGAATTGTTATTTATGTTAGCGCTCAATGTGTAGTCTGTCCACTTAATCTAGTAGTTTCAATATCCTTCACACCTTAAAAATTACAATTTTTAGATAAATATTTAAATAATGCAACTCTAGATTTAATTAATTAATAATAAATTAATAATAATTTATTCACAAAATTAAAATAGATGTACAAAATGAACAATAAGCAAGCAAGCACGCACGCACGCACGCACGCACGCACGCACGCACGCACGCACGCACGCACGCACACACACACACACACACACACACACACACACACACACACACACACACACACACACACACACACACACACACACATGGTATAACTATCCATATTTTATATAACAGAGTAAATAACAGAATAAATGAATAAGTGTTGAATGAATAAACAGGGTATACTGTTTGTAGTCCACAGGCTAAAGCCCGACTGGGGCCTTACTGCACTATATAGAAGTTATAAATGAAAACTCAGAATAACCTTTGTAGTAAGACATTATAAATGTTTCAAACTATACAACTATATTATACTAAATACATTTTTATTCAACATTTACATAATTTTACCCAGTGTAAATTGTCAGTTGATCAAGAATATTTTATAGAAATTTTGATAATCTAGGGATATTGTAAAGGTGGTTCCTCAGTCTTTCCACAATATACTTGATAGCACTAGTCACAATTTAAATTAGTGTTTTACTAAAGTCAAAATATTATCCAGGATTAGTGAACAAAAACATGCATAGTCCCTCTTTTTTTAAATTACTCTTCTATTAAAAACCTCTATTGAAGTTCCATACACTACTGCTTATTTTATTCTTTACTTTTACTTAAACTATGGAATGATGTTTTGATCAAGGTTTCGCTCCTCATTTACCACCTCTGCAGTGTTCACTTAAAACGTTTGCTGAAAACATCAATCGGTTGTGGAAGTAAAAATTTCTAAGTAAAAAAAGATAATCGATAGCGGGTTAACAAAAATTTAACGAATTTTACCACTTTATTCATACTCGAAAGTTATACTACACCCGTATACTATTAGGGAATAACACTAGAATTACGTACAAAAGCATGTATATACATTCAATTAAAGAGGCGGAAAGGAATAAAATAAATATAGGTGAGTGTTGTTTCAGACGCTTTATAGTGAGCAGCATTTAAATTGCTTTTGTGTGTGGTGAATGAGGAAAGGGAAGGGCAGAAGACGAGGGAATAATAAGCGGCCCTGCGCGTGCTCCTGGGGATCAATAGCCGACTTGGTCAGTGTTCGCTTAGTCAAGAAACTGCCTAATTGGCCGATGTTACTGTGTTCACAGCCATTACCAAACATCTTGCTGCTTGTACGTTATGCTAATGTCATCTGCCACTGCCTCTTACACTCACTTGACTCTGAGAAGAAACCTCTTCTTGGACTTGGAGCATGTCTATAACGCTAGGATGCATAATTGGCCGATGTTACTGTGTTCACAGCGATTACCAAACATCTTGTTGCTTGTAAGAGTACGTTATGCTAATGTCATCTTCCACTGCCTCATACACTCACTTGACTCCGAGAACCGAGAAGAGTCCTCTTCTTGGACGTGGAGCGGAGCAGATCTGTAACGCTAGGCAGCCTATTTTGCCGATGTTACTGTGTCCACAGCCATTACCAAACATCTTGCTGCTTGTACGTTATGCTAATGTCATCTGCCACTGCCTCTTACACTCACTTGACTCCGAGAACCGAGAAGAATCCTCTTCTTGGATGTGGAGCAGATCTGTAACGCTAGGCTGCCTATTTCGCCGATGTTACTGTGTCCACAGCCATTACCAAACATCTTGCTGCTTGTACGTTATGCTAATGTCATCTGCCACTGCCTCTTACACTCACTTGACTCTGAGAAGAATCCTCTTTTTGGTCTTGGAGCACGTCTATAACGCTAGGCTGCATAATTGGCCGATGTTACTGTGTGCATAGCCATTATCAAACATCTTGCTGCTTGTACGTTATGCTAATGTCATCTACCACTGCTTCTTACACTCACTTGACTCCGAGAAGAAATCTCTTCTTGGACGTGGAGCACGTCGAGAAGAAACCTGTTTTTGCACGTTGAACACGTCGAGAAGAAACCTCTTCTTGGACGTGGAGTAGGTTGAGAAGAAACCTCTTCTTGGACGTGAGGCACGTCGAGAAGAAACCTCTTCTTGGACGTGGAGCACGTCGAGAAGAAACCTCTTCTTGGACGTGGAGCACGTCGAGAAGAAACGTCTTGGAGAAGAAACCTCTTCTTGGACGTGGAGCACGTCGAGAAGAAACCTCTTCTTGGACGTGGAGCACGTCGAGAAGAAACCTCTTCTTGGACGTGGAGCACGTCGAGAAGAAACCTCTTCTTGGACGTGGAGCACGTCGAGAAGAAACCTCTTCTTGGACGTGGAGCACGTCGAGAAGAAACCTCTTCTTGGACGTGGAGCACGTGAGCACGTAGAGAAGAAACATCTTCTTGCACGTGGAGCACGTCGATAAGAAACATCTTCTTGCACGTGGAGCACGTCGATAAGAAACATCTTCTTGCACGTGGAGCACGTCGATAAGAAACATCTTCTTGCACGTCGAGAAGAAACCTCTTCTTGCACGTGGAGCACGTCGAGAAGAAACCTCTTCTTGGACGTGGAGCACGTCGAGAAGAAACCTCTTCTTGGACGTGGAGCACGTCGAGAAGAAACCTCTTCTTGCACGTGGAGCACGTCGAGAAGAAACCTCTTCTTGGACGTGGAGCACGTCGAGAAGAAACCTCTTCTTGGACGTGGAGCACGTCGAGAAGAAACCTCTTCTTGGACGTGGAGCACGTCGAGAAGAAACCTCTTCTTGGACGTGGAGCACGTCGAGAAGAAACCTGTTCTTGCACGTGGAGCACGTCGAGAAGAAACCTCTTCTTGCACGTGGAGCACGTCGAGAAGAAACCTCTTCTTGCACGTGGAGCACGTCGAGAAGAAACCTCTTCTTGCACGTGGAGCACGTCGAGAAGAAACCTCTTCTTGCACGTGGAGCACGTCGAGAAGAAACATCTTCTTGCACGTGGAGTAGGTCGAGAAGAAACCTCTTCTTGCACGTGGAGCACGTCGAGAAGAAACCTCTTCTTAGACGTGAGGCACGTCGAGAAGAAACCTCTTCTTGCACGTGGAGCACGTCGAGAAGAAACCTCTTCTTGCACGTGGAGCACGTCGAGAAGAAACCTCTTCTTGCACGTGGAGCACGTCGAGAAGAAACCTCTTCTTGCACGTGGAGCACGTCGAGAAGAAACCTCTTCTTGCACGTGGAGCACGTCGAGAAGAAACCTCTTCTTGCACGTGGAGCACGTCGAGAAGAAACATCTTCTTGCACGTGGAGCACGTCGATAAGAAACATCTTCTTGCACGTGGAGTAGGTCGAGAAGAAACCTCTTCTTGGACGTGAAGCACGTCGAGAAGAAACCTCTTCTTGCACGTGGAGCCCGTCGAGAAGAAACGTCTTCTTGCACGTGGAGTAGGTCGAGAAGAAACATCTTCTTGCACGTGGAGCAGGTCGAGAAGAAACCTCTTCTTGTACGTGGAGTACGTCTATAACGCTAGGCTCCATATAGTTTAACAAATTACAGTTTTTAATTAAAGTGTACACGTCGTTAATACGGGACGGTTACTGCCAGCGGTGGCAGGCACTAAAAATAATGAGATAATGTTACTTTTTTACATTAGATATTAAATACTTATTGTTTTGTATAAAAAAACAGATTGTAAATCAAATATCCAGTTGAAAAAACCCAACATCTTTAATTTGCTACGTTTTATCATTCATTCCTACTAACAATTTGCAAAGTGATGCCAGTAAAATTCTAAGGAATTTTTAAAAAGTTTTCTTTTGGTTGGACCAGGGAGTCCCGGTCAACCACCTCCATAGTTATTTTCTGAGTGCACCGCTGCCACAGTAAACCGACAGACAACGCATTTTTGACTACACCGTTGTTTTAGTATATGAAATTCCGCACATGGGTAAATATTTGCAATTTTGGGAATTCTTAAAAAATAGTTTATTTTTTAAGTAAAATGATTAGGATTAAAGTTTAGCGGGTTTTAGTGCTTATGGTCCCAAATAGTATGATACCAACCGTATGTTTGTAAAAATTATGGTTAAAAAGCTGTGTTGAAATTAGAATGATTTTGTTTTAATTTCCGGCAGAACAATAAATTTATAAAAATATATATTTTGATTTCCACCATTAAAATCGGCTAAAAATTAAAAATAAATATTTAAAAATAATATTAGTATTTAAAAATATTAATTTCAATTATTTACTAATTTTTATCTACGACAAATGGTTGCAGAGAAATATTAACCATGTTAAACGCAGAATATTTTCTTTAGAGATTAATTCTTTTAAGATCTTTAATTTAAATACAACACAATGTGTTTGTATAGAGAATAAACATACTGACTTATTTCTCAACAATACTGTCTTTCATGATACTTGGTAAGCCGAGTATTAATACAATTCAATAAAATCTTAAAAACTATTGGTATTTCTCCGGGGGCTAGGAGTTTTGCTATATCATTAGTAAAATACGTCACCTTAGAATAAGAATTATAAATAATACAAATTTGAAACAGGTTTAAATACAATGATTTCTAAACAAAATAATATTGATTGTATATGGAACTTAAAAAACAAGATTTGGCTTATCATTTTTCTTTTGGTCAAAACTCTCACTTATTTATATAGATAATATACCAGCAGAGTCACTCGGCTCTATGCAGATGCACCGCAATAGGAATTGATTATGTGATACTAGAAGATTTTTTCCATTATTTTTTTAACTCAAATTTCCCGTTTTTTTTCTTTTATGCAAAAGTTAATTTTTGAGATATCAACAAAAATAATAATTTTTATCTAAACAAACACTTTGTAAATATATTTTTATCTAGAGATATATTATATAAAGAACAAATAAATAATTCAAATTCATGCAAGGTAAAAATTCCCTCTTAAAACCTCCTAAAATTCCTTAAATTCATTCAAGGTATTAATCTTGTGAATACTTGTGACCTTTGTATATAGTAAAATATATTTACCTTTATCGTCAAAGGTATTTACAATTTAATGTATTAAAAACTTATTTACCTTAAAAAAATTTAAAGAACACAACACCAACCACCACAGAAATCCCACCTCAATCATTGCCAAACACCTTCAATAAAAATGAAACTCACCACATAAAAGAAAAAAATTCCTAAATCCTTGAGAATTTTACATAATACTGAAACCAAATCAATTGCAAGTATTCAAGAAAGCGGAGAATAATATACAAACAAAATTTTTGTGACAACAATTTATCAAACAAGAAAGAAAACTAAATTCTTTCTTCATTTCTTTTCAATTTATTCTTCTAATACCAAATAAAGAACATCTCAATTCAATCTTATTCAAAATGATTAACTAAATTGAAAATACAATCACACCACATTTATGAAAAAATTGCGCACATATGAAATTATAAACAGTAAATTATTTTAATAGTGTTTATTAACACTGAAATTTTTACCTTGTGATGATGCCACACCAAGAGGCAAAATTTGCAATGGTAAATTAAACAAGATTTTAGATTTAGAGGCAATGAAGGTAAACACATTTTACTTGGATGTTTTGTGATTGACCAATTATATGACAAAATATAACGTTCATATAATAAGATTCGTATCTAATAAAACTAAATGTTGAGGTTGCTGAGCTAAACTTAAATACAAATAACTGAAATAAAAAATATAATATACAAAATTTGAGGGAAAAGTAAACAAAACATATTTTATATAAGAATGATGAACCGAAGACTTTCTTTAAAGATAGGACAGTTTAATATCGCTGCACAAATTAAAATGCCTAAATTTATTAGGCTTTTTATATATTTACATATTTTTTCAATATGTACAACAATAATTTTTTTCTGTACAGAATGTTAGTCCCTAACGTCTTAATGTCTATATTGTTCAAGGTTATATGTAAAGCACCTACAGGAAAACTGTCAATTAACAAATTCAGAACCATTTATTTGATATGATAGACCATATACTATTACACAAAAGAACGATAGGCGTATCCAATAGTAATCATAGACAACCGGGATGGTTTTACCCAATTAGTCAGGTTTTTGTAGCAGCAAAGAAGAAAGGCAACGTATGTTGTAAATCTGAAAATGGGAGGGGATTGGGGAGCCGGAGGGAGGCTAAATACACACACTGTTACCAAGTTTCAGCTCAAGTTTTGCTATTGTATGTTTAAACGTCTTACATTATAGAAGCTTGTTCCGCGGTGGGGTAAGGCGCACATCGATGTATAGAATACATGTTAGTGAGCGGATGTGAGAGAGTGGTGATCAAGGGGGTCGTGGCGATGGAGGAGGTGAGAGGGGAGAAGGGACTCGTCTCTGGTCCGTGTTTTCTTGTATTCAAACAAAGAGCAATTATCGATTGGAATGACGGTGGATTGCTACGTGTAGCCAACCGATTTCTTCAATCATACATGCAAACATACAAGTTCGGTTCCACCTCCCCCTCCTGTTTCAATCCACACCCTTAGTTAAGGATATACGCTCGAAAAGAGAATGTCGATACTTTTAATTACGGTGCGGTTTGACAGGCGTACGCCTGACGAGCGGCAATGTAATTCTGACCAGGAGCTCTCGACGCTTCCACCTTATCGACACCCCTCGCTCCATACGATGACAAGAAGGCAACCTTATTTTGACCTGGTCCTCTCGACGCTTTCTTCTCGTTGACACTACACACTCCGCGTGACGACGAATAGACAACGTAATTCTGGCTCAGGGCCCTCCATGCATCCACGTCCTCGGCACTCCATACTCCGCGTGACGACGAGTATGCAACGTAATTCTGGCCCAGAGCCCTCAACGCGTCCACGTCCTCGGCACTCCATACTCCGCGTGACGACGAGTAGACAACGTAATGTTGGCCCAGGGCCCTCCATGCATCCACGTCCACGGCACTTCACACTCCGTGTGACGATGAGTATGCAACGTAATTCTAGCCCAGGGCCCTCCACGCGTCCACACTTCTTCGACACTCCATACTCCGCGTGACGACGAATAGACAACGTAATGTTGGCCCAGGGCCCACCATGCATCCACGTCCTCGGCACTTCACACTCCGCGTGACGACGAGTAGACAACGTAATTCTGGCCCAGGGCCCTCCACGCGTCCACGTCCTCGGCACTCCATACTCCGCGTGACGACGAGTAGACAACGTAATGTTGGCCCAGGGCCCTCCATGCATCCACGTCCACGGCACTTCACACTCCGCGTGACGACGAGTAGACAACGTAATGTTGGCCCAGGGCCCTCCATGCATCCACGTCCACGGCACTTCACACTCCGCGTGACGACGAGTAGACAACGTAATGTTGGCCCAGGGCCCTCCACGCGTCCACGTCCACGGCACTCCATACTCCTCGTGACGACGAGTAGACAACGTAATTCTGGCCCAGGGCCCTCCACGCGTCCACGTCCTCGGCACTCCATACTCCGCGTGACGACGAGTAGACAACGTAATTCTGGCCCAGGGCCCTCTACGCGTCCACGTCCTCGGCACTCCATACTCCTCGTGACGACGAGTAGACAACGTAATTCTGGCCCAGTTCTCTACGTGTCCACGTCCTCGGCACTCCTCGCTCCGTGCGATGACGAATATGCAACGTAATTCTGGCCTAGGGCTCTCTACGCGTCTACGTCCTCGGCACTTCTCGCTCCGTACGATGACGAGTATGCAACGTAATTCTGGCCCAGGGCCCTCTACGCGTCTACGTCCTCGGCACTCCACGCTCTGCGTGACGACGAGTAGACAACGTAATTCTGGCCCAGGGCCCTCTACGCGTCTACGTCCTCGGCACTTCTCGCTCCGTACGATGACGAGTATGCAACGTAATTCTGGCCTAGGGCTCTCTACGCGTCTACGTCCTCGGCACTTCTCGCTCCGTACGATGACGAGTATGCAACGTAATTCTGGCCTAGGGCTCTCTACGCGTCCACGTCCTCGGCACTCCTCGCTCCGTGCGACGACGAATATGCTGCGTAATTCTGGCCCAGGGCCCTCTACGCGTCCACGTCCTCGGCACTCCACGCTCCGCGTGACGACGAGTAGACAACGTAATTCTGGCCCAGTTCTCTACGCGTCCACGTCCTCGGCACTCCACGCTCCGCGTGACGACGAGTATGCAACGTAATTCTGGCCCAGGGCCCTCTACGCGTCCACGTCCTCGGCACTCCTCACTCCGCGTGACGACGAGTATGCTACATAATTCTTGCCCAGTTATCTACGCGTCCACGTCCTAGGCACTCCTCGCTCCGCGTGACGACGAGTATGCTGCGTAATTCTGGCCCAGGGCCCTCTACGCGTCCACGTCTTCGGCACTCCTCGCTCCGCGTGACGACGAGTATGCTGCGTAATTCTTGCTTAGTTCTCTACGCGTCCACGTCTTCGGCACTCCTCGCTCCGCGTGACGACGAGTATGCTGCGTAATTCTTGCTTAGTTCTCTACGTGTCCACGTCCTCGGCACTCCTCGCTCCGCGTGACGACGAGTATGCTGCGTAATTCTGGCCCAGGGCCCTCTACGTGTCCACGTCCTCGGCACTCCTCGCTCCGCGTGACGACGAGTATGCTGCGTAATTCTGGCCCAGGGCCCTCTACGTGTCCACGTCCTCGGCACTCCTCGCTCCGCGTGACGACGAGTATGCTGCGTAATTCTTGCTTAGTTCTCTACGCGTCCACGTCTTCGGCACTCCTCGCTCCGTGCGACGACGAGTATGCTGCGTAATTCTGGCCCAGGGCCCTCTACGCGTCCACGTCCTCGGCACTCCTCGCTCCGCGTGACGACGAGTATGCTGCGTAATTCTGGCCCAGGGCCCTCTACGTGTCCACGTCCTCGGCACTCCTCGCTCCGCGTGACGACGAGTATGCTGCGTAATTCTGGCCCAGGGCCCTCTACGCGTCCACGTCTTCGGCACTCCTCGCTCCGTGCGACGACGAGTATGCTGCGTAATTCTGGCCCAGGGCCCTCTACGCGTCTACGTCCTCGGCACTCCACGCTCCGCGTGACGACGAGTATGCTGCGTAATTCTGGCCCAGGGCCCTCTACGCGTCTACGTCCTCGGCACTCCACGCTCCGCGTGACGACGAGTAGACAACGTAATTCTGGCCCAGTTCTCTACGTGTCCACGTCCTCGGACCCCTCTACGGAATTCTATGGATCTTACTCTTTCTGTTACTGAATAATACATATCGTATGAAAAAGTATATATACAACATATGTCTAGCTTGTATCTTTTTGCCTTATTGCCTCCTACTTTGGACACGGTTTGCATTAGATTAAAGATCATCCCTCTTTAATAATTTTATCTGAATAGGGGTATTTTATCAGAGACTTTACTAAGTGTTACATTACCAAAGGATGTAGAGAAACTACTTAACTAATTAATTACTAAGCTACCCAGTTTAGTAAAATAAACTAAATCATGTAATCTTGGGTTTATCAAAAAATCATGTTTCGTAAATAATCAAGATTTTTTTTATTAAAGCCCTACAATAATTTATCTGGAATGTTTTTGTGTAATATCTCAAATAAAAGGGTAGTTCAAATCATTAAAACCCCCTATATAATAAGGGTGTTATAGATATGATTACTTATATTAAAATATAATGATATTATTTTGTTCAATAAACGAGATACGAATGTTGTTATGCTCCCTAAAACTAATAATGTGTCTACGTTCGTCATCGTATAGGTTCAACGGTGTAGCGTGAAACTTGATCCACTAGGTCACAGGTTCAAATCCGGCCATTCATTAACGGTTTTAGACGTAACAATACGAAATGCTTAGTAGCCAGAAATAATGTGTGAAATGGTTCCGGTGAAAGGCTGGCATTCCTGCGATGAGATTTTAGGGCATATATGCCACTGTATTTCCAGTTTTAATTCCACCCCCTAAACTTAATAAAAATGGAGAACGTATTGTTTTCGTCATAAAATTTTAATTTGATTTTTGAGGTTTTTGAGGTCCAAATTGATAATCCAAAAAAGAGATTTTAGGACTGACGGTCTGTCTTGTTTGTCTGTATAACAACCCTGAGACTAATCCGGTGTACTTTGGCAATATCCCGATATGGGTTGTTTTTTAATTTTCAGCAAAGATAAGCCATAATATATTTAACCACGGTTATTAAAACAAGTTAAAAATACTAAAAAATTAGTATTTTGAGTTATTAGTGTAATAACTCAAAGTCATTCAATGAATTCCTTTTTAATAAAACATTTTTCGTGAAACTTGGTATGTTGTTCAATAAAACCCACTCAAAAAGGTTATTTTACCCTGGGAGATGATAAATCCCCTAAAACTTGTAGTAAATACGCATAAAAACTATGGTAAAATAAAATATAGTAATAAAATACATAGAAATAAAATACAATAGTTAAATAATAATAAAATACAGTAAAAATACAGTAAAATCTTCTGGGGTTCTGATAGAAATGTGATGACTTTTTTAATTTAGTTTTTAAAAGTATTAAATAATTAAGTTGATATATTAAAGCTATATATTATTAATTTACTACGCATTATTTAAAGGATAATGTATGTGTCCAGTATATTGATACTGTTCATTAAATTTCAGGAAAGATGGATGTAGAACAAACGTTGATAGATTATACATTGAGTAATATTATGGATATTAAGCTGAATGCAAGAAGAAAGCCACATTCATATAAGCTGTATAAATAATAAATGTTAAGCGTGCCTAACTCCCAAAACCACCCTAATCTGTTTGGTTCCACGATCTTGCTCGTATACAAAGTGTATAATATTATTTTGTTCGAATTTTCTAGCACGACTGTGTTTTACCCACACGTTCCTGTAGTTGAGGTGAAACCATTCCCACTATATTATTAAATGTTTTAATTGTTATTATTTTTTATTTATTTATCATCAACTGTTATTAAATGTTAGTTCTTAGGTAATCCAGGTGATCTAAGTAAAATGAGTGGATTTTCACCACCTCCAAAGACGATGTGTCATTAAAAAATTGAGACACTATGGGAAATTCTGTCAAAATAATATTAGAATAAATAACAACATCATAATGAATTCAAAATGCCCACAAAATGTCAAGGTATGTCGGCAGACCGCTATTCAACAATACTGCTGTAGCATAGTTAACTTTTTACACACAATAATTTTTGTACCTATAACTATAGTAACAATTGATTTCTTTTTATTCAGTAGTAAATTTGGACCATTTTGTATATAATAAATTTAGTGAACTTTTGTTTTTTCCTTTTAATAAATATGTATTGCTGTGTGAAAAAAAACTTTGAAAAATGTTTGTGGAATACCAGGACCAAACAGAATTATCATCCTTGATAAGTAGTTTTTGTTATTATCATTTTGTAGATAATTTAATCCCGTAAAAATGATATGCTGTAATGTATAGTTTAATATTTATTTATATTTTCTGTAATGTATACAGTATATGTTTGCGATTAGTGAAAAATGGGCCTGCCACTCCACAGGTTATACTCAACCACTTGTAGGGTTAATCATAGGCACAAAGACTAAAAGTTGACAAAAATATCAAAATAACAGCCTGAAACTAATTCCATTTTAAATAGTTCTTGGCAGACTATCACAGAACTAGTTTCATCATAAATGGTTTTTGGATTTTAAATATAACGAAGATTTAAAAAACATAGTACAAAAAGGGCTTCAACGTCAATCCAAAGAATTTAATGCTGAGGGAATTTACATATTACGAGAAAGATGGTGTAGCTTCAGCCACTATGCTCGTTGGTTAAGCCATGTTTTAAAAATATTCTCAAATATCGTAGTACGTTAATAATTTTACAAAATACTTATTATTTGATTTGAATTTTGTTGTGAAAAATATCTCCTTTGTAACTAGAAAAATACAGTGAAATGTTGAAACTAAAACAAGAATTTATTTAATAACTTACTGAACTAACTTCCTATAACTAACTAAACCTATTAACACTAAACTAGCTAACTTAAACTAATGTACAACAAACTAAATTTTATACAAATGGGACGAGATTTTAAAAGCTGTAGAGGATTATTTTGAAAAGCTACCGACATTTTGTACTGACTGAATAGATCGTCTTGAGCTAAAGTGATTTGTCCCGGTTTTTACTAAATGATCCTCGTATATTCACTTAATAATAAAATCTAGATTTTTTATGAATTCATGTTTAAGATTTGCAAAATTAACACGCAACTTTACTTAAGCATAAAAAATGTTACACCACTAGTGCACATGGTCATTTTTAGTTGACATTCCACGCCTTTGGTACTTACTTATTACTTGTTTGATAAATTTAATTTAGGTCAATGGAGAGCTGCTTGACCAACGTCTTAAAATAGTACAAAAACTATTTCGTGAGAATTGTTCTTTTTTAGTGAATTTCCCATAGGGAAGGAGCTATTACCGTAGGTGTCATGGCAAGACTTAAGCCCGAGACCATATTAATTTTGTCTTTTGAGGTGCATGGAGACCAAAGCAATATTCGTCAAAAACTCCTACATTTACTCGTATGAGGTCGTAATCCAGATGTATCGGTCAATCGGAACAGGTAGTTTGGGGGGGAGGGGTTGTAATGATTGTTGATGATCATGTCGGTAATGTTGGTTATGTCCGTATTAAAAATGTAAATAACTCTTTGTTTATATAGTTTAATCATGTGGTTGAGATTTATCCATTTATGCTTAAAAATAATCGTTTATGTGTTTCATGGCACCTAACCTGCATACTCGTTTCCCATGCTAATCATATAGCGGGGCAATCTCCTCTATTTATGGACTGATGTTGATCAAACTTAGTATAATTGGTCAAAATAAAAAATGTTTATGCTATAAATGCCTACTCTCAGTGTTCCTCGAAGCAGTAAATCTGCATACTCTTTTCCATGTTAATTTTATTGAAAATAGGCAAATTCCTTTATTTATGGACGGAGATTAGTATATGGTTGAAATCAAAATTTAGTTTATGGTGAAAATGCCTACTTCAGTGTTCCTCACATCACAAACCTGTATACTCTCTCCCGTGTTAATCTTACATAGAATAGACAAATTCTCTTATTTATTAATATATACTAAGCAAACTTATCATATATTACTATTGTAATATTATTGATTTGGACATTCAATAGCAGGTATTTGTTATTCCATTATTACCAAAGTTGGTAGAGTGAGACCATCAGAAGAACCAGCAAAGTGACAAGTGTACTGTCACATTCTCTGAAATGGAAAAGTTTACTATATAGGATGTAATTGAATATACGTCTTAGTTGTAGTGTAAAAGAACCACCATAATCCCATATAAACCAAAACACAATAACTTTAGCAAGTGCCCGAACCAACACTACAGTTAATACTAGAGTTTGTTATAAAATATCAATAATTTAGTTCGTAACTTTTGTTATACAGTAAAGAAATGAGCGTTGGTGCGTTGGTGCCTGAACATATCGCGACCTCGTTTATACATCGTGTGCCCGGGGTTTGAATCTGATTCTTGGCCAAATTACTTGTTACAATGATTAAAAAGTAATATCATTTAATGTAATTTTAAAATTAAAATATTTCAATTAAGTCTTAAACTTAATTTACACTTTTTTAATAAAGTAAATTATTAAAACAAAAATAATGACAAAGATGTAGGTTTTAAAAACACCTTTTTTCTGAATCACGTGAATATTTCAGTGGTAGATGCCCGTACCTGCGGAGCCTTCACATGCGAGGAATGCAATATGGACTCTGTATTTCGGTTGCGTTCGGCGCCGTCTTTAGTTCACTCATTTTAATAGACAAGCAGCAATATTATAAAGGACTACTTGATGCAATACTTGGTGGGTCAATTTGAGACCGTAGGCGTATCAGTGTTAAGTTGACATATAAACCACAAGACAATCGTGGGTGACTGTAACAGGTTCCTGAAATGTAACTAAAATCAATCCTATAATGTTTAATAAAATATCTATAGTTTAGTATTTATTTTCAGGAAAATAAATACAACCACCTTTTAATTTTTCGTGGTAATTAACTATCATGTTTTATAATAACATTTTAATTTTTCTTGGATAACATTTTATCTTTGGTTTTGAAACATATGTAAAATAGCACTAAACTTTAGTTTTATGGCCATCGTATTTTATCGTATCGCAAACATGTTACAAAGTTAACATTATTCTTTAGGGGGCTAAAACCAATACATCACCACTGATAAAGTCTCCTGAATCTATTAAGTAAACTTACCTCGACTTGACGTAATACCTGGATGATAATTATTTGGAAAAAGTGTCACGAGTATTCTATTTTCTAAGCAATACTGAATATAAAATAATGAAAAGTAGGTTTAATATTTGTATCCCAACTGCCTACTGTACTTTGTTTGAAATTCATTATTGGTGATGGTGGATTGATGTTATTTAGATTTTTATTGCGGACATTTTCCATCACGATTTTATGTAAAACAAAGTTTCACGACTGCTGAGTTTTCACTGCTTTAAACTTTTATGTTTTCAGCTCTATACCGGCTTAGTCCTGATTATGTTTTAATTGTGTTATGTTTTAGATATTAGTTTACCTGAGGACTGGATCAGATTCCAGATCCCGAAACCTCGTGAAACTTTGTTTACATAAAATCGTGATGTAAAATATTCGCAATAAAAATCTAAATAACATGCCTACTGTATGAGTGATTAAACTAAAGACAACGATGTCCCACCAAAGAACTGAACAACTTCCTAGCTGGAGTAGTTTAGTTCGTTATCTACCTTAGTAGTGTTAGTTACATGGATAACCAGCGCTTACCGCTAATGATGTGACAGGATTATCCCGCAGCTGGATTCGAACTAAGCACGTTTGACTTATATACAGTAGCTAAAGCGTTACTCCTAAGCTACGACGTCGGTAAATAGTAATATTTAATCGTTTATACAGAATCAAACACATTTTCACAATGGTCATTGTTTCTTACAATGAGCATTCTGAAAGTTTTCACTACAGTAAATTAACTAGTGTGAATAATTATTTTGTTTCTAGCTCGAAGATCAAAATTTTAAATGTAAGGAATTTTATTCTTCTTTTATTCTTCCCCCATTTACATATCCACAGTTCCCTAAACCGTTGGTGGGTTTCAGGATAATGTATATATTTATCTATCACCATTGGTGGTGGTCAGGTTTAGGTAATACTTAAAATGAAGCACAATTTTTGGCATGTTGTCAAAAGCATTCGTTCGGATGATTCATGTATTATTTTAATTTTTTATCTATTACTATTATTGGGAGAGGCAATAGCTCAGACCGTGTCTAACTCTCAGGACCAGGTGTCAAGTGTCAAGCCCGTGAGTGCTAGGTAACTAACTAGGTAAGCACGAAATAGACACTAATCCATCACGGAGACAACCTACCAATACGGGATATCCAAGGTAGCATGCCTTTAAAGAGACGAGGGGGAACCAAAAATGCATGGGAAGATATTCACATTGGATAGCCTAGCCAAATGACTTACCAATATTTTGATAACTTCAGTTTGTTGTATCCAATTATGGCCTCTGAAGTGTCGTCAGCAAGTCGTTTCTGCTTTCACTCTCTGGCTACAGCGTACCAATGGGCTACAGCTTAGTGAGCTGAATAAATTTAGCACCACTGAAGGAAATTTTGTAAACAAAGCTTTTGTGCAAAGGCTTATATACAAAGGTATATACAATGTCAAAAGTAACCGAATATAAAAGGTTATACTTAAGAAACTTTACTTTATTTTCTTGTTTTCTAGTTTATAATTAGTTGAACACTAAAGTTCATATAAGTCATATAAGTTTGAATGGTTTAAATATAACCGTTATATTTTCTAATCGTTTTCATGATATTTTGGTTTATTAAATATGTATTTTCTTAAATTTTTAATCAGGTTTTTAAAGTTTTTTCAGATTTTCAGGTGTTTCAATGTGTTTTTTGAAGTTAATACCCTAAGTGAACAATATCTGTTTGAACTAACGCTAGACTTTAAAGTTAAGATTATTAAGTTTATTAGATGTAATTATGTACTGGTCACACTTCTTGTTACAAACTTGTCATTTCTTGATGACCAATTGTTATTTATCAAGAAATGTCATTACTGTATTTATGTTTCATTTTGTTATTAGAAATAAATTAATCAATTTGTGATGGTTTTATACTGCATTATTTAACAGGCTGGTTGGCTTCAAAATCTAAAGTCTAAATCTAGATTGGTTCAGTGACTGACTGATTCCCCAAATATCTTTGAGCTATTAATTAATGACCCTGAAAAATTAAATGCCAGTCTGTGTCAGTAGCAAGCTAAAAAATATAAAAAAACCATAGCACTCCTCAAATTTAAGCTTTATTGATATTTAGGTTGAAATATCCTGAAAGATTTGGCCCCTGCCTCAAGAATTGATAGTTGTAATTTAATTTTATAGCTTAAAGTAAATTTTGAACAATATATTACCTAAAGGTTTATAAGTTCAAGTTTATAAAGTTCAGCATTCAAATTATTTTAAAATTATTTTGTTTAAAAATCCCAAATTTTCCTGAATACGAATTCATTAAGAAGTATTTACATAAATTGGTAGTGTTTTAATTTAAAGGAGCTCCATGCACCCGTTTCCTAGACTATGCGGTCACTGATACTACTGTTGCCCCATTCATATAGTGTAGAATGTCGGATCATGTGGATGCAAGACAGAGCAAAGGGGAATAAAACAGGCCCGAGGTGCGATCGCTTCGAACGCCTGGAGTCAAACGTAAAGCAATAAAATAAGGAATAATTGGAAGGTTGAGCTCGGGGGGACCGGACATGCAGGAGACAATCAATACAAGGAGCGGACGGCGAACGGCGAACGTGCCAGGGACAATTATTTGGCGGCTAATCCGACGTTGGATGGGGGACGGAGGACGGAGGACGGTGAACCGACGGATATAGAGTCCCCAAAGGAGTGCTCTCCGAACTGAGTCTAATATCTCTTGATGTGTGATTTCAACGTGAGTCGCACACGAATAGAGTGTTTTTGTTTGGTTTGAATAACGCGCAGGTGGTTCGACCGATATTGCAGCACTTATCACTCCTCCTTTGTATTCTTGTACGGTGCGCGCGTCCCCGCTGTAATTCGTCAAAAGAAACACTCATCAGTATCACGGGAAGTCGATCAGTTTTAATAATTAATCTGAAAACTTTTATTTGGATACTAAGTGTAAACATTTAGTTTATAGAATCTTTGTAATGCATTACGGCGTTGTTTATCAATTATTCTAATATTATTTGGTCGGACCTTTCCAACGCGTCTGTATTTTTAACTACACAACGTCCCGGGAAGAATGAACTTCCGCCCGTTTATTATTATCAATAAACGGGTGTAATACTATTTATTTACGAATTATTATTTGAAATAGAATGGGTGTATCAGTTCTCTGATATCGTTTATTTTATGTTTACCAACCATTTGAACTATGTAGTTTTAAGACATTATAACTCTCGCCAGAATTATATATGATATAGATTTGTATTTTGCACTTTCAAATAGAAGAAGAATTGAATAAACTAGTCTAAGAAGTAAAATAGATTGATGGAAGGCACTAAGGGGTGTTATGTCCGTTTGTGACCGCTTTCGTTATAAGGTCTTTAATTACAACTTTAAAATAAAAGCCAAGTAATGCACGTTCATAAAAACCTAATACAAATACCTAAAGCTTAATTATGCACATTTACTCCGATACCAAGAATCTTTGACACAATCTAAGAGCTAAGAGCAACTGAGTTGATAAGAAACGTTAAGATAAAGAAATATGTCTGTAGATGCACTAAAACGCAGTAACATATGAAGTTAATTATTGTTTTCTTTTAACGGGAATATATGTGTTATTCCTATTACGTCATGTAGAACACAAAAAAATTTGTTACGTTTTCTAGTCTTATATGTCATTTACTGATTTTTAGTTTATTTATTCCTTCACTTCTTGTAACTCTGCAATCTGGATTTTGGTTCTGGTTGATGATAGTGGTGATATCCGTTTTACTTAGTATTTTAGTGTATTTTATGTAACGGACGAGGGGATATATTTTAACAATTATATACATTGCATTTTTAAGTGTGGCCTTTTTGCCGTGAAAGATAAAAATATTTTATAAACGTCGGGCTAAAGTACTTATCAACTGTTTTTAGCTTAATAAACCAATTATTGGAGGAGATATTTTGATTATACAGTGGCTCACGACTGTACACAACCCCACTAGGCCACCAAAACTTTCTTCGGCCTAATGGGCCCTACACCGTTACCCTAAACCAAACAGACCTTCGTTCAGGATCCAATACTGTAAAACTAGGCAAAATAAACCTTGATCATACCTATTACATACTACATACTACTACATTACTACTACTACATTACATATTATAGTGGTCCATTACATTATATCTGCATACTGTGACATAGCCTCAACTAGATTTTGAGCCATATACAATGTCACTAGCTCTACTAGACTTTGGGCCAGAATTTTATACAGTGACAATGGCAAACGAAGTATGAGTGCAGGATTTTATATTATGTCACTGAAAAATGTTTCTATTTACTTCCCTGTGGGAAATAGATTAGATCTTTTTGTATCTAAAGGGAATGCTTTCAGTTAATCTAAACAGCTGTTCTTATATAATAAAAAATACAAAAGCTCCGGAAGTTTCTATGGAAACCTGTTTCAAATTTTCATCTTACAAATGCCAACACCCCACCCCCCAGAGCTGAGAAATATCCTTGTCAAAAACTAAGTCTGGGTCAGGACCCTATACTGTGGTACTAGGCAAACTAGATCTTGGTCCAGAGTCCTGTACTGTGACACTAGGCAAACCCGGTTTTTGTCTAGGACCCTAAACTGTCACAATATCTCAACTAAACTTTGGGCCAGAGACACTGGCAAATTTTAGGCCTTGAACTAAGGTCCAATACAGTGATACTAATACGCAACAAGTTATTTTTTATTTTCTGACCCAGACATATATTTTAGTTTATTTGTACTTTATAATCATTTTGGTATAGCGAATAAAAGAAAAACAATAATTAACGGCCGACGAAACGATTCGGTTTAAATTTTCACCGCAATTGGGGACGTAATTAACACTCAATATCCTAAAACCATAGCATTATGTTACAACTTTTTACTAAACTTGGTTTACATTAATTATATTTTTTAAACATGATTTTATCGGACTAGTCCTTTTTAATTTAATTTATATCAGTAGATGACTGGAAGATATACTCATTTTATGGGTGATGAGTAGGACTAGCCTATATTTCATGAATTTGTTCTGGCTGAAAAAACACAAATAAAAAAACATACGTATAAATAACAGGATTTTTATAAACAATTTCACTGTAAAGCATAAATCATATTTACAACAAGACAAACTATATCCAAACTAGGACTTGTTGTAAATGAAATGAGTCTTAACCCTTTTTGATATTTTGCAAAATATTAATTTCAATTGTCTTCTCATCGACCGTTGGTGATATATCAACCAAATTTTAAACCATTTGGAGTACATAGACGCCGAAACAAGTATAGCTAGGATTCTTAAAGTTAACAAGGAAGCAACATCATCCCGCAACATTATCTCCTTCGAGCAATATCCGCAATACCTATCCGCAAGGGTATTGCTGTAACTGGCCCTGTGCGCTAGGCAGTATTTTCTTCTGGTGCATGTGATAGGCCTGGGCGGGTTCCCTTATGTTTATTACAGTATCAACATTAAAAGGTCGCTTTGCATATAGTCTGCCTTCATGGCTTTCGTTACGATCTTTCTATGAACGTGGACATGTAGCTTAGCTTTGTATGATATTTTAGGCATTAGGTATTGTTAGGCATTTTATTATTTAATGCAAAGGTGTAATTATATGTAATTAATTATAACGAATTGACCTAATTATTGACTTTGTCTAGCGTTGCGTTTCAGTAATTACCTACTTTTGTGCAACAATATTGCTGAGTCGGTTACAATTGCTGAGTGGTTATGGAACACATTCAAGGATCATTGGGCTGATTAATGGTCCTGACATATTAAATGCAAGTTTTTGTCAGTACCCAAGCTACATCTAAATATATAAAACAAAGTCGTGTTAGTTCACGCATTATAACTCGAGAACGGCTGGACCGATTTTAATGATCTTTGATTTTTTGGATTCGTCTCTGCTCCGATCATGCTTTAGGCATATTCAGTTTCCATAAATTCAATTAATTAGTGTCCATTTTATAGCGTTTTAAAATTCTAATGTTAACCTTATGGGGAATAGGTTTGTTTACAAAAATCATCTACAATCAAAACATTTGTTTTCTTAAAACAGCTGTTGGTTTACTCTCCGGTAGCAATATGCTTTACTATCAAATGCCATATGAATCATTCATTAATGTAAAACTATGAAGTAAATATGTGCTGTACAAAATGAACTGCTTTATTCGCCACGTTAATAGTTTACGGTTTTTGAGAATTATGTACTGTATTTATATTATTTTTATTTTCTGTAACATGTTATGTTTGCCAAATAAAAAATAATTACAATGTTAATACATATTAGGTTTATTATAATAATCAGCTGTTGAATATTTAAAGCTTTCACAACGAACCCGCAATTCTATTTGACTTCAGAAAATGGCCAATCTTAAAGTTAACATGTATTTTCTGTTAGGCGTTACGAAGTTCGCTGGGTCAGCTAGTAATATAATAAAAAAATCAAATGACTCATACTTAACTCGATTTTCAGATTGAAATACTCTGAAAGATCGGACCCCCTCCTCAACAAATTAGAGTTGATAACTGATAACATAAACACGGACTTGCCAGGTATTTTATAATTACTGAATAGTGGAGCTGAGAAGTACCACCAAATAGTTTCTGAATCTTGGCGTTCTTTGCAGACATTTTGAACATTTATGACTCGCAATTATCCAGTATTCATAAGTATAATATCCTTAGAAAACCACAATCGACTCTGTAAGGTTTGCATTGTTCTTATAGCTATTACTGAAAAAGTGTCAAGTAACTTTTATTAACGTACTTAAATTAATGAATTATGAATATAATGAATTTATTTCCTAAACACAATATATAAATTCGTTTTACATATATAACTTGGAAGTGTATTTCACCATCAAATCGTGTCCACTTATTTTGCAATGCAAACAACTCTAATTGTCTAACAATAAGACACTACAGCTCATAACTACACCCACTTACAATGAATTTTGGCTGCTTATTTTAAATTATAAATATAAAAACAAAATAAATGAAGAAATCCCCTACGAAAAAAGGCCGTTTTCACAACTGCAATTACGTATTTGCAAAGGGTTAGAATAAAACAGAATAAAACAAACGTTCAAACACCTATAACTATAACTTGTAAACATATTAAAACCCGTTTTAATTGCCTGTTTAAAATTTAAACTTCCAACGTTGGTTTTCTCAGTGATAATCTAAGTAGTTTTATGTATTTTTATAAACGGTTATGCCAAGTATGATTTTCAGTAACGCGACTGATATTTATTTCCTCCAAAGTTTTGAAGGATTTTTATATGATAAGTCCCAGTAGAGACAAAGTATTCCACTGATTCATAGTATAAGAAATTCTATGAATCGATATTTTCAATCATATAGAGTCTTTTCAAATAATGATTTGCACAGTTATGTATATTGCTATAATTCGCCGTATTTCATAAAAATGTGAGACAGTATAAGAGATTGCCGATCAGAATTA
This sequence comes from Nephotettix cincticeps, assembly GCA_023375725.1. NCBI lineage: Eukaryota > Metazoa > Arthropoda > Insecta > Hemiptera > Cicadellidae > Nephotettix > Nephotettix cincticeps. Next base: position 2,610,873 of record CM041784.1, on the reverse strand, counting down.
AATAACTTGCCTTTTACTTTTGAAGGTGTGCATATTTTGCCAATAATTAAATATATGTTGTATGTATTTGAAAAACTGTTAATTATGTATTTATTGGCATTTGACTCTTTGGTGAACTAGAGACTAGTAAACATAAGTAATGGAGGCGGTACGAATCATTGTGGTCAGTTCTAAGATTGAATTATGTTTTTCTGTAGTCTGTGTGTCAGAATAAAATCATTTATTCGTATAATTAAAAGAATTGATGTGTTGTGAGAGGAAGTATTAGGAGATGAGGGTGCGTAAGAAGCCGCTCGGTGTCGTGAGGATTAGGCATGTAAAAGGCAAGAGTATTGACGAGTCGTGTGATTCGGCCTCCGACTCCCAATATTTACAGCGAATTCATCGACGAAAACTTCGCGCCTCGAGAGTTCAACCGTCTCGCGGACAACCCTTGGTCGATCTCGCGTAAACTAATATTGAATTTTTTGGTGGACATCACTAGTTTCGGTTAACCTGTAGGTGTTTTTTCGAGGATCGATATTGGAATTATTTGTGAACCTCGGAAACATCGAGATCGGTCGGAAACAACAAGGTTTTGATGTATCAGACGTAAGAGTCTTGGCGGTGGGTGGTGGGTGGAGGCGGGAAGACGCGGGCCGACCACGGCGCCGGTCGCGCCCCCAAACTGCCTCTTTTTGCGCAACCGGCTGCTCTCTCAGCTAGAAAAGAAATAATCAATGGATAGCAAGCTACAATGTGCGGCGGCCAGTATCGCTTTGTTATGGAGGGACGAGGACGCCTGAGAGAGGTGAGTTCTGTTGTTGTGAGTTGTTGTGTTGTGTTGTCCCCAACAGTTCCTTGAGACGGCACGACCGCTATGTCTTGTTATGTATAATCGGCCCTGGGAACATAGGACATGAGCGGTCTGTCGTCTCGCGACTCACCTAAGCCGCGACCTCCGCACCGCACCGAGTGTGTCCGTCCATTTCTCATCACTCAACTCTCAACTCTCAACTCTCATCTCTCACGATTTACTTCCCGGTCATGTCATTTTTTCATCACGTTTAATAATATGGTTTCATATACCGATGATGTAAATAGTTTTAAAAGACGTGTACTTCCCGCGCTGCCTCCCATCCTACGCGCGCAGCCCGTGCTATCGAAACTACAATGCGCGCCGTGCAGAGATGCAACAGTGAAACTTGGAAAGATTATTACGTTTTTGGGGATTATATTTCACTTGAAGAGCAGCTTAACCGGATATTAATTTCATTGTTTTTTATGAAAGTAAAAATTATTATTTGTTATTATGAATATTTTATTATTTTAAATAAATAAACACTATTTAAATATATTAAAATTTTTTGTTTAACCAAGTTATTTAGTGTTATTTCTTTTTTTAATGCAGGAGAAGCACTTTCCAAGTTTGCTATTATTTGCTATAACTGTTAATTTTATATTATACAAAATATAATAGTCAAGTTAAATATCATAAAACTGAAACCAACTATTTATTTATATTTTAACTTTATAATTTTTAACGTATATTTTGTATCACTTTAATTAACACTAGTTAAAAGTAGTCATGAAAATATAGTAGAGGATTTTTAAAAATTGTGTGCTGTGGAGAGTTTTTAGCGCTATGAAAATATTAGATGTTTGCTAATTTCAATGTATTAGAACTTTACTAACGTTTTGTGCTTTTATATTGATGAATTGTCAATCTCAATCAAGGAGATAACTAAATTTCTAATTATATTATACGCTAATTCGTATAAATGCTAACCTACCCGTCACCTTTAGTGATTTCAAACCTTTTTTTATATTGTAAGCCTACTTATTTACTTACATGTTAAATTTTAACAATTCGTATGAGTCCACACAGTGAAATAAAATTAAGCTAAAACAGTTGTTTTTCAAAAAGCGGATAGTATAAAACTAATATTGTATCCGCACATTACTTTGCCCGAATGTGTCTTTTGACCAGCTATAGGATGAACTCATACTTAAGTAGTTAATTATTATTGATAAAACCATCAGTAGGCCCTACCTGCTTATGGTCTTAAACGAATGGAAAATTTAGGTGATAAAAACACAAGAAATAATCAAACCAAAGGAAACCAGTCGATCAGACTATATTGGAGTTTTAATTTCAAATCACGTGTTTTGTTATAAAAACCTGCAAACAAACTCCCCCATTAGATTAACGTTAGAATTTCACGCAATAAAAACACATGGAGTTTTTGAAATTTTAGTTTCGCTCAATTTTCAACGATTCGTGGTGATCGGATAAGAAGACGAGTAAAGGACATAATATGAATAAGCAACATGAATAAATAAATAAAGAACACAAATAGCCATATATACAGATTATAATATAGATGAAATGAATTGCATTTTTATACCTTCATTATCTTCACCTCCCTGCCCCTATTGTTGGTGTCGTAGACTTCTTGTGCCGAAGATATCCGTGCTCAGTATTTTTAATGGAATGATTAGTTTTTGGAGACTTTCAAAATATATGCGCTTAAAAATTAATAAGGAAGGAATTCAGAAGCACCATTTCCAGCCATAATCATCTATGGAGCTAATCAGACATACTTTACTTACTTACTTTTATACTTATATATATGTATAAGTCGTAAAGATGCTTTTTGTGCTCAATTATTATAAATTTCTCTCATACTAGTCGGGAAAATTCATTTCAATGTTTGCCCCTTGGTCGTAGACTGGATTTGTTTTGTAAATTCCTATTAATTTTGAGCTGTATTTAAGTCTTTGTTCTGTTCAATAAATCGCATCTACCCCCTCCTTGAAAGGTGTCCCCCTCATAAATGTATTAAAACAATCCAAACTTCACTAACTACACAACTATTCCAAACTATTCACAACTACACTAAATATGTATGAACCCTACAAAAAATATTTTTTGAAAATAAGTTCTTCCTCTAGAATCTTCCATTATATCTAAGCTATATCTGAGTATCAATTGGAATAGTCTTTTACTACATACACATTGCTATTCACCAACTTATACATTTATTTTTATATTTTATATTTTAAACGAGTTGATTTAGCAATTTAACAATATGAGTAAGATTGTTGCAATTAAAATTACGCTATAACTTAGTTACAATAATAAAATTTACTTATGGATTGTTTACATTTTCAAATCGAAAAAATATAGATTAGAGACGTATTTTGAGTTAGAGCTGATATTTTCACAGGTGTACGGATCTTACATTTTGTTTGGTGCTATAAACAATCTGGATACGTTATAAAAACGACAGTTTTTATTTTTAGTCAATATTTTACCCATTTTAGTGTTTAAAAGTTAAAAGCTGACAGAGATTGAACATTTTGTATTAACACTTTTTAGTTTTTGGATTTCATTAACCCCAAAAACTAAAACGAATATAAAAATTAATAGCATTAGGTAAATGCCTTCTGGATTAAAAATATATTATTATAATAGTAAAATCTCTTGATATCTGTTAAAATATTCCTATGTATAAGTAATATTTTTAAGATATAACATTTTTTCTAAAATTAAATGTATCTATTAAAGATTAAAGTCAAATGAAATTTCCAAATAGACTTTTTTTTAAAAGGTCAACCATAGGAAAAGACTGTGTTTTTATATTTTAAATTGATTTTATGTGTTCCACATATTGTTTCATATAACTTTTATTTTATGTGAAAATTTCATAGCAAGAAGACATTTAACTCTCTTACCATCTTCAATGTCTATGTTCCAAGATCAAATGTTTAAACAAATATTTTGCCACGGAATTTGTATATCGTGTTGGACGTAAAACCTGATATGTTGAAAATTTCAAAATTTCGAAGTTTAAAGATTTAAAATTAAATGTCACTGGCAATTAAAAAGTTGTCAAATAAAAACCAAACAAACAACCTATTTGACTGATTTTTACGTACCGACGCGGTAGCTTAGGGATAAAGCGCTGGTTTAGAGAGTCTAACGTGCCTGGTTCGAAGGTGACCTGCTAGCTGCCAGGTGGCAGGTGATTCCTGTCATCTCTGGCTAGCCTGTAACATCCCTAACGCTGCTTCGGTAAATGCTGTCTTCAATTCAACCCAATGAATCTTAGTCCATGGTAATGGACACTTTGTTTTATGATTGATAAAAATTACCTAGTCAAAACAATAACTTTCTACCAAAACTTTTTTTACCTAAACCATATTCGTCGAATGATTGTTTAAAACTTACCACATTGATTGCAGTTTTGATTCGCCGTCTATAGCATTCAATTTATCCAAAGCAATATATAATAAATCGAAGAAAATCTATGTTTAATAGCTATAATGTATACATTTAATTATTTCAGTTTAAAATTCTTAACACATCATAATTTTAACTGTTAAAAAAATAATATAAGGTGTAGTACGCACGAAATAGGTCACTTAAATTCTCCAAGAATAAAACCTTTGTGCTGTAACAGTAGGAATAAATCCAACAAAGTGACGACAGAATCGGCCCATTTTTCCATACGAATAACATTGCGATCAAATCTTGGACATGATACCTGATCCGTTGAAAGTTTCAAAATTTCAAAATTTTTAAGTTTAGAGATTAGAAATTAAACATCACCGGTAATGATCCACGATCTATTAGGTATCAGAGTCGAGCGTCTAGTGGCGCACACCGTAGCATCGTCACTTTGTTCCATATCAGAGTCGAGCGTCTAGTGGCGCACACCGTAGCATCGTCACTTTGTTCCAAGATCTTGTAACAATTTCAAACATTTTAAAAATTACCTAGTTTTAACGATTTTGTCAATAATGTACTAATGGAGGGTTTGTCACTAAGATGCAGTGCCAAGTAACCGTCAGTGTTGTCTTCTTCACTTCTGCTCACCCCTCCAACTAAGTGTACCCCTTTACTGAACACATGTCCTCACAAAATCCACCACTCTAAATTTTTAACTATGTAGTTTCACATCTTCAGTGAAATACTTACTCTGGATGTTAAACTACACCAAAAATTTACATATAATCAATTGTAGTTTTTGTGATATGAATTGTTAAAAATATTTCACCATTTTCTGTCCGATTGGTACCTCGAAATATTAACTGCTTCTATTAGAGTCAATCATACGCTAAAATACATAGATTCAAAGTATTTGTGGTTAATGCATTAAGAAATAGCTAGCTCGTGGGGATATAGTTGTATTTTAAAATGTATTGTGTCAATAAACAGAATCACGATTGTGTGAATTATGTTTAACACTTGTATTTTATGCTCACTGTCACAAGCGAAATTGGGGGATTTTGTGAGGACATGTGTTAAGTAAGAGGTATACTCATACACTCAATTGGATGGTGGAGGGGTGAGCAGATGTGAAGAAGACAACGCTGACGGTGACTTTGGTGCTACATGTTGGTGACAAAACCTTCATTAGTGCACTATTGATAAAACCATTAAACTAGACAAGCTTCAAAAAGTTTAAAATTTTTAATTTTTGAAATTTTTACAAGGTCTCGGAACAAGGTAAAGACGCTACGGTGTATGCAACTAGACGACATTGACTCCGAGTGGAACGATTTGCTGATTCCTAATTGGTTGTGGATAATTGCCAGTGACATTTAATTTTTTAATTTTTAATTTTTGAGCTTTGAAATTTTGAACAGATCGTGTGACATGTCCAAGATTTTTGGTCCCCATTATTCTTATGGGGGAAACGCGCCAATTCTGTCGTCGCTTTGTGGGTTCGGATCTACTTAAACAAGTTTTTACCTACTTAAAATTATAAAATCGATGTTTAATAGCTGTAATATATGTATTTAAATTCCTTACAACTTAAAATTAATTACATATAATGATTATAACTATTGAACAAAAGATAATATAGGGTGAAGTACGCACGAAAAACGCCGCTTCAATTCTCCAAGCCTAAAACATTTATACTGAAACCATTTTTAGCATAACCATTTTTGTAAAAAATGGCTTTTAAATCAAACATGTTTTAAATGTGTGTATTTTCCTTACTGACACTTAACCTGGCAAAAACTTTATCCCTTAAATCGTGATATAGGGCAATATTACATGTATTCCTACTGAAATCGCAGTTAATTTTTATTCCTTAGAGGGAAAAACCAAACTCAACAAACGGTTTCTAAATTTCACTAACATGACCTTTTTATGTATTGTATATTGTTTTATCACATTCATTAAGTCGGAAAATAGCATTTCATTTTTAACATTAAAGAACGGATCGAGCAGTTTAAAAGCTTCCAATACAATATCAGTCATATTATTTTTTACATGATTTGGTATTTTTAACATATAAGTATCTCAGAGTTATTCTCAAGGGGTCCATGTGACCTGTGATTAATTGGTATGAGGACTGGCTTTATATCAGTCTTTACCTTTTAGTACTAACGGAGGTGCCAGAGAGGTATCAAGAATCAAATATCAGACTAATTAGCAAGTACAATAATAAACATACAACAATGTTTAGGCTTCTCCTAGTAGAAAAATACGTTACGTTTTTAAATTATTTGGTAATGAATTACCCTTAAGTAAAAGTAAAAAAAGTTATAGAGGTGACTAACTGGCTCAGTTGGTAGTGTAACGGCGTAACGGCCTGTAATCATAGCTGCTATGACCAGGATACTGAGATACTGGAGTTACCAATCAGTTTGATCAGAACTCGCTACGTTGTAACGTGTGTAACGTGACGGCCTGTAATCATAGCTGCTATGACCAGGATACTGAGATACTGGAGTTACCAATCAGTTTGATCAGAACTCGCTACGTTGTAACGTGTGTAACGTGACGGCCTGTAATCATAGCTGCTATGACCAGGATACTGAGATACTGGAGTTACCAATCAGTTTGATCAGAACTCGCTACGTTGTAACGTGTGTAACGTGACGGCCTGTAATCATAGCTGCTATGACCAGGATACTGAGATACTGGAGTTACCAATCAGTTTGATCAGAACTCGCTACGTTGTAACGTGTGTAACGTGACGGCCTGTAATCATAGCTGCTATGACCAGGATACTGAGATACTGGAGTTACCAATCAGTTTGATCAGAACTCGCTACGTTGTAACGTGTGTAACGTGACGGCCTGTAATCATAGCTGCTATGACCAGGATACTGAGATACTGGAGTTACCAATCAGTTTGATCAGAACTCGCTACGTTGTAACGTGTGTAACGTGACGGCCTGTAATCGACCAGGATACTGAGATACTGGAGTTACCAATCAGTTTGATCAGAACTCGCTACGTTGTAACGTGTGTAACGTGACGGCCTGTAATCATAGCTGCTATGACCAGGATACTGAGATACTGGAGTTACCAATCAGTTTGATCAGAACTCGCTACGTTGTAACGTGTGTAACGTGACGGCCTGTAATCATAGCTGCTATGACCAGGATACTGAGATACTGGAGTTACCAATCAGTTTGATCAGAACTCGCTACGTTGTAACGTGTGTAACGTGACGGCCTGTAATCATAGCTGCTATGACCAGGATACTGAGATACTGGAGTTACCAATCAGTTTGATCAGAACTCGCTACGTTGTAACGTGTGTAACGTGACGGCCTGTAATCATAGCTGCTATGACCAGGATACTGAGATACTGGAGTTACCAATCAGTTTGATCAGAACTCGCTACGTTGTAACGTGTGTAACGTGACGGCCTGTAATCATAGCTGCTATGACCAGGATACTGAGATACTGGAGTTACCAATCAGTTTGATCAGAACTCGCTACGTTGTAACGTGTGTAACGTGACGGCCTGTAATCATAGCTGCTATGACCAGGATACTGAGATACTGGAGTTACCAATCAGTTTGATCAGAACTCGCTACGTTGTAACGTGTGTAACGTGACGGCCTGTAATCATAGCTGCTATGACCAGGATACTGAGATACTGGAGTTACCAATCAGTTTGATCAGAACTCGCTACGTTGTAACGTGTGTAACGTGACGGCCTGTAATCATAGCTGCTATGACCAGGATACTGAGATACTGGAGTTACCAATCAGTTTGATCAGAACTCGCTACGTTGTAACGTGTGTAACGTGACGGCCTGTAATCATAGCTGCTATGACCAGGATACTGAGATACTGGAGTTACCAATCAGTTTGATCAGAACTCGCTACGTTGTAACGTGTGTAACGTGACGGCCTGTAATCATAGCTGCTATGACCAGGATACTGAGATACTGGAGTTACCAATCAGTTTGATCAGAACTCGCTACGTTGTAACGTGTGTAACGTAACGGCCTGTAATCATAGCTGCTATGACCAGGATACTGAGATACTGGAGTTACCAATCAGTTTGATCAGAACTCGCTACGTTGTAACGTGTGTAACGTAACGGCCTGTAATCATAGCTGCTATGACCAGGATACTGAGATACTGGAGTTACCAATCAGTTTGATCAGAACTCGCTACGTTGTAACGTGTGTAACGTGACGGCCTGTAATCATAGCTGCTATGACCAGGATACTGAGATACTGGAGTTACCAATCAGTTTGATCAGAACTCGCTACGTTGTAACGTGTGTAACGTGACGGCCTGTAATCATAGCTGCTATGACCAGGATACTGAGATACTGGAGTTACCAATCAGTTTGATCAGAACTCGCTACGTTGTAACGTGTGTAACGTGACGGCCTGTAATCATAGCTGCTATGACCAGGATACTGAGATACTGGAGTTACCAATCAGTTTGATCAGAACTCGCTACGTTGTAACGTGTGTAACGTGACGGCCTGTAATCATAGCTGCTATGACCAGGATACTGAGATACTGGAGTTACCAATCAGTTTGATCAGAACTCGCTACGTTGTAACGTGTGTAACGTAACGGCCTGTAATCATAGCTGCTATGACCAGGATACTGAGATACTGGAGTTACCAATCAGTTTGATCAGAACTCGCTACGTTGTAACGTGTGTAACGTGACGGCCTGTAATCATAGCTGCTATGACCAGGATACTGAGATACTGGAGTTACCAATCAGTTTGATCAGAACTCGCTACGTTGTAACGTGTGTAACGTAACGGCCTGTAATCATAGCTGCTATGACCAGGATACTGAGATACTGGAGTTACCAATCAGTTTGATCAGAACTCGCTACGTTGTAACGTGTGTAACGTGACGGCCTGTAATCATAGCTGCTATGACCAGGATACTGAGATACTGGAGTTACCAATCAGTTTGATCAGAACTCGCTACGTTGTAACGTGTGTAACGTGACGGCCTGTAATCATAGCTGCTATGACCAGGATACTGAGATACTGGAGTTACCAATCAGTTTGATCAGAACTCGCTACGTTGTAACGTGTGTAACGTGACGGCCTGTAATCATAGCTGCTATGACCAGGATACTGAGATACTGGAGTTACCAATCAGTTTGATCAGAACTCGCTACGTTGTAACGTGTGTAACGTAACGGCCTGTAATCATAGCTGCTATGACCAGGATACTGAGATACTGGAGTTACCAATCAGTTTGATCAGAACTCGCTACGTTGTAACGTGTGTAACGTAACGGCCTGTAATCATAGCTGCTATGACCAGGATACTGAGATACTGGAGTTACCAATCAGTTTGATCAGAACTCGCTACGTTGTAACGTGTGTAACGTGACGGCCTGTAATCATAGCTGCTATGACCAGGATACTGAGATACTGGAGTTACCAATCAGTTTGATCAGAACTCGCTACGTTTAACGTGTGTAACGTACGGTGTATCATAGCTGCTATGACCAGGATACTGAGATACTGGTTACCAATCAGTTTTGATCAGAACAGCTACGTTGTAACGTGTGTAACGTCGGCTGTAATCATAGCTGCTATGACCAGGATACTGAGATACAGTTTCAATCAGTTTGATCAGAACTCGCTACGTTGTAAGTTTTAACGTGAGGTTATCATAGCTGTATGACCAGATACTGAGATACTATTAATCAGTTTGATCAAACTCGCTACGTTTACGTGTGTAACTACGGCCTGTAATCATAGCTGCTATGACCAGGATACTGAGATACTGGAGTTACCAATCAGTTTGATCAGAACTCGCTACGTTGTAACGTGTGTAACGTGACGGCTCATTTCTTTTTGAAATTACAGATCTGTATAATAAAACAAATAATGTAAAAAAAAATGTCGCTTATGTAAAATAGTTTCATTATAATACATTTGTGAGTTCTAGTTGTAAAATCCTCATTATAGACAAACACCATATTCATAACACACTTTTGACTGCAACCGTTTTAATGGAGCCTCTAGAATTTAAATAATCAAACACATGGAATTCAAAACATAAAAACATAAACAATGCATTACAGAATGGTTTAAAATATTCAGTACATGTTGTGTCGTCTTTAGTTCTTTAGGTCCACAGAATTACATTTGATTTTTACTCTACTTTAATTTAATAAAACAAACATGCCTAGTGCCAAATTCTGCACACGACTTTTTCTTAGTTATGTCTCGTCGTGTGTTCAGTATTATTAAACAGCTCATTAACTGTTTAAATTGTCACAAATAATCACTGTTTCATTTGTTTCGTTTTAATTTCAGTTTACGTTCATATTCTAGAAAAAAGCATGTGGCTACGCATATTTTGTAGCAACACATTATAAATAATTGCAAAGTTTTATAAGACTTGGGTGGTTTCCGGTGTGATATTGAGTTAAATTGATTCTTGTTCACGGAAAAGCTTAATAAGAGGAAACGATTAATTTTATCGCTAATTACTATTGAATTTAACTATCATTGGAAAGTTCTCATAGACATACATGTTTTTTGGAAATTGTTACAGCATAAGGAACAATAATTGTGATAAAGTAGGTTTTAAGTAAAAAAATTATACTTTCGATATGTTTTGATTTCTATAAATATATAGAAATCCATCTAGATGTTCAGAAATTATGGAATTTTAGGCTCATTTAAGTTTATGATTAAACATTTTATTTTAGTTTTTATTTGAAGGCAAAACATAAATTTACTCAGAGTTTGTGGCAGAAACCCCACAACTGCAACCACTTTGGGGGTTCAAACACTAAATAAATAATTCCACAACATGTCTTTGAGACAACATGTCTAGTTAAAGTAAAAAATGCTGTTTCTATTGTTTCTGCAAAAGATATTATTGTTCAGTACTGTAAGTACTTGTTGTAATACAGTTGTTCGTGTCAAAATTCTTTCGGGTTGTTTTATGAATGATAAAACCTAAAATGTACCAATCACCTTAAGATGAACTAATATATGAAAAATCTAAATAATAGTGTATTTTATTACTAGTACCGAAGTTTTATTGACGTGATATGAAACAGCTGTTTATTCCCGCTCCTGGGCTGGAAGCATTTTTGCTCCTTGGCTGAGAATTGTCAATTTGAAGACTGTTACTCGGAAGACTCAGTGATAAACTAGCTGCTTTCAAGACATGTTACAAAAACCGTGATCGACTTAGTTAACGCCCATCTAAAGTATGATCCAATTGAATTATTATTCTCAGCTAAATTAAACTGTTTTAATGATATTTGTGCGCTTGCAAAGGAATGTTAAAAACGGAGGAGTATTTGTCTAAGTCTAAGTCTAAGTCAAAAAAATTTAATTTTTATTGTAAATTATCAGGTAATCACTTGAAAAAGGAAGGAGTTTCTCAACCTCTAGAAACGTTGTGTAGTTTAAAACACAAGAGCGATAGGAAAAGTCCAATTAAATGTAAAATAAAAAACAATAATAGAATTGACCTTTTTTGTCATAAAATGTTTTTTAACAGTGCTACGTCATCACAATTTAGCACAGGGACAACGCAGCAACTCTGGGGTAACGCAGCAGCTCTGGGGTAACGCAGAAGCTCTGGGGTATCGCAGAAGCTCTGGGGTAACGCAGCAGCTCTGGGGTAACGCAGAAGCTCTGGGGTAACGCAGAAGCTCTGGGGTAACGCAGAAGCTCTGGGGTAACGCAGAAGCTCTGGGGTAACGCAGCAGCTCTGGGGTAACGCAGAAGCTCTGGGGTAACGCAGAAGCTCTGGGGTAACGCAGAAGCTCTGGGGTAACGCAGAAGCTCTGGGGTAACGCAGCAGTTCTGGGGTAACGCAGCAGCTCTGGGGTAACGCAGAAGCTCTGGGGTAACGCAGAAGCTCTGGGGTAACGCAGAAGCTCTGGGGTAACGCAGAAGCTCTGGGGTAACGCAGAAGCTCTGGGGTAACGCAGAAGCTCTGGGGTAACGCAGAAGCTCTGGGGTAACGCAGAAGCTCTGGGGTAACGCAGAAGCTCTGGGGTAACGCAGAAGCTCTGGGGTAACGCAGAAGCTCTGGGGTAACGCAGAAGCTCTGGGGTAACGCAGAAGCTCTGGGGTAACGCAGAAGCTCTGGGGTAACGCAGCTCTGGGGTAACGCAGAAGCTCTGGGGTAACGCAGCAGCTCTGGGGTAACGCAGCACTCTACGCAGAGCTCTTAACGCAGAGCTCTTAACGAAGCACTCTGGGGTAACGCAGAGCTCTTTAACAAATCTGTAACGCAGAGCTCTGTAACGCAGAAGCTTTTTAACGCAGCAGCTCTTACGCAGAGCTCTGGGGTAACGCAGAATTTAAACGCAGATAGTAACGCAGAAGCTCTTAACGCAGCAGCTCTTTACGAAACTTTCATCTTACGCAGAATTTTAACGCAGAAGTCTTCAGCAGCTCTTAACGCAGCATCTGTCGCAGAACTTAATTTAACGCAGAATCTTAGCCTTATTTTAATTACTAGAGGTCAAACCTAATACGTAGTACGGTCAGCCGACTGAGTATAAATTCATTTTAACAAAATAGCTAACACTTTATGCCTTTTTTGTCCCCGCGCCTTACCTTGGAAGTAAATATTCAGTTCCTTAAGTAATTGTTTCCAGTCCAGTCTAATACTTAAAGTAGCATTCTGATCACTTTTTTGGTTAAAAAAACTAATACTGTCCCTATCTATTTTTTACACTTTATTTGTAATTCTAATTTATAAAAGAGGATATATGTTTATTTGTATGTTGCCTATAGACTCCAGAATCACTAGAAAGGTTGTAATGAAACTTCGAGGATAATTTCTGTGAAGTTAAGTGCAAATCCGTCCTAAGGCCTCTGTCCCAAAGGGCATAGAAGGGTGCAGTGTCAGGTTTTATAAATTTAGTTTTTACAAAATTAACAGCTGTGAATGAATAACTTGAAAGTTTCATTAAACTGTCATTTGTTGAAATGTAAACAACACAATGTAAACTAACAAATTTATTGCAATGTAATGCTGCTAGTTTATTTATAATTGAATTGGAATAAATATACCAAATGGCTGGGCATAAAATTTGCTATCTGTAATGTATGCAAGGTTGATATTGTCTATTTATTAATGAACATTTAAGTAATATTTATACCAATCGGATGATATTTTGTAAATTATTTGTTTTTATTTGTTTTACGTTTAAATATTTAATATTTTAGTATGTTTTGCTTGGTTAACATTAAAAAGTTGGTGTTTTACATTAATTTGCCAACAAGCCTAAACATAATTAATTAATCTTGTTTCGTATATCGCGCGTTGCTGCGATGTACAAAACTTGCGAACAACGCTAGTTAAATATATATTTGTTCCTATTAATTACTTTCTATAAAACAGCTGTTCTAACCAATTGACAAAAACAATTGGTTATAACAGCTGTTTTATAGAAAGTAAAACACCAAAACGGTGTTAGTTGTTGATTGAAGATGGCAAACAGTATGGTCAATTAAAGGTGTGAATACAGGTTTCCGAAAAAATGTGTGTATAAGAAAAGAAAACCCAAAACTAAGCAAATTAGTAATACAATTGGAACTAAATAGTGTTAGAATAACCGTGTGAAATAAAAGCTGAGTAATATATTTCCAAAATATTTTGCGTTTTGACAGAAAACAATCGTTTTGCATGAATAGGCCGAGGTTAGTTAAAATAACATAAACGCACTGGTACGAACAGTCGATGTGGTTCGGTTGGTAGCTCGTAGGACTGCTATTCTTAGGCTCCTCGATAGATTCTCTGGCGGGAAACGATTTTTTCGTTTCAAGTTTTAGTAAATTAGTTAACAAGTGCGTTAACTGTTTAGTACATAACAATAATTTTTATTCTTTATTTTTATTAAGTAAATTCATTAAACAATATTAAAAGTAGTCTGAGATTGGAGTTATTTTTTAATACATGTTTAGGTTTATTCCCTATATCAATCGCCAGATACTAATAATATATACGTTCATTTTGTACATTGTTCTAGCAATCATGAATGGCTAATCAATCTTTCGAAGCTTACAAATCCACAACATCATATTTCCTAAAATATCATACATGAGGGTTACCTGGGAATTCAAAGTTCCTTTTTTCTCTCGTGTTGAAGCCACGATCTGGCCGGGTGGCTGTGCCAGTTGGCCCTTCTCGGGGGCATCTAGTTGATCCTTCTAATTTTCACTAATGAGTGTGCCTGTTCAAACCTTCGCCAGAACCCACAAAACGTGTGCCGATTCGAACACCCCCAAGACTAGGGTTACGCAATAAGACAAGGGTTTGGCCGTTCCTTATCGAATCGTTAAAAAATGCCACTGGTATTGACAAACACATAAAATGAAATAAACTGTCGTATTTAGATTACAATATGAAAATGTTATTCAAATCAAATATTTTTATTGCCATGAGTTGACAAAGTCAAATAAACTGAATAACGTTCTATAAGTAATCTTTAAGTAGTTTCCACACAAGTTCAATATAATTTAAGTAAATCCTGTTCATTCAAGATCCTAGACTAGAATATTTGATTAACATTATGGCAACGTAAATTAACTACATGTTACGAACATATCAAATATCAAAAAAATTTAACAGTAATAAATTATTCTTCAGAGGTTAACAGTGTTAAAAAATAACAGTTACAACCAAACATAAATAGATAAATACCAGATATAAAAAATAAATAATAATGATAACACATTAACACAAAAGTGGTTCAGTTATAAGCTGGTTACTTAAATAGCTATAAAAAATGTTTAAAAATTGATTGATGTTATAACAAGGGTTAGTAGAAAAACAATCACCTAATTTGCAAAGAAAGGCCTTGTTGAGCAACTTATTATTACAACTAAATAGGTTGTTGTAAACTTTTTTCACATCGCAGAATGACTATTGAGAGATTTGCTTAGTCGACAATGTTGAAGACTTATATTTACTCTTGTTACGAGTGTTATATGAGTCGATATCTCCATTCAAGAGTCATAAAAGATAGTTCTTCAACGAGTGCACAGCCAGTACAAAGTATACAGATTAATGACAGTTTTTAGTTTTACAATACAGGCCTGTAGTGATCTCCTGCTAATTTCCGTCAGTATTGTTAGTTCGTTACGTGTGTGACGCGTTGGTTGAGCCGAGCTCACGCACATACTACGCCCTTATCTCTTATCTCTACAGCGTCCTAATTGTTGGAGTGGGAAGTCAGTTTCTCAATTATCCCACTATATGCACAGCCCCAGGCGAGTCACATGTACAACAGTTGCTAAAACAAGTTCAACATTGAGCACGAATACACACCCCCCTAGCCTGCACTGACAACGGCAAAGTGAACTGACTCATATTTTCTCCCAAATAGATATTAGATGTTAGATATTGCAGAATTAGAATGCCCCAGTGAACCCGTATTCTTGAGGAATACTGTACAGAAAACGGAAAGAAATTATGTGAAAGGATAGAAAGAGAGGGAGATGGGAAACTTAGCTAATTCTTGGAGAAGGAAAAAGCCTCCAAGCCATTACAGGTTCGGCCTCGAGACATATATTTGCCTGTCCAGCATCTCCGATAGTAGCTTTTTTATAAGTAAAGTCAAACTGAGAGAAAGTTTCAAGAAAGTTTTATTAACCGGTACAGTGGTAGCCTGGTAGATTTTGGATGGAGAGGCTCCATCAAAGCCAGCCAGGCACGTCTTCCTGAGGAATATTGTACAGCCACAAGAAAGAAAGGCTTATGGGGATGGGAATAGTAGGTGATAGACAGTCCTTCTAACTCTCAAAGAAGGGATTCGTTTACCTCCATAAAAATTCAGATCAAGGTTTGAGCCGTGTAACATTCTAAGATTAACATTTAGTTAGCCCTGGGAGAATTGCAAGCAAGCATTCTACTACTTCTCCACGGCACCTCTCTAAGGAGGACAGTAAAGATGTATACCAGTTGCCGAGAATTATTGTCAGATTGGAGTCAATCAATCTCCTCCAAACCCCCCCCCCTCTAACAACAAACACCTTATACTCTGCCAGTGTTACTCTGATACTAAGTTATGAATGCCCACATAAAATTTTGTAAACAAATTATGAATATAAACAGTGGGAGATTTAAATTATCACATCACATACTATTAAGACAAAACTGTCCCAATTAGTACTGGATACGTTGACTTTGAAGTAAGTGTACTATATCATGCCTACCTTAGAGACCTAGTTGATTTATATTTTTTATATGATAGAAAATACTTTTATTGAACTCTATTGCCTTATATTATAAAATCATTTATTTATTAAGTTTGGAGAATACGTACCATGTGGGGTCCTTATTTCAAATATGAAATATAAAAATATTTTAGTAATTTATTTATCCATTCAGTGTTATTGCTACAGTAACAAAGTTTTGCCCTTTTTAAAATGTCGCACCTTATAATAACAATGATATAATAAAAAATTGTGGAATTATTATTTAATATTTTAACTATAACAATACAGTGGAAAAAGGCAAAGATAATAAATAATGAAATAAACTAACGGCAATAAAAATAGCATTAAAATAAAAAATCTTTAAAATAATACCAACCCAAACAATAAGGACAAAATACACATTTTAAACTTACATTTACGAGATTATAGGACAACATTAAACTGTTAAAACCAATCAAAATTTTAACGTACTTTTTAACAAATATATCAACCACAAAACCATGAACTTTTGATATACATTTTTGTATTACTTATTTATTTATTTCCCAAACTAAATAAATACATCTCATAACTACATACACTTACATAGTTCTTCAAAAATAACTAGAAAATCAATCAAATTTTGAATATTAACACAAGTGAAAAATCTGAAAATAACTTCATTTTTACAGTTAGGAAAATTTAGGGCCTCTGAGGCAAAGCCTGTAGGAGGTTCCTTATCTTCATTTGAAAAATAATCAGCGTCCAACAGCTCCACTACAAAAAATTATTTACATAATTCCATTTGAAGTCAATAAATTAACTAAATTAGATAAAAAAAGGTTTAATAAATTCCTATGGAGAATAATTATGAGAAATTAAAATAAATAGCTAAAACTAAATTACTAACTGAGTTAATAATTCTATTCTATATTTTATCTTCATTCATTCTTTTGATTTAATAGTTTATTCTTATGATTTCAAATAGGATTGTGATCTTGTTAAACGTTAACTAGTTGTTCTTTTAATTATGTTTAATTGTTTTAATATTAGTGTCATTAAAAGTCAATATTCAATGTCAATAATATGTTAGTATATTCTAACAATCATATCTACGGTCAAATCTAACCGTGACTGCAAAGCTGTCAATATTGTTCATTTTAGCGAATTCCCACAGGGAAGAAGCTATTACCGTAGGTCTCATGGCAAGACTACAGTACGGGACAGTGTTATTTTTTCGTCTTTAGGTGCCCAGAAGCCAAAAACAATAGTCGTTAAAATTTATATATATATATATATAAATTTTAGTTTATACATATAAATTATATTCTATTTGCATGAACTACGTCAGTCGTCCATTTCCCTACTTTTCGTAACCAAACCTCGTAGTTGAGGTCTGACAGTCGTTTTTCCCCTCAAAAGGACCTCCAATTTCCTTGTTCCATCACCAGCGTGGGGAGTCGCTACGAGAATCTTGTCCCCTGGTTTGAACAGACGTGGGGCGTGTCCTTCGTCATGGCGGGACTTCTGACGTTCCTGGGCCTGGCGCAGGATGTCGGGGATGGTTCTTCGCACATCGTGGATCCTGGTGATCGCTTCCAGAACATCGTTGTCGGGTGTGGCTGGGAGGATGGCTAAATCGATTGGATGAAGGGGCTCATAGGCGTGAAGAAGATAGAATGGTGAATGTCGTGTTGATTCCTGTTTGGAAGAGTTGTAAACGAAAGTCATGGTGTCAACAAACTTGCTCCAGTTGGTATGGTGGCTGTTCGTGTAGAAGTGTAGCATGTCCAGTAGCGTCCCATTGAATCGCTCCGTGAGTCACTGTGACTGGGGTCGATAGGCTGAACTCTTGCTGTGGTTGATTCCCAGGGCGTCTAGAAGTTGCTTGAGAACATCCGCAGTGAAGTGCGTTCCTCGGTCTGTCTGCATCTCCTGAACACATCCAAATCTTGGTAGTATGGTCTCTAGGATGAACCGCACCGTCGTTCTTGCATCTGCTTTCTCTACTGCCTTGGTTACTGTATACCTGGTAGTCACATCTGTTGCCACAAGGATGTACTGTTTCTTGTTGGGCCTAGGAAGGGGTCCAAGGTAATCTATTTGAATTTTTACAAATGGGATTGTTGAAGGGGGAGTAATGATTGCATTAATCCTGCAGGTTTTCTTTTATCAGTCTTTTAAAGTTGGCAGTTTATGCAGAACCGGATGTAGGCTGCTATGTCCTTGCTCATTGTCGGCCAATGATATCGCCTTCCTATTTTGTTTGCTGTTTTCGCTATACCTGAATGCGCTCCGGATGATAGGCTGTCATGGTATGTATTCTGTTTCTGGGACAGCCAGTAGTAATCCGTTGCCTTCGTTCATGAGGGGCTTGACGTAAAGAATATCATCCTTGATGACAAATGATTTGGAGGCTCTCTTAATTTTCCCAGTTAACCCAACAGGGTCAAGAAGTGCATTGCGTATGTTTAAAAGGTAGTCGTTCTCTAATTACAGTTTGTAAATATTAACTTGGTGCTATTAAAATTATTGACAGTTCTTCTGAAACTGTTTCATGGTCTATCTCTTCCTTTAATGGATTCCTACTAAGTCCTTCATCTTGCTTGGAATTTGTTTTCTTTGCTATTTTCTTATAATTATGAACTAAACGATATCCCCCCCGGGATTCTTCACTAGGAAGGTGGGAGCTGCGTAAGGGCTTTGGAAACTCTCAATAACACCAGCTTCTAACAGAGCGTCTTCCTCTCTATCCAACTCCTCTCGTTCCTTTGGGCCGAACTGATAGGGAGGCAAGGCTATCGGCTCCTCAGATTTAACTTTAATTTCATACAGAGAAATCTTAACTTCCTCCAAGTCTGTATCGTTCTCAGCAAATACGTCTCTATAAGAAGAAATCAGTTCCCGTGCTGATTTTAGCTGCGACGATATTGATATCTATCTCGTTTCCGCCGAAATCAGTAATCGTTTTCCCTAGCAAGCGAGATGTGTGTCCAAGCCTTGAGCCACCATCAGCATATCATGATACACAACATCGTGAACCACGTCATTGCCCGTAGGCAATGATTGATATATCTCCACATAGAGAGACTTGGCAACAAAAGGTTTTTCTACGTTAGGATTTGTGGGGTAACTAGACATTATACAATCCCCCCACGGGGGGATTCATAGCAAGCAGTAATTTAAGGGGGTAATTAATAAATGTCTCCATCTAGGGATTCATGGTGTGACTCGACGTTATTATATTCCACCTAGGGATTCGTGGGGTAACTTAACATTAACAAATTCTTCCATGTAGGGATTCGTGGTGTAACTTGACAATATCGAACGTTTCCACCTCATGGTAACTCACCCACCTCATTCATGGTGTAACTTGACACTATCAAAAGTTTCCACATAGCAATTCGTGGGGTAACTTGACATTATCAAACGTTTCCACCTAGGGATTCATGGGGTAACTTAACATTACCAAAGGTTTCCACATAGCAATTTGTGGGGTACCTTGACATATCAAAAGTTTCCACATAGGAATTCGTGGGGTAACTTGACATTATCAAACGTTTCCACGCAGGAATTCGAGGGGTAACTTGACATTATCATATGTTTCCACCTAGGATTTCGTGGGGTGATTTTCCATTAAATTTTTCCATGTAGGAATTCGTAGGGTATCTTGACATTATCATACGTTTCCACCTAGAAATTCATAGGAAAACGTGACATCATCAAATGTTTCCACCTAGGGATCATTGATGTTACTTGTCGTTATGAAATGTCTCCACTTGGAGATTTGTGGAGCAACTAGACATTATCAAATATTTCAACGTGGGCTACTTTTGGGTTATGTTTCTTGGGATAAAGAGTACATTATCAAATGTCTCCATCAGGAAATTAGCATTTTACATTGTATTTTCGTTGTTTGTACATTTTTAAATTAGATCAATATATTACAAATGTATCATTTTAAAGTATAATCATTGAGATTTAATATTCCATTTATTATAATGAGCTTATGAAAAATTTGGGAATATATTAAAATATTCTTAAATATGGAGTGAAATGTGGCAAACTTGTATCGACGGCTTCATGAGAGTTATCATGTGCATGAACAACAGATCAGACGCGATGGGCCGGTACTGTGTTGTTCCAACAAACAAACAAGATCACGCCCAACTCTTAGCTTTGATTAGACTTCGGACTTTAGAATTTGATAAAAACCTAAACTACAACCTAACCCATAAGTATAACCCAACTGAAATAGCAAACTCAATAACACAAGGTGCACACGAAAATGCATATTATATCTGGAACACAGTATGCAATCTAATACAGGGGGTTTCAGAACTCAATCAACCATTTGAGGTATTGGTCTTGGATCAGTGTAAAATCTAAATATCACACGTAAATCGTCCGAAAGCTCTTATGTAGCGCCGCAATTTTGTTCATTTTTTTATAAAAAACCCCACTTAACATTTGCAATATACTTATTACAGCTAGAATAGCTTTTGAGAAAAATTCAAATTTATAATGAAAGTTTCTTACAATAATCGGGTTTTTATCCTCAGTATTATATGAATGTATGACAAATTTAATAGAATTACGTTCAATATTTTTAAGAAAAAAAATGTTATGGAAAAATGGCTGTTCTTTTAGTAACAGAGGTATTCAGACAATTGCCTGTGATAATTAGACTGATTACGATACTGTGATAATTATATTTTACACGCACCTCAAAAGCCTGGTAAAGAAAGAGTTTTGAAGCATCGTGTACAAATTTTTGTGACTATAGTGGTTTCTTCACAGTTTAAACCGCTAAATTTTAACCATAGAAATCTTTAATTCAATTACATGGATCTAAAATTTACTGGAAATAAAAAAGCATTTTTGATATTTGATGTTCAAAAAATTTGGAGGCTTTGTTATAAAACCTTTAAGAGAAACCCTCTTTTAAGATAGTCTAACCCTGCTACGAATACATCTGTCTAAGAACTCATTCCTTTTGGTAGCAATATTCAGTAAATAGGATTTTATTTATGACAGAAAATTGCAATCATCATAAGATGTTGCGTTGCAATGTTTCACAAAGAAATTTTCAAAATATTCGAATGTATTTTGTTATTTAAAATTAGACCAAACACGTTGTTAACAAATAATTAATTATAGCTAAATAATACTAGTTTAAACGATATAAATGTTAAATAAAACTATACATTCAAGATAAATTATAAGTTTAAAGTTTACAAAGTCTCAAACCCAGATCCCTAGGATGTGACCTACTCTTCCTCGGATTTAACGCGTGACCTTTTTCAGTGAAACCCAAGCCGCCAAGTAGGGCCTACTAAGGCTAACAAGGCACCCATCAATGTCAAAGGTGGGAATTTATTTAAATTTTCAGGAAAACACAATTAATCTAAACCACTGTATTGTAAGCTGTGCAAATCTTAGCAATGTTATTACATTGCTAAGATTTGCAATAACACTCCTAATAAGGAGCGTGGATGCCGTGGGGTAGATCGTCACCCTTATTGCTTGTTTGTGACTCCTTATGAACACCAAATCAAGGTTTTAGAAAAAATATAGTAACTTAATTTTGTCTTATAAAATTCAGTAATATATAAAAGTACAAAACCTTGTAAAATTGACCAGAGATTATTCAACATTACTTTATCTACATAGAGCTTTAATATCTTTAACTACTTTTGACATAAACATGTCATAATTAAAACACAAACCTAGAGGCTATGAAAACCCGTGCGGGACAAAAAGACGAGTAGATATAAATTCGGAATTAATTATGCCTAATACCCATTTAGTATACCGACTAGAGGTCGATATCTTACGGCAGTAGTGTACTCCTAATAGCTCAACCGACTAAATTAAATTTCAGACTATATTATAATCCATAATAATAAGTTGCATAATTATTTTCCTACAACCACGCGATAACAGGCACATTTCGCACTGTTGGCAGAACGTATAAGCATTACATATCCGCACTAGGGAGGATATGATTTTATGTCCACCTTAGGGCGAATAAGTAACCGGCCAATCACATGCACGGAACGCTCCAAATCTATATGATACTAGCATTTGCTAAGCGCTCAGTCAGTTGAAAGACTGTAGACAATCCTACAACTCTAACTTCTGGTTTGCGCAATGAAACTTAGGTTACCGAAAACTTTAAGTTATGTTTACATTCATACTAACAGGAAAATCAAACATACCTAAATGACTTTTTTATGACCGCCCTACAAGTTCTGAACCATATGAACCTCTCGTGCGATATGACATCGTTTGTGCTATTTGTGTGTACACAAATAGCTATTTCTGCTGTCAAACAATTCAAGAGACATACAAATGATACCCGGCTCGTGCTCACCATATGGCATCGCTCAATACCTGGCTTTGTTACATTTGCTTATTTATTCTCTGTGGTTCACCATTACATAACTAATCTCCAGATATTCATGTTAGTTTTTGTTCACAGGTGGACGTATGGTGAAAGAGTTAATCAAGTTCTTAGTTCAAGTCGTTCTTCGGTATATAAAGGTAATAACAGTATTAAGCTTTACGTTATACATCTATATCATTTTTATATTTACCTAAGGTAAACAAATAAACAGAGCGTAGAAATTAAACGGTGCTCAGAAATGCATTTCATTAATTTAAAGAGTAGCATTTATTACAATGTTTTTGTTTATGTACAAAATAATCTAAGCTAACTCCTTAAACATTTTCTATCTATGTTTACTCAATGTTTTGGCTCAATCCGACATATTCTACAAACCTCTAATTTCAAAGTGTGAAATTATAACTAGAAACTTATCACGTCTAGTTTTGATATACCGTAGAATTTTCTACTTTTTTGACGAATAAAAATTAAACTACGTGCTATAGCGCGTTATTTAGTCTACGTAGATATTCGTGGGGTAATTTGATATTATGAACTATCTCCACGTGGGGATTTGTAGGGGTAACTTGGCATTATGAACTATCTCCACATGGGGATTCGTGGGGTAACTTGGCATTATGAACTATCTCCACGTGGGGATTCGTGGGGTAACTTGACATTATGAAATATCTCCACGTGGGGATTCGTGGGGGATAACTTGGCAATGTGAAATATCCTCACTCAGTAATTCGTAAGGTAATTTGACATTACGATATATCTCCACATAGAGATACTTGGAAACAAAAGGTTTTTCCACATGTGGCTTCGTGGGGTAACTAGACATTGTAAAATATCCCCACGGGGGATTCACAGTAATCAGTAATTTTAATAATCATGTTCAAATGTCTCCACAGGGTAGATCGTGAAGCAAATAAACATGTTTATATATCTGTGAGGGGATTCCTAGGGAAATTCAACGTTTTCAAACGTTTCCACAGGGAGGAGAGGTAGTAAGGTGACTTGGCTATGAACACTTAACTTGTCCATACGTCTCCAAGAGGAATTTTCGGGTAACTCAACAACTCAACATTATAAAACATCTCTACGGGACATTCATACTGTAAATAGGCAATGTCTGCACGGGGGTGGGGGTTGAGAGGTAGCTCCAAGATGTTTATATTTTATACCTCCATGACTCCACAGCGATTATGGGAAATCTAGATTATGGTTATTTTCGTTTTATCCTTGATTTATTTTTTTCTTTATCTATTGCATGCACAATATGTTTATTGGAATTTCTTTGTAATATTTCTTGGAAAATTTGATTTATTATTTAATAAACAGTATCGGTGGACTAACACATACTTTCTCCCGCAATTCAAATATAAAATATGCAACATTTAATAAACCACATAGCCTTTAATTTTTATTTGAATTTTCTTTATAGATTCATTTTTCCCAAAATAATCATCCAATTTCTTAAATTAACAACGAAAGAAAACACGTTAAAATAATTTGTTAGAATTTTTGAGATGTAACCTCACCAAGTGTAACCCCCAAGTGATGCTAAACTTTTTGTGTGGGTTTTGTTGGGTGATGTAGCTCTATACTATATCAAGTTTTAATATCCTCCATAGGAATAACATTGGTAAAAATTTTAAATGCTCCGAGATACCGTTGATTGTTACCTAAATTCATAAAAATTTCCCGAATTCCCCAAAATTTCATGAAAATCAGACCAATAGTCTCGTCTATAGGTTTCTGCACATCCCCCATACACACACATTCACGCGACAGACACACAGACAGACATTACTCTAAAACCCCTTTTTTCGATTTAGGGGTCATTAAAATCGATCCATCAAAAACTAAAATTCAAACATCTGGGAAAAAACAATACTTTCTCCATATATTATCGTACAGGGGAGAAAGTAAAATTTTGCATTACCACTGTTCAAGTGTCTGTTCTGTGAAACTAGTGATTTTCGAAATTTAAATTTGCATACTCAAGATCATGATAATTGTAGTTTTTTATTTACTCAAGTCGTAACAGTAATATATTATAAAACTGATTTATTTTTTAAATCCACTACAGTATGATAGTTTGAAGGACGTAACCTTGGAATGTGACATAAAATTCAAAATTATATTTATTGGTTGTATCAACTTGTTTCTGAATCCTTTAAAATTGGGTTTCATTTACTTAAGCTCAGGATATTTCTGTCCCGCTAATGAAAAGTGTAAAAAAGTGTGCAAAAGTATTAGCAAGTGGTATGAACGAAACTTGGTTTATATTTTCGGAAAACTCCTTTAGTTAGATTAAAGTTTTAATAATGAGAGTAATAAATATTGTTATCATCAAATAAACCTGCATCATTATGCCTTTTGACGAGGGTGTGAAGGTAAAATCCAGTAATAGTTTATAAATAAACTAAAATAAAGTAACAGTCATAAATTTTATGAAGGTAAAAAAAATAGTTTTAAAAATATTTACATCAAACGTACGAAACTCTAAAACATGCAAGTTGAGAAAATGGATACTGATTAGACCTAATATTTTCACAACCATCTGAAACAAGTGCTAGAGCTGCAAAGAGTAACAATGTTAGTTGAATGCTCAATATAGCGTGTTGCTCCGCAATACCACCACTCTGCATACAATGTAAACAATCCGAGAACATTGCCACTTTGCTCATCATTGTTTGATTACGAGTTCAAAGAAGATGTTCCACGATTACTGTAGACGCATATTAAACAACCACTAGCATCGTAACTAAACTAATTTTCGGAATAATTATTACGGTATTTGTGGGGCTGGACCACAAGTAAATATAGGGAATTTTATTGAAGTTAAATCATTTTTGTATGACCGTTTGATAATGTAATAAATTTTAAACATTAATTTGATATTTGTTTGAATATCCTCCTTAACTTAACTTCATACCGTTAGAAAAATAGTAATATAGTAAATCTCTGTTTGAAATTCATTATTGGTGATGGTAAATTGATATTATTTAGATTCTTATTGCGGACATTTTCCATCACGATATTATGTAAAACAAATACATATGTATATGTATTGTATGTATTGTGTTATGTATTTTGTTTTACATAATATCGTGATGGAAAATGTCCGCAATAAGAATCTAAATAATATAATAAATCTGTTATGCTTGCCAAGTGTATTCATACAACTAACTATCAAATGAAAAGCCCTGAGTTCCTAAATTTTTAAATACAGTGCTAGTTTTGGAATATTCCAAAAAAGAACCTATTAATTTGCTCACACTTAGTTTGCATGTTTGGAATATTTTTGCAACTGTAATAGGAATTAAAAATTATAGAAAAGGAAAGACACTATTAGAGCCTGTATCACAGTAAACCAAACTGGAGCTAGGTTATTCTTAATTAAGAGTCCAATAAACGCCCTAAAAACCATTAAAAGAGAATCCTCAAGAATATTAATCCACAACAATTTTTAGTTGCATTGACAATTATTAGGGTTGTACTGTACTTATTTATTAGTCTTCTTCTTGAACATTTTTTGTTTGTGTAACATGTTATTGTTTGTTGTTGGGTCTAATTGTTTCACTTAACGAGAAAGAAACGAGTAGATTATTATTTCACTTTACTGAAGGTACTTTTCTAACAAGTGTGTCCTCATTCCATCACACTCCCTCATCCCTCTCGGAGGTTGACCTTAGAGCCTTTTCCTTAAATGACAAGTCTTTGCTATCCAGTGTAACCTTATTCCACCTCAACCCCTTTTCTCTCTGGGAGCTTTACCTCAGAGATTTTAGCGAATTTCTCATAGAGAAGAAGCTATTACCGTAGGTCTCATGGCGAGACTTAAGCCCGGGACCATGTTATATTTTCTTCTTTATGTGCCCAGAGCCCAAAAACCATAGTCGTTAAAATTTATATATATATATCTGTGTGTGTGTGTGTGTGTCTGTGTGTGTGTGTGTGTGTGTGTGTGTGTGTGTGTGTGTGTGTGTGTGTCTGTGTCTGTGAACACGATAACTCTCGTAAAAATGCTCGGACGAGTTCGTAAACCAGACATATCGGTCAATGGGAACGTGTAGATTGGGGGGGTTTTGTACCCCAAAATGGAGTTTTTTGAGTTTTTCACATGTAATTTTTAAAAATTTATAATTTTATATTTCACCATTGGAATCAGCTTAAAAAAACTACACAATTTAGTTCTGTAAAGTTTTTCTCTATCTCCAACGGTTACCGAGATATTAAAAAATCTTATGGAGGATAGGTAAAAATTAATATTTCCCATATTAATCAATATTTTTGGATAAAACTTGATATTTAGCTTCATGTGGTTGAGATCTATCCATTTATGCTTAAAAATCATAGTTTATGTGTTTATCATGGCAGCAAACCTGCATACTCTTTTCCCATATTAATCATATAGGAATAGGCAAACTCCTTTATTTATGGACAGATGTTGATGAAATTTAGTATAAATGTTAAGATAAAATTATTTATGGTAGAAATTACTACTTTCAGTGTTCCTCATAGCAGCTAACCTGCATATTCTTTCCCATGTTAATCTTATGGAGAATAGGCAAATAATTCTCACGTTTATGGACAGATTTTTATAAAACTTGTTATATATATTATTATTATTATATTATTGATTTGGAAATTCGCTGAGTACGCAGATCTGCTGCGACGGGGGTATTTTATTTTACAACTTAATTACACAACAACTCTACTATCCAGTCGACTCTCCACTATCACTATCGACTATCAGAGCTATATACTGTCATCTCACTTCCTAATGTCTCCGGTATCGTTATTCCAGTATGTCACATTAAAAGTTTCGTCTGTCCACTATGATTTCCATACATCTTACTTTCTCATCTCTCTGAGAGCTTAAACCCAGACAGAATCTTTCACTTTCCTGTCCAGTCCTCATCTATCTAGGGGAAAACCTCCACCGTGTAGGATCGCATGCAAGTATTGGCTATCCAGTGTGATATTTCTCCACCTTGACTCCTCGATTCCCTAAGAGCTTGGCATTCAGTGTAATCTGAACTTCTATTGTGCATTCTGCTTGACACTCCGCCATCTCCCACGTGATCTCAATCTGCCATATTGCATTGGACGCGTCAGATATCTAATCTTGCTATTCTTCTTCTTCGGCTCATTTGCAACAATGCTGTCACAGCAGTCGGAAACACTCTTGGAAGGAGATACTGAAGGTGGAATAAGCTTATCGATTGAACCAGTGTGGTCGATCGACACCAACGTTGCGACTCCATCAGTGTCGATCGATGGACATCAACTCACGCAATCTTCGTCCCCTCAACTATTGTTAATTTATTACTTTTATACACATATTCATTTCATCTTCATTTGAAATTTCAATGAGTCTGTAGTACCTCCGCCATCTTGGATTTTAATCCCTTAAGAGCAATGTTAATTTTAAGAAAGTATTACTGACTACCCGACAGTTGTAAAAATCGTTGTGGTGTAAAATTAAAGGTAATGTGGTTATACATGGAATTATATAATTCCGTTTTGTTCTATTAGAGAAAACTAATTACTTGTTAACTATCGGATTTAGCTGTGTAGTAATAATATTTTCTGTAAAATAAATTAACAGATTTAATTGTATAACTTATTAGATAAATCCCTTACCTTTAAGTTGACGCTTCGACAATCATTTTCCAACCATCGTGTTTGTAAACATTAATGCGGTCACAAAACTAACATTTTTCTTATGGAGCTATAACGTAATGTTTCACCTCTAAGGCAGTTTCCTAAGCTGAGTTATATACGTGGGTTTAAATATTGTTTGTTAGATACAGGTACAAAGAATTTGTAAACACGTATCTAAAACCTCGATTTGTGATTCTGTGATGTTTTTCATTCACGTCACACCTACAAACACATCGGAGTTTGGTACGTTTTAGACTGGCGCACTTTTCAGATTTTGAATTAACACCAATCGAGCTCATTAACGTAGCTCAATTAGGCGGGTTAGCGAGACTAGTGTGACAAGAGACAATAAAATTAAATTCCGTTGTGGATAAACTTCGCTAAGCTTTATTTACAAATTTGCAGATCAAAATCGCCTCGGTTCGCTTGACGGTCGGTTCCTACGATAACTATAGTAAATAGATTCAAATATTTTTCAAAAACAAAATATTCTCCATAGTATATTAAAGTTTATTTTATTTCTAATACGCAGTGTATTACATGCTGAAGCCTAGACATGTTTACGTAGCTAAGTAACTTTACGTCACTTGTTTCTAGCTTAACGGCAGTTCGATTAATTTCTAAAAGTATCCAGTATCATTTCCTTCGTGGAACTAGTTTTCCCATTTTTAGCCCCACATATTCTTATATCTAGTAATCTATTATTCTTGTATCTAAGTCTGGCCCAAACTAAGTAGGTATTATAAGGTGAAATTGAGTGAAGGAAAAGAATGATGAATCTAATGATTTTCTATATCATGTTGATTTGTTATTGGCAAAGATAAGCTGATTGACTTCATTCATTTACCCGAAGATCAAAGAAAACTTGGTTCAGTATCAAAACTATTTTTATATATTTAACACGCATAATATAATGCGTGTTTTTTGTAATAATACTGCAGCGAGAGCATTTGCAATTACAATTAATTATTGTTTTCGAATAATCTAATTCGCACAGAATAAAATCAATACCGTCTCTTCAAATTACTGACGGAGGATGACTTGGCTACGATAGTCTATAAAACTATTATCGGCTGTATAAGTAAATCTTTTATTATTTTTAATTTATTAACCATCGCAGTCATCAATTACGTTGTTTTGGTGAATTTCCCATACGGAAGAAGCTATTACTGTAGCTTCTTCCGCTACAGTAAGAACAAATACTGTTCTTCGTGTATTTGAGAATAAATACAGTAAGAAAGGCATAAGTATAAATGTATAAAAGTATATATGTATATGTGCATGTATATAGTCTTATGGGGTTCCTAGCTCAAAAAGATTTTGTGAAATTAATAATAACTAATTAATAATAATTAATAACACAAATCCTGTGCAAAACTGTGTTAAATAACAACAAATTTCACACATATTTACTATTCGTACGTTTTTGGGCTAGGAACCCCATAAGATTATCTACTTGTGCATATATAATTATATGTTTGTGTGTGTGTGTGTGTGTGTGTGTGTGTGTGTTATTACATACACAAATGTGTCCGTGACCACGATAACTCTCAGGAAAATGGTCCGATCGAGTCGAAATTCGGTAGAGACGTGTATTCCTACATTTAAACGGAAGAGTTCGTAAACCAGACATATCGGTCGATTGGAACGTTTTGGGGGATTTGTACTTAAAAATTGATAAAACTTGGTATATGGTCAAATACCTTATGATTAAAATACCTACTTTCGGTTTTCCTCACAGCGGCAAACCTGCATACTCCTTCCCATGTTAATCTTATCCCATGTTAAAATTATCAAAGCATTGACAGATTGTCAGAAAAACACACGGAAATATCTTCAAAATGCAATGCATAACAGTTGTTGACATTCCAGATGGAGACATGTTCAGGGTGAAAATACAAAAATAGGTATATACAGGTCTTCATTATGTAGAAAACATAACATTGGAAAAAATATATTTTTGTAAGTAGGAAACTCGATGGGTAGATGAAGGGTAAGGTGCTGGTCCAGAAAGTTAAAAATTATTTTAAAATTTTTAAAAATTAATAGTTAGACGTTAAAACTGGACAAGTTCGAATCCGGCAGTGGGAGACTCCTATCTGATCATATTCGTATATAAGGCAATGATCTACTCTGGTGGATGTCATAAGGTGAATACGAATGAAGGGAAGTGTGATAAGTGTAACAGATTTCATCATAGAGGTCTATGTAGGTGTGAAACTGTGAACGTGGAAAAGTCTTAGCCTAGGGGAGGGCATTGGCAACCTGTCAGACGAAAATAATTTGAAATGACGTCGTATGTTTGACGTATGTCGTATGTCGGACAGTTGTTAAGGGGAACTAAAAAAATCCCTTTAGACATATCCATGATGTAAGTTTAACTAACACAGGAACTCGCTCTTCATGCGATTTTATTAGCCAATTAATGCCGGCCATATTGGTCTGATTAGCCTGGCCATTTTTCAACAATCAATTTTGACACTACAAAACATTATGTAAACAACATAGTGTAAACATTATACAAACTTTTCGCCTAAGCCAGCCTTGTTCCCAAACCTATAGTTCGGATTGTGGCGTTCATAACAAAACATCTATTCACCCTGATGGCGAGTGGAATTCTTTAATGGTATTAAATTAATGCCGTGCATTTCTTTACGGAGTTTTATGCGGAATACAGCCCAGTATTGAACCCTCACGAAATTATATTAAGATTTTGCTCAGGATGGAACCTGTGTGACTAAAATAGCAACGATATCTGGCTGTATTTAATTACACTGCATACGCCGTATGCTAAGTATGGAACCTGTGTGACTAACGTAGCAACAATACCTCGCTATATTTAACACTGCACACGCGGCGTATGCTTAGTATAGAACCTGTGTGACTAACAGCAACGATACCTCGCTATATTTAATTACACTGCACACGCGCCGTATTCTTAGTATAGAACCTGTGTGACTAACGTAGCAACGATATCTGGCTGTATTTAATTACACTGCACACGCCGTATGCTAAGTATAGAACCTGTGTGACTAACGTAGCAACAATACCTCGCTATATTTAACACTGCACACGCGCCGTATTCTTAGTATAGAACCTGTGTGACTAACGTAGCCAGGATATCTCGCTGTATTTAATTACACTGCACACGCCGTATGCTAAGTATAGAACCTGTGTGACTAACGTAGCAACAATACCTCGCTATATTTAACACTGCACACGCGGCGTATGCTTAGTATAGAACCTGTGTGACTAACGTAGCAACGATACCTCGCTGTATTTAATTACACTGCACACGCCGTATGCTTAGTAAAGAACCTGTGTGACTAACGTAGCAACGATACTGCTGTATTAATTACACTGCACACACCGTATGCTTAGTATAGAACCTGTGTGACTAACGTAGCAACGATACCTCGCTGTATTTAATTACACTGCACACGCCGTATGCTTAGTATAGAACCTGTGTGACTAACGTAGCAACGATACCTCGCTGTATTTAACACTGCACACGCGCCGTATTCTTAGTATAGAACCTGTGTGACTAACGTAGCAACGATATCTGGCTGTATTTAATTACACTGCACACGCCGTATGCTAAGTATAGAACCTGTGTGACTAACGTAGCAACGATACCTAGCTCTATTTGATTACACTGCACACGCGGCGTATGCTTAGTATAGAACCTGTGTGACTAACAGCAACGATACCTCGCTGTATTTAATTACACTGCACACACCGTATGCTTAGTAAAGAACCTGTGTGACTAACGTAGCAACGATACCTCGCTGTATTTAATTACACTGCACACGCCGTATGCTTAGTATAGAACCTGTGTGACTAACGTAGCAACGATACCTCGCTGTATTTAATTACACTGCACACGCGCCGTATGCTTAGTATAGAACCTGTGTGACTAACGTAGCAACGATACCTCGCTGTATTTAATTACACTGCACACGCCGTATGCTTAGTATAGAACCTGTGTGACTAACGTAGCAACGATACCTCGCTGTATTTAATTACACTGCACACGCCGTATGCTTAGTATAGAACCTGTGTGACTAACGTAGCAACGATACCTCGCTGTATTTAATTACACTGCACACGCCGTATGCTTAGTATAGAACCTGTGTGACTAACGTAGCAACGATACCTCGCTGTATTTAATTACACTGCACACGCGCCGTATGCTTAGTATAGAACCTGTGTGACTAACGTAGCAACGATACCTCGCTGTATTTAATTACACTGCACACGCCGTATGCTTAGTATAGAACCTGTGTGACTAACGTAGCAACGATACCTCGCTGTATTTAATTACACTGCACACGCCGTATGCTTAGTATAGAACCTGTGTGACTAACGTAGCAACGATACCTCGCTGTATTTAATTACACTGCACACGCCGTATGCTTAGTATAGAACCTGTGTGACTAACGTAGCAACGATACCTCGCTGTATTTAATTACACTGCACACGCCGTATGCTTAGTATAGAACCTGTGTGACTAACGTAGCAACGATACCTCGCTGTATTTAATTACACTGCACACGCGGCGTATGCTTAGTATAGAACCTGTGTGACTAACGTAGCAACGATACCTCGCTGTATTTAATTACACTGCACACGCCGTATGCTTAGTATAGAACCTGTGTGACTAACGTAGCAACGATACCTCGCTGTATTTAATTACACTGCACACGCCGTATGCTTAGTATAGAACCTGTGTGACTAACGTAGCAACGATACCTCGCTGTATTTAATTACACTGCACACGCCGTATGCTTAGTATAGAACCTGTGTGACTAACGTAGCAACGATACCTCGCTGTATTTAATTACACTGCACACGCCGTATGCTTAGTATAGAACCTGTGTGACTAACGTAGCAACGATACCTCGCTGTATTTAATTACACTGCACACGCCGTTTGCTTAGTATAGAACCTGTGTGACTAACGTAGCAACGATACCTCGCTGTATTTGATTACACTGCACACACGCCGTATCCTTAGTATAGAACCTGTGTGACTAACGTAGCAACGATACCTCGCTGTATTTGATTACACTGCACACACGCCGTATCCTTAGTATAGAACCTGTGTGACTAACGTAGCAACGATACCTCGCTGTATTTGATTACACTGCACACGCCGTATGCTTAGTATAGAACCTGTGTGACTAACGTAGCAACGATACCTCGCTGTATTTGATTACACTGCACACGCGCCGTATGCTTAGTATAGAACCTGTGTGACTAACGTAGCAACGATACCTCGCTGTATTTAATTACACTGCACACGCCGTATGCTTAGTATAGAACCTGTGTGACTAACGTAGCAACGATACCTCGCTGTATTTAATTACACTGCACACGCCGTATGCTTAGTATAGAACCTGTGTGACTAACGTAGCAACGATACCTCGCTGTATTTGATTACACTGCACACACGCCGTATCCTTAGTATAGAACCTGTGTGACTAACGTAGCAACGATACCTCGCTGTATTTAATTACACTGCACACGCCGTATGCTTAGTATAGAACCTGTGTGACTAACGTAGCAACGATACCTCGCTGTATTTAATTACACTGCACACGCCGTATGCTTAGTATAGAACCTGTGTGACTAACGTAGCAACGATACCTCGCTGTATTTAATTACACTGCACACGCCGTATGCTTAGTATAGAACCTGTGTGACTAACGTAGCAACGATACCTCGCTGTATTTAATTACACTGCACACGCCGTATGCTTAGTATAGAACCTGTGTGACTAACGTAGCAACGATACCTCGCTGTATTTAATTACACTGCACACGCCGTATGCTTAGTATAGAACCTGTGTGACTAACGTAGCAACGATACCTCGCTGTATTTAATTACACTGCACACGCCGTATGCTTAGTATAGAACCTGTGTGACTAACGTAGCCAGGATACCTCGCTGTATTTAATTACACTGCACACGCCGTATGCTGAGTATAGAACCTGTGTGACTAACGTAGCCAGGATACCTCGCTGTATTTAATTACACTGCACACGCCGTATGCTGAGTATAGAACCTGTGTGACTAACGTAGCCAGGATACCTCGCTGTATTTAATTACACTGCACACGCCGTATGCTGAGTATAGAACCTGTGTGACTAACGTAGCCAGGATACCTCGCTGTATTTAATTACACTGCACACGCCGTATGCTGAGTATAGAACCTGTGTGACTAACGTAGCCAGGATACCTCGCTGTATTTAATTACACTGCACACGCCGTATGCTGAGTATAGAACCTGTGTGACTAACGTAGCAACGATACCTCGCTGTATTTAATTACACTGCACACGCCGTATGCTTAGTATAGAACCTGTGTGACTAACGTAGCCAGGATACCTCGCTGTATTTAATTACACTGCACACGCCGTATGCTGAGTATAGAACCTGTGTGACTAACGTAGCAACGATACCTCGCTGTATTTAATTACACTGCACACGCCGTATGCTTAGTATAGAACCTGTGTGACTAACGTAGCCAGGATACCTCGCTGTATTTAATTACACTGCACACGCCGTATGCTTAGTATAGAACCTGTGTGACTAACGTAGCCAGGATACCTCGCTGTATTTAATTACACTGCACACGCCGTATGCTTAGTATAGAACCTGTGTGACTAACGTAGCAACGATACCTCGCTGTATTTAATTACACTGCACACGCCGTATACTTGGTAAAAAACCTGTTTGACTAACGTAGCAACGATACCTCGCTGTATTTAATTACACTGCACACGCCGTATGCTTAGTATAGAACCTGTGTGACTAACGTAGCAACGATACCTCGCTGTATTTAATTACACTGCACACGCCGGGAAAAGAGGCAAGAGAAAGGAAAGATAGAAGAGATTGTGATCGAAGGGGTTTTCCTCAATGTAGTGTAATGTAATGTAAGGAAATACTCCCTTCCGGATTACTTTACAACGATTAATGAAGAGGTTGAATACCTTATTATCATGCAATCCAAAACGTTGAAAAGTTGGTGACCGCCTTAGACACACAAGGTTATGTTGCCATTCTCAAGCCGTTGTGACTTGGAACTTTTTTACTCCTGGGAGGAAATAAAAATTTATATGAAACGGAAACATACATTTTACAAAAAATCCAGAACTGGTAAAATCAAATATAGAAATGAAAAATAAAATGAACATTTTTTGAGCTTCTAGGAGCGAAAAAAGGTTCATGTCTTCTCAGCTTAAGTATGACCCAATAACCTAATGTGTGGAAATTAGGTAAAACCTAATTTCCACATCAATCAATACTGCGGAGTTTAAATTTATGAGGGTAGCCTATACTGTATGTGACCTACTGTAATTTGTATATGTGTAATAGTAATACTTTATATGTGACACTGTAAGTAACTTATTCTAATATTATTTTGTTGGTCTTTTCCAACGGGTCTCTGTTTTAACCACACAACCTTGATGGAGGTGGTAAAACTCTCCGCCTCCGTTTTAAGGTGATTACCTAAGAATTTACATTTACAGTTGAAAACTTAGATACTTTGGGAAGTCCAATAATGTTAATAATAATTATTAGAGTAAACTGTATCCTTAGAAAAGCCCTTTAACCCTACTGAAATGTTTGTTTCAGTTGGAGATACTGATGGAAAACTAAGCGTCAAAGAGCATCTACGAGATGCAACAGTTGCAGGAGCGACTCCAAATGAATCTGATTCAGCAGACCCACCTGGTCTCCCAGCAGTCACCGACCGACAAGACGTCAGACACCCTCCACCAGATGGCGTTCCAACAGCAGCAGTTGGTCCACCACCTGCAGATGACTCAGCGTCGCTATGTGCTGCAGCACGGCATGAACCTGCCACCAGCGCCCCAGCAGCCCAAGCCTAATAGTGGTAACTTCCCACCTGCTAAATAACTACACAGTAACTTGTAAGATTATCTTCAGGTGAGATGGTGGGGAGCCTGACTCTGGCCAGTCTGTTCATAAATGTTCGTCATATTCTGTAAGATAAAATGTTTGCCACTTCAAGGCATACCCCAAATACTTAACGAGACTCAGACTATCCCGGAACTGATCTAGAAATGCTGCCGTCACCAGCAGGGTCAAGCTCTTGATCAACCTCCCTGAACATAGAGCGGAAAATATTCAGGAGTTTCCTAATTTAGGGAGGATTCTACAATGTATGCAGCTTTATAGGGCACATGTTGTAGGGTAACGGTGACTTCCGGATGATTGAGTCTTTTGGCGAAAACCCAATAACCTGATAAAAATGCAATTAATTTAAAACATTAAAATATATGATAAATTAAACTCGTGACGATTGACATCTTGTTCACCTCGAGACACTGAGTTACGTTTTCATAAATTTTCGGTGACAATTAGGTGTTTTTTTCGTTGTTTATTATTACACTATAGTTCTTGAGCCATGTCAGAAAGTTCAGATGATTAATCTAATCCCAAGCGTAGACGTGGAATTGCGCACAAAAAATACAAAAAAATACTTTCTCAAATTTAACTATATATCATTAATAATTATTAAATTAATTTTGATTTTATATCATATATAAATTATAAATATAAAAATACAACTGATCAGGAGTTTTCAGAAGACTTGCCAGATGCTGAATAAGTGAATAAGATTATTACCTAATTCCAGATCTTTGTATTTGTATGATACATGGACCTATGCATATACAAAATACTTTGTACCTTTGGATATCAATTTTTCGAAGTCAATAGAATTTACTAACGTGCAATGGAAAGCGTATCAGATTTCAAATAATAAATCAAAAATAAATCGACAATTTTATAAAGTATAAACATGAATTATTTGTATTTATAGATTAACTAATTTCGTAACTGTTGAAAACAAAAGTACATTTTACCATAAATAATTTTTTTCTTAAATTTATACCAATTTTATTAAATTGACATATTAAATGTTTCAATGATTAATCTAATTAGTAGCATTGCGCCAAAAAAACAAAAAAATTGATTTTTAAGTTAAATTTAACAACATATATAATTAATTAATTTGATTGATATAAAATTATTTTTTATTATATAATTAAAATAAAATACAACGACTGTGAATTTTTAAATATCAGATTTGGAGATAAGAATAAATAAATGTACAAAACAAAACTTTGGATATGTCCTGAGGTCACAAGAATTGAGATTTGTAAACAAGTCTCGCTCTCTTTTTTTCTTATGTGTATTTTTTACGAAACTTGCTATAGCTCTGGAACCTTTAACGTACCAACTTCAAATTTGGTAAGTGTATGAGTACTAATATATATTTTCATAGTATTTTTAACACTTTTTTTTGGATTCCTGACAATAAAAACATATCTCAATTACAAAAAAATTTTCAAAGACAAAAAATATGCAAAATGTCATTTTCTTTAAGAAAATGTAAAATTTTATAGGGTTATAGCAACAATAACAAAGAAAATTCAATTTTAGTAATGTTACTACCTACCCAGATTACCCTTTAAAGCCCAAATTGACTGTTGTTGAAAAACGCATTTTTCTTGGTTATTTGTGCTATGACTCAATTAAAAGCTTACATTTTCTTAAAGGAAATTAAATTTTCCTTCTGTTTTGTCTTTAAGTTAATTTTTGTAAAATCTATGATTTTGAGCTATTGAGCTTTAAAATGTTGAAATTGTCGCAATTTTTAAATTGTACAAAGTAGAAATTCGATACCATGCAACAGTAGGTCCTATTAGTTGAATTGGAAGTTGGTACCTTAAGTGGTTTCAGAGCTATAGAAAGTTACGTAAAAAGCACATACATACATACATACCGACAGATGGAAAACGGAGCGAGATAGTCCATATGTTTACAGGACATTTTTTGTTTGTATTGGCCTGAGTAAAACATTATCCTAAAGTTCGTCCGTGCATTTTAGTTACACCCTGTAGACATGCTGTAGCGTGTAATCAATTTGTTTTTTTAATACTATTTTTCATACATAAGTGTGTCTATTACTTCTCTTTGATACCAAAACAGAAAAAAATAATAGTTTTACTCAATTTCAACAATAATTTTTTTAAATCACTTAAAAAACCACCTACAATTTTTAGTACAGTTTTTTTTTCAAAAAATTATAACAAGATATTTAAAAACAAGATTATCCAAATAGCATGTTTTTGATTTATTAAAAAAATACTCAACGATGACTAGACCTGTACATTAGCTGCAAAACAGTTTTAGTTTTCCGAAAGTTGATAAACGCGCACTTAGGTGGTTTCTGAAATAAAAGATTAAATTTGTATTATAACGTACAACTTAAAAAGTTAACATATATAATTATTGAGTAATGGTTAATAGGATGTGTATATTTATGAAGCTTTATTGTTAAAACTAAAGATTGAGACGTGGCCTTATGGACTCTAGTTGTATTTCGTTTCGGATACAAAATATTTACTCTTTAAAAATTCCTTAGTTCTAAGTGCATTCTTAAAGGTCGTACGATCCAAGACCCATAAAGTATATGCTTATTGATGAAACTAGAACCATGTTGTATACTGTGTTTCACTTATGAGTTTGACTAGAAAATTGACGCGATAGTTGATAGGTATCAAGCTGGCATAGTGGGTCAGATTTACCTAGTTCAAAACCAGTAGTCAGAAACCAGATACTCCTGTCAAATCAAAAGAAAGAAATGCTGTAGCTAGTCTAGCATCGACAGGTAACCCCACTCTCTTTAATCGTGCCACACGGCCATGGTGATGGGTGGTTGAAGTTTTCTATAGAAAATACAGTTGGATGAGCTAAACTCCAAATGAATGAAACCTCTGTTTAAAAATCATTGCCACCAACGACGTCATTGAAATTAAATCGGTATCACCGATAAAGCTAAACATTCATCGTTGTGATCGATAAACAACCACAGAGAATTGTTGTTTAGGTCTCTCGTAGAATAAACAATGTCATAAAATAAACGCGTGAATGCCTCCCCAGTGGCCTCGTCCCCCCCCCTCGCCCCCTCGCCCCTTCAACCCCCTCTATATTACCACTCACCCCTTTCCGTTCTTTCAATCGGCTGCAGTTATTTCATAAATTTTAAAACGATGACGCATACGATATAATCAAAGTATTCACGATGTGTATTGTAAAAACTTCAAATACTTATTAGTCTAATCGTTTTTAACCAGCGTGAAGGTGAACAGCTGAATGGTCAGGACTACCAACTGTCGATAGTGTCAAATTTGTTTCAGGAACAATTAAGCTTTCATTCCGTGAGAAAAATAGCAAATAATATTATATTATCAGCAACAATTTGAAAACAATTACTGAAGGGTATATTAAAATCAAAAGTTAAAAAATTAAAATATGAAATAATAAATTGTGAGAAAATAATATCCTATGGCGTTTCGGGGAATACATTTTGAAACATAAGTAATCAGGGCATCGCGACATCCCAATCAAATCATATACCGTGCATTCCAATATTAATGTCTTATTTTAATTGTTCAGTGCTGATCTAGTAATGACCACAGTAAAGAAACGCAAATCAGCTAAAACGGCTGATTACAAGGTTTGGTTTTTGTCATTTAGTACACATTGTTGACGTTATATTTATGTTCAAAAAACAGTAACTAAAGCAATATTGCAATATTACGCTGACTTTCACAAATTGAGACTTTTAAATCACGATAACGTTCATATCTGAAAAGTAGAAAATCTTCATAATATGTTGTACAAGTTGGGCGTGATATTCCAAGGGTCAACGTTTGATGGGTTCTGACGCGAGTCTGGACTATTTACTTTGCAAAAACACTATTGTTAAGGTTTTCAAACTTGACAAATTCGGGAGGATATGAAATTTAGTTTGGACCTCTGTAAGGCGACTTATGGTGCTCAATGTGAATAAACCTAAAACTCCTGTGTGTAAAAAAATAGTTTTTGTACTCTTTGAGCCTTTGTAACGCTTGTTTACCTAATATGTATAGTTTTGTAAATACAGTTGTTGGTAAGTGGCATTTGACCAACAATGTTGCATTTTGTACAGTGAATTTTTGCTTAGGAGGAGATGTGGGAGTGGGGACCGTGTCGTTGTGGAACTCGCTGAACCCAACAGGAGGCGGGGGGCAGGAGCCCGCCACGGACAAACCCCCGGGCCCCACAGACAAGAATGCCATCAACGGTGAGAAAACTAGTCTAGCTATGTTAGTCCATGGGGGAGTAATATCATCATTAACATTAATACTTAACATTTTAAAATTAAGTTAATTATGACAAGTACTGTACAATTATAAGCAAAAAAATTAAATCGTTGTAAAAAGATTTACAGTTTTTCTGTGTTTCAAAATATATTGAAATCAAAATCTTTAGGACGATATAATCTTTTGAGCCTGATTGAATTTTTTTATAATTTTTAATGAAAACCTGGTTGATTTTTCACTTTACTTGTGCTTTTAAGGATTTTCTTTTTGTTTGTAATACAGAATATCCAAAATTACTGATAAAGGGATCGATACAAGAGTAGTGGCAATAAGCTGGTTTAACGCCAGAATCACGGGACGGTGGTTGGAATACTAACCCGTAAAATAGAAAACTTAGAAAATAAGGGGACAATTCTGATGCTGTTACAGTACTATGGAGCAAACACTAACCAGGCAGGGTGATATGTTTGAACAAGATAATAAGAAATATAAATTTATGGAACAGAAAGATGGTAAATGTGATTGTAATCGTGCAAGGATCGTAAATATTCAAGATGGCCAGGATAGTTTAGATTGTGTAACTAAGAATCAAACCTTACACTGAGATGATACACGTAGTTTTAATGCTCACAATTGTCGTATTACAAATGTATTTTGATCTCGTGAGGATCGTGATGTTGTGATTAAGAATCATGTTACATGTTTAAAGTGGTTAATTTTGATAGGGGTGTTTAAATTTGGTGATTTAACGTTTCCATTCAAACGGTTCAACGTTTAAATTATTGGTCGCTAATAGTGATCAATTAAAAACAGTAAGTAGTGATTTGAATATAAAAGCAAAATAAAAATGAGAGGTCGTGGAAATGGATTTTGTAATTTTTAATTTTTACTACCCCCAAAAAATCTTAAGCTTTTTTCAAAAATATTTTTCATTTTTCGACTATATAACTTTAAGTAAATGTCCTATCGGAAAACGGAGGGCACGTTAACTTTGATGTCTTGAGCTTTTTTTCATATTTTGCCTCCTTAACCCATAAATAGCGTTTCTTT
The DNA here is from genome assembly GCA_023375725.1 of Nephotettix cincticeps. Classification (NCBI taxonomy): domain Eukaryota; kingdom Metazoa; phylum Arthropoda; class Insecta; order Hemiptera; family Cicadellidae; genus Nephotettix; species Nephotettix cincticeps. The sequence goes on along the minus strand of CM041784.1, from coordinate 2,569,160 downwards.
TCTGAAAATTGACTTTTTCTTGCTTATTTTAACTGTTAAAATATCATCCCGACAACTAAAGAAAAATGCCTTTGATTGGTTGACTTCTCTACTCGTATGTTTGAATAACACTTCATTGTGCCTTTGATCATGGTTTTTAATTCTTATAGACTGCACTCTTACTCGGTTGTAGGAACAATGTGGTGGTTACATTAAATCGAATTGTTTGTAACTGAACCTTATACGTTTTTGAGTTTCCGTTTTGGTCGGCGATTACAACTAGTGATTATGACAAGCGATTCTACCGACAACTAGAACGGTGGGCTGGGGGCCCGCCAGCGAGAGAAGCGAGTTAATTGATATACAGTCTTACTCTAAACAAAACTCTGGATACAATTATATATTTATTTCAATAGATACTTTTCTAAGGAAGCTTATGCAGTAAATTTTAAGAATAAAACAGGACCTGTGGTAACAAAATCAATAAAACCAATTGTTGATTTATTTAAATTGTTTTAATTTTGATTTTAATTTGATTCTAGACAGTAGATTGGGCATGAAATAAGGATCACTTTTGACGGAGAAAAAAATTGTCTAAGATTTGATCGCTGGAAAAAAAACTTTGATTGATTGAGAACAAACATGAAAGAGAAATGTGTTGAGGTGGTATGGCAAGGTAACGTGGACGTTAATGGTTTTGTTATAAACAAGCCACCGTCACTCTTGGGCAAATTTCAAGTTAAATTTTCAGTGAGAAAAATCAAAGATTTAATGTAAAGCCTTAAATACTAGCCATCACTCTAAGACCACAAGGAAATATGTTTATTCTCCTCAGTGAAAAACAGCGGGGCGGGAGTATTGTGTTTTGTTTGTAGTAATAACGCAGTCTGTGTTGGAGACTGGACGCAGGCTGCTCTTGTGTTTACTTTCCATTATCTTATCAAGCCTCGTTCCGCCATTCTTTACTCCCTCCAATGCTACCAGCGGCTCCGTTGTTTGTTTTTTGTGCGGGTCCTCGTCCCTCGTCCCTTCGCGAATTCCCATTACATTATTTGTGGTCAGAAGAACGCGCGAATAAGTCTAGTTCCAGTCTAGAGGAGAGACTGGAACGATTCAATTCTGCCTCCGAATGTATCCTTATTATTATCCTTATAACTGTGGTATCCGTGCCGAAAGTTACTTTTAATTTGACAGTATTCACAAACATTTTCTTGATTGCGCCCCAAACTGCAATAGGCGTAAGGATGTGCGAACCCGTGACCAATGGAACTTAAAACAAAGAGGCTATAAAGACAGCCGTAGTCACCTACTCCCTAAGGTAAATTGCGTTCTCCATTACTCCTCGCTGGATTGAAATGAAAGATACTCCTTTTAAATGAAAATAATGGTGGTCAACTATGGATTTCAATAACTAAATTTTCTTTTAATATTTATAAGACCCCAATATTTTGCAGCTCATAAACATTCTAAATCTTGACCAGTGGCAGAATACTGCGTTTTGGCCTATATGAACCGTTTCAATTTGATGACAGCATTACTTTGTAGTCGTGAAAACACACGATAGACGTGGAAGTACTGTGTAAGTTATTAAATCAAAATTAAAGAAATCTAGAGGTTAAAGTGGCTAAAAAATTTTATTTTTAATCATGTAATTATTAATAGTTACATGATATGGTTACATGGTAAAATTTCGTTTTTGGCGCAGTATAATGGTTTTGGGGCATTCGCAAGTTTTTTCTCCACTTTCTATCATGATCTTTATCGGATAAGACTAGCCAGTGTAAAGTTGGAATATTTTATATAATTTTTCTTAGCCCACAATCCCCTGTAATTAGTTTCTTAGAAGTCCCGACATCTTAGATTGCAATTTCAGTTATTGGTAAATTTTATTTTGGCGTATTATAAAAATATTGCAAATTATTGGTATTATAGGCATATACAAAACATGATGATATAGTATTTCATGTAGATAAGTGATAACTATCAATTTTAGAAAAATAAAAAGGTATTATCCTAGATGAACAATATCAATTCTTCCATTAAGCAGCAGTTGTCAAATTTTTAACGACTCTGCTGATGTTCAGTTTAACGAGCATATTTTATTTTACTTTCGATCGATTTTTTAGTCCATTCAACTCCTAGAAGTTGAACTTTTTAGTCTATTGTGCCTGGGAAGTTCTAGACTCTATGAAAATTAAAAACTTGCTTGCTACTTTCATAGGTTAATTCTGTTACAATTTTCGTTTTCTTCAGCTATAAAATTACTTTTTATGACTTTTCACATGTCTGGATTTGAACATATGCTGGACAATCATACAGAGTTACGCCAATTAATCATTAATCTTATATTATTAAAAGATAGCCTATAGTCTGAAATTTTAAAAATTGACGTAGCATGATTACTTGGGGGCTGACGCCTCAACCGCCTGTTATGACTAGTAATGCCACGACCAGTGTTGCTATCATCCAATTCACAATTCTTACGGGGCTAAACCTCAATATGTCACCACTGATGAAGGCTTTCATCTGTAGAAGTGCCCTGTCGTACACGCATTGGGAGAAAGTTTCTAGTTATAAGATTCAAAGATGCAAGTCGAAGCTGTGAGAACTGAGGGGGCCATGCCCACCCCCTCCCCGGTCGGTATTGAGCAATCCCCCCTCCCCGTCATCCCCACGACAACACCCCACACGGTATCAGGAGCAAGCTATGGTAAGAAAACGACATAGCATTTCTAGATCGCCCTTCCCTTATGGGAGCGTGTTGCTGAATCTGATTCCCTGATACAGCCGATACTTGCTAGTTCTTCACCGCGCGCTCCTCTGTTCAAACAAATTAGTTATTGAGCCATATTAAGTACGGTTACCATATGTCCGTATTACGAACGGAAGGTTTGTATTTTTTTAGTTTTCGTTGTGTACGAACCATACAAAGCAAAACACCCCCGTCGCAGCAGACCTGCATCTCAGCAAATATAAATATATTTTATAAATTAAATAATCAAGATCTAAACCATTCAAGGTTTATTTTTAAAATATTTCATTCAAGTGCAGCAAAAATTCCTTTGGGTTGGGATAGAGAGCTATAGTTTCTGCAGTTCATTCTATTTTAAAAGGGTCTTTAAAATGAGGCATTATTCGATGTGGTATTTACAAATGTTGATCAATTTTGGTGAAAAATATTGATAAACATCAAAAAGTCTGTTTTAATTATTTTGCGGTTATACTGTGTTCAGTCAACATCACCATTCAAATGTCATGGAAGGAGTATTTAGACTTTTACTAACTCTCTACAACTCAGAGTTTGACATAGAACAAAGATTAAAATTTTATAGAAACATATAAACCCCAAATTTTAGGGGGCAGAACCCCCTTCAGATACAGCGATGTGTCTGATTTTTTAACTTGAACCAACAAATTATTCTTTACACGAACACAAAAATTCCAAATTTTACTACTATTTCTATACCTTGTCTCCTGACCGGACACTTAGTGATCGAGAGAATGAAAGGCGAAGAGAAGAATGACAGAACGAGGTTTGATAAGATAATGCAAAGTAAACATGGAGGAACCTGAAACACAACCAACTGTGCGTCGCTGAGTAAACATGTCTCGTTGATGTTTGGGGAACGAATGTTAAGAGGAATAGTTATGAGTGTACTTGATGAATTGTTATATTTTTTGAGTTTACAGATCGGTGACTTATGTCAGATCATGTGTGGGCACAGCGGTCACCTCTGGCTAGCATATTTGAATCAGGCCGCTACGGCACCTCACCGCACAAACCCTAGTGGTTATACCTCGTGGTTATAGCTTAAAAATTCATTTCATTTAATCACTCGTCCTTCACTAGCTCGGTATCCTAATATCAATATATTAATATTGACTATAAGAATATAGCAATGGCGAAGCACCTGAAGATGACCAGATGACCAGCTAAAATCTAAAATCTTTTCCTTTTTTTATTTGTATTTACTGTCTTCCTTTCAATGCCTAGTGATTAATATTTAATAAGCTTAAAACTATTTTAAGATTTATAATACAAGTCTTTATTTACACCCATTACTTTCTGACACTTATTTTCAATTAGATTAGCCCAACAGATTATAACTGCCTTTTACAATGACCTATATAAATAAAATTTTCGTCCAGTTCCACTCCGGTGCTCGCGTGGAGTGCGGTGGCACTCCAGTCATGTTGTTTTGTTCATAAAACGCAGTTGACAGCACTTGTGATCTTGAGCAGTCATCTACCTTCCCTCTGACACCCCTGGAACCTGTCAGTATGATGACAGCTACCAGTTCGGGCTAAACCAATTTTCTATTGATTTTTTTCCCGTGGTGTCGCACGATTGGAGTGCAGGTGCACTCCACGCGAGTATCCGTGTTCCGAATTTTTCCACGGAGTGACATATGTTGTGGGTTTTATTTCACGTAGTTGACATTATTTTTATATGAAAACTCTATAGTGTGTGAATGTATTAACTAATGAATGAACAATGGACAACCAAGAACAGTTATAGTGTTGGTTAGCTGAAACGGAAGATGATGAGAGTGTCATAAGTGACGAACACACTGATTAACTTGAAATAGATAATATTGCGTTATTAAAATAATTATTCTTAACCATTTTTAAATAACTCTTTTATGTAGCAATATTTATTAATGTTTTTGTAAAATTTGCTAAATTTTCAAGTGTAACAAATGAGTATACCTTGATCATTTGAAAAGTGTGAGTGCAGAACGTGCTAATTAGGTGCATTTGTCAAAGTATGTTGTCATACTTGGTTTTGGGGTTCGATTGCGTTGTTTGAAAAATTATTCCTAACGATTTTTTAAAATAATTTTTCCATTCACCAATATTTATTTATTGTATTGTACAATTTGCAAAATGATTTTTTTGTCTAAATTATGTGTTTTATAACATCACAAATCTAATCAATTGTGTGTTATATGTGTCTATTCAACATAAAATACCAATACATCGTCAAAACAATTCATACTAATTAAGAAAAACATGTGGAGTACAGGGCACTCCACGCGACCGCTCGCGTTCCAGTAAACCACGCGAGCACCGGAGTGTTAACATCAAACAAAAAGTGAAGCCTTCACGATTGCCACCATCTTGGCAAAATGGCATTTTTTCCTAGCAACGTATTGCCAACAAAGGTTAGCTATAACAAAATGTTTTGCTTTGTTCTATATAACCATGACAAGCTCCTTATGCCCCAAATTCAAGTAGTAGTAGGGTTATTGTTAATTTTTTACTTTCGGTTTTGTAAGGTAAGGTTTAAGATTCACGTAAAGGTTTAGCTGTCATTGAACGTTTACAAGCCTTCGTACCAATACTTTGTCTACATAATTTACATCATACATAATATTTTAACAGTATAAATGTATTACTACAATGTTGTAATATATTGCTCATTGGATTTACATATAATGCCGGACCATAAAAAGTTCAATTTAAATCTAATACACAACAGAGGAATATTTAGGGATTTATTTTATGTGTGGATAAACTGAACTATTTGAAATTTTTTAATTAAAAAAATATTACATCCCTGCAAAAATAATGCTTATGATACAAACATACTACAGCTTACTAAGTATCAAATACGGCTTAGGTAAAAATGAAAATAAGAAAACTAACAAAAAAATTCAATGTTCAGCATAACTATCCCAGGATTATGTTAGCTAAAATTTAAAAAAAACCAAAAACAGCAGAGTAATGAATACATTTAAATAGCAATAGGAATAGTAATCAACAATATAATACCACCGTTAGAATATATCTAAATAACAAACATTTACTAAGATAAATATTTGGTTACATGATTTTTCTGTATAACATACATTTGAAGGAGCGAAGGCAGCGGATCGGCTGGCACAACGCTTCGTCACGTCCTCGGATAAGCGATAACATACATTTGAAGGAGCGAAGGCAGCGGATCGGCTGGCACAACGCTTCGCCACGTCCACGGATAAGCGATAACATACATTTGAAGGAGCGAAGGCAGCGGATCGGCTGGCACAACGCTTCGTCACGTCCACGGATAAGCGATAACATACATTTGAAGGAGCGAAGGCAGCGGATCGGCTGGCACAACGCTTCGCCACGTCCTCGGATAAGCGAGAACATACATTTGAAGGAGCGAAGGCAGCGGATCAGCTGGCACAACGCTTCGCCACGTCCTCGGATAAGCGAGAACATACATTTGAAGGAGCGAAGGCAGCGGATCAGCTGGCACAACGCTTCGCCACGTCTACGGATAAGCGAGAGCATACATTTGAAGGAGCGAAGGCAGCGGATCAGCTGGCACAACGCTTCGCCACGTCTACGGATAAGGGAGAACATACATTTGAAGGAGCGAAGGCAGCGGATCAGCTGGCACAACGCTTCGCCACGTCTACGGATAAGCGAGAACATACATTTGAAGGAGCGAAGGCAGCGGATCAGCTGGCACAACGCTTCGCCACGTCTACAGATAAGCGAGAGCATACATTTGAAGGAGCGAAGGCAGTGGATCGGCTGGCACAACGCTTCGCCACGTCTACGGATAAGGGAAGGCAGCGGATCAGCTGGCACAACGCTTCGCCACGTCTACGGATAAGCGAGAACGTACATATGAAGGAGTGAAGGCAGCGGATCAGCTGGCACAACAATAGGCGAACGTCCACGCTGTGGTGGCGCATAGGCTATGTAAGCTAACATAAAAAGGGTATTTTCTCGCTTATCCGAGGACTTATTTCGTTAACTAATGCATTGTTGGATTTTAAATCAAAATTAAAAATGTCTATATCTTGTAGAAATTGTATAAAGTTAATGGTTTTTTTTATATTTTTATTCAAAGATTTTTAACCACCGCAATTTTTGGAAATATACACGCAAACTAAATGATACTTTGAGATAATATGGCCAATGGATACTTATGGGGTTCAAATGTTCACCGATTGCGCTAAACTGTAATGTATTTTAAAGTAATTATATCTAACAATACTGCTGTGTCAAGGAAATTAGTCTGCAGTATTAGATATAGTTTGAAAAACCTAACCAATTAAAATCACAAACAAAATATAATCAACATGAATAGTCAGCTGATGAACAATAAACATATATTGTACATTAAGAAATATTTTTATTATGATAGTATAACCATAACATATGAAATTAACAAAACAATGAATTCGCCAAAACCTCGAGAAGACTGCGCGGCGGCGGTGCCTTCAAGCATCAAGATAGGCAATACAGCTACACCATCAATATTGCGTTTAGCGCCTGCACAGCCTTAACGGTGATGCTCTTGGTTAATATTTTTCATTAGAGCAATAATATAAATCATTTTAATGAGGGTATTAAAATACATGATGTTAAAAGTTGTGTTGGTTGAGAATATGAAATTCATTGTCATCATTTTATTCACACTGTATGAATGTTTAATTTAATCTCATTAATTGATGAATATTCATAATCATTATTTTCACAATACGAACAATATGGTTATATTTTTTCACACAGAAAAGCAATGTTTGATAGACACGGTGATTAACAATTCTCAGGTAGGGCTTTTTAAATACTTGAAGTAAATTATATTGGATGTAACTCAATGTTTTCTACTTTAGTTTTTTCGATGTAATTCAAACTATATTCAATGTAATTAACTGTTTAAATGTATCATATTATAAATAGAAGGAAACTCTAAATTACAACTAATGAATTAAACATTTAAAGAAAAATTTTGTTAAGTATAGAATCGGTTTTAATTGACCAAGTCATACGTATTCAGTCTACAATATTATTTGACTAGCTATATTACGCAAATTAGTTCCAAATATATTGCTAAAATACGCAAACTCTTGCTATCTTTTTTCAAAATAAATACAAATATTTTAATAATAGCCCTGAATCCTGAAAACTCTCTTCTTTGTAGATTGTGTATTTATGTATCAATGACCTGCCAGAATAATTTTCACCACTGACAGATTCTTCCCTGAAATTTTTATATTTAGTATTATTTAAATAAAACAAGCATTTTGGGGCTTCTGCAAAAACGTTACCATTATTTCAGTTTCTCCAACAAAGAAACTTAGCACATATTATGTGCTGCAAACTTAAGTTTATTTTTGGTGTAGATCTTTATATTTATATTATGATTGTAACACAATATTTACACATTTTGAATTTTTTCCATTAACTAAGAATACTAAATGGATACTTAAGTTTAGTTCATCTGTGTGATATTCTATCTTCTGAACTTAGTTTTATGAGATTAATGAGATGAATTAAATATAAATTTTTTTAGTACCTACTTACTTAGTTTTGTGGGTTTAACTTAATTTGTTTCAATGTTTATAATTTATTCAACTAATGCCTTCAGTACAAATATTTTATATACAGAACTCCCTCGATGATCTTTAGCTCCTCATAACACTAAGGTTTAAAATACTGTCACATATTTGCATGATTTCAGCAACAATATCAGGGGAATATAAACTCATGACATATTAAAAAACACGCAACAATGTATAATCTTACACAACACATTTCTGATTTGATTATATTTGCGCACATAGAAGGTTAAGTGTTGGGGAGCGCACTGGTCAAGGGGTAGAGCACGGGGCTTTGGTGCCCAAGGTCCCGGGTTCAAATCCCGCCAATCACCAATGGCTTTTCGCTATGTGATAATACCCACACAAGGGTGCGCAAAAAGCTCCGCTACGCTGAAGTGCCTTGGGACTAATCTGCCCCTTCCAATAAAAAAAAGCTAGGTGTTTAAACAAATATACCATAGAGATATTTGTACTAAAGATGTAAGCTGTATAAATTATATTTGATAATTCGATCCCTGCTATGAATCATACAATATCAAAGTGTTTGTCAAGCTATGCTGCGTATACGAGTACAGGTCACACGGTGGATCACTTTTGAGCTGGATGTCTATTTCCAGCTTATTTATATTCTTAATGTGTCATAGTTTATGCCATTGAAATCCTTTCCAGGAATACTCAGAATTCACATATTTATATTTATTGAATAACTCGAGTTCTTGTCAGGTCTGTTGGCATCGATGGGCATCTCGAGGCGGGAATGTCTGAACGGAGGTGGCTCCGGGTCCCAGGAGGAGGTCAGCGAGGGTGAGCCCGCCTCCAGCACCAAGGTGCACCTTCTGTTTGGCCACGGCATCTGCAAGTGGCCTGGATGTGAAGCTGTCTGCGAGGACATACAAGCATTCTTCAAGTAGGTTTTAAAATTACATATATTGTAAAACGTTTTAAAATTAAAACTGTGATTCTTGAGTTTCCTTTTCTTGCAAATCATGCCAACTAATAAACCTTAGAGACTCTTCAATGAAAAACTGAAGTAAATTAAACTCTCTCAATTATGGTTAGAAGTTATATTTGGAAAGATTAGTCAGCATGTCATCCTGATTTGACAGTTATTAGGAAGACGGGATTCATTTGGGTATAGTAGAGGTACAACATTGACAATCCTAATTCCTAAGTAGGTCAATATCTCTCTTACTACTTCAGATCCTAGTTCAGGCCCCAAAATGTCCTAAGATGGCATTCCAACCAAAGTGATTATAGAGTTCACTGTACAAAGCAAGGTCTACACCAGACACCTCTAAATCTTGAGAGAAGATGTCCTAAACTAGAACACTAGCCTATCCCAGCATACCCTCAGGGCATACCAAGCACCTTTCCTCCTGGACACCCCTTCCAGCTGGATGAGTCCCTGGAGGTGATGTATCTTACACTACTGTTTGTGTTCAGAGTTACCCGAGAGTCAATCTCCCAGGAGTTACAAGAAGAATCCAGAGTGATAGGGAAGCTTGTCACTCTGGACAGCCGAAGGACTTACGAGAATTGGAGGGCTTCTTTATATTGTATGCAATTTCAACCCCTAAACAAGCAAAAAACAGACAGAGCCATCAAGGACATTTATGAATATTAGTGTTGGCTGAACTGGTAGGCTATTATGAACTGTGTATTACTGAGTCTGAGTCACTTACAAAACTGGATTTATCTATAGCAACTTATTAGTAAGTTCCAACATTGCATAAATTTTGATCTAAATAATGATGAGGGAGGACCATCTATGCTCATAAAAAGTTTACTTAGGGACCATGAGAAATGGTGAACACGGATGGATACTTTGTGAGTTGAATATGTTGTTATTATAGGGCATAGTAATCCAACCTGATTGCAAGATCATTTTACTTTGAAGTGGAATGGTAAAAATTCACAGGGTGTAAAGGAAACTTTTAAAAGATTTTGAAGATAAAATCTACATACATCCACCCTTTTTGTACCACATTAAGTTTACTCTGTGATACAAACAATTTTATATGATTTGTAGTTCTGCTCCAAGTGTTTTTATATCTCTGTCATGGCTGGGAGAAAATTATTTGCAATCACTAATTTTTCTCTTTCTCACTAATCTTTTTTATTGTAATGTTCTATTTGAATAACTTTCTAATGACTCTCATTATTCGGAACAATTTTCATAACTATTTGAAATAAAGTTGATATTTACCAGAAGGACTCTTGCTCGTCACATGTGGTGTTGGGCGCAGGAGTTTTGATATGGTTCAAACTATTCCTGTATTGAAGCTTTGTAACTTCAATATGGAAATAATGAAAAAAATGAAATAAAAAAATTCTTTATTTAAACAGGCAAAGTTAGGGCCACATGGCCCTTTTTTTTTCTTTTATTGGAAGGGGCGGATTACTCCCAAGGCACTTCAGCCGTAGCGGCTTATTGCGCACCCCTGTGTGGGTTGCGGCGTTATCATATAGCGAAAAGCCATTGGTGATTGGCGGGATTTGAACCCGGGACCTTGGGCACCAAAGCCCCGCGCTCTACCCCTAGACCAGCGCGCTCCCCCCACATGGCCCTTTCTTACACTTAACCTGCATTAAAACATAAAAATATGAACAAAAAAATAAACTTATCATAGATTACAAACAAAATGTATATTTTGTATCGGCATTGAGGTCGGCATTAAGTATTTAATAAAACATAGAATATAAAAACAAAATACAAAATAAAAAATAAATAGATTGTTTTTATTACAAAACTTGCACTCAAGCACATACACTCACATCAGCAACCGCTCGCACCACAGAAGCCCTAGGACATGCCAGCCGAGACCATCCGATCAAAAAACAAAGTTTTTATTGCCGCCACAAACTGTGAACGTTTTTCAAGGGATCTTATTTGTAGGGGTAGGTTATTCCAAAGGCGACAGGCAGTGACAACAAAAGCCCTATCATAAGCTGTGGTCACATGATGAGGTATTCGTAATGTGATCGATGAAGAACGTGAATTTCGCGAACTACCTTGAGATACGAATTTAAAGTCATCTCTAAAATAATTTGGAACACCTGTTTTTAATATTGAAAAAAGTAATGACAGAATTTTGATTGCTCTTTGATCTTTCAATTTCAAAATTTTTGCCTCAAGGTAGTAAGGCGTAATATGCTCATCACGTCTAAGACAATAAACAAATCTCAAGCAATAATTTTGAGAACGCTGGAGCATACCCGCCTGTGTTACAGTCATGTCATCGATCAATGAGTTGCAGTAAGTAAAGTGGGGAAGTACAAGTGTTTTGACCAAATGCAGTTTAGTGTGTAGTGGCAAAAAATTCTGTAATTTCTTGAGTGAGAGTATCAATGCGAAAGCCTTTCTACGTACGTCATTGAGTGCTTCATCCCAAGTGAGTGTTGTGTTAAGTATTACTCCAAGATCCTTTACTTTGTTGTAGTATGGCAGAGAATTTCCGCATACTGTAATTGAATCAATGGAGTCAAAGAAAATTGAATTGCGAAGTTGAGTACGGCAGATTGCAATTGGTTTAGTCTTTTCATGGTTTAGTCTCAGTCCATGTTTTTCAGCCCATGCAACAATTCTAGTAATGTCCTCATTAATTCTTCTGACAGAATCACATTCACATTGTTCAATCATGTTCACATTGTTTGTAGTAAAGTGGTTGTATATTTGAAGGTCATCAGCGTACATATGGTGTTTGCAATGCACCAATGTCGAGTTTATGTCATTTACGTAAAGTGCAAAAAGTAAGGGTACAAGGATTGATCCTTGTGGAACACTACAAGTAACAGTCTCCCAGTCGGATCTCTTCTCACCAACCTCCACACATTGCCGCCTATCTGATAGATAAGATCTCAGCCAGTTGAGGACGTTCTGGGAAAACCCTATGGCCCTTAATTTCTGAATTAAAATATCATGATTGACACAATCGAACACTTTAGAAAAATCAAATAAAGTTAGAATCGTTCCCTGTCGACGTTCCATGGAAAGTCTTATGTCTTCAGCCACTCGGAGGAGTGCTATTTCTGTACTGTGTCCTGTTCTGAAACCTGACTGGCAAAATACTTATCGGCCTGAAATCACGACATGTTGTCGGAGCTGAGACCTTGTTTAAGGGATGGATGAGGGCCGACTTCCAAAGAGAAGGGAATGAACACCGCCTGAAAGATGCATTAAAAATGAATGTTATAATAGGTAGAATAGCAAAGAGTATATCTTTGATGAGGCGGATTGATATTGCATCAGATCCGACAGCATTGCTTTGGATTCTGCGAATGGCCATCAAAACGTCAGACTGTATGACAGGTTTAAAACAAAATTCAGGATATCCCAGATTAGGGGTTTGGGCATTTACTAATAATAAGAATAATACTAATAAAGACTAATAATAAGAAGTAGTTTTGCTTTTTATATTTTCTCGTTGTTTTAAAGGCACTAAGTACCCTGATCTTGCTCGTCTATTACACCTCCATTGCCTCCTCCAAGTTGGTTTTTCACAGCCAATCAGGGCCTGATAATCAGTCTCTGTGCCCTTCTCTTCAATCCTCTGTGATCCTCTTCAATACTGGCTGTTTTTAATTACACATTAATATCAAGAGAACAGCCAGTATTGAAGAGGATCACAGAGGATTGAAGAGTTGATCCTCTTCAATACTGGCTGTTTTTAATTACACATTAATATCAAGAGAACAGCCAGTATTGAAGAGGATCACAGAGGATTGAAGAGTTGATCCTCTTCAATACTGGCTGTTTTTAATTACACATTAATATCAAGAGAACAGCCAGTATTGAAGAGGATCACAGAGGATCCTCTTTGATATTAATGTGTAATTAAAGAGGTCTAAGTTTAAATGTGCAAATTATGACTTAGTGGCTCAGTTGATAACGTGATGGACACCAAAAATTTTTTTTAGACAGGTCAGATCCTGGTGTTACAAATAAGTTTTAATCAATACTTTCCACTTATCCACTTATAGAACTATGTCTGCTAAAGAAGGTAAAAAATACTGGTAAAAGAGGCTTACATCCACTTAAAATAATTTCTATGGATGACTGTGATAAAGCATCATCACTTGTACACATGATCGCATGAAGTATATCTGTTAATCTGACTGGGCTTCGGATATTTCTGATTTCTGGCACATATTTGTATTCAGTTATATTATCACTGACTTTTACAAAACTGTTACTGTTTCATTTATTCACATTCATTGTTTTATTTCATGTTATAATCAATTTCATTATCTGAGATTAAGTGGGAGTAGACGAGACTGCATGGACTCTCTCTTTGCACACAGTTCAGTAATATATGTGAAGAAACAGTTTCCATATTTGTATCATTGTAAACCTCATGTACATCATTATTTTTACGACCATATTGTCATTGCAGGCACTTGCACAAAGAGCATAGTCTAGATGATCGGTCCACAGCACAAGCTCGAGTACAGATGCAGGTCGTATCTCAGCTGAAGCTCCAGCTGCAAAAGGAGAGGGACAGATTACAGGCGATGATGCTACACCTGCATATGTCCAAGCAGCAGGGTGTAGAGCAGGATAGGGAAGCCTCAAATGTAAGTAATCAGTGAGTTTGGTGTTGGTTCAATTAAGAAATAGGTTAAAACGTATACTGCCACACCAGTCCTTAAGACCAAATTCAAGGGATTTGCAGTATTTTATCAATTATACCAATAGAGGCAACTGTTTTACTCATTACGACAAATAAATAATATATTTCTATTTATAGTCACTATGGACAAAAACACCAACCCACATCAGTGGGATTTTTCTTACAATAAATGGTCATTTTAATTTTTAATATTTTTGACTAAGCTAAATAAATACCAAAAATCATATAACTGGGTAAACCTACATTTGGCACTCTAGTAAACCTGCCTGAAATTTTAATGGAAATTAGCTTGTTTAAGTCTGATGAGTTCTGTAACCTATTTTCTTCTGACTAAATGGCTATTTCTGTGTACGATGATAATTTTTAATTTTTGGAAATTGTGAAAAGCCATATTTTATTTTATAAGGTTTATAATATGACATATTAAAATTATTTTTCCATTAAAGTATAATATTGAATTAATACCCATAAATTAGTTTAGTCTTATTGTAAGTAGCCTTGCATTGCTCATAAGACGTCAATATCAAATTCCGTTAAATTTAACTCCATTTCATTTCCCAACAGAGTTATATTGCATGCTTTCAATTTTTATTTCATACTTGTCACTAAGTCACAAAAATTTCACCTGGCACGGTTGATTTTACGACTTTTTTACTACATTTATGAGCTATAAACCGTATTCAACCTCACAAGTTAATGATGCCAAAGTCATAAAATTAAATTAATTTTTGTCTTTCTTACCCTAATCTAGTACAGTACTGCGAAATTCTACTCTTGGATTCCGAATATATTTATCAAATTTATTCCTAACAAAAACTTTTCTTAATATATCTTAATATTTTTTTAAGTGTCAGGTGAGGTGTGGGCTGTAAAAACAATAGTAAGAAATATTTGCTGAACTTTTTGGTATGTTGTTGACATTACTTTTCTAAGTGTTTCTTTTTTTGTTTATCAATGCTAGAGGTATTTTATAATGTTTCATAGGAAACGGTCCAAATCCTGAACTTATTACTACACAAATGGACCTATCGTTAGATAGGTAATTAATTAATAGCCTAATTAAACATGGTGATTGCAAGGTATCTAAAATAATAGAGTGGTATGGGTCTCAAACAAATTTCCTGCAAAAATATGCATCTATCAATCTATATATCCATATTTTAATTTATCTATCTTCCATCTTCTATATTCTTAATTTTTATCTATCAATCAATCTATCTTTCTATCCATATAGCTATCAAATTTATTATCTTCTATCCATCTATCTATCAGTCCCTTCCTATTTATTTTATTTATCTATCTAGAGATCATTAAATTTATCTAGCAAATTCATAGATAGATTGATTGTAAACATAAGCAATCTTAACACCAAAGACGTCATCATCTTTGATTACGTAACCCTTACCTCTCTTGGTTACCTTGGGTGATTGTCCAGAATCAAGCCAGCAACCCTCAGATTACGAGATGAGCATGTTAGCTCTGAACTACCCAGCTGTTAATATTCCATTATTAAATGTCTTTTTCTCCTTAGTTTTTTGTTTGTGTTCTACCAACGACTTCGAGAAGGTAATCATTCTGATAAAGAATATTACTGATGAGGTGAGGGTCTTACATTCTTGTATTTATAATTTACAGAGCAGTCTGTGCTTGCCCAAAATGAGTCCTTCACAGCCGTACATGAGCAGCCAGCCGCAGCCATGTCTGCCTACCAGTGTTCCACCTGTGTCTCTATCTTCTCTCGTGTCCACCGTGCATTCGTCTATCAACCCTCTTCGTCCAACCACTCCGAGCCTAGTGTCACCCTCCAAGCGAAGAATCTACGAAAAATCCGCACTCTCTCTGTCAGGAGGTGACATTATTTATTTTCATTTTAATATTAATCAAGCCTCGAGATTGCTAAGAAAAAATTAATAAATGGTTTGAATATAATTTTTTCTGTCGTCTTTACCTACTAGTTTGCTGCAGGTAAAGGAATTTGAACTAGATATTATTTATTTATTTTGTTTATCAACATGTTATAAGAAAACAAGATTTCATTTATGAGACATCTACACACACTACATTACTATGTACTATATTGGTAGACATAGTGTTATTTTTTTCTATGCAGAATTGTACTGGGACAGTAGCGTCATCCTGTAATACAGTTACTTAGTGGTCATGAATGGATAGTTGTGAGCGATGGTCGGTGGGTGTGGTGTTCTCTTATGTGGATTAACGTCCACACTATTAAATATTGCGTTAGTCCCCAAAGACCATCTTCATAATTAGACGAGTTCGTAATTCAGAAGCAGTGGTTTCGGATTCCACGTTAAACTGTAGGTCCCTAAGTTGCTATCGGCTGTTCGGCTATTAATTAACATTTCTGTCTAAGGAACATGACTGCCTTAATCAGTAACAAGACTACAAGATCGCGCCACAATCATCTTACACTCATTTCTCATTCATACTTGGCTTAAAATACCTACCTTGGTAGGTCGCCATTTCAACTGATAATCTAATCTATTCTTAATATTTTTAATGAAAATTTTACAGCTGAAAAAAAGGTTTTATCCCCTATTTTAGTTTATTATATTAGTTGTATTTTTAATTTTTCAATTTTGCATCCGTATCCACTTTTCTTCCCTGACACTTCTGGAACAGTAACTCAGGGTGTAGCAGACTTCCAACAGAATCTGCCCTATCCAGGAGTTGTACACTAATTTTAAAATGTGTCAATTTATATGTTTATCTTAATTTACTTCTTCCTTATAATTGTATATATTATGCTGAAACCAAATTGACTACAGTACTTAAAAACACCGTATTTTTACATTTTAACTAATCAAATACTAATATGATACTAATTAAATACAATCCAGTTTTCAAATCCCAAAAAAGAGCTATTTGAATATTGATGGGTATATATAGGTGAATGTCCTGCCGCAGCCTTTTTCCTTCTTTCAATATTTTAACATTATCAACACACTTTATTTTTAATGTGATAAGGTTTTATAAATTTAAGTTAAATTCTATTCAAACCGGTGCATAATGGTGCATAATTATAATACCCAAAATAGAAACCAACATTGGCAAAATATAGAACAGAACTAGCATCTTCCCTTCCTCAAAATTTAGGTCCAAAACTGTGTAATAAACTCCACACATACATAACAAATCTAAAACCCATATATTATTTAAAAACTCATCAAGACATTTCCTGATGGAGGGGTATTTTACTCCGTCCATGAATCTTTTGAATGATAAAATGTTAAATTTTACTTAGTGAAGTTTGGTTTTTTATAATTAAATTTTATGTGGTGTGTATATATATATATATATATATATATATATATGTGTGTGTGTGTGTGTGTGTGTGTGTGTGTGTGTGTGTGTGTGTGTATACGATTTGGAAATCAAATAAATAAATATGTTTAGTATTTTGCCATTTTGTAATGGAAATGTATGTGTGTACTTCTTTAAATGTTTTTAATATACCTATCATTTACTTTTATCAGTCTTTTTGTCCTTTTTGGCTGCTTGTAATGTTTTATTATACACACTTATTTATATCTATTTACAGGATTGCCATATATGCTTGAGAGAGCTGGATTGGATGTTCAACAAGGTAACAATGAATTAAATAAACCTTTTGTTCACATAATAATAGATTTTTATAGTTTTCAAAACTGTAACACCAATACATTTGCTTTTATTATGTTTTCATTATATGTAATCTATGGGAGTACTATTTACAATTGAATATAATTCAGTTTAAATTATAATTATAATTATAATTAGTATTATAGTTATAATTATGTCATGTGTCATATATAATGCAGAAACATTTTAGACGTCTTATAAGATTTGAAATATTGCACACATTTTAATTATTTTCCTTAGTTTAATTACCAATATTGTTCATTATGAATTTTAATGGTTACTCATGAGAACTGATATAAATCGATGTATTCATTAATTAATTTTGAGTGCTCTTTTATATCTTCAAAGTAAATTAGGGAAATTTTTTTTATGGAATTTATATCCTTTAATAATTATGATATTGATTTGTTTTTTCATATTATATTAACAGTTATCACACTCATAAAACCCAATGTTTTGATACTGTATCCTTTCACTGGTTTAATAAAATTAGCTAAATAAAATAATGATTGAACAAATAATTTACTGTTTAATTTGAAGGATTGTGTAGGCTACATATTTTACAAAATCGCCCGTTACAGTCTATAAAAATAGTAAGTTGTATTATGTTCCATCAATCATTATAATTTATATAAAATCATTTTATTACAGAAATTCAGAGAAATAGGGAGTTTTATAAAAATGCTGACGTGAGGCCCCCGTTCACATATGCCTCTTTGATTCGGCAGGTAAGTGATGTTAGTAACAATGTAGCTGTATATTATAGTTGTGATATGCTTATTATATTATAAATAGAATATTGGCATATATTATTAACATAGATAATAATTATTAATAAGTCTTATTTCACATTTCACTACCTATATTAAATTATGAGTTTCAGAAATTAATTATTTAATACTGTTATAGTTGATTCAGTACTTTTTACCGTGTTGATAATTTCTAGCCCCATGGTTGTACTATAGATCGACGTAGGTGACTCGTACTATTGTAAGGGATTAATGTGGTTTTTTGTATCTCCATTCGGCCGGTGAGGACATCAGGTACTTAAAGAGTCATAGACCGAGTGGAGGTACAAAAAACCCTAAGCATTTATTGCAGTGGAAATGGGGCTGTCTAAGTATACTATGTTTGTATTTCAAGCTTCACTTGATGAACTAAAATAGATTAACATTTACATGTAAAGTTCATAGATGTTATAGTTTCATAAGTATTGAATATCAGTATAAGAGGTGTGACTATGGAATAATGGGACTGAAACTGCGGCAGAAAAGTGCACATGCACCAACCTCTATTGACCGACAGCTGTGAAGCTTTTCTTCAGAAGGCAGTTAGTCTTGTGTAACCAGCACCATTTAATTATTGCATGCATTTCTGCTAGTGTTGCTGTTTTATTTTGCCAGAAAAAATTGACTGAAACTGTTGGCATTTATAAAGATTGTGCAGGGGCAAAAAACGAAAAGATAAAGAAAAATCTCATGTAACACTCATATAAAGATTTAACATTTTTGAACATGCTTAAATGTGTCCAAAACTTGTGTCAAAATCCTTTATCCCATAAAAAAACAAAACATAAAACATAAAAAATCCTTTATTTTTTATGTCGCCAGACCTTGCATAATGTGACTTCTCTCTGTTCCCTAAGTTAAAACCTACATTTAAATGGACGATATTTGAGTCCATGGATGTTCTAAAAGTGAAAACAGCAAGAATACTGAAGAAGTTGAGGGAAAATGACTTCCAGAACTTTTTCCAGCAACGGGGTATTCACATGGAGCGTTTGTTGTAGGGGTAAAGAAAGGTAGCATATTGAAGGTGAAAATAAAACCCTTTACACCGTCAGTCTCATTATTTGAATGCCACACCTCTTAGCATAATACATTAAGTTGAATTGAATCTTTATGAAAAAATAAAGCTTCTCTTTTAACTACAGCCTATGTTTTTGTTCTGTACAGTCTATTATTGAATCTCCAGACAAGCAACTCACCCTGAATGAAATATACAACTGGTTTCAAAACACATTTTGCTATTTTAGGAGAAATGCAGCCACATGGAAGGTACGCTTTTTAATTATAAACACCAGTTATTTTGTCTAATTGAGTTAGTTTAGTAGAGTTAGTATTTATTTTTTCACGAGATGGTCAGCTGAGTTAAGTCCTCTATAATGTTGAGTTTAAGCATTTGAACAGAACACATGAAATATTCTCATATAATGAAATCCTTGGTAAACCCCAGACAAAGGGCTCCAGGGTCCAAAAACCAAACAGGTCTAAACTGTAAATCGCAAAAAAAGTACACTACAACATTTCAAAAGATTTTGTTACATGATTTAAGATTATTCCATCTTCTAAATAAATATTTTTTAAATTTATAGAAGAGAAATCAAAATATTTTTATTTAAGAAAAGATTTATATTTAAAGGGTTTATTCGTGTAACATGTAATTTTAATTTCTGAGTAATTTATGTGATATGATTATTTTATTAATTATTATTTATTTATTCTTTAAGATATTAACTACAAACTGTAACTATTTCAGCTGATAGAATTTACAGATAACTTACCAATGATGAAATTGAGTGAGTGCATGATTAAACAAACGCTATCACAATCACAATACCGGTAGCAGTTGAAAAACATTGTAATCTTGAAATAAAAATATTTTCAAGAGTTGTTATACATTTTGTGATGGTTATCACGATTTAAAAATATTTTGTTTAATTTGAAGTAAAACACTTTGACACCTAGATTTCACAATCTACACACATCAAGATACAAGACACTCTGGATATTACGTGTTTTTATTAAAGCTATATAGGTTTATGTTATATGTATAGTGTATTAAATATATAAAACACCTTATGTGTTACATTGGTTAATCCCTTACCAAAATTTAAAGATTACATAATTAGTTAGTTAAGTAGATTAATTTTAGTGGAGATTCTTGGTACTAAAAAGCTAGAGTTTTACTTCAAATTAAACACTAATTATGAAATAGTAATTAGTAGTTTAAGCTGCTAAAAATATTTAAACTTCCAGTTTAGTTTAGTATTGTAATTAAAATATTATTCATATAGTTTCCTCTGTAATGATATTTTTCATGCTTAGATCGAAATCATCATTTTAATTTGACAACATCACAATGGGTTAGTATTTGTAATTTGTGGAAAGTAGTGTAAACAGGTAATTTAAGTTTATAAATTATAAATCAATCAGGTAAATCCATTTTCTTGTAACCGGATATTTAAATTTTTAAAAACTATAGTCGTTTTCAATATTTTTTGTCATCTCTGTACTAAATCAGACTTGTAACCAACATGTATAAAAATAATACTTATTCACTTTAAAACACTACACATACTTTGTCATTTTCAATTTTCACCCAGTGGAGAGGTTGTGGGAAGAAGTAAATGTACGTAATTATTTCAGGGTATTTTTTTCCGTAAGAACTGTATTGTAATGGTATGACTGATTTTACTTTATTCATAGATGAATTTAGATGATAAAACATGACCATTTTTCCTCAATTCTACATGACTGACATTATTAAATAAGCAGTTATTAAGTTCCCGAGGCAACATTTAATTGCTTTATGCTAGAACTTTGCTGTTTATGGTTAAACTTTTAGTTAAAATTGTGATATTGTAATTAATTGCTCCTGACCAAGAAATCCGTTAAAAAAAGATGTTTTAATAATATGTAATGAGCAGTCTTCTATGGGAATGAATGTCAAATTTTGTTTCTCTATGCTGCAACACACAGCTTATATTTTTCATGTCTTTAATAAAGCAGGAGAATAATAATAATAATTAAATTAAGAGTAATTCTTCAAAGAACATTTTCATAAAATGTCATGAAAACACTTTAATAAGTATATTGAATACATAGTTATCTTCCACAAGACCATTCAGTTTAATTGTAGACTGGGGGCTAAAAATCACTTATTTATTTATTTATTTATTTCCCGCGGTTATACCAATTTTACAAAATGGAATTGCATACAAGATGATAGCCTAAGATATCATTCCTTAAATTAGTTCTTAGACTAACAAAAATTTTAAAAATAACACGTATAATGTTGTATGGATCAAAATGGCTATTGTAAAAAAATAATGAAGAGAACAATAAATATTACAAAACTTAACAACAAACGAGTAAAATATGTAAACAATAACAAAATCATAAACAACATAAGGTGATAACATGAATAAATACATAAACATAAGATAACAACAATAATAGATCTGTAAATATGTGTTCTTGGTATTAGCAAGTGTGTGTGTAGGGGGGAGGTGGGGGAGGAGGCCATACCCTCACAGACACTGCTGTAGCCCTTTAACGGTCGTGAAACACTCACTATATATTGAAATAAAGTTTGCAAGGGAGGAAACCTAAAAATCACTTATTCATTAATTATTTTGATTAATTTTTAAACTCATAAATTTTCATACATTAGTTTCTGTTAAGATTGATATATAAATCCAAAAAAGTCCTTACTTTGAAATACTACTTGCATTTCTTCTAAAATATTGCATAAAACTTTCCGTTTCACCATACATAAAGAGTGGTGTTAATTGTTTTATGTTCATCGACCGACCATCTAATAAATTTATCATATATAGACTAGGATACCTTACAACACTTTAAACTTGTTTTAGACACTATAATATGCAGGTTTAGATAGTTTGTAACTAATTGTATAGCAGTTGACATTATGTGTGATGGGATTGTGTTGTATAGAACGCAGTACGCCACAACCTGTCCCTCCATAAATGTTTCATGCGGGTGGAGAATGTCAAGGGTGCTGTCTGGACGGTGGATGAGATGGAGTTTTACAAGCGACGGCCGCAGCGTTGCCTCATCGGGTACGTCAACCGGACAAGTCGGTTGTGACACCTGTAGCTCCTTTTAGCAAGCATTTCGGTTCGAATTTTAAATATTTTAATCTTTTTAACCTCTCTTTTTCATTGTGTGTTTTTCTTCCTTCGCTTTTCTTTGTACATATCGCGCATCGCAAGTCAAGACAGGTCGGGGCGGCAGCTGGCTCTGGCCTCCAACTCAGGTAGATTCGAACCGAACATGTTTTGCTCATAAGGCAGTTACTAGGAGTCCATCATTTTACTTTTCTCTCTCTTTCTCTCTTTCTCTCTTTCTTAACTTTGTCTTTCACACTATTTTCTCTGTGTTGATGGTCTGTGTATACAGAACGCCATCCGCACCAATCTCTCTCTACACAAGTGTTTTGTCCGCTATGAAGATGACTTTGGCTCCTTTTGGATGGTGGACGACGCTGAGTATGTCAAGAGGCGACACTTATCACGCGGCCGTCCGCGGAAATATGACCCCCTTCCATCACCCACTCTACCTTACCTCTCCATACAGTAAGCACTCTTGCCTCTGCCATGTGTCTAGGCTGGTCACTTCCGTGCCCTGCTTGTCTGTGTGTCTGCTCTGCTAGTCGCTCGCTAGCTCGCTCGCTACTCTTTATTGTGCTTGAGTCCGTTTTACGCTTATGTCTCTCTCTTTTATCGTCGGATAGTAAGTAACTCTATCGTCGGTCCTGGGCTTTCATCTACTTTGGGTTGTAAGGATTTATCTATTATTTTATAAGAATATTATTGTTTCTTATTTGGCAAGTCCACTCATAAAAAACCCTGTACATTGATGGATTCAGTTTATCTGGATTATCACTGTAGGTACATATTAAATTGGTACCAGTGATAATTTCAACTCTTCAGTTGATGTTAAGGATTTTCATCTGACTCATCTTACACTATAGTTGTCAGTCAGTTACATTTCTGATTTTCATTTCGTGTTCAGTCTAATTTTACTGAACAATCTAGGTAGTATTCCCCATTTTACAGGTAAGGATTTAAACGTTTTTTGTCTGGAATAAAGTTGGTTGAAAGTCATTTATTTTTATTTTTCACACTATTTACATGGCTTCAATCAAGCTCTCACACCATGTCAAAACTCCACTCTTATGTATTTTTAAATGCATCAAAATATTTGATATTTTTGAAAACTGTCAGGGCTGTCAATTCATAATATTTAAGCCCATAAAAATGTGGAATTTGTTTACATCCACCAAGTAGTATTCTTTTTAAAACAAAACGTAATTTTATAAATGAAATTTATTGAAATGGAATGATTGAAATAATTTGTAATTGAAATTGAAATGTTTTATCGATATGAAAATATGATTGATATTTATGACTTGTTACACCTAACTCTAAGAGGACTTAATTATTTTCATGAGAATAAAAATCTGATATTGACTACAGCAATTAATTGTCAATAATCTTTACTATTCATATTTATTGTGAATAGTAACAGTCATCAAAAAATATCTAAAACATAATATGAAAAAATTGATTGTGAGGATTTGAATTAAACTGTCTAAAAATTACTAATAAAATTCTTAAACCAGTTGAAATCTGTACTTAGTGTTGTACCTTTAAATGTAGAATTTTTACTTCCATGAAACTGCTTTGAACATATTTTGTTCAATTCATTGAAAAAACTTTATTGACAATCAAAAGAAAAAATAATAATTTTATGTTACAATAATCATAGCAATGGTCATCTAAACATCTGATTAACCAGATAAGGTTTTAAGTGTTGAGTTTCATTTTACAATCCATTCTACTTTTATAATTTTTAATATGAAATTACTAATTTATTAAAGGTTTGTTACAGATTATAAGGTTTATATACAGATAAATATTAGTTGCAAAGTGTTATATTGTATTCCAAACATAATTTGGATAAGAGAAAAGTTTCAACAAAGAGAAAATCATGATATTGAATTTTACTGCCAACATTGTAGCTCCTCTTCAATGTGTTTAAAGGGAGAAACTTCATTGAAAATATAGAATTACTACTTTCATAATGTAAAATATTTTTCATTTTAGTGTAAAACAATTCCTATGATATAACTGGATTCCAAAAAGTTTAAATTGATATTGATTAAAAGTTTTGAATAATTTAAGATATTTATTAGTCCATTCACACTCTTTTATTCTAGATTACTTAAAACATGTGTGACATGTTTTATCTAAAATGTTAGATTTTAGACCTTGAAGGAGACATTTTAAGGATCAAAAGTGCCCATTCATCACTCCCCCTCTTTGCTGGATCAAAAAAGCTAGCTAGGCACATCTTAATAATAATACCCATGTAATACTGTATAGACTGTCTATTTCTTACAATCCAGATCCAGGCTTGGGCCACACAGTGTTAATCACGTCTCTTAAATAATCCTTAATTACCATCGTTCAAAAATATCTCACTTTTCCTATCACAGGGTCTCTCAGATCGTTTTTTACTACTTTTGTAATATTTTTTGTTTGATCCGCATGGTCCAATGATTTCTTTTCCTTAATCCTTCTAAAACAAGGTAACACTATATGTACTGATTAAATACAAGCCTTTTGTTAATTAAAAAATAAAAACCTTAAAAAATGGACAACTGAAACAAATATTAAAAATATAATGTTTAATTAGACATATGATTTTTTGAGCATTTTTTCTCCAAATAAAAAAACAAGTGTTAATATTTTTTCATTGGCAACAGCGAACAGTTTCTTAATTTTTTAAAAATAAAAGTAGAAAATTTTATGATTTTCCATGTTAAAAGAAAATTCATGAAAACTATACTTCGGTCACTAAGATAATTTACATATTTATTTCAATATAATCCTACATTCTATTGGGGCTGTTAAAATGAATAATTACTTCAAAATATGTATAAACAAGGTAAAACCCATTAAATGACTTTTTATAAAAGATAAAATATTTTACAAATATGCTTTATTTTTATTTACATTATTCATCAGCTTTTGTTTTTATTGCTCTGTTGTATAAAGATGCCCATTCATTACCTCTGCTATTCAATTTCTTAAAAGTATATAGAATAATAGACACATTTTAATTCAAAGAACTTTTTTAAATAGTTTATAATATTCTTTAAAAAGTCCTTTCCTAAAGCCAACCTTTTCTTAACTACAAAGCACACTTTACAAAAAATTAATCTTCTGAAAACAATATTTTCACCAAACAAAACCTTGTACAAAAAGACTTTTCTAACAATAGAACTAATAGTTATCAAGCAAATGCATTAATTTAACTAGTTACACAGGCCATGTGGCAGGAAGATACTACGGTGGGGAGAACCACTACATATGGACAGTGAAAAAACAATTTTACCTGTGATATGAGAGACGCCGGATAGTAATTAAGGGTTAAAATTTATTATTAGAATAACTTATCTTGGTAGAGTTAATAAATCAAAGAGTTAAATATAGTTTAGTTTTGGTTCAGAGAATGAAACAATCAAAAATTCACGACGAAGTATTTAATGGTAGAATAAAAAGAAAATATTTTTAGATAATTCTAAACTTAAAAAGATTTATTATTTAATAGATTACAAGGGGATTACAAATAGATTATATTACGACACTTGGAAACTTATAACTATTTTCAATTGTGGTTGACAGGGATGAATAGTTGAAGAACTTTTATCTAATATATGTAATTCGGCTATATCCACTAAACCTATTTGGTTACCAACATTATACAGTTTGTATATTGTTCCAAGAATTGAACATTGAGGAACCATGGAGATAATTTAGTAAAAAGAAAAGAAAAACATATAGAGAATGCAAGAAAGAGGGAAAGATGCTGCCTTGAATATACATGTTTATAAGTTTTAAAACTGTTACGAAAGTTGAAATTTCATTACTAAAAACATTTTCCACCAAATTAGAGATTTACTTTACATTTTCTAATTTTCTGTTATTAGTAGAATTTAAATATGGTATCTAAAGACATAACCCAACCCTCATTTAAAATTCTAAATTGATTTCTTTTCAAAACCATTGTAATCTGGTAAATGTGCAGATATGAAGTATCATTTGAGTTACATTATTATTTTGTGAAGCAAAAAAGTTACATACACGAAAAAAGAAAAAAGGTTACATGATACCCTAACAATCATTTTTATAGAGGGTGACAATTAAGTCTGGAACCTCTTTTTTAATTTTTAAACCAAATAGAAAAACTTACCAAAGTTCGCATGTGCTTACTGATGATAGTAACACACACATCTGCCCAATTACCGACCAAATAACTTCTTTGGGGACGGTCCATAAATCGTCAAACGAAATTCTTAAATGGCAGCATAGGTCGAGATTGGTATCAAATTAAAGCAAATTAATCATATTACATCACATCAAGTCAAATTAAAACGTATCAATAAACACATGATTAAAATAGTTATTCATTTACACTCACTAAGTGACAAAACATTAAGTAAACAAATTAATAACCAATTTTAAAACTTGTTAACAATTTAATTCAAAATAATATGTTGAAGACCATATGATTCCACCTGCATAACTAAACCCGCAGAAAGCTTCTGAACTGAACTGTTACCTTCCAAACGAAATTACAGATAACAACTGTTGCAGTCAAAGTTCAATTTGTGGAAAACCCAAAGAGCCACTTTCACATTCTAACAGTAGTTGTGTTATTTGTAATAATTATTGATGAGGAGTTATTCCTGGCTTTGATTACCATATTGCCAGACGATGTGGGGCATTTTGAACACTTACTTTTATCACAGGTTCTTAAAAATTAGTGTTTACTTATAATACTTAATAAATTTACATTGTTCGTTAGTTTTAAAATTAAAACAGATATAACTAATGAGTGAATGCACTTTTTGAGGCAGAGTATAAACAGCATAAATGAGTATAAATGAGGCAGAGTACAGTGAATGCACTCTCACTTAGCAGGGTATAAACTCTGTATAAAAGTGAGACCTTTAATTTGATACCAAACTCGACCTATGCTGCTATTTAAGAATTTTGTCTGACTCCTTGTGGACCGTCACCAAAGGGGTTATCCGGTCGGTAATTGGGCAGATGTGTGTGTTTAAGTATGATTAAATGTGTAGATGTGTGATATAAAAATTAAAAAAAGAGGATCTAGACTAAATTATCACCCTGCATATTTCTAGTTGCTTTCATATTTAATAATAATAATAATAGGAAGAAAGATTGAGCCGACTTACAAAAGTAGGCCTATAGTAATATGTATTATTTTTTCTTATGAACAACAACATATATGAATAATTCTTACGATGTTCTGCCCTTGTTGGTGCCCCACTCATCGGGCAGAACAAAACCTTTAGGTTAGCTTAGTAAGGTAATAAGAGTATGATACAAAATGAGGATACCAAAGGATTAAAACGGACTTGAGTCATCGACTTCTCTAATAAATTGCAGGTGACTTTGATACCATTATGGCATGATATATTCGACGCCTTTTTGAGTTGTTTGTCTTTTATAATCTTTTTATTATAAGTGTAGTCATAGTTCTTGTACCTTTTGCTATTTTAAATGTCATATATTTAATAACTGTTTTTGATCATGAAACGGCACGTTTTGCCCCTATCAATTTTCTTGGCATGTATTTTTATCATAATTGGGGTAAGGCAGGTTTCGTGGCTTGCTGCACAACATTGTTTGTCAAAGCTTTTTAAAATCTTATCTTTTAGGTTTTGTGCCATATTTGTTCAATATACTCAGTGGTATTCCATAACCAAAAATTGGATTCATTCAAGGGCCAGCTTGGGAAACAGAATACTTTTTCTTAAACCATGTTAGAGATCATTTTTCATATGTTTTGTCAACTTTGATTAAAGTTTGTGAATTCTAAGTTACAGTTAAAGTCTATTACCTTTCAAGGTTCTAAAAAAATACTGTAGGTTTTTCTTCAGCAAGGAAGTTTTTACGTCTACAATATAATATTGATTTTCTATAATCCATCAAACTCCCTTTCAAAATTGTAGAGCAATGAGAAATGTAGGACAAATTTCTTATGTTGATGTTTCCATATGATTGGTTCCAAATCGTTATTTTTAATTACCAGACATTTATCCATCCTTATCTTATAAACGAAGTTGAACAATTACAATTGTGCATTTTTATACATTTTTTTTCTATATCGCAAAAGACCACATGCGACAGAAAATTCAACAAAATATCATCAAATAATTTAACGCAGAAACCAATTTTTTAACAATTACATCATTTGGTCTACGGTATGGAGTTTTATATAGGTATTGTTTTTAGGAATCAAGTGGGTAACATATAAATTATTGTTTTCATTAAGATATTTGTGTGTACAAAAATAACTAAAAAAACTTTAACAGATTAATTTATAACCAATCTATGTTCCAGATGAATTGGTCATGAATTAATCATTTAATCAATTAATCATAATCAATCATTTTAAGGGTGTTTCTTAGACATTTCATTAAAAAAACTTAGATTAGCATCAAAATACTAAAAAAATTATTTTGTTATATGTTTATTCATGTCTCCATTCAAGTTCCGGGATGAGTATATAGATTAATGTTGGAGTCACAAGTCTATGTTTAACAGGAGTATAGAGTCTTCTATTATTATCTTTTTTGAGTAAAATTTTGATAAGCAGGAACATTTCAAAGTTTATTTGGACATCCAAGTTACATTGCATATAGTTTAAACTTTTTACATGAGCATTTCAATAATTCATAGGGCATACCTAAACTATTGTGTCAGCTTAGAAATAAAAATAGTTGGATGGATTTTTTACTATTACTTTTGATTTCAGTTTTACAATTTTATTTGCTGAAGGTCAGATTCTTTGTATTGATTTGTTAGACGTCAGGTTTACTTTTTAGATGTGGATAGTTTAATCATTTTAATGTGAAGAAGCGATAACATTGCCTTCCTAGTTGTCCACTTGTAGGACATTATATCATTTAATAGTGTTTTGTTGTTCTTAGTAAACATTGTGCTTAAGTCTATGTAGTCGACAACATTAACAACTTTCCCCTTTTTCCATTCTGGAGTTCCAAAGATGTTACTTACAATTACTTTGGATGGAACACAGTTTATTGAAAGTCATTTACCAATTCTAAAGCAGACATACTCTTGTTTTGCTATTTCTGGATTCGTCAATAATATTCATCACTTTTGGATTCTGTTCTTTAAGCTATAATGAGTATCTTTTAACTTGTATAGTTTTCCTCCACATGTATAAAGTAGAATTTCGGTTTCACAACTCTTCAATAAAGTATTTTACATTTTAATTTTCTTGTTAAAACTTTGCTATGATAAGTTTTTACTCCTCTGTGAGAATAATGTAACTTGTGTATATGTGCATGTTGTACAGTATGTGATATGTCTTCTGCATGAATTTGTATGTTTTTTACTATTTACCTTCTTCTTATCATCTCTTTACATTTAAAACTTGTAGTTTTTGCAATCTCTTTCTGTCTTTATACTCTTATATTTATTACCGTATTCTAAACTTACTCAATTCAATGGTATTGTTTACTGAGGTTTGTTTTATGATACTGCACATGGAATATTAAAGGTATTGTATTGCTAGTAGTTTGGTTTATTTTCAAATTATATTAAAGTTTATTAACTCGCCTCTAATCACCCTCCAGGTTTTCAGTTTGTTTCTTAATTTATTATAGCTTGTCGAATAATTATTCATTGACTCAGATGTCAAAAAATATTACCAAGATATTCAACCTCAAATGATGTCCTGGAAATGTAGACCCCTATAAATTCCATTTTTCATTTACTTCCCAAAAGTAAAATAAATAAGATTAATTTTGATTTAGTTGCTAGAAATTTATTGAGGACTTAAAATAACACAAAGGATATTGAAAATTACAAGTATCATGGAATAAGTAATGACAAATCATCAAGACCTGTGTTATTGTTTTAAGATCTAAGTATAAATATATTAAAATATTTTCATTATATTCATGATCATATCAGGTGATTAGATTAAATTTACAATGTAAAGTTTTAATATTAGAAAACTATTTAACTAGGGTAAATGAAAAATAATTCCATTTTTATTGGTGTATGAATTACTCGTCTTGGTTTTCCAAAGTGTGGTAAATTGGGTAGTTTACTGAACTACGGTCAGGCTACAAGAGACTACTGATTGCACACTGGTTGAGTGTAAACTGAACTCCTATACAAATGACCAAGCTGTGGGGGCTGCCTTGAACATTAGAGTGGGATTGAACAAAACTTGTTTTCCGCCCAAAAATACAAAAAAAAACTCTGAATAGAATTAAGACAAACATTTATTGTTCTGTTTAGTTCGGCATTGAATATTTTAAGGTTCTGTTTTCAACTTTGAATAACTATATGTAACCCAGAAATGTATGTATAATAATAACTTTAACACTCTCCTGAACAATTTCATACAACTGATTATACTGAGATTTAGAGGCACTTAAGTAGGAAATATCCTAAATACTTATCCAAAATCATTGGCTTTGTTGATATTTTAACTTTAAAATGCTATATACATCACATCAGCAATTCCTTTTAATTAGTTATAGTTGACTAGTTTTTACAGTCATATTAGAACTGTGC
Source organism: Nephotettix cincticeps (assembly GCA_023375725.1). Taxonomy (NCBI): domain Eukaryota; kingdom Metazoa; phylum Arthropoda; class Insecta; order Hemiptera; family Cicadellidae; genus Nephotettix; species Nephotettix cincticeps. The sequence continues at coordinate 2,538,126 of CM041784.1, read as the reverse complement.
AAGGGACATTAATTATTCATGTGGAATAATACATAAATATTTAAAAACTTTTAAACACATTCTTGAAATCCAAATTTAATTCTTTTAGTCCAAATTTAATGTCTGTAATGTTTTAAGCGTTTGTAAATTTATGTGTTCACATTATTTTTAATCACATGGTAAAATTCAAAACTATGATTTTTTTGTACAGTTCTAAAGATTTAGATGAGTAGTGAACTATGACGATTAAAAAAAATAGTAGACATAATAACTGTGGCATTTTTTTAATTTTGCACTACTTTTAGAATTTTAAAAGAATAGGGGGCTAAGGTCTGAACATGTCACAATTTAATATCCACTATAGCTACTTAAGTGGATATACCAATGGAGTTACTTTCCTGATTACTGATCTGTGCTGATGTTGCTTTAAGTAATCTGTGACATCCGTGGTCGGCCAGATGTCATGGATCAGCCAGACCTGATCCAGCTGCGGGAAAATTCTCAAGCTACATTATATTCTTGGCAACATTTTTTGTTAAGTAAATGTTGATCAAGGGTATAAATACTGACTACACAATGGCCTCATAGACAAAGTCTTGGTTTGTTTAAATTTTGAACCAGAGGCTAAAAAATATTATTATGGTTTATGTATTGAAAATATGACTGGCTGATAATTTATTTTGAGAAAATAAGTTATAATTATCTATTTATAAATTTAAAAAACCTGATTAAAAGCTATAAACTGTTTTACAGTACTCGTATTGCATAATTCAAACAATGTACATGACTGTTGGCTGTTTACTTTCATATAATTTAGGGTCTCCATTTCTCTATGTTATTTTCAGATTGTTATAGCCATTAAGAAGGTTTCTTAAAGAAGGAAAGACCATGGACTGCTAGTATAAAATGCAACATAAAATGGCATTTGACCTTTTTTGTCTTTTTGAATTTATATTGTTTATTTTGTATTACAGTAGTTCTGTCAATCTACTTATTTTTCAGTATTTATATTCTTTGATACTGTAGTTGTTGAGCATAGTTTAATATTCATTATGTTTTTTTATTATTTACCGTACTTATTTGATTCATAGTTGATTTTTTACTTCATTTTTATATTTGTTGTTTACAAATTTTAAAAGTATTTATTTTAACAAGATGTATTGTTAAGTAAGATAATGGATTAATAATAATAAAAGATATGTTTATATCAGTAAAATGAATTATGGTTCCAGATCTATCTCAAATTAACTGTGCTTTAAAAATGTCAAAATCCTGCTGTGAATACAGGGACCAGTCCTGCAAAAAAGAAACCGAAGAGGAAAGAACGATGTCATATGATTTTTAGACCAACATATCTTATTTTTGTTTCTGTAACAGGGACACTCAACAAGAAGAGAATCTCAGCATCAAAAGTCCTAGGCTTTATGGGGATGCTGGTGGTGCTAACATTCAGGTAACAACCCCCTAGTAGTTATTGTAAAGTCACATCAAAAACACCTCCATTCTTAGTTTATATATGTATATGTATGATAAGCTAAAAATATATGATTATACATTGGCAGTAGACAGCATACACATACATATACAGTAACATCATAAAGAATTTGTAATTTCACGATTCTGAATAACCTGAGGTGGTGTTTGTAAATGTTGTGGAGATGACTAAATTTGTATGTTTGACGTAGAATAGTAAAAATAAAGTCTGGGTTTCTCAATACCAAAATATTAGAAAAATAAAATCAGTTTTTAATTTGTATTGTAATTTCATCCTAAAAATGTTTCATCAGTTTTACAGTTCTAATTAAATTATGTATTAGTTTATAGTAAGTTTCCCAAAAATCCTACAGACTTTTTTATTATTAGGGCTGGATTGGGAGATGTTTATATGAGGAATAAAAGTTTTCAATGAGAAAAGGACAACCTCTTTCGGGAAAGGTGATAATTTGAAGATAAGTCAAAAATTCTAAATATAACACCCTACATAAGGACATAAAAATAGAAAAGGAAATTTCTCTTTTCCTTACATTACAATACTCTGAAGTAAATTTGGTCCATTAATATAAAAGTTAGGAGAAAGTGTGAGACTTTTTGGATTAGCACTATAAACTAATTTTACATTTTAAAACATTATCAGCAACATACGAGATATGTTCTTTGACAATCGGCAAAGTGTATAGTTTATACTTTATTTTTGTTTCTTTTTTATTGTTTTTTTCTTTGATTTTCGATAATTAGTTTATTTTTCAAATTTCACTACAGAATGGGTAGCCTTATGTGGTGCCAGAAGATGCAAGCAAGAGAACTAGTGCTTCATATTAAAGCTTTTCAAGTTTTGTTTGTTTCACTGAGCGAGAGTGTCATAGAGTTTGCTCTACATATCTAATGATTAAATCTTTGGTCCAAAACCAATGCCATTTCTGGTTCTAATGCATTACTCATTTTAAAAAAACAGGTAGAAAAAATAGTCAGAACGATCATTGATCCCTCTAATATTGGAAATCGTTATTTGTTTCCTTAAAATTGATGGTTATAGTGCTAATAAATACATTGAAGTATTGATCAAAATTCAAAAATTCAAAATTCGTTTATTTGCAGATTGAAAATTTTTTACAATTGTATTGCAACGTCATAATAAAAGAGTCTTCCATGAAAATTAAAATTGACAAAAAAACTTATAAATACAACAATTATTTTATTCCAAGAACTCATTGACAGAGTAAAAAACCCCCTCCACCAAGAAATGCCTTAAATGTTTTTCAAATACTGAGTGGGTTTCAATTTGTTTTAAATGAGTGGGGAGTTTATTGAAAAATTTTGGACCTAAATTTTGAGGAAGGGAAGCTGTTATTTCTATTCTATGTGCGGTTTGCCTGTGTTGGAATTTATTGCGCGTATTATAAGTATGAATGTCTGCACCTATTTGATTTGTAAAGATAAAGGAGCAATATTTGAATAATAGTGATGTAATAAAATGGTGTAGGAAGTTTAAAACAAACGAAGAGGCAATCTTTCATTAGATATTACCGCAAAATGGTTAACCAACATGACATTAGAGAGTCATCCAAGATCTTCAGCAAATACGCTGAAATGCAAAATGAGTCATGCAGTGTATCCAGCATATCAACTTACCATACCAAGTTGAAAGCATTCTTGACATCAGAGACACAAGAGCGCCTCTTTAGAGTGTGGTCTTGGCCAACTCCTCTGCTCTTCTTTGCATTAATATGTTGACTCTTCAAAAACCATACTGAAATAAAAAAAACAGGTCTCTTGTCAATACTAAAGCTGATATTAGTCAGATTCGGATGGACTTTAAAAAAAAGTTTCCTGTTGTATCCAGCATACAGAGTAGTCTGTATAAAGAAGGCAGTTAAGAATCGGCTTTCTCTTCTTTATAAGTACAAGTCTCACTGTTATTTTTCAGTAAGAGGGAAAATTTCCTTGGAGGGACACACATTATTCATTGCTAGAAGCAACTGGGGATTTACCATGAAGACCCACCTAAGCGCTTCGCTAGGAAACCCATCTCAGTCGGGAACCTTTTTATATTTAAAGATGGTACAGAGAATTGTGAAGGGTGGAATGTTACAGTATCTATCTATTCAAAACTAACTGTACTGTGAACTGGATGACACAACAAGGGAAATAAGGTGGTGAAAATTCATTTCAAAGTGCCCTCCATAAAGTATGATGTAGAACAAGCATGAAGCTTATGAACATTTTAGTATAGCTATGCTCCATAGTTGTATATCTATGATAATTCCATCAATGATATAAATTGACCCCTATTCCTCTAATGCAGTGGTTACCAACCTGTGGGTCGCGGAAGGGTCAAAAAGTAAATTTTATTTTTAACCCTTTCGATCACGGTGTCCTATATAAATAGGACACTGCTTATTTTATTTTTTATAAACTATTCAGCTGGCGTTTAGGTAGTGAAAATCGCAACATCCTATTAGAAAAAGGGACAACATATGTAAAGAGTCATAGTAACATGAAAAATTGTTGTTGTTGTGATCTAAGACATATTTCATGTTTTATATTCCACTAAAATATGGCCTGCCACAACAATCGAGTTACAATGTGCTAAATCTAGGACATAAGACAGTAAGCTTCATTATTTTGCATTAAAATAAGTAGGCCTGTCTAATTTATGGTTATATATCTTCTTTTCAGTCAATCCCAGATATCCCAGCCATGTCTGATCAGATTATCAGATCAGATTATAGTCATTGTTTACTATGGGTTTAGTTTTAAATTATTTGAGTTTGTGTGTTCAATAAATTACGCATTTGTTTTTAACCCTTTCAATCACGAATTATCAATTTAGAGATAAACAATTTAAACTTGGTACATTTGTCAAGCTATTTTTTTGTGAATTTTGTATTTTTCCTCACCCCTTAAGGAGTTAGGGGCGTGTCTTATATATAGGAAACCATGACTGAGAGAATACGTTTATAAAAGAAATTTTTTTTAATGCTTTAGGGAGTAGTCAACCGGGGTGACTTTAGCCCTTGAGGGTGACTTTGGCCCATGGATGAAAAAAACTTTCAGTCCTATGCTGTTCTTTTCATTTCCCACCATTTTTGATGTTATGGTGCTTATTTTGTTGCTTACTCTATGCTCTTTCTAGTCTATGCTACTACATTGTAATTTCTATGGCTAAAGAGCTATCAATGTTGGCAACACAGCTGTCTACAATTTTGGCGAAAACTTATATCTGTCCAACTTCTGATCCCCACAGTTATGAATTTATAGTATTGCTATGGTTAAGTGGCAAAAATGATTCTTTATATATTTACTAAACATTATGTTAGTGTGATTAAAATGTTTTCCTTATTAATTAATTTTTATATGCAAAAATATGTGTTGGGGTGACTTTAGCCCAACTTTTGGGGTGTCTTTAGCCCACATCTTTCTACGTTAGAAAATAGTGTTTTTAAGTTGCTGTCAACTAAATGTTTGTTTTTCAAATGTATTTTGGTTCCAAAACACTTTTATTAACTTAAACAAATTAATCTAATGCAACAGCACTTAATCTTAAGCACTTAAGTGCTGAAGGTGCCCGGAGTGGGTCGATTTTCATGGCTATTGATGGGACTACATTTCCTGCAGAATCAACCCAACTAATTGTTTGTTTTTCTAATGTATTTTGGTTCCAAAACACTTTTATTAACTTAAACAAATTAATGCAACAGCACTTAATCTTAAGCACTTACGTGTGGAGGTGCCCGGAGCGGGTCGATTGTCATGGCTATCAATGGTACGACATTATTCTCTGCAAATTCAACCCATAAAACGTGATAAAAAGGAACCAATTTTCGGTTCCTGAACTGAGATTTCATTTAATTTTCACAGGAGGCCCTGTATTATTATTCAACTAAGCCCCCTAATTATTTTTTACTTTATGAAAAGTCGCTATGCCTACATCAGTTTATTTATTGAAATTAATTCTTATAAGTTGTGCCGACAATTATCTTCCATCCTGAACCCCCATTTTATATACAGAATGAACTATATGGAAAGTAAAATCAGTGTAGGATTGGCTCAAGTCATAAAAGATATGGTTTTTATATGGCGTTTAACATTTGGGCTAAAGTGACCCCAAGTCAGTGTCAGCTTTAGCCCAATTTTAAATAATTTAAAAAAATACATATTTTGAGGTAATCACTATTTTTTATTATGTTAAAATGTTCTATGATTAATGTTCAAAGAGAAACAAACACTGGTTTAATTGATTTTTAAACGGCATTAAATCTATGCAACAAAATCCAGAAAAAAACTTGATATTTGGGCCAAAGTGACGCCAGCTGACCAGTAGGTATGATTAAAAACAACATTGCAATACAAAGAAAGTAGTTTAATTAGTATTAAAAATGTATTGAAGGTCAAAAAAAGAATACTAGACATATAAAAAGAATGTTTAAAATTTGCCTTTTATACAAGCCCGTGGTTTTCTTTACTTTACTTGATGGGGAAGCTCAAGAAACAGTTTTTTTCTCTGTTCAGACATAGATTGACTTTGCACTTGGAACAGAAAATGTAGGGTTTCTTTTTCACCCTATACTTCATGTTTAATTTATATTTATATTAGGTCTTACAGTCAATCTGTGGACATATTTGATTGAGTTAAAATATAAATTAAAATAAAATAGAATATTAGCTGGGAACCGGCCGGCACCTACACGGCGTGGCTGCGTAGTGACTAGGGGCTAGTACATCTGTCCTATCCTGCCTGATCTTGCTAACATTACAATGAAGTTTTTGATGGTGTTTAGTACCACATACTAAGTGAGCAATCATTTTAACATTGGTGTTTTTGTAAAACAAATACAGAAAACAACGGGCAGTGGAAAATTACTTGAAACTGAAAATATCCTATTTTAATCCTGACATTGAATCTGTCTCAACAGTCCCACAGTGCCACAAACCACATTAGTAACAACCTTTTCAAGTTATTACTTTGTAGCTAATTGGTATTTTACTCTTTATTATAATCAAAAATCCAGTAGGCCTAATGATATTTCATTATAATATAATGAACATATTATGTTCCCTGGTCAATATTAAACAAAATAAATAAAGTATCTCATACCATCATTATTTAGTTCATTATTTGTCAAATTTTAGTATTTGATATATTTTATTGATATCAAAGGAAACAATCAAACACAGTGGCGTAGATACAGTTTTTTCATGGGAGGGGATATAAATACCCCCCCCCCCCCGCGAGTGAAAACCTATTTAGAGTATGTACTGTAGGGTACATAAGGGACATTTCGATGAGTTGAATAACATATAAAGTAAATACCATAAAAAATATTTTTTGCCGAATATCCCTAACTTCATTTTTTTCAAACAGACAAAATAACAATGACATGTAGTTAAAAAAGGTTTATTTATAACACTGTTATCATTTTCACAATATTAATTTTTTTCCTTTATATCAATGATAATTTAATTTATATATAACATTAATGTTTCAATGCTTTATTACTTATTTGAACAACAATTTTTACTAAAGACAATTTATTCTAGCTATTCTGTGGACGTACAATAAACACCTTTTTTCCTATCGTTACCAATGCCACGATAATCTAGTACTGTCTCGACTCGAACAAAGTCACCGTGACTTTAATTAATCACTTTCGGGGTTTCTTTTAGATACAATTTACATGACTTTTTTGTGTTTACGCTATTTATTACTGTATAATGAAACAAGGGAAAAGTAGACAAAAAACACGAATGCCGAACACAAAACGTAGAGGGTACGGAAAATATATGAGATAATACGTCATACATCACAATCGTAAAGATCTCAACTGTATAGTGTTTAGCTTAAACATACAGTATAAGTTAAAGGGTTTTGCGGCTGAGCGATCTTGATGGCGGGAGGGATGACCGGGAGACCAGTCGGGGAAGATCTCTTAATTCGAATACTCTCGTATACTATATTTCTTCTTCTATTCACTTCTTTTTCTATTATTTGTTATTCCGTGGTGGTATTTCTGGATATTTTTGTTTTGAAATTATTAGTAAACGTGATCGTTATGGGGGGGATATATCCCCCTTATCCCCCCCCGTATCTACGCCACTGATCAAACATGTAAAAACTAAAATTTTGTATTTTAGTTTTATTAAGCTTTAAAGGGGATCACCTGGTGTTTGGAAATATCTTAAATACCACGGGTCGCGAAATAATGTTTAGGTATAATAGTGGGTCGCGGGTCTAAACATGGTCTCGGGCCTAAGTCTTGTCATGAGACCTACGGTAATAGCTTCTTCCCTAAGGGAAATTCGCTAAAAAAGTTTGGGAACCACTGCTCTAATGTATTTCAGCAAGTAAAGGAGTTTCATTGAGCTCGTATACAAATAAGGTTGAACCAAGAACATAAAGAAACCAATCACACTGAATAACCAAATGTCTTACTGGTACAGTGAAAGTGCTTCTTTTTAATATAGTTTTTAATAATCAGTGCCACCAAGGTTTGATTTTAAATTTAGTTTAAATGTGTTCGAGGCTACGTAGGTCGAATGAATATATAATGAAATAGGATCACTATTTTGGTTAAATTTTTATAACCAATCTAGACATTTGTTTAAATGGTAGGTGCCACTGGGAGAGAACACTTTCCCAGGCTATGTGAGCAGCCCACCGCCTCCTCTCCGCCCTGACAGGGATTCTCACTCACCCCTACATAAGAAACAGAGGTATTTATTCGTTACACCGTATTGAGGTTTTTACTTATGCAGACCTACAGCACTGCTATAGAAAAGTGACCTCTGGCTATTTTTTCCTTGTGTATGTTCAACAAAAAAAAACATGTGGTTACAAGATAAGTAGCTCTCTCATGCATTATAAATTTGAGTAAATTATTATATCATATAGTTTATCGTATTTTACTACAGTTCCCTGATCAATTCTATGATAGATTTTGCACGTTTAAGTTCTCATATCAGTTTTTTAGTCCAATCAAATTTTTGGGGAAGTAATGTTTTTGAATATGGAGTTGATCATTTCTAATATTTTCATTTCAATAGTTAATTTTTAGTAAATTTCCTACCTTTGTCAGTAACAAAATAATTTTAACCTATTATTGTGAACTTTTGGCAACACTCGTATTGCCTCTCCCATTGGTACATTCATGGCATTATTTATTGAGAACTGCCTATATCATATCCATATCTTTGCTTCCAGAAGTCAAGGATAATTTAACTATACCTAGATGATAACTTAAGGACCTTAAGCTAACTTTAGATAGTTGGTAATGAACTTAAGGTTAGGTTTAAGTTATTTATTTATATAATGTTGTTACGTCATACAATGACAAGACAATTGTCAACATTTTGGATTATACTTATTAATTAACAATGAGGAATAGAATAAGAACTAACTGGTCCAATTTACAATAACATATTCATCTACAGAATAAAAATTCATTGTTAATAACCTTTTTTTAACTTTGTTGAAGAATGATATAACTTTTTTAAGAAACTCAACTAAATAGTTTTGAGCCAATATACTGTGGAGGTTTTCACATAAAGTTAGTCTATGGCTGGTGGGCTTAATTAAATGTTTATGTGAACATTCTGGTGTTGTAAATATGGATAGAGTGGCCCTTCCTGAAGATAATAATAACACCTTTATTTCAAGAAATATATAACACAATATACAATATAGATGGCCAACCAAAAGCAGTGTTACTAAAATATACACTAGTCATTTTGAAAGGTTATAATTTTTCAATTCTTCATAAGTAATTTTATATGGAGTTTTTGGGTATACTTTTATTATCATTCAAATTTTTTTGCTGTGTTATAAATCTTCCTTTACATAAATGTGATTTATAACATTAACCTTCCATCACGGAAGTTACCTCTGGGTCATTATATTTTAATTATAAAAACCATAGTTTTCGTTCTGCAGGGTTGTCTGATATACCTCACGTGCCTCTTTTGCGGAATCGGTTTTGGCAGTTGCCAAAACAGCAACAGGGGCAGTTGCCCGCCCCTTTCCCTAAAAGTTTAAACGATGTACTTCCATGTACACCCTGTGATGTAACCAGTTTCCTTGTGCGCCCTTTTATTTGACCGTATATTTCGATACTATAAAATGGATGAGACATAATGAATTTCACAATTGTTGGCTAGTGTTCAAAGAGAGGAAAGAGAAGAACCTGTAGTTTATAGAGATACCAGTTCGTTTGTTTGGGTACCTTTTTGTGACAGTGCAGAGGAGGATTTCAGCTTACATGATGATGATGATAATGATGAAAATGAAGGAGAAGAAAAAGTGGCTGTTGAAGTGAAACCGTAGTATATACAAAGAAGAATTAGTGCCCGATTTTTCATTAAAAAAGTATTAATAATAAGTCTTTTATATCCACAATACTTGCACACTACTTTTGTTTGTTATGATATTTAAAATTTGTAATTATTTGTAACAAATCATTTTTTTCATCAGATTAATGGTTCTCTATGTTGTTTACTAATGCACTTTATTCCAGTTCAATATAAATTTTATATGCCCCGGTATAAAAAATAGGCCTACCGTACTTCTTTTTTTAAGTATTTTTATACCTTAGCACTTACTTTTAATGTTTGTTTTATATAACTTAAGTAATAGTGTAATAACTCATAAAAATGTTTTCATACAATTTTATTTTGATATTTAAATCTTTTTTACTCTTTGTTTAGTTTTTGTACTCCCGGGGTAACTTCCATGAGTGCTCTTTGGTGTTTGAAAATCAATGCTCCCGACAGAGGGTTAAGGATGAAAAGGTACCATGATAAACTGTTAATTGCGCCTTGATATTTTTCACTTGCGATATTATTAGGATGGGAAAAAGGCAGAATTGAGTTTTTTTATTTGCTGATGTGAGGGAAACCAGCCAAGATCTTCATGTCTCCTCCAATAAAAAAATCAACTGTCTCCTCCAACATCATTTCAGAATTTAAGTAACTTTTTATCTCAAACTATTCCTGTAATCAGATCTAAAATTATACTTGAGTCTTATCCATGTTAAAAGTGGAGTTATGCACTCTTATGCTCCACTCTATTGTTTGCTACAGGGATTCAACATATTTTTAACTGCGCTTGATAAAAATATTTATACCTGAATCTGTCCTAACTAGGCTTCAAGAGGATGAGCTGATGAGAATAAAGCAAGAGAATGGTACAAATGTGTACGGGCAAGGAGCAGGAGTGGGTGTGCGGGGGGACCGTACCCCTGAGGGACAGGACTCAGCCTGTGGTGACGATGAGGTAGCTCAGGACCTATCCATGTCCCAAGAAGATCCCCCCTCCACCAGCTACGCCAGTGAATCATAACACTTTCTTTAGAACCTATTCTATTGACTGACTATAAATATAATTTTGGAACCCGGTTTAAGCAAATGTAAACTGCAATGCCAGAAAGAACTTGAAGTAATTGATAATTACTATATATTTAATACTGTTTTGTTGTTGCTATGGGAAGATCATTCTTTAAGATATAATGTGGAATCTAGTTAAATGTTTTAAATATTTTAAACTTTGCTTATAAGCTGTTGAACATGAAACACAAACAAGTGGCTACACAAACATTTTCCCCTCAAAATAATTTAATTAGATTGATTTTTCATATACTTTTTTACTACTTTGTGTATAGAAAAACTAATACTATACTCCGCAGAAAATATGGCTGGTTTGTTTATAGTCTCGATTGGAGAAATTAATAATTTTATTCTCACCATAAAAAATTGATTATTTTTGATAATCTTGTACAGCTCAAACAATTCCCATGGCAACTCTGAAATTGTTTAGAGTTTAAAATTTCCAAATCTTAAGAAAAATTATGAAAGCTTTAAGGTAATTTTGTCATTTCTGGAAAACAAAATTTACACAGGACTCGAATCAATAAATTTGTACACCTTCATACGGTTCATTTAGTTTCTGCGAAAGCGACAATCAACTAAGAGAATAATATTGAAATTTTTTTTAATTATTTTTCGTATATCATAGGATCATCAATGAAACACAAACTAAACATAAACTAATTTATATTAATTTTAATTTCAAGCCAGTTCTACTCTGAATCAGGTTACACTTTAGTGTATGAAAACATACTCCAATACACTATTGCAGACTTTATTTTTTGGATTTAATATAATAGTCATTGGCTAGAATAAATTTATCCAAAGTATAATTTTTCTTTATTTCAAAATTCTATATTGTTTAAAAAGAAGAATTGTTTAGAGTTAAATACATTTTCCCAAATAATATTAACATCAAACAAATGTGGAAACACTCCCAATTTGAAATACTGAACCAAATAATTTTACTAAGTAAAAGTCTAGGGTCCAGTTCAAGTCACCATTATGCTAAAATTTGTTAATTTATAAAAGCATCAACACTTGGCTTTTTAATAATTTCCATGATTAAATAATATTTGTTAGAAAATTACATAAATTGGATTTGCACAATGGGTATGTATAATTAAATTATTGACTTATTACATATAGATATGGCATGTATATACAGACAAAAATTTGTTTATACACAGAATACAAAGTATTTTTGTTTATTTATGTAGTATGTATCACATGAATATATATTTTTTGCAAAATATCAATGTCAGACAACCTTTTAGAAAGTTTTTAGTCTAAAAATATACTTTTTACATCAAATCTTTAATTTAGCTGGAACAAAATATATCTGTCACTAACTTAATTAACTGTACCTGGTAATTTCCACTCCCAATAAGCAATCAAATGCAAACTTTGTATTAAATTGATCTAATTTTGTAATTTATACAGTAACACTGACAACACTATGCATTAATTTATAAATACTAAACAGAAATGCTAATTCTGTTTTTTATTCCTTCGACAAATATTGTACAGTTATTGCTGCTTATTAAAATCCTTATATTTAAATGAGTAATTTTAACTAATTGTTCATTTTATCTGAGTAATATTTTTTAGAGAGAGGAGTCTATTCTACACCCACTGAAACCTATATCAAATAGTGAAGATTAATAATTTCATGATGGTGGGCTTAAAACAATTTTTAAACCAAGTTTATAATTGTATGTATTAAGTTATTACAATGTTATTATTGATATATTTATCCTTAGTATTATGGTTATGGTTAACATCTAATTCCTTTAATGATAACTTAGTGTTTACAAATATAATAATTATTATTATTATTCATGATTATGTAGGTACAGAATTTTTTAATTATTTTACTTGTTATAAAATAAACACTTAACATTCATGGCTATGTTTTATAATCTAATCAATAGATATTTTTAAACTGTGTAGTTCTTTGCAAAATATTTATAACTGTATCACAAATAAATTTGATTATTTGTTAATATTTCAAATGATTTAATTTATCGAATGAACAATCAAGTTGAGTACATTAATATCATCACACCAAAAGGAACTTAATGTCTTTTCCATCTGAACAGTTGGGCAAGGTCTAGATAATAGAACCAAAACAAAACTGAGAGAACTATAAAGTAAACGAGAAAACAAATAATTTCTAATAGGATATAAATTAATAATAGCACAATACCCTAATAACTAGATGTTAGTAGAAACTTGCATGACCTATCCCCGATGTTATGGAACAATCAGTAAAATATTGTTTTGTATTATAAATATACGTACATATGCCTTTCCAAATGACAAAATCTCAATTCATAAAACACATATCTCAAGTTTAGCATAGAGATACATAGTTGATTTCTTTAAGTGAACAATGAGGAAGTGTTTTTTAAGAAGATTTAAAAAAATGTTTTTGAAAAATAGATTAACAGAAGTCTTCTGCTACTGTGAGCAGACCATCTCCAAAAACTTCAAAATTAACACCAGTAAGAATAGGGACTTGCCCTAAAACACGATCCAGGAAAAAGTACAATTAAACTGTAGTGTTCAGTAGTCTTCTCTTAAAGAATATACATATGTCAGTTTTCCTTTAACAAAACTATTTTTATTTGAAGAAGTCTTGTGGCCAATGTCTAAAAACTAAAAAAAAGTGCAACTTGTCTGCAATGTTATGTTGTAAACTTGTGCCATATATTGTCATAGTGTTTACACACAAGGTCTTGTTCTCCATCCAATGAGGTTTTCTATATACTTTTTTGTCTTTTTGTTTTCTTTTCTTTTTTAGTAAAGCATAGTTAATATGTTTATTTAAGAAACTTAAGCTATGATTTTGTATCTTCTTGTGTTTGCTAAAATATTCTATAAACATTAAATATAGGTTTTACCTTTCGTCCAATTCAAAATTAAAACACTAGTTTCAGATCTCCCTAACACAAAGAATATAGTTGCTTCAAATATTGTTTTGTCAGTCTTGTGTTAAAAAATATTTTTATTTTAAAAAATGAAACTATAAGAATTGTGGCCAATTTAAAAACTAAAAAAGTGCAATTGTCTTATGCATTATGTGTAAAACTTGTGCCATTTTAATTTTGTGTGTTAAAAATGTTGTATTTTTCATCATGATTCGAAGACTTGTCTTCAACTTATCTTTTTTAAGCTTTATTTAATGAAACATAGTTCTATACTTCATATTTGGATTGAAGAAAAAGCATTGTAAACTATATTTTTGGTATTTTCTATCAAGGCAAAAATGTTTAAATATAATGTAACCTTAAACAATTCACCAGCTCCATCAAGTGTAGCAGCTTTCAGTTTACAAATTCTGTTTGGAAACTTTATCATTGCAGATAAGTCCACAAAAAATATATTTTACTACAAGCCTCTACATTGGCAACCAAAATAATAATAATAACACCTTGTTATTCACTTAAAGTAATATTGAGTTTTATAAAAATGACAAATGTAGATAGTGTGTTTAGTGTTTATTAGAATATATATATACACATATATATATATTGTACAGATACCCTGAAAATGTAGTTTTATCGTTTCTTTCTATGGGTTTGTGTTGCAATGTAAATAACCATTAGTGGTATGCACTGTCCATATCTAAATTGTAAATAACTAAAAGACAAGATATAACATACCAGCTACCATTACTCAAACTTGGTTTGAGACGTAAATTTATCAACCCATCAGCTGACATTGGAATTATAAAAACTACTGCCAAATTAAGATGAGGACATTTCTGACCTAAAAAATAAAAATCCTACACTTGTGACCCATCCCAGTTTCTATACCCTTAAAAATTTATTTCACAATTTTTTTATATACCTTTACCATATATATATATATCTTTTTCTCTATTCCTTTAGACAAAACTTTTAACATTCCTCTTGTTTTTGAATGATATAAATCTTCTTTACACACATCTTTAACTGTTTTAGTAAAGTTGGACTTGTTATCCTCTCCTTATAAAGAAACTTATTTATGCCATTACGACGTACAAAATAATTTTGCAAACTACAATATGATGTAGTTTATCTGATGCATTGCTCTAGTGAAGTTGTTGGTCAAAAAACATAGGAATACAAATCCTAAAAGAGCTGTGAATATCCAATGATAAAATTCTTTCTTTTTTTGTGTTAACCGAACAAATATTAGACACCATTCAGCTGGTACTCTGTTTTCCCATGTGCTATTGTTAAAAGTATTGTGAAATGTGTAAAGCGCCAGTAAGTTGTAAATATGTAAATAAATCCGCTTCCGTTTTCTGATCAACCAATCCTTCCAACTGTATCTGGTCACCTCGACAATGTCTCAGTTTGTATAAATTAATATTTAGAATAGGTAAAAAAATAATTTTATAAGCAATGCTACAACCTTTCTAACATACTGTGATGTACAGATATTTGTATGATCAGAATTTACAAGTTTTGTAAAAAAATTCAGACTATTTCCATGTTTCTTCTTTTGAACATGTGATTCAAGAACACTTGAATAAAGAGTGCAAAATTTATGGACTGTTACTTTTTGTTCTCAATAACCCAGATCTGTCACATGAACACTTTTGCTTCATATTCACTAAAGTTTTGTATTTTGTTTGTTTGTTTATTTCACACAGTAGTTTATTCTTGTTATCAAGTAAATATTTTGTTAATTATATTAGTTTGTATTATTACTTTAATAAAATATGTTACATGAATTTGTCATTGTTTTTTCTTCTTTTTTTCTATGTCACTATTATTTAAGGATCTTAATTTTTTTAAATGTTATATTTGATACTGATTTATTATTATTATTAATTGGAATGAATAAAATATTATGTCATTACATCATCTAAAGTTACATTATTATGATATCTAACTTTGATGAAAATTATTTTAACCATTGGTTTTAGTATTAGGAAGTAAATTAAAGAGCGTAATTGATTTCTCATCATAATTTTCTGTATCTTCATATTTTTCTTGGTATCTTATATTTTTTATACATACCTGTTCTTTCCTGGTATACTACTAAATATTTATAGGACATGATTTAATCTTTACCAAAGTATATTTTTTGAGCATGCATACATAATTATATGAGCAGGTAAGAAGGATATGTGGAACTGTTCTTAGCAAGTTGAGACTTGTATATATTGAGGTGTGTCCTGTCAACTGAGGCTAAACTTAAGATAGTCTACTCTGTGATTTTTCCAACTATTTATTACGCCATTTCTTCCTTTGTTGGCTGCCTCGCCCAAGACACATAACACTAATGCACTAAAACACTAATGACACTTAACCCTTAACATCCTGAGTGCGGTCTCACAGACCGCTTGAGTAATTTATTTATTTGAATTTAAGGGTTTCAAAAGACGATGACCCCTGCCATGCCAAGTAGTTGTCCCTCCCCACCACCGAAATCGATCCCTATTGTCACTTGTCTTTCGGTCGTAATATTTATAGATATTTTTAGATTTTTTTGTGGTCAGCGGTCTGTGAGACTGGACCCAGGACGGTACGCGATAGATTCACGACCCGGCCCATTGTCTTGTGTGTGTGTTTTTGAATCGGATTCCGAAGATATGTTTGAAAACTGGTATGAGGATGCCTTTTAAGTGAGTTGGATTCACTTGGATGGTGAAACCACAATTTTAGGGAAGTTTTAAGAACACGAGGCTAACTTATCAACTTTCGAGCATGCATTCGTCGAGTACTGGGAGTAGAGGAACCTAAACCCGACACTATTGGTGTCGGGTTTATATTCATGGAAAAGTACCAATAACTAAACAATTAAATTAAACATTTTGTCATATTTATCATTACGTTTTTATGATTTTAGAAAATGTTTACATTTTGCATCACATTTCGCCATGTCCAAGTTTTTTAAATGTTATACATCTATTATATGTACTCAATAAACGTAATTTAAAATTTTTCATATAGTAAACATAACAAATAACTTATTAGATTGATAAAATGATTTCCAACAGTAAAAAGTAATTTTAAATGGTTTTTTTCAAAAAGGAGGTCTGTGAGACCGCACCCAGGACTGAGTGTAACAAAAAGTTCACCCAGTACGTTAAGCGTCAAAAACAATGCTATGAGGTTCATTTATAACCTAAAAAAGTTTGACCACATGAGTGAGTTCAGATTGAAGGTAAATCTGCTGAACGTAAAACAATGCAGTGATCTTCAAACCTCACTTATAGTCCGTAAGACCTTGCTGACTAAAAAGCTGCAATATCTGTTCAGAAACCTGGTGCACAGGTCAGAGGTGTATGAGCGCTGTACTTGACAGGAAGGTCAGCTTCACTTTCCGTGGGTTAGAACTGAGCTAGAGAAAAAGGCCTTCTCCTACTTTGAACTCCATGTGTACGACAGATTGCCATTGGAACAGAAGGCAAAAAGTTATGAAGCCTTTAAAAGAGGCATTAAGTCTTTTTTTAAGTAAAAAGATGGCAATATATAATTTTAGTATGTTCTTTTCATGTTTTGTATATTTTGCTTGATGATGTTACATCATGCAAAACAGAACTTGTATCTGATGAGCACTTGCTAATAAAGACCGTATTTATTTATTTGAACTTTTAGGAAACACAAGTACAGGAAACCATAAATAGTGGTAAACCTTAAGGGTTTCAGTATGGGTATGTCCAACTATACCAAAATATTGGAAATATAATTTTTTAGTAGTATCTATTTAAGTATCCCTTCTTTCACCTGATACCGTTGATCAACCAACACTGGAATTATTTGTTATACTTTGTTCACATTTTGTCCTATGCCAACACTTCTAATTTCATATCCATCATAATAAATCGATTTTACATTTGGTCAGCCATTCAAAAGCACAGTAACAACACAGCACAGTTTAAATATTTAGCAGTTACTCAGATGCACTGAGTCTATGGTCAACAAACATTGCCAAACTTGGGGCGGTAAAGAGTAGGGGTATAAAGCAAAATTAATAAACAGTTTAGATATCGTGGATGTCCTATAAAACCCAAGATGCTAGTTCTGGTCTACGTGGCGACTACTGACTGACCATATTTTTGTACTCTTACAAAATATCAGTCACAGTTATTCAAAGTATCAGCTTAGTCTGTATCTAATCAAAGGTTTACTGGTATGATGTTTCATACATAGTAACACATAAGTACATATAGGAGACACCTTTGCCCTCTGTACTACATACTGAGAATAGATACTTGCGTATACAATTTTATAAATACAAAACAATTCAGTTTGTATCTCTGAGCAACACCAAAACCAATTTTCAGCCAAGTCAAAGTATCAGTATAACCCAATATTTATGTTGACATAATTAACTTGCAGGTACTTCATATCAATGCATGAAGTTCTATTCATAAATCATCACAAAGTGTTACCAAAGTGTGTTAATAAAACATCATAATGTTCGGCAATCGCTCAAGGAAGGGATGCAGCCCAGGAGTAAACAATTACACAGGATATATGGGGTGGGGTCACCGATCAATCACGCTCAGGGCGGCAAAGTCCCTAGGGCCGTGCCTGGCTACAAATATACTTAGCCCGCGTATGGTAAAGGGGTGAGCGCAGCACACACTTTTCATTTTAAGTTTCTACAAAACATGGAGTTTGTAATATATCGGCCTGAAACTCAGAGTACCTGTTGTTTGGGGTGTCAGTTGTCGAAGGAATACGAAGGGGAAGGTTAAGTGACCTTCAGTCTGTCCCATACCTTTGTTTCGTGACGGGTTAAAGTGCAGTAAGCACAACTAAAAAGGCCTTTAAGGCCTCAAATACAGTAATAAATTACGTGTTTCGTATATTTATAACTTTTTTTGTTATAATACACGGAGTATTAGCAAACTGTCTTATTAATAGTGTCCTGTGTATTAAATATTTAATTAAAAAAAGTTAGTTAAATTATTAAATTAAAAAGTTTATAGGTTGAGAGTTTTTTTTATTTGTTCATTGTGAATCTAGTTATTTTTAGTTTTGTATATAATTAAAGGTTAGAAAAAACAAAAGTGGCATGATATAATTTGTTTGAGATTCGTGAAATATAAATCATAAAAAAGGCGTTTTAAAGGTTAAACATGACACTCACCCATCGACCAACTGCGTAACAGCGACGGCTCTAGTATCTATTATCGGAGGGGGCACAAGGGGGTGGTGTTTGGGGTATTCACCCCTACTAACCAAAAAAAATGTAAAAAAATTATTTACACATAGATACATGTGGGTTAAAGATTCGCATAAAAATATATTACTATTTAATTCACCTGTTATATTATTTGAGGATATAAAGAGCCTGGGAAACAAATGTTTATCTAGTGGAATAAAAATTAAAATTGCAATAAACAAAATTGATCACAACATGTTGATAAGTTTGGAGGAGTGTTTACAAGGCCGGCCATCAGGGTAGGCATACATCCACTCCACACAGCCCCAGCCATCCACTCCGTTGATGGAGTACCTCGACAGGCCCTCTACAACACGAGCCTCCCACTCTAGGCCAAGGTATAACTCCATGGTTTCATCTACATGTACCTTTACCTCATAGCATTTTCCCCCTATAAAACACATCATGCAGTTATTAGGATGTAGATTCATAAAGTAAAGAGAAAATGAACAAAGAAAATAGATAAACAAGGCTATAGTATATTTTTTATGGTGACGTACATATCCAATGATTCCAACGGGATTAGCTATTATCATAGATGCACCAAAACCCCAAATGCAATCAATTTTATTATTTTTTACGTCCCACATTCTTATCTTAGAACTAACTAGGTCATCGACCAGAACTGTTTTACAAACTACTTTGGGCTGGATCTGGTTGTGACATTATCACATGTGAGTGAACACACATACTTAACAGCCCCTGGTGATTGGTGGGATTTTAACCCAGAACATCTAGCCCCAAAGTCCTCAGCAATACTCCTATATCAGGGGGCTCAGCTAAATTGGGACCAACTGCACAAAATCTACATTTGATAACTCACTCACAGTACGGTATGAACCAAACACACGCGCACGCCCACACACACATACACATGCACTTATATATATATGTGTGTGTGTGTGTGTGTGTGTGTGTATGTATATATATATATGTATATATATATATTTAAAATGATGTTTACCAGCAAAAAATGTTAAGCCAAAATCTGTTGGAGGGATTCCCATCTCTCCATGATTGTACAGTTCAAAGTCAACATCATAAACTGGAACCACATTTACTGGTTCTTCTTTGACGTAAATATAACCAATTTCCATCCTATAAACAGTAATATATTAAAGATACTTCTTATATAAATATGTGTTTCAGCTGAATTTTTGAAATTCATTATTTATTGTTTACTTATTATTCTAATATTATCTTATTTGATTGTTCCAATAAGTCTATGTTTTTAACTAAACAACATTATTATATGATATGATATTATATGAGTCACATTCATAAAGAAGGGCCAATTTTTTCTATACACTAGTAGTTTGTGCACATAATGCAATGAGCGTGTGCGTCATGTACCAGCAAGGTTGGGCAATAACTAAGCTCTACTTCAGCTCTGTGGCTAGCCAGTATGGTTCTGTAATGGTTCTGTATGGCTGTGCTGTGCTCTCAAAATGTTTAAGATTATCAACTTGCCCGCCACATACTGAAATCTGTGGTTTTTGTTTTTATGGGACTCTGTCCCATAAACCAAATATACCATACCATAGGCTGTCTAAATCCCTTAACAACTACCATGTTTTAGGTTTAAAAATGTTCAATAGACTACCATTAGAAATAACCAGTTTACCACTGAATTTATTTAAGAACAAAATATATAATTTATTAGTCAATGAGCCCTTTTACACACTTAATGAATTTTTTGAAAGTAAATTATCTTTATAAATATAATATTGTTCATCTTTATCATATAACTTAGATAAAAGTGCATATCGTATTATTTATTAACATATTTTAATACTGATTTATTTATTATTGTTTACTTATTTTTTAGCCTATTTTTGTAATTGTAAAACTTTATCACTTGGAAATAACTGTAAAGCTAGGCTATTGTATTTATCAATTTTGTTCTCTTTTATCTTTATGAAGGGGTTTTTTACAAAGGGTTTAATATATATGTAATCCCCTCCATATTAGATAATAAGCTCTTTTATCATGTTTTATTGTTTTTTACAAAGTTTATAATGTATTAGGTAATTAATAAGCTCTTTTACACTTAATAAGGATTTTGACAGTAACCTATATCTGCAATTTTGTTACTCAACCATGTAAATATCTATTGTAAATAGTTATTGTATTTTGACCTGACTTTGTCTATTGCTTATACAAGTTCAATGACAATAAAATTATTATTATTATTACTATTATTGTCTTGAAGGAGTTTCAGGATCCTAAGGAAGCACAGTTTCCATAGCTTAAGATGATCACAAACAATTTTTTAAAGCTCTGATCTCGACACATCAGAAAATTTTTTTGAGAGACCTGTTACTGTGAAGTGACTCATCTCAGAAATCCTCGCTTCATCTGAACTCTCCTAATCGTCTGTAATCAAAGAAGGGCTAAAAAGTGGTCGTCATTATTGATGTTGCCACAACCACCTTTAAATGTTTGTACCCACTTAAGTACTTTTCTGTCAATATTTACAGTATTGCAGTACGATTCCCAAAACTGCCCTTGAATTTCCTTGCTAAAAAACCGTATCACTAATCTCACAGTGATACATGGGTGCGTGTGAGGTTCCCACCACACACGCGGCAGGCGAGTTGATAATCTTGAACACACATTTGCTCGTTGTGGTATATGCGTGAACTAATAGTGTCTACTACAAAAAGGCCCTTACTTTATTAATGCGTCTCATTTTACTACGGTAACTATTCCTTTTTGGTTTTAATTGGGTTTATTTCTTATAAGGTGGTAAATCTTTTGATACTATTTTTTGGCTATCCAATTTGCTTCCAGATTCCTTATAAACCCTTCTTTTTCCCCACAGGCTAGATTCTCAATCTTGACCTCGACTCTAGTCTGAAACCTTGTATTTCTATAAATGTCTTTGCTTATCCACATAAATGAGTGTTTTCAAAAGCTTCATGAGAATTTTCGCAAAAACTTCCAATTTTGTTTCAATCCAGTTTCTAATAGTAATTTAACAAGCTACAATATGAATATTGACATTTCCGTTTTACTTCCTAATAGATCATTTTCTTAAACCAACTATTTTCTGTAGTACATCATATTGGTTCAATATTTCAAAAAATTTTATTTAACCATCGAACTATTTAAATTACTACTATTTAAATAAAACTATACTACAATTTTCTCAGTATCATTTCCGATGAAGCCAAGGCTCATTTTTGGACCAAACAAGTCAAGGTACATTCCATGACTTGCCCCTTCCATGTTTCTCTCTCTTTTTCATTTCTCTGTTTAAAATTTATGAAGTAAGGACTATTATGATAATTTATTCTATTTTCAAAAATTTTTTACTCAAAACATTAATTTAGGATTAATTTAATTAATTTAGGATTTAAAAACCAGGTATAACACATTTAGTATTTTGGTCCACCCTCCCTTGGATCCTAATTGATCAGATGGTACCTGGAGAATATGTTGGGAATACAGACGACACCCACAGTTCCACATGTTCCATCTGCCAGAGTGAATATGAGTAACATGTAGCGATGGAAAGCTTTCCAATCTCGCTTCTTACCTAAAACATTCAAGACAAGGAATATGAACTTTGACAATGATGATTAATTTCTGTTTTTTAAAGATGCAGATCAATGAAAGTAAATATCAGTAATCAGTACTTAATACTGGAAGTTTTTCACACTAAAAATCATATATCCAAGTCAACCAAACATCACGTGGAAATTTTTGTTTAAAATTTAGATTAGTTTAACTCACCAAAGGTTCATACTCTGTAACAGGCCCAAATTCTACCACCTCATTATTTATCATCCCTGAGCTCCTAAGCGGCCCTTGAACTCTAAAAAGGTTAACGTCACTGTACCCCAAAGCATTAACCATTTTATAAGTTACCCTTTGTCTCCCACCTTCCCAGCTCTGTTTTGTACGGTGGCGACGTCCTGTAATCCAGCTTCTTGGAGATCACTAATTGTGGATAGTTGTGATTGGTCGGTAGATGTAGTGTTCTCTTGTGTGGATTAACATCCGCACTATTGTATACTACATTAATCCGCAAAGACCATCCTCATAATTAGACCAATTTGTAATTCAGAGGCCGTGGTTCGGATTCCACGTTAAACTGTAGGTCTATTAGTTGCCATAGGCTGTTGGGCTATTAATTAACAGACCTGTCTAAGGAACATGTCAGCCTTAGTCAGTAACAAGAATACAAGATTGCACCACAATCTTCTTACACCCAATCTTCATTGATACTTGGCTTAAAATACCTGTCTTGTAGTATAGTCGCCATTTCAATTATCTAATTTAATTTCATATTTTATCCCTCGTCACCATTAAACCCCCATATCTCATTGCTTCCAGGTACAAATTTTCCCACATCTTCCAGAACCCTGCACTGATGACTGGGACCTTGGCGTCGTGAAAACAATACTGTACTTACATGTCCCAGGGACGTCAAAACCAACGATTTCTTAACCCTGACTGAGATAGGACTTAACCTTGAAATTGATAAATATTTTATTTTATTGGGCTAATTTAAATTCACAGATCTGCTGGTTAAGAGTTAATAAATTCATATAATGTTAGAACATTTTTTTTATTATTAAATTTACTATTTCATTTTTTGATTTCAGATATTTCATTTAATACATTTTAAATTTTTAAATTTGACAAAATGTGAATATGTCCATCTGCAAAAATTTTTACTTGGAAACAGACAATATTGTATTGTCTGTTGTAAATATGTACATATTGATGTAGGTCTATATCGATCCACATTTCCAAAAATATTTGAAAAGGATTTTTTTAACTTTAAAATGTTATAAAATTTGTCTTTTCATCATTCAACTTGTCATTTCATCTTTTGAATTTTGCTATCACATTTTTTAATTATTTCATATTACCTGTTAAATTTTATGTTGTTGCTGTTTTTATTAGGCATATAATTAATACATTTTGCATTTTTTATATCTTTTACAATACCAATTTTGTTTAAATTGTATAAATTTTAATTTTTATAAATTGTATTGATCTGTAGGCCTCTTTACTTCTTTCATGTTTTAAATATCTTTATCCAATGATTTTGATAAGCCAGTTGTCTAATCACATTTTTAACTTTAAAATGTTATAAAATTTGTCTTTTCATAATTCAATTTGTCATTTCATCTTTTCAACTTTTCTATCACATTTTTTAATTATTTCATGTTACTCTTAAATTTTATGTTGTTGCTGTGTTCAATAAGGCATATAATTGATACATTTTGCATTTTTGGTATCTCGTACAATACCAATTTTGTTTAAGTTGTTTAAATTGTATAAATTGTAATTTGTAATTTTTATATAATGTATAAATTGTAATTTGTAATTTTTATAAATTGTATCTATCTGTAGGCCTCTTTACTTCTTTCATGTTAAATATTTTATCCAATGGTTTTGATAAGCCAGTAGTTTACTCAAATGATCCGTATTGATATAATTTCATGTCATTAGACTTCTTGTTTTGTTCATTGACTCGATTTAAGTGACTTATATTTGTTTGTATTTACTTCTAATGATATCTATGAACACCTATTGACATCACTAAACATCAATATCATTGACTATTACATGACTTCTATTGTATGTATATTACTTCTAAATATCAATGAAAAATATTAATCAATAAACGTTTATGATATCAATAGTATTTTTTATGAAGGTACTGTAACCTTGAAATTGATAAATATTTTTCCAAGCTATGTTTAGTAAATGGAGGTATGTACTCTTAATGACAGCTCGATGGCAACTACTGCTACTGTCCATACCCTTGGCAGGGCTGATTTATTGATTGATTGAGTGGAATGGGGTCCGACTCTAGGCCCCAACATTAGGCTTGTGCTTCCCACGATGAGCTAGATGGGTGATCTAATTTCTGTGTATTCAACGATACTAAGGATATTTTTCTCAATGCCTCGAAATTCACATCTGTTTATTATAGTACAGTCGCCCACTAAAGTCATAGTATGGTTCATGAATACATCCTAGTATTATAGTAGAATGGCATGTTTGCTCCTTTCTTCGCAAGCTTGTCTGCATTCTCATTTGCCCCAATGTCTAGAAAGCTTGGAACCCATCTGAGAAGCACAGTGTTTTGAGGTGCATGCTTGCAAAGGGCTTTGAAGCACTCCCACACAGTTTGGAAGTGATTTCATTGGAATGCTTTAAGAGCAGACTGACAATCCAATAGGATCACAACATATTGGTCATAGTAGCGTTTGGCACACGGTAGGATGCCACTAATGTCCACCTAATATATGATGTGGCTCAGACAGGCTTGAATCTTTGTTTTGAGGGGTTTGCTAAATACCTTGACCCTGCTCTTCCCTTGATGAGTGAGCCATCCATGTGCCAGACGAGGCTCTCTCTATCTGGATAAAATTTTAATTTAAAAATTATTAAAGAATTTTATGGCATTAAATTTATTTAAAATAAATTGATTAAAATAACTTTTATCATGTAATAAATATAACAGAATTAATATACTAAAAATTTTAATTTTGTCCAGGGCTTTTGAAATTTTGAAGGTTTTTTGAATAACTTAAATTTAAATCAATTTGACTTAGAATAGAATAATTGCTAATTTCCATACAGTGCAATGGTTAAAATATTAAAATTAAATTAATAAATAAAATATAAAAGCCTTGGTTTTATAAAAACAAATAAACTTGAATTAAATAAATAACTTGCCAAGCTGCTCTATGTGTATAAATTGGTTGGGCATAAATAGGCCCACATTAGGCAATGCCTGTTTTGTGGATCCTTCATAAATAAATACGTTTGTTGATCATAAAAACTAATAAATAAAAATTGAAACTTAACTCTTTGGTGATTATAACAAAATTAAAAGAATTATATCCAAAATGATATCTAACACTACTGTACTACAAACACTCAGCACAGTAAATAAATACACTTATCCTAAATATAAACTTTAAAACTAAAACTAAATCTGCTTACTAAAGTTTTGGTAATTACTTCAGTAATAATTACGACATTGGTAATAGTAATTGCCAATGATAAATTTGGTAATAGTAATTATTACAGTGGTATCTACTTCAATGTCAATATGAAAAAAACTTTTATGAATTATATAATGGTTAAATGATTTAACCACACAAGTTAATAAATTTGATTAAAATGTGTGTTGAGGGATCACGATGTAAAGTAAGGGTAGAATGAGATTACACAGACAGTTTTGAAGTTAGCACAGGGGTTAGGTAGGGAGATGGCTTATCTCCCCTATTATTCAATTTAGTTTTAGAGGAAGCCCTAAGAAAAGTGGAAGAGACAGCAGGTGGTGCCTATATTGACGGAAAAATAAATATATTAGCCTATGCAGATGATGTACTTATTGCAGAGAATAGAGAAGACTTAAAACACTTAGCGGAAACTCTATTAATGGAAGCCAGGAAAGTTGGACTGGTAGTAAACGAAGATAAAACTCAGTATATGAAGATATGTAGGGAAGAGGTGAATGAAGCAACACCATTAAAAGTGCTGAACTATAGCTTTAATTTAACCAAAGAATTTAAATATTTAGGAGTAACAATAGTTAGTAGTAATAGGGAAGAAAATGAAATTCTTAATAAAATAAAAACAGCTGACAGGTGCTATTGGGGTTTGAACAAACTGCTGAGCAGAAAACTACTAAGTAAGACGACAAAAATCAGAATTTATAAGACCATATTACAACCAATAATTCTGTATGGCTATGAAGCTTGGGCACTTACAAAATCTTCAGAAAAAAAGCTTATAACTTTTGAAAATAAAGTTCTAAGAAAAATATTTGGACCTATTTATGAAGCAGGAGTTTGGAGAATCAGGAAAAATAGAGAACTAAGAGAGAGCTATGATGAGCCGGACATAGTTGCGTTAATAAAAAGCAAGTGCCTAAGGTGGCTGGGCCACATATTGAGAAGAGACAACTCCAGCTTGATAAAACAGGTTTACAAAGGCAGGCCCGAAGGTAAAAGACCTCCTGGAAGACCGAGACTGCGGTGGAGAGATCAAGTGAAGGACACAAGATTTTTGGAAGCAACAGTGGAATTGGCAGAAGATAGAGAAGAATGGAGGTGAGTCGTTGGCGAGGCTAAAAACCATCTTGGGTTTACATGGCCACAGGAGTAAGAGTAAGTAAGTAAGAGTAAGTATATAATGGTTAAAATAATAGCTTATAAAAGTAACATAAAAATAAAATGTCTAAGTACATTTAAGTACATCTAAGTAGGGCCTACTCCAACAATTTACCAAAAGAATGGTCTCTCAGGGTGTTCAGGTTCAATTTAAAATCAACTCCATCAATGACCAATCTACCAGTCAACTCCCCAAACTGTTCGTAATGTGTTTGATGAAGCCTTAAAAAGAAACAAAAATTAACATTAAATAAAGTTCAAAAATTAATGTTCATTATAACAAAAACCATTCATTAACCAGGGAATGTTTAATAATCCTCCAAGTGGCGGAGCTTTTGAACTAAGTTTGTATTTTTTCGTTATTCGTAAAATACTAATTATAAACAAAAAACACAAAACATGCCCCCTTTAACCATACAGTCGAAAAAGAAGCAACACAGGTGTCCACTGCAATCCCAACTAAGCCTAAAATTCTTTCAACTTCTACCCAAGCCGGTCACCGTTTATTTAAGGTGGACCCTCCCACCTCTGTACCACACATTTGCAAGCCAAATTGGCTTTGCTCATGGTCGGGATTCGAACCCTCATCCTTCCAAATAGCTCAAACCGTTGCACTCATCAGTACAACGGTTTAGACCGATACACCAAAAGTACCACTATCTGAGAAGCGCTTATTTGGCTATAAAAAGCATCCTCTAGTGGCACGGCAGTGAACTTCGCGAGGCATTAGTTCATTTATTAGCTCGCATATTGCAGCACTGTGACAGTAATCGTTGAGTAAATATCGCCGTATATCGTGATAAGTAGAGTAGACACTAATACTACCATCGACACAGTTGTGTCGATCACTCAGGCGTTTAATCAAAATTACTAATCAGGGGGAGTTATACTGACCAAACCATACTAAATATTCACATAACAGTGAATCTCCAGTTGGGAACTCTTCCTGGCATTCGAGTCCTAACACCATTCAAATATCAATATTTAAATTTTATGCTGAACTAGTTATTGGTCAACGCAAATATGTAGTGCTGAAATTTGTTTGTTGTTTAACAACAACAATAACTTGTTACTTTACACTGGTTTCCAGTATGGTAACTGTCATTTGGAACCCTGATATTCAATTGCTTTTTATTTTAGAAAGGGATAAGTTGAGTTTTACTCAAAAGTAAGCCCAAAATTAATTATTCATGTAATCATATGCAATTATTTGTTTTAGCTATGTGAAATGATAATAATTTTATAACACATAAATAATATACAATACGTTAACAACTGTATAAATAATTTTAATTGGTGTTAATAATGTACAGAGATTGCATATATTGTAAATCATAACAATTAACATTATTAATATATTTATATATAGCCTTCTAAAGGCAAGACTTGTGGGAAACAAACATGTAATTTGAATTTAGTTGAATGTACAGACAATATGTTCGTTCATGAAAATATATAGTAAAATGAATTACACTGTAAATATGAAAGCTCCATTCTGTGTTTAAGGCATTACTGGCTAAACGTATATGTATAATAATATATAGTCGACTGGCTCTCCAGATTAACTCGTGGATGGTTGAGGGGTGAGCGCAGCGATCAGTTTTCATTTTCTATTTCAAGTTTCTACAAAACATGGAGTTTGTAATATATCAGCCTGAAACTCAGAGTACCTTTTGTTTGGGTTGTCAGTAGTGGCGGAAGATACAGTGGGGGAGGTTAAGATTGGCCTTCAGTCTATCTCGCACCTTTTTTTGTGACGAGTTACATAGCAGTAAGCTCAACTAAAAAGGCCTTTAAGGTCTCATAATTATGTTATAAATTATAGGTTTTGTATACTTTTCTTTTTTTGTTATAATATATTGAGTATTAGCAAAATGTCTTTTTAATAGCGTCCTGTGTTTTAAATAATTAATCAAAAATAGTAAAATTAATTTATTAAAAAGTTTATATTACGAGTTTTTTTCATTTTTTTATTGTTAACTTAACTATTTTTATTTTTGTATATAATTCAAGGTTAGAAAAATAGCTAAACAAAAGTGGTATGATATAATTTGTTCAAAATTCGTAAAATATAAATAATTAACGTAGCGTTTAAAAAGATGAGCGCTCACCCATGACCATGTGATCTTGACCAACGGAGGGTTAACAAAGAGTTAAGGGATAAGTGTAAGGGACTAATGAGGATCTACTGTAGTCTTACAAACTAAAACTATAATAATTATACTTACTCCTCTAAAGTTTTGAAGTACTCCACAGACCATGGCTCTCTACTAAGGGCTTTGGTGATATTTTTTGCAAGTGGTTGTGTGTCATAGTTGAAACAAGGCAAGTCAGATGACCAAACAGTGTCCAGTTCCACTTCAACTTTTTTATGGGGTTTGTGTGATAATCTGAAAACCAAACGTTTAAACAAACATGCACATTTCTGTTTTTAAGTACACATATTATTTAAATTGGCCACCAATATTCGTGTTTATGCATTAATTACATAAATATGAATGCATTTGAGTGAGTCTGTGGCTGATTCTGTGACGAACGCCTCCACCAAATTGTGACGTGCAGAATTCACAGGCTTGGTAATCCAAAAATCCTGAGACCTCTGCTTGATCACAATGGTAACTCTTAGGATATGTTTTAACTAATGAGACTGATTCACATAGTTTTTATTGTACTCTAATCATATCTAAGACCAATTTAAAATAAATAATATGCAAAGCAAAATTTACTTTTATTCTCTGGGGCACAGGACCTAGCTACCCCTTTGACTCAAATAAAATGTTAAAAGTATAAACTTCAACAATATAACTCCCTCGAATGTTAAACTCAAAAATGGCTAAGGAGATGTTATAGCCATGTGGCTTCACATTAGGGCTCCGCCTTGATGTAATACCTTAATAGGTGCTTCCAAGGCGGATTTCAGCCTGAGGCGAGGGGGTTTTTGTGGGTGAGTCCCACACACCGGGGAGTGTACTGATATTTCCTCCCTGATGGTGCATCAGCATTTACCTTTGTTAACAAAAATCTATATCCAGAATAAATTACCTCTTTACTCCAAGAATCGAAACAACCAAATCTGTCAAACCAGATCAGTTGCTCTTGTGACTTGTGATGCGAGAGAGAGCGGACGTGTGTGCAGTAGCCTCCATGATTCATAGTTGCGTAATACGCTTAGTCACGAATTAGATGTTTTAGTTAGTGTTAAGTTATATTTGTGACAGAACTCATTTATTGTGGTGAATACCTTATGAATTTTGTTAATATGGCGTTTGTCAAGCCAAAATGACTGGGATGGTGGCAACGTCCTGTAATCCAGCTACTTGGAGGTCACGAATTGTGGATAGTTGTGATAGATGGTCGGTGGATGTAGTGTTCTCTTATGTGGATTAACATCCGAAATATTGAATACTACGTTAATTAGCAAATACCATCTTCATAATTAGACCAATTCGTAATTCAGAGGCCGTGGTTCAGATTCCATGTTAAACTGTAGGTCCAATAGTTGCCATCAGCTGTTGGGCTATTAATTAACAGACCTGTCTAAGGAACATGTCAGCCTTAGTCAGTAACAAGAATACAAGATTGCACCACAATCTTCTTACACCCAATCTTCATTGATACTTGGCTTAAAATACCTGTCTTGTAGTATAGTCGCCATTTCAATTATCTAATTTAATTTAATCTAGTTTGTCAGCAAAATACTCGAAGCAAGCCAAACATAACTAAGCTTTATGATTGTATTATGTCCATGTTTTGAGGACTTTCAAACGAAAAAAGTTATAAAATGTTCATTTTTGGGTATTTTGAACTAAATAAACATTTTCTGCTATATTTACAGTAGGCTGCAATAAATTTTAGTGAAAAATGCTTTACTCCTTTGAGGTGTGTTTTGATATTTTCCCCTTACTCCTTACCAGCTCTAAGATAGTGACGTTTTAAAAAGTCATTACTACTTAAAGGGTTTAGCTAAACCCAACTGCCCTTCAAGGAGTGCCAAGCCAAGCAAGGCTGCCCCCCAAGGCCAACAGTATATCACTTGTAGTAGCTATTTGCTGTTTACAAACCCCACACTTAAATCTAACCTATGAGCGAATAAACTATTTGTATATAAAACAAAACGTACTCAAACTAAACCTAAAAAATTTGACCCGTCACAATTGGACATTGCAATGGACTCCAAACTGTGGTAGTGATGTGCAGGTTCAAAGCTGTTATTTTTACCTTGTAACTGTGATGGATCACTTCATATTTTGCTGAATATACATCTCACTTGCAGATCCACAATGTGTGTGAGTAAAAAGTATTGGTAACAAAATTACCTTTTTTATAAATAAATTCTCAATATGTATTATGATTCAGCGGATAGGGTTGATTTTATTACTTAAATACCATTGTCACAGCAGACCTGCTAACTCAGCGAATTTCCAAATCAATAATGTGACAATAATAATATATGATATGTTTGATCAATATCTGTTGATGAATAAGAGAGTTTGCCTATTCTCCTTAAGATTTGTCATGGGAAAGAGTATGCAAGTTTGCCTCTGAGATGAACACTGAAAGTAGGCATTTTTACCATAAACTATTTTTATTTTAACCATATATCAAGTTTTGTCAATATCTGGATGAATAAACGGGTTTGCCTATTCTCCAAAAGATTAACATGGGAAAGAGTATGCAGGTTTACTGCTGTGGGGAACACATAAACAATGATTTTTTGCATAAACGTATGAATCCCAACCACATGAAGCTAAATACAAAGTTTCATCCAAAACTATTGGTTAATGAGGGAAATATTAATTTTTCCTTATTTTCCATATGATTAGCATTGGAGCCCCTAAATACAATGTACTGTGTTTAGATTTTTTAATATCTCAGTAACTGTTAGAGATAGAACTTAAAGGAAATTAATGTGTAGTTTTTTGAGCTGATTCTAATGGTGAGAGATAAAATTTGAAGTTTTTGAAAATTACATGGGAAAACACAAAATTCCCACTTTTGGGGCACAAAACCCCCATACAACCCGTTCCAACTGACCGATATGTCTGGATTACAAATTCGTCTGAGCAAATGTAGGAATACACGTTTAATAATTAATCAGAAGAAGAAAAAAATACAAGGACCTTCCACAAACCAAAAACCATAAGCCGAACTTATAGGTATACCGTACAGTTCCACAATGAATTAAGCAATAAGGAAAACATTCAACAACACTAATCATAAAATCAGTTTTTAAACAAGAAACAACACATTCAATATGATAAACAAATTAACACATTCCAAAAAACAACAAATTGATAACTATGAAAGATCAGGATTATATAAAATAAATTGAAATGAATGTAACAAATACTGTATTGGCCAAACTGGAAGAACATTTAAATCAAGATACAATGAACATATACAAGCAGTGAAATCTAACGATTTAAAAAGTCAAAAATCATCTTTTGCAGAACAGATTTTGGAAACTGACCACAAGTATAAAGGAATTAAAGAAGATTTAAAAATTTTAGACTTTGAAAAGAAGAGGACGAAAGATGGACACAATAGAAGAGTTACACAGAAACATAAATAAAAAATTTGATCAAGAAAATATGCTAAACATAGCAAATTTTGAAAAAGAAAACCCTATTTTTTATGTAATATTGAACAGCATACGTCGAATAATGCGTGGCCAAGGGAGAACTTGGCCTGAGTATTCAGACTATTCAAAATGTAACAGGATAACAGGCAACTTTCAGTTTCACATAGCCTTACCCAGGTTAGGACTCTGCCTGGGATTACCGATAATTCCTAGCTACTTGCATGTATACCTCAAACCCCTATGTTGGCAGCCCAGGGGGGAGATGGTCTCACTGGTTATCAATCCTTCGAGTGTAACATCTACATCTTTACCATCTAGCGAGTTGGAAATAGCCACACTGGCCGATGAACCTCAGGATGGTAAAGACATCTTGGTCTCTGAGGAAAAGCGCCTTCCTCAAACAAGCAACAAAGTATCTGGGGGTTTTCGGGATCAGAAATTGATCTGGATCAATAATCGAGACTGCATTGCAAAAAAGGATAGAGCCCTAGGAGCCTGCAAAATAACCTTTAGTATAAAGTGGGGCAAAGGTCCCAAACAGACATGCTGGATGTATGTATGAAGCCATCGTTAAACCAATGGTTACCATGCGTTCATCTTCATTTGCCAAGGTCTAACCAAGCAACAAGGCTAGGACAAGGAAAAAAGAGGGAGGTGTGATCAACCTTTCCGGCAGTCCTTTCCTTTCCTTTGGTAGTCTAAGGTGCTGATCGAAATGTTCAGGAAGGAGAGCTATTAAGGCTCTTTAAAGTGAACATAAGCCTATTGGTATGGCTTTTGATAGGACTCGGCCAGCTGAGGAAACATCTCAAGATCACAGGACTCATATAGACGGACTCCTACAAATTCTGCGAGGAGGATGTCGAGCCGGCTGCCCATTTCGACTCAACTGCTCAGCACTGAGTCAGAGAATATTGAAAATCCTTGGAAGGGTTCTAAACCCAAAATAAATAAGGAGCTGGGTGTCACAGGTTGGGCTTTGTAAAAGGCCTGAGATACTAAACCAATGTTAATAAACCAATCTGGATGCTACTAAAGTTCTTAAGGTCAAGGTAGTATAGGGTAGCCCTATCCCTGTTCTACATAGTAAAACAACTACTACTTATCCATGTCTTATGCTAGGGAAGGAGTTAAATTTAAATACTTACATACTTACATAATTACTAACTTACCTCATTTTTCCTTTATATCGCAAATGCCAAGACTTCATTGGCACAAGAGGAGTAAATGTTAAACCCTCACTTGAATAATCTTCAACTCCATCTTTTCTAGGAAGCACACAATCTGGTAACCTGGGAGAGAGAAGAAGACCTATTCCAGGCACCTGCAGGGATGTTGTGTCAAAAGTTACTATCATTGTCAAAATAAACATATAGAAGAACACAATGATCTCAAATATCTCCATGCTAGTGAAAATTAGTCCAAATGTTCTCTATGTCCTGATAAAAGTCACCCTCATTGGCGGTCGGAGAAAACAACAGAAAAAACGTAGGACATCCAGTAACGGATCTGGTGTATTTAATGACACCGTTGTTTAAGTCAAGGCTCCTGCATTATGGAACGAGAAAATTCTTCCCATCATTGTGGCTCCCGAGGCAATTAATTCATCCTGGCCAGAATTCCTCACTCTGCCGTTGCCATTACCTATGGCCAACGCCACAACACTAATTCTTTAGTATGCAAGTTCAGGAAGATGTGACAGTGGGAGAAGGTGTGGTCGAACTCCCACCTTCAACTCCCACCTCTTAGGTGTTTGAGTGACCAACCGCTTCGACTCAAGGAAGGTCGTCCCCCAATACTACCGTTGTCAACAATTTGGCCACACCTCCATAAATTGCAATTTGCTCTACAGATGAGTCAAGTGTACCAAAGGGCATGAAGCCAGCCTGCCCCCTACCCAAAGGAGTAGATGGCATATGCTGCAACTGTGGTGAAGCACACCCAGCCAGGGATTTCAAAGCCCACAAACACGCCATGTCAACACGAAAGTAGAAGGCCGACAAATCTGCTGGCAGAGTGACGAGCCAAACCCATTCAGTGCCACATAACAAATAACAAGTGGGCAGGACGCAAGAAGAAGGTGAACATCCCACCCCCTGGCATTACTAAGGGGACGGTCGTGTTTGTTACAGGTGGCAGAAAGACCCCGGTGACGGTCACCGCTCCCCCCTCTGAGGTAACTACACAGCCGGACCGTGCTTGCGGTAGTGCGCTGGTCCCGCTATCTACTTCTTATGACTGAAGCACAGAAACTCCAGGCTGTCAACCCGCAACCTAAATTAATAGGATTATTCTTTTGGCACCCAGAAATGGTCCCAGACTGAATGGACACACGCTATTACATTCAATCTTCTCTTTTAAAGCTCTCTGAATTAAGAGAGATGTGATTTGTCAAAATTACTCATTATATTATCAATCCTGGAATTTGAATTATCATTCTTTGAATCCTGTGTTATCTGGCGTAAATTTTGAATTTATGGGTAGGGAAGGTGCAAGAAACACCTACTCTGGCTCGTCAAATCTATGTATTCCTCGCCACAAAACCACAGTGTTTAAGCAATCTTTCATTGTAACTGCTTGCCAGTTGTGAAACTCATTACCTCAAAATATAAAATCAATAGACACTCATTCATGGTTGGCTGTGGCATTGAAACACTACTATCCCTACCAGATGACCGATGTGTGGCTGGAGGACTAGAGTTAGGCCTGTGTGAAGCGGGCAAAAAATGACTGTGTGATTGCATGTGTGTTATTAATATTAGATTGTTATATTCTATTATTTTGTTTAAAGCTACTGTTATTTTATATTTTTATTGTTATTATTATTACTTCAATTGAGGTTAATTGTAAGAGAGGACCATGTGCCTAAATTCGCCTCACAATGAATTATTTTTCATTCATTCAAAATATCTACATTGTTGTAATGCTTACAAAATAATTTACGTAAAAAAATTGATTACCTTCAAAATTAAGAAACCATCAATATTTTTTTGCCTTAC
This sequence comes from Nephotettix cincticeps, assembly GCA_023375725.1. Taxonomy (NCBI): domain Eukaryota; kingdom Metazoa; phylum Arthropoda; class Insecta; order Hemiptera; family Cicadellidae; genus Nephotettix; species Nephotettix cincticeps. Next base: position 2,502,388 of record CM041784.1, on the reverse strand, counting down.
AGCACAACCTGCGATCAAGTTCCAGCCGATTCTGTTTGATCCGTTCATGTAGACTGCATCAAAAGCCTATGAATGAAAACTTTATACTTTAGCTTTATACTTTAAGTCAAACATCAAGAAAATAGTTTTGCATACTATAAAAGAATAATTCAATATAGGATGGGTTAAGTTATATAAAATGATAATACAATACGTACAATTCTGTGGTTAAATAACATTCATTATCATTGGCTGATATAGCTAAGTATCTTGATCGTTTAACGATTTTTCGATATAGTGATTGAAATGAGCATGCAGACCTTCAAAGGTCACATGGCTGTTCAAAATACTTACCCTATCGTTTAGCAAGATCCCCCTAAATCAGATAAGTTTCTTATGGTTAAATTGGTGTTGAATATTTTATTATATTGCATAATATGATTAAACTTAAAATGTCACAGAAGCAAATTGCTTTATTTAACCCAAGCATCAAGCTTTTATTTACTTTTAAAATGGTTTAATGCTGTCAAATAAGTATAATAATTATACTTCTTGTAATTATTACAAAACTATTATATCCGTCTTTGGACAAAACTTTCATAACTAAGTTTGAAATCCTGTTTATTTCAGTCTCTGTTTAAATAAGACTCTTGATAGTTAATTGACTATCTGAAGTGTCTTTTTTAGTAGTTGTATAAACCATTATTTGGTAATAGTTTCCAAGTAGTTGTTATAAACGAGATTAAGTACATTATAAATTAAAGATTAATAAGTTATCCAGCTTTTAGCTATTGAATGAGTCTCTGAGGCCAGCTAATACTCTAAAAGAAATCCATCAGAATAATTAATAGCATCTCATGCAGAGATGCTTTCAGTAACATCAATATGAACATTGTTTCACTTATATTGGTGAAACAACAATCTATACGAGTAACCAAATTCTAAACAGAGGGCTGGACACTAATCACCACAAAGCAAGATCACTTATTAATTACAATATACCTTCACATGGTCTTACCTGTATTGTATTTTTAATTATTGTATTTTCTGTGTTGTATTTTTAATCCTGTATACATTAGAACCTCCCTTATCCGACCTTTAAATAACCTGACTCTTTCTGATATATGACCTACAAATAACCTGACTCCTTATATCCGACCTAGTGTCAAACCATCAATCTATGATCCCACTCTCCTGTTGTTACCTTAGCCTGTTGTAATGTGAAATTTTGTAAATATTGTAATTTTTCAGTTATTATATATCGTGATGTTTTAATTATTGTGTTATAGGTTCAATTATGTTTTAATACAATACTGTATGTGTATCTGTTTTACATCCTAGCATCTATATCATCAGAGCACTCCCATATCTGATGGAGTTCTACCCAAGATACCTCTACTTTCACAATATAAAATACATTTTGTGAGTATTATGATTAGACATAACTTAGGTTCAGGAGATAGGGGAACCCAAAAATCCACTTCTTGGAGTGAGCCATATGACTGGACTCCATACCCTGAAGATAATCCTCTTTTTTGGGTATACTTCGCTATTAACTGCAACAAAATATTTTTATCATCACACTGAAATATATTGTTCTTTTGAACTGTCAACACATTTTGAATCACTTAAAAATGATAATACTTGCTCAACAGATAAAAATTTTCTTTTTATCAAAATGTCGTTAATATACCTAGAACTTACAATTGATATTAAAATAGTTTTACTGATAAAACTTTGTGATTTTCATTATCAACTTATTTCATTCTTAACCTACAAGTTACTGAGATTCCTGGTAAGGACTATTTGAGTTGCTGTAATAAAAGATAAACAAAAATTATAAGAAGACCAGTTTGTAGCTCAAAGGCAAAATTGTGGTTCATACTTGCCTTAAACGACTAAATTAACTACTACCTAATTTATAGGTTGCCATTTCAGTGAAAAAAATCAAAATTAAATTTCATTTGATTGTTTAAACATGTAAGAACAGTTAAACAAAAACTTGTCCGTACCTTAGTTCTGTTTCACAAATATCCTTTTTACAAATATTAGCATCAATTAATTGCCAGAATTTATCTCTACTTAGGAGATCTTCTCAGATGAAATTCATAAAATACATAAATTACAACACTAATTCACTTTCTGAAACACAGATCAGTAGATGGAACACGTGTAAGAAAGCAGTACACCATTACAGTACCAGATGAATGAGAGCAGCATCTTTGGTAGTTTCTGTCACCACCCAATGAGAGAACGAATCTCTGATAGGCAGGTTGTACACTAGAATCGCCGACACAATGTTGCTGACATTTATCATGGTAATGATTTGCCAATCAAAAACCAACCAGTGTTATCTTTTGGAGCTAAAAACCCAGTTTTTCTAACGTGTTACCAGCGTGTCACTTGTATACGTCTCGAGCGAACCAACCTGTCTGTGTTTTGGCCCAGATTGCATAAAAAAATCATTATTTATTCATATATTTAGAAGACTATACACAACACGTTATATGTATTAAGTTTAACACAGAAAACATAAAAAGTGACCATTTTAAAATAATCCTCAAAAATACTGTCAGTCTTTCTTAAATGCCTTTTGATTCTTTATAGTTGTTATCTTCAATGGTATATTCTCTTTTAACAGATTGCTTAGTTTAGTAAGTTTCAGTTTTCATTCCAAAAACGTTTTGAAACTTTTCAGGGCCCTTTGCCTTCTTACTCTTCTGAGCACCTACAACCAAAAACACTACATCTTCGTCCAACTACAACATTCCCTCTAATGAGTTCAAACTCATTAGAGTCCGCTCCATGTAACTGGCATATGCCTCCTCCAGGTTTTTCTTATATCACTGATATAAGGAAAACAAAATTGTCAACAACATCGTGTTTGCGACTCTGGTGTGAATGTGATGGTGCGACCCACCATAAAAATCATGTTTCATTCAGGTTTGACCCTTAATAAATCTGTGCAATAGTTTATCATTCCTTAACTTGTTCACGCTACGTGGACGCATTTGCAGCCACGGAGTTACTCAATCGCCATCCTGATGGACGCATTTGCTGCCGTCTAGTAGTGTGTGTTTCATGGAATATTACTACTACAGGATAAGAGCTAGAACTTTGAAAATTGTATCAGCACTAGTCAACAGTACATTGTATATCATGTTAGCGTAGGCTCTCTTGGATTGTGCTGCCACAGGCGTGGCAGCACCTGCCATGCTAACTAGACGTCAGGGTGAGTCAGTCAGGATAGGGAATGCGAGTCAGAAAAATAAACTTAGCCGTGAACATGTTAATTTCTTTGGATTAGCTCCATGTCACACAGAACCTTTATATATTCTTTCGTCTCATAAAAGCTGTTAGATTCTCTAGATTGTTGGGTGTCATTCTAGCCTAGTGGTTAGCATTGTGGATTTCAGTGCAAGGGGTCACAAATTTAAAACCTGGGATGCCAAAATCAACTTTGGACTGCTTATAAAAAATTTTTATGTGCTCACTGAAAAATGTCTCTGACATAGAAACAAGAAAAAAACAAAAAATTTATGATTAAAAATATTTTACCTATGATAAGCCTTTCACATTCAAATGTATACAAGTTTAAAGATTACTTCTTTTTAAATGTCAGTTAAAATAGTTTCAAGTATATACTAACATTGGACTTACTTTTCTCGCTGGTATCAGGACAGTCAATAAAAAGTATTTTAAATGATACCATTTTCCTGGTAAACTATAAACTTGCAAAATTCTTTTTTCAGTACCTACAGTTAAAAATATTTTTAAGAAACCAACAAGGCACACTGAAAGAACAGCAGACCAGAAAAATGTCATGGTTCAAATAAAAACAACGACTGGTGATAAGACAACAATCCACTTGAGACAAACTAAACAAAACTATGACTAATCTCAGAAACACTTCTGAATTTATCTATCTAACCTGAAAATAGAAGCACATTTTACAGTGTGCTAATTTACTATTCCATTCATAACATTTCATAAAATGTTTTAATCCTCCGAGTGGCGGATTGATTTTTGCATGTGTTGTGGGGAGTGGCAAGCTCATTTTGAGGATTTTGCAAACTATTAAAAAATCATTAAAAAACCAATTTTAATACAAAGATATATATATTCATATCCATTTTGTTAAAAAGAAACAGAAAAATTTGAAGATGCCAAAATTAAAAAAAATCCAGGAGGGTAATTTTGTTATAAAATGAGAAAAACTGAAAAATGTTTAAAAAGTTTGTATAATGCGAACACCTAAAAGCATGACTTTCCCTTGAGCGGGTGCTTCACCGTTCAAAATGGAGAGGGTGCATGCGGAGTTTTATTCCGCAAACGCTAAATCCCACAAATTCAACGTTTATAAATATTGCATTTGACGTAATCTCTCGTCTTCTAATAAATCCATGGTGGAATCAGTGTATTATAAAATGGAAACACAAAATACTCGTATACTTGAAAACAGTCACAACTAATGCAGTAAGTTGTCTCTAACACAGAAGGGTGAGGAACTAAACTCCGCACTAACCACTTGCGCGATAGGACGGACGTGGAGAAAGCCTCCACAAACTGATATAACTTCACTGCATCGCAACTCACAAGCAAACGAAAAAGGTGTGGGGGTTAAAAATAGTTTCAGGGGATTCCTGGAATGAGGTACGGGGCCTGACACGTCTGCCCCGTCTTTTGTTTTAGCAAAAACTACATGTGCGGAGGAAAACTCCGCAAGCACCCTCTCGAGGGCTAATGTCTAAAATCCCTAAACTGCTGTTACAACATATTTTATCCATAAAAATTATATTGAACGAAAGCCGTTTTCAAACTTGTCCCAGTGGTACCACCCGCTCTTGTCAAACACAAAAATTAACTCAGCTGCGATTGGTTAAGGTTGCTCGATTTTGTCGATTTCGCAACAAAAAATGCCTGTCTTGAGTTTGTATGTGTTTTACTCAGAGAAGTAACTGCTGATAAAATTGATATACTAATGCTAGAAGACCTATTGTTATGATTAAATTGATCTCCAGAATTCCATCTTTCAATTGACGTAAGAACTGTCCTCATCCATGGAAGTTTAGAATGGTTAAAATGTAAAAGAAAAAATGTTTACATCTCTTGACATTTTAAGTCGCCTGCCACTTCCCACAACAACCTGCAATCAACATTTTATGTCAATCTGCCACTCGGAGGGTTAATAAAAGAAAGAAACCATTTTATTACTTGAATCTAAAATTCTATTCAATAAACCTTTTCATACATTACTATACGGTTGATTGGAACTAAGGACTTTATTCTTGGTATAGTTAAATAAACTTAAATACAAAAATAAAATTTGTAAATAGGATCTGGAATATTGTTATTTTTTACGATTTTAGGGTTGAAATAGTTTTAAGGCCGTTAATAGTTTAGTCATTTAAAATTGTTTTAGTCATTGTGTACAAGAGAGTTTTTCATTAGGTATACTGGCCCTCCCGTGGAGCCAAAGGATCTAGAAAATCTTCTCAAGTTTAACATTTCATTGGTTTAGGGATACAGTAAAAATTTATTTACAACAAATGTCATTGTATAATTTATTGATTACTTAAAAATATGAAATATTCAAACAGGTCTTATACAAAAATATGAAACTTTGCACAAAGCTATTTAAATAAAATACTTAAAACTAAATACATTTTCAACAAATCCAAATCACAGGTAATTATTTTTTCTATTCATATTCACTCTTTTCCCCCTATTTACAAATGGTTTAAAATGTTCTAATATTTATTTTTCCCCTATTTACAAATGGTTTAAAATGTTCTAATATTTATTTTTACAAGTTTTAGTCCCATCAGATAGGTAATTCCATCCCAGCTTTCTAATGTAGAAATTAGATCTTCATCAACACTAATTATTTGATCTAATGAAAAGTTTATTACCTCTTTTATTTTGTTGGTGATTAAAACCAAACCATTCAAAACTGAATTAGTATACCATCAATCCCGGAATTTTAGATAAAAATTTGTTGTATTAGGGTACCGGTAATAAATTTAAATATTAATTAAGCACTTAACATGCTTATTTACATTTAAACCTGATCTATCTTTAAATGGTTTTGAGTGTCTATCAAATGAAGCATCACAAATTGACAATATTACAGGTGTAGGTATATATATATATATACCATTTTTTTGCTAGAGTTACTAGTAAAACCAATATTAAGTTAGAAGTAATGGTAATACATGCTCATGTCACAGATCATGCAATGATATCGGAGTGTATTCAAGTTCTCACTGACCAGAAATGTCTGCAACCAGTTTCTGAGTCTCGCACCACGTATAGTATCGTATTGACTTACTTACATGATATTAGGTCTAGACAAAACAAAATATATTAATTTTACTTTGAGGAACAAACATTAGTTTAAGAGAGAAAGAAAATATAAATGTATGAACTGTTCTGTTATTTGCCAAACAGAAAGTATAAAATATTAGTACATGAAGAAACTAATTGAAAGAATCATGTTTTAAATCTAAAGTAACACTGAACAACTTCATTAGAATTGTTTATATTGTTAAAGAATTCTGTGTTGAAACCATACTGAAAATTCTTAATTAATAAAATTAAAATGAAAAACAAACACAAAAAGAACCTTCACAACCATTGTTTCGATCACTTCCAGTTTTACCATTGAAATATAAGTTAATGTATAAGGTGATCCAAATTTTTTATACAAAAAGTGGTCATGTTTTCTTTCAAAATTATAGCACAGGTAAAGAATCACTCAGAAATTCAGAAATAATTTTAGTTCCAAAACCAAATTTTACATTTTTTACAAAGTGTTATAGTTTTATTGCACCTCGACTTAATAATAAAATACCTAAAAAAATCAAAGTTATAAGGAATAAGATTTTTTTTAAGAACTCAAGAATTGGGTCTTTAGTATGGGCAGTATTGACAATTTGTTGGATATTTTAATTTAGATTATGCACAAATGTTTTTATACTTTTGCAGCTAAGAATTTTAAGTGATGTCAATGTAATAAGTATTTAAATGTAAAGAAGCACCAGAAGATTTTATTTTCTTTCTTTAAATTCATCTATGTATTTTGTTCCTACTGTGTAGTACTGATTGAAATTATATTTTTAAATTAAAATGATTATTTTTGAACCTATACATAGGATTTGCCTTAAAAGGTCCCAATTATTTTCTCAGACAAGTTTAATTTTATTTAAATGTTTTTATTACTGTTTGAATAAGTTAAACCAGGCTATTTCTTTTATATATTTTGTTGTATTCTAGTACCTTGAAGTTGTTCTATTTTTTTGAGTTGTTAAGATTATTTTATTTTTATTTTAGTCTGACCTGGCAAGATATATTTTATTTTATTTATATGTGTGTGTATTTCTGTCTAAGAGAATAAAAAAAATTCTTATTCTTGAGTTCAGATTTACCATTCTTTCAAGTATTTTAAAGCAATATTCACCCAATTGACCTATATAGTTAGATATGTGTAAGCTCTCAAATTGAACAGTTGATTACTGATACATCAATGTAAAATGGAATTAAAATAGAATATTTTACATTTCAAATATTTAAAAAATATGAACTTTTAAGCTAGGAATGATAGTGAAGTAAATAATGAGCCTACTTTGGTTATTAACTATTTAGTATTGATACAGTACTGAAATTGAAATGTATGAACAGTTTTTGGTTTGGATTCAAAAAAATATATGCTCAAAGGTTTTCGGTAATTTTATCATTTAGTAGAGATTGGTTCTGAATCCTAAATTAGTCATCCCAATATTTTCAAAGTATTGCCAAGGCCTAGTTCAAAATCTAGGGAGATGTAAAAATGAAAACTAATGCCACTGTCTTCCTCATGAATCTTCATCCCAGTCGGCATCAGCATCATCCGTATCGGAATGAACGTCTTTCATGGGTGGTGGTGGGATCATCGCAACAAACTTCTCCAATGGATCGTTTCCAGGTTGTGATCCAGAAATACCCTACAATCAAAAGTTGGTTAAATATTCTTTGGAGTTACAAATCAAAAAAGTAATCATATGGAAGATAAGTAATACATAAGAATTAATTGCAACTATCACATGAATAGCTTCATTTATTTTGTCATCAATGTTATCTATATTTTTTTATTTCAGTATTATTATTGAAATATTTCTCAGATGTATATTTGAGTACTGCATTGTATATATATAGTTGTTTGTTTACAATAGTTTGAACAAAGTCTCAACTCATGAAACGCTGAATTAATGGAGTGCCGGACTGGTGCAGTATTGGATTACACCCCTCTGATCTAAACCCTCTAGTTTACTGTGAAGTTTACTATAACGTACAATAAAAGACAAGGCTAGCACGCTAAATTCCTGTAAAAGGAAATTCCTGTGAATGCCACAGTATCATTATTATTATATGAAAAGATAAGGGCAGAAAATGAAAAAAAACACTAGGCTGATAAGATACTGGGCTACAAGGCTATCATGGGAGCACATTTAAGTGCTGCGTTTTCTCAAATTAACATAAAGCTTTTACTTGTGAAGGATAACTTTTTGCTACCCTCAATTTCCGAGTGCTTACCTCTAAGTTTGGTTATCCTCCAAATTATGTACTAGTAAAAGCTTTTTTGCACCTGGTTATTTTTAATGTGCTGATTGTTGAGCAACATAAAATGGCAATTACTGTACTTAGAACATATACCTTCCATATACCAAAATGAATATTTAAATAGAGATTATTTTATATTGTCTAAATATGGAAATGGGGGAAAGAAAATTATAGAACCAGGATGTTGGTAAAACATGTCTGAAATAAAGCCTCGTGGAGACCGACAGATAAGAGCAAAGAGTGCCTTACCTTCCTCCTCAGTGAACTAACCTGACTTGACCTAACTTAACTTTATCTTTCTCCTCAGTGACCTGACCAGACCAGATCTGACCTGACCTGACCTGACCTAACCTAACTTAACCTTACCTTCCTCCTCAGTGAACTTACCTAACTTGACCTAACCTAACTTTATCTTTCTCCTCAGTGACCTGACCAGACCTGACCTGACCTAACCTAACTTAACCTTACCTTCCTCCTCAGTGACAGTTTGGCGTGCAGGTCTGCCATTAGATTTCCTCCAGTAGTTTTACTTATGCTTTCCTCTTCCTGTAAAAACAAATACATGTTTTTTATGTTTTAACACGTTCACTGCTATGGAAGAATTTGCAAGCTTTTCCCTAGGAGCTGCATCATTATTTTTTCAAAGGTATTAAAAATTAAGTATATTTGTGTACTCTATGTGTAATATAGTCAACATATATAAAAATTACGTATGGACGCCTATGGGCGTCCACAGTCACCAGCAAGAAATTTTAATATTTTTGGTGTTGAATGTCCGCACATGGATAAATTGCTACAAAGACCTAAATATGTTTTAGAATGAATAGTGAAACATCTGTATTTGAGAAAACAAAAATAAAAGGTCAAACTACAAGATTATAAGTATATATTGAATTTATTTTGCAATATAAATAAACCATAAATATGAGTATTTCCATGTATTCAGGCTGTCATTTTAATTAAACATTGGTTACGAAACATTAAGTTAAAATTGTAAGCCTGTGTGATACTCAAAAATAAACATAAAAACTAAGATTTTTAGAGACTGTAGTTAGAGTAACACAATTTTTAACACTATTGGAAGGTCCTGGATTTTCATCCCTTATTTTTAGTATTACGAACACACACAAAACTGCGAACGATTACCACAAAAACATAACCAAACTCATCAACAACAATACACTGTAGCAGGAAAACACATTAAATGAACGATCAGCTGATATTTCAACGGCAAATCTAATGTTGCGCGAGACGCCGATCGGCGTCCGCCGCACGCGCAACCGTACACCGCTTGGACACTATTCGGCGTCCATCGCACTGAATGTGTTAACCAATATTATTTCAAAAACCAATTTCTTCACAATCTAATCACATACTTCGGTGTTATGTTGATTGCTTAGAGTGATTGTAATAGATATACTGTAAATAATAATTTACAAGTGCATTTATCAGTATTACAAAATACAAAATGTGTTTTATGCATACTAATTAGTATTGAATTATTAAGTGTGCCATGCCATGTGAGAATGGGAGCATTTTATAACTACATGATTTCATATCTACAAGGTCCCTAAAAAAAATTAAATATTTTCAATATCATTACTACAAGGTTTCACTTCTACAAGGTCTATTTCAAATAATAAGTAAATCAGAACTCTAAGGTATCGAATCTACAAGGTGTCAGTACTCTAAAAAATTTAATTTTAGCGCATCACTTCTACAAGGTTCACAACTACAAGGTGTACACCCTGGGATAAGAGAAGCTCTTCACAACGTGGATTGTCACGTTCACATTGCAGGCACTTCGGCGAACGCATCAAACTCACACTTGCAGCGGTAATAAAAACATCATACATCATCTTCCTGGCTTTAAACAAAAACTTGTGATGTATAAATTAAATTAGTATATTTATTATTACTATCTCCAAGAGTGTTGATAATTCAAATTTGTGTTAATATTCAAAAGGAACTAGCATATACTTTTAGCGCTTTTCAGAAAACGTGTTTAGGTTGCAATTTATACAAATTATTTTAATTTTTAAAAGCAAAAATCTATTTTTAAATTAGCTTAAAGTCCAGCTTAGCTAGACTGTTGTCCGAACCGGTTTCCAAAATCTTAATATGCTTTCCGTGATTAAACTGTAGAAATATTTCAAACATAAAGAGTGTGAAAATGATCAGTAACTTATTTATTTTTATAGTACACATGTTTTTGAGTAATAAAATAGCAAATATTAATTAACTGATGATCTATTATCAGTGATACTGATAATAGACCACCACTTTTTAATAGACCACTTACTTATTTACTAAATGTATTTTTTAACCACGAATTTTCGAATTGTAAAAAATAAATACATGTTTGTATAATTTCATATTGAAGTTGAAATACATCAAAATAAATAAAAAATCAGGATTAAATACATTTCTTTCGTAGCAAGAAACTCATAGTATTAATAAATTCACCAACGTAACTAAACACCCAAATATTGAATATCCTAATGAAAATATAATAATGATAAGTCAATTTTCATCCAGCTTCACTGTTCAACTGCCATTTGGTAAAAAAATACAGGTATTGTTCCAACCACAACATTGTTTTGTTTTCTGACTCATACATTAAATAGTTACTTTTAGGTCCCTTGATTTAAACTAGTGACAATTAAATGGGTATGATTCAGAATGTAAAATTTTGTTAGGGCCCTACTCAACCAAAATAGCGACAATATTATCTTCTGTTCTTTTTTTCTTAAATAAATAACTGCATAATAATTTAATTTTTTTAATTTTTTTCTTTTTTTAAAATACAGACCTGCAAATAAAGATTAGAACAATACTAATGAATAGATTAACTCATTTTCAGCGCTTTGGAAAAAATTATTTCTATATATACGTTCATTAAAATATCAATAAACATTTGTAAAAGTTATGGTATAGTTTAATACATTTTAATAAATGGACAAGCACAAAGCAAGTACCATGAATTAATTCAATTTGCTTAGCTTTGCGCTTCGACTGAGCTCAAATGCCTGCGATTGGCAAGCGGCTATCCGCTCAACAACTTTTGGTACTGACGATACCTTGTAGATATGAAACCTCGGAGTTATGATGCACACGTTATTATTCAATTTTAGAGACCTCATAGTACTGACACCTTGGAGTTATGAAACCTTGGAACTCCAAGGTTTCATGTTTTATATGTAAAATTATAATCAAATCATAATTATGGTTTCATTATAATTTTACATAGACAATGTAGAAGTGATACATTGTAGTAGTAATGTTGTTAATATTTATTAATTGTTTTGAGACCTTTTAGAAGTGAAACCTTGTAGTCATGAGCCCCACCCCTAAGAATGTTTGTGAATCAACCAAAGGTAATATTAGGCCTATAATTCAACTGGTTATATTTTCTGAAAATATTGACTGTAATTCCTAATGTAATACAACTTTATTTTCTTTCATTTTATGAACCATATACCTGTATTAAAATGTTTGGATTGGTTGAAGATTCTCATCCAGGAATTGATAACATTGATTGAGATATTCATAAACCTTTCCATTTGAAGATTAAAAACAAACTCTTGATTAATTACTTGATTGATTAATTTTACTTGAGTGTAAAAAGCTTAACAGGACTTATATTATTAAGTGATATAATGATAATTACTATATCACTTGGTAAACACATTGAACCCTGGAGGCTGAAGAGGCTTAATATGCTTGGATACTGGGGGAATTCTTCATTAATTTAATGATTCATAACATTTTTATTTTTAATCTAAACCTCACAACGTATACATCATTTTACAGATGAAATCAAGAACTTTAAGAAAATTTAATACATTACAGGTCTATTTAGTATTTTTTATTTTTTTGTAATTTGGATAACAAAAACTATAATAATTGCCAAAAATAAAAATACCCCAGGCGCAGAAGACCTGCGTACTCAGCAAATTTACAAATCAATAATAATATATAAAAGGTTTGATCATATCCGTAATAGATAAGAGAGTTTGCCTATTCTCCATAAGATTAACATTGGAAAGAGTATGCTGGTTTGCTGCTGTAAGAAACACTTGAAGTACTCATTTACACTGAAAGTACACTGAAGTTGTTTCTATTATAAACCTTTTTTAATTTGACCATTAATACCAAGTTTCATAAACATCTGTCCATAAATGAAGAAGTTTGCCTATTCTCTATATGATTAACATGGTAAAAAGAGTATGCAGGGTTTCTGCCATGATAAACACATAAACTATGATTTTTTAGCATTTGAAGCATAATTTCTTAACCCCATGGAGGTAAATACCAAGTTTAATCCAAAAATATAGATTGAAAAGTGACACAATAATTTTTCCTTATCCTCCATAAGAATAACATTGGAGCCCCAAAAATTCAAACGTACTGTGTTTAGATTTTTTTATATCTCAGTAACCGTTGGAGATAGAGAAAACTTTAAAGAACAAAATTGTGTAGTTTTTAAAGCTAATTCTAATGGTGAATGATAAAATTTGAAAATTTTAAAAATTACATGGGAAAAGCTCAAAAAACCCTAAAATACCCTATTTGTACCCCATTTTTTGGGTACAAACCCCCCCCCAAACTACCCGTTCCGATTGACCGATATGTCTGGTTTACGAACTCATCTTGGAGAAAATGTAGGAATACATGTCTCTACCAAATTTGGTCTCGATCAGACCATTTTTACAAGAGTTATCGTGTTTACAGACACATATATATAAATTTTAAAGACTATTGTTTTTGGCCTCTGGGAACCTAATGACAAAAAAATAATATGATCCCCGGCTTAAGTTTTGCCATGAGACCTACGATAATAGCTTCTTCCCTATGGGAAATTCGCTAATAGCTAATTATACAAGAGTTCATATATGATCAGCTTAATATTCATTTTTTACTTTTTATATACACATTTATAAATATTATTAGTCTTATTTAAATTCTAAAGTTAAAAATCTAAAATAAAAACTACGAAATACATATTTCGTTAACTCATGACAACTCAGGTCAAATCATACAAAGTGTATGTTTGTCTATCACATATTTTCACATATACTTTAATACTACTACCTACTAATAAATAGATAGATTATTAGTGAGCAAATTGCACAGAAAATTAAACAATAATGCTGTCAAACACAACACAGACGACTGATGTCAAATCAAGTCAGCTGATATTGTGAACTGCACGTAATAACATTACAATTAATGATTACTAAAGCGCTGATGAAAAATGTACAATTGACCTATTTTATAACAGAGAATGTAATGAAGAGCATTTTAAAACATTAAAATATATAATTACAGTAAACAAAACGTATGGAATTAAAAGGCTGAGCCCGAATTGGGGTATTAGGGTACTTGCTTAATATTAGGGTTTTAAAAAAATTAAAAATTTCCTACTAGAAGGGTTAACTACAAAAGCAAGCTCCTATTATCATACCAAGAAAGTGGAGCATACCTGTTTCCTTTTCGCTTCTTGCTTCCGATCTATGACCGATCTGAGTTTCGCTTTATCTTTCCCACCAGCGTTCCGGATAGCTTCCATCAAGTTTGCACGTGCGTCGTTAGGAGCAGACTGTGAAATAATAACAGTTCAGTGCCTTACAGAGAAAGATAACATTTTGATGATTTTATTTATTTTATTTTGTGTATTTCTACGCCAGTGGCATTTTTAACGTTTTGATGGGGAACGGTCCAAACCCCGGTCTTGTTACTACCTAACGTCGACCTGTTGTTAGGAAGCATCATTAATTAGTAGCCCAATGACAAATGGCGACTGGGTCCAGATTCGACCCTTGCGGGATTTGATCCGGCGACCTTCAGTTTTGAAGGCGGGTATTATAACCACTACACCACCCAGCCAGTTAAAAGTTAAAGCCAGTTAAAGTTATGATGGAAAACTTAAAAATAATTAGTAGGTTTGGCCCTTTCAGTGCCAGGCGTTATTCCTATAGCGTGTGCAAGAAATGCCAGGTTAAAATTAGCAGTTTTTAGCTGTTTGAGAAAAACTTTCATTGTTCTATTATTTACTGATTAAAATGGATACTGTTGGTTTTGTTTTGTTCATAAATAAGTCAAGTAAATGTAACAGAAGAAATAAATTTTCTTAATACTCTTATTCATAAAATAAAATATGAAAATGATTCCTAACACAATATTTTATAATGAATATTTATGTTTGAAGTAAAAAAATTGCCAGCAGATAATTCTTCACGCTTAAAATTGAGTATTTAGTCGACTTAGTTGTGCACATACATGTAAAAAATTCAAACATTTATCTTCAAAAATAAACGTTTATGATAAGTTTAGAAAATATTGTGAGTTTTGGTTTTCCCATAAGCTACTGAAAAGTTTAATCACACTCAAAAATATGTATACATTAGACATAGAATTTGAATTAAATCGTGTCTATAACTGAGTAAATGAATAAAATGATTCAAACTACAGTATTTTTTCAACAATAATATTTTTTCAACAGTATTGATTCTAACAATAATAATAACCTCAAATTGCTTGGGGTTATTGGCTAACTAACCAAGTAAAAAAACAGACGTTGAAGCGGACTACAGTAAAAAATACTTAGAATAAAATTTGAACTTAAATATTTATATTTAATTTGTTATTTATAACCTACAGACAAAAATAACAAATAAACAATCCTTTATTCAGACGTCCTTATAGTCAGCCGGACACTGGCTCTTCTTACATGTTTCGCCGACGTCCGTTTATACGGACGTTGGCACTGAAAGGGTTAATGAATAGAAGAAATAAAGGACCTAAAAAAACATGTACTTTGAATTGGAATAAAAGTCTCCAGCACAGGTACTGCGACCATAGATGATCTTTTGTACAGGCCACCAGAAAGAAAGGATTCACGAGGATCAAAAAGGCAGAAGAGGATAGTCTGAGTCTTTATGATTGGAAATGGAGAAGCAACAACTCCAAGCCCACCCCCCCCCCAAGACCCAGTTTCATGCCTGAGTGCTAGGTAGAACTGAAGCATGAAGTAGACACTAATCCATCCCAGTGTAAACCAACCAATACAATATAGAACCTCCCATATTCGACCATAACAGGACCGGGCCATGGTCAGAACGGCCAAAAAGTTAATTTAAACATCAAGATATGAATGATAACTGAAAAATTACTATACTTATGGATGATTGTAAATAAGCCTTTCATGTTTCAACAGGAGAAAAATAGCAATACAATATTTTAATAAAACTTTATTGTACCTTTGACACGTTAATTTAATTTAAACATCAAGTTATGAATGCTAACTGAAAAATTACTATATTTAAAGGTAATTGTAGAATAAGCTTTTCCCGATAGGAAATAGGAGGTCGGATATCGGAATGAGTTGGTTATCAGGAGGTTCTACTGTATTGGGATTCAAACTGGGTATCAACGAGATTGCATGCCTCAAACAGATAAGGAGGAGACAAATATGTGAAGGACTTCATTTTGTTGTATCCAATTATGGACTCGTAAATGCAATGTGACAGTCAGAAAGTCATTAGGACAAATTCATAATAACCAACAATACAGAAAGTATATTTAAAAATTACCACAGTTGGTGCAGCTGTTCCAGGCTTGACCTGTGCTGGTTCTTGAATAGGAGGTGGTGGGGGTATCTCTGGGAGTGGTGGAGGTGGTGGCGGAGGAGGACACATGACAGCTGGCGGGGGCATAACTTCCTTAGGCCCCACCAACTGAGCTGGTGGAGGAAGGGGAGGTGTTGGTAAGACATCCACTGATGATGTTTCAATAAACACTGCAGGGAGTTCTGGTAAGGGTGTGGAGCTCGATGGAGCAATATTGGGCTCCGAATCCATCGAGAATTGTAGATCCCCCGCAATACCTGCGAAATAATATTAAATTGCTTATAAAAGTATCACTGATTGGCCATAGGTTTTAACTTCATCTATTGGACAATATCTCTGTTGCAGTAGACCTGGGCCCTCAGTGAATTTCCTCATCTTTGAAAGTTTCCAAAATGCAATATAATATGTGCTCCTGGAGTAAAACTATGTCTTAATATTGAATTGCTGGCAAATTAAATTGTAATAGAAACCTTTATTAAAAACCTCAAAATACAAGTACTGAACAATTATTTTATACTACTTATTGAACTCCAATTGCGAAACAAAAAAAATAGTTTAGTTTTATATTGTAATTTTATTTTAAGATGTGTTCAATTTAAAAAAATACAATAATATCTAAAATTAAATTATTTATGACCTTTTTTGGCAAACATTACATTACATATTCATGGAAAACACCGCAGTACTTCATGCGCAAGAATCATGGAAATGGCTGTGGCACTCAAAGGCTGCCTCGTGCCTAGGTTGTGATGAGGTAAGTTATATTTTAAAGGGCTTCTTAGCTTACCAGGAAGGTCTGGCAAGTCGAGAGGAACATCGAGTTGAGGAACTTCTTGCAAGGTAGGAGAATAAAAGTAATTCTCTCCAATCTTAAACTCAACCACTTCTTGGCACATAGACCGAGGTGCTGCATCCAATTCTCCCTTGATTTCATCTTCCAATACTTGCCTCGTTTTGGTAACCACCCCAAGGGGGTCGAGCATTACATATTTCTTGTATCTAAAAATAAAGAATTATTTTTTATATATGAAGTTAAGCTATTACCTAAGTCCTCATGGGAAGAACTAGAACCCAGACCCGGGACCCCTTGAACGTTCCTTTGTTTTCTGTTCAATACTGTATGCTCCCACAGTCATCAGTGGTATATGGTCTTTGAACAACACAATTCAACTACAACATTTACAAAATGCTATTTAAAGGTTTGAAATTTTGAATATATCAGTCAGTATAGCTATGAGAAAAATTGTCATGATAAAGGTGACAATAGACAAATCCTTTATGGCTGTAAAACATACATACACATAAATGGCATCATCATGTTGCTGTAGCACCCTGTATCAGGGTGGCCTGTGGCTAATATGTAAGTATCCAACTTTCTCCTAAATTTTAAAAACAGTTTTATTTATTTTCATAAGAATACAACTAATCGTTATGAAAAACAGACATGACACTTACAAATTTTCTGAAGTGTTAAAGAGTAGAAGAGCACTGACTGAGTCCAAATCAGCAGGCAAACTTCCAAGGCCCTCTTCAGGAGTTACTTCAACATTCTTCTTTATTTGCTTCATGCTTGTTTTAATATGTAAATGTAGACATTTGTCCTGGTTCAATAAAAACATATAGGCTTCAACAGTATAAAGCATATATAAAGGACCCTAATTAACACTCTGAAGCCGAAGCCTAGCTCTAAAACCTTACCCTAAAATCCCTAGGCTCCTCTATTAAACCAGTGTTAGTGGCTCCAGGCTCCAAAGTGTTAAAAGAAATTAAAACCATTCTGTTACTATTCAGTGATCTGGAGGTTACTCATCGTATAATTTAAACTGCAAGTTTAATATATAACGTCTTTGTTTTAGAAATTTTCCTCAAAACATTGTGTAAATCACACAAAATGATAGACTAAAAAATTTTAATTTTAAATGTTTGCACAATGATGAATAGGCTACCTTCAAATGAGACTATGCACAAATGTTGGTTTGTTTGAACTTGGGCGATTGCTTTTTATCTACTTTAAAAAAATATCTTACATAAATTAAATCTTTCAGCATCCAAGTGACTTTTGACAGTCTATATCCTCTCTCTTTCTGAGTACGAATAGATCGTCAATAAACACTACGATTGTATACTGATAGTTATTTTAAGAAACAATAATCCCTAGAACAAAAGTACATTAGAACCCTTCTAATACGACCTTGAATGGTCCGTCACTCAGGTTGGTCCGACGATGCTCAGGCTCGCGAGCCTGTGCCGACTTGTCATTGATGGGACATCTGTCTAGCCGTTTTTTTTTTCGGTTTATAATGCTTCCGCTCTTTGGCTTCCAAAGGCTACTCATATCTCGTGTGATGTTTATCGTTATAAGCGATAATGTACAATAACAGGTACAATATTTGAATTGCTCAACAAGTATCCAGTAAAGACCGATAAATATCCAAACTTTTGGATGGACAGTATAAAATGAGCTAAAATGATCATTAAAACTGAAAGACAAAAACAAATCGTTCCATCTCAGCAACAAGGAACATCTTTGATCGAACAAAAGTGTTAAAGCAGGTGACGAAATTACGCAATACATAACCTATTGGAATGAAACAACGTCATTGTTTGATCCAAATATGTGGTGTGATTATTCGATTTGTCAACTACCGTATTTACTCCAGTAACCAAAGTTCAACAAGATATTGTATTTTAAAATACGATATCTAATAAAATAAAATATAATATTGCCATTGATAGCTACGCCGAGTATCTAATTGCAGTTTTTTATTATTCCTCATAAAATATAATTTCAGCAATGACAAATTTTGAAATGTTTATCTGATATTTATTAAAAAGCTCAATAATCATAATAACTCATTAAACAATGGTATTTGTATGAAAAATAATCCTCATTTTGATCGTCAACCATTCGTTTAATATTTTGATACAACAGACTATTTTTTGTTATCACATTCACAAATTCATCGCAAATGCATAATTTGGGCAATAATATATACAGTGTAGCCAAATTAACAACATTTATTTGACTTATTTTATCGTTCTAATGTTTCCATAACCAACCATTCCATAACCATTTTGCAGAACAGAATAGGCTATGTTTCTCTGTTTTCCTTTTAGAACTAAATTTTGTACACATTTTTCAGTTAATATATTGTTTAACTCTGTATAAAAACAACTTTTGTATTTTATTTGCTATAAATATTACATCTTTTGGATAATCCGGCTTTTTTTCCATTCCGACCACGGTCCTGGTCCTGAAGGTACCGGATTAGAGAGGTTCCACTGTACAAATAAAATATATTTCACTAGGCCTAAATTTTATATTAACTCTATGAATTCATATATTGTACAAATTTTATTTAACAGAAAACAATAATATGTGGAAAATATGCAGTTACCTTAATAGTTTCTGGATCATAAGGAGGAATTTTGGTTGAGATCTTCAAATTGGTTCGATTAAGCTGAGGCAGAGGATTTAAGAGAAGGTCGATAACATGATCTCGAGGTATGTCACACCCAGGATACTTAGCACTGGCAAAGACCTAAAAACATTTACAAAATACAAAAATAAAATAAATTTTAAAAAATAAATAAATAATGCCACTTATGTCAAACTCCCAATAATACCATTCCTAACAGAAGTTCTGACAAATGTGGCGAAAGTTTTCATTGACTATATGTGACCAAAACTGTAATTTTTGATGCTATCAACCGAGTATCCATGCTAATCATCAACAGTGTTATTAATAACTTAGTAATAAAAAATTAAAAATCATCAATAAAAAATTAATACAGCATATTTTAATCTATTCAAAGGTGTATTGTACATTTATGAATTAGTTCATTACCATTTAAAAATTTTAGTTTTCCACTGGTTTTTGGTGAAAAAGTTTTCTAACTTGCTCCCTAATTTTGCAGAATTTGACTTGTGTTGTACAAGTTTACACATAGCCTACGTAAGGAAGTGCAACATCATTAGTTCCATACTTGTTGTCATTCAAGCCTGAAATCATCGGGTTTTTGTATGATTTTACATTAGGTTGTATGTATATGGGATCAATTTAAAATAATTTTTCATTAACTTAATTTATAGGTTACTCAAAAACATCTTTATTATTGATTATTAATAGAGATTAACATCAAGGATTTACGTATTAACATGCCTTATCAATGTAAGATGATCAAATTACTATTAAACACTAAAATACATCTAATTAGATGGTTATGGCACTCATTTAAAGTTTTATTTTCACAAACAGAGGCTATAAGAGAACTTTCATGGGACCCCACCTTAGTTGCTTTATTTGTTCCAGCCAGCTTATCCATTTTTCTATGAATGATCTTACTTCTTTCCTGAAGTTTTGCAAGTTGGTTCTTCTGTTTTTCCACAGATGATTTTATATGTTGAAAAATTCCACATGATACCTTTTCCAAATAGTCTAAGGCTAACGTAATCTGTATTACTGTCTCCTCTTGCCGTAATCCTTGATGAATGATGGGCACCTCAGCATAGGGAATGTGACTCATATTAAAACTGAAACAATCCTTAAAACTTCACATTGGAGTTCTTACTAGTTAATACGTTAACTTAATACTACATAAAATCTCTGTTGAGTACTTATGACTACTAAGTACAAAGAGGGGGGAGAGGGAATATACTTTTTAAATGTTACCACTTAATTTACATATCACACAAAAAATCAAAAACTTAGCAACCTCTAGCTGAAACACCTTTAGAGATCATCCACCCCTGTTAGATAAATAGAAGGATTGACACAGGAGAAAGTGTGAAGAAAGTACATCAAATGATTTAAGTGTGGTCGATCGGGTGGAAGGTGAGAACTGAAATTAATACACCAGAATTGGGACCGAACCCTGTTTGGATAACCAAGTTGTTCGGATTATACGGAAATTTTGTGTAAAGTTGCATTAAAATAAAATCCATTATTTTAGACCCGAACTGTGTATTTAGACCAATTATTTTTCGTCTTATCACAGTTCACATATAGGTTTTTCCACTACATGTTTTGCATGAACGGCATCAAGTGTTCCTGCAGAGACTATTCTATTCATTATGGACTCATCATTAGAAATATAAAACACTTCGAACACATTGAAATAAAAAAATGAACAATAATAAAACAGTGCCGTCTGCAGGCCTACTTTTTACGAGATCGTGGTCATTGCTGGAGATGAACTCAAATGTTTGAAAAATAGTTCGCCGAAAAGGGATGATAAAGTAGCAGACTGTGAGAATCAAATCTATTTTGATGAACTGTGAGTGTAGCTAGACAATGCCCTAAACTATCTCGAGCAACAGTGTACTGGTACATCCACTTATGAGACGATGGCACAACTTTGCACTGGCTAACAGGATTTCTTACTTCTAAGACAATAACTGAATTCTTATATTCCAAAAAGTAATTTATTGTATTTAATTAACATTGTGAACATAGTAATGTATATTTAGTGATACCGTGCTGAAGATTTAAAGTGTTATAACACAGATTACATTGCTTTGTTTTTAATTTAAACTCAGTAACCATTTTCCCCATCAGATTGTTCAAATTGGCCGGATGTTTAGATTACCATGGTTCGGATTACTGAGACTTTGGTGTACTCCAAAAAAATTATATTTCATATCCTCCATTTAGTTAAATATTTCAATACTTTGAGACCCCAGAAGTCCACCAAGTATCAAATTATAAAGGGTTTACTGTATCAGCAAGACTATAGATCCATGTCAGTCCCATCAAGTAGGTAACAGGTGGGTATCATTTTCAATTATATTTTTGCATTATTCAAAATTCAACCATCAATTCCAGAGTTACAGACGTAAGCTGCTTTGTCTATGATTTTTTTAGATTTCCACTCGCAGCTTAACCAATGAGGATGCCACATCAAGGCAACTATGAAACATTTAGCACATAGTACAGAGACTAAAAACTAATCAATATTGACTAGAAATTTTTGAAGTGATTTAATACAATAACAGTTTAATACTTGCATTTGAAATGTCTTTGGCATATGGGAAGGGATTGATATTTTCCATATTCACCTTTAATGAATGGGTCAAATTTAGATTAGAAAATAAAGTTACTTTTCTTGCACAGCCCTAGACTAAAATAACAAACAGGCCCAGGGCTCAAACAAAATGTTAATGCTAGGCACACAAATAAAGATTTTAAACTTCAATGTAGGATTATTAAATATCAAAAAGTATTATGATGCAAGAATAGTATTTTATATCAATGCTTATTTTAGTATAGCAGGTATTCCAAAGGACAAGATAGTATGTTACTAAGTATATATTATTACTACAATGTACTTGGAAATAGGAATTCTTCAAGAAAACAATTATAAATAACCTGATGTCTGTATTTTTATACATTTGCATTTCTTATACTGAACTTTATTTCCTTAATTTTCATAACTGATACATTCAATGTTTAGTTTGATGTAAATTTTTTAGGATAACCTATTATCAAAATAGGTATACTCTATTTAAATAAGAACCTTTTGGGTTGAAAACATTATATTTTTAGACTAATTTTTTTAGTTCAATAGTTTAAATTGGTAATGAGCGTTTCTTAATCGTTGGATACAATTTTAGAAAGGTAAACATATTTACTTACTAGAACTAGGTAATGTTACTTTTATTTTGACATAGCACTACAAACTACAAACTAACCAAACTTAATAAATAGTGGTCTGTCTGTATTGTGTTTTGGCAACGGCAAGCTCAGCTCAGCTTATGTAATTTCAAAGTACACTCTTTTTTTATTAATATTCTCATCTAAATTTTGTGAACATCCCGGGGATCGAACCCGTTACCTCTTGCACCGAAGTCCAAAACGCTAACCATTAGGCTAGCAGATGACCTGAGAGGTAGGATGGTAGGTACTAATAACCCAGAATTCATTTATATGAATACCTAAAATACTTCTATATCGTTCTATAAAATAATTGTAAAACACACTGAAACAGACATAAAACAGAATTGAAATGAATAAATTATGACCCGTGTAAGAATTTTAAAATGGGTTTTAATTCATGTTGTCTCAAATTTAGGCAGATTAAAGCTCGTCGATCATGACTGTATTCATAAATTGGTGTTTTCATCAAATGTTGCAATAGAAAGCACTACATGATCCTATTCATATTCAACATGAAAAATGATTAGAAAATCCATATAATCAAATAATTATATTAATTTTGTCAAAAAAACATTTTAGTACTTTATAACAGAGGAATGTAAAATTATACTATATGTTTATAAAGTTTTTACGGATAGTAGAGTTTACTACTTTACAATCCTCTAATCTGTTAATCTCTGTTTGTAGTTTAGTCAATGATCATTTTATACAGCGTCGATTTTCATTAAAATATGAATTTAAGTTGGTTCTAATTAACCCCTATTTCTAAATATACCCTATGCCTGGGGATGTTTTTACAAGATGGTGAATAGTAAATTACTAAATAACTAAGATGGTGAGGTAAAAAATTTTCAATTGAAAATACGTCCAGAATAACAATTTCTACTCATTACATTTTTGACTAATTTTAAGCAACTTTTTATCCTTTGAAGTTTCTCTGAAAAAATACTTTTGGATTTATTCACGAGTGAATTAGTTGGGTTTCAGGCTAAAACACACGTTTTAGATTGTTTTCTGCGAATAACTTTGGAAATATGCACAAAAATTCTGTTGATACTAAAATCATCGTGGGACCAATTTCGCTATCCATCGGTCTCGCAATTCGGATTCCCAAGTCTTTTGCCTATGCTCAGTCGGTGTTGCATTTACGTTCACGGAGGTTAATGGTCGTCCTGTCCGTCTCGAATTTCTGGCGATGAATTTTCTGGCGCTCGTGTGCCAAAAGATGGATGGGGACCCCGGCAATTACGAAAGCAGTCGGTTCAGAGACAGTGCGATATGCGGAAGCGACTCACACTGATTCGGCTCGGTTGACTCCACTGTAGTACTACTGTACTGAACTGTTACGAATCCACCCAATCTTCAACAAGTAACTTCCATTTCGGTAGGTAACCGAACTCATAGAAAAATTTATTGTGAGTCTGTAAACAAACCGGAAAACCAGATTATATAATAGACGATATTTTTCATTATAAATTAATAATACAGCAATAAAAGCACACCACCCAACACATTTGGTTAAAAGTGTGTATAATTATACAGTTTCAGAGAATGTTTGCGTTTTGGTAGAATACGCTTTAGGTTTTTGGTAACACTGTTCGTGTTCATCCAACTTTCATACTGCATACTGCATGGTGTCGTATGTAGATTTATAAACAAGGCTTTAAATGTTTTCACGGTTAGTCATGGGAGGTGTGATAAATTATAACGTTTTAGGATATTCATCTTTATAGTAATGGATCGAATTCGAAATGAAAGAGAACACGGATAGGACCCCTTTAAAAACAATACTCACGAATGTTCTTAACCACATAGACACACTTGAAAACCAACGGAATCCTGAAAAGTCATATGAAGCAGAATTTCAGGTAAACTTAGTTTTTACACAATTAGGTTTTAAGATAAATATTTTTATCAACTAATTATCGTGGTATTTAATTGAATATAAATGATTTTCTTTATGTTTAAATTTTAAAACTCTTCCTAACCTAACCTACAAATAAGTTTGTCAAATCTAATAGATGGGATCTCTTCTACTCATTTTTCAATGGTACTGAAATTTCTTTGATGGTTTAAAAGTATTATTAACATACTTGATATGTCTAATCATGTTAAGATTTTGGTGATTGTGGATTGTACCAAGACAATTTGATTAATACAGGTTAGTGGTTTTCACCCTGGTTTAGGTTCAACCTGCCAATCCTGGTCGGTTGGCAGGACTGAGCCCTCAGTGAGACGTTTGAATCTTAGTTGGTTGGACTAAATTTTCTGTTTTTACAGTGGTTTTTTATAAATTTGACAAATTAGAGCTCATTAAATAATTGTGCGAACAATTTTTCTGAGATAAAATATAAAGGCACTGATTAAGACAAATGTAAATCAATTTTAGTCGCTATATGCGGTGACCAGCCAAGTGAACGGCAGCGAACAGCTCCCATTCACAAGCATATTTGAGTGAAACCCAAGATAAAGTATTAAATTTAATCAGTGTAGATTACAATAAAGTGCTTCATAAACAGTAAATCATGCGCTAGGAAATTTATGATCAATTTATTCGTAGTCAATTTTAAGCTCCAAAATGGTGGCATTTTAAAAATAACTTCAACTTAGGATTAGGAACTTAGGAGGACCAGTAATTAGACAGTTTCTTTTTAATATACCCAATTTCGTCTGCTTTTGTCTAAAAAAATTTCATGTGTTTCTAAAATATCACTGGGTTTTTGATACGGACGACAAATGCAGAGCTCCAAGTGAAGTGTAGTACACCAAAACCTCGTTCATCCGGTTTTGATGGGACCAGGGTCATTGCGGATAAGCAAATTTTCGGATAAATCGTTTTACCGGTTTTTGGGAGAAAATGCTAAATAAATGCTTTCAGCTATGTTATACCGTACCCGTTAAACGGAAGAGCATTGCAGTTGCGTTTCTTTGATGACAGTGTTTATACAGCATTTACATAAAAAAATTGTTTTTGTAAATTTGTCTTTAATTATATTTTGTATCAATCATATTGGTGTTAACATGTTTCAACAAATTGAAGTGTAAACTAAAAAGAAATAGTTAGCTCTTTTTTCGGCTGACCGTTCATGGTATGGTCATCCGAAACACTGCACAGTGCAGTGTCGAATACAGTCCGCGCCACCAAAACTGCCGCACTGTTCAGGCTGTCGCAAATCACACTGTACTTTTCCTGCAACATTTTTCATTTTTCTCTCAGAACCATTTCGGATAAACTAGAATATTGGATATGCGGACAAACAAGGTTTTAGAGTATATGGACACGTTAACACATACAGACGTTCCCAAAACCAAGCACCAGTGCAGCCAATCTCCCGCACTCATTTTTGCCAGACTTGTTCACTTGATCACAATGTCTTGTGTTGTGTTTTATGAAGGAAACAAACATTGAAATGTTAATTTGTAAAATCAAGAGAGAAGCAATTTGGAATACTTCTTCTCAAACTTAAAGGGGCTGAATACTGAAAAAGAACCAGTGGTCAGAGCTATGATCTATGTTTGGTTGTAATTTTGAAGATCAAACTATTTTGGTAGCACTAACACCCCCACCCTTAATCCTTTGCAAATGTATGACAGAAAATTCAAGACTCATGACGAAAATTGAAACACACTATACAAAATTTACTCTGTGTTTTTTTATCATCCGTTCAAAAATGCATGCATGAAAGGGCTGTTACCCGGAGTGGAGGGAAAGGAATCAGGGTAGGTCTGGACTTCCTGGTGGAGGCCGCCCTTCTTCCAGCCAGCCGCTTTATACTGTAAGAGTAACTTTGAATAAAACCATCCTCAATACTTTAAAAACATAAAGATTTCTGAAAGGACAAATTTTAGGATTACCTAAGAAAAATAGTCCAAGCATGGTCAAATCTATCTTTGCCAATTTATTACTCGAACAAAGTGTTTTTGAAGTGTAACTACAGGATATAGTGTTGATGCATACACATCACCCCAACAGAAAAACCCATAGCTTATTCAAGAATCCCCTTGTGCATGGTAGATGTAACAGAGAACTAAATGGGATATATAGGTGGCGAAGCACGTGAAATTTGTGAAGACTAAGAAAAAGCTCTTTCTTTAGTTTGTTTTTTAGTTTTATTTAACTGGTTAAAAATAATAAATCCTTGACGTAACTCATCCTCTGCATATATAGGTTAATATTATATTATATACATAATTTACACTCAGTTAGACATATGTTTAGTTACATAACTAATTGGTTTAAAGTTAATATACTTAGGTTTATCATGGTAAGGATAATATTGGGTGACCTTACCTATTACTTTATAGATGTATTATAAAACATTTAATGAACATGAATTAGTTAAAATTATTAGACTCTAGGTGGATGTCACAAAATAGGCTTAGGCCTACACAGGAGGAACTCATCCCAATAGCTTTAAGGACCATTATAGATGCCATCAACAGCTTCAAAAGTACAGATACAACAGAATAGTCCTATTGAATAAATATAAAAATAGGCATTTTTGAGACCAAATACTTAATGGGCTAAGTTCATCTGGTATATGCCCTAACAATATCCGAAATTAGTATGTCCGTAGGCACTATTCATTCTTAAAATTTTAAAAATGGTAGGCCTATCAACAATTACTCATTTCTTTTGTTACATATTTGTTAATATTCACAAAACCACATTTAAGTGGTTTCGCGACTGTGTAGTTGGCTTAGGGATTTGTAACTATAAGACATTTTGGAAGCTATGCCTATGGAAGCTATGTGTTTTGAGGCATAGACGCCTCAAAACACTGTGATTCCCAGGCCTGAAAACCATTTTGATGAGTTGACAATAATTATAGCTTAGTTAGACAGATAAACAGACTTAAAATCCTAACCATCACCTTACACCTTCATCAATACAAAGTTTTTTTTTTAATTGATACGGGACTAGAAATACAAATGCTGTAAAATAATTGATTGATTCGGTAAACAGATCTGCTTAAAACAATAATTTAACAGGTTTCAAACATGATCAGTAATTAACTAACTACCCATACCTATGCAGAGTTTTTTTTTAAAAGATTAGAAGGTATAAGTTTCAAAGTATATTTTGGGTTAATTAAAAAAAAAAAAACTAAAAAAGGCTAACATAGTGAAATTCTAAAGCTGCATCTCGACTTTGCTGAATGGCATAGATCAGCATTACCACTCAGCGTCCTTTGATCCAGACCCACAATCGACACTTGGCTTTTGCACAAGCCGACAATCATAAATATATAATTAATTTAATTGCCCTCTTTTTTAGTAAAAGAATGAGGTATAAGTATGTGACTGGGACCGTGGTGTGTTCTTTAATCCATAGATACCGGTGATGAATTATGGAAAAACAAAATTTCACAGCTGCACGTTGTTCACTTAAACTTGCCATCATAAAAAAACGAAGCAACAGTGAAACAGCTACAGCAAAAAATGACGCTACAGACGAACAGAATGTGCTAGCTCAACGACCCGCACAGGACTGAACTGGCAAAGAGTTGCTCTAGACACGCCCTAGTGGCGTGCACCCGTACTATCAAAGCTCTGTCCTCGGCAGACAAATTCCGGTTACTTTTGGGTACCCCCTCGTACATAGTCCAGCATGTTTGCAGCATGGTCCACTAGTGGTACGACGATCCTCCCACTTAAGGCCCGACACACCAATTAACATTGTATTTTTGCTTGTGGTTCATTTGTGTCTATTTATAATAGCTAATATATCACATATTTAAGTAGGGTTTGTTTATTCATATAATCAATTTAATTATATAATATTTATTGGCTTTTCTTACATACCGAAAGACATTGGCTTAGTCTTACATTGACAATTTTTCAGGAATTGAAGTTGTTTAGTGAGTCAATTAAAGGAACCAAACAGTATTCCTGCTCTGAAGGAGAAAAAGAAGTCAATCGTAAGAAGAATCGATACAAAGACATTTTACCTTGTAAGTGACCATGTTACCTTTGTAGAGCGATAATAATATAGAATTGGAACACACTTTGTTATGTAGATTAAATTATATCAATAGTTGACAGGGTTGGGCAGCAGTTAACTTGTAATGAAGTGTGTTATTTAGCATTCATGACGCAAAGGGTCAAAATTGATTGTCAAATCCATTGTTGGCCATTATGCAAGTACACCAGAGTCCTGGTAATCTGAACTTCCGGCTAATCTTAACTACCTGATGGGGAAAAAGGTTACTGAGTTAAAACTAAAAACGAAGCAATGTAAGCTCAATTATAACACTTTAATCTAAGCACGGTTTCACTAACTATACATTAATAAGTACACAATTTGAATAATATACAATAACTTACTTTTTGGAACATAATAATTCAGTTATCGTCTTTTGATGTAAGACGTAACAAAGAAATCTCGTTAGCCAATGCAAAGTTACACCATCGTCTTATAACATAAATATCAAGCAAGATGTAGCAATATACTGTTGCTTGAAGGTGATGTCTAGCTACACTCACAGTTATCACAATAGATTTGACTCTCATGGTCCAAATCTTTCTCATTGCTTTTCGGCATACTACTTTTCAAACATTTGAGTTCATCTTCATTCTTCAGTAATGACCGCCTACAAAAAAGTAGGCCTACAGATGACACTGTTTTATCATTGTTCGTTTTTATGTGTCAATTTGTGTGTCATGTTTCATATTTCTAATGACGAGTACATAATGGATAGATCGTCTCTGCAGTAATACTTGATGCCGTTCAAGCAAAACATGTATTGGAGGACAAACCTATATGTGAACTGTAATAAGACTGTTCTTAGTATTCAGTGTTATTAGTATTTGTTTGTGTATCAGTTAATTGGTCTTAATACACTGTTTGAGCCTAAAATAATGGATTTTATTCGTACTGTACTTTTAATGCAACTTTACACTGCGCTTGATGATAATCCGAACAGGTTTACCGAGACTCTGGTGTATTTGGGAGAGATCTTAAAAAATGTATAAATTAGTACACAGCAAACACATATTATATATCAATTTGTTCAAAAAGAAATTACCTATAAGAAAATTATATCTTCATTGTTTACTTACAAAAATGTTCAATAGGGGTTCTGTGAATCATAAACACAAATTATTTTCCTGTTTGACTTCACTGTGTGCCACTATAGTAAAATATAACTCCTATCAAAATCCAAGGACAGCTAAAACTGTCTAAATTTAATTCCCTTTTGTACGGTTCATGACACTTGTAGGTTTTATCAGAAGTTAAAAATGTATGGGGATAAATAAGTGGAAAGAACAAAGTAGTTGTTTCGTAAAATGCTACACAATTTGGCATAATGTAGAAATATCCAGAAACCACTTCAACAATAGCTGAAACTGTTCCAAGTTTCATACATGAAACTATAATAATAATAATAATCCTTTATTTCCAAAAACAATTACACATTAACAGCAAAAACTTGTATACCTGTATACTAGAAATTAGTTCCCCACATGGGTCTAAGCCTGTATGTGGGGAACGAGTCCTTAAACTGCCGCCTGTAACAATTCTTAAAACCTGAGACTATAAAAATACCCCCGTCGCAGCAGACCTGCGTACTCAGCGAATTTCCAAATCAATAATATAATAATAATAATATATGACAAGTTTGGTCAAAATCTGTTGATAAAGAATGAGAATTATTTGCCTATTTTCCATAAGATTAAAATGGGAAAGAGTGAGTAGGTTTGCTGCTGTGAGGAACACTGAAAGTAGCCATTTATACCATCAAAAATTTTATTTTTAACATTTATACCAACTCTCATCAACATCTGTCCATGAATAAAGGAGTTTGCCTAATCTCCATATGATTAACATGGGAAAAGAGTATGCAGGTTTGCTGCCATGATAAACACATAAACTATGATTTTTTAGCACAAATGTATGGATCTCAACCACATGAAGCTAAATATCAAGTTTCATCCAAAAATATTAGATAATAAGTGAAAAATTAATTTTTCCTAATCCTCCATAAGATTAACATTGGAGCCTCAAAATACAACGTACTGTGTTTAGACTTTTTTATATCTCGGTAACCGTTGAAGATAGAGAAAAACTTTAAGGAACTTAATTGTGTAGTTTTTTAATCTGATTCCAATGGTGGAATATAAAATCAGAAATTTTTAAAAATTACATGTGAAAAACGCAAAAAACCCCATTTTGGGGTACAAAACCCCCCCAAACTACCCGTTCCCATTGACCGATATGTCTGGTTTACGAACTCGTCCGAGCATTTGTAGGAATACACGTCTCTACCAAATTTGGTCTCGATCGGACCATTTTTACGAGAGTTATCGTGTTCACAGACACACATATATATATATATATATATATACATATATATATATATATATATATATAAAAATTTTAACGACTATTGTTTTTGGTCTCTGGGCACCTAAAGAAGAAAAAATAACATGGTCTCGGGCTTAACTCTTGCCATGAGACCTACGGTAATAGCTTCTTCCCTATGGGAAATTCGCTAATAAATAAGTAATAACTAAAAATAATAAACTAATTTATGTTAACAAAAAAAAAAGAAAAAAAACTAGAGGGATACATTAAATTACATAGGTCACGTCACCAATCCTGACCAATAGAAACATCAACATATCACACAATAAGATGCTATCTCTCTATCCGAGCACCTTGGGTTTTGCTTTTTTTTGGGGACTAAAATTTAATGTAACCAACTCACCATATTTGAGATATGGTAGAGAGAATAAGTATTTGTTGTTTTACATATTTCATAACAAATGATACTAATTATAAATTATGGTAGCAATCATACAAATTATTCTAATTAAATATTAAACAATACTCTTAGCTTGGACTTTCTTTATTTCTTCTGGATCTTTCAGTTTACATAAATCCTTGTAGAGCCCAAAGTTAATGACTCATAAAACTTATGTGATTTCATCCTCTTAACCTTTTGAGTGCCGATTCGAGACGAGCCATTACTCTAGCTTAAGTGCCGAGCGTCGAGCAGATCGAGGCGGTCATACCCACGCGAGAAATGCCGGCATCTAGCTCCGAGACTCAGAAAATCACTGTTTATAGTATGTAGCAGTTATTGTAACTGACTTAAATTACACCAAAGGCTTCAGAAAGAAATGGGCTTTATTTTTATGCATCTTACTCTATGGCGGAATGCTTTCTGAGATCGCGATAAATCATAAACAATCCCGCAACAACTGCAACGACCAATAACAAAAGACGGCTCATTTATATAACAACATTTTAATGTTTACTCCTAATTTATTGTTATCTCTAACACCTTATCAAATAGTGCCTATTGTAAAGACTAATTTATAATCTATAGTTTACAATTGACATGGTTGCTATGTAACGCTAAAAACTACCAAAAACGCAATTTTTGTCAATTATGCTTATTTGCTAATTTTTTTCTTAGTTAAAAAAGGAATAAGATTATGTTTTATACATGATTTCTACTCAACTTTTATTGCTCTTTAAGATTATAATGCACCTAAGAAGCAAATATTAGTTAAAAAAAAGTTTTATTACTTCAAATTTGTATTTTTTTATTAAGAAAAGTTGACACTTTTTTCTTTTTTTCCTTCAAATTTTTGTACTCATATACATTTATCCTAAGTAAAACAGAACAAAGAAATATTAATAAATAAAATTTTTATTATTATTTTACGAAACGCTTCTGTTTTTTAGGAAAAAGGGACGGCATTTTTAGCAGATCCACCGTACCTAGTGCTGGTAGTTTTAGCGAATCTCGGATCGAGACGCTCAGCACTCAGAAGGTTAAAGTCAGACGATTGGGACTCCCAAGTCTGGGTATTTTTTATTCATTTACATCCTGCTCTTGTGCAGGCCTAATTTCAACCACTTCTGGTAAATTTTCACCATCACTAGTTTCTATAGGAACCTCATTCCTTCTAGAGCTAGTGCCAGGGACAGGAGTTTCATAAATTTTTATATTTTGACTAATCGGTACACTGAGTGTATCTCCTCGGGACGCCAGAACACATGTTTAGTTTGCAAATTTATTTCACTCAAATCACTTTCCCTATCTATTTCACTGTCACGTTCACTCTCGCTCTCTGTATCATTGGGAAAATCACTGAGGCTACCAACATCAAAATATTCATGTATTTCACAATCAGTTAGTCGTCTCCGGTGCGCCATGGCGCAATGGTTACTAACACAGGCCAGCTGAGAACAAAGAAACTCTTAAAATAAATATATTTCAGTGATGCAGTCTGCTAGGGGGCAAAACGAAATACCCCAGAGACAGCCTAGCCTTTCCCGAATGTAACCCACCTAAGAATGAAGTGTTCCGACTTCCCCGATGTAGAAAGAGTCCCAATTTTAAATCATGATATCAGAACGCACCGGTGTGTTTGTGGACTATTAGCAGGACTGCACCATGGACACACCGGTGCGTTCATGGTTTAAGAGGGTAATGACTGGAAATAATTAAAGATTGTGCGTCATTTTATAGTTGACATAAGCAGAGTGGTGCTCAACGAGTATGCAGGTGTGCCAGGAAGTGACTACATCAATGCCAACTACATCCGGGGAGCTAGTGGCTCACCAGCCTACATCGCCAGCCAGGGTCCTTTGCCCAACACAGTCAATGATTTTTGGAGGATGGTTGTGCAGTGCGAGGTCCAGGTCATTGTCATGGCATGCAATGAAGAAGAAGCAGGCAAGGTGTGCAAAATCATTAAGTTGAAAATGTTTTAATCAGACTAGAGCAATAATTAAACGCTCCGTCTAATGCTTATGATATCCCTCAGTGATGGGCAGGTTAACGTCCCTCCTCAATTCTTCCTACTTCTCCCTCTTCCTGCGGCGGATAGCTCTCTTCAGGGCAATTCTTGCCTCCCGGAATTCCAGAGCAGCTGGAGCAGCAGCATCGAAGCCTCTCCTCCTGGCTCTGACCAACCTCCGTCTGCAGCGAAGACACGCTCTTCTCAATGTCGCGATCTCGTTCGTCCACCAATACACTGGCTTTCGTGCCGAACGAGATGTGTTCTTCCTTGGCATGGAAGAATCACAGGCATGGTGAATGAAGTGCATGGTTGCCTCAGCCAACCATGGTGTTGGCTGAAGCCTACAGCTTGGAACTGGTGAAAAAGTACAGTAATAACTTTTTTTCTTGCTAAAAGTGATTGTATATGCAGTTAAAGGGTATATAATAAGTAACAGGGCAAAGAAATCAAAACATATAATTCATGAAGTTACTGTTAATTCTTTCACGCTAATAGTGACGCATAGTCGTAGTGAACAAGGTTCGATTTGTTCAGACTGGAGGGCCTCAGGCGTGGACCGTTCTGCCCGACGGGAATGTGTAAACCCCTAAGTAATTTCAAATGCTCAGCAATTCTAGATGACAAACACGGTCAAATTCCTTGCATATTTCCATAAAGTTGTTTAGATCCATCCTTTGAAGTTAAACATATAAATACAATACAATGTATCAGTGTGGTTGGTGTAAAAACGTACTGAAAAAAATCTTATTCTTGTTGATCCAGCACAAATGTGAGAACTATTGGGTGGAAGATGAGGGTGAGGAAAAACAATTTGGAATGGTCACCCTTCGTCTTCTCAAGGCTAGCACGGTGTGTCCAGACTTCTCAGTGCGCACCATGCGCCTCAAGTACACCAACACACAGTCTAATACAGGTACAACTGCTTAATGTAACTACAGGTTTTCAGAAACTTTCAGGGAAGGATCAGTCTGAATGTAATAAGCCTAAGAAAATCTTTATGAACATTTTGCATTGTTACATTATCTAATTATTTTTATCTTGTGGCAATAAATTTTTGTTTACAGCCACCATTTCCAATGATAAGTAGGTAGCAGTATAAGTAGGTAGGTGGTCTTTGATGCTGACCTAAAAGTTGGGAACCGTGAGCTACAATTTAAGAGATTGAGATACAAGTTTTCAGATTTTCCCTAGGTTTTAAAAATTTGAGATCACAGACATTTATTACCACATGTCATGCTAGAAATTTTAAGCCACATAACTGATAATTCTTGTAGGACTATTAGCTACTCAAAGTCTAATAGATCTAGACTGAGGAATGTGGAATTGCCCGGGGTCCCAGGTTCAAATTCCCCCAATCACTAAGTTTTTTTTATATAATTTAGTGTCACAACCAACTAGGTCTAGCATGAAGTAATATGTAAAACAGTTACAGGGTAACAGAGTACTGAGATGGGAAGTTGGGACTTTAAAAATACTATCAGAGTTGAAACAGTTTGAATGAATTAAATGTTAAAGATATAAAGTGGATGAATCCTAATAAATATACAATTGGAGAGTAGAAGGGTGGAAACTACTAGAATTAAATGAAAATGATGATTATGGTTATATATTAGATGTTGATTTAGGATACCCAATTGAATCACAGGATAACCATAAAGCTCTACGATTAGCTCCTAAATATTATAATAATAAGCTTTGCACAACATTATATGATAAGAAAGACTATGTGGTTCATTCAAGAAATCTAAAATATTATCCTCAAAAAGGATCAAAATTGAAAAAAAGTTAATAGAGTGATTGAATTTGATCAGGATGATAAAAAAAGTATATTGAATTGAATACAAAACTAAGGATACAATCAAAATCAGATTTACAAAATGATTTCCTTAGTTAATGAATAGTTTTTGGAAAAACAAAAGAAATTTCCTCATTTTCATCTAATTTATTTATTTTCTTTTTAAATTCTTTTAAACTATATAGAAATATATATCTTTTACCTCTTCAATTGTATAATTTCTTTGATCCATATCAAAATATTGATCTATTTGTGTTTCACCATCTTTAGTAAAAAGTAGGAATATACCCCTCTTTGTATTTTAGAGAATCAAGATAATATTAAAGAATATTTTGTAATGGGAAGACATACAAATATTTGATGTATTTATCTTTCACAATATTATTCAAAAGTAAGGACAAACTCCTTTGTTTATGGACAGGAATTGATATAAAACTTGGTATATAGTCAAAATAAAAAAATTATGTTATAAATGCCTACTTTCAGTGTTCCTCACAGCAGCAAACCTGCATACTCTTCCCCATGTTAATCTTATTGAGAATAGGCAAACTATTTTTATTGACAGATATTGATCAAACTTGTCATATAAGACTATTATCAAATTATTTTCTTGGAAACTCACTGAGTACTTACCCTGCAGCAGCAGCAGACCTGCTGTGACGGGGGTATTTTTATTTACGGGTGAATTATATACCTGGTATCCCACGAAAAGGTCCCTATTTTTGAGTTGGTGTGTCGGACATGCTACGGAGCTGGGACTCAACAGTCCTAACATACACATGTGCAAAAGAAATACCCCCGAGTATCAGTTAATTCTGACACATTAGGACAAAATAGCGGGATATTAAAGAAATAGTACCTTTTCATTAAAAAGTACTTTTATTTTCTTAAGTGTTACAACATAATTACTGAATTTTACAATGTTACTAAGCAATAAACAATGTTAGGGAATTAAATATATAAGTAACTCATAAATAAATTAAATCTATTTGACCCATAAACCTATTCAAACTGATGTCCATTGATCGCAATACACTGATAGCAACGAAATAGAAAACAGTGATACCTCGAGAGTGTTTCCGCAAAGCGTATGACTGTTTTCTATTTCGTTGGTATCAGTGCATTGCAATCGATGGACATCAGTTTGAATAAGGTTTATGGATGAAATAGATTTAATTTATTTATGAGTTACTTATATCTTTAATTCCCTATTGAAAATGTAGTATTAAAGGAAAGGTATTTACTATTTGTTTAATATAGTGCCTTTTTGTCCTAATGTGTCAGAAGTAACTAAGGGGTATTTCTTTTGCACATGTGTATGTTAGTACTGTTCAGTCACAGGTTCGTAGCGCGATGCACACGTCCGTCACACCAACTCAAAAATGAGGACCTCTTCGTGGGACACCCGGTACATGACATGTTGTGTTGGTGTAGAGGAGCGCACAGTGTGCCAGTTCCACTATTCAGCCTGGCCAGACCATGGTGTTCCCCCGCTGGTGAGACCTCTGCTGGACATGGTTAGGCTTGTCCGTGACACCCAGGCATCCGAGACACTGCCCGTGCTCATCCACTGCTCCGCAGGTTGTGGCCGCACTGGCACTATCTGCGCCATCGACTATGTATGGGGGCTGCTGCGAGCTGGGGTAAGATTTCTATCAATGCCAAAATTCCAAAATTCAAAATCCCCGTTTACATTATTAGCCCTGCTAGACGGGACTTTTTATTGCATGACTGACCCCTCATGCGGTACTGTTTTTCCAAGTTAGGTCCTAATCTTGTAATACTTTGCTAAAGTTTTTAAGTCTGGTTCTATAAATAGAACAGCAATATAATTTTTTTTTCTAAAATGTCTATAATTAACTACCCTGAAATAAAAATACAAACTAAAACATGTTGTTCCTTACACTAACATTCTTCAATCAGTCGAAGAATTACAATTCATCACTAATACTAAGTCCTAAAACATGTTTACTTTAATAACGTAATGTAACACATTAAATACCACAGTAAAACTGATAAATATTACAAGCAAAACAAGCTAAAGGCAATACATATTCAAAACAACTCCAACTAACAGAATAACAAAACTTCTACGAGTTTGTAAACTCTATCTCTCTAGCACACATTTATAAAAAACATTGTCCCACTCATAGAGAACACACTGGATACAATCCTGAGTCCAATGAGTTTGTAAAATCGCCACCAGACTTCACTACGTGACGGACTGTCGTTATGC
Organism: Nephotettix cincticeps; assembly: GCA_023375725.1. Classification (NCBI taxonomy): domain Eukaryota; kingdom Metazoa; phylum Arthropoda; class Insecta; order Hemiptera; family Cicadellidae; genus Nephotettix; species Nephotettix cincticeps. The sequence continues at coordinate 2,464,732 of CM041784.1, read as the reverse complement.
GTATTGACTACGGCAAACCTCATTCGAAGATTTTTTTTGCGTACGTAGTCACTTCGGCAAACCACGTTGAAGGTATAGTGATGGGACAACCGATTGAATTCAACAACCGACTGGTCAGTAGGTTGAGTTTTTTGTTCAGTCAGTTTTTTCTGTCGGATGTTCCACCGATTGAAACCAGTCTTTACTCATACACAACTACTTTTAGGCTATGATTGAAATCAGTCTTTACTCATACACAACTACTTTTTGGCTATGATTGAAATCAGTCTCTTCAACCTTCCGACTGGTTTCAATCTAGAATTGAATTCAGTCTCCACAACTCTCTTTTCTGGTTTCAGTACATGTATTTTATGGCTTTTTCAACTTTCATAATAAGTCAGAAATAAAATCTTATCATGAACATGTAATATTTCATGTTTAAATTAAGATTTAGTCTAATAAATAAAACTAGGTTTTATCCTACACAAGTACTTTCATTTTATAAATTACTAAACAAAATTTATGACACTTCACCAATCTTAATAAATGTAAATTTAAATTATACAAATTAAAAAAATTAAAGTCAGTAAATGTATCTAGTATATGAAAAAAATAAATAGCCTAAACGTAAACAATAATTATAGCTCGTTTGATTTGTGAATTGTTTTATATTTAAGACTGGCTTTTTCAGTCGGTTTAGACTGAATGTTTTCAGTCAGTTTAAAGACTGAATGTTTTCAGTTATAAAATCAATTATAATAGAATATTTTTTTATAGATCCAGATGTCTCGTCATTTCAAATCAAATCAATCAAATCAAATACTTTATTCCAGAATAAATGGACATACATATAAAATATACAACAATGTAAATAGCTAAATCTGGAAGACCCCACATAAGCAAAAGCCTGTGAGTAGGGTCTGAGTTCTTGTAGTTTAATATAATTAAAAAAAAATATATATATATATATAGTTTGTACATTCTTGCACTTATACATTCACTGCACTCTATCTTATTCTATTATTACATATATATCAACATAGACTCTAAAGAGCCACAGGGATGCGTCCATGAGAGAAAAATAATGAATTTAATTTCATTAAGTTCACAGAGAGCACACGCACACACTCATACACACACTCACACATACACACGCATACATACACACATACACACACACACACACACACACACACACGCACACACACAACACCGACCCACAACACTTCATATCAGTGCCGATATAAAGCTGACAGATACATATCTATCTGGTCTCTGCCAATCTCTACTAACCAATTATTTACTAGTAGTTTATATTGGTTCTTGCTATATAGGTGGGGGTTTTTTAGAGAATCTGGAATCCTGGAGAAAAGTAAACAGGCATTATAATAAGAGGATGTTTTATTTATAAATTTATTTATTTTTGGAAACCGGATACCAATATTAATGGCTGATCGAGTAGGATAGTTATGGCTGGATTCTGTGAAGATATGTTGCTTATTTTTAAAAATGTAACACAGTAAAGATCTTGCGTAAAGTTGTGCGATACTAAAAACCTTGAAGTCGTCAAACAGTTGCTCAGTTGGGTAGTGGCGTGGTTTTGATAAAGCGGATTTAATTATAGTTTTTTGGATAATTTCTAGTGGAGAGAGCAAACTTTTGTAACCCCCTCCCCAGGCCAAAATTCCATATTGCAAAATGGACTGGATGTAAGCAAAATAAATTGTTTTCAAAAGAGGGAGACTGAGAATTTTGGATAAGCTGTGAAAGATATAAACAAATTTCCTGAGCTTTTTCCTAACATAATTTATATGGCCTGTCCATTTCATACGGTTATCAAAAACAACACCTAAATATTTATACTCAGTCACACACCCAACACTTTCACACAATACACACCCATCCCTGGCGCCACAATTGTGCAGCCTCAACACAAGACTATCTGCTGGATCGTGATCTGCTCTTAGAGAAATAGGCATGCATTTAGTCTTTGAGAGATTTAATGTTAACTTGTTTTGGTCAAACCAGCGCTTGACAGTGAGCAGGCCAAGCTCAGCGCTCCTGTATGCATCCTCCCAGCTGTCGCCCGCGAATAGCAGAGCCGTGTCATCTGCATAGAGAAAGATTTGTCCGTCTTCTAAATTAGCCATGCCCAAGTTATTAACATAAATTAAAAATAATAGTGGTCCCAAAGTTGAGCCTTGAACAACTCCGTAATCAATATTTTTTGGAGAACTGTTTTGTCCCAAAATTGATACAATCTGTGTACGTTCTGAAAGATAACTCCTAAACCATTCATGAGCAGTTCCCCTGACCCCAATACAATATAATTTTTCTAAGAGGATATTTCTATCTACAGTGTCAAAGGCCTTAGCTAAGTCAATGAAAATCAGAAGAGGTTTTTTATTTGACCCAATTATATTGTGAATATTTTTAGTTAAATCAAATAGATCGTCATTTAAATTTTTGTCTTTACGAAAACCATATTGGTTACTAGTAAGAATGTTATTTAATAATAAGTAGTTTTCCAGTTGGTTTCGGACGCACTTCTCAAATAATTTAGATAGAACACTAGCCAATGTAATCGGTCGGTAGTTCACAAACTGGCACCTTGTTCCCCCCTTATAAATAGGGATTACTTTTCCCACCTTAAACGAGTCTGGAAAAATTCCAGTCACAAGGCTACGGTTTATAAGACGTAAAAGAGGTGTTTTTAAATGCAAAAAGTTACTTTTAATTATATTGGCAGGAATATTGTCGACACCGGGTGCTGAACCTCCTCTCAAGTCGTTGACAATGCGACACAGCTCCGCCTCATCCACAGGCGACATCCGGAAAAGTTTCCACCATAAAATCCTCGTCATTGAGTACCCGTTCCGTCACAGGTGGGACAGCACGTGCCAAGTCGGCTCCAACATTGACATAATAATCGTTAAACTTATTGGCTATTTCTATTACCTCATCACTCTCGGCATTATCACGAGTATCAAGAAAACTGTTGAGAGGAAAAGAGTTTTTCTTTTTATTTAATCCAGCAATATCAGAGATATTTTTCCAAAGTTGTTTGCTGTTTCCCTTAGAATCCGCAATCTGTCGCCGAAAATAATCCTCTTTGGATTTTTTTATTAACGCATTCAAAACGTTCCTATACCGTTTATAATCATTCAATAAGTTAGGATTGAAAGGTTGAGATTTTAATTTTTTACTAATTTTATCCCTTTTCCTTATCGATTTCAATAGGCCGGAAGTAATCCAGGGTTTAATTTTGAAATTTTTGGCAGTTTTGGTTTTAATTTTAGTAGATTGAAAAATAACGTCCTGTAATTGATTAACAAACAGAGCAACTGCAGCACTGATATCCTCGGTTTCCATTACATCAGACCAGTCGTATTCCGACAATTTATGCCTGACAATATCCAAATCTATAAAAGGGAACGTCATTTTTTTATCATCCACGCAGCTCCCATTATACTGTTTATCAATATGAATCATTACTACTGCAGTATAATGGTCTGTAATTTCAGTTTTAATGACAGCTGACTTTACTCTATTTATATTTTTTATATCTGTAAAAATGTGGTCAATACAACTTGTTGAATTATGAGTTACTCTGGTGGGTGTGTTTATACATGAAGTGAAACCTGCGCTGTAAATCGAGTCAAGATAATGCTGAGACTTAGAGTTAGTATTTTCTGGTAAAATACAACAGTTAATATCGCCGACAAGCCAACGATGCCCATTCCTAGGCCTATTATCAAGGTATGCGACCAAACCGTCAATGAAAGGTTCGAGGTCAGATGAGGGACTCCGATAAACAGCGAGCAGAGACAACCGGTCACCGCCAAACACTAGATCAACATTAATACATGTGGCGCCGTCCAAACATACTTCCTCAGAGCATACAACTAGAGACGTTTTTACATACACAATCACACCATCATTCTGATTTCTACCACACTCATTCATTGAAAATATATATTTCAGAAATAATTATTATAACTCTATTACTGAACATCAGGTTTAACTAGATGATGTATATGCTTTGACGTATGACAAGGGATGTATAAGCTGAATGTCAGTTTACCAGAAGACTTATAGTTGCTTGTGATTCTAGTCCAGTGGTTCCCAAGTAACAGTTTCCGGGGGACCCCCCAATTAAATAAATTTAACCATTGGGGACACCTGGCCCGAACCTGTACTAATAAGGGTTCCGAAAAAGAATGAGGGATTTCGAACGGCCGTTGTACTATTCAAGATAACTAAACGATTTAAACCGTCAATAGAAAAGACTCCCGCGAGCATTAGAGGAGCGTTGATTTTACGTCAAGTGCGCGACACACTTAAACATCCAAATTTATACATGCGCCTATTCCTGGCCTCAGGAGCATTTGACCCTTTGGATTTTCTTTTATACTAAAGAACATTGTCATGCTGAGAAAATTCGTGATTTGCAACATCTTCGTAATTTATGCGATCGCAACTTACACCAGAGATGCTTCACAACACTTGGCGAAAAATCGAATATCGCTTCGATGTATGCAGAGCAACAAAGGATGTATAAAACATATAGGTATGACTTAGTTATTTTCTCTTCTAGGGTTTAAATCGTTTAGTTATTTGAATAGTCCCAAGCAACGGCTGTTCGACCCTTCCTTTTTGGAAACAACCTGTATAAAATAAAAATAACCATTTGTTGCCTTAACCTTATCATTTATCATATAATATAATAACAAATAAGTTTATTCAACACATATTCCAACAGACAAAATGTATTGATTGGTCTTACAGTATTAGTAATTCAAATTTTTTTATCCTGCCAAAACAGAAAATTAAAATGGGGAATAAATTAGGTTCCCCTAGGCAAATTGCTTATCATAGGTTACCTTAAAATTTAGGCGCATATATCCGCATTGATAGCAACATTCGGGGAAATATCGACCTTCAACAATGTCAATAACCCGGCTTCAGTGTGAACTCAGTCTTTTATTGGGAAATTTGATCTGATTGCCACATTTTATGAGTGTTCTGCCACAATTTTTCGTTTCGTTTTCAAGACAGCCATTCCATGCTTTGATGATGCTTTCATGTTTTTGCTTTGTGCTCGATGCCACACTTTAGCTTTGCAATGTTAGCCAATAGCAGCACTCAATGTGTTAAGTATAGTATATTAATTGATGCCATTCTATAAAAGTACAGAATCACTAGCATTATTATACATAAAGATAAGTAATAATGAATAGACATTTTTGATTAATTGACTGATATTCTTTCTTGTAACGATCTGTAATCAGAAGCTAACCAAGGACTTCAGCTTGCTTTCGTTGGTCAGAGAGATGCGTAAGCAACGAATAGCCATGGTGCAGACTAAGGAACAGTACGTCTTGGTGCATCAAGCCGTACGGGAGCTGTTCAAAGAGCAACTACGAATGATCGACTCACATCCGTATGAGAATATTGACAGCAATGGCCTGCCTCGCATCAAGTGTCCTAGCCCAGAGCCCACTTATGACACCATCTCTTCAATACAAAATAATAAGTCTGATGGTAAGTAAGACTCTGTGGTTCATACCTTGAGTCACAAAATTCTTTATTCAATATGTCTACGAGAAGTGGTCGTGAAAGTCTCAGGGCTTGTAACAAGTTATTTTTTTTATTTTTTATTTTTATCTGGAATTTGGTTATTTTATTTATTTTTTTGGGATTTCAGTTATTTTTTTATTTTTTAAGGGTATTAGGTTTTAATTTAACGATTTTTGTAAGACTCATTAAACTTTTACAGGGTGGCCACTCAATCGGGAATAAGCCGGGAATCAATAGTCACCGGGTATAAGCCGGGAATACTGAAAATTTAGGATAAATACGGGAAAATTACTTTTTATTAAATTATTAAATTAATTTTTATATTAAGCTTAACCATTTTATTTTAATTTTAGCTTATATTTTAATCATACGAGTTCACGAAGTGTTATTTTTTGCCGCAAAACAAGAGAACACTGACAACTACACTCGGCAGGTTCTTTACGTGTACGTGCAACGTGGACACAAGACAATGGCGGAATAGTTCTGTTCTGGCTGATTGTTTTTTTGGCTATTTTTGTAAAGTAAAGATTTAGGTGCTCGGCTACTTTTTTTGGGTTGTTTATGACCTTCCTGTCATCTTCCTGTGTTCTCTACGATTGCGCGTCACTATTAGCTTGATATATTTAACGGTAACTTCATGAATGCTATGTTATGATTTATTTACCCTGTTACTTTTACCCAGTAACTGCGTGTATAATGACTTTTAGCAAGAAAAAAAATTAATACTGTACTTTTTTCTCAGTTCAGAATCAAGCTGGCTTAGAATGAAGATGGTACTGTTGCTTCATCAAGACTTATATTGTTTTCTATTTATTCCTTTATTTCACTTGGCACATCTACTTCTAGTTACCTGCAGTTATAAATAGTTAATGATATATGTTAAAAAAAATCATTACTGTATTCTCATCAATAAGTAAAATCGCTGAATGAATTGTGCGAACGAGACAATAATTTACTGTCAACACGGAACATTGGACACTAAATACGATGATTTAAAAAAAGACGCCAACACCATCTATTGGATGAGAAATGAACTGGCACACCTATCGGCAGAAAAAAGAACTACATTTAAATATAAGCAGGCAACGCACATTGTTTACTCATAACCACTTCGGACGCACAGTGCCCATCCTTAGACGTCTAGTCATCTGTCTAGCGAAATAAGCGGACATGCAATGTGCGTCCTTAGCCGGGAATGGGTTGAATATAAACTTGGAGTAGAATGATGACATTGACAGTTAAAGTAAGGTCAGCTAGTGCAGAAGCAAACAAAAGGTGTTGAATTGTCTCCTGAGTTGGAGGTTTTATGCTGTTGCAGCAAGTAGGTCACCATATATCAAGTGAGCTGATGGTTACAGCTGCGATGGTTACTACTATTGTTATTTGAACCAATAAGTTGTCTTTAATTTATTGAATTGAGGGATGCGGATGTTTTATGCTTTGAGTTTACTATACTGTGTCTCAGTAATTAAATATTTTTAGTCATTTTAAAAGAGCTTCTTTTTGGACTGTAACTGTTAATATTTTATAACGAGGATTATTGTAGTCTCTATGTTTTGGATATATCTACCTACACTTAGGATGTCCTGTCTGCTAAGTAAATATTTTTTAATAAAACATTATTGTTCTAGTGTTGGTCCTACACATTGATCACTGGGCTGTCACTGATGTGTTGGCACAGTGGAACTAGTCTTTATTTATTTTTTTTATTTTGAAAGTTGGTATCTTCTTAGTGAATAAAGCTTGCTGTTTCTTGCTCTTCAGTAATCAAGAAGTATTTTGTTGGATTAACCTCTGAAATCACTCAGAAATTTGGGAGCACTTTTAATGGGTTTGTTGGCAGGAAGCCATCGTTGATTTTTTATATGATAAGTGATGAAAATTTGTTGGTGAATATGTAGAATAGTAGAGAAAATACTTAGTTTTAAGATTTTTAATAAAACTCTTGTATCAACTAGCTCATTTTTTGTTTCAAAATTGAGGTTACTTACTTTGTGGACGACCCCCGTATGTATATACCAGTACAATTGGGAGGTTTTCACAGTAATATGAAATTAGAATGAAATAAACTGTTACAGAAAAACAGGACGAAAAAGAAAAAGAACAGGCACCGCCTTTGCCACAGAAGAAGAGACTGCATACTTTATCATCAAAGCAAGCAAAAGAAGTTGAAAATCAGAGTGAGAGGCAAAGATTGGTGGAGCAAGCTAGTTGGAGCAGTCCGCGGCCCCGCATCGCCACCCTACGCAGCTTGTTTGAGCGCCAGCACATGACACGAGACTCACGACAAGTTGCACGCAGTCATTCTCTGGGTTCAGTACGTCCTAAAACATCTACTTCTCAAGGTAAGTTTGTGAATTTAGTTTTATTTAAAACACTGAGTAATTTTCGCTGTTTAAAATATTACAAAAAAGTAAAATAAATAAGTAAAAAGTAAATACAAAAATATCAAGCAACAAAGGTTACACCCTCGGTATTTTATTTGTTTCTCAGTAGTTTTGTAAATTTTTTTATTGCTTTAAACATTTTTGTTTTTAGCTTTATACTGGCATACTCCAGATTTTCTACTAACCGTGTCATGTTCAAGGTCACCTGAGGACAGGATCAAATTTCAGATCCAGAAACGTCATGAAAATTTGTTTTGAATGCACAACACTCCTCTGAGCTGCTGTGCGGAAATGAGACAGCTTACGCACAGCATAAGAGTCAGGGCAATACTGAGTTTCAGGTCTATGTAGTGTCCTCTCTCCCGTTTTTATACACAGTAATCTATTTTTCCTACAACCGCGCGATAATAGGCACATTTCACACTGTTGGCAGAACATGTAAGCAGTTCTGCTTATAAGATATGATCTCATATCCACCCTAGGACAAATAAGTAACCGGTCAATCACATGCACAAAACACTCCAAATCTATATGAAACTAATCAATAGCGCTAAGTGCTCAGTCAGCTGATAGATGGTAGTCGTTCCTACAACACTAACTTCCGGTTTTGCACATTGAAATTGAGGTTACCAAAAGGCTAAAAGTTATGTTTTCCTATTGGTTAATTTTAAGCTGCATTGGCCATACCGCACGAGGAACAGGGGTTTCGGGCACCGCAGCAATTGTGTTAAAATGAACTTCGAAACAAAGTACGGTACATTAACATTTCAGACTTTTGTAAATTCACACAATCATGTCCAGAGAGTGGCTGTGCGATGTCAGAACCAAAGCTTTGTAGCCAAATTGTCAAGTACGTGAGTGTAATTGTCTGCTGCACTTGTCCGATATTTATTCGCTTCTTTCGGCAATAATATTTCATAACTAATATTAAATGTTTTCAGCAATATCTGAACTGATACGGGCTGGTACAAACTTAACTAGAACGTATGTGATCATAACCTAGATAAAGTTTATAGCGAAATTCTGACATTGAAAACTATAAACTAAAGAAAATAAAATATTGAATAGTGTATTGACTGACAGATTATTAAACAATAAACATAACACACACAGAGTAAAAACTGCATTTAACTGCAACCATAAAAATCAATCTATGGTTTTTAAAGACGTAGAACATTTTTGCTTGTTTCTACAAATTAAGTCTCGCTTGCCATTATGAAAAATGTTTGGCTACATACGGCACCAGCATTTCTTCTTCTGTATGCAAATCAGCAATCTTGTCTCCTAATCTGCCTCAGTGAAGGCAAGAGTTTTCAGTCTGTACACTGTTTTCTCCCAAATTACTAGTTACTTCAAGTTACGAGTTGTTTTCTGCCCATTTTATTATCTCACTGTACTTTATATGTCATTAAAATGTTCATTCATTCATTCATTCTTTTTTTCAGATGCAGTAGAAGTCAAAGAGCAGCCTGTTCAAAAGCCAATTCCAGGAAAAGGAATTTTAAAGGTACCTCAACCACAGCAGACGAAACCCGCACTTCCAGTCAAACGCAGCAAGTCACTTCGCGTGTTAGGATCAGGAGATAGAAGTACACTGTCTATTCCAACATTACCTCCAGATATTTGTGAACCTGATGCCCCACGAAGGCTAAGTCTGGAGTCTAACTTTGATGAAATCAAAGACTTTGTAAATGAGTCTAGTCAACAGACTCTAACTGACTACTTGTCAGTAGACTCCATAGTTGCAGGCCTAGGTGTTCGTGAAAGAAGAAATAGTTTTCGACAAGCTGTACATAGAGATAACCAAGAGTCATCTTTACAGTGGTCTAAAAAACCTGGACTAGTAAGAAGTTACACTTCAGTTGACATGCGCTCTGCAAGAGAAAGACCAGCTTTGGCTGTTGATTCGCCTCCAAGTAAACCAGCTCTCCAGCCTAAACCTAATCTTAAAATTGAGCCTCAAGGAAGAATTGATTTGCCAAAGAAAGAACCTTCTTATTCTAGATTCCGATTACAAAACCATCCTCATTCACCCACGAATCGATCCCATACTAGAGTTCATGATTCAAAGAAGCCACAATCTCAAGCCTCTTCTTCACGCACACACATGACACATGCCATGAATTTACATTTAGATCCAAAATCTAGAAGAAAAGACAGTCAAAGTATCATGTCACCCACTTTGCCAAGAACTGACATTTCCCACATCACTGAGCAAATCTATAGTAGTGGAGAATCATCAGAGAGTGTGTCATCTGATCGAAGTCATTTTGCCCCAAGTACTTCAAGATCAGTCGTTCAATCAATATCTTCAAGTCGTAAAAGTGACTCGGAAGGAAGTGATAAGCAAAGTAGTCAAACGTTATCCCAACTCTCACATGTCAACACTAATCAACTACCAAGAAGACCAGAAAAAAAGGATAATTTGTATAGGCAAGAGAATGAAGCAGGTTTAAATAGATTTTCTAGAGATCAAAAACAAATTATTAGACAGGGGGATTCAACTCATCAAACACCAAATAGGAGACCAGAACAAAAAACCCAATTGTATGAAAGCATCAGGACAAGTGATTCGAAGAAAAATCCACCTCTTGTCAATTTAAGATCCGTAGTTTATGAATCAAGAGGAGTTAGACAGGATTCATCAGGATTGTATGGCGTTGTTCCCAAGATTCCACCCCCACCTTATATAGAACCAGGAAAAAATGCTCAAAAGCCTCGATCCAGTTTTCATCCCAATCATCCAAATAATGGAGGTTATTATGAAGATATTTACAGCAGGTCAAATATGCAGCGTCATTGTTCGTCTTCAAGGGATATGGTGTTACCTTCTCAAAAACCAAACTTAACAGGAGTGGATTGCAGGTTAACTGCATCTGAGGCAACTGGTTCAAAATATCCCAGAGGTATCGGGGTGAGACAGCAGCCAAACCACGTCTACAGGTTTCCTTCCGCAGAAATATTTACAGATAGGCCAATTGAAAGAAGGGCAGGAGTCCCAGAACAAAGACTATCATCCCATGTTTCCCAGAATACATTTAGAAATGAACGGAGATATTTAAGTAATGACAGTCAGTCAAGAAATGAAAGACAGTCATCAGAACGAAGAAGTCCTCATGAAATAATCACTCAGAACATACAGGATAAACCAAATGTAGAACAAACCTTGAGAACTAAAATCACTGGAACTATTTCAAAATCCCTTTCTGATAAAAAAATAATAGATGAAAATTTTCAGCTAACCTCGCCAAATATTCCAAATGCACATGAACACGATAGTAGGCCTAATAAACAAGAAAACTATCAGGGTAGCATAATGGAGCAAATAGGGGGACAAGATTATCGATGTAGTCCTCAAGAATTGTTCTCTAAAGCTGGGGAAGGAAGATCAAGTGATCAAGAGCATTGCTCAACTCAAGATTCGTGTTACCCTTTAGGGAATGAAAGGAGGTTTTCTGATCAAGAACTTCAAAGCGGATTGAAGGATCAGTATCCTAATGTTACACCCAGTTATCAACCACATCCTCAGGAGCTGTATTCTAAACTACCTGGGGATAGAAAGTCTGACAATAAACCTGTATATTTAAATAAAAGGGCGTCAAGACCCCAAGATCAGACAGCGAGAACGCCCAGATCTACTGGTTTGGTTCAGAGTGATGATACATCAACCAATCAAGCTGAAACTCCTGTATCTTCAGGTATAATAACTACCAGCCATTCTATAGGCTTAGAAGTTGAATTTTTTGCACACATTTCTCGACCCTCCGTTGAGTGTATTGGCTTTCCTTGTACTTTTTCCTCCTTGTCTGTTTAACCCTTCAAAGGGGTAGTTTTTTAAAGGCCGCCAGACCCTGCTATGGTAGTTATTTACAGGGTGTAGACGAAGCATCCACGCTTCGTAACCGCAAATGTATGAGGGCATAGTATTATTTTATTTTTATTTTCCAAAAACTATTGTTATTAAATGTAAAAAAAATGTTGAAAGTAAAAAAAAATATTTTTTAAAGTAAGGGATATATTTTTATTGAAATATTTTTTGAAACCACGTGAATTTTCTTACTTCCAAGTATTTGTAGGTAGGATATAACATCCATGCATTTATATTAACCCTCTAACATTACCATAACTCATAATGTCAAGTGATTTTTGGAAAATTGCAGTTTTGTTTGGACGCACAAAAAAAAATTATTAAACACCACAAACTTGTATAAGTTCTGTCATATACACTATATCAAAGTCCCAATATATACATTTTGTTCAAAATATTATTGTGATAAAGGAAATATATTGTTTATATCACTTAAAACCATTATTTACAACAAAAACTTCAGATTATTTACATGAAAAGTGGCACCTTCTTGTAACATTTACCAGTTTTATGCCACTTTTTGTTTTGTTTTTTGGCTTTTAGAGGTCTCTAATCATCCTCTTCACTTAACTTACGATCTGATTGATTAATCCCTAACATCGTAGAACGCAAACCATAACACATTTTAGGGATGTAAACAAACAACAACATAAAAAAAGTTTCACAACAATAAAACAGCTGCATAGGTAAATAAATACTCACAGACTTTCAAAATAAATTTGAAACGGCAAATATTTATTATAATCATAAAGCCTAAAAGTTCCTGAACAAGATGGTATATGATATAACTCTGTTTAATTGATTGCAAACCTTAAAATAAGGTAACCGTAAATAAGTGGTGAAATAGAGCCTGCGAGTCGTGCGAATTAGGGCGATTGACACTTGGCGGTCCAGAAGAGTCGCCCGAATTTGGGCGATTGACACCAAGAGGGTTAAAAAATATATTTTATAAAAATAAAATAAAAAATACTCACACCTCACGAATCGGCAATTTACCGCTGTGACTATCAGCTGAAAAATCAAAACAATGCGAAATAACTCAAAAGGTTGGCCAACCGAGCAAAACAATATTTATAAATGTTTTGTAAAGGAAATAGCAACACCGTCTATGGGAAAAAGTTGGAACTACGTGCAGAAATACTGCGTATTTATCGATCACGTGTCTGACTTGTGGTCTGGCATTCAGTCCACGCTCGGTGTCACGAGTCCCAACTCGTGTGTTGACCCCAATGGGTTAAGAGCATACAACCATAAAACTTGGATACCCAGTGTGAATCCCAATATTGTTTGGTTTACTCTGGGATGTGTTGGTGTCTGGCTACTTTACGTGGCACTCGCGTGTGACACCAGGTAATTGAATAATAATTAAATTATAAACCTGGGGGTTGGACGGGCTGGGAGTTGTTGCCTGACCCTCCCCGGGTGACCCAGATTGTCCTCTTCTGCCTTACTGATCCACATGAATCCATGATGTGCTGTTTTCCCAGGAGTGAAGATGAGGCGCGGCTCTCGTGACGACTTGGCTCTCTGTGGTGCTACTCCGTCCAGAGTGAAGCGCCATGCTAGTGTACTACTGCTGCGCCACAGTCTTATACAAGACCCCTCCTCCTCCTCTTCACCCCTCAGCGTATGGGCTCAAGGTATGTACAAAAAATTAGTCATAATAGAAGATTGTTTTCTATAAAAAATATGTCTCTTCTGTGAATATATTTCTGAAGTCAAGTGGGATCTTTCTATAGGCTATAATGCCAGACTAATTTTAACAACTAATTTATTAAAAATCCTGGAAAAGAATTTTTGACTAATTTAAATTATTGTTTTCCTTTGAAATTTTACACAAAGAAATCTCACAAGAAAAAGAATAACTAGTTTGTTAATGTTTAATTAAATGTTGGTATTGTTATAATGTTTTAATTTGTTGAGTTTTTAAATTTAAATTGTTACTCCGATGTTTGTTGTCTATTTTATTACAGGATATTTGAAACGTAAGTAGGTCCAAAACTGCTATTTAATTTTTTAGTGGTTTTTATTGTAAATGTTGTATGGATTAGTGCACACTGCATACCTTTGGTTTGTTATTTATGTTTGTAAAGTTAGATTATATACCAAATTGTTTTTATTACTTTTAATGACATTTCACAAACGACAATGTCCAATGAATCTAATTTGTATGCCTTATGATTAATAAAAATCTTGAATCTTGAATAGTAACAAACTGGGCATTATTTGAAAGGTAACTGATAAACCATGTAAGAGCCTTCCCGTGCATTTCTATTGTTTCCAATTTGTATAGTAATTTTGAGTGATCAGCTAAATCAAAAGCAAAACAAAATCAAGAAAAAAACCAAGAAATCAAGAAATATTAACATTGCTTGTTTTTTATCAAAAATATAATCATACAAATCTTTATTAATATCAAAAAGGGCATCCGAAATATTATTATCGTGTCAAAATCCGTACTGACGCTCACTTAGGATGTTATTTGTTTGTGGATGAGAAACCAATTGATTTTTGACAATTTTCATGAACACACTTAACAGGGAAACTGGACGGAAGTTGTTCTTACTGGTAATGTTGTTAGATTTATATAGGGGAAATACTTTAGCTAATTTGAAAGAGTCAGTAAAAATTCCTGATACAAGGCTTAAATTGACAACATGCAAAAGTGGGATTGAAAGAGTTCCAAAATTTTCCTTAAGGACAACAGCCGATATACCGTCATAGTCCTGCGCAGACCCGCCCTGTAAACTGAAGACGTCGCAAAGTCACCGTCAGTGATTGGTTGGAGCGTGTATGAGCAGTCAAGTCTATAGTCTGATTCATTCACAACCGGGACACCACCAGAGTCAATTTCACTAGCCAATGAGTTGCCTACATTATAGAAAAATTTATCAAAGTCCGAAGTCATTTGCAACCTGCAAATGACTCATTACACATGTTGTTTAAATCGCCTTTTTTAAAACCATACTACACTTTCCACTTTATTATTCATCGTTAAGTGGTTGAATATTAACCCTTGAAGCGCTACTGAAAATCACTGTTCTTTTTGGATTTAGGTAGCTTGAATAAAGTATAAAACAGAAATTTTATTCATTTTCAATCATTGAAGATTTTCAGACTATTTTTAGGTATTAAAAAAACATTTTTTTGTCTGGATGAGCATTTCAGTTAATAATAATTAGTTAATAAACCATATACAATAAAAACATTTACACAATATACACTATTTACTGCTCAAAAACAATAAAAATAAACACTTACAGCAAAAATGTCAACAAACAAGGTTAGCGAAAGTGAAAACAGCTGGCCGCAGTGACTCGTGAGTTTTCTCGTCAAAAGCAGTACAGGAGAGTACAAATACAGGCCAAAGTCGCCTAGCAACCAATTTCAGTCATTAAATATTTCAATAAAGCCGCCATATTGGTTTTTGTGTGTGCATAGAAGCTAAAGCAACATAACCATGCACTCTTATCGGTTGTTTAGCGAACTACTGTTCAGTAAATGTGGCAGAATGATTGATCGCAAATAAACTCGTGCAACCTTACTGTGCTGCGTCAAAAGTCGTCAGCCACCTGGTAAGGGTTAAATAAAGCGATTTAAATTGGACAGTTTTACACTACAAATAATTGTGGCACAAGAATAACGAATAACTGGCAGACTAGAGGCGATCGGTCACTAGTCTACAGAGCTCATTGGTTGCAATCTGCACTAATTGACTAACTGATCAATTCTTTGTTTGAAATTGATTATTGGTGATGGTGGATTGATATTATTTAGATTCTTATTGCGGACATTTTCCATCACGATATTATGCAAAACAAAGTTTCAGTAGGTGAAACTTTGTTTTACATAATATCGTGATGGAAAATGTCCGCAATAAGAATCTAAATAATAACTGATCAATTTAGGGTCCTTTGTGTTTCTTAGTTTTTGTGAATGATGTTCCAAAAAATGTTTATTCTAACCTCATACTGTACTGTATCAAAATTATCGATTCAATCAATTTGATTCAATTTGATAATTTTTATAGCTTATTTTACAATCAATTGAAAATATCACCCGTTTCGCCAGCTACACTGTAATTTTGGAATTTCTGGAGTTTCTTTTGTGACAATAAAGATGTATTTCATTTCATTTTCTTTTCAATAATAGGAGTGCTCACTTTCTTTCCACCATAAACCTCAGTTGACGTGTACCCGTAGGGCATTTTCCTGAATAAAATCCCGGCCTCGAAATCATCACCCTAATCACCAACAACAACAGATCTTTTCCGTTATACATATACTACTGTTTAACATGTACACTGTAAATATTGTATAAAAATATTTATATGTTAAGCCATATGCTGATATATATAAAAATAATTTGTATAGAAATAGTTAAATTATATTTTATAATGTGATAAAAATTTAATTTTATTGTTTATCAGTCATTCATTTTATAAGTGACACATAAGTGCGTCGTCAGTACATGACATCAACTTTCAGAGACATGGGCTGATGACAAATTTACGCGTCTGCACAGTTTTATGATTCAATAGTCAAAAATCGTAATCTATGGTTGACTTATTGTTTCTACTGCTACATTCTTCAGAAAAAATATAAAAATTTGTACATCCATCTATTTCACTTTTTGTTAAGTTGTCAGGGTTACGAAATTCTTTCGTGTTTTATTACTCACTTAAAAAAATTAAATTGTATGATGATAAACAAGCTCATTTATTGGTCAGGGAATCACTGCAAACAACATTCACAGAAAAAATAATCTTTAAAAGGTTATATATTTTCTTTCGTTAGTTTTTGAGCTACGAACGAAAATGGCTGTGCACGCATGAATGCACTAACGTGTCGTCCGCATAACATATGGACGACAAGTGACGTGTTATCAACAGTGTACGTGTTAAATAACTGTTTAATAGTTTTTCTGGTGTTAACAAACATAACAATTGGATAGGTTCATTTTTAAGTCGATTCCACACATAAATTTCCAAAATAGCATAACTATTGTGGAAGTAATTTTAGAAAAAAACAGATTTCGTTATGTCGAATAAAGCAAAATTATAGGTTTAACAGAAAACCAGAGGTTTTCAAGAGGTTATTGACAGTAAAAACATATTATTGTCTATATACAACTATCAAAAACCAACCTAACTAAACTCCGCAGAGTACTGTATGGTCAGTAATATTATGTCCTCAAAAAATGGCACTCAGGAATCAAAAAACTGTATTTACAGAATAAATTGCAATAATTATTGTTCTAGGCCGTACTATGGCGAGACAAAAAGACCATTAAACGTTAGAATAAAGGAACATAGAGAAAATACGAGAAAGGGCTTAGTTGAAAAGTCAAAAATTGCCCACCATTGCTGGTCTGAAAATCACCAAATGAATTTCGAAGAAGCTAAGATAATACACCGGGAACCTCATTTTTTCAAAAGAAAACTAATTGAAGCCTCCTACATGAAACTAGCAGACCAACCAATTAGTCAATCTTCAGTTGAATCAGAATCAGACAATCTTTATTCATTATATCACAATTACAGGATCAGAATGGCGTCACACTTAATATCACATATAAACTGGTTTTAGCTAAAATAATCAGCAAACAGTGGAAGCAAAATGAAGCTAAAATAATAGCATTTTTTTACTGTTGTTGTGTTAAGGTGTTTTTGCTTTATTTTTCTGTGTAAATTATGACTGCTTTATTTGCTTATTTCATATTTGATGTCAAAAAAGGTATTTCCAAGGAGGAATAATCTACAAACATGATTCTTTTGCAGGCTCTGGAGACCATACACCTCAGACACCTGTGGTAAGATAGTAAAATTTAGTTACTGTTGCTTAACATTTTAAATTACACCAGAGTCCCGGTAATCTGAACCCTGGTGATCCGGATGTCTGGCTAATCCAAACTACCTGATGGGGAAAAAGGTTAATGAGTTTAAATTAAAAGTAAAGCATCGTAATCTGAATTATAACACTTAAATCTACAGCACGGCATCACAAATTATACAGTAGTATGTACACAATTTTAATTAAATACAATAGATTACTTTTTGGAACCTAAGAATCCAGTGATGAATAATTCAACTATTCAGATACAAAAGAAATCCTGTTAGTCAATGCAAAGTTGCACCACAGTCTCATAAATATCAAGTATGTGGTTATAGCAGTACACTTGATGGTTACGATGTCATAAATTACTTAATTTATACCCGGACCAGCTCCAGTTCCAGCTCAGTCGGTTTGCAGGGTTGATTTCCTAGGTTCAAAATAATATGATTTTGCTTCTAATACTAATTTAAAACTTACCCAACTTACCAAAATGATAGCAGTTTTAAATCAAACAGTGATTTTAACAGAGGAAATTACAGAGGAAAGACAAAGATAATAAGTTATGAGGAAAATTCTATATGGGATTTGGGGTTAGGGTACAACAAAACAAACGATATAAGAGAAATAAATAAAAGAGAAAGAATCGTTTCTTACACCAATTGCTTTTAGCTTTCTAATTAACTTCCCACGGTCAACAGAATCAAACGCTTTTGCAAGGTCAAGAAAAGTTATGATAACACGCTGATGATTGCCAATAGAACTTGAGAGCAGTTTAGTTAAGTCTAAAAGAGTATCCAAAGTGTTTTCCAATACCTTATCAACACAATTTAGCAATGAAATGGGTCTGAAATCGGGTAGGATATTTCTATCTCCGGATATGTAAATTGGAATGACTTTGGCAATTTTTAATAAGTCAGGAAATACCCCATTGGCAATGCTTAAATTTATTATGTTAGCAGAAGGCTGCAGCAAAATGTCTAAGTTATTTTTAAAAAAGTTATCGGACCCAGGTGCTGAGCCTCTCCTCCCCTTATGCTATTGAACATGGCCCCCAGCTGCTGGTGCGTGGCAGGGCGCAGGATGAACTCTGACTCCACAGAGTAGCGGGCATCGTCAACCTCAGGCACGCCGGCTGAATGTTGTTGGCTTCTTCTACTGTGGAATTTTATTTGTTGAAATTCTGTGCAATGTCTTTGATATGAGATGTAGTGCAGCGCCTTCGCAGAGGGCCTCTACCGGGAATCCTATCTCGCAACGGGGGTGACCTGAAATTTCATTCCTGTTGGATCTGTACAGGGCTGTTAGTAAAATAAAATTAGGCTGCCAATGGGTTAAATTGGAAAATAATTTTGTATGGCTTTTAATTTACTAATTTTGAGTTGCCCTGAATGTTCTCCTTTTTGAGAGGAAAGTACAAAACAAAATAATTTTTCACAACACCAATATTGAAATGTGATTTTAGCAGCTTACTATTTTTGACTTGGCAGTTTTGTGTAGCATTGTTGTCTGTTATGGTGATTGTTTCAGCAACAGGATCCTTGGTCTGGCTCAGTGGGTGTGGATCTGGATGAAGTTGCTGCCAGTATCACCTCCAAAAAAGGTATTTTTTATTCAGAATAAAACTAGAGGTCTGAGGGTAGTGATTTTTTTGTCGGATGGTCATGTATAATATATTTTAGGTTGATTCCTGCATTTTTAATGAGGTTGAAAAACTTATCGAGTGAGTAAATTGGCTCACTAATCAAGTTTACCAGAGTTCCATATCCAAAACCCCGAATGTCCGGCTAATTCGAACTAAGCCTACCTGATATAGAGAAAAATGTTACCGAGTTTAAATTAAAAACAAAGCAACGCAATCTCAATAATAATACTTCAGAAGAATTCAGTTATCGTCTTTTGACGTACCGTAACAACGAAATCCTGTTTGCCCACTCCCGTTATGTGTGTTCATTTTAACAAAAACTACACGTGCATAGGAAAACTCTGCAAGCGCCCTCTCGAGGGTTAAGCCACAGTGGAAAAATATTTTTGAAAGTGCATAAATGCCAAAATTTATTTTTGAAGACACGCGGCCCTAATTGTATATCCTGTGAGGATGTCCCTGATACCGTAGAGCAGACCATCTTTGCCTGTGGCGGTGGCAGGCGCAGCGAGCGTCACCGGTGCTCAAGGTCGGATCTTTGAACCCGAACACTGTAATGGAGGCAATTCTTCATCAGGATGAGACCTGGAATCGGGTGGTACGTTTCATCTAGGCTGCACTGAAGGCCAAGAAGTCCGATCTTGATCGGCTTCAGTGACGGATAATTATCCGAAGTAGACTCTTTTGAGCCAACATACAGCAGACCTAACCTTGATAATGTGCTAAATGGTTTGGCTAATCCCTTGGAGCTGAGGGTGAGGTTTCAGTGGGTGAGTGTCTTACACTCCGTGCATAACGCATTTCCTCATTCTCGACAAAAAAAAAACTAAATGACAATCACATAAACAATATGGGGAGCGGAGGGAGCGCTAGCATGCTTGTGGTGTAGACGCACGTCGCCTCGGCTCTGTATTTTTAAGTGTTTAACGAGTTTAAATTAGGAGTTGATGGATTATCTTATGTCAGGTGTTTTTATATAAGGTATTAAGTTTCTAGTTGTGTGATTTTGTATTGACGTTTTAAAGTTTAATCTCATAAATATATGATTATCACTACTTAGTATTGAGGTTATGTGAGTTGTCGTCAGAGTCAAGGTCAGTGAAGGTCATAGTGAAGCGAGTGAATCATCATGTCACCGTTGCCGCCACTGCCACCTGCTCCGCCAACTGATAAAAGTGTACGTACCCGTTATAAAAGTACTCCTGATTTACAATCTATTGAAGACAAATTGGATTTAATTCTTTCTGAAATGGCTAAAATTAAGTCAGATAATGAATCAGTTAAACAGGACATTAAGTTAATAAAAAATGATAATAAACAATTTAAAGACGATATCACAAAAACACTGGACATGTGTTTTGAACAGTGTAATGAATTTAAAAACTCCTTAGCTGAAACTAATGATAGGGTTCAAACTCAGAGCCACGAGATTGATCAATTGAAGTGTGAAAATATTTCACTCAAAAATGAAATTTGTACTTTAAAGAAGAGGATAAACTTTGGAGCCCAGTATTCCCGCAGTAACTGTCTGGAAATTCAGGGTGTTCCGGAATCAACGTCTGAAAATCTCCTTAATATAATCAGTAGAGTTGCCTCGTTTTTGGGTTTCAAATTTGATGATTCCATGGTGGATGCTGCGCATCGCCTTTCTCCTGTGCGTAGTAGACCTAATATCCCTCGGGGTATTATTGTTAAATTTTGTCGCAGGATAGACATGGAAGAAATGAGGCGTCTTGCTATACGTAAGAGAGGGTTCTCTGCTTCTAATATTGGACTTCCAAGTGATCACACTGTGTATGTAAATTTTTCTATGACTCGAGAAACTCAAATATTGTGGGCTGAGGCTCGCAAATGTAAACTTGAGCACAAGATTCAGTTTTGCTGGGTTATGAGTTCTGGGAAAATATTCGTCCGTGAAACTGAAGGTGATCCACCCATTCTGATTGAAGACCAGTCTGACCTCAAGCGTTTCCAGTCATAGTCTCAGCATCCCCCAGGAGCAAATCAGACCAGATCTGCAGGTGTCTCTGCTGAGCGGCCGCTGTCACGAGCGACTCGTTAGTTGCTGTAGTGGATTTGCTCGTCGCCAGGCAGTTAACCTTCACATGGACATTGTTCTACATTGTGGACTGTTTAATGATTTTCTTTTCAACCTAAAATTTGTCCTGTTTATTTTATATACGGATAACTTTGTCCGAGGATGTTGGTGTGCTTATATATTTTATTATGTTTATTAAACTATGAATTTTTATAATGATAATGTAAATTTATTTTATCAGAATGTTAGGGGGCTTTGAACAAAGTTGTTGCCTTTTAGATTGGGGGTGATTGAGGGAAACTATCAAATATGTGCTATTACAGAAACATGGTTAAACGACTCCATCAGTAACAATGAATTGTTTACGAATGATTATGTTGTTTATAGAAAAGATAGATCTGGCCTGGGTAGTATGGGTGGAGGAGTTTTGGTGGCAATAAAAAATTGTATAAAATAGAAAATATTTGGCTGAGAATAAGTTTTTCCAAATATTTTTCTGTCGTATTGGGCTTAGTCTATTTCCCACCTAATTCACCAATTTCATAGTACAAATTCTTTTTTGAAGCTTTAGAGAAGTTTAAATTTATTAATGAAAAGGTATTAATATTAGGAGATTTCAATTTGCAAATAACTGGCTCTACTTTTAATTTGGTAGAAGGAGGATCCATATGTTAACAATTATGTTTTTTCAATGAAATGTTTCATTTTCAACTGAAAAATAATGTTCTCAATTTTAAAGGTAAAACTTTGGATTTGGTTTTAACTGACATATCAGATCTGACAGTTTATGAGGAAGCTCACTTTGTGCCACTTGACCGATACCATCCAGCATTGGGTATTGATTTTAAAATAACAATTAAATCTAATAATCAGAAGCATGATTTGAGCGAATCTGTTGTATCTTATAATTTTAGTTAGGGCAATTATTTTTATTTGTATAATTCAATACGGAATATTGATTGGGTGAATTTGATGAGTAATCATGATATAGATGACTGTGTTATAGAGTTTTATAGGTTATTATATTCTAAGCTTGATTTACATATTCCTATGAAACGTAGTTTTAAAGATAAATATCCTGTCTGGTTTTCTTATGCTACTATTAAATTAATTCGAGAGAAAGATAAAGCACGTAGAAAATACAAAAAATATAATACTGAGTTCTATTTTAATGCATATAAAATGTTACGATCTGAGACTAAATATTTAGTTAAGCAGGATTATTTGAATTATACCAAGTGTTTGGAGGATAAAGTAGTGAGAATCCCTTATCATTTTGGAGTGTTGTAAAGAGATTAAGGTCGAGTCAAGTTCGCATGTCGTCTATGAGCCTGGACGGTGTTGTGGTGGAGGGGGGCGATGAGATAACGGAGGCATTTGCCGCTTATTTCCAATCTGTACGAACCTTCCGCTCTCAGCTGTGAACAGCTGACCCAGCGCGCCCTCGACTCACCCTCTCAATCTATTGGTTGTCTCAGGATGGAATATATTACTGAGGATGAATTGTTTTTTGCAATGAAGAAACTTAAATTCAAAAGATCTTTTGGTCCTGATGGTATTCCATCTTTTATCTTTAAAGGTTGCTTTGACTTAATTGCTAAGCCTCTTCTTCATTTATTTAATTTATCCATCAAATTTAACTGTTTTCCTGATTACTGGAAACTAACAAAGGTAGTTCCTGTATTCAAAAAAGGACTGAGAACGGACATAAAAAATTACAGACCGGTTGCTATCTTATCTACTCCTGCTAAACTATTTGAGAGTATTCTATACGATAGACTTTTCAGACACGTTAAGTCATCAATCACACCTTATCAGCATGGGTTTTTCCCAGGAAGATCAATAAATACAAATCTTCTTCCATTTTCAGATTACTGCATTTCTTCTATTGATAAGGGAGGGCAGGTTGATGTTATTTATACAGACTTTTCCAAAGCCTTTGATAAAGTGAATCATTTACAGTTGTTGAAGAAATTAAATTTTTTTGGCTTGTCAGATAATGCCATTAGGCTTTTTGCATCTTATCTTTACAATAGAAGACAGTAAATTATAATGGGTTTTCAACTGGTCAATTTCCTGTTCAATCTGGTGTTCCACAGGGCTCGAACCTTTGTCCTCTTTTATTCATCATTTATATTAATGACATTGTTCAATGCATGAAAATAGTAATGTTTTGCTATACGCTGATTATATGAAAATATTTCGCCATATAAACTGTGTTGATGACTGTAGATTGCTTAAGGATGATTTAAACCGCATTGTTGCTTGGAGTCATTCTGGTCTCAAGTTTAATGCCGATAAATGTGTTACTGTTATATATTCAAGGAAAACTCGGAATCTTATAGCTTTTCCTTATACTATAGGTAGTTCTGTTCTAAAAGTAAGGTCTAATATTCGAGATCTTGGAATCTTATTTGATGAAAAGTTTTTGTTTTCTGGGCATATAACTGATATTTGTAAATCCGCTCATAGGATTTTGGGATTCATAATGAGATATGGCAGTTTTCTTCAAAAAATTGAGTCTTTAAAATTACTTTACTTTTCTTTGGTAAGATCTAAATTGGAATTTGGAAGCATCATATGGTTTCCTTATCAAAATTATCAAAAAGAATTGATTGAACAACTTCAAATAAAGTTTTTAAGATTTTTATACTTCAAATTAACTGGCGTTTATTAATTTATTGTTCCCTATCATGCACTTTTGTTAATTTTTGGAATGGAGAGTCTGAGCAGGCGTCGTGATGTGGGTATGTTGATATTTTTGCACAAACTTGCTAACGGGGTCATTGATGATGGTGAGTTGCTGTCGCGGCTCTGCTTCCTTATACCCCGACACACGTCCAGAGTTCGACTTTTTTTTGCTCCGCATTTTGGCTACTCCAATCTTGGGACTCAATCATCAATAAATGTTATGATGCGTTTATATAATTCATTGCCTGATGGTATAGATATTTTTTCATCGACCTTAACCATTTAAAAAAAATCAATTGCTAATCCTTATTTGTAGGCTAGTCACTATAACTGTGGTTTTAACAGCCATTTAATTTCATATTATTATTATTATTATAAATTATTGTTAAATTTTGTTAAAATATCACAAATTTTTTTTTTCAAGAGGTAAATTTTATTTTTATAGTTATATATACGTCTTCAGAGCGAAAGGGTTATCATTTTAGTATTGATTTGTTGGGATTGTTATTTTATGTTCTATTTTTATTATTGTTATCATTTTTGTCGGTTGGCGTCAGTGGACGTAGTATGCTAGTGTTGTATTTTATATTAATTTTGTATTTGTAATTATATTAATACTGCAATGTAATTGGACTTATGTCTGTATTGGTGCATTTGAAAATAAATAAATAAAAAAATATATAAATACCAATCTAAAATGTTCCCTTCGTTAGTTGATTTTTAACAACATAAAGCTGGGTTTGAAATATACATCAGCAGAAATATTTTTTGAACTATGCTTGTTTTAACCAATTATTAAGAAAAATATGTTAAATTATTTTCAGATGACAAAATGATGAGAGCTGCCTTAGAAGCTTTACATCTCAGAAAAGCATCTCAGTCAACTCCAAAATCGACACCTACAAGTCAAAAAACAAGTCAGACAACACCAAAATCACATCAAATGTCACTAAAGATCAGCCAGGCAGCATCAAAAGTGAACCACTCAGCGACAATGCAAAATCATCTATCTGCAAGTGGGGCCGAGGACGCAATACAAGCTGTGGCTTCCCTACCCCAGTACCAACCCCTTCCAGACTCTAAACCAGGTATAGTTGCAAGTTACTACGTGAGCATTGACTATTCAAGTTGAGTACATTAAAGGGAAAAATTTAGTTTTTCTAGAATATTTAATAATACACCAGTGTTCCGGTAATCTTAACTACCTAATAGGGGAAAAAGTTACTGAGTTTAGATTAAAAACGAAGCAATGTTATCTCAATAATAACACTTTAATCTTCAGCACGGTATCATTAATTATACATTACTACGTATAAAATATTAATTAAATACAATAACTTACTTTTTGGAACATAAAAATTCACTTATCATCTTTTGACCTAAAAAATAAACTCTTTTAGCAATTGGAAAGTTGCCCCATCGTCTCATAAATATCAAGCATTCGGATGTAGCAGTACACTGTTGCTCGAGACAGCGAAGGGCAATGTCCAGCTAACTCACAGTACATCATAATGGATTTGATTCTCACGGTCCGACTCTTTATCATGGCTTTTCGGTGAACTACTGTTCGATAATTTGAGTTCATCCCCAGCAATGACTATGATCGCATAAAAAGTAGGTCCACAGATGGCACTGTTTTATATTTCTAATGATAAGTACATAACATATACAACGTCTCTGCAGGAACACTTGATGCACGTGAACTGAAAAGTATTCTTATGGTTTACTACTGTAGGGAAATATTACCTATATACATGATATTCTTCTGCTACAAAAAAAGTTTTAAGAATTATCACTGATTCATCGTGACCCACAAAAGCGAGACTCTACATCTCAAATTAATTAATTAATAATTGATCCAGACTTGACTACTGTAAGCCAATTTTTGTGAAGCTTTAATTTATGGATTTTATTGATCTCTGTGTATACACTGTTGTTATATATGTTGTTGGTTGGTGTAATGTTCTCTTGTGTGCATTAACGTCCGCACTGTTGAATACTATGTTAATCCGCAAAAACCATCCTCATAATTAGACCAGTTCGTAATTGAGAGGCAGTGGTTCGGACTCATTAAACTGTAGGTCCCTTAGATATGTCATTGACTGTTGGGCTATTAATTAACAGTTCTGTATAAGGAACATGTCAGCCTTAGTCAGTAACAAGACAACAAGATCGCACCACAATCAATCCTACACTCATTTCTCATTCATACTTGGCTTAAAATACCTACCTGGGTAGGTTGCCATTTCAGTTAAAAGTATAAAGTAAAGTATACCATCAATAATTTACCAAATCAGCAATTCAGAGAAAATATACATTCGTACAACATGAGAAACAGAAAACACATTGAGGTACCTTTTCAATGATTAACTAAGTCTTTACAGGGTTACAATGTAATAGGTTCAAAATGTTTCAACAAATTTTTTTTGGAAATTAGATTGCCCTAGTGAAAAGATCAAGCCAAAATTGTAAGAGTGGTTGGTCAATCATCTCTTCTACTGCCTCGATGAATTTTTTGAATTTAGTCCAAAACCAATAATATTGTAAAATTTGTATGGTATAATACTTCGTATTTTTTTCGAGGGGAGATGCCGTAATGCACCATCAGGGAGGAGAACGGTACACTTTTGGTGTGTGGGACTCGCACCGAACTAAAACCACCCGCATCAGGCTGTTAACCACTTCGGAATGACCTATTAAGGCATGAACTTCAAAGTGGAGCCTCGTATTTAAAGCTTAAAGAGCTACCACTACGATTTAGCCTTCTGAGGGAAGATCCAGGATGTTACAGATCTTCAAGTTTCTTTCTCTTGAGGACTTTCTCCACGAAGGACGTGATGAGAGTCCAGTTTTCAAGAGATGTCACCATTTTTTTACCGCGGTTTCCGGCAAAAATTCTCCGATCTCCAGTAGAAGCTGCCTTCTTAGAACTGCCCACCGGTCACGGGAAGAATGTGTGAAAAGAATCGTCAAGGGCGTCGTCCCTGTAAATGCAAGCCGGACTGTCCACTTTGGCCATCTTGTGAAGATAGGCTCGGAACAATCCATGTCCGGTGAGGAACTGCGTGATGAGGAAATTTAGTTCCCCAAACCCACCATCAACCCACACAGACAGGTCTGGAATGAGTGTCCACGTCCAAGCCGCTCTAGACTCATTTCGCCATTTCTCTTGCCACAGGTGCATGGAGGCCTCCCTGACAACCCGTGTCGCCTCCCTGGCGCCAAGTTCGGGCTTGGTGTTATAGACAATTTCCTTTCCTGGACCAACAGGTCGATCGGGTCAACACCAGCTACCACCAGTGCAGCAGGCTCCGACACAGTCTGTATGCCAAGGAGATCCTCAACGCGGCTCTTCTTTGCACCACTCCAATCTGTTTGCGTTAGCACTCCGAGCGTCCGCACAAATCTCATTTCCGTAAAGAAGAATTGAGTTTGTGACAGACAGAAGGAGTTTCCGCTGATGGGCCGCCATCATTTGCCATATGATGACTGAGCGCAGTCATAGTCCTTGCCGCCTTCTCAGACACATACTTTATTTGTTCCCTAACGCTTGGTGTCAAGTCTAACCTCCAGGTACTTGTCGATGGTTCAAATCTAAAAGTTTCAGGGAAAATTCAGAAAACTTAAAAATAGTTGTACTTTTAGAATTGAGTAATATTCAACAATTTCTAAAACAACATAATCTAAATCTAAATACTTCTAAAACTAATATTATGGCATTCTTGACAAAAATAGTGAAAATAAACCAAACTTAATATTAGATTCAAAAACATTAGAACACATCTCGGAGAATAAATTTCTAGGATTATACATTGAGGAAAATTTAAATTGGAACTTTCACATTGAAAAACTATTGCAATTGTTTCACTCAGGATTATATGCTTTAAAAAAGTTATCCTATTTTTGCATTATAGACACTGAAAAAAGTATACTTTGCCCACATTGATTCTCACTTACAGTATGGTATTACACTATATTGTGCTACCTCAAAACATAATTTAAACAAAATTTTAGTGGTCCAAAAAAGGCAATAAGAATTATGCTACACTTTAAAAATGATCTATCAGTGAAAATGCTTTAAAAATTTAGGAATCTTAACTATTTATGGAATATATATTTTGGAAACCACGTGTTTAACAAGAGAAAAATTAAGTGGCCATATAATAGACCTACTCATGTCTCATAAATATAACACAAGGCATAAGAAAGACTTGGTGACCTCATTTCATAGATTGGAAGAATACCCCTTGTATACTGGCTTAATATTCTTTAAAAATTACCCTGCTCAATAAGGAATGAATCAAATCAAAAATTATTTCAAACTAAATTAAAAAAAAATATTTACTTGAAAATTGCCCTACTCATTAGAGGAATTTACTGAATGATTATGTATTATATTGTAATGTGCCGATCTGTTGCTCGATGTAGTAGAGAATCTAACTGCAACTGCATAGAACAACTGGCAACGTTGTTGCCAGTTCCAGTGCTGCCCTCCCATCCGCATGAGTCGAAATTCCCACACCGACGTTGCCATTTCCTGCTTCACTGAAGATCTGTATCGAACGCAATTGTAAACTGAATTGATGTTTGTGATGTTATTTATATATATTAAGACCGGAAATAAACAAATATGTTCAATCCTGTCAGTTTATGCGATGAGAAATGTGACCATGATGACAACTCATTTCCAAGAAGTAATCCATACCATTCAGTGCCCGAACCATCCGAGTCCGAACTAGAGAGAGTCGATTATACACTGAAACCCCTCAAATCCGAACTCCAGAAGTCCGAAATCCTGGCAAATCCGAACGCTTTCTTGGGAAAACAAAAGATTAAATAGCTGTAAATTTGATTTAATCACACAAATTTATTTTTCAAGGTTCAACACCAAAAAAATAAATAGAAGATTGAACAGACACAAGTTTTCACTTTAAGTCTGTTAGCTTTAACTGGAGAAAATCTTCACGCAGACACAATTTCAAGCCAGCGCCGCATGAACATGATGTGGTTCGGCTGTTAGCGATACGCACTAAGGAAGAGAGTGATTTATTTTTAGCACACGCTCGCCTAACAACAATGACACGTCACGGGATCTACATCCACACGCTAAGGTCACTGCCCTTTCGAACACTGAGTCATCCAGCCTCTATAACCCCAATCGCCGAGTCCCCCGTCGCTTACCGTGAATACAGTGACAAAATAACTGTGTAATATTATTTCCTGAGAAATCCGAACACCCCTAAATTAGATAAGATTAGATAATTGAAATGGTGACCAAGGTAGGTATTTTAAGCCAAGTATGAATGAGGATTGAAAAATCCGAACAGGCTTCAGCCTCAATTAGTTCGGATTTGAGGGGTTCCACAGTATCAATATCTATCAGAGAGGTACATGCTAGTGTTTTAAACTTGTGGTTTCAATCATGTTTCATCGTTTAACATGCTTGTGGTCTCACTTCAATCATATCTTCATGACTGCCTTCAATTAAGAAGAGTCAGCGATTCACAATTTCAGCTTCAGCGTATTTCTTAAACAAAAAAATGTAGTCCCATATTCAGATGTTTTAAAAAATCATATATTCTGTACAACTTTAATATCTTATATAATTTTTTTTTGCAAGTACATGCAAGGAAATATCTCAATATCTGTAGCTGAAAAAAGTTGAATTAAAACCTTAAACCGTGACTTCCTTTTATTTATTTGCAGATAGACATTTTACTTCCCTTACATTTGAAAAAGTAGAATAATTTTTCTTTATAAAATTTATACCCAAAAATAATCTGTGAGTGCATAACACAATATTTGAGTTTAAGAATTACATGAAACATCTTGTATCAAGTGATTTATTATTCATCATGTGTAAAATATACTAATAAATCAATTTATTTTCAGGTCCTTATAGAAAGCAGCAACAATACCTGTGATACGTCTTCGCTATCTGAGGTAGAGGAGATTTTTTTTTTATTTCAGTTAGAGGGCAGGGAATCCTAGCCCATTCATAGAAACTGAATGTGATTTATCTTAGATTATTTATTTTTAGACCTACTTAGAACAAATTATTAGTTTATAAGAAAACCCGAAACATATGAGGTTGTGTAACCAATATCGGATTATTTTAATTGGATTATTAAAAGCATGTAAATATTCTTCACATTTTGTATATGAATCAGTATAAGAATGTTGTTAAAAGTTAAAAATGATTAGTCATGTTATTAAATAAATTATAGGTTTTTTTATTGAGATGAAGATGTATATTCGTTAGTTTTATGATTAGAAATGCTATATTTTGTTGAGAATATGACTGACATTCTAAAAACATGTGGTTGTTAGTTTTAGGTTGTTTTGTTAAACTTCCCGTTCGCACACGTAAGATAGAATAGTCGAATTGATGGAATACCGTAGTGTTTTAAGTCCACTTTTTAGGTTTACAAACTTGACAATACATTACACCAAGGAGCTCTGTGCTGTTGTGTAGTAGACTCATTATACGGATAGCTTTAAGGATGAAAATTATAATTTGATTTCAATTTCTCTCACAACTTCTTTATATTTGTTGAGTTGTGAAAACAGTTCACCAACATGTTGACTCTTGCTTTGTAAACTGAACTGAAGTGTAGATTACAGCAGGCTTTAGCATGTGCAATGTAATACTTCACGATGAATGGTAGAGTGTAGTTCCAGGATATCCTTACTACGTGCCAATTTATTCAGTCCTTGCCTCTGGATACCATAATTTCAGTAATTTACAGTCACTTTTTAGAAAATTATGAACAACGATCATTCTTACTTATAAAAGTATTAAACAAAAATATTACATGTGAGAGAGTTGAAATACAAATAATTAAGTTCCTTTATAGCTTAGTAAATCAAGATTTTGGTTAGCGTAGTGAGTCATGTACTTAATCCTATAACTGCGATAGATTTCCAAAACTCAGCCTTTTATGGACCTCGTTTGACATGATAGTAAACTTCCAAATTACATCAAAAGATATTATAAGTTTGGTTTCTATTTTACAATTGACAAAGAATTTTTTAAACAGCAGAATTTAAATGATAATTTGGGTTACATTGGAGAGCGCACTGGTCTGGGGTAGAGCGCGGGGCTTTGGTGCCCAAGGTCCCGGGTTCAAATCCCGCCAATCACCAATGGCTTTTCGCTATGTGATAATGCCGCAACCCACACAGGGGTGTGCAAAAAGCCGCTACGGCTGAAGTGCCTTGGGAGTAATCCGCCCCTTTCCAATAATAATAATAATAATAATAATAATTGGGTTAGATTAATGCTATCCAAGTTGATTGGTTCAGATTGCCTCAGACTTAGAAAGACTAAGAAAATATGGGTGTCAGGAGCTTTACATGTAAAATGTAAAAATCTGATACAAGCATTAAAATGTAAAATTTACTTTATTCCTATAATATAGTAAAATGATGGGGGTGGTTCACACAAGATCTCAATCCTTTTTGTTATTGGAAGATGAATACTGACACGCTCAAATTTTGCTGATTTTTAGTAATTAGTAAGGACAAGCTGATTCGTTTCTTAGAACCATTTGTTTATCCCTCGAAGCGTGGGGGAGGGGGGGTTACACCAAACTGGCTCATTTCATTTACCAAGTATATCCCTACTCTCCCATTGATGGTTGCCACTGCCCTGAAGACTGAAAGATGATAGTTTGATAATTAAACAAAACATTTATGAGGTCTAAGTTAAATTTTTCATTAAGGTATTATGTTACCGAATTCAAGCCAGGTAGGTAAGTATATTTGTCCATGTACACGTATAGATTATACAAGTTGTCAAAATGTCATTCGACTTGTAACAATTTTTTATAACCTTTGATTTGAAGTGACTTGTTTTGTTTGACTTATTGATATATTTGTAATTTAAAAATGACCCTATGAGGTGGAAACTATGCTGATACTTTATGGTATAAACAATTGTTAACATTATCAGAGGTAAGTAATCCTGCTTGCTTCATTATTTTTGATGTGAACAACCATGAATCTAGTACATTAAAACCGTCTCAAAATATTAAACCAGATGTTTTCAAGAAACGGTCACATTTAGACATCATTATCAAGATTTTGGTGTAAGTAAAAGGTTTAATTTACTTTGTCTGTCAAGTGATCCAATAATAGTCTGACTATAGTATTATAGTCTGATAATAGTATTTGAAAATAAAGATGTGTCTAAAGGACATGAAACAGCTGTAGTCAAAGTACACATCATTATTGGATCACTTGACAAAATAAATTAAACCTTTTATTTAAGTTAATCAGTGGCTACTGTAGTGAAAATTTTAATGTTTTTAGAAATAAACTTAATTATAAGGGGTATGAAAAACTAAGGCTCCCAATGTTATAAACTTTCCATAAACAATTATAACCATCACCACCATAAACATCACCACCATGTGCGCTAATTCCCCCGCTCTAGGCTCCACCTTGGTAGAACTTGCTTCGTTGGTGCATCCTTCGGAAAACTCAACATCATTTGCTGATGTTTCGGACGCTGTTGTATACGCTTCCCTATAAACTTATCATAACTGCCTATGAGTCACAACCGATTTTAATTTTTTAGCGTGCAAAATCAGATTATTACACACACTTTATACTTGGCGTTGTCAGGGATCGCAGGCTCCATCGTGAATTGCTATTAGGCATCAATTTTTGTTCTACCAGGGCTGTGATTATCAAAACATTGAAATATATACTGTTAATTGGATATGAATTCTTTCATTTAAGGCTGTTTATTTTATTTTTTAACAAATTTAAGTCTTTTATCAATCTTTTTTGATAATGTTTTCATAACATTAAATTATTGTTAGTCTCATTATGATTTTTTTAAAAAACTCATAAGGAAGGTTCTAAATGGACTGTTTAAAGTCAAGTCCCCTCTTTTGAGAATAAATTTTTACCATTAAGATCCCTTGTAGTGACTTCACAAAGCTGTTTTGATTCTATGATAAGTACTGAATATTCAAAAACTTTTAAAATAAATTTTATTCACATTATACTTTTATATAGTATTTATAAAAATCTTGTACAGATGATCTTTTATGAAGCCAATAACATGTTTTCAAAATCTCATTTTAAAAATTCTCAAGATCACCTTTATTTAAACATCTTAATATGTTTTAAACATCTTAAGATTTTTAATGTCTCTCAACTAATTTTCACAATATAGTAGTTTTAGTATGGTAAATGTTACACAAAAAAGGATACGAAAAAAGTATTGTCCCAATAATAATCTGAAATTTTGTGGAAGTAAAACTTGTGGCATGTTGATGGTATCCTAAATGGTCCCTAATAGGTTGCTAAATGATTTTCTAACTGTTTTTTTGCACTTCAGAGGCTATATTTAAGCACAGCAAAATGAAGTTGGCCATAATTTTGGCTATCCAAACTAAACAGCTTCCATAATCTTTTTTTATTCAATGAAAGAATTCCGTCATGTAATATTGATTCTGAGCTGCTTTAAGGCAATCGTTGGGGCATCTGTAGCCCACTAAAACCTATATATTGGTAGGAACTGTAAAAAGGTGACTAAACCAAACTAAGACGACTCCTTATAGATGAGGCTAACGTCTAGAAGAGACTTGTAGACAAATTCACCTTTACTGTTGTAAAGCTCAACTTCGAGTTGTGGAAACCTTGACTCCATGACCAAGGTGTATGGTGGTTCCATCAAGCAATTCATGTGTGTCTTGTGGCAAAGCTTGGGGTTGTAGTTTGGACCCTACGACACCTTGTATAGTTTTACTTGAAAAGCTTGCATCTGCGTCCAGTCCGGTTTGTTCTCCCGGCACCTATGCCAGCAGATTAAATCACCTTTTACAGTTCCTACCAATAAATAGGTTTTTGTGGACTACCTTAAAACAGCTTCCCTTGCAAAGGTGCTGCAAGATGACAGCACTTTACTTTAGATCGTGAACTGACTGTTGGACCATATTCTTTTTTTATAATGAAAGAAATCCATCACGTAATATTGCTTCTGAGCAACTTTGGTCTAATCGTTAGGGCTTCTATAGCCCACAAAAAACTTATACATTTGTAGCATCTGCAAAGGTGATTTAATCTGCCGGCATAGGTGCCGGGAGAACAAACCGGACTGGACGCAGATGCAAGCTTTTCAAGTAAAACTATACAAGGTGTCGTAGGGTCCAAACTACAACCCCAAGCTTTGCCACAAGACACACATGAATTGCTTGATGGAACCACCATACACCTTGGTCATGGAGTCAAGGTTTCCACAACTCGAAGTTGAGCTTTACAACAGTAAAGGTGAATTTGTCTACAAGTCACCTAATATATATATATATATATATAGGTCACCTAATATATAGGTTTTAGTGGGCTAAGGAAGCCCTAACGATTGCATTAAAGTTGCTCAGAAGCAATTTTATAGTTTCTTTCATTATATAAAGGATGAATTTGGTCCAGCAATAATCTCAGTTGAAATCTAAAGTACTGAATTAAACTAAACAGCTTCCCTTGCACCTTTGGATCCTTCTTGTCTCTTTACGTGCTTCATGCTAGTCTGGTAACCTGGAACTTGGGAATGACACCGGGTCCTGAGAGCTGGACGTGCTTAGGGTTGTTGCCTCACTTTCACCTTCAAACAGCTTCCATTGCACCTTTGCACCTTACATCTTAAAGAAAAAAGACCTTGTCTGTTTATGGAGTGCAACATTGGAACTTGGATACCCAGTCTGAATCCCAGTATTTGTTGGTTCACTCTGGGATGGATTGGCATCTACTTTATGCTTGTCTGATTACCTGGTACTCGGGCATAACACCGGGTATTGGGACATGTACAGGTTTGGACTTGCTGCCTGTCCCATCCCGGGTGACCCAGACTATCCTTTCCTGCCTTGCAAATCCTCATGAATTCTTTCTTTCAGGTGTGTACAATAGATTAACTATGGTTGCAGTGCCTGGTCAGGTTTTCTGGAGCCTCCTATTATTCTGACAATGAAAATTAAGTCAAACATGCCTGGCTTGAAATTCATGTCAGATAATGAATGGTCACTTCTGGCTAGCCCACGGGAAATCTCTACAGCTGTCTTTAACCGCAACACAAATTACTCCATTGTAGTATTCTGTACTCGCTATCGCGAGACATGTAATATCATGTGCAATGACCTTGTTTCACTAACCATAACGCCTGAGTTTGGACAGATTTGACGTTCTCAGACAATTCATTTTGTGAATACAAGTCGTCTACTAGTTTTTTCCCAAGTTATGACTGTTAAATTGACGGTGAGAAGTTACAAACAATTTGGTGCTACAATCTAGTGATTTTTTCTGAAACTATATCCACGCCACGTGCTCTGCAGTATCAAATGTCCCGCTTCGTAGTTGTTTAAGTAGCGTTGTTTGCAACCAAACAAAGTTGCAAAACCCCGCAGTGGGCAATCGGCAAGCATAATTAAACTCCACGTTATTGAAACTGCAGCGCACAAACTTAAGCAAATAAGGGGTTAATCCACAACAATTTTGATTGGATTATATAAAACAAGTTTTAAGTGTTTAATCTGAATCAAAATGACTGAAAAGAACCAAGGCATCTGTCAGATATGTGCTGGACGGAACTGATGATCTTAGAGTTTAGGCTTGTGCCCTCTTGCCAAGATACCCTTCCACCTTAGTTCCACAAAAGATATATCCAAAAGCAGGGAATCAATAATATGACTGGAAATCAATGGCATAACATGTTTATAAACTATTTTCAATTGGATACAACTTATTTTGATTTTTTAGCTATTAACTTTGAATGTTACAATTTTTTTCTGAATATCAGGTCAAAAGGTACATTTAAGGACATTTTTTAGTTTAATTTTATGATGTTGTTTTTACGGATCACGTCTGTAGAATAACTAAATACCAGGATTTACACGGCAGCTAAGAAGGTATCTAACTTATTATTTAATTTTTAACTGGATCATTGTTTAACAAGATGTTAAACAATGATCCAGATGTTAAACAAGATGTTGATCAAGATGTTAAACAATGATGTTGAATGTTCTTAAAGGTTTTAATAAAAGCGTAATTTGTGATTATGATTAGTGCTGAATGTAATCAGTGTTGTATTTTCCGTTAGTTTACTTTTTCAAGCTGAATAATGGAATAAGAGGGAGTCTTAAAACGCCAAAAAAGTAGACTAGTTTTTAGAAAATATTTTAAAACAATACAATTTTTAGCATTACTTTTTATTTTAGAAATAATTCTAGTTATCATCTATTGTGGTTCAAAATTTATTCTTTAAAGTAAAATGTTATTACTATCCGAACAAAAAAAATTAATAAATAATTTTGATAAATAAGTAATAAATAATTTTGATAAATAAGTAATAAATAATTTTGAATGTTTATCTTATAAAGATGTTTTATATTTTACGATATACACTTATTAAAAATGTATGATTTATTGTTACAGTGATATAATTATTGGTAGAATTTTCATTGTCAATTGACACTTTTTAATTTAGACCCGATGAACCTATTTGATCACAAAGTTTTAAAAATATGAGATAATAGAAGAAGTATGACCTATTGAAGTAAATTATTTTGATGTAATACCTTTTGGTGTTATATAGTTCCATTTCTTGTTTTAGATTTTTTTATTTTTCTTGTTTATAGTGTTCTTGTTTCTTGTATATTCTGTTAATATACAACAGACTTGATGTATTTTTCTGCTGATTTTGGTTGGTTTGTATTTTCGTGTTAGCTACTGCTGTAGTGATAACTATCATATCAACTTGTCTTTCAAAAGAGGAATTCTAAAATATACTTGTTTCTAAAATTTGTACATATTGTTGTTCATATTTAGCCTATCTTCAATTGGATTACTAAGAGTGTGCTGACTGATGGATTTATATTTCAAATATTTTTGGTCAATGAGTATTTATAATTATAGTGATTGATATTTGTTATTCATATTTTGGTAACTTATCTTGTTATATAATTTACCATAAAATGTACATACAGCATATGAATTAATTTGTAGTCAAGTTACTGATAACTTGCTGTAATAAGGGACATTCCATTATGCTACTAAGTCTTTACAAATTTTTAGTTATGTTTAAGATTTTATTGACAGTTACACTGATTTTATTTTTGCTTACATTGTACTATAAAATTATTTAGTTTTAAGGGAAGATGAAAATTCATGTTGTTGTAAATTCATTTTTTCCTGTGTGGCAAATGCACAATTTTGCAGCTTACACTCATCAGATGGAATGAAAAGTTTGTGATATTAATTTAATTTTTGTAAAGTACCCATCTTTCTGGGTTCTCTGTTCATTTTTTAATACATTAAATCTGAATAGAACCAAAGTTGTTAAATGTTTCAAATTCCCACAAGTTAGCGATTTGGTTACCAAATTTTACAATATATTATTTAATAAACACAGAACAGGCGTATTATTGCTTATTTTAGTCAAAGATGTTTATTAATTTGGAATGTGTAAAAAATTTTCATTGTCTTGAATCAAGGAGAAGGCTATATATTATATATTATAGAAATTATAAGGTATGTGAAAAGGACTTGAATATAGCTACGCTAGGTACCCTAAAACCATGACAATTGTCTATGCAGTTTTACCTACGACAAATAAATGATTTGATTTGGTTTGATGTTGATGTCACACACTTATTTCTATTAATACAATATTTTATGATTGAACAAAAAATGAAGTTGTATGGTTTTTAACCCCTTTTCCAGAGTTAAAAATATAAAACAGGAAATTTTGCAATTTTAGTTTATTTATTATCATAATTTGTTTGATAAACAGAAAGCTGACTTATTTTTTTAAATGTATAGATGATCTCAAAACTGGTGTTTGATCTGTAAAACCCAGGGGTTAAACCCCTAAGGTTATAACACAAATTCTTCCCAAAAAATTTCAAAACATCCCCCTTCTTAAGTTTTATATTTATACTTACAGTAATATCGGAATCACCTTACATGCCAATATCAATCATATCTACTGTTAATTTCGAACTAAGTATTTAGGTTTAGTAAAAGAAATGTTAAACCCTTTAAATCATTGTTGATACACCCAATGAGCGCTTAAAAATCATTCTAATTTTTGTACCCCAACCCACGCCCCTACTACAATCTCCGACAAAGGCCGAGCCGCCAAACACATCACCCACAACACCATACAACACCATACAACCACCTCACTTAGTCAGCTCCTGAAGATACCGAACAAATGAGTGAAACGTCGAATACCACCTCGTTACATGCACCAAAAACTAGATGGGACATTCCGGAAAATCAAACCTATGTGTGGATATACATCTACTTCAGTTTTTTAAAATTTCAAATTAATCACTTTTTTACAAATAAATCTTAAAATGTATTAACAATAGTGATCTATTTACCCGGGTCTGTTGCACAGCAGAGTGAGATGTTTCACTTGTGCGAACTTATATTTTATCACACAAACTGGAATAGGTTATTTCTTGGTAATAAAGATCCTATTATATATTACGGTTTAATGTTTGAGATAAAAGGACAAGAAATTGTAATTTCTCCTTGTACAATATGGTAAACAGCTTCTGCTTTAAGTCTTTAGTTACTAACAATTTGAAAAAATCAAATTTAGTATCCAACCACCAAGTTTCTACTGAAACCTTATGAAACATTGGAGCTAGCTTGCTCTCAAGACAACAATCCTGAGTGTGAGACTGACTGAAACTGTAATTATATTGTAGTCAACTTTTTTGTGTCATTACCTGTTAAAGAGTGTTTATTATAGTTCTTCAGAAATAATGTTAACTATTCAATATTTTTATTATAATGGTTTGAGTTTGGTATTAGAAGAATGTTTACCATAAAGGTTTGAATTTAGTCTTAATAATAATGAAAATGTTATTGGCCTTCACTCAGATTTTTGAGATTAAAATGTAAATTTTGCCATTTACCAATATGAATATTATAATTCCATAATTTTGTATTCCAGTAGAGAATATTCTCACGGAAGTCCTTGAAGGATTGATATCCCTTTCTCAAACACATGGTTTTCTAATATGTTCCTCCAGTATATCATCAGTATATCCTCCAGTTTATATATCATATCATTAAAATTTTAAAATGTTTTATAAATGTTAATAAATGTGTTTTAAATGTTAATGTTTAATTAAAAGTATATCCAATACTATAATACGAGCAAGGTTTGTATATATATATATATATATTTGCACACGGATCTCGAAAACGGCACTAAGGAAATTCTTTAAATTTTGGAAATAACTAATTTCCGAGTAGAAAATAAGTTCTAGATAGGTCTAATGTCCAGGAAAATCCGTGTTTTCTTGTAATATTAAGTTTAAAATCTAAAAATTTAACATTACGCTTATGGAGAATAAAATGTAAACAATACAAACCAAAACAGCTGTTTATAACCGTTTGACAGTTCTTGATTGAAGACGGCGGGGAACAATATGTGAATAGAGGTTTTTCATAAATATTTATTTTATGTATGTAATAAATGTAAAATTATCAGGTTAATAAACAATTTGTAAAAACTTAAGGGTAACATAACTGTGCGAAATAAAAGCAGAAACAAGTATTTCCAAAATCTTCCGTGTTTTGATAGAAAACGTATTCGTTGTATTGCTTGAAGCATGTAACAAACCAATTAATAATTGATGTAAATTAAATTTCTCTTTTGCTTTTCAATCCTCATTCCGTTTCTAACAAAATCAGTTGATCACAGGCTAATAATAACTGTATGGATAGTTAAACAGTAAATGATCGGCTAAAACAATTGAGGTTGGCTAAAACACGTTAAACTTCATCGCTCAATTGACTGACGCCGTAGCCGAGTGGTAGCGTACCGGCCTCAAAATCTAGAGGTCGCGAGCTCCATCCCCACCAGAAGCAATACTTTTTGTTCAGTGTTATATTAATTATGGTGTATTAAATCGGTTTCATTTAAACCACATAAATGTTTTCATTGAGTAATAAATGTGTTTTAATTTTTCTAATTAACTTGTAAAAACATGTCTTATTCCATCCGAGCAAAGCTCGGTCACCAGGTACTGTCTCTTTATCTATGGACTTGGACTGTTCCACAAAATATTTGCTATCCTAGAAGTAACAACTGAAGTGTGTTACTAGAAGTAACAACTGAACTGTGTTACTTTTGAAGCAGTCTTATTTATAGACGTACAGTTTCACTGATGACATTTCATCTTGAAAGTGAGTGAATATTTATTTAATTGTTTGGATTCTTAATTTTTTGTTGTATCATCCATTATATTTTTTCTTAATTCTTGATAGTATGTTTTAAAAATTTATTCTTTCAAAATATTTTCATATTTTTGAGGAGGTGAATTCAAACTATGTTACTTAAATTGTTTTTGTTGATATTTTCTATCACCATTTGTAAAACAAAGTCTCACAATGTTTCAAGATTTGCAATCGTCCTCAAGTGAGCTGGAACCTAGAATGTAACAAGATTAGTGTATAACCCAAACTAAGCCACGACAATGTACATACAAAGCTGAAAACAAAAATGTTTAAAGCAGTAAAAGTTTAAATTTTTTGTGGGTTTTATTTTATTTTTATTTTTACAGCATTAAACATATTTTTTGTTTTCAGTTTTGTATTGAGTTTAGTCTATATTATATACTAATCTTGTTTGTTACATGCTCCTCCAGCTTACCTGAGAACGGGAATGTACTAGATATTTCCTATCTCAATATTTGAAGGTGTTTGCTACTTGCCACCAGGACATGGTGCAAGATTTTTTTACTGTTCTCACTCAGTACTTTCCTTAAAATATTATTTTTTGCCTCACCCATGATATGATAATCAAAATGAGATCATATACTTATAACTCCATGGAAGTATCAATGTTACAATCCAAGCCCCATAAGATTAGAAATTTAAACCAATAAATTCTTTATTTTATCAAAATGTATATTTTGATAGGGCATGATAAAGTCATTGGTTATGAGATATAGATAGTGTCTTTTATCTCATCAATTTTCTTGAGTGTATTTAATCCACATATTAAAGAATACGTAATATAGCATATACAGTAGTAATATTGCTTTATGAGTTATAAAATATTAAGAAATTACCTTAAGATATTACCTTTGGTTTTATGTTCTATTTACAATGCTGTCAAGAGAAAAATTTTTTGGTAAGTTTATTTCACCTATACTTAAATAAGCCAACTATCATTTCATTTAATGACACTTCAGGGCTGGAAAACTCTGAGCTTTGGACAATGAAACTGGAAAAATGATTATATAAATGTTCTAATATGGGAGTTAAATACATTCTTTAAAAAAGATAAAATTAAATTGTCGGTTAATCCTCAACCGAGCAATCAAAGCCTTAGTCACCATACTCCACCAAAATGCTAAAGCTTAAGGTTTTATAATTTTATAAGACCATTACTCAACCAGTATATGGTAGCAAGATGTGGGTTCTATCCACGAAAAATGAAGGGCGCTTAATTGTGTTCGAAAATAAAGACTACTCAAAATATTCGGCCTAGTAAATGATGAAGGAGAATGGCGGATTAAAACAGAGAGTTACGAGCCTTATACCAGGAACCTGATGTAATAGCTGTGATAAAAGTGAGAAGACTAGATTGGCTGGGACATGTACGGCTGTACTAGCCGGAAAACGTCCACTGGGGAGACCCAAAATAAGATAGTGTGACCAAGTAAGGAAAGATGTGAGTCAGTGTGGAGAGAAATTGAAGATGACAGCAGAGAGAGAGGCGTGGAAGAGGCTGATATACGTGGTGAAGAATCGACTGAGATTTGTAGTGCCCCAGCAGTATGTAAGTAAGTACTATAACAGAGTATACAAATAGAAGTATACATCCACTACTCAAACAATGTACTGGAGTTGGCCCTGATAGTAAGGCTTGCTTCTTGAAATCCCATCTAGATGGCCATGAGGCATTGAATGTCAAAATTCCCGGTAAGGCCTGGACATTTAATGTCAATGACCTAGTTGGCAATGGCAAATTCAGGTTGTGTATATGGTAATGGTTAGAATGAAAGGAATTAATTTGGGGATTGACCATAAAATTTAAAAAAAATCATCCAGACTCTAAAAGCTATTGAAAAGAAAACTTCAAGGTTGACTAAAATTGTGGATTGACAATAATTAAAAAAGTCTAGCAATGTCTAAAAAATTTGTTAGCCTGGGTATTTTTTCTCATCAAACCATTCGAAGTTTTCTACAACAGAAAAGTTCAAGCATTAGATTAGTGTTTGTTATGTATTGTGGAGTATGAACTTTGATTTAGACAGTTATCTCTGTATACTGTCTTGGTTTTCATGGTCTCTACAGAGAGTGCATGGAAGTAGTATTAAAATCCATTATTTTAGCTCAGAACTGAGTATTTAGACTTATATAATAATGACTTGCGTCTATTACTGTTCACGTAAAGGTTGTCCACTAGATGTTTTTAAGTATTGATGCAGGGGCGTTCTATCCCTTATGGACTCACTCTTGAACTGTATTCGTCTCCATCAATGATTGTGATAACGCTAAAAGTAGGTCTAAAAAGGAACTGTTTTATCGTCATTCATTTTCATGTTCAGTGGGCATTTAGTGTTTTTTGTTTCAATTGATTACAATTTATCCGTTCTATCCATGAGTCCATGGATAGAACGGTGGATCCGTGGACTCATGGATAGAACAGTGGACAACCTTTATATGAACTGTGATACACGTACAGTAAGTAATTAGTATATCATGGTCATGGAAGTAGCTTGAGTGTATACATTTCCAAACCTTCTTTTTTTAGATAATAGTATGTTAAGAGTTTACTTTGTTGCGCCCCAGAGGCTGATAGAGTAGGAGATGTAGGACTAGAGCAGAAATGAAGGCAGACTTGAGTAGGTTGATATTGAACTATGCTATGTTCTGTGGAACAAAAATGCCCCCTCACAATTCTCCTCGAAGTTGTTTAACTGCCCAGCCTTAACTGGGTTTTATTGCTAGGGTCCCAGGGACCCCAGCAATAAAAACTTTTGGTTGTCTGTTGTTGAACATTGTTGATTGCTGCTTTTGGATTTATGAAAGCACACAAAATTTGTGTTTTCAGGGTTTGATTTTATTAAATAATAATTAGTTTGTGTCCATTAAATAATTATATTTTCAACATATGATTTGAATATTTATCTTTTGATGCAATTGTTGTGCCTTTCTCAAACAAAAGAGGTTGCTCTATAGGATTTAACTAGCCAAATCATTGATGTAGATCCAAAAGAAGACTGGGCTTTTAACTGATCCTTGAGGAAAAAACATCAATTGACAGTTTGACTGGACAGAATTAATATTTATTATTTTAAACACAGGATGCTATTAAAAAGACATTTTAGGACGCTATTAAAAGACATTTTCTCTAATACACAGTGTATTACAACCACAAAAAATAATAAATATAAAAAACACATAATGCATTACTAAATGAAAGGCCTTTTTAGTTGTGCTCACTGCACTGTAACTTTTCATGAAACAAATGTGTGAGACAGACTTAAGGTCACTCAACCTCCCCCACCGTACTCCCTTTCTGACGCCCCAAACAACAGGTAGGCTACTCCGATTTTCAGGCTGATATATTACAAACTCCATGTTTTGTAGAAACTTAAACTTAAAATGAAAAGTGGGCACTGCACTTATCTCTTGAGCATCCGCAGGTTAAATACTATGCTTAAATTGGCACATCAAGTCGCTTAAAAACATCTCACTTGTGTCCAATGTTGCTGTTGATAAAATTTATTAATGCTAATTAAGTGGGATCATATTTCTCCTTAATTAGAAGGTTATCATAACCTTTCAAGTGGTCAATTTCCTGATTGTAGGTCACTTTTCCAATTACAGGAAATTAGAAACCATTGGTAACAGTGGGATATATGGTAACTATACAATTCACATTGTCCTTTTGTATGAAGAGGCAGGACCTTAGCAACCTAAACCATTGCCAGTGGAAACTTAATTCATTGATTAAACCCAGAATAGATCTTTTGTTAATTACTGTAGTACCGTAAATACTGAAAACATGTATGAATGAATAAATGAATTTCTTTCTCATTAATAAAAACATCATACATACTTTTATATTTATACTATCTAATCACATTGAGGTGTTTTGCTTGAATTATTCAACAATTTTATTTGATCCTGTTATCTCAGTTTCCCAAAGTAATGTAGCTCAACCTTAGATTGTTCTTAAGGGGATTGCACTGGTTGCTTGATGCTGCTATGATTCCCTCTAACAACATCGGTAAAATAACCGGTTCTTATCTCTATTGGTCATGCTAATAGATTTCTTTATCCTTATGCCTCCCTATTTGTTTATTATTTTCCAAGTTTTTTCAAACTTTCTGCGTTAGAAATTTTGTGATTATACTGTTCTGCTCTCTCTAAGTAAGCTGATATTGTGTTTAATAGATACATATACTGATTGATTCATTAGCCAATGATCTGTTGATACAACAGATGATCTGTTGTATCATAGCCTTTTAATTTCTTTTCATAAAACCACCTGTAACAACAGCTAAGCAATAATTTATTTACGATTATTTGTCCCCTGGACTGATTCTAACTAATGATAAAGGCTACATACCTTGTGTCCTTTGTCGATCCAAAATCTTTAAACAGATGACTAGTTTTGGGGGTAAACAAAGACCCATTGTAAAATATTTTGCAAAGTCTTTTTATGAATGTTGAAGTAGTCGATTTTGATAAAACTATACAAAAATACATGATTACTAATGCATTTTGTGTACAGTGTGGTTGGCCATGGTTTAACTCCAACTGGCAGAATTAGTTTTTTTTTTTTAATTAAACCTCAACTGCCTATC
This sequence comes from Nephotettix cincticeps, assembly GCA_023375725.1. Taxonomy (NCBI): domain Eukaryota; kingdom Metazoa; phylum Arthropoda; class Insecta; order Hemiptera; family Cicadellidae; genus Nephotettix; species Nephotettix cincticeps. The sequence continues at coordinate 2,419,861 of CM041784.1, read as the reverse complement.
ACCGTGGGTCCTGTAAGGTGAATTAAAGACAGCAAGGTGTCGTAGCGGCGTGAGTCACATGCACAAGCCGAAGGTGATTGTTCATAATCTGACAGGAGTTGCTGGTCACCAGTTTCGATCAACAACCTTTGACTTACTGGGCCAGAGCTATGGGCGGATCCAGCCAGTTGAAAAGGAGAGCAGCTCCATGGGATCTGGCTGAATACCCCCAGTCGAGAGGGGGCCCTCCATTGGATAATTTTAGGTATTTAGGGTATTTCATTAGGAAGAGTGAATAAGAATTGTTATTAAGTTTATGGATCTAAATATTAACCAAACAGATATGAAAATTCAGGTTTGTGTTCAAACAACTTTTACCTAGGTATTGTTATATTTATTGTACATTAAGTTTAAAGGTAAGTTAGAAATGTTGATGTGAAGTGTAAAGTAGGTAGAAGCTATTTGCATGTCAAACGTGTGCCTTTACTGTATAATGTCAACAGATGTTCCAGTTCCAGTTTATTCTTAGAAAAACTATGTAGTATACAGGAACAGTGGAGGTTCATCGTTTAAAGAAATGGTTGATGGTATCCACCTAATCTAATCTAATCCAAGTAGATATCAGTATATACTATTTGATGTATGAATAGTCACTTTGTTTAGACACTAGAGTATCTCTATAATTTTTCCCTGCCATTACTAGCTTGTAGCTTGTAACATTCAGCTGCTGCCCGTCGTAATGACAATATCAAGCGTTTTGATTATTACGCCATCCATAGTATTTGTTGCAATAAGTTTATTTTATTTATTACAATGAGTTGGTTTTCATTTATTAGAAGTTAAAAATACAGGGTTTTAAGTATGTATATTTTAATAAGTGGAACATTTAAATACATTCGAAAGGAAGAACTTCAATTTTGCTATGTCTGCTTTTTATTTCATTTTATTTTTTCATGATTATTTTGTTCATATATACATATTAGGGCAAGGAGGAGGGCTGCAGCCTCCATAGCTCTCCTCTTGGATCCCCCCATAGCACCCCTTGGATCCCCCCATAGCACCCCTTGGATCCCCCCATAGCACCCCTTGTATCCCCCCATAGCACCCCTTGGATCCCCCATAGCACACCTTGGATCCCCCCATAGCACTCCTTGGATCTGCCAATGGCCAGACATTACTCCTGAGCCACTGGTGGCTCAAGCGGAAAAATATGTATTTTCTTATATAAAATAACCAATGTTAATTTTGCAGATGTTTCAGCAGACTTGGTCAACCCAGTGTTCCAAGGTATATACGAGGGAGAGAAGTATCACGACCCTGACTTAGAGTATGTTCTCAACAGAGCGTGGGACAGCAATGTAAAAACGATTCTTGTTACTGGGAAGAGTGTTGCTCACAGCCAAAGGGCTATTGACTTGGCCAACACACAAAGTGAGTCTGTGATATATCTGTTTTTTGGGTGTCCTGAACCTAGCCAAATGGCATAGTGATGTCTGTCTATGTGTGTCTATGGATGTGTACAGAGCCACAAATACACCATTTGTCTAATTCAGGTAAAATTAAGTTTGTATGTATAAATCCAACATATACATATATATATATATATACACGTACCATATTGCTAAGTGTTTAAAAAAATTTTAATTTTTAAGAGTATTTATTTTAAGAGGTTTTAATAAACCTCTTTAAAATTGAGCTTCTCAAAAACTGTTCTAACGACTTTTATTAAAATTTTGTAGTTTATAGTGCTTGGGTACCAAATAATATGACACCACCCTCTGTAAAATTTACAGTTCAAAAGTTAAGGGATTGTAAATGTGAAAAACTTATTTTACATCTTCTGGCTTGACAGTACATTCATAAAATATTGACTAATTTTACACCATTAAAACCAGCTAAAAAATCTAAAAAAATGAGTATATTGAATCATTAGTCTGTGATTAACGGTTCCAGAGAAAAGTTCAATTTACTGTCCATGGGAAACTCAGTACATCGTAAAAGAGTGTCCAATTTTGTTCTTATTGAGAATGACAAAAAAAATGAATAAAGGTTCAGTGTAAAGTCACAATACCCCGTAAAATCCACAAAAAGTTTGCATTAACTTGGGGGGGAGCATGTTCTACACCTTTGGGGGAAGGGAGCTTAATACATTTTGTAAAAACAACCTTTACGAATGAAATGTAATAAAGTTAATACATTTTTAAAAGTCATTTAATATACGCATGAAAATAATACTGTTTTAATCTATTTATTAACATCTAAGTTTTTTTAATACAAGAATAAATTTCATAGTTTTATTCAAACATTTTATATATAAACTGTGAAGATTAACAATGAAACAAATCTCAAAAAAACAAATTAAAAAAACGTCGAATGATGACAACAAATGAATATATAACATTGATAACCCCGCATATGTGATGAACTATATGTTTTTGACCACAAAAAACATATGTGAATATGTTCATGATAAATGCATCATATTAATGTGACTTGACTTTCACTGTGATTTTCTGTTGTATTTATTTCAGATTTGTTAATTAATACATGTTGAACAAATGCATGCACTTTTGAGCGCACAAAGAAAAACTCATGTTTCTAAATATATTCGATCAAATGAGTTGATTGTGCACTGTTGTCTGTCTTTGAAATGTTGTGTATTTCTAAAACATGTTTGAACGACAATCCCAGGGCTCTAAATATATGACAGTATATGGACACATTTACGCAGATGAATGACAAACGCATATGGACACATTTACGCAGATGAATGACAAACGTATATGGACACATTTACACAGATGAATGACAAACGTATATGGACACGTTTACGTAGATGAATGACAAACGTATGCTACCAAATCCAAGCAGCATTGCAGCCAAGATCCCTCACTTGTTCCACCAGACTGACACAAGACAAAGAATTGGAAAGCACGATACCAAATTTACTGTGAATATTTTTATCATCTGTTCGAAAACACATTTATAAAAGAGCTCTTTCTCTTAAGTTTCAGTTTGCATCATAGAGCATTCTCAAATGTAACTCAGATAACATTAGATGATAACTTAAAACTATGGAAAACTTCAGTATATTTAATATGTGTTCTGTTATTATCTCGATAAATTCTTATACATGAGAGACTTTTGAGTTTGAGTTTAGACTAATTTCTCATATATTTTTGGTTTCAGGTGTTTCAAATTGCAAGTCGAGCTTTCAAAGCTACATAAATTACCTCTATTGATTCGATGTCAGAATGCATATGATGATCTTATTCAGATTTTATCTCGGGAATACGACTATGATCAAGCAGGTGTTATCTTGGGGTTTGATGGAACTGATGATCAAGCGAGAAGACTTCAAAAGTTTGACTACCATATAGGAATTAGTGCATGGTAAGAAACTAATTCAGAGTGGGGAAAATTTACAGAAATAATTAATTATTCTAAAATGTACTAGTCTATCCATGAGGCTAAATGCCTTTAATAAGATATATTGGGTTTACAAGTCTATTTTTAAGGTTTTTTTTTCTAGAATTAGTTTTCTAGAATCTTTCAAACATCCCATTCATGAAACAGTTTTTGTGATTGATAAAGTATTCTAAATACAGTTTTGTTCTCCAAGGCCTTTGAAATAATCTAGAGCTCTACGTGGTTTCAGATTATTCTGTTTTTAAATCATCAAACTATTTCCAGACTTTTTGCTACGTATTTGTATTATTTGAAAGTATCAATAATTAAAATGTGTTTCACAAACATAAACGGTATTTACAAACTTAGATGTGCTAACTGCCGATGCAGTCTTAGTTTAAAACAACAACAAAAAACTAAATATAAATACTGAAATTATTTTTCTAGTATTGTACCTTGGGGAGTTGAAAATAGTCTCTTCTATCCAATTGTTACTATCCTACTGTTCTCCTGGGAGGAAAAATGTTTTCCTGGGAATTGGAGGAAGGATGCTACCTTAGCGTACTCTCAGGCAGGGGATTTGTTGCAGTTCTTATATGTGTTTCCTCAAATTAAAAGTTTCCTGGAATAGACTCTTTCCATGTCTGCGGGACTTGGGATGTCAAAATCGAATCAAAATAAAAAAATTTTTAATTCTGCAATAATAGACTACATATGATACAAATACATACAGAAATAGAAAATAAATACACATATATACATGATAAATGTTTTAACTAGTGCAGAATTTCCACATAGGAAAACCCCGTGCGTGGAAATGAGTCGTTTTATCGAATTTTGAATAAATATAAACATTAAAAAAGATTACATAACTAAAAAAAAGGTAATTTATAAAGAAATTAACTTTGGAGACTGCTGCCGAAACTGCGATGAAGGAAAAAAAATTTAATGCATAATAATAAAAACATAGTTTTTTATGTTTAATAGTTCCTAATAATAAGTTTCCTAATAATTTATTACTGAATTTGAACTTGCCTGTAACCATGTATATGTCTTGAGTTGGAGTGTGAACTAGGGTGTTGCTTTGCCTGAGCCTGTATCTGGATTTGTTTGAAGGTTAATTAGGTAGACTGATCATGTCCTACCTTTCCCAGCCTTATGAATTCTTTTTTTTACAATAACTTTTATGGAGCCTCCAAAATCTACACACACATCTAACATCTACTTCTACTTGCCAAATTGCCAGTGTCCCTGATTTGATCTGAACATTGTTTCTCGAGAACAACTCCAAACTGTGGTCTTTTTCATTGTTCTCTTTCTAAAAAATGCATCGATTACAGTTCCATGAAGCGAAAAGAACAAAGAGAAGTGTTGTACAACATACCCCTACAGCGACTGGTGTTCATGACAGATTCCCCGGGGTGTATGGTTGATAGAGATGACTATGGAGCATCCATGTTCCTCAGGACTACCTTCTCGTCTGAGGTCAAGGAAATGAGGTGTCCTAACAGACGTGTGCAAGGGCGCAACGAACCAGCCAACATCATGTATGTAAAACAAAATCATTCTTTAGTTATACCAGCTTCACTTTACTTCCTATTTATTATTGTATTTATGGGTAAAGATCTGTTTAATTTATATTTACAAAATATATTGAGTCATTCGGGATGTTTGGAATTCCCTGTTCCTGCAAATGAATTGATGCGTTGTTGAAACTACACGGGTGATTTGATTTTTGATTTTTCTCTTTTTGTGATGAAATTTTCGTTGAGCTACCAAGGAGATTATACATTCCAACTCTTTCACTATCCAAGCTAGTGTTCACTATATAGAATGGTAGAAGGAATACCAAAAAAACTAATGTTCCAATAATAATCTGAAGTTTTGTGAAAGTAAAACATGTATGCGACATGTTGATGGTAACCCAAATTGTCTCTAATAGGTATTAGGTTGCTAAATGATTTTCTGACTGTTTTATTGCACTTATGTTGGTAAGTATTTTGTATTGAGTATTGCTCAAGGGCAATTGGGCACAGGGAAATGAAGTTGGCCACAATATTGGTGAGTATTTTGGCTAACCAAAGTAAACAGCTTCCCTTGCAACTTTGTACCCAACACCTTAAGAGACAAGGCCTTGTATCTTTAAGGGAATGCAACCTTAGAACTTGGATACCCAGTCTGAATCACAGCATTGGTTGGTTAACTCTGGAATGGATTGGTGTTTACTTCATGCTTGTCTGGTCACCTGGTACCCGGGCATGATACCGGGTTCTGGGAGCTGTAAGGGCTTTGACATGTTGCCTCTCCCTTCCTGGGTGACCCAGAATGTCCTCCTGCCTTACCGATCCTCATGAATCCTTTCTTTCCAGTGACTGAACAATAGGTCAACCATGGTCGCAGTGCCTGTCCAGCTTTCCTGGATCCTTCTAATCCTATACTAACAATAACAATTAGAAATCCTGCATAGTCCATGATGTTTAATTTGTTCAATTGCAGACAAGTCTTGGAGGTGGCTGCAGCAGTGATGAATCAGAGCATTGACAACATTGTTTATCTTTCCAATAAATCCTGCATAGACCTTTTCTTTTCAAAGTACAAAAGCTACAAAATTAATAAATGAAGTACCTATTTAACTATTTTCATGATTTTATAGCCTCTGGACCACTTATACAAGTTGATAAAAGGTTGTAGTTACCTTTATCAGCCAAAAGTGGTCCTGGATTGGGGTAGAAATTACCACAGTTTCTACTGTTCAACTTATATTACTGCAATATTAATATCTATCTTTTTAAATCATGTGGTTTGATAAATGATGACCTTTTAAATAAAAAGGAATTAACTTGTTTTTAAACCTGAAAATGAGTTAAGTTTTGACACCATGATAGTTTGTACTCCAATCCAGGACCACTTGGCTGATTGAGGTATCTTAAACCTTTTATTCATTTAACTATTTATATCATTGAAAATAATCAATTAAAGATGTTTTACAGTTTTTAATCCTGAGTTATTTCTATCAGAATGCAATAGAAAATTTATATTTTTAAACTTTATTTTTTGGTAGGTTTTACGCTCACACAAAAGTTTTCATTACTTCTCTAAGTTAGTAAATATGTTATGTATTACTATTTCATTAAATATCCATTGAGACTGACACTTGTAATTTATGCATATAAAAAACATAATAAAAGTAGATAAAATTGAAGTTCTACTTGACAAAAGTTCCCACTTTGAATGATTGAAAATGGGCCTAATTTGGGTTACAAAAGTTAATATCATTAAAATTTAACTTTTTTTTTAACAGAACCAAAAATTTAAGAAAGACAAATTTTTCTTGCAATATGTGGAAAAACAGCAACAAATTGTTGAGAAATTCACATTCCATTGATTTTAAATATGTTATTATTGAAAAAATAGTCAAAATTGTTCAAAAAAATTAAGAAAACTACAATTTCATGTTTAATTAAATTTATATACACAATTTTAAATACATTTAAGGTAAAAACATTGAGATTCTTTTTCCTTATCTGTAAATCTATGTTCTAATAAAAGCAGATGTCGCTGAATACAAGGATGTAAACATACAAGGATGCCCTTATATAAATGTGAAAACTATCTAATACAAATTAGATAATAAGACTATACAAAGTAAGACTATACTTCCTTAATGGATAATAATTAGATATTAATAATTATTAAACAATAAGACTATACAAATGATGTTTTTTATAAATAACTTAAGAAATCTAGCAATCTAGAAAACTTAAAAACCAACATGGATACAATCATTAAATATATCACCACATTAAAAAATGAAACTTGAGCAATAAGACCAACAGTCGGACAGATAAAACTGAAATTACTGACGGCAAAATGTAACATATGGATCAAGAGTTTAAAATTTGTGTGAAAGGAGGTTCAGGGCCCTGAAGGTGGTTCAGTGGCTGGCTCGGTTGGATTTTGGGGGAAAAATACGTTGTAAAAGTTGTTTCGAGTTTCCTCTAGAATCTGCTCCTGTGCCACATTTCTGATGCCTGCCGTTGCTTCCACTAGTTGTCTGCAACAAACACCGCTATGAACCACATTTCTATATTGAACCCCTTTAACCCGCCAACAACACGATCGGTTGTGCATATAACGGTGTGCTTCCCTTAAAACAAAAAATTAAATTATATTTTGTAAAAAATTCAAATAAATTTTTTAAAGTTATCTGGAGTCTGTAGTTAAGTCGGAACTACTGTTTGAATTTTTTCCTATAATAAGTGATTGAAATATAAATTGGGTTTCAATTAATTTATTAATTATAAATATAAATTAATTTGTATTAAAGTATCAGTACTGTGCGTGGAATGCTCTGATGCAACATCAGTTTTGACACCACTCTCTTCTAGTTCAGAAATAAAACCATCCTCTCCGTTTATACAACTAAGAATAATATTGTCATCTACTTTCCTTGACATTTCAAGGAATTGTAGAACACTATTCTACAAGCCCTTAACACTATTATAAACAAGTAACAACTATTCACAAAACAAAAAAACGGTCTAAAAACATATATAACACCAAACACTAAAAATAACAGTCCCGAGTATATATGACAGCTAGCATTTTGACTGATTTGATCGTGGTACTGTGTATGGATGGCATCTAACAGACCATGCACGTCTCACTTTCCCCTCCCCCCAGGCGACCACGAATGTGAATCATCCCTTAATGATGCAAAACATGTTTGGCACATTGTCCTTTACTGAAGCGTTTACTGAGTCCTGAGGTAAGGTGATGCAACCTAACAAGGGGACCAATGGTGGGTTAATATCTACTCCTGCATCACATTTTTATTCCTGTGTAGGTGTGTGAGGTCACAAAGAGTTAGGATTGAGCAAAACAAAGCTACTACGTCAAATGTGTAGATTCAGGCTAAGCTGTGCTAGGGCCATGCAGTGAACTGGGTCGGGTGTAGGGAGTAGATTCATGTTTAAGGCATTAAGGCAGAGCAATGGAACTTGATCCGGAGTGCAGATTTACACTGTGCTAGGTTTGGGCCGAGCAGTACAACTGGCTAGGTGTGTAGGTTCATGATGAGCTAGGTCTAGGCAGTCAAATGCAAGTGGCTTAAGTGTGTTGAATCACACTGAGCTGGATTTTTGGATGAGCTTGCAACTGGCTCAGGTATGTAGATTCATGTGAGTTAAGTTTAGGCTTATCAATACAACTGGGTCTGGTATAGGCTCATGCTAAGCCATGTTAGGACCGAACAATGTTATTGGATTGGGATGAGCTAGGTTTGGGCTGAGTAATACTTGAGCTTGGGAGTGTAGATTCATAATGAGCTCAGTTTGATCAGGTTATTGTAACTGGGACAGTTATGTACATTCATGTTGAGCTAGGTTTGGGCCGAGCAGTGCTACTGGGTCGAGCATGTACAGTACAGTTTGGGCTATTTCTCCAATACTTACATGACGTGGATCGGTTCAGTTCTTCCTTTAACTGTTGCTGATGGTGACCAAAACTTCTTATTCTGTGCTCTAAACTTGGACTTAACATACTTGTAGCTTGGTGACTCCTTTTTGAACGTACAGTAGGGGCAGTTGGACCCGAACAGAATGCGATCAGAGGGTAAAGCCTTCACTACTTTCACATTCTCTTTTCTCTTTAGAGAACTGTTAAAAATGAAACAATTAGGCAACAATGAGCAACAAGAGAGTCTAAAAGTGCCCTAAAGCTCTACTGAAATAAAAGAACAATTTTTTTCTTTCATACACTGTTGACATTATGAATATTATATTTTTAGTATTTAATAACTCTTTTAATACTTGTAATAATTTTAGTATTTAGGCATTTCCAAACATAACTTTGTCCTTCTGATAAAAATATAAATAAGATGGACTCATTGCCAACCAGAAAATCCATTGTGCATTTGTTCAGACATTCTTACATTTTGATAAATCATAATCATAAGTAAATGTTGGAACATTTAAGTCCCACTAATAGGATGATCAAAGATGAACCCATAAAATTCTATGTAATAAAAATATACTTTTAATGACACTTTGTAGACATACACGTTTCTATTGTGTCTGTTTTTGGTGGTTTAAAGTTGAAGTTTATGTTATAAAATTACCAAAAACTAATAGATTTCTTTATAAGTCAGTTATCTTTTACAGAGAAATTTAATTTATTTTAGCGTTTCAATTGTCACAGTTAACAATAATCTTCTAGAGAGCACCCACTCCTATTTTTTTATATGTACATTTACAGTTTATCAATCTAATCTCTATTCCCAATACCGAATTTTATTTGACTGATTAGAGCAAAGGATTACAAATTTGACGGAAAGTTTAATGTGCTCCCATTGTGTCTACTGACCAGCCGCTAATGCCGATGTACGCTCCCAATGTCATGTACGCCTCGGCTTCCTTGGCGGACCCTGTGAAGTTGGAAATGACGGCTGTCACCTTGCCTTCGTATGCTTTCAAGCACTCTACCGTCTCCTTGGCCGACTTACGGCAAGAAAGAACTATAGGTAGATGATACTCCGCGGCCAACTCTAACTGCATGTCTAAATAGCTAAAAATTAAATTATATGAATGAGTAATCTATTGAAAACCGAGAACTTGGCATCTGATACTCCACGGCAAACTCTAACTTAATGTCTAAATAGCTACCATAGAATTATACAAATGAGCAATCTTTTGAAAACTGAGAACTGGGCATCTGATACTCCATGGTCAACTCTAATTGTATGTCTAAATAGCTAAACATACAATATACAAATGAGAAAATCTACTGGAAAAATTGTAAAGAACATATTTTTACTTTCTCAGTCTTATTTTAACTCAATAATATCATCACAGAAGAACGTTTTGTTCGAAATAGTTCAACTAAAGTGATGCACATTTTGTAAGTGATGAAGAGAGATGAAATAATTTAAATAGATTGTTTTTATTTTTAAAATATACTTGCATGATAAACATTTAAATTGTACTTCTTGATTTACAAATTAACATATTGATTTCAATTTTGTTTATGTAGGGCTAGGGCTTTTTAAACAAAAACTGTATTCATACAAAATATCCCATAAATTACACCTTAAAGATGTGTCAATTCCTCAAAAAAATTTAAGACTTGGTAGTTTAGAAAGTGACCACTCACTCCATCTATCATGAAGGTTAGGAATTTGAAAGTGAGGTTTAATGATGAAATGTGTAGAAATACAAACTCGAGCTGTTTTTCCTTTGAACATTCTTCCAAGTCCTCTTTGCCCAACCGGAGACCAGTTTTGCCGACACACACGACGTACCGGCGGTTCTTTATGAAGATGTTCTCGAGGTACGGACGGTACCGCTCCCTAGCAGTCAGCATTTCCTCATACATGTGTGGGTAGGAAGGCTGCATCCCTGTCGTCGAATACACCCTTCCTGATAGTTTGTAAGACACAAATAATTAGTTACACAAGGAAACAATACTCTACATTTATCATATACTAGCCAAAGTACCCGTTCTTCGCACGGGCTAAAAAGGCTGAAAGGTGTAGGCTCTACTGATACATTTAAGGTATTGTTAATTAATTCTTCATTGTTTACAAAATGACAAAACACGAGTGTCTACAACATTTCAAAGTAACATATGTCAAATATTGGGAGAGGATAAGGATTAATGTAATAGAGACAGTCGTCGGAAAAAAAACTTAAAATCTACCATTCCGCTATTTCAAATAATTCACTAATTTCGATCCAGCAGTTTATCTGAAAAATCAACTTTATTTCTTCTTCTTCCCGAACTGTCAAAATATAGTGCAAACGGATTTTGTCATTAGAAAATGTAAACATTGAAACCTAGGACGGTCACGGCAGCTCTTTCTTCTTCTTCTCCTTCTTCTCGAACTGTCAAATTTTAGTATTCACAGCTGTTGACATTCAAGTAATTTTATGTTTTCATTCTCTAAAAATGTAAACATTGAAACTTAGGACGTTCACTGGGCGTAGCCCGAGAGGATTTTAAGGAAATGAGTATGCCTATGTGTTGCATGAGTTTAAGATCTACCTTATTTGTGTAAAATTTTAAACCGGTCAGTTAATTATTTTTCGCATTTACTTGCCACAACAAACCCACAAACATACAGAAACCACCTCTTCTTTGAAATATTATAGATATATACCTCCCCAATCCTAACTTCAGCGGGTCCGGATGTTTGGCCGTAACAATTATTCCTACAGTTACAAGGGATTTTCTACATAATATTCATTCAACATAGGATTGGGATGCACAAAAAACTGATTTCAAAAGCCGACGCAAAAAACTCCAAAATTGTTAAGCATGTAATTTCTACACAACTAATTGTTTTCGCCATGCATTATAATGATAAAGGTAGATGGAAAGATAGTAACATTTTGGAGTCAGCCTGTATGGCCGTTGAGGAAGATTGTATCTCCCAGCTTAATACAAGACTTCACTCTTATGTTTGTACAGTTAATAGAAGAGGTCAGAAGGAAAATAGACAAAGACAAGAACATGTCTCCCACGCCTCTCATATCTGATAACAACGATAATATACCAGTCAGTCAGTCGTGTCAAGGAGATTCGAGTGATTACGTGGCCGAATAACTACGGGCGATCTTGATCAAGCGGATTGTTTTTTTCGTATCCACGAAGCGTTGACAATAATTCAGTTTGGTGTTCTAGTATGTGTTTTTAGTCTTGGTCGTGTGTTTAGTGTTTTTATTCCCTGATGACAAGAACTACACTGAAAAATAAGAGTGAGTGTTATCCAAAAAATAAACACGATAATAAATTACATCACTAAAAAAATCAACTATTCAGAAAAATATTATTCCCTAATGGTGGAGCAAAACATGACTCCTAAATATGTAGGAAATACTTAAATTAGCCGGCAGTGACAACCCTCACGAAAATTCCTCCGGTCGCCGACCCAGAAAACACCAACCGCTACAATCTACGACAAAGGGCAAGCCACAAAACCTCCTGAAGACGCCCAACATGATGGGCGAAACGTTGAGGGTCACCGCGCAACATGCACCAACAATTCCGCGGAGCAATCCGGAAAACCAAGTAAGTGTTAGCGAGGAAGATTTTAAATTTAAAAATCTCGAATGATCTCAACATACTGTGGTATAAAGATATTGTATACATCCAACAGATAGAATATAGAATCCAACATTTAAATAAATTATCAAAAACAGGGGATATTTATTTAACTCACATAAAGTGAATTCAAACAAAAGATTTCTCAAGGCGAAGAAAGCACGTCCGTCGCCACGAGTTTTGACGGCTCAGGTGACGTTCCAGACGTGAGCTGCAGGCGAAATACAATACAAAACAGAAAAATCACCCTCTAAGTCCATTCCTACGATATTAGTATACACTAATGGCAAAAACAAAGACAAATTCACCAGTATATGATTGTGGGGGTGTTCATCAATGTTCTCTTTACCATTCATTGGATATTTTTAAGGATGTAAAACACATCAATAGTTTATGTTTACAATACAGCAACACATCATATAATACCATCTAATTATTTAAAATATCAATCTTTTAATAATCTATAAATGTACATACTTTGTATTTACAGTTAAATCTATTATATTCATATTTAAACAATAGGCCTACTTGATTATAAGATTCATAGAATAAGCAAAAAACTTAACTAAAAAATTTTGTCTAAATGTCTGATGTCGTCAGTTTCAACCAGAAAAGAGCAAGTATTGAGTTTAATTTATTCCTTTGCAGTATTAGCGAATTTCCCATAGGGAATAAGCTATTACCTTTGACTTACCGAAGGTCTCATGGCAAGACCTAAGCTTGGAACCGTGTTACTTTTTCGTTTTGAGATGCCTAGGGGCCAAAAACACATTAAAAATTGTATATATGTATATGTGTCCATGAGCATGACAACTCTCATTAAACCAAATTTAGTAGAGATATGTATTCCTACACTTATTCGGACGAGTTCGTAATCCAGATATATCGGTCAATTGGAACAGGTAGTTTGGGGGGGGGGTTCACCCTAAGATTCAGTTTTCTTTTGTTTTTTAACTACACAATTCAGTACTTTTTTAAGTAAATTTTGCTCATCTCCAATGGTTAACGAGATATTAAAAAAACTAAACACAGTACGCTTTTGGGGGTCCAATGTTAATCTTAAAGAGAAAAATATATAATATTTCACTTATTAACCTATATTTTTATGAAACTTGGTGTTTAGCTTCATGTGGTTTAGATCCATCCATTTATGCTTAAAATCATTGTTTATGTGTTTATTATGGCAGCTAACCTACATACTCTTCCCATGTTAATCGTATAGAGGATAGGCAAACTCCTACATTCATGGATAACCCCCCCCTCTAACCTCTCCTTTATCTCCCTCTTTATCTCTCCTATTATCTCCCCCTGTATCTCCCCCTCTCTCTCCCCCTCTCTCTCCCCCACTATCTCCCCTTCTATCTTCCCCTCTATCCTTCCCCCCTCTATCTCCCCCTCTATCTCCTCCTCGATCTCCCCCTCTATCTCCCACTCTACTTCTCTATTTCCCCCTTTATATCCCCCTCTAACCTTTCCTCTATATCTTCCTAAATTTCCCCCCTATCTTCCCCTCTATCACCCCTCTTTCTTCCTCTCTATCACCCATCTTTCTTCCCCTCTATCTCCCCCTCTATCTACCCCTCTTTCTTCCCCTCTATCTCCCCCTCCATCACCCCCTCTATCTCACCCTCTTCTCAACTATCTCCCCCTCTATATCCCCCTCTAACCTCCCCTCCATCTCCCCCTCTATCTTCCCCTCTATCACCCCTCTTTCTCCTCCTCTATCCTCCCCTCCATCTCCCCTCTATATCCCCCTCTTCTCCTCTATTGCCCCCTCTATCTCTCCCTCTTATCCTCTATCTCCCCCTCTATCTTCCCTTCTATCACCCCTTTTTCTCCCCCTCTATCTCCCCCTCCATCTCCCCCTCTATCTCCCTCTCTACTTAACTTTATTCCCCTCTATATTCCCCTCTAACCTCCCCTCTATCTCTCCCTTGATTTCCCCCTCTATCTCCTCCTCTATATTTCCTTTTTTCTCCTCCTCTATCTCTCCATCGATTTCACCCCTATCTCCCCCTCTAACCTTCCCTATATCTCCCCCTCTATCTTCCTCTCTATCAACCCTCTTTCTCCCCTTCTATCTCCCCCTCCATCTTTCCATCTATATTTCCCTCTATATCCCCCTAAAACCTCCCCTCCATTACCCCTTCTATCTTTGCCTCTATCTCCTCCTCGATCTCCCCCTTTATCTTCCACTCTACTTCTCTATTTCCCCTTTTATATCCCCCTTTAACCTCCCCTCTATCTCTCCCTAAATTTCCCCTCTATATTCCCCTCTATCTCCCCTCTTTCTCCCTTTCTTTCTCCCCCTCCATCTCCCTCTCTATCTCCCTCTCTACTTCTCTATTTCCCCCTCTATATCTTCCTCTAACCTCCCCTCTATCTCCCCCTTTATTTCCCCCTCTATCTCCTCCTCTATGTTTCACTTTTTCTCCTCCTCTATCCCTCCATCGATTTCCCCCCTATCACCCCTCTATCTCCCCCTTTAACCTTCCCTATGTCTCCCCCTCTATCTTCCCCTATATCACCCCTCTTTCTTCCTCTCTATCACCCCACTTTCTTCCCCTCTATCTCCCCCTCCATCACCCCCTCTATCTCCCCCTCTATATCCCCCTCTAACCTCTCCTCTATCTCTCCCTCTATCTCCCCCACTATCTCCCCTTCTATCTCCCTCTCTATTTTCCCCTCTTTCTCCACCTCTTCACCTCTATCTCTCCCTCTAACTTCCACTCCATCTCCCCCTCTATCTTCCCCTCTATCTCCCCCTCTATCTCCCCCTCTATCTACCCCTCTATCTCCCTCTGTATCTCCCCCTTTATCTCCTTCTCTATATCCTTCCCTATCTCCTCTACTATCTTCCCCTCTATCTCCTCCTCCATCTCCCCCTTTATCTCCCACTTCACTTCTCTATTTCCCCCTCTATATCCCCCTCTAACCTCCCCTCTATCTCTCCCTAAATTTCCCCTCTATTTTCCCCTCTATCTCCCCTCTTTCTCCCCCTCTTTCCCCCCCTCTATCTCCCCCTCTTCTCCTCCATATCCCCCTCTATCTACCCCTCTATCTCCCCCGCTATCTCCCCTCTATCTCCCCCTCTAACCTTCCCTATATGTTCATGAAACTAAATGGTCAAAATAAAAATGGTTTATGCTAGAAATGTCTACTTTCAGTGTTCCTCACATCAGCAAATCTGCTTTAATCTTATGGAAAATAGGCAAAATGCCTTATTTACCGACATATTATATTGATCAAGGTTGTGTTGTATACTGATAATATATAATTATTGTCATATTATTGATTAAGAAATTCTCTGAGTACGCAGTAGGTCTGCTGCGACGGGTGTATTTGGTGCCATTTTAACTAGACTTGTTCAGTAAAGCTACTGGAAAATCGTTTAAATACTACAGTACTGACGAGGTTCACTGTTGAACTCTCTGGCGATCTCGAGAGCCCTTCGGCAAGGCTTGAGTTCGTCCGCCTGGATGATAATTCGCTCCACGCCGTGGGCGAAAGCCCTGTTGATGGCGCGGTCATAGTCAGTCCAATGGGTCTTCAGTCCACTGTAAACTCCCTCATACACTATTTCCCACAGGTTTGCGTCAAAGTCTGTTCAAAAACAGGCGTTAGAGGACAGACAAAGAAAACACATTTTAAATGAAAACTGTCCAACCGGTCAAAAATATTTCTTAAGAATCTCCAGAATTAATTATAAAAATTTCAAATTGTACATTTGTATAGTTGACGTCATGCATTGCTATGATGCTAATAAGCCCCTCGGTGAATGTAATTAGGCTGTAAGTTAATGTCTAGGTTCCTACGTTTGTACAGTTGTTGCTATGATGCTAAGGTACTTAGTAGAATAGTGAATATCTTATAAAATAAAATGAAATAAATTAACTAACAGTTAATTAATAGATATCAGAAATAACATTTTATAAGCTAACGGTAACAACTTGTTAAAGACAAGTAAAACTTAGAATAAGACAATGAAATTAGTGATTAGAGGGAATTGAATCTTTTCCACGTTTACAGTATGTTCCAGTTTAATGAAATTGACAGAGTATGTTTCACTCACCCGTATAACCTGTCAGTTCCATCTAAAGTCCCAGTAGTGTTTTCATCTTTACTAACACATTACACACCTAACAGCCTGAGACCAAACATTGTAATATGAAGCACTGCAGGTCAACAGTTGAAATTTACAGGCTAGATAAAATACTGATAACCATATATGGAACAAGATGAGTTAGTTATCAGTTTTTTTTAATAATATACTATTAGGCAGGCGGTAGTTCAGCGGGCAGTGTAACGGCCTCTTTTAGACGAGACATCAACATTAATACAGTAGTTAGAATGTCATTTTTTCTTTCTGTTATTTCAGTTGTGTGTTAATATTAGGATTATATTTTAGATTATTTTTATATTTTATTTATATTTATTTTTTGAGTTTATGATTGTTAAAATGATATTTTTAGTCTACTATATTTATGGTTTTATCATAATTTTAGTCGCTCTAGATCAAGATTCATCTACTTTTCTGAACTATTGTGCAAAAGATTCAACCAGATCCAGCCAGATTGGGACAACTCACTGTTCTATATTTAAATAACTAGTAACTAGTAACTCAATAGTATACTAAAATTGCAATTTCAGACTTAAGAAGATAATGTTATGATTTCCAGCAATTCGTTGACCGACCGCCTCCTCATGGAAATGGCGGACGCCTCGCCAGATGTCCCACAACGCGGGGTTTTGATGGTAAGTGACAACAAAGTCCAACTTTTGCAGTCCACTAATATTTTTAAGATTCTTTTTCAAAGTACATTTCCCCCCTAGATTGAAAAACTTACCTTTTAATTATGATTGCAACTCATACATACAGCAGATAATGTGAAATATATCTTTACCAATATATGCTACATGTATATCTTATTTTGACTAGGTATTTTATGTACGTTTTTGACTGCTTTAACCTTTTTTTATTTCTAGCTATATACCATATTAGGTACTAATCATGTCATGTTTTACGTTCCAGCCCACCTGAAGATGAGATCAAGTCTAGAATCCCGAAACCTCGTGAAACTTTGTTTTACTAATTGTGATGAAAAATGTCCACAATAATAATTAAAATAAAATATACAAGTCTTACAAAAACTCAAATAAGATTCAAGCAAACTTTGGTTCTATAGCTATTACCTCAATTGCTGAATTACACAAAGGGGCGGAGAAGTGTTCCTACAGTACGTCAGACATGTGGTTTTTTGCGCACTCCTGTTGCTGAATGTCTCATGGACCTTCCATGATTAAAAACCTGATGAACTGCCGTAGTCTCTTGACCAGCTCCTCCTGGGGAAGGTGACTACCCCTCTCCATGACTCCAAGAATGGTATCCCTTACCACAGCAAACCCAGTGCAGTCATACAGCAGATGATCGGCAGTCTCCTCGGACTGCCCACACTTCCTGCAGACTGGGTCTCAAGTAAAGAATCCCCTGCGAGCAAGATATTTCCTCATATGTCCATGTCCCATGATGAGACCTACAATGACCTACCTAACTGTATAAGGTCCTCTGCGATCCTCGAGGAGGGAGAACTGAGAGACAGTTTACTTACTCTCAGAAGGGAAGCTCCGCCCATCTTCTGCGGGGACACTCACGTGCTCACGTGTGATCTATCAATCCACATGTGCCCTAGAGATGCCGCAAAAGGGTTGTGGGCCCACGAATGGAATTGAAGCGCAATTGTTCGCCATGCGATTCACTGTTTTACTACCCATAATTCCTGAATGTCCTGTGACCTGGCATAGGGTAATGTTGCTTTGACTGCCAAGAGAAGACAGCACGTTGCGGCATTCCCACACAATATTGGAGTCGAAGGTACAGGAGTCCAGTGCTTTGAGAGTGGCTTGACTATCTGAGAAAATGGTAATGTTCCTGGTCTTGACGCCTCTGTTAACGTTGAACAGAGCACATTCCATGATGGCTGTCACTTCTACCTAGAACAACGTGGGGAAGTCCCCCATGGGAATGAGCTTTACCTTAACTTGCGTCCCCAGTATCCCAGCTCTAGTTCCCTTGCTTCCCTTAGAGCCATCCGTGTACCATTCTGACTCACAGGGTTGAAGAGATCTGCCGCCATCTTGCCAGTCAATCCTTGGTGGAATCACCACTGAGGCGTATCTGGTGTGAAGGTAGTCTGAAGACATGTCTAGTACCTCACATCTGACTACCTGCTCAATTCTGGTGTGACCAATCGAGGGTACATTGAAGGTAATCCAGAGACCCTCACATCTGAGGCGATATGCAAATTTCCTATCATCCGTTCTGTTGTAAACATCTATAGGCAGGAAGTTGAAAATGCAGTCCAAAGATGCTCTAGGGCAAAAACTCACGGTCCCATAAATCATGAGGCAAGCCAACCTCTGAACTGCCGCAAGTCTTCGCACTGTTGCACCGAAGT
The DNA here is from genome assembly GCA_023375725.1 of Nephotettix cincticeps. NCBI lineage: Eukaryota > Metazoa > Arthropoda > Insecta > Hemiptera > Cicadellidae > Nephotettix > Nephotettix cincticeps. The sequence continues at coordinate 2,400,920 of CM041784.1, read as the reverse complement.
TTGTCTTTGGCCACCAAACAAGTGAACCATAGGTCATGACCGGCCTCACCACAGCAACATACAGCCAGTGCAAAAGCCTAGGGTTCAGTTCCCATGTTGTAACAACCATTTGTGTGCAAGTCATGAGTGACCACTTACCTTGGTCATTTCCATTTGCAGCTCCGGCTCCCACCTCAGTGTATCATCTAGTACCACACCCAGGTACTTGACCTCGTCCAGCAGGTTTAAATACAATACATTAATAAGTTTTACAACGAGCAGAGGTTACCAATAGCAGGCATTTAAAGAAATTCCTTTATTTTATTAAAAGGTCTAGCTATCAGCCAGTTGTAAGGACTTAAATTTGCTAAAGGATATATGTTGTGCACATACGGGTAACCTATTAAAAACCTTTTCATATACTTAACACGATGCTGTCCATGCAACTTGTCCAGACTTACACACCGTTGATCGAGTGAGGACATACTTCTAGTACAATAACCATGGACATTGCTACGGAGTGAATAATCATGCAACTTGAAATTAAATGCTAATTGCAAGCTTAACATGTGACAAAGATACCTAAATATAAATATATAATAGTCAGAATGTGTTCGCTTACAAAAAGGGGTTTTTCAATGGGTTCCGGAAGGAGAGCCCTACCAACACTATGACCATTCCCCCACAAACGAATGGCATAGAGGATGATGTCATTGAAAAACGTATAGTACACATTTTTAAGGAAATCCTTTAGGATCAGTTTTCTTAGGTGGAGCAGCTGGAAGATTACTCTTGATAACCTATTACAAACATGTTGTGTGTGAGGATCCTAGGTTAGTTGTTGATCCAGTAATACCTAGAAGCTTAACACCGCTACTTCAAAATAAATCAAATTAAACAATTATTTTACATGGGAAAACATAAGTGTTGGATTTTGTTTTATCTCATAAAAGAGCGTTAGATTGAAGCCAGGTATTCAGTCTTAGCATCAGACATTAATTTAAATAGCAGCAAGGTAGATTTTTTTAACCAGTTCAACAACAAATAAGTTGTGTCATCGAAAATATGACTTTCATACAACTAACATTCCATGGGAGGTCATTAGTTAAAACTTAAAAGGACCCAGCACCGTACCCTGGGGTACACCAATCTTCACTACCGCTACCTCATAAATGTGGTTATTGAAACAAAAATTCTGGCTGCAAGGACATCTAAGGACATCTTGTTGAAAATACAATTTTCCTGTGTGTGTGTCTGGATGGATTGACATAATTTTTACATGATATTCTTAGCATTTTTTACCAAAGGCATTTGACAAAGAAACTCACGAACACAGCTTTCAATCTTGAATTATTTTTGAGCGTAGAAGATATGAATGAAACCCTTTGGGAAATCGGTTCAAAGCTGCATGGACATCCGGGGAATTTTAACCTTAACCTTAAACTAGATTTCAAGATACTAACCAAATACTACTGACCACTCCTTGATGTTATTACTTGACACCTAGGAGTGGTCAGTAGTATTGGTTAGTATCTTGAAATCTAATTTAAGGTAAAGGTTAAAACTCCCCGGATGTCCATGCACCGAAGCTTAAAGCGTGGATGACATTATAATACTCTAAAATAAACAAAATGTATTTAAAGATCGTTTTCATAATCCGGTTGATCTATTCCACCTTCATGTACACCGGAGTCATCTTGTGGCCCGAAGAACAAGTCTTGAGCGTTCTTGAACAACTTTTCACAAATTTCGTCTGGATTCTCTTCTTTCACAGCGGCGATCACTTCCAGTATTTGACTGTCAAACAGAACCGTTTAGATTACTAGTAGTAGTGTATTATTCAATTGCTGTCCTGCCTTAGTGGTGAGTTCTACACCTAGAAGGTAAAATTGTCCAACGAAATCCAAAACTGCCACTAGGTATGCGTGTTGTTATTTTTGGAAATGGTAAAGAATGTTGTAATACAATCTATTTTCTAGGGTCAGTTTAGGTGGTTTATTGCTGTAATCACTTGATACGGCCACTTCTAAATTAATACCCATTCGCTTAAACACTTAATGCCATACATCAGTAAAAACCCCGTAAAGGAATTACCTCGTGAAGGAATAGTAGTTCTGTAGTGTAAGTAGTGTTACTCACTTGATGTTGGACGGCTCGTTGCGTCCCCGCACCATGGAGTCCGGAGACCAGTGGAACTTGGCCCGCGCCGGGTAAGTGGTCCGGACGTATCTGTAGCCCGCGTGCAGCGGCTTCAGCAGACACCAGGGCGAGTTACTCTCAAGGAGCAAGCGGTCCAGAGGAATGTTCTTTACCATCGCCAGGGTCTCTTCCGTCCTCAACGAGCTACAAAACGAATGATTGATATTTTAATTCATGAAATCAGTCTTTCGTTCGTACTTTAATTTTTAAGAGGATGGCAGCCTCTCTAACGTATTCTTTGCCCTACAGATCTCTACGTGGGACCATCAAGCAAAGAGGAGAGCCGACACAGTTCAAGTTCAGTATTGATATTTTTTATCAGTACTGAACTTTTATATAATCTTTTTTACACTATTTTAATATCAATTATCTAAAAGTTGTACTCTACTGATTGGGCAACTCTGAGATCCGACCATGGTCATCGATGACTCAGATTCGGAGTCCGTCGCAACCAATTACGTCAGAGAGTCATCCGAAGGAATTATTAATGTTGACATTTTCACGGTTACGCGGCGCGACGGCGTCAATCGCCTTAAAAAAACAATAAAACATTACGACTGAAAGGCTTACTATTTTATTTTAAACTGTTTGTATGGAATATTCTGAGAAAATCATTCTGCATCTTTATTTTTTATAATTTACATTTTCAGAAAAAAACGAGTAGACGAAAACGCGAAAGATACGAGTTGTAAGACATCGAGTCTTCGACGTGGTGTCCATCCGTTCAATGGCGGATGAGCACCAAGTAACCTTAGTACAAATTATAATTTGTTAAAAGTGGAAGTGTTAAATTATGAAACACTTTAAATTAAGAGTATCTAAGCTTAAAATTGTAAAAATGTGTTATAATTTAAATACTAACGATGAGAGCTGGTTAATGGCTATATTACTACTTCTATTGAATGTCACATGAAGAGTATTTTACTTTCCGATATTCTAATCCGCGGCATGAAAAACTAGTGCGATGTCACTCAACGGCTCGCCGCTGCAATTTCAGCTCTAAGAAGAAAATCCTCAAAGTGTAATCGAATTGTGAAGAGGAAGTAAAATATTTGAATTCCAATTTAATTTTCACCTGTTTTTGAGAATATTTCAAAATTATCAATTATTTTCACCCTAATATGAAACAGATGTTTTGTTCAACTTACCATCCGTTAATACCTATGTAGAAGCCAAGGTCTAGGAATTGCTTAGCCTCGTCGGGGGTTCCGTCGAACGAGTGGACGACGCCGGGGAACTTTCCTTCGAACCTCTTCAGGATGCGAATGGAGTCCGAGACTGAGTTTCGCGTGTTGAGGTAGACCGGGATGTTTAAGTTCTTTGCCTCCTCGAGCTGCATCTCGAAGTACCTATCAACATTAAAATCCCACAATCAATTGATATGAATATAAAATAAGACCCGCGTCTTCTTTTGCTGTCTTCCCTCAAGAAGAATATTAAATTCAAACATGCGGTTTGAAATTATTTTATACTAGAAGATCTTCTAACGGTGTTATTTGAAGAAGTATAACCTCTAGCGATCTATCTAATTAGAATTGAAATACTTTTATTTACTCAATGGATACATATGGTAAATTATTGCTACGAAAAAATCCACACAAATATTGACTCATTCCAAAAAATTGTATTAACATTTTAATCACATAAATCGTTAGTAAAAACTTTATGATAAACATATATATTATATTTGGTTTTATACTAGACCAATGAGTCTTAATTTCAGAGTTCATACTTGAAGAGGGGCGTTATGTTTCAAGTTTTTAACATTGCCTTGGACTAAAACTCATAGTTGATGAATCTACTGTAGACTATTAATGGTGTTTGGTTAACAAATTAATATTCATTTTATTCTATGAAGGGAAAAGTTCGGATCAGAAATGCTTATTTATATTATATAGTTTGAGGAAAGAGTAACGGAGTTAGGAACTGATAAAACAGCAATTTTGTCAAATAAAGGTACGAGTTCAGAATGAAATACGTTCACTGGATTTTAGTGATATTTTATATTCATTCATCTAAAGATTTTGTTAATATCAAGATTACATTTTTTATAAAATTATTTAATAAAAAATACTGCATTAAAAATCACAGCAAATCTAATAATAATATGTCATATTTTTATAGGTCATTTTTCGTGGGTTTAAAATGCACTATAGAGTAAAATTTGTATGAAGTTGATATTTTTCCGTTTGGCCTGTGAATTTCATTCTTTAAACGTTTGTAAAGAATGTAGGCAACCAATCCACTCAAACACAATCGCAGAATAATCATAAAATAACTTAATGTAAATATACTTGAAAATTCATTTTGTTTTAGAATACAGGGTGTTTGTTAAAGTCGGGGACAAACTTCGAGGGGTAATAGTACTCATCAAAATAAACAACAAATTTCCTATAAACATATGTCGAAAAATCCTTCGTTTAGCCGCTAGCCGCCATTTTGTATTTCATACAAAAAACCTTATATATCAAGAACTATTTAAGATACAGAAACCAAACTTTGCTCACATATTTATTACCCAAACAGCAAAATATTGTCAAAGTATCATTTAGTTTGCTTTTATATTTTCAAAATGGCGGCAGTTATAATTATTTTTATTAAAATAACAAAAAAACCATTAACTTTATTACATTTTTACAAGAGATAAAAAAGATTTAAGTTTTAATTTTAAATCGAACGGTTTTTTGGTGAACGAAATCCGTTCACGAATAAGCGAGAAAATGTACTTTTAATAGTAGAATACAGGGCCCACGCGCCACCGCGGCGCGGCCGTGGCTGACGGAGCGGACTTCAGCTGGCACAAAGCGGCTTCTTCGACACAATGAACACCTTAATGAACACCCTGTGTATAAAAATGCAGTTTTCAATTAATTTCAACTCGATTTATCAAGGCTAGAAGTGCAGAAGTGCAGTTTTGTTACTTATGTTTGTGTAATGTAGACTGTACTGACTTAGCTTGTGTGTCCTTGTCACAGATCTCGAGCCATCGGTAGTCCAAACCAATCTCGCCGAACGCGAGAACCTTGTCCCTGTTGTTCTGTATGAGGTTAACCAACGTGTTGAGGTAGTCTGTGGATCCTTCCTTGTCAAACTCATGACTCCTGGCTGGAGAACATCCCACCGTCACGAAGATCCTTTCTGCACCGACACAATTCAGATAATGAGAGTACTCTCGCTAATCACATGAATTCCGTAATTCCGCAGTTGGTGTAAGTAAAGACAAAATACCCCGTCGCAGCAGACCTACTTACGCAGCGAATTTCCAAATCAATAATATAATAATAATGATATATGACAAGGTTTAACAGTATCTGTCGATAAATGTGAGAATTATTTGCATATTATCCATAAGATTAAAATGGGATAGAGTATGCAGGTTTTTTGCTGTGAGGAACATTGAAAGTAGGTATTTCTAGCATCAAAAATTTTTATTTTGACTATTTATACCCAGTTTCATAAACATCTGTCCATAAATAAAGGAGTTTGCCTATTCTCTACATGGGAATAGAGTATGCAGGTTAGTTGCCATGATAAACACATATGATATGATTTTTAAGCATAGATGTATGGATCTCAACCACATGAAGCTAAATATCAAGTTTAATCCGAAAGTATTGATCGATAAGTGAAATATTAATTTTTCTTTTTCCTCCATAAGATTAACATTGGAGCCCCAAAATACAACGTACTGTGTTTAGATTTTTAATATCTCGGTAACCGTTGAAGATAGAGAAAAACTTCAAGGAACTAAATGGTGTAGTTTTAAGCTGATTCTAATGGTGAGAGATAAAATTAAAACAAATTTAAATTACATATTAAAAACGCAAAAAACCCAATTTTTGAGTACAACACCCCCCAAACAACGTTCCGATTGACCGATGTCATTTGCTCTAACTCGTCCGATCAAATGTAGGAATACACGTCTCTACCTAATTTGGTCGATCGGGACATTTTACGAGAGTTATCGTGTTCACAGACACAGACACAGACACACACACACACACACACACACACACACACACACACACACACACACACACACACACACACACATATATATATATATATATATATATATATATTTGATTATGTAATTCACAACTTAAGGCTGCTAATAATTGTTATTATGAAATTTTAACGGCTATTGTTTTTGGCCTAAAATAATATGGTTCAGGGCTTAAGCCCTGCTATGAGACCTACGGTAATAGCTTCTTCCCTGTGGAAAATTCACTAAAATAATAATAAAGTTTAAATACATTTTCAGTCTATTTTCAAAAATGTGGGTATTATTTTCTATGTGTAATACCTAGGAAAACCCACCCACCTGTAATAAGTGGGTGGCAGTAGAAAAACACCTACAATTTTTTGACCAGATACTGGAAAGGTATTCAGCCTTTTCATTAGTCAATAACAGACTTGGAGACATGTCATGATAAGTAATATAATGATAATTTCCAAGTAGTATTGTCCACCATTTTATTGCATTTCTTCCTGTAAAAAACATTCAGGACACCTTACCTTTCGGGTAATTCAATAACAGCCACCCGCTTACCTTCTCAAGTCAGTCGTCAGTAGATAATTCATTTAGTCAACCACCTTTCTCCCAAGGCAGTAATTCACAAACCACGAACAGTTACCCCTTCCTACTGTAGGCAGTCATAATAAACCACAATCAGTCATTCCCCCTTCTCGAAGCAATCATTAACAAACCACGAACAGTCAGTCACCTCCTGCCCGAGGCAGTCATTAGCAAAACACGAACAGTCAGTCACCTCCTGCCCGAGGCAGTCATTAACAAACCACGAACAGTCAGTCACCTCCTGCCCGAGGCAGTCATTAGCAAACCACGAACAGTCAGTCACCTCCTGCCCGAGGCAGTCATTAGCAAACCACGATCAGACATGCCTCCATTCTTGAGGTAGTCATGAAAAATCCACGAACAATAACTCCCACCCTAACGAGGCAGTCACTACTACACGAACAGTAACTCCCACCCTAACGAGGCAGTCACTACTACACGAACAGTAACTCCCACCCTAACGAGGCAGTCACTACTACACGAACAGTAACTCCCACCCCAACTTGGCAGTCACTACTAACAAACAACGAACAGTAACTCCCACCCTAACGAGGCAGTCACTACAAACAAACAACGAACAGTAACTCCCACCCTAACGAGGCAGTCACTAATAACAAACAACGAACAGTAACTCCCACCCTATCGAGGCAGCCACTACTAACAAACAACGAACAGTAACTCCCACCCTAACGAGGCAGTCACTACTAACAAACAACGAACAGTAACTCCCGCCCTAACGAGGCAGTCACTACTACACGAACAGTAACTCCCACCCTATCGAGGCAGCCACTACTAACAAACAACGAACAGTAACTCCCATCCTAACGAGGCAGTCACTACTAACAAACAACGAACAGTAACTCCCGCCCTAACGAGGCAGTCACTACTACACGAACAGTAACTCCCATCCTAACGAGGCAGTCACTACTAACAAACAACGAACAGTAACTCCCGCCCTAACGAGGCAGTCACTACTACACGAACAGTAACTCCCGCCCTAACGAGGCAGTCACTACTACACGAACAGTAACTTCCACCCTAACGAGGCAGTCACTACTACACGAACAGTAACTCCCGCCCTAACGAGGCAGTCACTACTAACAAACAACGAACAGTAACTCCCGCCCTAACGAGGCAGTCACTACTACACGAACAGTAACTCCCGCCCTAACGAGGCACTCACTACTAACAAACAACGAACAGTAACTCCCGCCCTAACGAGGCAGTCACTACTACACGAACAGTAACTCCCGCCCTAACGAGGCAGTCACTCCCTAACGAGGCAGTCACTACTACACGAACAGTAACTTCCACCCTAACGAGGCAGTCACTACTACACGAACAGTAACTCCCATCCTAACGAGGCAGTCACTACTAACAAACAACGAACAGTAACTCCCGCCCTAACGAGGCAGTCACTACTAACAAACAACGAACAGTAACTCCCGCCCTAACGAGGCAGTCACTACTACACGAACAGTAACTCCCATCCTAACGAGGCAGTCACTACTAACAAACAACGAACAGTAACTTCCAACCTAACGAGGCAGTCACTACTACACGAACAGTAACTTCCACCCTAACGAGGCAGTCACTACTACACGAACAGTAACTCCCATCCTAACGAGACAGTCACTACTACACGAACAGTAACTCCCACCCCAACTTGGCAGTCACTACTAACAAACAACGAACAGTAACTCCCTCCCTAACGAGGCAGTCACTACTAACAAACAACGAACAGTAACTTCCACCCTAACGAGGCAGTCACTACTACACGAACAGTAACTCCCATCCTAACGAGGCAGTCACTACTACACGAACAGTAACTTCCACCCTAACGAGGCAGTCACTACTACACGAACAGTAACTCCCATCCTAACGAGGCAGTCACTACTACACGAACAGTAACTCCCATCCTAACGAGGCAGTCACTACTACACGAACAGTAACTCCCACCCCAACTTGGCAGTCACTACTAACAAACAACGAACAGTAACTCCCACCCTAACGAGGCAGTCACTACTAACAAACAACGAACAGTAACTTCCACCCTAACGAGGCAGTCACTACTACACGAACAGTAGTTGTGACACACACTCCTTCCCTTTTCGACGTAGACATTATTGAATCGCATCAATACTAAAAATACCACCGCTACTAAAAATACACTAAATAACCCGCCCGAATAAACAAAATAAACTGAACTATAGACTTGGTTTTATGCATTATACATTGGTTTATCAAATAAACTTTGGTGATTTGAGGGACCTTTTTAGAGGAGTAAGTTTTATACAGTTTATTGTATGAATTATTTTTTTAAATGTTGTTTTCTCTGAAACGGTAATAGATTAATGTAGATTACCGTCTGTCTTAGCGATCTCCAGAGCCTCCCTGCTGACGGAGGCGTTGATGCCGGGGATGAGGATGCCGTTGACGCAACGCCTCCATGACCGCGCCAGCACACTGCTCAGGTCAGGGTCATGTTCCTTGATGCCGTCGTACACGCCCTTATACGATGGCGTCGTCAGGTACGCCCCGGCATCTACGCAAATCAATGGTTAACAAATAGACGACTCTAAGTCCTGGAACGGTTTAATATATTTTTACCCAACATATATAAAACAGTAAAAATTGGTTTATGTCGTGAGGGTGTAGCCCACGGGAAGTAGGTCAAAATTTGAAAGTATACGGAGGTTTGAAATGTTTGAAAGGATATGGGCTAAAATTAATGGGTTTTTATTCAACCACAATTGACTTATGTTACTTCTTAAGAAATTCCTCTAACTCACTAGGGGTCGATCTATAAGGAGCTAGGAAATTCTTAAGAGACCTAAATGGCTTACATGAACAGTACGGGGTCGAATTCGGAATAAAATTGTAGGTGTTTTTAATTGGAATACAATTCCTGGAGCCGGATCTCAAAAGGTTGTTCTAAAAGAAAATGGCAGTGGTTTGAAATTTATAACCTGCTATTTTCAAACCACCTCCACTTTGTTTTTGGATCATCCTTTTCAGATCAAATTTTTGGCATTGTTTACTAGTAATTAATACATTTAATCTAATGTTCATATCAATCTGTGTTTACCTTTAAATTGTCATCCTACTCCTCACGGACCGTCCCACTTATAACATAAAATAACTGTTCTTGCTTTTAAAACAAACATTTTTCTAAATCTCATTAATAAACCAATTTTTACTGTTTATGTATAATGGTTATGTATTTTAACCATTATACATTAAACCGTTCTAGGAGATTTCTAACACACTATAAATAGATATCTATACTTTATCGCATCATTTCCTACTTACACAAATCCTTTATCCCGCCTATGAAAGATATAGCTTAAGATTTTAAGAAATTAGCTTAACATACCTCTTACACTAACTAATTAGTAAGACTAATCCCTGGTGTCGTCCACCGGTCTTCCAGGTCCAGTATCCAGCCCCGCGACTTGAACTCCCTCTCCCTTCCTATCCGCTCTTTGATCTACCCCTCCCTTCCCTTCCGCTCTTTGATCTCCCCTCCCTTCCCATCCTCCCTTTTATCTCCCCCCTTCCTATCCGCTCTTTGATCTCCCCCTCTCTTCCCATTCGCCCTTTGATCTCCCCTCCCTTCCCATCCTCCCTTTTATCTCCCCCCTTCCTATCCGCTCTTTGATCTCCCCTCCCTTCCCTCCGCTCTTTGATCCCTCCTCTTCCCTTCCGCACTTTGATCTCCCCCTCCCTTCCCATCCGCCCTTTGAACTCCCTCTCCCTTCCTATCCGCTCTTTGATCTACCCCTCCCTTCCCTTACGCACTTTGATCTCCCCCTCCCTTCCTATCCGCTCTTTGATCTCCCCTCCCTTCCCATCCTCCCTTTTATCTCCCCCCTTCCTATCCGCTCTTTGATCTCCCCCTCCCTTCCCATCCACTCTTTGATCTCCCCCTCTCTTCCCATCCGCCCTTTGAACTCCCTCTCCCTTCCTATCCGCTCTTTGATCTCCCCTTCCTTCCCATCCGCCCTTTTATCTCCCCCCTTCCTATCCGCTTTTTAATCTCTCCTTCCCTTCCCTTCCACCCTTTGATCTCACCTCCATTCCCGTTCGCCCTTTGGTCTCATCTTACCTTCTGACCTTGTATCCCCCCTTCCTTCCCTTCCACCCTTTGAACTCCTCCTCCCTTTTATAGTGCCCTTGAATCTCCAGAGACGGAGCCGCCAGAAATTGATCAAAACGCTTACCTATTTGGACGTGTTCAATATTTTTCCATTTGGTAAGGTTGGGGTAGTTATTATTCTTTCATATAACCTACTTATTCTTGAACTGAGTGAATTATTTTAAAATCTTAGCCCCAAACTGTGTATGTAGACAAATTTACTAAAAACTGACTTCTTATCATAGCTACACATATATTTTTACCAACTACATGTTTCGCCTGGACGGCATTATCAAATGTTCATGTTGGGACGTTCTACCCCTTAAGGACTAGTCAATAGAAACATGAAACACGACACACACACACACGGACACAAAAAAACTTTTAGAATGATCTGGTATTACGAAATAAAATCGAGATTTTTAAATTGGACAAACTTTCAGAACTTTCACCTAAAAGATATAAGGAATATCTTATATAGGAAGATATTGAGCCCGAAGTATTTAAACAGCCCCATCAGACAACCTTAACTGGAGATTTTAATTTTTTTAATAAAAGAAATAGATTGAAATACCTCGAACAGTTTGAAATATACAATAATTTCAGTGACAGTGATAGAAAACATAATATTTTATGTGATAACTTAAATTGCAAATCCATCATCATCAAATCAAATCATTATTTAATACAATACTATGCCACCACACAGGAAAATGCTGATTAACCTTCGTGCCCTAGATAACACAGTCGGTGACGGGGTTACATGAATTTCCAGCTAGTTCGTTCCCAAAAATGATAACGTTTGAGTTAAAAGTAGGCCTACAGACGGAACTGTTTTACTATCGCTATTCATTTTTATGTGTCAGTGTGTATGTATGTGTTGTGTTTTATGTTTCTATTGACGGCTAGAATGTCCCTGTTTGAACATTTAATAATGCCGTTCAGGCAAAACATGAAGTGAACAAGCGTGTATGTGAACCTGTGATACATTTTAAATTTGTGATGCGTTTTTATTCTTCTTACATTACCGTATTTATTATTGGTATAGCTTGAACTGCAATTTATGTAAACTGTAGAATATTCGAATGTTTTCAAAACCTCTGTTATATAGTTGCTTGATTCTCAGTAAATCGAGAGGTACATTCCATGGTAACACCCACACCACAAGGAACCTTAACCCCCAACAAGAATAGGGATTTTCTTACAAAGTTTTAAGCGTAAATTTGCCCATTTTAGAATTTGTATAGTTATTATTTTTGAATAAGGTAAGGTATAGAGGCACTCCCCTATACCATCAAGGTGCTACTTATAACTTCATAATATTACATGTTCCAGATAGGTGCTACGTGCTACCTATATCTCCATTTACCCATACCAAAATAATGCCATACCAGAATTACTAACAAGACGCCGCCTGTGTCAGTGCATTAAATTAATTATCCATTAATCGGCGATCTACCCAATGGAAAAATCCGCGTCAGCTACGAAATAACATTGGATAAGGAAATCAATCTTTATTGAGGGCATTAGTTATTAGCAAATCTTAAACCCTTTGCCAGCGTATGTCGGATATATCAGCGCGTCAGTATGAGCTGGTGCAAATGGCATGCGGATATATGCGCACTCTTTTTCCGTCGCCTGCATTTATTCCCGCTATATTTACGCACATTTTTCTTTTTTTCCCGCTGTAAATTTTTGAGCTTTCGTTTTGCGTATTTACTAGTCTGTGAGCAACTGGGCATAACAGATGGCCAATAAGTGCGTATTGATCCCATGTATAAAATGTATAAAGGCCATTTGAACGAAATGGTGGGGATTTTACCATTGAAGGGTTGATCGTTTTATTACTTGTTAGTAACGTTAGTAACGTATAGTTAACAATATTTGATACACGAAAAAATTGCACTCATGCTTGTATGTACCGTATCAATAAAAAATTGCCTAAGTTCTATGAGTTACAACAAATAACCATACTTTCATAAATTACAACTAAGTCAAAATATTTTTCGCCTATAAAATAAGAACATAACATCATGAGAACATAACAACAATTTTCTATGCTCTATCGAATCTTGTTAATGCTTTATAAGACGGAATTTTACCATAGACCAACCTTAGACAGCAAGTCTATGATTCTACGAAAATTTATTTTACGCGGGGCTAGGGTAGACTGGGCCCTTAAGACACTATATATACAATGAGATAGTATAATTCTTTGTTTGAAATTCATTGTTGGCGATGGTGGATTTATGTTATTTAGATTTTTACTGCGGACATTTTCCATAACGATTTTATAAAACAAAGTTCCACGTTGAAAACATAAAAGCTTAAAGCAGTCAAAAAAACGTTCAAACAAACCATTCACTAACCATTGCACACATAAGAAACAAAACACGTCCACTCGTCACGGAGACTCAAAGACAACTCACTGACTCACTTAAGGCTGGTTCTCTTTGAGTCTCCGTGACGAGTGGACGTGTTTGAAAGTTTTTTGACTGCTTTGTTTTCAGCTTTATACCGAATTAGTCCGGATTATGTATTAATTGTGTTATGCATTAGATATTAGTTCACCTGAAGACGGATCAGATTCCAGATCCCGAAACGTCGCGAAACTTTGTTTTACATGAAATCGTGATGGAAAATGTTTGCTATAAAACTCTAAATAAGATAATACAGTTTTCAGAAAGAGTTTAATTCAAAACGTTGATACTCGTAACTCAGCGAGTTAAGTGGAAGTGCTGCTCGATAATCTGGGGTGAAAATTGCGAAATGTTTAACAAAAACTCCCGACTCTGTGGAACACAAATCTTTTATCATAGATATAATATACTCAAATATATACATAATAAAAATGGAACCATAAAATCTAAATTATCAGTTAAGTTTTATTTTAGCACTTTAGCAAGAATACCTCCACGGGCTTCATATATTCATCTCCGGGGAGGCTTATGAATGGGTCAAATTAATTAGATATACATTTTTCAGAATTTCGCAGACCTAAATTGAGTGTGGTAAGTATTTTTTGACTAGGGTGGTTGTATATCCCCTTTTCATTGTTCATCACTTTTTCAAAAGGTACATCTCGAAAACGTTATTACATTTCCTCTGAAAATGGTTCCATTTTTATCTAGCTTTCACGGCACATTGTTTTAATTCATGAGTAAACCACGATTTAAGTTTTGTCTAGAGAATGAAATACATTAATTAAGAACTTTTTAATAATAACTTAGTATTCGACCAGTAAATTATTTTGTAGATTATTATATCCACTAAAGTTTATAAAACACAGGATTTGCTTACCAAAAAAACGTCTTCTTGGTCCTTCAGCCATTTTTCATAGATTTGCCAAATTGAAATATTACTATGTAAGCTCAAAATCTACAACAAAATAGTCGGGATAGTTGGTTGTAAGTATGATAACCCGGCGGACAAGAAATTGTTGCGATAAAACGCGCATAACTCCGATAACGTGCGCTAGCCACTGAGCTGACACGCCACCCCGCAACACAGCCACACTCGTACATGTTGCAACCGAAACCCTAAATTATACGTGCAAATCATACAACCATCTTGTAGCCTTTATTTAACTTACTCTTATTATGTTATGAGTGTTCATATCATAATCTAAAAATATAGAATTTAAAAGATTTAAAGGATATAACGACTTACCAAAATGTTTTCAATAATTGTAAGAGGCTTAGCTGGGGTACTGACTGGCTTTCGTTCTCCATCTCAATACCAATACTAGGGGAACATTGATTAATGTTCTCAAAATTCGAGAAAGCTATACTGTATAGCGCAAGTACTTCGTGTGCATAATTTGTTCCCTACCAGGGGAGGTTAGTGTCTGATTTCATAAATATTGCGGGTTAGGCCAAGCTAGCGACCCAAGAGGCCAAACATATTTTCTAAATTAATTATCAAAATCAAAACTGACACCATATCAAACTCAAGATCGATCGCTTTTGAAGTCTATACTTAGTATTTTAATACTTTCAAGTTCTTTCAACAACTCATATTTATAGGACTAGTTGGATAAAAGAGATTTTTTTAACTGTCGCTCTGTCCAAATTTTAATTAATTATTAAAAGGTATAATATGGATATGAAGACATTTTTCAGGTTAACTGATTATAATTCTCACAAATTAGATTTTGTTCCAAAATGTAATAGATATAATTTCCTTTTAATAACTATTATTAAGATGGTAAAATTTGACATCTCGAATGTTACGAAAATGAAAATATATTCCCGTTTAATATTCAGTGTAGCGTCAGTAAGAAAATACAAGTTTATGACGGATTACGATGCTCCTAATTCACTTACTAACATAAAATTATGGAAGCAATACAACCTATAACTATCAATAACATTGAAACGCGCTACTTAGTGGAAAATTGGTCTTATCGACTAATTTTCAATAGGATCGTCAGCATGACACGAAACACACGAATTTATTTCCTTACTGATGGTTCAATTCATTTAACACAACTTTTGACTCACAAGATATTTAAAATTCATTAAGGCGTTGGTTATTATATTATGTTGGTTATAATCATTCTTTTTTTACTTTTCCAACACCTCTGTGTTTTTAACTACACAAGTTTCTGGAGGTGGTGAAACTCCACCATTTTCAAGTTCCCATACCCCAAAACGTATCAGCGTTACAGTTATCCTCCTGAGTTCTTAGAAGTGTTTTACTGTTAACCATGCTGTTTCGATCAGGTAGACATAAGCTATATTCGATTTTCAGATGTAGAGTCAACACCAACAGACATTAAACTTACTAATATCTACTAAATATAACTCACATGAAAATCTACTAATTTTCAATAATCATGACACGAACAGGAATTATCAACAAAATTCATGAATTTTGATATCAAAGTATATGGATAAATTTTAGAGGAGTTGTGATATAACTCTGTTATGGAGAACAGCTACTAGTCCAGAGAGTGTCATGCCAGTGCCAAGTAACCAGACAAGCACTAAGGAGACACCATGATAGACAGCTATCCCAGTCCAGGAAGGACACGTGTCATGCCGGAGTGCCAAGTAACCAGACAAGCACTAAGGAGACACCAAACCATCCGAGAGGGGAGGGACAGCTACTAGTCCAGGGGAAGTGTCATGCCGGAGTGCCAAGTAACCAGACAAGCACTAAGGAGACACCAAACCATCCGAGAGGGGGGGGGGGCAGCTACTCCCAGTCCAGCCCCCAGGACACCGTGTCATGCCGGAGTGCCAAGTAACCAGACAAGCACTAAGGAGACACCAATCCGAGAGGGGAGGGAGGGGGCAGCTACTCCCAGTCCAGCCCCCAGGACACGTGTCATGCCGGAGTGCCAAGTAACCAGACAAGCACTAAGGAGACACCAAACCATCCGAGAGGGGAGGGAGGGGGCAGCTACTCCCAGTCCAGCCCCCAGGACACGTGTCATGCCGGAGTGCCAAGTAACCAGACAAGCACTAAGGAGACACCAAACCATCCGAGAGGGGAGGGAGGGGGCAGCTACTCCCAGTCCAGCCCCCAGGACACGTGTCATGCCGGAGTGCCAAGTAACCAGACAAGCACTAAGGAGACACCAAACCATCCGAGAGGGGAGGGAGGGGGCAGCTACTCCCAGTCCAGCCCCCAGGACACGTGTCATGCCGGAGTGCCAAGTAACCAGACAAGCACTAAGGAGACACCAAACAATCCGAGAGTGAACCAACCAATACTGGGAATTTAAGTTATTTAGTTGTATTTTAATAATTGATAATAATCATTATAATTAATTATTTCCCTGAAACACTGTATGCAGCGTACGCATCACCTTGTAAAACCCACTCTTAAAGTTTGGCATTACCTCATCTTGGGGGAGCGGAGAATATATATCCCAAAATTTCTAACAACTCTTTTAACTTGAAGGAAGGTGAGTTTGAAGAAATTGATGATTAATTTTAAAACAGTAAATTTTCAAATGGTATTTAAATAAACATCTAAGAATGTGATAGTTATGTAAATTAATGCATTTTTTTAGGTACAGTTCTCAAGGGAGATTTTATGTGTCAGTCCAGTACCTAATATCTTTTGTTTTTGGTCGAAAATTGCACTGTGTCAGACTTTTCCGAGTGCAGCTCGGAACCAATATGGTCTATGCGTTTACTTTTGTAGTGGAATCTCACTTTTGGCTTGCCCACTTCGATACTATCCAACTATTTCGTGGTATGCCAGGGAATGGTAGAAAAATGCGTTATAAACCCCTACTAACTTTATCAGTAAGATAATATTCATATTGAAGCATTAAAACAAATTATTAGCGTTGAATTAGAGCATTATCTACTAATGCCAGCAAATCAACTTTATCCGTCACGTTATGTTTTGTTAGTCATTTTCAAATATTTCACTCTAATTTAATTTTCACAATTTTCACTAGAATTCAATTTTTGCAATATTTTAGTTTTTATTGGGGACAAAACTAACTATAATAGAATAATTATTATTTATAAATCACAGATCGCTTTAATGAGGAACTTACAAGCACAAATTTGACACATAAATAGCCCCGCGGTTCGGACTGTACGAAATACGACATAGTAAAAAGTTCAAACAGAAAAAAACCATACGAATTTTCTTTAGTGATAAATAACGTATTAGTTACTTGGCGTGATATTAAAAGAATGTCAGCATCTCTGTCTGATCGTGAAAAGACAATATTACATGAAACGAAAATTGTTTGGTTATGAAACTTTTCTTAATCGCTTTGCATGTATCAGCTGAGAAAGTATTTTACAAAAATGTTTATATTACGTATTCATAAGCCGTATCTACAAACAGCTGATTGTCATAGCTTTTTCTTCAGTTCGCTCTGATGGAATGTTAGCGTGGCTTCATAAACATGAACGTCGAATGAGGTTACAGTAACACAACGCAATGGAGTATGGATTGTCAGGGTTGACTGGTAAGCAATGTTTACACTCTGATTACATACGTTTTATTTCCTGAAGTATTTTTTTTTCTCTCTTCCCTTATACATAGTATATGGAGAAAGCATTTCGTCGTATTTACGTCAAAATTTTCTAATTTTAGTTGAGAGTGGATATATATATTCGTTTTGAGGAACCCTGAATTTAAAAAAACCCGTGTTTGGACTGATGTCAGTCTGTCAGTCTGTTAGTATGTCGGTCTTTCAGTCTGTCAGTCTGTCGGTCTGTCAGTCTGTCAGTATGTCAGTCTGTCTGTCTGTCAAACTGTCAGTCTGTCAAACTGTAAGTCTGTCAGCCTGTCAGTATGTCATTCTGTTAGACTGTCAGTCTGTCAGTATGTCAGTCTGTCTGTCTGTCAAACTGTCAGTCTGTCAAACTGTAAGTCTGTCAGCCTGTCAGTATGTCATTCTGTTAGACTGTCAGTCTGTCGGTATGTCAAACTGTCAGTCTGTCAACCTGTCAGTCTGTCAGTCTGACAAACTGTCAGTCTGTCAAACTGTCAGTCTGTCATTCTGTATGTCTGTATGTAATAATAATATTAATAATCTATATTGCCGTTGACAAAATAACATTTGCATAGCAATCGTCATAATATAATAGCTACAATTTCAAACATATAATAAATAAACATTTTATACATATAATAATTAAACATTTTAAACAATAAAGGCAAAAAATATATATAAAATAAATCAATAAATTATTTCCAGCCGGGTTTCATTAAATAAAGAAAACTGATAAAAAACTGAGATCTCAAGCCGGTGTGTGCGCCCGAAAATGTATCATGAACTCGTCCACCGAGTAAAACACGTGCGACACTAAAAAGCGTCTTAATTTAGATTTGAATTTTGGTTCTGAATTTTCAACTCTGATGCTCTCCGGGATCCTGTTTAGTATAGAAACGCCCGCCATTGATGGAAGGCGCTCCATGACCGCCAACCTATGCTGAGCAGTCCTATATACGTTTCTAGATCTTGTGTTAAAATTATGAATGTCTCACCCCTGTGTCAAATTAGTTTTAAATTTGCAGAGGAGATCAAGCTCTAGAATATACAGCTCAGCTAGTGTTAGAAGTCCAAGCTCCCGGAAAGCACCCCGACACGACTCTCTAAAAGGAAGTTTAGCTATTATTCTGATGGCTTTTTTTAAGGACAAACACGCGGTTGAAGTTTCTCTGTGAACAGCTACCCCACAGAGCGATGCCATAAGAGAGATGACATTGAATCAATCCGTGATAAGCCATCAGCAACAATTTGGTAGGACAGTATTGCGAAAGCCGTCTGAGCAAATATATTACAGAAGATAGCCTTTTGCAAACACTGTCCACATGATCGGTCCACGTCAGCTCGTCATCAACGAGCATTCCGAGGAATTTAGTTACACCGACTTCTTCGACGACTGTGTCATCTATCATAGCAGTCGGACGGTGCGTATTCAGAGCGGTGCTGCCTCCAAATAGCATGCAATTTGATTTTGAGGGATTTACTTTGAGATTTATGCTCTCAAAATATTGAATGCAGGAGTTTAATTCCTCAAAGGACATCAGTTCAATTTGGTTAATGTTGTTTGAGCTGAAAGTCTTTGAAAGAGAAAATGTCTTTGAACAAACCCAGAGACCATACTGGTCGTCCGAGTTTTATTAAATTTGGTACACGGGTGCACTTTGGCTATATATTAAGACCTATTTTTTTATTTTTAAAGGAAATCTACCTTGAAAACCGCTTGAAATGTAAAAATATGATTATTAAAATTCGTTATATGGTAAGACGATATTTTTATTTGGCATAGTTTTGAAGTAGGTTTAAAATCAATGATCAAAGTAAACAAAACAAACTAGTATTGATTTTAATTTGACAGCTGATGGTTATTTATTTCTATTAAATCCATTTCATAAAACACATGTTCTCTAAAACTTAGAACAAATATGTCTAATATCGCTTAAAACTGGGGTTTTGAGAGGTCATTATTTTTTCATAAAGCATGGCTCAGGTTAAAGTAAATAAAAACCTTTTTCATAAGATATAGAATTAATGAAAATAAATTTCATAACGGCAGGTGCTGTCGTTTTCACGGGAAAACGTTACAAAAGGCCTTATTTACCGTTACAGACAGACAGAGATTAATATAAGACCCATTTCGGCTTTTCTAGGGTACAAAACGTAAAATTTACCAAAATTATCATAATTATAAGCAATGTTCAGACAAAGCTCTAATTATATTTACATAGATATAATTTCATTATTTCAGCACGAATTGTATTCGGTCCTGAGGTGACAAATTGACCATGTATATATTTTTAAACGTAATATTCATATTTCACGTAATGTTCATATTTTATTTAAGTGGGCAAGGCATATATATTATATACAATTTTAATAAAAATACCTTAACTATAAAAAATAGTTTTTGGTGAAAATCTCACCTTATGTTTTTTAACTAATAGTTCTGTAGATTACTAATGATCTGCAGATATCTCAGCACACTTATGCGAGCCAGAGTTTAATGGAGCCACGAGTCCGCCAGATGTCCAGAGAGTCATCTCGAGAGCCTGGGACAGCGGACTCGAAAAAATCTTCATTCCCGGACGATGTTACAAAACTAGCAAACGAGCGCTCAGAATAGCCCGCACTGACAGTAAGTCATAGAAAAGGATTCTTATCCATGTGTTATACTAACACTGAATTTGGTAATCATCTCAAATTTTAGAACAGCTGTTTTGCATATTATTTACAAGGATCTGCAGTAAAATAAAAAGAAGTTGAGTAAAAGTTTCAGCTCAAATTTGAAATTTATACGCAATCAATGCTTCCTCCAAATACATCGTATTAGGTAGATAAAGTGAAATTATAACGGATCTATCAATATTTAAAACAACCCCCTAAAACATTTCAAATATTTTTTTAGTCGTAAAATAAAAAGCGCCCAGCGCCGGCGATGCCTAGATAGGCAACACAACTACAGTCCTCATGTTGCCTGCTCTCTCTTTGCAGGCTTTATGTCGTCACCACAATCTTGTTATGAAATTTTAAAGTGGAATTAAGGGGCGCAACATTTTACAAGTATTTCCCTTACACCTAAAATGGCGTGTGCAGCAAGGTTTGTACATTTTTGTATTCGTGCTGTGTACAGTAGGTATAAACAACACAATGACAATGTAATTAAAAAGATGCAAATAAATATATCAATATAATACAGTAGATTCAAATAAATATGAATAAATAAATAAGTAAGATGCAATATTGGTGATACTTGCAAATACTGACACGAACACCAAATCCTTTATTTTTAAATCTTGAAAATAATGGTTATTTAAGTTTTTAGTTGGTTTTATTTACTAAAATCTACAAACTATGATGAAGTTAGAATGAAAACCTTCATGGGGTTTTGGTGGAAGAACCCTAATAAAAAAAAATAAAACAAGAAAACCATCTCCATACATACTGAGTTTCTTGGTAAAAATTCTCAAAGTTTCTTCATTGGTATATTGTCTTCAAAACAATAATCATGTGTTAATCATCTAATTATTTGGCACTTACCAATTTCTATTAAATTTTGTTTAAAATGACAAGTTATCTTAAGTTGATTTCTCAACAGCAAACCATAGATAGGGAAAACAAGATAAAAAGAGTTTGGAAGATAGGGAAAACAAGTGGGAAAACAACCTTTTTAACCCACTCAATCGAATTTATTGAGTTGACAATGTGTATTAAACGGGTTTGATAGGGGATACAAAGTTGTACTCAAGCTGGTATTTCTCATTTCAAACAAAAATTTGAGTTAGGCATACGAGTTATTCAAGTAATCACTTTTAGCGAAATTCCCATAGGGAAGAAGCTATTACCGTAGATCTCATGGCAAGACTTAAGCCCAGGACCATGTTACTTTTTCGTTTTGAGGTGTCCAAAGGCCAAAAACAACAGTCGTTAAAAATTTTATATATATATGTGTCCGTGAACACGATAACTCGAAAAAATGGTCCGATCAAGACCGAATTTAGCAGAGACGTGTATTCCTACATTTACTCAAACGAGTTCCTAATCCAGACATATCGGTCAATTGGAGCTGGTAGTTTGGGGGGGTTATGTTCCCCAAAATTGTTTTTTTTCATATCTAATTTAACAAAATTTATCTTTCACCTTTAGAATCAACTTAAAAACTACAAAATTTAGTTCTTTAAAGTTTTTCTCCATTTCCAACGGTTACCAAGATATTAAGAAATCTAATTATAGTACGTTGTATTTTGGTGCCTCAATGTTAGTCTAATGGAGGATAAAGAAAAATTAATATTTCACATATAAATTAATGTTTTTGGATGAAACTTGGTAACTATTTAGCTTCATGAGTTTAGGATCCATACATTTATGCTAAAAATCATAGTTTATGGGTTTATCATAGCATCTAACCTGCATACTCTTTTCCCATGTTAATCAAATAGAGATTAGGCATACTCCTTTTTTTATAGACGAATATTGAATAGTTTATGGTAAAAAAATCTTCTTTCAGTGTTCCTCACAGCAGCAAACCTGCATACACTTTCTCATGTTAATCTCATAGAGAATAGGCAATCTGTCTTCTTTATTACGGGTATTGATAACAACTGTTACATATTATTGATTTGGAAATTCACTGAGTACACAGGTCTGCTGCGACAGGGGTATTTTGTTAATTACAAGCAAGTATTTTAAATGTTACATCTATAATATCAGAGAGAGTACTATTTTACCAGCATGAGTACAATTTATTTCTATTAAATCTGATTTACTGTAAGTAATGCATTCTAAAATAAAATTATTCTAAACCTTATTTTACACTAAAATGTCTGAGGCACACATTTCATCGTGTGAAAACAAGTGTTTTCATACAACCACCTACCGTATTGCTTTTCAAGCAGTTTTAATGGTGAATTCTTTATTACAGAACGACTTTATTGTACAGTCGGATACCATCCATCCAATTATTACCTTTTTAAACGGAAAGGAGCAAGTTTAGTAGACCACCTTGCCGGTTTGATAGAATATAGCAAGAAGAAATGCTCGGCTGTAGGCATCTTCGGGCTGGACTTCACAGATGAGGGCCTGGCAATGTGTGAAAAACAGGATCAACTCAAGTAAATCACAAGTTATCTGTAGTGGCCTTTATAAGTTGGGATATTAATTATGTATGCCTATGTGACTTACCCCGCTATGGTACTTACTATTTATCAACTCACCCCACAGGTCTTCCTGGACCTTGGTGATTGGCCAAAAAAAATTAGTTTCAAAAAATTTTGTTACTTTCCATAACACAAAAGGTGTGAATATTTCAAATTAAATGCAAAATGGCATTTAAATTCTGTTAAATACATCATTAAAGATTGCAAAACTTATTTCAACATAATACTACCTATTATTATTATTCAAAGCTTTGTAAGGAGAGAAAAGAGTGTACATATAAGAAGTATTGTGTTCATAGATATCTGAAGATTATGATGTGAGTTGTGTGGTTGACAACACCCTATTAGATACTGATGACAAGTCATATTACCAAACTTTACCATGGTAACCCCATGGCAAAATCCACCTTAGCGCTATGAATTAACATTGTTAAGGTAGGAAAAATGAGATTCTTCGAAACCTTTGCAAAGGCTTTGAAAGCATTCATTATGTAAATGTGATTTGATTGGAGATAGAAAATACTCATGCCCGTGAATCCTGTTACAATCAAACATTTTCCTTAGGCTTAATATTTAATATTAAAAAACCACTTTTTCACTAATAGTAACAGAGCATTGAAATATGTTTCCTGTTTACCAGGCAGTGCTAATACAATTAATGCTTTCTAAAACAATATTCTTCAAAATTTTATTTTATGCTAGTGTGGCTGGGGTAAACTAGCCTTTGAATATAAAAGGCTGCAAACATCCTAGACAGATAAGGCTGTTTGACCTGAAGGCTAGTCCAGCGATGTGTCACAGAAGTTCCTCAAATCGCCACGTTCGTCGCTTTTATTTTGTTAAATATTTATTTACAAATGAATATTTTTATGTAAGATTATATATATATATATATATATATATATATATATATATATATTTGATCTATATATTATTGTAGATTACTGTTATATATGTAAAGTTAAAATATTAACTGAAAAATTACAGAAAATTTATAATTTAATAAAAAAATAAATATTTCAAAACAACTCAATCAGCTTGTAATACTCTAAATTTTTGATACAAAATGGCAGGATTCAGAACCATGGTAAATATTTTAACATTGGACAAAGAAGATTATAAGGAAAAAGAATTAAATTCTATGAAGATATACAACTCTATTTGACATGATTAGAAACATAAAGAAAATACAAACAAAATAAAGAACAAATATAAATAAATACATAAGTTTAATATATTCAATACTAAAACAAGGCAAGAAAACATTAGAAACATCTAACTATAATTACCAATTTTTAACTTATTTATAAAATATACATAAATACAACCATATATATATATATATATATATATATATATATATATATATATATATATATATATATATATATATATTCTTAAACATAATACATTCTCTAGCACATTAATATGAACTTATTTTCTGATTATTACGAGATTGTATTTGGGTTGATTGATACTGCTGTATGCACTGTGACAGAAGCGTTTTCAAAATCATAGATTTTATTGATCACTTTGTTCCACAGAAAGTGACATATTTTGTAACTCAGAACAATTACTATTGCATTTTATAGTGAATTTTAAATTAGCTTTTTGTAACTTTGAATTTTTAAGGAAAAAAATATAATCATGATAGAAAATATTTTTTAGACTTCTAAATACAAAATACTGTAACACTGAAATTGGACAAGTGAGTTTTCTCCTGAACTTGAACCTTTATTTGACAAATTTGTTACTCTCACAGCTCCTAACTCCTGTACTTTTTCACAAACTATAACATATAGATATTTCTAATTCTAATTTTCTCTTGATAAAATAAAATGAAATTTGTTTAAATTAGTTTTTAACAAACGCTGAATTTAATTAACAGATTCTTTGACTGGCACGTTCAGTTAGGCCACATCCTCAGAAGACCTTTGATGTTCTACTTTCGTGGTGATGCATTTGAAGACATGGTCCCTAAACTGACCCAGGAGCGGGACCATGGGATGGTGAGGGGAGTCTGCCACTCCTTCCAGGGGTCTCTGGGCCAGGCTCAGGAACTCATCAGGAAAGGCTTCTACATCGGTTTTGACGGCTGGTAGTTTCAAATTTGGAAGTTATAGCAAATTACAGCCCTATTCAGTTCTCTGACTGGTTTTTACTTGTTCAGAGGTTGAAATGGGATACATTAAAAAAGCTGTCTAATTACTGGTAAGTCCTTTGGCTATACAGTGTGACAGGCTTCCTCATTACATTGGTTCCTTCTTATATCTCCCAGGGTATTCATTGACTTCCGGCTGAGCTTGAACACCAGGACTTGTGTATCTCTTGCCTGTCAACCTGAGAGAGGTGCACTGAAGGGAGGATTCTTACTCAGCATGCTTTTGTGGTTTGTCAGGCAGGGGTGTCTTAAGGCGAGCACCCTCAAATGAAATTTTCAGGGCTCTCTGGGATAGACCCTTTCCATGTCTGGGTGACTTAGGAGTTGTTGAGTTGCAGTACAAATCCTCTTAGAGTATCGAGTGACCCGAGCCCGGATCTGGATTGGTTTTGAGGTTTCAACCCGAGCTTAGGACTACCCCATGGAATCCGAAGTCTCCAGCTAGGACTTGAGCACTAACTACTGGACCTTGGTACTCCTTCATGGAGTCCAAGGTCTCCCGCTAAGCTTTGAGCCCTAGCCACCTAACCTTGGGTCTACCCCATGGAATATCTTATATCTCTATAAGATAATAGAGATAATATATCAAATAAGATTATAACTAAATTAATATTTCTTCTTATATCCAACTAAGAATAATATTGTCATCTACATTTCAAGGAATAGTAGAACTCTAGTCTACAAGTTCTAAATACTATTCAAAATAAACGGTATCAGTGGACTGACACCTACTTTCTCTCTTAAGTAAATTTAAAAACGACAATCTGTAATAAAACTATGATATTCATTAAAGTTTATCAATATATCATTTACTAATTTATTGCTTCAAAAATAATCACCAATTTCTGAAAGTAATGACAAGAGAAACAAAGTTAAATTAATTGTTAGAATTTTTTGTGGGAAGCACCCCTCCCCTGCTGGTAATATTCAAGTTTTTTAGAGTAGTTTTGTTGGGTGATGTTGGAACGGTTGGAAAATATTATTTAGATTCTTATTGCGGACATTTTCCATTACGATATTATGTAAAACAAAGTTTCAGTTGGAAAATAACGAAGAAATTGATTTTTTAATATTCAAAATTATTTAATATTCTCTATTAGAATAACATTGGGCGCTCTCACACATCGTACTGTTTTTACCACGGACAGTAAATTTGATTTTTCTCTGGAACCGTTAGTCGTAGACAAAAAATTTGAAATACTAATTTGTTTAGTTTTTTAGCTGGTTATAATGGTGGTAGTGAAATTATTTTTTACCTTCAGTACATTTAAGATCACAACTTTTGAACCGCCATTTTACAGACATGCGGGTGATGTCATATTATTTAGTACTTGGAATTTCCCATATCGTTACAACGATATGAAACACTTATAGGTTTTCAGATTCTTTCATTGAATAGTAAAATGGAATAAACAATGATGCATGGTCGTAAGTTACCTTGGCTAGCCCACGTTACAATGCTCGCGACTTCCGACTTTATTTAGCAATTTCCTAAAGTTTTGTTTTTTAAGTGCATTTATCTAAGGAACTATGAAACCTACAATGATAAAGTTGTCTACACATATTCTAATCTACACAATGTAAAAACAGACCAGAGGGATTTCTTTTAAATTCAATACTTTTAAAATTATGTTTTTTATGTTGTTTATTATTGTAAAATAATTAAATGTTGTATCATATAAATGAAAGCAAATATTTTTGTTCAAGCAAAGGATTTTTAAACACTCTGGTCTTAATATGTATTAAAGTCTTACAAACAACTGTGCAAAGTTTCATTTTTGTATCTTTATTAGTTAATGAGAAAAATGGACCTAAAACATGGCCAACCATAGGGACCGTTGCTCCCCTCAATGATGCAAAACATGTGTGGCACATTGTCCTTGAAGCATTTACTGAGTCCTGAGGTGATAGACAATGGCTTTAAAAAAAATTTCTTTGAAGCATATAGTTTTGTTAGATACCATCTAACAAGGGGACCGATGGCTGGTTAAAATCAAAAGTGTAATTTTAAGTGTTCTGGCTGTATCATGTTTTATTTGACAACTCACTTTATGAATTTTAAGACAAGGTTTGTGGTACATTTAATGTCTAATAATAACACTTCAGGGGCTGGCATGGAATTTAAAGTATCATAAAGGACCAGTTTTTGGACTAAATACTGTATAATTTTTAATTTGGAAACAACACAAACTCATATATTTTATATCTGTTTTAAGGTGTATTTAGGGTTTTTTAAGCATTCACGTGTACTTTATTGGTTTTATTCACACACATTCTTCCTAATAGTTCCCTAAGAGAAAAAAAAGATCTGGAAGTTATGAAAAGAGTTCCACTGAATCGGCTGCTGCTGGGAACAAGTTCTCCTCACTGCAGTGTCCTCCGTCCCCACGCTGCCCTCAGGCACCTGACCACTGCGTTCTTCCCTAAGAAAAACCAGCGGTTCTACAATGAGATGGTACTTGGGCGAACTGAGCCTTCTCATTTGTGGTAAGAGGTTTCATTACTCATAGGCTAGAGCAGATACAGTATTACAGAAACTTCTAGATAACCTGTACTTAACTGCCAATATTGTAAATACTTATTCAACTTCTCATTGATCTGAGAAATAGGTCACAGGGGGGATCCACTTGATATATGTTCGTACCATCCTGTTCCACTATGTTGATTTACCAGCACTGTATCCTGTCACCGAATCAAGACAGAAGACAATCCGCAAGCCACACATTTATTGACATCACACCATCAATGTGTCCATGTGGATTGTCAACCTCCTCCTCTAATTACTCATACCAGCCACCACTTTGTTCATTGTGATCAAACAAACTCAAATATATTTGAAACAAAGCATTGCATGAAATTAGGGCTATAGGTTAATTAATTAGGTTACTATTAATTAGTAAATTTTATTAATACCAGCCTTTTTTATACCATATATGTAATGTCCTTATATTAAAATATCTTCTTTTAGATTTTCCTAGGATTTATAGCTTATTCTTGAAGGGGGAAGGGGTGCTTCTGAGGAAGGATATAATTATTTAAAGGTATTCATATTTTTGAGGGTTCTACATTTTCAAAATTATGGTTATAACTTGTTTGTATGTAAGTATGTATTATTTTTAGAAATGGTGATTTAGATTAAAATTTCTCCATCAGATGATTCATGCAGTTGCAAATGGCAACTAGTTACATGTTACCCTAAAGTCATTGACAAGCCGTAAAAAATATTTCTTCCGCTATCTTCATACTGAGGAGTTAGGATGGATTCAGTTAGCTGACCATGCCAAATGTAGAGATAGCCCCCCTCTTCTGGGCGCTTGGTTTCTATGAAATCTGGGGTCTCCAACTAGATCTCGAGCCCTAGAATCACTTAAACTTGGTACTCCTGCACTAACCTCCTCTGTTGAGCAACAAATTATGTTTACTTTGAGTGCAGCTATATATAACTGCATCCAATTGTGACTACATTCCTTAATGTACCCCAGCATTAGTATCTAGACTGACAAAAGACAACTAGAATTCCACATTGTTGTAAAAAAACCTTAGACATATGGCATTCGATGCAGACACATATATCTAGTCCTAAACCAACGGTTGAGTTTAAAAACAGGTTACATAGATTGTGTAAAATTAATTTACAAATCTTAATCCTTTAATAGAGAGTTTGTAAAATCAAAGACTTAAGTGATAAAAGACACCAAATCCAGTGGGTCACATATCTGCCACAGCAGGACTTCATCGATAAGATGTAGTGGTTCCACTTCCACAATCACGTCTTTCTCAGGAAGGCTCCTCCATGTAGCTATGACAAATCGTAATGTTTTGGAACTATTATTAACCAGTTGCATCGTGACTGGCTTGATTTCAAAGTGTAGTAGTTGCGAATACATGCCTTGACCCACAGAAAAGTGTTAACCTTAAATAATAATAATGATTATTATTTACGTCAACACCCCATTATATAATTGACTGTTTTGCCCAGGCTTGATCTGGCTTGAAAAAACCTGATCAAGATTGAACAAGCTTTATAATAAAAGAGTTGATCAAAAAGTTAATGTATTTACTATTTGGTAAATAAAATCAAAATAAAACTATTTAGTCAACATTTAACATATTTAATTAGTAGCGTAAAAATGTATATGGATCCATGAAAAGTATGCGTGGCTTAACTTGTAGAAGAATAATTTATTACAACCAAAAACCTCTAACATGGCATGTTTAATAAGGAAAAGCCTATACATTTACCTTAATGCTAGGTACTAACCAAGTAATGTAATGACTCCTGGTTGCAATTGGTCAACCACAAATATTTTAGGAAAAAATAAATCACGTGGTATTTACATTCCATATAGGAATTTAGCCTGCTATCCACGGCTTTTGTTGTACGTTTTAAAGTTTTGGTATGTTGATCCATAGTATCAGAGTATTCATTGCATTATGCACGTTCTTCATATGCCGCGATCGATTGTAAAACTTGGTGAAAGCTTTATCACACAGTTTACAGATTATTCGCGGTTTCGGAATACAGTATTTCTGTTTACTTCATTCATAGCGTTTGAGAAATAATAAATTGAAAGTCGAGATCGAGAAGTAACTTGACACGTTAAGTCCGAATTAGCGTTTCCGTTCCTGCAATACTATTATGTTCCTAAGCAACTGTATTTTGTCACAGTTTCACGGAAGAGCCTTCCTCCCTCGAGACAGAAGTCCACAATGCACGAATTAATTGCTTGCAAATGTCCTGGATTCTGAGATTCTGACAAATACCGAGTTACATCAACCAGGGTAGGCAAAAAGCCCATTGCGGCTGACTACCTGGGGACTTCGGTATGCCCTTTTTGTATGATGATCATTAGAAAGGGCATACCTATCATATTTTATAATGCAAAATATTATAGGTGACGACAATTCTGTTGTCGTTGTGCAATTATATATGACCGTCATGACTAATTGTTGTAGAATAATAGAATTATTAGTAAATTCTGAACGAAATAATAATCATGTTAACTTAAAAAAAACAAATTGGTAGGTAGCTGTATTTAATTACCACGATAGTAATTTGACAAATATTAATGACTAATCGATCCCAACTCAAGGATAATTCAAAATTGTTGTATAGATAGTGCAGGGGCATTATGAGCCAAATAAAAAAGCATTTATACAATTTTACGCCTTATTGAATTTATGGGTTTAATCAAGCATTAATTTCTTTGCAGTCATCTGATTGAAATTGTGGCATCGGTGCGGTCCATGGAGCTCCAGGAGCTGGCTGAGATTTTACAAATGAATATTAAAAAGTTATTTTTCACAAAACCCCGTTTAGTAGTAAACTGTGACTGTACTTCAATGCAATAATTAAAGGAAACTCAATATTTTTTGATTAGTAGTTAATTATTAATAACCAAGAATAGTCTCTAAAAATTATTTGTCTGAATTGTTTTAACGTCGGTTAGCCAATACTTGCAGAATAGAAGGAGCCTGACAAAATAATAGTGTCATTATAATTATCTATAAGAAAAAAAATATCTCAGTTTTGAAACAATTTATCTTAGGTATAGCAGCAATTAAATATGTCTATTGATTATCTGCTCACTATGTAGATTATATAAAATCATATATTCATTCACATTAAAACCTTAAAAACTACAAATTAACATTTTATACAATTACTGTGGTAATCAACAATTTTACGATATAGTTTCTCTTTGCTGTGTTGGTGTTAGCACTTTTATCAGTTAAATAACGTGTTCTGTCGTTCTGTCTGTCTAAACTCTAAACTACTGTCGTCAGCTGGAAAATCATGATTCCTCCCTGCCGCTGCCTGAATTTGTTTCGGATTTATTGATGCTGGTCAAGTAATCGTAATAAACTATGAATATATTATTTTAACACTGTTACCTGTTCATTTAATAGGGATGGATTTTTCTGCTCATAAAGGTAAGGTTATTTAAAACAAGTATTGGGATGAATTTAATCTAATTAAAATATATCTATTGAGGGTATTAATTTGGTTAGAATTATTTTGCTTTTATTTCAATTAAAATAATATTATTTGGTTACCTTCACAACTAAAATGTAAGGACCTTTTAATGAGGAAACGTGTTTTACTCTGGCTGAAAATTCCATTTAATTTTGAAGATAGTATAATAGTTTTAGGATTATTATGCTACTAGATAACAAACTTGGTCAGTCAAAATTTAAAAAAGGTTATTTACAGGCACACAGTATATTGTAATTCCAACTCCTTGGGGGTGTAGCACAATCAATCTGGCATGGTAACCATGCCCCTGTTTTGCTCAATAATATGACATTACATTTCTAATGTAAGAGGCCAAAGCAGAAAAGTGGCAGATCATATGTAACTGTGTAACAAGAAGTGTTCAAAACCAAGTAAGTTGAGTTAATTATAAACATCCAAGTTCCTGTGGATGAGAGATCAGATTATAACTATTGTAATGTTAACTGTCATTCAATATGCATAGACAGTCATGGTTATAAAGCTCTCTTCACCTACTTGATTGCTAGAATGCTGTGTGTTATATACCAGAACAACTGATATGGTAGGCTATACCTCTAGACCAGAATTAGTCAGATTGAAGAATATGAATGTAGTACTACAGGTTTATATATAATGCACATATAATAATGAAGATAGATATATATTATTTTCTTAGATAGGCCTATTATATATGAAACTAAATATTCTCAAGAAACTATTCAATAGAAACTTAGGCAATAGGTAGTGTTTGTAACATGTAGAGTAGCCTAAAACATTGTGAATCAGTCTTGCTCAAATAGGATGTAGCATGCAAAGCTAGCTTTTATGAATTTAACACGGTTCTAATGAGCGAGGCTTAAGTATGGGATTGTAGACCCAGTATGCCAGCGTGGGGAGAACAATGAGATTGACAAGTCAATGTGGAGTGTAGGTGTTCCAGATGGAAGGGGTTTTCTCATCTTTAAGTGCAAGTTAAATGACAAGAAGTTTTAAGAATATGATTAACTAGAGCATTTACAGTATGTAGTAAGATATTTTTCTGAGGTAATTCCCCCATCCATTGGAGATATTTGATTATTGGAGATATATTGAAAATTTGAGAACAGGTATACATCTATATATCCATAATCTTTGTCTAACCATGGGAAATTTGACTGATTCCAATTTTGAGTAGGTTGAGAGTATTTTGAGTAAATATTTAAGAAGTTAATAAAGGATTTGAACGCCTTATTTTGAGTCTGCTAATGCAATACATTCCCGAGCA
Source organism: Nephotettix cincticeps (assembly GCA_023375725.1). Taxonomy (NCBI): domain Eukaryota; kingdom Metazoa; phylum Arthropoda; class Insecta; order Hemiptera; family Cicadellidae; genus Nephotettix; species Nephotettix cincticeps. Next base: position 2,368,485 of record CM041784.1, on the reverse strand, counting down.
CAGTGATCACACAAATGATCTAGGATTTCTCTCAAATGGATCACTATTGGCAAACTTAAAGCTGCTATGGAAGGGTCAGCCCCAGATATCTTCTTGTCTTACCTAAGGAACAGATGTAGGTCTCGGTAAAGCAAGCAAAGTATCCTTCGGCTGTTAGGAACGGATTTATTCAGAGATCACTTGTTGTATCCTGTAACCAGCTTCTTTATAATGATTATAAACAATCTTTATCTACTTGGTGAGCCCTTAATGCAGATGACACAACCATTGTTTCAAGTGAATAGATACTGAAAGACACTGGTAAGAGCTGAGGGGGTCATCCAAGGATCTAGGGTGGGATTTTTGTGATAAGCTAGGCCTCGATGAAAACATAACCTAAAAATTATTCTGTAGTCTTATTAGGCTGAACTAGTCAGAAGAATCAGATGCAAGTCTAAGGCTTTAATCCTTTAAGGAGTAATGATTTACCGATATGTCACAGATGGGCGTACCCCCAGTAGTAGGCTGATAGGCCTACTACTATTAAATAAAGTATGCCCTCAGGCGAAAAAACTAAAAACAGTGAAGTCTATAACAGACTCACTGTGTGATGGTGTTCGTGGATGCAGGAAGGGTAATCATTAAAATTTTTACCGGTAATTGTTTAATATTGAGAAATAAGTGGGTCAACCCTGATTATTATCATAGGCCTACTTTAATGTTTTGGTCTCAACACAATAAATTGCCGGAAAACTGTTATTAGGGTGAGCGAAACGGTCAAAGTCCCTTCCGCGTAACATGCCGTTATCGATATATTGGCGATGTACATTATGATATTCAGTACTCTGTGGAGCTTAGTTTGGTTGGTTGCTGATACTGTGAAAATTCTTATTAGTATTTTAGAATTCATAAAAGTAAAAGAAGAATTATGCAATATTTTTTTTAGTTTGAGAAAATCTCTGAAGTATTGATGGTTTCTGGATATATCAAAATAGCTTGTATTAAAATTTCAATTCTAACTTAGTTAACTTTTAAATTAAATTAATTTCAACAAAAGTTTTGATATAAGAATGTTTGTATTTACTTCCCTGTGGGAAATAGGTTGTGGATATGCCTAAAGGGAATGTTTTCAGTTCATCCAAACAGCTGTTCTTATTCTTATATATTAAAAATTCAATACAATAGCTCTGGTAGTTTCTATGGGAACCTGTTTCAAATTACTGTCTTACAAATTGCCAACCCCCCCCCTCCCAGAAATAAGAGATATCCATGTCAAAATAATGCTGATTCAGGTTAGCATTTATTGACCTAATATTACTCATTTAAATGACAACAGTCTGAAGTCATCAGTAAGAAATAGCAATTAGATTAGTCATCAAACTAACACAAATCATGTTCTAAACTTTGTCATAAATAGTACATGAGAGCTTTATGCAAAAAAGCATCTTAAAAAATCTTGTATTATCAAAGTATACAAAACATATCCAGCGACCATACCCATACATTGTATTGTATGTTCCAACATACATCGCTCCATACGTTAGGCTGGTTTTGATAGTATCAAAATATTATTAGTATAAATATATTAATTACCAACCAAATGTAACACAGCAGAGCGCTGTTTGTCAGAATCGCCAACATACACAGCTGGTATAGGCGTAGTACAAAAATACTACATCTTCTGAAAAGTACAACTAATGTGATAAGACAAGACAGCTAGGAAGATTGTTTATTTATCTTGAAACAAAACTCACTAACCCTAGATCTTGATCTCTGCCATAGAATTTCCGGATGGTTGAAAATTATGCTGCTCTTAAAAAATCTTTATAAGTCCATATAGGTTTAACTAGTTAAAATTTGCTGAGTGCTCTTTTATTGCAGTTGCTAGGTCTATCCCATATTGCAATGACTTTTGTCTTTACTAAAATAGTTTTTGGCTACCACAAATGAATCCCAGGGCTTATACGTTAACACTGGTAGGCTTATTTGCAATTAATCCGATATTGAGCATAGCAGAGGAGTTAGGATCAGTGATATCGATGAGTACCGTTGGGCCAAGACAGACAAAAAAATTACTTAGGTAGCTCTTTAACTTCTTTTATAGCTAACAGATGTGTCACCATCGATACATCTTGCCCATTACACATTTTAAGACCTACCTATATTTGGCGTCATGGTCTAATACTTATTTCTTACTCAACCAGTTTAACTCCAAACACAACCATAATTCTCACGGGTTTTCCAGTGAGTTCGGGTTCCTTGGAGAGTGAAGGAACCAAACTGCAGCAGCACCTTGTCTTGCTGAGAGAGGAGTATAAGAAGTTACAGCAACACGCCAGTAACCTTGAAGCCAAACTCGCTCTTTGTTCTTCCTCTGATAGTGATGTTGAAAACAGCTTCCCTTCCCGACTATACAAGACAGTGTCCAGTCTCTACGATTCACCTTTGTACAGGTTAATTGTCATAAATTAGTAGTTTTTATTATGAAGTTTTTAAATGAGTTAAATAACAATCATAGTTCTGTTCTAATTTTGGTTTAAATTATAGCTTATTTTAAAACTTCTTCCAAAAAATCTATAACTTAATGCTCTCTGAAGACAATTTAGTGAGTAATGGATAGTTAATTTTCATTTATATGTTATTCATTTGATCCCTTTGGTGACCAGAATCCAAACTGTGGCACGAATCAGCTGCATCATGGATGTTCTGCCTTATTAGGCCTATGTAGTTGCCCAATGTTATCTAGTCTATGTCCACCACAATAATGCCAAATACCTAAGCATACTGTGAAAAGTACGTAATCACACAGTGTCTTGTGGAAACTTCGAAGATGGTCCTCTAAAGTACTGTACTTTAATTCTTAGGCCGAGAACATATTAAAAGCATCCGGTGATATCAACACAACAGCAACTGGAGTGTACACCGCATGTACATACAACAGAAACCCAAGTTGACAAGTATAGTTAAGTCTTTTGTACCGATGTCTTCGTCCGGTAAGAGGAGGTAGTTCTTCTATATGTGCCTAGGAAAAGGAAAAAAAAACATTACATAGTAGTTTAGTGTGCATCCATATAATGGCAGCAGCGTACATAGAAACTAATGCAATGCTTAACAAGAATTGAAAAATATCCAAAAAAGTTTTTCAACCATTACAGGTTAAGTAAGGCTAACTGTGATATGTTTTTGAATTCAGTTACCACTCTACTGCTTAAAAATAGTTGCCAACTACAGAATCCCAATTGATGTAGGCGAACCATTGATGGATTGCTTTGTTACAAACCATTAAACTGATCAATGAACTATGCAGATTTAATATTTCCTTGTTGTTCAGCAGCTATATTTACTTATGATCTGCACTCCACAAGAGCAGCTGGGTAACTGACAACAGTGCCAACTCACTGTTTACAGCATGTCATACTTGAGTTGTCTGTGCTCAGTCACGTGACTGTTGAATCACCATTGCATCACAGTAGCTTCTTATACACAGACCCATTTAATTACGTGTGTTATTCACATCAACTCATGTTGTCGTTGTGCTGCTAACGCCAGTTGCTTTTGGAATGTACTTGGCTTTATGTTTCTGAGTTTTGCGGTTTCCAAAACACTTATTTCTGTTTAGTTTGCCGAAATTTTTATAAAACATGCCAATCTCTTGTATCAAATATTTATTTACAGCGATATGAAGATAATATTCAAGGAGAAAGAGATTCCTGGGCACAAGCTGGTGTTAGCTTCTCGCAGTACCGATTGGGCTGGCTCATCTATTGCTGACATCTCTTCTCTAGGTTTGTCAATTTGTTAAGTTACTCAAATTTTTCAGTGATTTTAAGATAAAGACATTCCTAATCAATTTTCATCTTTAACCTTTCAAGTCCGGAATTTTAAGAGCCCTTTTAAAACGCCCGGATGACATTTTTTTGGGATTTGGATCTCCTACTACCAGCAAACCTAACCTGTAACTGATAACTGTTCATCTAAAACCTCATTGGGTTCCAATAAAATATAAGGGAATAAGTTAAAGGGACTACAAATTAACAAAAGGTTATAACCGAGTATTTCTGTCTCACAATAATAAATGACACAACCGTTACAGTATTCAATGGAATTTGGATTCAATCGGCTAATCGTTTTATGTGATGTTCCACATCGACTGATTCCACTGATTCCCTAGGATAGCAGCAACGTGGGCGATGTTGAGTTTACGATGACGATGACATGTCATGTCACACACATCCACTTTCCTCCGCTCGGCCATTACTGGTATTTTACTTGTCCCAGTTGTTGTTGCAGCATTGTCTAAGTCTATATTTCTATTCTTTCCCTGTGATTGGGGTTCTGATTGATGAGAATAAACATAATGTGAACCCGTACCAAATGTAAAAATTCAACTTGAACCTTACAAGAAAAACTTGAGGTTTTAAAACGGTTTTGAGGTAGGAAATGGCTTGAGTGTAGCAAAACTGGAACAATTCCGTCTAGCAGTGACAAGGAAAGTAGGAGGGGTGGCAACAAACTTATATCACACCTTAACGTGGAAGCCGCATTTGACCTTGCTCTCTATGTCTTGCAGAGCAAAGCTAAGTGAAATATCTACATAACTACCCTGCTGACCTTCTCTTTCTGCGACAATTGCTAACATTGTGTCGTCTAACAGGTTCTTTTCTGGAAGCAACTGAAATTGAATGACATGACGAAACGTTCCCAAAATTAATGATGAAATATATTGTTGTAAAACAAAAAAAACAAATTGCAGTTCAATAGGATGTAAGTATTATTTGGTTCCAAGTAAAATGCCTTGGTTGAGGTCATAAAATAGTTACGAAAAAAGGATTTTATTTTACTGATCGTCGTTCTGATTATCCAGGAAATTAGTTCAATAAAGTTTGGATAGCAGGGTTGAGGTTCTAGTTATTTTGAGTTTGGATTTATACTAATAAATATAATATTCATCCCAAATGTTCTCATTTCTTGTGTCCTTTCCTTATTTTGTGACTTTACTATACATTTAAAATACTATCACATTTACTGACTTACATTTTATATTTTGAAAAGTTATATTAAAATAATTGCAGTCTGTAAATATTTTAAGATTGATTTATTTTAAAGTAGGTGTTTTGGCTAATGATGGGTTGTAGTTAGCCCTAAATATGTTCAGCTAATGCCCATACCTCCCACCTTAAGTCTAAAGTATCTAATCACTTAAAAAAATCCTACTTGGTTTTGAAAATGTTATAAAAATATATACAAATGTATTGCTTGTAATTAGATTAGGGAATTATATATGGACCTTGCTGAGAAGTTTTGTAAACAATATAAGGTCATGGCTTTATGCACTTTCAAAATAAAGTATTAATAATTGTCAGGTCTCAAGGCTGTATCCAAATTATAACTTCCTTTTTGTCAAAACACGATAGTCTGATAATCGGATGTTTTAATTTCTAAAACATTTAAGTTTAATCAGCTCAGGTACACATGTTTATTTCTCAAATAGTTGTACAAGTGTTAAATAAACTTATCAGTATAACAGGTATACTGTTGTAGATTGGAGTCAAATTGAGAAAGGTGTGGCACAAGCTCTTGTCAGATGGATTTACACGGATCAAGTGGAGTTCCCTCAGCCTGACGACTTTACTCTATCCATCATGAAAAATGCCAGTCAATTTCATCTTGGTGATTTAGTTAATCGGTAAGATTCTAAAATAACACATTGAGGTCCAATAAAATAAATTACCTTCTGGGCAGGTTTTTTGAGAGGCCAACTTACAATCAGCTTTAGAAAGATAGGCCTAACATACATCATAAATACAATGTTGGGATAACATCGTAAATGGCAAAAAAATAATTCCGATAAAAATACACTTTTAACAATGAGTTCTGATGGATTAACTAGTCTGAGTGGGTTTATTCCTAAATCACCTGAGAAAGCTATTTGTGTCACCTGGATACAACATCAAGTGCAATCTGACCTAAATCAAGATTAGGTACCGGTGGTTTTTCGTTTATTATATTATGTGTTGTGTCGTTTATATTCGTTATGTTTGGAAATGATTCATTATAAACTGAGTTTAATCATTTTTCACATTTTCATTAAATATTTCAATAAGATTTATTTCTGCCTTTATACAATAAACACTGTGATAGCCAGTCAAGTTTACAAACACAAATGCAGAAATAATCTCTCATATAATGTGAAATACAAGACAGGCCTGAACCATAAGCTAAAAAATAAAATCCTTATTTGACAAGTCACATTTAAGTATTCCTTTATAAAATTAAATTTCTCACTATTTAAATATTTTAAATTTTGTTTTTAAAATTGGCTAAGGGGAGCTCTCTGACATTAAATGGCAGTTTATTTAAAAAAAACATATTGTGAGTACGGGTGGCAATTTAGTGTTTTAGAAAGGCGGATTTGTGGAGTTACTAGATTTTATATGTGTCTGGTATTGTATAGGGGAGAAAGGGGCAAAAACTGTAGAAAGTTAGTCTGTACATGAATAAAATGGCAGAGGATTTACATAGAGGGAAGTGTTTAGTTTAAATATTTAATTCTGAAAAATGTCCTTTACATGATTCATAGACCTGTAAACCCAGCATTGTCCTAAGAGACTTTTTTGCCAGAAAAAACTTTTTTAGCTAAATGAGAACCACCTCATAGAGGTAAGCCATATAGAAGTTGCGAATGAAAAATACCGTTATTTGTAGTTAGCAGAACATTAAAACTGTCACAGGACTGAAATTTTCTTAAAAGATATGTGATTCTGGCTAGCTTTTTCATAAATTATTTATATGGATCTCCCATTTTAATTTTGTGTAGATGTGAATGCCAAGCTGTTTTACAGATTGTGTGATGTCATTATCTAATTTTTTGTAGTGAAAAGTAAATTGTTTCCATTTTTTCATTTATAGACATTGCATTTTCCGGTGCTTAGTTGAGTTGGGGAAAGTAAACAATGATGCCGGAAAACACAACGCAGATGGCCATCTTCATTTCATTCACAATATCAGCAAATAAATCAGATACTATAAATATTTCATCAGGGGAAAGGTTAGGTTAGCATCAAAACAATAAATATAAACAACAGATAACCCTTCTGTTAACTACAAGCTTAACCCTTCAAGTGCTAATGCAAATTCTCTTTAGAGCTGACTAATTTTGGGGGTCACACAGACTTTTTGAAAAAATGGATAGTAAAACTTTTTCAACCCAAAATACCGTGAATAGTATATCAAATTGTTCAGGAAATTAACCTCTACATGGAAAAAAGATCATATACTCATTTTCTATTTCCAACACCACTCCATGAATCATGCTGAATATAATTTTTTCATACATTTCTCAAAAATTTTCTATCCTAGAGTATACCCAAAGGGTGTTAATTAACATTCTGAGATAGCCGAAATGTTCAAAATCTTATCTTCTTTCTACTGATATACAACACTCATAAGTTTTCTTGTCACAACAGCGGTGAACGAAAAATCATTTACTGAAAACAGGTCTGATAACATTTGATTTACTTTCCAACGACTGCCAGATAGAACGATATTTCCTCTTCTATACTATATAAAATAAACTTCTGCCAAAAAATAACTGAGATATAAAGACTTTAATAAACCGTTGCATAATCGTTGCGATTGCGACTTTAGTACTATCAATCTCACTGAATATCGCCGTGATCGCAAGGATGAGTATTTAAGAGGGTTTAATGAGTCATACTATAACTCAACAATTACCCTAGTCTACTGTACAAGGATGAGGGTTGCCTTTTGAGAGTACAAACCCTAGGAGAGTATATTCCCTCACTTAGCGATCCCAGAGAGTATGCCAAGTCTTTTCTCTAGGGCTCCCCTTCCATTTTTTTTCTGGGGCAGGTGGTAACTCTTTATGAGTACCCCCGCTCCTTTGAGGGCTATGTGGTGACTCCACTTTTAATCGGTGTTTACCCAAACTAAACCCACCTTCCCCCATCCGTCCAGACGTGTATGAGCAACTTACATACGGGCAAATGACTTCATTTGAGCAAATTACAGCATTAGCTTTACCGCTGTAGCAGCTGGATTACCTCTTGGAGTGGCCTGAACAATTAAATCAGAAAGGGCCGGAGCAAGTCAAATTACAGATTTAATCAAAGTATATTAAACATAAGTATAAATTAAGAAGTGTTGACGGATTGCTGTGTAAGGCTTTGGCAGTGCAGGACACGCTGTTCCCCTACGGTGGATCATCCAGGATGGGGATGGGCCTGGGCCTCCAGACCTCTGCCTTGTCATGCCATCTACAGAGCACCCTGTATTCTAGGGTGGACTCGGCTGCTTTCTGAAACAGTCCATGGGCTTTTGTTCTGTTAAATAGATCAAGAGTTGGGACTCCCAAAGTCCACATGATTACGGAGTTTCTTATGAACCACGGTTGTCGTGTGATTGTCTCAGCGACTTCGTCTGGATGACCTCTAGGCACTTCCTGTTTATCTTGCTGGCCAGAATCCACCACGCTTCTGAAGCATTCATGATACAAGAGCGTACAATCAGTAAGAACATGGTGACCTTCGTCCTGATCGGAATTGGGCTACTCGCTGCAAGAAGTGGCCACACCAGCCCCAGGATTGCCATTGCCTCAGCAACTTTCCTGTCAACATGCTGTTTGAAACACAGGCATGAGTCCAGGGTGACATCCAAGTACTTCACGGACGTCTTCCACGGTACTCCCACTCCGTCTAGCTGGATCTCGGGTGGAACTGCTCTCGGCACTTTTCGCCTCTTCCTGAAACAAATGGCATTACTTTTATCCGACTTTTTTTTACTTTGATGCGCCACTAACGGAGCCATGGTGACAGGGCGTCCATCTGTGTCTGCATGATCCTCACGGCACGGATGGGGTGACAGATTCTGTAGTACAGCAGTGTGTCATCAGGGTAAAGCGACAATGTTACTCCTGGAACAGTCGGCATGTCATAATTGTAAACAAGGTAGAGGACCGGACCCAGGACACTGCCCTGGGGTACCGCAGCCTCCACCGGACGTGTCGTAGATAGCGCCCCCTCGACGTATATCTGGAATTGGCGACCCTCTAAGTAAGACTTGAGAAGATGAAATGCTGCTGCCGGGAGCTGAGACTCGCTGAGCTTAAGGAGAAGACCCTCGTGCCAGACCTTGTCAAACGCCTTGCTGACATCGAGTAGCACTGCAACAGAGCACAAGTTAATGTTATGGTTGTCGACCAGCTTCGTAATCACTCGTACCAGCTGTGATCAACTACCGGAATTATACAAGTAAACTGTTAAACTGAAGTGGGATGTGTCCCTATACCTATAGCAATTAATACACTGGACAAGATAAAGGGAATTAAGACTGATAGAGTGACACTACTAAAATGGAAGCTATACAAGAGGGGAAAGATGTGTCACCCAGAACCAAGATATGTGTGCCAAACCAGTTTCCTGAAACAGCTTTGATGTCTTTAAATATTTTCTCTGATGGGTTGATACTAAACTTAGAAACTCCAATATTTAATTTATATTAAGAAACTCTACTATGCAATTATCCTGCCATGAGCCAGTGAGTGAGTGAATTCCTACATCCTTTAAATTAAATAAGGCTTAACACTAGTCCTATCATAGCCCTAATCGTTCCCCCCTTAACTTAGCTGGTCATATCTGCCCATTTTGCTAACTGAAGACAAAGTTCTAACTTCTTGTGATGATGGTTCTTGTTGAAAGGAAAAGAGTTAACTCTTTAACTGCACGCCGCAGTTCAGTAGGGCAGGTTTTTTTTCGCAGCCTCGCACATTTAAAACTGCAGAGCAAGTGGTATAGACATAGTTTCATAAAAATCCACTATAATGCAACACCAAATGGTCAGTCACTTCTCATGGTCAATCAAACAGTCATAGCTTGAAAAAACTAGCCGATGACTTGTATTTATGAGAGAATCATCTGAGAACGTCAAATCCGAGTTAGCTCGGGCATCACACTTACCGTAAGAAGAGCATTGTGTGAGTTGACTCTGGCGCTGTGGTTAAGGGGTTAAGAGCCCTAATTTTTTTTCAAGTTTTGATCCGGCTTCCGTCATGTGACCGGTGACTTGGTGCAAGGGTGACCAACACGTTATTTGGTGAATGTAGACAAGCAAAAATAAGTTTGGGAGCCGGCTAGGGGTAGCAGTTTATTAAAGGTTCTATGTAAAATTAATTTTGTTATTCTACTTATTTATAAATCCCCACTACGTATAAAAAAAATTAGGATCAACCTAAAATTGGTTATAATCATAAATATCAAACATAAAATAATTTTATTTTTAGGGTTATTTTAATTATTAAAGTAACCCTTTTCTTTTTTCAATCATAAGTTAAACAGGTGGTCCTCATTTTCTTTTCAAATCCAAATCTCTCCAAATGCTTCTCCAAGTGCCTTACAAATCTCTTTTTAACGAATTTTCCGTAGGGTAGAAACTATTACCGTAGGTCTCATGGCAAGACTTAAGCCTGGGACCATGTTATTTTTTCGTCTTTAGGTGCCCAGACTCCAAAAAGTGTGTGTGTGTGTGTGTGTGTCTGTGAACACGATAACTCTCGTAAAAATGGTCCGATCGAGACCAAATTTAGTAGAGACGTGCATTCCTACATTTTCTCGGACGAGTTCGTAAACCAGACATATCCGTCAATCGGAACGGGTAGTTCGGGGGTTTTGTACCCCAAAATTGGGTTTTTTTTAAATATCAACCATAGCTGTCATTGATGAACAACTACACTATCACAGTGTCTGGCCAGCTTTGCTGGGGCCTTAGTCTGACATTTGACAACCCCAGCTTGTTATTTATTTATTGATTTATTTATTATTAGTTTACAACAGGTTATTAACCCAATTATAGTTAACTGTTCATAATTATTACGTGTGTAAAAAATATTGTTCAGGTTCTAAATAACACTTAACTTTTTCTTAGACAAGAAACAGTTAAAAATGCTATGATAATTCTCATTCTCACCTTGATTAAACAATTAGTTCAAGTATACTATATTTACTATAAAAGTCCATTGTGAACTGAAAATAAACACCGTGAAAAGTAAAAAACAAGAGATTAATGATAGTAAATACAAAATGGAAATATCAATCATATGAGTAACGAAAACATAGGGTTAGATACACATACATACATATTGAACTAAAACAATTAAGACATTGATACCTATTACCTACAGTTATCCATGCCATGCCACGTTATCTTGTGTCTTGTTGCTTACACATTAGATACATAGCCTTTGTCTTGTTACAGGTGTGAGAAAGAATTAATAGGTTCAGTAAACGTGAAGAACTGTGTTCGATATTATTCTACAGCAGACGAGATTGGAGCTAACACTCTCAAGGATCACTGCTCAAAACTCATCTCTACATACTGGGTAAATAAATTACTAGAAATATTATATTGTGAATCCAAGGAATATGAAAGTCAGATTCAATAGTTCTGTAAGTCAATTTGAATACTAATTGTAAGAATTTTTTACCTTTTGTTATATAACAAAGGGTGTGTTTTTCTTTCGTTGTTGGCTTACACCATTGAGGAAAGCATTTTCCAAAACCGTAAGGCTCAGTCCATAGATTTCTGAAATTTTATTTTGTCTATTGAAAAACACTTACCTGTCCTCTTTTTCGCTAGGTTAGTTCTTTCCTTTTTTTGCCAATAGATAATGTTGACTTACTCTTGTGGAATGGTCATACTTTTATTTTAACCAGTGTCAGCTGTTGTATGTTGATATAAGCAATTGTTTTGTCTAACCTTCTTTGCACGAATTGTTCAGCTATTGTAGAAAAGGATATGATCCTAATTCAAGAGAGTTTATGAATAACTATTGGATAGTGTCACGATGAAAGTAAATTGTGCCAAGAGAAGAAGAATCTGAAAACGAAACAAATCATGATTTGTTACTAGCCCAGCACTGTGGAATTGGAAGAGGGGTAGTTTTTTTCTTTAATTAATAGTGAAATAACAGTAAACAACGTCATTTATTAAGTACAGTATAGTCCAGTTTATCCGGATTAACATAGACAACAATCGTGAATAGCCATGAAATATCACAAGAGTTTAAACGTATTAAAAATTTGTTGTTAATTTTATTTAAAGTTAAGAAGCCATTATTATTAGTTTTCAGTAGGAAATAAAACACTCTTCTGAAGTTTAAAGCAACCTTCTTTCTTTTACAACCTCTCTAGACCACAGATTCAGTATAAATAGTGAATAAATCCTTATTTGATTCAAACTGGCTGAATAAATCCTTATTTGATTCAAACTGGCTGGACTTAGTACATAGTAATTCAGATGGGAATGGGGTAGCTGAAGTATGTTCAAAAGGTAGGTTAAAAGAGATGTAGCATTAGCATTATTATTTATATCTATGCTACTTCTGTCATGGACCTAAATTGAATTCTACCTTACACCTGTTTTGCAATGATTTCATGATTGTTCCAGGATGACTTCACGAGTGAAGATTTTGAGCATATGTCTGCTCCTTTGCTTTACCATATGTTCAAGACCAAGACCAAATACCCCCTCCATTCTGCTGTTAGACTGAACAGAGAAGACGTTGTTTTTCTATACTTGGTGGAAAACAGCAACCAGGTCAGTGAAGAAAACTCTTTAATTTTTCGTCTGAGGCTGAGTCGCTAGGTATTTGAAGTAGGCAGTCTCGTCATATTGCCGATTACATTACCAGAATTGGCGTTCTGACAGAAGCTTAACCCTACGCGAGTGTATGACGGATATATCCGCGCATATTATTTAACCAAGAGCAGCAAACGGATATATCTGCCTTCGTTCTTTGTCGTTTGTCTCTTGGTCTGCTCCCATTTTGATGTAGCTCCGCCCATGCATCAGAGGGAACTGTATCCCCCAGGCGGGGGTGTAGTGAAAAAAAATTATTTGAATGAAAGGTTAGGGATTTATAGTGCAGCATTACTATTTCTGAACACTATGTAAAAAAATTCCCCTATACTAAAATAGTTAGCTCGCGAAGATTAATTCAGACTGTGTATATGACTAGTGTATATGAAATGTTCCATTCATATATTTTGGATTTTTAATTTGTTGCATACAGTCCTTATAGTTTGACATTTCAGTACTTTAAAACCTTTCTAAACCACAAAATGTCAGATTATTGAAGGTTTACTACCACTATACTACTATTAGGACCACATTAGGTGCGGCCGTATTTATGTGAGCGAATGTGGTTGGCCTACATAGGAAAATTATTTCTTTTAAACAATCACAGGCATAACTATGATAATCTTTGGCAGAAGTACAGGAAGTTGTCTGATACGGTAGCTCAGAGGTAACACACTGGCCTAGTAAGTGAAACATTGCTGGATTGATACCAGTCTCGGGCAACTCCGGTTAGCCTATGTGACTAACTCGTCTACACTACCCCTCTGTATTTAATCCATCACACAGTCATCAAAGTCCAGGTTTATAAAAAAAGTAACTAGGCCTATGATCTTAGGCACACAAACTTTAATCAAGGTTAAATAAATAAATATGATGTGTTAAAAGAAAATTATGTTAATTTAAACTAATTAAATTTCATATCTTTGAATTAAGTTTAATTTTTCTTAAAGTTAGATTAGATAAGATATTTTAATACAATCTGGATGATAAAAGGTCAAGTCGGAAAGGTCAAATTAAACTCTTGTTTAAACTCAAATTAAAAATTTGCAGATAGATGACCAATAAAATAAAAAAATATTTATTTTAACCATTTAATATAATTTTTTAAGCAATACTAATACTCAGGAGTTTTTGTTTGTTCAAAAAGTAGGTGATTGGTATCAGTGTTTCCAGTACTGAGAACTGGGATCCACTCCTTTAAAAGAACTGGTACTGGTACCAAATTCAAAAACTTTACTAGCACATCACTTACTAAAATTTATAAATATTTATTTATCTAAAAGAACAACAGCTTTATGTCCGCATTATTGCTTTCTATCTCCTGACATGTATTAAATAATTATATTTGTGCTGTATCTTGTGGTGAGAATAAAAATATCCAGGCCTCATCAAAGATACAAACACATTAGACTTAAAAGCCCTCTCATCTCATTTCAAAAACCAATTAACTGGTTATTGATTCAGTATATTTTTTGCTCTCTCTTAATGTACATCCCCTAAAACTCCCCAAACCCCAAACTCATTAACCTTAAAAGTTTACAATCTGTTTGGTTTAAGAGTTTTGAAGACATTAGGTGAATCTGATCAACCTAACTCAAATAAATAATTTTTAGCTTAACATTTAGCTAATTAAACACGAGTTTAATTTGATGTAATTGTTTATGATTATTTGCGCCCGGTCAACGTTGAACACGATATTATACATATACAACGAAAGTGTACTGTATTGAATGAAACACTTGAAAACGGTGATAATGATTATTTATTGATAGACATGAAAGTTATAAAACATTTGGATATAATTTCACTTATGGATATAACGTGAATGATTAAATGGATGTAATAGCCTTATGTAATGTTTTAAGTGAACAATAAAAGAATCACTGGTGGATGTATCCGGCAAGTGTGCTGAAGCACTGAAAGAGTACCTTGACTCCAAGTTTGTTTTGGACTGCCCAAGCATTCTGAGTGCACATTCTAGAGTCCACAAGAGTTGATTCTTTACACCCCCACCACCTTTTTGTGTATATCAAATTGTGGCAAGGGCAAGTATTTTGAAATTCTCTTGGCCGCTGCAATAATTATTATGCGCTTTAATTAATGAACTCAGTGGAAAGTATCTGTAAATTACTTTTTAAATTACATAGCGAAATCCCTATAAATCTTGTATAACTAGAGACAATAAAGGTATGTGCAGAGACAGCATTAACCAATTGCTAGCCAAGGATGGATATAGTCCAGGTTCGGTTAACAGTTGTATTATGAACAAAGACGGACAATGTCCATCCTGACTTTTGCAAGAAGAATCTGAAATCTTTTTTATAGTAATGTGTTTTCCGAAAACTACTCAAATCCTTCAGTTTTGTACTTGGTGGCATTTATAATATAACCTGTGACTTAAGCTATCATCTGTGATCTGATCTTTGTTTATTGTTTTGATGTTACTAACCTTACTCGTGTGAAATATTCGTAGAATCTGATTTATTTGTCGATATTGTGCAGGAAAAATTTAATGAAAGTATGTACAATGATAAAATTTTTATTTTACACTGAAATTTTCCCAAACTTGAAAGATAATGATAATTTTTTCAAGGTAAAACAAATTGCTTTCTCAGGCTATTCATGAATAATCTCCCTTAGACTAAGTAATAATCTATCAAAATGTAATGTTATAGGTGTATTTTTAAGAAATTATTTTTGTGTTGACCATAACATACCAATCAGTATAATAGGCCTATCTTGGTGGAGCTGGTTGTACGATGGGCTCTCCAAACAATCCCTGGGATGTATACAAGTTTAAAAAAATTGACTCAATGGGTTTATAGTTAAAGGATTGCAATTAGTTAAGTAGACAAGCTGCATTAAAAGCTCTAATAGCTGCCATTTTGATATCCCAACCTGGTCAAGGCCTATATGAAGAACCTGAAAACACATTCAAAACAAGGTCAAACTGTCATAGGTGTAGGTAGGTTGGATAAGAAAGGTTCTGAAGCCATCTGTGCCCCTCCTCTAGAAATACCGGAATAATAGAAGAATGGGCAAATAGGACCATGGTGAAAGCCCGGGCAAGGAATTCGGGGCTTAGAAAATCAATGGCCTGGATCGATCGATCCTCTAAGGAGGGAGTAGGGCCAAAGCAAAGTTTTTAATCTAAAAAAGGGGAAAAGTCTGTAGTATCTTATTTTGCTTCCTATAAGAACAATATTAAATTCAAACAGTCGGCATAACATTTTTTGAACCAGATAATCTTGTCATTTTAAAGGGTATTTTAATGTCTAGCGATCTATCTGATTAGAATTTTAACGTTTTCATTTACTCAGCAGTTACAAGAAAACTAAAACTTTAGATGTACAAACAATATTATTGATTGATAAAGTGGTTTTAAATTACCTGTCTAAGAATTCCAAAAACGTTTAAAACCTTTGCCCCTGGACTGTTATGACAAATAAAGATTTGTCATAACAGTCCAAGGGCAATAAAAAATATTAAAATGATTATTGATTAACTCCAAAAAGGTTTTTTAACATTTCAATCAGGTAGATCACTGATATATATCTTTGAGAGCTTAGAATATGATTTCAAACTAACCAGATGTGTCGTCATTTTAAAACTTGTATTCGAAACAACGCACGTTTCAGAGTTTTTAACATTGCTCTAAAAATTCAAGATGGCAGAGACTCTTAACCCTCCGAGTGGCTTCTGAACTTAATTTGTATTTTATATATTTTTACTTTGGCTTTGCTACTCTTCTTAAAATACTAAGTAT
This sequence comes from Nephotettix cincticeps, assembly GCA_023375725.1. Lineage (NCBI taxonomy): Eukaryota > Metazoa > Arthropoda > Insecta > Hemiptera > Cicadellidae > Nephotettix > Nephotettix cincticeps. The sequence continues at coordinate 2,352,089 of CM041784.1, read as the reverse complement.
AAACAAAAAACACTATATGCCCTTAACCATGCAGTCGTAAAAAAAGGGGTCCATTGCAATCCCAATTAAGCCTTGCAAATGCTGTCAACTTCAACCCAAGCCGCTAACCATTTATTTCTTCTACCACTGAACCACACATTTGCAAGCCAAATCGGGATTGCTCATGGTCGGGATTCACACCAAATGGCTTTAACCGTTGCACTCGTCACTACAACGGTCGAGACCACTACACCAAAAGGACCACCATCTGAGGAGAAAGCGCTTATTTGGCTATTAAAAGGATACTCTAGATGCACGACAATGAACTAACTCATGAGCTTGTTGTAAGCTAATTAGCTTGCAGATGGGGGCACCGCAACGGTAATTGTTGACTAATTATTGTTAGTAATAAAGAGATGCTGCAGCGTCTTAACCACCTGGAGGGTTAGGACAGTAGAGTGTCTTATGTCATGGTAAAGAAGCACTTCATGGTGCTAGGTCAGCCCTATGTAGGTTCTGCTGGTAGGAAATCAAAACCACATCATGCTTATGCCTTAGCGGCAGTGCATTATTCACTTACCACATGACTGTTATGCCTTAGCCGCAGTGCCTATGTCACTTACCACATCATACTTATGCCTTAGCCGCACCTTACCACATGACTTTCATGCCTTGGCGGCAATGCCTTAGTTAATTATCGCATGACTGTTATGCCTTAGCCGCAGTGCCTTAGTCACTTACCACATCTTACTTATGCCTTAGCCGCAGTGCCTTAGTCACTTACCACATCATACTTATGCCTTAGCCGCAGTGCCTTAGTCATTTACCACATGGTAAAGAAGCACTTCATGGTGCTAGGTCAGCCCTATGTAGGTTCTGCTGGTAGGAAATCAAAACCACATCATGCTTATGCCTTAGCGGCAGTGCATTATTCACTTACCACATGACTGTTATGCCTTAGCCGCAGTGCCTATGTCACTTACCACATCATACTTATGCCTTAGCCGCACCTTACCACATGACTTTCATACCTTGGCGGCAATGCCTTAGTTAATTATCGCATGACTGTTATGCCTTAGCCGCAGTGCCTTAGTCACTTACCACATCATACTTATGCCTTAGCCGCAGTGCCTTAGTCACTTACCACATCATACTTATGCCTTAGCCGCAGTGCCTTAGTCATTTACCACATCATACTTATGCATTAGCCGCAGTGCCTTAGTCACTTACCACATCATACTTATGCCTTAGCCGCACCTTATCACATGAGTGTCATACCTTAACCGCAGTGCCTTAGTCACTTACTACAGAACTTTTATGCTTTAGCTGCAGTGCCTATGTCACTTACCACATCATACTTATGCCATACCCCAGTACCTTAGTCAGATACCGCATGACTGTTATACCTTAGCCGCAGTGCCTTAGTCACTTACCACATGACTGTTACACCTTAGCCTATAAAAGCCTCTAGCTCCAGGCAGAAATAAAGCAGAATAAGGCAGACATAATTCAAGGAGCTGGGCTTCATTAATAGCCTTAGGCTGAACAATTAAGTTTTACCGTGCCAAATTAGACCTTTTAGGATGATAAATCTGTAATAGCTAAATGTTTGGGGAAAATAATACCTATGGAAACATTTATAAATATTTATTACATTAAAAATATTGCAGTGAAAGATAAGATATCACAGATCACTTCTTTCAAGTGAAGTGTCTTTTAGGCTAGTGTCATTTGACTATCAATTATGTGAACAAAATAATAGTCTTGACATAATTACAACTTAAGCTATGACATAGATCTTTATAAACTAGGAGGTAGTCTGTGCTAGCACCTAGGATAACTAGTGTTTTGCACTTAATCAAAGCAAAACCGGAAAAATATTTAAAAGAATCTTATATATTTTTGGAGTAATCACTTGATAACTTAGGTATTGTTTAATCCCTTCCAGTTGCTCTTTGCTTTTCCCTGCTCTGCTACTTAGGGTATATTTGAAAGAATTGGTTTCGGGATTGAAAACTGAATCACTAATGCGGAAACATTTCTAAAAGCTTTAGTACTTGAATGATTTATAAATATTGAAACTGTCACACAATGTTGAGATTTGGGTTGGAACTATTTTATAATTTCCTTGATTCTAGGGAAAAATCAAAAGTTAGGGTTTTCCCTAATCTGGCCCTAATCTGAATCTGACTTTACTTACAAGATATACAACAACAATGCAATAAAGCATCTTCAAGTGAATTTTTAAATTAAACAAGAGTTTTTTTGTTGTAAAATAAAATAAATATCAAGATTTTAAAATGATATTGACATAAATTAATAGTATTAAAGCAAACCCATAATAATCAGGACAATAACATACATTATTACGAGCTGACATAATCGTTATGTTAGCCCAGTACACAGATCCGCACTGAGTAGCCTAAAAGTGATGATACGAAACATATGATCTGGTGTTTTAGGAGGAAACCTCTAACCACAATCCTTTGATACTCTGATTTAGGACAAACTCATTGTTCATCCTATCAAAGTTTACGAGTAATGTTCACGTCTAATTATTATCAACTGTCGGGTTTACTTCAAATTTAGCTTATATAAAAAAATATTCAAAGACTGGTGCAGTAGTTTTCATAGCTTCTGTCCTTAGTTTGTCATCAAAAAATCAATAAAATGTCATCAAAATTCTTAATTAACCTTTTACTAATTTAAAATTCATTGTATTAGATAAAAACTGTGTAATTCAGTTGAATGTATTTTGACTGTGTGCAATGCATGACATCGATGCAGTGATGTTTAGCGGTGGTAGCGCAGGCTCTCGATGTACTTGAGTATGTTGAAGATGACAATGACAGCCATGGTGTCCACGTGCGTGGTGTCCGCAGAGTTGCACAGGTTGGTGGCGCAGTAGCAATACTCGGTCGGGGATCGCACCCCTAGCCCCTCGTCCTCCTCACAACCCACGCGGTATACGTCAGATTCTATTGTGCTTTCCGAGTGCCAGCTTCCATTCTTTAATACTTGTACATTCTTCTTTTGCGGCGCACATCCACGTTCTGATACTTTAACCTTCTCTGAAAACATATTTTAGTCTCAGTACGTGATATGCATAGAAAAATTGATTGGTGTCAAGTGTAATAACTATAACATAAATAATGTAACACATTGGTGGTCGCACTTTCTCTCGGTAAAGCGACACCTTTTGCAGGCGTCAATGACTTAGATACTGACAACGCACTTTGGAAACATTTGACGATATAGTATGATATAGATTTTACATATAACGATATAGTTCTTGGAAACCTCAACAGGTATCAGCACTGATGGAAATCTCAGATCAACGATTTAAGGTAGTTGCTCAATTGCAAGAAAATCTGCTCTCAGTTCAAATGTGGAAGTCTCGTAAAACACAATCAATCTGTTAACTATATTTTAGGAATTTTTCCCCAGATAGTAAGTGGGTTAGTTCCTCTCTCTGAGAACCAAGCCACATTTGGACACAGGTTTTGAAAACATTTGTAAACATTGGTACATACAAGGAGATGAGTGTACATAAATGACATGTCAAGTTATAACAAAGAATATGAGAAGAGTAAACCAAGTGCTTGGCAAATTTGTTATAACTCGATTGTGATTGAGCAAGTTTTAACTGAAATAACATATTGTTAACCCTTTGAACGCCATAAGCGAGTATACTCGTGTATTCCCATAATGAGATTGAGAGTCAAATTTAGCCATTCAAATCGATGAAAGGTGGCAGGGCAATCCATTTTGGTCCTTTGACAACTCATTTCATGACGTAATTACAACATCCAGTCAGTATTCATTGGTTGCAAACAGACTTTATTGTGCGTCACTATCGCCAAGAGCGAGTACACTTGCATATCACCTGAGTAATAGATGCAGACGTTGTTGTGTCGGGTGATTGTTTATAACCTAGTCTTTGTCTTTGGTGTTTAAACTAAATAACTTTTATCTTTATGAGTTAGTTGTTATAATATAAGTGTCTGTGTTTGTGTAAATATACTATATAGTAGTTTTGTGAAGTGATACGATATGGCTAATCTTAATTATTGACCTACTAATTGAGTAGTTGGTTAATAATAATTTTTTAATGTATATTAATATTTTGAGTAATAAAAAAAATTGCTTAAAAAATTGTTATAAATTTATTTGCAAAATTTGGCGCTAAGGAGAGTCTTGCAAAGAAATTTTTTGCGTTCAAAGGGTTAATAAATATTGAGTGTTCTCATTAGAAAACTTATAGTTGGAAAAAAGCTTTGGTAAATTATATGAAACCAGTTGTAAGATTATTTATCTATTGCATGTTAACAGTTAAAGACTTCACACACATACTATGTGACAATTGCTAGCAAAATCACCCCAACCCCTCCCAATTATTGATCAGTTTGAACACCCCAAGTTACACACAGTCAGATGGTATTTATCTTAAAATGGCAGAATACTTAAACACTATTCACAATACAAGAAAGTTGTATTATTAGCAAATAACATGGAAGGTTTCACTAATTATGGTCTTATTATTGTTTGTATTTTGACAATAATATAATATTAAATAATAAAGATTATGGCAAGTAACATGGTTACTGCGGATGATTACAATTTCTCAGCTTCAAGAGGAAAAGTAGAACTACATTACTTAGTAAAAGTATTGGTTAAAGTAAAATTTGAGATGTAACTATTCTATCCTTGTCAGCTGATGGCTGCAAGTGCCAAAACTTAGGAAATCTATAGTAAACTAAAAACTAACACATAGCTAAATTTGATGTTTACAATTATTTTAAGAACACTGATAAAGAATAAATTGCACAGAAGTATGTACAATTTTTAAAAATACATTTTGCAAGCTAGAGAGATAAATGTTTCAGAAATAGGGTATCCATGATATAATTTTTTAACTGTTATCTTATCTAAGTGTGTCACTTTGCCACCGATACCATCAGAAGTTTTGTTTCTAAGCCAATGTGATTGTTAATTGAAATATACACATTAACTTTTGATATAGGAAGAATGCTATTTTTATGATATGCCTAAATTTTGCTCTAAATCAGTTTATTTATTGAATAAAAATTACAACCAAAAGCTTTCAAGAACCAATGTTATGTAAAAATCAGTGAATTTTGAAATTAGTGAAGAATTACACGGGATTTATGTTAAAAAGAATAAACAACTTTATATCGACGTTAATAAACAGTGGTCATAATTTCCTTGAATACTCATTGCTTATGATCATCATTACATTATCATCATTATCATTATCATCATGACATCCACCCACATAAAATAATCCACTTTCATAAAATAGAAATTGTACCTAACATATAACATTTACTGTACTACTATCATATTAATAAATTATTCATATAAAAATTATAACATCAATTGCTCAATTTTTAGTTATGTGTAGTTATTTGAACATTTATTCCATTTTAGTACTGTGTGTAGTCATTTATTTTTATTAATAGCTTTAACTAACTATATCAGCTCATTCCCCAGGCAAAAAAGCCTATTTATGCATATATTCCACTCCGTTATGAATATTTATTTCATAAAACCAAAATTAAGATGCAAAATTTCATTTTTGTATTTTCTTAATCAGGAATAAATAAATTTGAAATCACAGTATAAAAGTCTTGTCGATGTGGGGATGAAATTTTATCACACTAAATGGTTGAGATGTTAAGCATGATACTCCAATAACATTGCGATGAGATGTTAAATTAACACGATTCTAAGAACTATATGGGCCCTTAATAATGCCTTTTCTTTTTTATAGCCGTTTTCTTTTTAGTTTGAGTGATACAGATATTAGAAGTTAGTATCTAAACAGATAACAGATGTCTAGTAAGGCCTAGATATGCAAGAAGCTTAAGGATAATTTTTCTTAAAAACAATGTAAGTTGGGAATTCGCCTTGTGAGTATTAATTACGATTTTATTAATATAATTCCCTAACTGTTTTCCCCTTGTATCTTTGCCAAAGGCATTGTTAGAAGTCAAGTAGTATCATAAAAGGTTTTTGGGAATGCATTCCATACCCAAATGAACTTCCCAGGATTTCAACCTTAACCTCTTACACTGAAGTACGAGACGCTAAACACTAGGCTAGCAAAACACTCCCAATAGAGCCAGAAATGTCTTACTTCCTCCTTGTAAACTGTGCTGGTACGTTCTCTTGATACATAGAGTTGAGTAGGGGCAGTCAATATGGAAGTTGTTAGAGTGATCGAATTTCGAGCAGAGTTGAGCAGTTTTGTTGCTGAGAATATTTGGTGGTTGAATCGTGCAGTAGAAGCAAACTATCCCCATGCAATCCTCCACTGGAACATTTTTAGGTTTTGTTTAGATATCAAGAACATATAATATTGATCAATCAATCTTATGATAGCTATAGGTCATAATGTTTGTACAAGTCATTTAGGCGTTTTATCTTTGGTTGTTTAACATTTCAGTTGTTAACTTAACATTGTGTTCTGACCCAGAATCTACGTAAGCTCTTGATACAATTTTTTTTACTGATTTTGATTGCTGAATTATGATTTTTTGTTCTATTGTGCAATGCAGTTACACCCGTGACACCTATTACAGTACTGCCAATTTTAAAAATAAAAATATATTATGTATCTACTTGTTTTGAAACTGTGATACAATATAATATTCTTTATTGTTCATTCGTAAAGAATTGCAATTGTGTCAACTGTTACAGTTGATGAGGTTTTTATATTGAAAGTCAGTAAAGTTTCCACTAAATTCCTTTAGTGAGTAGAATGGTTGTTGAATCGACCACTTTTTCAACTCTTGATGCAACATTTAGATTGGATGGATATTTTTATATGGAAAATCACTTTCAGAATTACTGTTGTTTCAAGTAATGTTGTACATTATCCTTGATTTAGCTGTGAGGTAAAAATAATAGTACAATATTTAAAATATTTTTCTATTTTGGAGTTCTCTCTTTGCTTTTATCTATAATGATTAATTATATTCTATTCACAAACAACAGATTTTTTTATAAGTTAAGGATATATTGTGTTAACAACTGTATTTTCAAAACTTTTACAATATTATGTATATAGGCCTGGTGACATGACCATTTTACCAAGTTATGTGTTAAGTATATTTTTAAGATAATAAAAGAAAATTTATCCTACCGATAAAAATAATAATATACACATATGTGCCTTTGGTAATCCTCTCTTTCACTAAGAATGTAATTTCTCGTGCAAGTTTGGTCATCAAAAACCGGGGTTGCAGAAAATGTGTTGAGTATATGATCAGATTTAGAAAATGATATGTTTTAAAATAACTATTTAAAACTAAGATATGTAGTACTACCACAGTGAATTTGGTACTACCATAGTATGTTGAATGTGTTTTCCATGACGTATAAACTCATTGGTATGTTAACTGCCTGTCTGTCGTAAGGTTTCTGTTATGCAAAAGTGACCAGTTACGGCTACTCAGGCATAACTTGACTTACTTACTCATTCTTTTCATTCATTAGATTAATTAACTTAATATTTCAATTGATTTTTGTTCACAATCACTAAATATTATTGTCTGATTATTATAAAATTCGGTGGAGTTGTTCCTTTCAGTAATATTATAGTGTCTTATGGCAGCAAATCTCGGTATTCATTATCCATGTAATTCATACAGAGAATAGATAAATTGGTATAACTCGCTTAGTTAGTGACATAATTTGATGTATGTGCTTTTACTTAGTGAATGGCCTTAATATAAGCACATTACCATGTAAAACAATCCTTATTGCAGCAAACCTGCATACTCAATGCTATTCGATTACTGTCGCTCCACTCACGGCAGTGTGCTATGTGTCATCTCGTTTTTTTTGTAATATGATGTGCCTTTAAAAAAAGTCTTGGTTGAAAATGTGTTCACTGAAAAGAAACACTTTATGTTCTTTTAAAATATTTTCTATATCAAGTGGTTTCTTTTTCATACGTCCATTTATTCACTGATGAATTTCTAGTTCAGCTATGTAAATTTTAAAAAATCTTGAAAATTTAATTAATTGTCTATGGATTACAGTTTAAACCATAACTCGTAAGTAAATGATTATCCTTATGAGTTCTTCACCTTTGATAAATAGGTGATTGATCAGAACTAAAGGAATGAGTGAGCCTTGGCTTTATAAGGCTGCTAACTTAAATTTGGTTTTTCTGTTAAAACTTAGTTTGTGTTATAGCTAAATAATTTTAATGAAGTACAAAGGAAATTTTAATCTTCTTACTCTGGCTTAAAAATGATGATTATAATAAAATAAAGTACTTTATTGTTCAAGTGGTTTCAAATGTTTATTTAATTTTTAATATTTTTGGAAGTTGTCAGAGTTTAAATATCAAGTATTTATCTCTACTGGTTTACATTATAATGATGCTATCTGTAATTATCTGATGCTATGTAGTAATCTAGGGTGGGCACCAAATTTTAATGATCTGAACATTGGTGCAGATCAGATGCTAATTTTTCTACTACATTCAAGGCAAAATCCGTTTTAAACCATTTATCAGATAATATTACTAGATTCTGCAAAAATGTAAAATGATTCATACCAGTTCAATGATAAACTACTTAACACTTTGTGCTGTTGGGAGAAATTAAGTATCTAGTATTAGTATTCTTTACAATATGGTTAAAATGACAAAGAACTTATGAAGAATGTTATGATATAACACCAGCAGAAATATAAATTATCTATCTGTATATTTATTTAGAAATGTTGTCAGACATGACATTAGAATTTGATGCTTGCCTTAGAGCCCGACGGTTTTTAAATAGTTATGAAAATTCTTAATTCAATTAGTTAATATTTTTTATTGGAAAAAGTAATGTTTTATTTTAGCTAAAACGACTAATTACATATTTTATAACCCTGGAAAATCCAATTATTTATTATATTGAGGATAAATTAATTTAATAATAACAATAAATACTGGTTAATCGCGATTAGGAATATAAGGCTGTACGGTTCAAACAAGAAGTATTGAAGAAAGTATAGTTTTTGTAAATGAACAAAAACATGTTTGTGGAATACCTTGACCTATTTGTTTTATTGAGGGACACCCTGTGTACTACATTTTGAAGTGATGTCGTGGTTATAGGGGGCGTGCCGGCCAAGCTTTTAGCTGATGAGGTACACAATTAGCTGTTACCCACGCTCCACTGATTCCTCAGGATATTGTATTGGTGTGTTGCATGACACTTGCATTAGATCTCACAGACATATGCCAACTAGTTTTAGGTTATTTAAATTTGTATATTAAAACTGTAATCATTCCCCACAAGTAATAATAATATTTCTCCACATTGATACTATAATTCTTCCTACACATTACTGCAATATTCCCAAACTGAAATTCAAGATTTACATTAATTTAAATATTTGCACAATGTTTAAGAGACTGCAGTACCTCCATCACCTTGGAATTGTAGTCCCGTGATAACATTTTAAAGTCTGTAGTGGCTGCACCTTTTTACGCACTTTCCAAAAGAACAATGTTAAATTAACAGTCGGCATGTCGTTGTTTTGTACCAGAAGACCTTTCACTTGAATACCAGTGATCTATCTGGTAAGAATATAATTTTCCTCATCTACTCAATAAACTATTGAAAAATATTATTGACACATTTCAAAAATGTTTTTTAACATTTTAATCAGCTGGATTTCTGATGAGTATCTATAAGATGAGCGTATTCTAGTTTCTAACTAATCCTATGTCTCTTAATTTTAAAATTAGTGTTTGGTGAGGCATGTTTTAGATTTTTAACTCTGCTCAAACGAGAGTAAAATCCAAGTATGTGAAGGTACTGCGACTTTTAAAAACTAAAAAATGCCTCGCCGCAACCACGATTTTTATAATTAAAACAAATCAGATTAATATGAAATCAAAATTTCTTTATAATAAGGATATTTATCAGTGATAAATGTAATTAAAATTGTATTAACTCTCTATGGAACATTTTAATAACAATTTTTGCAGAGCTGATTTTTTAACCATAGTTATGGTGTGTGCCCCTGAGTAAATTATTAAATTAGACATTATAACGTACTTTCAACTACAAGGTTTTCAGTAGATTTTTTTAACATTTTCTTATGGGAAGTGGTGTGAAAGAATGGCAGGTACTGCAGGCACATAATTATTGTACTAGCAATGAGCAGTGAAAAGAAATTGATACAGGATAGAAAATTTCACTCTATTATATGTTACGTTCTTGAATTATAGAAAAAACATTTTTAAATACTCGATTCCAATTGACTAGAAAGTGATTTTTTATTAACCTAGTAAGTAATCTAGTTCTATCCTCCGATCAAATCCCGTTTACTGTGCATGCGTTCCAAAACACGATTTTCGTAACCTCTGCAATGGTCGGTTTTCCCATCTTAGCAACGCTATTTCGTAGCACAGATGTTTATACAGCCGTGAGATAGACCACAGTGTTCATGGCCAAATGACTAACAAACGTTTGCTTATATATATACGGGCTATTATATGAATCTATAGGATCATGATATTTTTTCTTGGTTATACAATCACAAAACTGAAAAATCCATGTGTTTCCAGGAAATAGGGTACATATTTTTTTTTCTAATTCGAAAAATTCTTAACTTGGGGGCATCGACCACGTTTGTGTTACGGGATGACAAGGATTGGAATCTAGCACATCTATCATTATACACCCGGCGCCGAGACGGGTGAAAGATGGGCCCTAGTAACTGAATAACGGCCCGGTACTGAGATTCTGCCCCAGGGCTCGACGACTCGTCCGTCTCTCACTTGAATAATGTCAGACACATGAACATATATCAGACAGATATATGTGATTGGATATATGATATTGGCTATTGATATATGTATACAGTATGATATGTCAGGTATATGTTCAACGTATATTTCAGTGCGTATTTCATATTTGTTTATATTTCGTATACTGCTCATGCAAAACTTAAATATTTGATTAGGTCGATTGCAATCATTACAAAACGTTATATCGATAACTTTTAGCGATCGCTATCGGGTTTCCCGTTATTTTAAAGAAGTCATAAATTTGTATTTTATTTTCCCGATACCAACTGAAAATTCTTTATCCCCGGGAAGATATTCTGTGTAACCTTACTACAGTATTGGATATTAATATCCAACACAGTTGCTTTACCCGTATATGCTTTCAAAGTAGGCATTTTCAAGTTTTCACGGTCGTCTAAAATGTCTGGGATTATATGTTCGTACGCAATACCACTTTGTATAAATCTGATAAAAATATATATCTATTATTGTAAACGCACAGTTTGGCCCTATTATTTTTGGAACTTCTTTTTATCGCAAGTATTATCACATAACACCTTGAATGTGCTCACTCAATTATTTCAACTAATAGTGATGACCTTGCGTCTGAGTCAGTTAGCTAGTACAGTGTTTATGTAGTGAGTGCTTTTCTGGTCCCTCGGGCCGGATGGCCGGTTTTTTGTGCTGCGGAGGAGAGGTTTGCCGCTCCGCGCCACGCCTGGACATTACTGGAGTCGATGTCACTCAACGCAGAGCTAATTTCATCTAATGACTCACTTCTTCCGCTCGATTCGCTCCAGATTCACTGTTTTTGCTATTTCCCTCAAACGCGGTCAAACGTTATTGAATGCCTCCCACCGGCACCGAAAGTACTCGCCGTGCGGCACGGATGTTCCAATACTACCGGTGAAAATCGATATAATTGTTTCAATATCACCAATACTATATCGATATCCTGAGATACGATATTCTGGTGTTGAAAGATTCTGTGAATTAAAGGGGCTTAGGAAAATAGGAGTATTCAATGTGCCAACCACAAATGTGAGATGAAACATGGACAATCATATTTCCATGCACAATGCTTGTCAATTTAACAAAGAATAACGTAAACCGTTAATGTTGTTTATAATTTACTTTGCATTATAGCTTAGTTATTTATGTCATATGACCATGATATTCGTTTCAAAAATCTTTATTTACAGTAGACGACATTGTGAGTTATCTACGAGTGATTCCTCAATACATGAAAACATTTTAATTTCAACTAGCTTTTAGTGCCAGAGTTAACTAATTTAAGTTAACTCAAAATACGCAAAATTATGTCGCGAGATTTTGGTTAATTTAAAGTAAATTATATTTTTATTTCGCAAGTTATCGCCGATTCGATGTCGATGATATCGATATTGAGTTTTCGATAGTTGTTCTATATCGGTAGTGAAATTTGATATGGTTATCGTTCAGAACATCGTAATATTCTCTATATTCAGGCTAGCGTTGCCGTATGTTTCCACGAGTGTAGAGTTATCAGTGATGTGGTGACGGAATTGTTATCTTGCAGCGTGCGGATACTCGGACGGCATGCGCATGCTAGGAGGAAGCAGTTATCAGGGCATCTCTGCCACCGCCACCGGATACGGTTTTGATTCGCCACCAGTCGTGTCTCCACACCCTTTTCCGGTTATCGTAAATGATTAACACATTTTTAAATATTCGTCACTTAAGTAAGTAAGGAACGCTGGAAATTTTCACCATCGGTTGATTACTGAAAGTATCTAGAAGATACAACATTTATACGCATCAGCACAACAATTATGTACGTTTTAAATATATGGTAAGGTTTTTAGATTTGTTTGAACAATTTATACTATCAGTTGAAATGTTTATTATCCAAGATCATTGAGCAACAACGAATAAACCGTTAGATAAGCCAATGCCGTAGACTTGGATCAGCGATCCAGTGCCGTGGTTGTTAAAAGTACTCTCAAGAGGGGATTTTACGTGGTCGAAAAATTTAATAATTTTTACAATTAAGATCTACTTTCAAACAATCTTAAAAAATAATATATAGTTAACAAGTTTTTGAAAATCTAGATTCTAGAGGTGTTTTATTAAATTTTAAAAACTTTATTAAATTAATTAAATTTATTGAAGGGATTGACATGGGCCGCTGTATATTCGACCGAACTATGCACACGGCGGAGTAGGGCTGTAAGGTGTATTGCCCGTGGGAACCGAGCCGTTCAAACAGTTTAAGCAGACCAAATTTTATAACGGGAATTGAAATAGATAAATTCATTTATTAAAGAAAAGATGTAATCAAAACATTTCCCACCGATACGTACCATAATTTTACGGTTGTCCCATACTTATCAGAATAAAAATTCGGACATATGGAAGGATTCAATATGAGGGGGAAGTGGCGATTATGTAATAGCCCCCACTACACCCTAACACGGGTCCGCGCTTTGGGAAATTTTATATCAAAATCGTTATTTTCAGGTAATTATAGCTGATAAAATGTTAATACAAACACCCGTAGGCCTACTTAGCTTGGAAATTTGGTACAAATTGAGGGGCTATAGCTACGCATGATATTTAAATTAAGCTTAACAAATGTCCACTTAAAAAACTGGTATTATGGTGAATATGACTGAATTTCGAGAACGTGCGTATATTTTGCTGTGCCTGTATTTTTATAGTAGAAATTATAAATGCGACTTTATACTAGTTTTAAGTAAATGTTTATTTACCTGCATTTTTAGAATATATTGTGACAAAAGGTAGGAAATAGTAGGGTGCCTAGCAACAGGGAAAACAGGGAAAAGTCAGAAAATTTCTCCATTGGTCTGGGAAATTGCCCAAGGAAATTGCTATTCTGTAAAGGATTCAGAACTTACAAATTTGTAAAAACTGGCTGCATCTGTCAGGAAAACCTGAGTCAGTGAGTTTAGTTGTATAGATGGCGGCCACCATTCTTTCTTCTTTCTACTCATCAGCGAGCTGGTTTGGAGGTGAATGAATAGTGGTTGTCGATGTATACGCGGTATTTTTTTAGTTCGCTCCCCAATTAATATGATTCTGTTTATTTGTACATTTTAATTTAACAATTTGATTTTGTGTGTCAATGAGTTCATTGAATGTATACTGATATTATGTTTATTTTTTAACGGTTTCTCCATGTTGTATTTAAAATTAAGCCGATAGTTATGCATTTTTTTAGTCAGGGAAAATGCTGCATCTAATATGAAAAAAATCAGGGGATTTCCTTATGATGACTTGCTGCACACTCTGAATAAACTCCAAGCCTCCCAACGTTTATAATGCCCCTGATGCCGAACAGCTACCGTATCTGATGTCATAGCCTCAGTAATATTACGGCTCACTCTGTATGTGACGTCGCCACCCGTGACAAGCGCATCGCAGCTGTTGTTAACCTTCTAGATCTGCCTTTTGTTTCGCCACCTTACCAACGTAGCAGGATCGATACTCATAATATCGTCATCTTTGTTACTCCATCGTCATCCGAGACAGTGAGACTCCATCGTAGTAATATACTTTTTTTGGAATGTTTTATAAGATCCAAGACTGTAATATAGTATCTCCGTTTCATGAGTTCTAAAAGTAAAAGCTGGTTAATTGAAATTGTTTGTATCTTATTAAATACGGAATATAAATTAATTTTGACATTTATTAGTTAAATAAAAACAGCAGCAGTATATAATGAGAACCAAAGGCACGAGTATTTTTGCGTCAGTGAAATTGAAGGAGTTTGAAAATAAATAGATTGTAATAAATATTTATCATATCTAATATTTCGAAACAATTTCTTCAGTTAGTCTAGGTCAGATTAGGAACATTGAAAAATCACTTGCATGAAATGTTCAAGCTCTTTTTATTTACTGAAAAATATCAGTTTGGATCTTATAGACTGTAATAGTGCTGTTTAAAAACTTATAACTCTTAATATTAATTTATATGTCGTGTAAGATACAATTTCATAAAATCCAACAATCTATAAAATCAGCCTATCTGCCGAGTCCAGGATTTAAAACTTATTGTAATTTTGGATCGTGTGTTTATATTCTATTATATTAACATACATACTAACATTTATAAAATTACTGTTAACATTTCAGTTATTCAGCAATCAGCTCCACAAAAATGTTATTGTCACGTTTAAAAAAGGTTTATTAACACTATCATTCATATTGCTGATAAATATCTTTATGATAAACGTATTGTGATATCAAAATAATCAGATGTGTCTTAGTTTAAAAAAATCGTGTTTGAATAGTAATGTTTCAGAGTTTTTAAACATAGCTCTTACGAAACTAAAAATCAAAGAAAAATCTTCGCTCACTCGCGAAATAAGAATAAACCAATGTTGTAGAGTCCTAACTAGATAGCCTGCTATGTGACAGTTTCCCAATGTACAATGATGTAGCAAAAACCAGTTAGAGAATAATCTAGTCAGTCAGATCAACCAGGTCAGTCCGCCAACTGCGCTTGCTTCGTTCCAGCAGAACTTCATTTCGATCTCGAAAATTTGTAATCCATAGTATTACGTGTTCATAACCCATTCCTATTTAATAATTTGAATTGTGTATAAAATTACGATACTGACATATAAGTAGGGCGAAATGTTCTGTTGGGTATGGTTATGTATCTAGATTAACAAATTTCCAGCTAAACATATGGTAGATTGATATCAGTTTCGTATTTCTTTAACATTAGATAACTGAATGCTGTAAATATAAACAGTCTTCACACCATTGACGTCATCATTTTTGTTCTCGTGGCCCTTACCCAAGTGAGGTAATGGCCAAGAGAACTAAGTGAGTTCTCGTTACTTTGGTTATGACGATCTAACATTGAACATTTTCAAGGTATTGACTGAAAAATTAGTTTTGGAATAATTAGTCCCACTGATTGGAATACAGCCACCTTCATATTTGCCTCCATTTAGGGTGATAAACTTCTAAACAGAGAAGGAGGAAAGGAAACCGGTGGAAAGTATGAGGAAAGGGACAGTATAATCCAGGGGGAGGTAAAAGTTCAATGTTCAATGTTGGTAACATTGAGGCGCACGGCGCACAGCTCGGCTTCATAAAGGGTGAGCAAAGAGCTTCACTATTCACCACTAATGAGCGCTCATGTGACCTGAAAGGCTTGTAAAGATATAGTGAAATTGAAGCGTTACCTGACTTTTGAAAACTCGACTTAACAACGCCGAAAGTAAAACTTAGAAAAGTGAGGTAAGAAAACTTCAAATTATGCGTATTTTTTACGAAACGATCTTTTGTTCAAATTTTACTAAGGGACAGGTCTACCACAAGCTGAGCTAGCGTAAAACAAGTTTTGAAAGAATCTGTTTTACAACTGATTAATTGTCACCAATGCGCAGTAAACGCATGGTACGTTCTGATATTGCAGAAGAAATATTTTAAAATACTGTGTTTTAATCGATGTAAACATGGTTATTTTTAATATTTTAACCTTTACTAAAATGTTTTATTTCAACGGGTTAGGCAATTACAATCAGTACGGGATCAGTACAGTTTTCTATATTTAATCAAATACTATTTACTTTGTATTGCTGATGTAACTAAAGCGTCCAAAAACAATATTCTACGTAACCTCTGCAACGCTTATTTCCCCTATACAGCACAAGCAATGTTATTTCATAGCCTCGAGGTACGTTTTTCCGTGGGATAGACCGCCGCCTTAATATGAGAATTTTATTGTTGGTTGGAGAGCATATAGAGTTTAATTACTATACAGAACAAAAACATGGTTTTTAGAAACATAACTGAAACGAAAGTATTGGTGCTAGGTTTTTAAGGGATATCACGTTTTGCCAAGGCGTGATTAACTTTGTCTATGCGGTTAAACTAGGGATGTCGCACCGAAGGAACGGATATAAAATAGGATAAAGATAAGGACTGAAAAGGTAGCTAACGTTTGAGATTTTACTCTCAATCTCAATGAATTCCTCATTGCACTCATGGAAAAAAGAAGCATATTTTTAATTTGGATAATCTTACTTGAAATGTTTTCAGGGATAAAGTACCTCGAGAGAATTTGATTAAACACCTTCAATGTGCATGGAATAGTTCTTATTAATCAGTGTAAAAGTTTGGTTCAAATGGAAATTTTATAAATTCGATTTTAGTATTGCGCTACTGTTGTACCTTTGATTATTCATTATGAAAAATAGGTAAGCTATAAAACCCATGTCAGAACCCTTTATTGTGAATCGAAATTCTAGATAATTCTTTGTTCTTAGAAATTCTTAGTTTGTATAACCCCCTTACCCGGCTCCACCTTTTTGGGGTACTATACCTTCAACCCTGTGATCTTCCGGCGTATCAGTATTTTTACTTACGCCCCATTTGGGGTGAAAGTATACTACGTATTTACATAGTATACGGAGAAAGTTTTTTGTCTAAAATTTCGAGTTCGAGTAGAGAGTATAAATATCCGTTTTGAGGCTCCCTGAATTCAAAAAAGTTGTTTTTAGCGAATATCCCATAGCTATTATCGTAGGTCTCATGGCAAGACTTAAGCCCGGGACCATGTTATTTTTTTGTATTTAGGTGCCCAGAGACCAAAAACAATAGTCGTTAAAATGTGTCTGTGAACACGATAACTCTAGTAAAAATGGTCCGATCGAGACCAAATTTGGTGGAAACGTGTATTCCTATATTTGCTCGGTCTAGTTCGTAATCCAGACATATTGGTCAACCGGAAGAGGTAGTTTTGGGGGGTTTTGTACCCCAGAAATGGGTATTTTGCGTTTTTTCCATGTAATTTTTAAAATTTACAAATTTTATCTTTTACCATTAGAATCAGCTTAAAAAACTTCACAGTTTAGTATCTTCAAGTTTTTCTCTATCTCCAACGGTTACCGAGATATTAAAAAATCTAAACACAGTACATTGTATTTAGGGGCTCCAATGCTAATCTTATGGACGATAAGGAAAAATTAATATTTCCCTTACTAATCAACAATTTTAGGTGAAACTTTGTATTTAGTTTCATATGGTTGGGATCCATACGTCTATGCTAAAAAGTCATAGTTCATGTGTTTCTCACTGCAGCAAACCTGCATACTCTTTGCCATGTTAATGTTATGGAGATTAGGCAATTACTCTAATTTATCAACATGTATTGATTGATCAATCTTGTCACATACTTGTACTATTATTGTCATATTATTGATTTGGAAATTCGCTGAGTACGCAGGTCTGTGTGACAGGGGTATTTACTATTTATTTTTTTTATTTAAAAAAAGTTTATATCTGTCTGTATATCTGTGGAACGTACTCCGAGACCACACTGATGACGATTTTTGTGAAAAGTGTTACAAAGATGCACTTGGGCAATAGCCCGACCTGTTTTTTCAAAACAATGAGTTTCGAATTTTTGAGCTCGCTAAGGACGATTCGGGCGTTGGATTTTCGGCGCAGAAATTCGAATTTGGTTGTCTCAGCACTTTCTTACATGATTGGCAAGGTTAGTTAGACTGCACGAGTGGGACCTGGGACCGCTACAGTCTACAGGAGTGTTAGTGAGTCGGTGAGTCAGTGAGCGATGGTCGATGATCGCCTCCGCTCTCTCTGGCTCTGACGCATTTGATTCCACGGACAAGGTTGACCAGTCAGTCAGTTATGTGAAATCTCACTTCCCTGCTCCAGCTTGTTCTGTCCAGCGTTCTCATCTCAGCTGTGACGTCATATTAAGGCGTTCGGTCGTCAGGCACGCGCTCCCCCATCAAGACAATTCTCTTATATTTTGTTGAATATCAATTCATATGAAAACATTTATGCATGATCATCTTTGAATGTATATTCTAAAAAAATATATTCTGTAACTTATGAGGTTATTTTCTGAGTATTCTGTCATTGTTTTGGATTGGTGCGGGTACCAATGCTTTAACGGTATGCGTTTTTTTTAAATTGTACGGGAAAGTTCACAGGCCAAACGGGAAATTATATCAACTCCAAAAAAAATTATTTTATAGTGAATTTTTAAGTAGATTTTTTAAACTTAAAAATTCGCTGAAAAAATGTTATATGCCGATTCTTATGCTTAAAATTCAAAACATCATTTAAATTGAATGAACGGGGTTTCTCCTGTATTTGTAACGTTTATTTGACAAATTTGCTACTTTCACAGCTCTTAACTCCGTTACTTTTCCTCAACTATGTAATGTATAAATATTTATGATTCTGTTTATTCACTTGATAGAATAAAATAAAATAAAAAAACTTTTTTTGACCAAACACCCTTAGTTAAGGCTGTCAAAAATCTCTGAAAAATCCGCCTCAGCGCTATAAAACTCTATATAGACTTAAGATAGGGAAAAATAGCGTTGCAAACGAGTAGAATTATTTTTTTGAAAACATTATTAATGTGCAATGAATTATATTTAGCGATGCGCGGTGGCCGATATGTTAGCGGATAGAAATTTCCTCTCGTGCTCAGTGACTTGTTTGAATCAAACTTTTTCGACTCAATCTTTAGTCATCGACCCGACTGCATAGGTATTAAGGTGAATATGGACGTAATGAAAGTAATGGATTTTATGAGATGTCGCTTTTTTACTGAAGATCAGGTTTTTCATGTGTCAGTAAACACATGAAAAACCACACGATGGTTTACACATGGGAAAACACATGATGGTTTAGGATCTTAATAGTGAAATAATCAAATGCAACAGGTTCCAGGATCAAACCAGTGCGTTTATGCTGCTTTACTAATTAAATCTAATTGGATATGCATAAAGGTAAAAATAACTATCTAAACATGTTACGAATAGTATTTTGTTTATTCCAAACCCAGTATAAAATGTTAATTCAGCACAATAAAAGTTGTTTAAAATATTATTTCCCCGTCACTGAGCCTAATCAACGAGCGGGTGGGTCTGGAAACTCGCCGTCCAAGGATTCCCTCAAACCTCCACCGTCAGGTACCAACGCTTCGTAGAAAGCTGTTGACTCCTGGTGTCTCAAAAACTGTTTTAAGTGTAAAAGGTCTTTCACTTTTACGCAGTGGTTCGTTGTACAGTTTTTCTAAGTACTTTTGATGAGTTGTTTTTGTAAGGATTTATTGATTTCTGTTTTTTTTGTCTGCACTACATTAAAGTATCCACAAAAGTAGGGTACCTGTCTGAATCTGAGTTATATTGAAGTGGAGGGGAAAGAGATTTACTCTGATTCTTATTGTGCGCCGCCCATGTACTATGATGTTTCATGCCCGTTGGCTCATATATTTCCCTTTGAAAAATTTAGTGACCCCAAATTTTCTTGCACGTTTGGGAATTCTTTTGACCTTAAGCATTATGAAATCTACTTATATTAAGCTATCAAATGACTGCTAACTCGATTTCGTCAAAATCATTTTCTCTGATTGATCTTACCCGTGACCCTTCTTAACTACGTGGTGAAAACCACTTGTTGGAAAGACTACTTCGCTCCAGCGTCGTTTTAGTCGGCGCCATTTTCTGCCAAATAATATTGAATGCCCAAAACCAGTTTAACGATACGGTGCAGTCTAGGGCGGCGCCGCGGAAACATCCACATAAGCCTGTTTTACAACCCATCAATTCTATCAGCAATACGCAGTAATTGGGATTTAATGGAGAAGGAAATTAGTTCTCAGGCTGCGCATATCTCGGTTCAATTGGAAAGAACATATGATAGGTCTACAAGTAAAACGAGATCGGCACGCTGGTGTAAGTAGAGCGAATTTCACACTCACATTGTTCCCATCACAGTATTGAATAGTATCGTGTATGCAGGTTTGCTGCAATAAGGGTTGTTTTATATGGTATTGTGCTCGTATTAAGGCTTTTTACTAAGTACACAAACACATACAACATTTTATCAAATTATGTCAATAACTAAGCGAGTTACACCAATTTATCTAAATTCGTAAGAATTAGATGGGCAATGAATTCATAGGTTTGATGCTATGAGAAACATTAAATTTTGAGTTTTATGGTACCATTGATAAAACTGAACTAGATGGACTTGCTTACCAAATTTAGGAAGAATATTTTAGTAAATGAGTGGGTTATTGATTTTTCTTTATTCTCCTAACGATTAGCATTACACAATGTACTGTGTTAACCATTTCATAGTCATGACTCGAAATACTAAATTGTGTGTTTTATTAGCTGAATCCAAAGGTAAAATTAAATTAGATTTTTTTTTAATATACATAATAAATTGAAACCCCAAATTTTTGGGGTACAACCCCCCCCCCAAAGTGTAGTTCGATTATGTTGCCCAACAAACCTGTCCAAGATATTACAGAAAGGAACAACTTCACTAAATTTTATAACAATCTGAGGTAATAAATACTATGGTGATTAGCAGGAGAAATCTGGCATTATTCGACTAAACATTACATGGAGCATGATCAAAGCTCAAAATGGCGGCCATATAAAGTTTTAAAATTAAAATAATTTTAAAATTGCAAAAAATACAAGGAGTTAAAAAAAGTTTTTTTAGAAAATTTTATTACAAATCAAATGACACCAAAATTAAAAATGTTGGTGTCATTCGGATAGTAAACAACTGAGATATGTTTGAATGTAGATGTAGTTAAAAGATACTGCAAAAGGGAGGCTGCGACATCACAAGGCTCAGCGCAACAATGGGCAATCAGCTGATTTATTTATTCAGCTGATTTTACTGTTCAACTAACAGTATTGTAATAAAAGTATGTGGTGGATAATAGAAGCTTATTTTATAGAACAGTTTTTCCTATCTTAAGTTTCTTTTACCATCTACGGTGTTATTTTAATTACTTATTTAGTTATTTTTTGTTTATTTATTTATTATCATGGTTGGAACCATAACTACTCCTATACAAATGTAGAAATGGCCGACATGCACCTGATGTATGGACTTGCGTGTACCTGATGTATGGACTTGCGAACTGCAACAGGATGGAAGCTGGAAGATTATATTAGTAGAATTTCCCAACCGTGTTCTACCTTATCATACAACTTTTCAGGTAATTCGCCAACGTGTGGGAGGGACAGGTAGTCATGTATCGAAAAACGTCGGGGCAACCAACCGTTGTAAGAACTCCGGAGCTCGAAGAAGCTGTATTAAATGATATATCAAAACACCTTGAAAAATACAAGACAGCGTGCACTTCAGTTTCATGTTGGTAAAGGAACAATATGAAACATATTTAAAGAACAACAACTGCATCCGATCAAGTGCAGCGAGTTCAAGCTCTGTCACCTCGAGACTGCATTCAACAAATAACATTGTGCCAGTGGTTTGTTGAAAAATGCTTAAATCACAATTTTTTGAGAAGTGTCTTACTCACTGATGAAGCCAAGTTTCTGAGGACGGTTATAGCCAATGTCCATAACACTCACGCTTGGGCCATGGAGAATCCACATGAAATATCACAGGCCCGTCATCAGTATCAGTTCTTTGTTAATGTATGGGCTGGCATTTTGGATCACTATTTTTTAATTTCCTGCCTAACATTCTCAGTGGAGATAGATATTTAGTTTTTAATAAATGATCTCCCTGAATTACTTGAAGATGCGCCATTGAAAGTGCGAAACAAATGAATGTGTGTGGTTCATGCTAGACCTAGATGTAGATTTTGACCTACGAGCCAACAGTTGGATTGGTCGAGGAGGTCGCCCCACTTTAACCCACTAGATTTTTATTTGTGGGGACATTTAAAAGTCTTCGTGTTGAATGGAGAGGATCTGCCAGACTCCGGGTATATTTGAAAGAGTACAACAGTCAATGAGAAGACGTCTGGAAGCATGCATCTTCAACAAGGGCCGCCGTTTCGAACAATTTCTGTAGTTCCCTTAATCGGTTTTACTTGTATGTTTTAAACTATCCAAACTATCGTATGTAGTATATCATTATTTTATGCCATTAAAATTTGCAATTCAATACGTATTTTTTATTTTTCATACTGTATTTCAAAATTAGATGAATTAATCAATGAGCTGATTGCCCATTGTTGCGCTGAGCATTGTGATGTCGCAGCCTCCCTTTTGCAGTATTTTTACCTACATCTACATTCAACCATATCTCGGTTGTTAAATATCCGATGTTTAAAATTTTGGTGTCATTCGATTTGTAATAACATTTTCTATAAAACTTCTTTTTTAATATCTTGTATGAACTTGAAATGGCCGGTAAAATTCGGAATGGTGGAAATTTGATTAAATAAGCAGTATATTTGTAGTGTTTCAAATATCAGAACGTGTTTCTAATATCAGAACGCTACTACATACCAGCGTGAGTACCATTTTATATCCCCTGTATACTGCTCATTGCTAATACAATCAGTGCGGTTTGAACTAGGATATCCAGAAAAAGATTTTTAGAGGTTAAATGTTGATAGATCCAGTGAAAGTAAAGTTAAATTTAATTTTATGTTCATTCGGTATAGTGTGTTGAGAAATTCATAACAGTAAACTTGACACAAAACTGTTATGTGCAGGGTTTCCTTCGCCAATTAAAATTCCTCTGTGTAGTGACGCCTCAGCGTTGTGCTGGTAATGAGCTACCCCCCTCCCCCACAATACATTCAGCAACTTTTCTATTTACACTTGATGTTCTGATAAGCACCGATGAGTTTACAAGTTATATCAGAACCTCATTAGTTCGAAAAACAAACTGAGCTTCGCTGTTCATCAAATTTATTTCTTAAATACTTAAAAAGGTATTTTCATTAATTTACTTTTTTGTTTATGGATTAGTTCTGTAATAATTCAAAACTTTAGTTATGTTTCAAAGGGTGTTAAACTATTTTACGGTTTTGACGATTAAAGTATAACGGTTATAGGAGTCATAGAGTTTTTGCAACAAACGGTTAAATTATACGTAAACGCTAAAGAATCAGCTGTCCCATTTACGTTATAGTGAACCAGCTGATTATTTAGCGTTTACATTTGATTTTACCGTGTGTAGCAAAAACTCACTAATAAAGTATTATTTTTTTATTACTTGCCTGGGATTTGTTACGTATTTTTTTGTTTCTTACAGAAAACCTTAAACATTCCAGAAATAATATACTGATAGTCTAAAGCTTTTTGGCGCCTCTTAAATTCGAATTGTTCCAACGAATTTTGAATTCTATTCTATCTACTCTTCTACATTATTCCGTTAGTACCAATTCTAGTTCATAAATATTTTTAGCTTTATAATCTCCATTGGATATTTTTTAATTTATGTTTCTTTTTTCCTTTGTACTGAATTTTATTTTACTTACGTCGCCAACTGTTGAGCACTTCCCCATCTTCATGACTCAATATTAACATCTATATGGGACTTCAACGTGAGTGTCTTGAATGTTGTCATAGCTGAGAACAGCACTTAGTGTGATTGGAAGGTCTACGTTGGATTGGTAATTGTGTGCACTATAAACTATCAAATTTTAATCTAAATCGTTATAGCCGTTTTTGAGAAATTTAAATTTTTTACGTTTTTAATGGGTTTTAGGCTTGAAATACCCTTAAACATAAAAAATTCAAATAAATGAAAAAACGCCTCGAGATTCGGTGAATATACACATTCATCTAAATCGGGCCAACAGGGTAGGCTGTGGCTCTGTACACATCCAGACACACGCACACATAGACAGACAGACACACGGACGGACAGACATCACGTCGAAACCCACTTTTTTGATTAAGGGGACCCCAAAACGGATATATACACTCTCAACTCAAATTTTAAAATTTTGATGAAAACAACACTTTCTCCATATACTTTGTATAAGGGAGAGAGTAAAAGATAAAAAATTAAATTGGGTTTGAACCGCTTTCCCGAAAAACGTGTGTGTAAAGTCACTACCAGACTCAGTATAAACGCCTTTAGATGCAAGCAAGCTTTAAATTATTCTCATAAAATATCACAAAATTATACCTGATAGTTATGAATTTATTACCATGTTTAGGGTAACGAAATATATTCCCTTCTGAAATAAGCACTTGAATATCTCAATTATCTTTGTACGATTATCTTATACACAGGGTTTTTTTAAATCAGTAACATATCCACTGAGTAAATAAGAAATTGAAATCAAATAAGATAGATCACAAGACACTATGGGGATATTTAAAATGGCAGTACAAGGTTTTTTGCACAAAACAACGTTATGCTTATTTGTGAATTAAACATTATTTTTACGGGAAGTGTGTGATAAAAGATGCAGGTACTGCCGATTCGAAAGAACATATTTCTCGTGTAATGAAATGTCTAGAATAAAGACATGGAAAAAACGTTTAGTCCAGTCAATGACCATTTTCCCCCATAAAAATTTGGATTTAGGATCTGCTTACCCCCTATATCAAAACATACCCTGTACCGGGGGTTCCTTTTTACTAGGGGGTGGATGCCACCCCTTCTTCGGGGAGGAACATTTTCATTGAAAATAATTAATAAATAAATAAGTCTACAATTACTAATTTCAAGCAACTTTGGTTCAGTGAAGTTTTTTCTGAAACTTAATACTTTTTGATTTCGCAAGTGAATTTGTTGGTTTTCAGGCAAAAATTACATACTTAGATAAGTGCATATTTTTCAATTTATTCACGGAAAACTAAAACTTATTTTTTGCCTGAAATCCGACAAATTCATTCGCGAATAAGTCGAAACGTATTGAGTTTCAAAAAACTTCACCTAACATAAGTTGCTTAATATTGAACTCATTTTATCGATTTCACGACTTATTTTAAATTAAAAATTGTTCATCCTCAAGAAGGGGTGGCATCCACCCCCTGGGAAATATCAACCCTTGGCATACGGCAGATTTAAAATAGAGGGTAAATAAAACCTGAATCCATTTTTTATGAAAAACGGTGCTGTATGGGATGTATTTACAGTTTACATATTTTTACCGCCATTGTCTGGACTAGTTGGCATTGAGAACTGGCACATGAAACCGAAACAGTAAAAATATTATTGTAGCTAGACAGCGACATTATTACAGTTCTTCGCACTTATTTCTGAATAGTTTTTTAACAAACACTAGCAGATTTCAGAAAAGTAAGAAATTAGAGTACCTGTGTGAAGACCATCGTTCATTGACGTTCTTATTTAAACATACTTACACTGACATCTCGCTGTGTTAGTACGTTTAAATATTCTCCGTATGATAATGTTGTATACGAATATGAATATTTGAATACTCGAAAACCTTTCTTTAGTGATTTTCCCTTTAGAAAACCATTTAATATTTGAAAAACAATAAACCGATAGAGTTGAACCTCTACAGTTATGATTTTGTATATATAAATTGGAAACGTCCCCTTTATAATTTGAATTCACAGTTCAAGCTGAGATAAAAAACTAAAAGATGAAAAACACAAGATGAAACACGAATTAATATAATCTGTTTTCCGGATTCTACGTTATCGATGCATGTTTCCAAACTCAATTCCTTAGTGTCAAGTTATAATCTCTTTATATTTATTAGACGATATTATTTAATATGTTTTGAATTAATTGTTCTGTATGTTTTTTTCCGAATTTATTGCTTAAAATCTATAGAAGTTTAGTCTGTTGTTTTCCTTCTCGAATATTGCTTGCATGAGTAGACTTCTTTTCTATTTTCAAGTAACATAATTTTATAGGTTAACAAAATGAGGATTAAAACTTCCTGTAATTCTACATGTATTGTTTCCAATTTTCGCATAAGTTAAATTGTACGATTTATTCATTTTTTTATTTATTAAATAGATTTAATATATAAATAGGCCTATGATTGGATTATGGAGTGGTGATAGAAGAAACTTACCATTGACGGCGATTACGGCAGCCAACAGCAGGAAGGCATGCCGCATACTCGTTCGCTGGCAGTAGTGGCGGCACTGAGGCACTGACTTCACCAGTGCGCTCGCGCTCCCAACAGTCTGGCCACTCGCCACCACCAAAATCCCGCATCTCTCATTGCCACACTTCCCTACTAAACTCTTCACAGTTAGTGCAATCCCGGGGAATTGGGGCGTCTAGGAAGGCCAGGGGAAAAGCTGAACTAAATGCTGGTTGCCCTCGGAGTACCCTGGAAATAAGGAAATCAGAACATTATACTGTATCTATAATATCATAAAGGAGAGATGTTTTCTGTATGTTTGTTTGTTGTGGCAAGTAAACGCAAAAAATGATGAACCGGCCGGTTTGAAATTTTACGCAAAGGTACTTCAACACATAGGAATATTCATTTCCTTTAAATCCCCTCAGCCCGTGAACGTCCTAGGTTTCACTGTTTACATTTTCAAAGAATGTAAACATAAAATTACTGCAATGTCAACTGCTGTGAACACTACAATTTGACAGTTCGGGAAGCAGAAGATACAGTTGCTAGGTTTTAATGTTTACAGTTTCTAATTTCACCATTTGTTTACACTACTATTTACAGTCAAGGAAGAAGAAAAAAGAAAATTCATTTTTACAGATAAACTGCTGAATCGAGATTATTATTGCCGAAAATGGTGGATTTTTATTTTTCTCCCCATGCCTGTCTCTATTACGTTTTTCATCATCTTTTCCCAATATTACTTAACAGGTGGTATTTGTCTATTTGTCATGTTGTAGACACTCGTGTTTATACATTTTTGAGATCGTGTTTAGTATAAATACTATTGTAAATACCTATTTTAATGGGAATAGTAGTTTACCTAAAATAAAGCCTTTTTACTTAATAAAATTTTCATGTTTTAGAATATTTATTTCATGCTCAAGAGAAAAGGTAACCTCTCTCAAACCTCTCTTATACCCGAGCGAAGGACGGGTACTTTAATTGTCCATAAAATAGTCGTTTAGAACAAGAATACAATAATATGTAATAAGAAATACTATTTTTAGCGAATTTCCCCTAGGGAATAAGCTATTACCGTAGGTCTCATGGCAAGACTTAAGCCCGGGACAATGTTTGTAAACCAGTTTTAGTTCGTATTTAGTTTTACAAAATAATCCGTATGTCGTATTTTAGCACGAAATATATTTTAAAAATCCGATAAGAGTTGTTTGTATTCTAATGAATTTAAAACTTTAGACAAATCTGAGTCAAAAAATAATGTTTTCGATCTACAATAAAGTTATATTTTTTTACTTTTTCACTGTTGGTACGGAAGTTTATTATTTTTAAGATGGTGACAGTCTCTTTTACTTATATACTCTTACCCATAAAGATATTTGCTTGAGATGGATCTAGCCAATAAAATTGTTAAGCCAACACAGCGTTTGGTGGCCAGTAGGGCCTACTGATAAAAACAATGGGGTCAGGCAACTCTGGGATGTGAACCATAGTCATTGCGCTCTAAAGAGGCCCAAGATTTACATCACTCCGCGAGTCACTTCTGGACCAAAAATGGATACGCCCGGGTGCTGTATCGGTCTCATACATTTTGAAAGAAATATATTGTAATTTACTAATGTTTTTTGTGACTACAGAATCTTATAAATTCATAGTTTTGGTTATTGCTCGTAATTATTCTAATATTATTTTGTTTGACTTTTTCAACTGTGATTTTAACCACACAACGTTTCTAGAGGTAGTGACCCTTCCACCAAAGTCATCAAAAAAAGGTAAAGTGTAAGGTAGAAGTGAAATGTTCAATGGATTACCAAATAATTTATATTTAATAACAAAATAGATCAAAATAATAATTAATAAAATATATGCTGTTAATAAAACCCTGTGTGTTTTGTGCTGTATGTCATAGCAACGAAAATTATTACAGCAAAAGTGCCTGCAATTAATATTCGTGCAATTTCTCAAGGTCTTTTCGTGACTCGCGAACAGTACAACACCGTACATCCACGGGTCCTCGGGCCGTTGCATTGCTCGTCCCGGGCACCGACGCCGACCCACTGCCCCTCATAGGCCCGGCCCGTTCACACTAGCGGTATTTAACCGCGGCGGGTTTTATTCGAGCGACTTTTTTACACGGGGACAGATTTTGTGTTGTGTTCAGACGAGGGATAGCCGAGATCAGATCAGTGTTGCTCTAGATATAACTGAGGATGTCAACAAATTTGACCAGTTTAAGTGGCATACCTCCTCTATGAGAAAATAAGGAAAAGGAAATATTGGAGGAAATACTGGGTACATAATAGTAATAATATATATTCTTTGTTCTGTCAGACAATATATACATTGCATAGAATGCATCAGAATTAAACCAAAATTACATTCTGTCTTAAGTTCACGTGTTCTTTAGGACGACTAAATTTTGCTAAACTGCCTCAATGCAAAGACCAAAAACACTACTAAAGCTACACTGAACTATTCTAGCCACTCCAATATGTAATCCAGCAGCTACAGCGGTAAACGCTAATGCTGTGATTCGCCCAAATGAATTCCTTTCGCCCGTATGTAAGTTGCGCATACACGTCTGGACGGATGGGGAAGATGGGTTTAGTTTGGGTAAACACCGCTTAACGGTGGAGTCACCACATAACCCTCGCAGGAGCGGGGGTACTCGTAAAGAGTTACCACCTGCCAAAAAAAAAACAAAAAAAAAACAAAAAACTATAGATATCAACAAAAGCCCGAGACACAGTATTGCACCGACTCCTTCGTCGCGGCGAGCGGACAAACATTTGACCTCAGAAACAAGCGGCTGTTCTGAAAGCCGCTCGGTGAATTTTATCCGCGCGATTATTTCACAAAGCGCTCATTTGATTTAATGTATCTAGGCGGGAAAAAATCGCGCGAATAAAACCCGCCGCGGTTAAATGCTGCTCCTGTGAAAGGGGCCTTAGCGCCGTGTCAAGTGTGAAATTGGGTCAATTCCTCCGACTCACCTGCTCCGACCTTGCTCCCCCCCTCCCCCTCCCCCTCCCACCGTCCCCGCGTTGCTTAATGCATACTTCATGCATACTATCTTCATTTTGTACTAATCAAACTACATTTCGTCACGTTGGCAACAACAACAATGAACGAAAAGTGATCTCGAATACAAAAAAAACTTTAATAAAACCACCTGTTTATCTATTTTCTTCATTTACAAAAAATAATTTTATTGAAATTGAAAAATTGTATGGTTAGCTCAGTGGTAATAATTTTCAAAGGTCGCTGGTTCGATTCTGGCCCCTGTCACTATATGTATTTGGGCTGTTGACCTATCACGCAAAAGGTTGGACCCAAAAATTTCTTTGGCATGGAAAAAGAGATAAAATTAAAAAAATTTAGTAAGAACATGTTTGTTAAATGTTTTGCGCTATCAGAGCCAGATAGATAATTTAAGTTTTACATTGGTATTTTATTTTAATTATCTTTCCAAATAAAATACTCAGAATATAGTGTATTCAATTGACTTATTCTCCATGAGAATAATGTGAGAAAAGAGTAAGTAAAGTAGATTTTTTCGCATGAGAATCGAGAAATTTGGAATTTTCAGCATAACATTATATTACTTAACTGGGTGAAGTTTTGTATAAATCTTGAAATTCATCACAATATTTAGAAAAATATGTGGGATGTCAATTTTACTTTCTATATAAGGTTAACATTGGGGCTCCAAAAGACAGTGCACTGTGTTGACTAATTTGTTTATCTCGATAACTGGTTGACACAGAGCGTGAAGATTCCTAATACTGGATGGTTTTTCAGCTGATTCTATTATTGTGAACAGAAATTAATATTTTTAATAATTATTAGTCGAAAATCCTAAAAACCCAAATTTTGATAAGAAAACTGTGTTTTGAACTTGATCTAACATATGCACATGTACGAGTTCATACCCAATTCCAAAAAGATTGGATTTTTTATGAGAGTTGTTGTGTTTGAAACATATACAACTGGTATGTTTAAAGACACATACAAACCACACAAGTTTTGTTTTCGATATTTTGGACCTTAAAACCAAAAATGTTCTCCAGGGTCTATGCCTTGTCATGACAAATACGCAGGAAATAAAGAAATTCCATAAAACTTGTAGAAATTTACAAATAAATCCTTATAGGTTTCTTAAGTGTGATTATGTTTCTCTGTCCTGAAATGATATGACTTTCATTACACTTCATAAGTGTAATAAAAGTCCATAAGTGGCCATAATTTGTCACAACTTTTGGTAAGTCTTTCATGGCTATCCTAGGTGAACAGCCCTTCTTACACATTTGGTTCCTGCTTGTCTTTTTACAGGCATGAAATCCTAGAATTTAGATGACTGGTCTAAATCCCAGTATAGATAGATTGGTGTCTGCTTCATGCTTCTCCTTGGTGTTTGCTTAGCGCTCGGGCATAGACATCAGGTCCTGGGGGCTGGTAGTTGTTGCCTCTCACTCCCCAGGTAACCTCTACTGAACCCCCTGCCTGGTGTCTGCTTCGTGCTTCTCCTTGATGTCTGCTTAGTGCTCGGGCATGACATCAGGTCCTGGGGGCTGGTAGTTGTTGCCTCTCACTCCCCAGGTAACCTCTACTGAACCCCCTGCCTGGTGTCTGCTTCGTGCTTCTCCTTGATGTCTGCTTAGTGCTCGGGCATGACATCAGGTCCTGGGGGCTGGTAGTTGTTGCCTCTCACTCCCCAGGTAACCTCTACTGAACCCCCTGCCTGGTGTCTGCTTCGTGCTTCTCCTTGATGTCTGCTTAGTGCTCGGGCATGACATCAGGTCCTGGGGGCTGGTAGTTGTTGCCTCTCACTTGCCAGGTAACCTCTACTGAACCCCCTGCCTGGTGTCTGCTTCGTGCTTCTCCTTGATGTCTGCTTAGTGCTCGGGCATGACATCAGGTCCTGGGGGCTGGTAGTTGTTGCCTCTCACTCCCCAGGTAACCTCTACTGAACCCCCTGCCTGGTGTCTGCTTCGTGCTTCTCCTTGGTGTTTGCTTAGCACTCGGGCATGACATCAGGTCCTGGGGGCTGGTAGTTGTTGCCTCTCACTCCCCAGGTAACCTCTACTGAACCCCCTGCCTGGTGTCTGCTTCGTGCTTCTCCTTGGTGTTTGCTTAGCACTCGGGCATGACATCAGGTCCTGGGGGCTGGTAGTTGTTGCCTCTCACTTGCCAGGTAACCTCTACTGAACACCCTGCCTTATTGATCATCATAACATCATAAATCCTTTATTTTCAGTAGCTGAACAACAGATCAACTATAGTCGCACGGCCTGGACATCTTTGCTGAAGCCTTCTACAATAATTTTTGTCTACAGTTGTCGGTGACGCTGAACAGCATGGACGGGAAGGGAGAGCTGCCACTGGACTTGGCACTGCGGCAGAGACAGACCTCTATGGCAACCACCCTACTGGAGAATGGAGCTGACCCGGACTGCCGCAATAGCCAGGGCTGGACTCTGCTGCACCGTGCGGTCGACAGAAGTAACTTAATATTCAATCATATATAGTTTTTAAAATACTTTTAAAACATCGGTCCTATCTGATCAGACACTTGACAACCATTAAAAAAATAAATCATGTTATTTTTTATCAAAATATTTTGAATTTAAATTTTTAGCTTTAAAAATTAAAAAATCCGGAGCAGCCTAAATAGGTTATTTTATCTCTGTTGTTGGCTGCTACTTTTTATAGATTTTCTGCTGCCTAACAATAATCACACACAGGTGAATACATGGAATTACAGTTTTTCAGCATCTTTAAATTTTAACATTTTGAGAGTTCGCCTGCAGCAATTCACAAACTATGCGTCACAACGATTTTTTTATTAGAGAAAATATTCCATGCAAAATCTCTGATTTACTAATCCTGCCGAACAGCCCTTTAAAAATCTTGATGACACCGTTGCACACCGCTACCCAGTCCGAACGCCACTCTTAGGCCTGCCGCACATTGCATCGCACACGACAAAATATTTTGGACGGAAGGCGTTTGATGTAAGCAGTTTGCATGTGTTTAAATGGGCAGCCGCACATTGCATCAAACACAATACGATGCAACATAAAACGCCTTCTGACGTTTGTTCCTCGACACTGCTTGCTCGCATTTCGTCTCCCGTCAAAACACCTTAGAACAAAATCTGAAAACCCGCTTTGCGCATGCGCTGCCGTCTGCAAAGGGACACATAATTTGTAGTTTTTGCTTGGTAAATTTTTTGATGAATTTTATATTATAAAAATTTTTATATTTATTTAGCATTAATATATATTGTTGCATTTATAACGGTTTAAAAATTAACCTTTATCAACAATTAAAGCTATTTTTAAGAATATAACTCTCAATATTCAACTAAAATAAGTTGGAATCAACTTGTTAACAAGCAAATTTTCATGTATATATTTTATTTTTGTATGGCATTATTTTTATTATAAAGCTTAAAGGATTATTTTACTTTAATTTATACGTATTTATCCATGACTTTTGAACAAAAGAACATTAAAATAAGTAGTGTTTTTGACAATTACGGGTTTAATGTTCAAAGGGACATCATTTGTAAAACCCATTGTTTCTATATCGATTCTTTTTTTTACACCAACATTAAAAAAGTCAATTGCACAATAACATGGATGAATTAAACGTTTTGAAATCAGAACAACATTTTGACTGAAAATAAATTATTTATAAAGTAGATGATAAAAAATATAAAAAAGTAATCGAGAGCCATTCTTCAGGTGTTAGCGCTTTGTGATATGTTCTGTTTTTTTATTTGGCAAGAGCAAGAGCCAATATGTAATCAAAAGTAGTTAATGATTGAAGAAGTGGTAGTAATTGATGAACTTCGCACATTCTTCAGTTCAGCTATGAAGCCTCTGATGTCCCTTTTTTCGGTGATGGGATGCACCCATACACTCCTTGTCACTTTGGAGTTCAACATTATCATGTAGTTACATATCAGGAGAATAGTCTCCTCATCTTCATCCATACCGAACAATGGTAAACTAACTAAGAAATTATTAAACTAACACACAGCACTAGTCAATTTATAGCTGCACAAAACACAAGCAAGACTAGATTAAATCAATTCAGCGGTCGTCGTGCTCTGTTCCATCCTTGGGCGACGGATGGTGACTGGCGACAGTTTCCGTCGGCACCCAACAGAACAGAATAAAAAATGATTTGTCGTGCTTGATGCGGTGTGCGGAAGGTCTTATTATGTTATTGGTGGCTCATTGGTGGCACTTATTTCAAAATAGGCTATTATCATTCCAAGACTCAGGACATTTTATTTTCATTTTATGTTCCCAAAATGCCAAAATATGGTCAAAACAGAACCTTTAAGTATATGTGTAGATCTGTAGACGCAATTAGATTAGATTATGGAAATGGAAACCGTACCACAAGGTAGGTATTTTAAGCCAAGTATGAATGAGAAACGAGTGTAGGATGATTGTGACGCGATCTTGTAGTCTTGTTACTGACTAAGGCTGACACGTTCCTTAGACAGAACTGTTAATTAATAGCCCAACTCAATGGCATATCTATTCAGTTTAACATAAAAATTTGCACTGTAGATAACACCATGGATGATAGGTTGACTGTCATGGTGGTTTATTTATCTTCTACTGTGGTTACAGGAGATGACTATGCGGCCAAGTTCTTGTTGGAGCATGGAGCCTCAGTATCATTGACTACTCCAGACAATGGAGACACAGCACTTCATATGATAGCAACCTGTGCTCCTGACACTACTATGGATGAGACGTTGACTGCAATGGTGGATATTGCCAAATTATTGCTTGATCGTGGTTTGGATCCCAACCTCCAAAACAAGAAGGGCTTGTAAGTAACATAATATCCCGTTTGACAATTAGGAAGCGTATATATGTTGTTATGTGGGTTTTTTTATTTAACCTTTTGGATGCGTGTTTTGCAACGCATTTATTCACTGCAGTTTTTGGTGAAAATTAAAAAAAATTATATAAAATCAGTAGATTGAGTTAACCTATTAATATGCATATTCATGAAGTTTGTAATGAATAGAGGAAACCCTGAACGTACCCATACCTAATACGACGGAGTAGTGCAACAACTGATAGCAAACAAAACGATGAAAATGAAAAGTTGACTTCAGCTCGCATATTTGCAGGCATGGACTGCTGGCGTGTCAGTCGTCTGCTCAAAAATGTGCGGGCGTGGACTCCAAGAGGTTAATAGTATGATACACATTGATACTGTGTGAAAACCTTGTTTGGTTTGCCACTGGCTCTATGCTGAGGAACTTTCGTCAACTCTGTGAATTACCTGTAGAAAGAGAAAATTAGACTAATTTTATAAAGCTTAAATGTTTTGAGGCTAAGTAGTTCCTATTTACTCACAGCACTGCTCTACATCTTGCGGTGATGGCCCACAATGAAGAACTGTTTTCTCTGTTGCTCCTGCGTGCATCCACACAGCCTGTGGACCTGAACCTGCGCACCGCAGAAGGCCACACGCCACTCTGGTTCGCTCTCATACGCACCACCAATCACCTCTACAATTGCAATAGCTTTGCTGCTCGTCTAGTGGAGAAGGGTGCTATTCCCAACCCGGTAAGTTTTTTTATATCTACAAAACATCAAGAATAGAGAGTGGGTAAAACAACCTTGAAACATAGTGTAAACTGTTATAAGATACTTACATTAGTCTTGAGATGATCAAAACTACTTTTTCTCCACTCTTTCAATGAAGCTATACATGTTTTTGATGCTTGCTGTTCATCCTCACTACAGTTTATGTTTTTTTTTAATATAAAAGATTTATTTTATGAAATATTTATTATGAACCTGAAAAGTCTTCAATACAATTTTTCTCTCGTGTATAACAGTTTTTTGTATCAGAAACCTATAATAATAAAATCCTTTATTGTGTACAAACAATTGTGTAGTAAACGTCAATGCATTGTGGTAACATAACCTGAATAATTTTGCCCAGGACACCCTCAGGGGCACAATCACCCAACCATATGTGGTTCATGAACTCACCCAAATGGTAAAATTCTCTCTAAACCAGGAAGCGCTTAAGGTAACTTTTCTCCTGGAGTTTCCCTCCTGCCTGATATCTTCAGGGAGGTTATTTAAGAAATTGACCCCTGTTTGAGACGGCATTTTCACGGCAGCTCTTTATCTGTTCCAGTATAGTCTTCGCAACTCTCTACCTCCTGTGGGGTAGTTGTAGACATGTGCACCTTGCATGGACATACACTTAAATTTGCAGAATGAATCTGTTTCTAGTATGTACACTTTACAGACTAACCAGAGTAAGAATCCCCACCTCCCTGAAAATATTCCTACTAGACTCTGAACTTAAGCATAGCCATTATCCAAATGGCTTTTTTTGAAGTCGGAACAACCTTAGGAAGTCTGCTTCAGCGCAGCTACCCCACGAGGCGATCCCATATAACAAGTGAGGGTGCACTAGGCCAAATTATGCTATTTTTAGGATGTTATCAGGACAATAATTTGAGGTTAATCACAAATCATATATCCCTGAAGATATTCTGACACAAATGCCATCAAGGTGAGGATGCCATGTAAGCCCACAATCTAGAATAATTCCTAGGAATTTTGTGGACTCGACCTGTTGAATGACTGTATCGTCGACCATTACAGTCAGGTCTTGTACTTGGGTCTCTTGAGTAGCATATTCAATTGGTTTTCTGAGGATTTATTTTCAAATTGTTTTCATAAAAATATTGAACTCATGAGTTTGTTGAATAAAAGTATCAGTTTCCAATTTTGAACATGAATTTTCGCTGCAGAGAGTAGTAGAGAGTTCATCTGCATATTGAACCAATGTTGACGTAGATTAAAAAGAGAACTAGTCCAAGTATTGATCCCTGTGGGACACCATACTCAAGGACCTCTTTGTTCAAAAATTGATGTGTGATCTAAACTTTTTGTGATATTTTTGCAAGGTATGTATCAATCCATTGCATTAGAACCCCACAAATACCATATGTTGGTATATAAATATGTTGGTGGTGATTTCAACCAAAATACCGGTATCAAGACAGTCAAATGGCTTTGATAGATTGAGGAAGACGATCAGGGTTCTGTGCTGTCTAACAAGGTTTATCACAATCTTGATGACAAGACTGTTTACTGCATCTACTGTGGACTGACCTTGCCTGAACTGGAACTGATCCTCGGAAAGGTTGTGAGGAACTTAGCAAACACGTCAGGAAAAGTATTTCGAAAATGAAGGGAAATCAGGCAATAATTGTTCATTAGTAGATGGTCGCCTCGGCAGCACTGATCAAGAGTGAAAGAAAATTGATTATGAAAAGCTTGTCAGCAGACTCGTAATTGTCAATCAAGTTCCAATTAAGATATTTCAGTTGACTTTTTAGACAATTGACAGATGCAGAATTTACTATCCTAGATATATTGTTTTGAGAGTGAGTCGGGTTTGGAGGGTCAGTCATTGAATGTAACAACCATGGTCATGGTCAGAAATGGTAGTTACCACAGTGGACACAGCATTGTATGATGTTGGTAACAACATTGCCAATGGTGGGGGATGAGCTTTAGACTTTTGTTTTTTATACTGTAAACTGGTCCATACTTTTATTCAAATAAAGTAATGGGCTCTCAAAAACCCAGTTTTGAGCCATGTAATAAATATTTTTTCCATGTTTTTCATTTATACTGAATTTGCGATCTATTGAAGTCAAAATGACAGAAATGAAGAATCAGCTATCATTTCTAAATAATATTTAGAATTCTAAATAAATTTTAAAGTTCAGTATTAATTTATATATATTAATTTATATTTATTATTTATTGACTGGGATGGTGGTGTCATCCTGTAATCCAGCTACTTGGAGGTCACGAATTGTGGATAGTTGTGATCAATGGTCGGTGGGTGTAGTGTTCTCTTGTGTGGATTAATGTCTGCACTATTGAATACTACGTTAATCCGCAAAGACCACCCTCATAATTAGACCAATTCGTAATTCAGAGGCCGAGATTCAATTTCCACGTTAAAATGTAGGTCCCTTAGTTGCCATCGGCTGTTGGGCTATTAATTAACCCATTCCCGTCTAATGACGTACATTGTACGTCAGCGTATTTTGCTAGACAGATGTCTAATGACGTGCGCCGTGAGTCCCGTGGCGCGGGCTGGTTATGAGCAAACAATGTGCATTGCCTGCTTATATTTCGACGTAGTTCTTTTTTCTGCCGTTAGGTGTTCTAGTTCATTTCTCATCCGATAGATGGTTTTGGCGTCCTCTTTTATCATCTTATTCAGTGTCAAATGTTCCGTATTGACAGTATATTATTTTCTCGTTCGCACAATTCGTTCAGCGATTGTATTTATTGATGATAATACAGTTATAATGATTATTATTTAAAGATTTATCATTAACTATTTATTACTGCAGGTAACTGGAAGTAGATCTGCCAAGTGAAATAAAGGAATTTTTGAAAATAAAATAAGATTTGACGAAACAAAAGTACCTAGGCTATTTGTTTCTAAGTCTACAGCTTGGAACTGGTGAAAAAGTACAGTAATAATTTTTTTTCTTGCTAAAAGTGATTATATACGCAGTTAAAGGGTATAAGAAACAGGGCAAAGAAATCAAAACATATATTTCATGAAGTTACTGTTAATTCTTTCACACTAATAGTGACGCAAAGTCGTAGTGAACGAGGCTCGATTTTCGTTCAGCCCAGGTGGCCTCAAGCGTCGACCGTTCTGCCCGACAGGAATGGGTTAACAGTCCTGTCTAAGGAACATGTCAGCCTTTGTCAGTAACAAGACTACAAGATCGCACCACAATCATCCTACACTCATTTCTCATTCATACTTGGCTTAAAATACCTACCTGGGTAGGTTGCCATTTCAATAATCTAAGTTAAGTATTTACATGTATCATTGATTTTAAATCTATTTTAAAATCATACTATATTCAATGGTTTTCCTTTCATGATGAATTTTAATAATGTTAGGGTAATTTTAATTGCTGAATTCAGCTCAGATTTCTTTTTCCTTTTTATTTATTTGTTTACAAGTTAAGGTTAATATTGTGTCACAATAATAAGTATATTGCTTCCTAACAGTCATTCAAAACAACCCATACAAAAGATGGGCTTCTGCAAGTTTCTTCTAAATGAAGAAAGGGGTTTTTAATCATGTTTTTTATTCATTACCATAAAATTTAGTTTAAAATACTTAATATTCGTAATATCATGAACATTTTTCAGATCTATCCTCAAAACGGCAACAGTTTGCTGCATCTGGTTGCATCGGAAGGTTTCGAAGACGCTGGTCTCTTCCTCAGCAGTCACATCAACAACATTGATCACATCAATCGCTACGTAAGATTTATCACTTTTAACAACAGACCTGGATTTTTTTTGTGTTTGAAAAATGAGAAAGAGATTTTTGGTTTTTTATTGATACTAAGTGTGTGTGAATAGTGGTTTTTGGGTTGAAATAGTGATGTAAAATACCCGGGTATTTTGGGTATTTATGAAATCGATTGAAATTAATTTATATTTATGCTAAATTGGTTATTGTTATCATTACATGGTAAATTAGGATAGTCTATAACACCTTTTACACTAACTTGAAGCTTTGCTAGTACCTTTCATTTAATGATTTAGTACTTTGTGTAAAATAATACGTTAAGTTTGTAAATAAGCATGGGATTTCGTGTTTTAAATCTGCCGTTATTAAATTATGATAGTTAAAATTTTTATTGTCTAAATGGCCTGATTGACATAGGCAGAATGGCAGAGTACTAAAAGTAATTGAACTTTTCTGTGTTACCGTTTAGTTGAAAACAAACGGTAAGTCAAGTCACTCAAGTCTCAAGTCTCTCTTGAGACCAATCACTATTGGTCTCAATTGGTCTCTCCTCTTTTAACTGAAGAGTAAATGAAAAAAGAAGAGTGGGTTAATGTGATCTTCCTTTTGTGTTTCTCTATTCATTCTATTGATTTTGTCGTGAACCTGAGTGCGGTTCACAGGAGGGTGTATGTTGATTATTTAGTAGAATTGAATTAAGTTAATTCAGAAAAATAGGATCTTGATTAAATTCTATTTTTATTTTTATTAAAATACATTATAATATCCAAGAAGGAAATATTAAGTTCAAACAAAACCTTAAAACTTGTTTTAACAATTCAAATCAGCTGACAATCGATGCTAGCAGTGAAACAGTTTTTCTATTTTACCTCTAATACACAACTTGAATTTTGCACCAATGTAATCTAGATGTTATGGTACAATAATCCAGCAAATCATTAACTTATAAAAGAATAGGCGATATATCGAGACTGTACACAATAGATCACAAATCATTAAAACAATCAACAATCATGCTAAAAAATCTGCATAGGCAATCGGTCAGTTCTGTAGTCTAAATTGTGTTAGTACATATTTGAGATGACTATCAAGAGTGTGTGCTTCCTTCTAGCAACCTGGATAGTGAAAGTTAGCCTCAGATAATGCAAATGGCTACACTTTTTGCTGTTGTTTGTGGCTAAGGTCTAGTTAATTGCAGGTTGTTCTCTGAAGAACTTCAAAAAAGTCTTCACTAATCTCACTAATTTTAGGGATCTGTTATTTCTCAATGTTTAATGTTGTCAAAAATAAAGAATTAAATTGGAAATTGTCCTTTCAACACGTTACCTTACCAGGCCCGATTACTGTGGCGTCAAATGCCCCAATCAGGACCTATACAGTACTTCATACTTACCCTGAGTTTGTCTCGTCATTCCACCTTCCTCCGCCCCATTCAAGTCGGCGTTTTTCAACTATACAGACCAGCAATTTAGAGACAGATAGTGAAGCATAAGAAAGCTACAACAAAGCTATCAATGGGGAATGAAATGTACTATGTTTGTAAAAATGCCGATATTAGTCCACCAAATACCTCTGTCAGCAAATTGGTGAAGTATTGCACAGCTCTGGTCACTGAACAGATTTTTTATAAAAAAAGTCACATAGGCTAGCCAGAGGTAAACCTTCATGATCTAACACCAATGATCGGTTTTGATCCAGGACCTTTACCTTACTGGGCCACAGCATTACCTCTGAGTTACTGTGCTGGCAAATTTGGTTAGGCACGTCAATCCACCCGAAATACCTAGGCTAACTGATTGGAACAGTGTAGCAGTTAACATGTTATGTTAAAATGAAATTCATGACAATTCTGGTTATCTAAAAGAAATTTAAACTATAGACTG
This sequence comes from Nephotettix cincticeps, assembly GCA_023375725.1. Classification (NCBI taxonomy): domain Eukaryota; kingdom Metazoa; phylum Arthropoda; class Insecta; order Hemiptera; family Cicadellidae; genus Nephotettix; species Nephotettix cincticeps. Next base: position 2,311,217 of record CM041784.1, on the reverse strand, counting down.
TAATTAATTTCAGTTGCATTATACTCACTACTTTGATTATGATGATTTTGTCACTACAATGTTGCGCAGGGGGAGATAGCCCTTCACATGGCTTGCAAGAAGGACCTCAGCAGGTTGGTGACGAAGTTGTTGGAGTGTGGGGCAAATCCCAATATCCAAACACTTCCCCAAGACTCAGTGGGGCTGTCAGGGGCTGATGACCTCAGTGCCCCCGTCTACAGACAGACCCCGCTGCACGTTGCCATTGCAAACAACAATGTGAATGCAGTTCGGGCTTTCCTTGAGTATAAAGGTGAGGTGAGACACAACAATGAACAAACTTCATTTAACTTAAGTTGCTGAGTGATATACTGTACAACCACTGGAAAAAATGTATTTATTAGAATTGGTAGGGAAAAACATGATCAATCTACTTTTTTTGAATTTTTTATCCACACTCTAGTCAAAGGAGAATTCACCTTATAACCTAACAAACTTTTGTGCCCACCAAATGAAGACAGAGGATTGATCCGGAAAGCTACCGATCTTCATTTTGAGAGTACATACTGCCGCCTGTTGAGAAGATGCACACCTTTTCAGGAATTTATATCAGACTGGGTTCACAGATGGAGTTGATGGGAGAAAGAAATGGAAAAAAGGTGTCAAACTGGAGAGACAAATAATTGGCTGACATTGTTACAGATTATTTTTAATGTACCTAATATTGACCTCAGATCTAGAAACTATCCGTCAGCCATCTACGGTTACTAGATTTTATGTAGCTTTTACTGTCAATCAATTAATTACGGTCAAAATTAATTTTTTTTCAAACCGGTTTTTGCATAGAGTAAACATCCAATATATACATTTTTTATAAGAAGCGCTAGTACAAATTTGTTTTTGTTTAACTTAACTTGATCTGAAGTAGGTATTATTGTTTGTATAAAAAAACCTCAAATACAAGGGTCGCCCAGAATGTAAAGAATGTTTTAGCATGTTAAATAACAACAAAAGATATCAGCATCAAACAATCTACAATGTCACAGTACTTTATTCTAATTTTCTTTGTAACCCTAGTAGTTGTTGAGACACTTGTTGTAACGTGTCCCACGTTACAACAAGCTTCTATATTTCAATTTTATACTCTTCATCCACAAACGATTTGGGTCATGTTTCTTCTTCTTCTTCTTATGTTCATCATCATTTCCAAACTACTTCTCTCCGAAAGATTCCTTCAGGGTTAGAAACAGATAAAAATCACCAGGGCCTATGTCTTGGCTGTAGGAAGGATTAATTTTAAACTTCTATAGATGGAGGATGACTAAAGATTTCCTCTTTAGATATTGGAGTTCGTGCTGAGGCATGAGGCCGAGGATTATCGTAAATGAAAAAACATTTTCCAACAGCATTCCGCATTGGTTTAGGTGGCGTGTCAGGACATTGGAGGGTCTTTCAGCAGGATTCACAGTTCATTGCACATTTGCACAGTTGCACCTTGAGGCACAAAATTGACTTAAATTAATCACTTTTGGTCCCCAAACAACCATTGCCATGACTAGGGACTGGTGATGGCCTCTCACTCCAATCTTCATCATGCACATTAGTCCTTCATTGGTTAAACATGATGCACCACTTACTTACTGATGACGAAATCATTACATCTTCACAATAGACAGCTTTAACCCTTCATCGGGCGATTATTGAATTTTGAAACGCCATCAGGGGCGTTAGAGGTTCCCTCCACATTTGGATAAATAAAAGTAAATAGTGGTAAAAAAAATATTGTTTACTATTACTATTATGGTTTTATACCTTATGTGGTAAATAACCTTTATTTTTACTCTTATAGAAAATATTTTGACCTAAAAACTAAAAATAAGTCATGAGGTTGAAATATGTAAAATAGACTAAATTAGATCTTATGAATAAAATATAAAAAAGAATAAAACATAGAAATTTAACATGAGTTAAACAATATTTCATAGATTCAGGCTCACTTTTGTCTTCCCTATCACTATCAGTAACAAGTTGATGATTTCTAGGCCAAGAGCAATATAATAACAGTTACGGACTTAAAAGCTAATAAAATCGTACATTTTATTCTACACAATTCTTATAAACCAAATGAATTCTAAAGCATTTATATACGAAAGTGATCGAGGGTGCACGTAAGATGGCTCCGCATTGACAGCCGCGTTATCAGGCACACGCGGAAGTTACCTCCACACACTGACAAAACTCAACGCCACACCGGTGTAGAACTGACATTTATCGGTTCCTGGAAAGAAGTGCGTGAGGTACAGTCAACCGTCAAATTCAAAACAAGTTTTCCACATTTTTAAGCAAAATATTTGCAAGTGCGGAGGTAACCTTCGCTATGCACCTGATAGAGGTTTAATGTGCCTATGAATTATGATACACCACTTCCTTACTGATGACTCATTCATCACATCTTTATTATAGATAACTTTAATGTTCCTTCAAATTTAAATAGGCTTGATTTTTTGAGCATTCAAAAAAACGATTACACTCCGTATTTCACATATGGTGGGATTTTCAATTAGCGTCACCATTTTAGGCAGCGTGACTGCACAAAAACGAGATTCACCTCAAACTGAAGGGAAAGCAAGGGGCAAGAGGCATAGTGGTGGGGAATTTGTGTGCATTACCTATTCGTTCTTTGCTTTCTGGATGACCCTCGTATCTATCACCGAGGGTCTATAGCCTGTGCGGGGAACTAAAGACTACGAGATATTGAGCGGTCTTAGTCAAATAAGCTGGCTGGAAGTGACTGTGAAGAGTCGCTGGCCTCTAGTTTAGATACAGAAATGTTTGACTTACTAGGCCAGCATGTTACCCCTGAGCTACAATGTTGGTAAAAAAAACCTATTTTAGTCCAACTTATAAAGTTGAAAGATCCCAGGCTACAATAATTTAGCTTAAGTTTTGATAGTAATCTTTGCTTTCAGCAACAATAGAAGACTCAAAAGATGCTGTGGTGGCTAATTTAAATCTCCGAGACTCAGCTGGCAACACACCTTTGTCATTGGCCTTAGTCTGTGGAATGCAGGCCATTGTTCCAGATCTCATACAAGGTAAATCACGTTTGTGTGAACAGTGCTTTGTATCTTTTGATTTTGGAAACAAATTATAAGAGTGTTTAAAATTTGTTATGAGATCATATTTTGTGTATTAAATTGCTATATTATTTTTTCATATACTTCAATGATTTTCAAATGACACTTTTATTTTTATTTTATTGTTTGCTTGTATTTTTTACTTGATTTAAGTTGTAATTTATTTGACAATGTCTCCTGTTTTTTTAGAAATGCTAATCTGTACAGGCGTGTCAATAAAAATCTGATTTGGTCAATATCAATAGCCAACTTCCTTCTATTTTTATTTTCAGGGTGATTTTGTTCACAGTAAATAGTCTTGATGCTATTCCAGTTGTTGGTAAGGACCACAGGTATCCTACCAGACATGGCGAAAATCTCCGCACTCCCAGACACCGCCTTGCGCTCTCTGAGAGGATTACATCTTTCACTGGGCCTGTATTTTATAATAAGCTCTCAGCTGGATTAAAAAGTCTAAGAGGGGCTAATCTTAAGAGAACCCTGAGAAACTTCCTGGTAGATAAAGAGTTTTATAGTGTAGAGGACTATCTGTCCAACTGATTTATACAAATTGACTTGAATTTTATTTTATTTTTAAGTTAGCTTTTAGCTTGACGAATGAAATATACATTTTGTATGTATTTATTCAGAATAAACGATGTTTATGTTTATGTTTAACTACATTTTGTAATATTTTTGTATCATTGAAGCTATAAATAATATAATTTTTTTGTTGCTAGGTGGAGCGGATGTGAACATGCGTAACGGAGCCGGGTTCACTCTTCTACATCAAGCTATCATGAAACAAGACGGGGAAACTGCAATATTCCTGCTTAACCAGGGCGCTAATATTGATGCCAAGTATGTATCCTGCTACCAACCAGGCTGAGAATTGAGAGTAAACTCAACATTCCTATCACAACAATTATAAATTGCCATTCATGTGACCTCAGTGTCTGGCTATCCAAGGTTTACAGTGAAATTTATCCTTATGTTAAGGCTGTTTGGCTAGCCTGGCGATGGAGGGTAGGAGTTCCTCAAACGTGTGACCCTAGACAGGCAATAATTATGTTAAATATTTATTGATATATTTATATATAGTGGAGTCATCAGCGACACAGCTGGGAGCTCCACTGGTCAACCAGGGAGAATACAATCTATAGACACTTAACCGTACCAGCAGGATTCTGCAAAATTAGTTCTCCTTGTGCAGAGTGGCAGAATTTAATTTAAATCCATTTACACTAAAATTGTTTTTATTACTTTTTTTAATTTCTTTGATTCATCACCTTTTTATATTTTACTTCTTAATTCAAGCTCATTCTATTCTGGTGATTCACTTTTGCACAGATTGTTATATAGCTTTTATTCATGTTGAAAGCAGTTTTTCTTTTTCTTAAGTTGTTCTAGCGTAATGTTTATTTTCTTTAAATATATAAATCATTAGCCGAAAGACTGTTGAGCTCATCCTCACCAGAAATATAGTCTTACAAGGAATTTTTTACATTTTTATGTTTATGTTTAAATTAATAATTGTACTACTTTATGGAGATAAATATTTTTGAATAATTTCAATGGGAAAAATCCAGCTCTATTACTATTGTCAAATGTGCCAAGTTTTTGGCACTAAAGGTGCATAGCCACACTCATTGAGCAGAGTTTATTGTTACCTAACAATATTGTGTTGTTATGTTTTAATATACAGGAGAGTCCTGCCAATCCGAACTAATTGCAACCAGTTCAGATTGCCGAAAATTAAGAGTAACAGAACAATTATCTACAAAGTAAAACGATTGTAATTAAATATTGTTTGTGAGTTATTTAGAAATAGAATACTCTGCAAAGCATCAACGTAACTGAGTTATCTGTACCAGGACGATGAACAACGAGACCCCTCTGCAGTTGGCTATCACATATCACCTGGCTGACGTGGTGGAAGCTCTGTGCCGCAGGGGGATCGACATGTCCATCGTTGACAGTAACAACAACTGTCCGTTGTGGGCGGCACTGGAGGCAGAGCAGGAGGATATTGCATCCATCCTCGTCAGGTAGACCAACTTAGAACCTGATCTACTACAACTGCCCATTATGTGTGTCATTAGAGTCAGAGTAGGAGGATATTGGAACCATCCTCATGAAGTAGGAAAACTTAGAAACTGTTCTTCTACAACTGTCCATTGTACGAGGCACTGGAGGTAGAGCAGGAGGATATTTAGTCTATCCTCGTCGCGTAGACCAACTTACAACCTACCCCACTACAAGTGTCCATTGTGGGTGGCGTTGGAGGCAAAGCAGGTGGATATTTCCCCCATTCTTGTCAGGTAGGCCAACTTAGAACCAAGGAATATTGAAAAACAGATAACGGCAGCCTTATTTGACGTTCCGTGGGTCCTGTTGGGAATTTGTCTAAGCTAGCTTCATACAGTACTGCCACACACTAACATATGGTGGCCACAAAAACTGCACTGAACTGCGTAACCATTCTACATTGTAGTGGCCATTGCGTCATCATGTTATATTTCAGTTTTGTTATTTTTTATAACGAAAATAAGTTTTTAATTAATCGGGATTAATTGTCAAAACCATTTCTGGTAAACATTTTTTATAAAAGCGGACGGCTTGAATCTCCTCAATTCGGTCTGCCTTTACTGGAGTATCCTTTCTCGCAAGACGTTTATAATACACGAGTGCACTCAATTAAAGCGTTCAAAATGAGAATAAAAATATAGTGATGGAGATTTGAACTGTGTCTCCTCTATTCGAGCTTCCCACTACCATACTGTATTACCGACAACGACAGCAAGTACATTTGGCACACTCGACGGTCGGGCTACTCAAAAGGCTCTGGTAGCCCGAATAAATCTGTCACACTATTATACATGGGGCTGCCCTTCTCCTTTTATTCAATATTCTTTGCTAGAACCTGTCCGACTCCAAGTGTCCGTTTTGGACGGCATTGGAGGAGCAGGAGTGTATTACGCTCATCCTTTTCAGGTCGGCCAACAGGATAACATTCAACATCCAAACAGATCAGAATCTTTTAATGTTTTAGTTGATGAAAAGCCTACTTTCAAGTATCAATGTTCTATTACCTGATCGATCTCGTCTTTAGGTCAATTCTATTATTTGAAGTAATTGATCTTATAAAACTTCTGTTTACCGATGAAAATCCTAAAGGAGCCACCGATTCACCCTGGTTGAAATGACTGAGGCTGTATTGTTATTTAGGTGCTAAACCTTTTGGAGTACCTATGGACATTGCAATTAAAGCAGAAATTCTGTTTGTAAGTAGTATATAGATATAACTATGTTTGTCTGCCACAAATGCCAGTCACAAAACATGAAAGAACTATGGTAAAACAACAAATTAATCAAAGGAACTTTGTAATAACACTTATATTTCAATTGTTTATTTTTCGTGTGCTCTATCATTTAAAATTTTAATACATCTGAAATTTTTTCTACCTTGAAAATACACAAAGCTTTAAAGTTATATTAATTGAAATTATTGACAAAAAGCAATAAAATACCAAAAGATAGATTGAACCTCAGGAGTGATGATGTAAATTTGTTTAGCGTGACTGATGACAGGTTACACTGAAGAATAGTTAGATTTTTGTGTTGCACAAAATGGTGCAAGTGAACGCACAACACAGTAGTAGAATGAATTCCGTTCCGTCCGCACGCTGCCTGGTTCCTGCCCGCTAGCTCGGAGGCAGAGTGTTGTGCATTCACTTTGTGTATTTTGTTTTGAGCTTTGTGCATGGCAGATAAATAAGTTTTGTTAACTGCATGTTATTTCATTAACTGTTATTTGGATTTATTAGCGAATTTCCCATAGGGAAGAAGCTATTACCGTAAGTCTCATGGTCTTAAGCCCGGGACCATGTTATTTTTTTGTTTTTACGTGCCCAGAGGCCAAAAACAATAGTCTTTAAATTTTATATATATTCATCTTCTAATTTAAGGCAATGAGAGCTACTGTTATAATTGTTACTAAGTAAATAAACATTTGAAACACAGTACCCTTTTTTTAAATTTTAATTAAGCTTTAGGACCTTTTAGGACCAAAAGGCCATGTTCACAAGGTACACTTAACCTAATATAATACAATTACAGTTGGCACTTGATAATCCGACACTTATGGGACCGGGAGTGTGTCGGATTACCGGAAACGTCGGATTACTAAAAACTTTTATTTCTTGCACAACCCTAACTGTAGAATTAAGAAAAGTATACTGATGTTTATTATTAAGTACCTTAATTATATTAATGGTTCAAATAAACAATTAACAAAGTCTTTTTTACAGAAAACTACTTAATGAATACAAAATACTGTATCACATTTATCTATAAACATAAATAATACACAACGCACACATAACATAACTATAAAACAGTTATAACGTATAGACATAACGTGAAACATAACCTACATTCTAAATTCAATAAGGCCTACCTGAACTAACACTTTGCACTTAAATTCTGAATTGAATACTGTCAGTAACAAAGTAAGCAACGCTCTTTACTAATTTACTAATTTATACTGAACAAGGTAAGGAACTAACGGACCGGAAGACGCAAGACTCCTGTCACAACACGAATAAAATTTCTGTACTGTACAAACGCCCGTCGCGGCGATGACTCATTTGGCGCGGCGTCGAACTACGGAGTGTGTCGGACTGTCAAGTGTCGGATTATCAAGTGCCAACTGTATTATCAACTGTAAATAAATGTTTGATATCTTTATCAGCAGCTGATTTTCATTTAGTCTTTGGAATGTTGTGATCTTTTCAAATATAATGTTTTTTTGTATGTGTTTTCATTTTATTCATTAATCTGTTGGGTTGTGTTTTGTAGTTTTTGTAAATGTGTAATTCTTCTTTTACGTCTAATTTAGTGCTCTTTGTTCCAAATTTTGACAAATAATTTAATTTTTAAGTGTTTAATTTTTTCCAATAATTTCGACAAATCAGGAATATACCAAATAAACTGCCCACAATGTGACATGTTTTATATTGGACAAACCGGCCAAACATTTGAAATGAGATACAAAGAACATGTACAAGCTTTTAATTAAAAAAACTACACAAGCATGAAATCAAATGTAGCTGAGCTCATGATAAAGAAACATCACAATCTTGTGACTCACAGCACTGCGGAACCTTGCCGTCTTAACAGAGGCCCTTGACCAATGATAATGGGCAGTTGAGGTTAAAGCATAAGTAAAACTTAAGTGTTAATAATTGCATTATTTACATCTAGTTGAAAAGCATTGACATAATTTTTTGGGAAAGAGAAGCAGACTGATGTTGGAAACTTTGTCACCAGGCATGGGGTGGACACCGATTGTTGGAGTGAAGGGCCAGAGGGCTGCTACCAAACACTTCTGCACAGAGCCATTGATGAAAACAAAGAACAAGTTGCCAAGTTCCTTATTCAGAGGTTGGTAAATCACGTATTAGTTAAAGGAAAAGTGTGGATAGCCATGTTAGATAAAGCAAATTGAGTGTAGCTGCATACCAATGAATGATATAATCAGATTTTTTTAGGATCACTCATTTGTAACCCTTAACCCTTAACCCTTTGTAGGTCATTGACGTTTATATCCGCCTGCCTATGTTAGTTTCCTCCAAGGGTCAAACGCGGATATATACACCTACATTTATTTTGACCAGCATTTTTGCTGCAAAAAGAAATTGTTTTTTTCGTAAAACAACTGTTCCAAGCAGTCAATAAATAAAGCAATAGCAAGGAGTTTTCAGGTTAGCCATAAGGTTTTGGCAGGTGGTGTGGGAGAGGTTGTGAAATAATACCTTGGCTCTTAGTTCAATGCGTCGCCATGTCAGTCACTCGCAACACAGTACTCTGCGCTAGACACAATACTTATCAGTCGCCTGATGGGACCAATGGGGCCTGATGGGGTTGTACTTTTATTTGAACAATACCACAAGTCAAATATTTGTATTTATAAACCAAACATGTGTCATGTGTCATTACAGATATACCTGCAAAAATATGAAAGGAAATAAAACTTTAAACAAATTATTTTCGAACAAAATTAATTTGTTTTGTTGCATTATGGTTGTTAAAAAGCAATATAATTAGTTCTTAACAAAAAAATACTTTTGACCCCAACATCAACCATGGCAACCCTCCAAGGTTAATCCATTTCTGATGAACAAGGTATGTCCACCGCCATCAGTGCCAGGTGATTGACAATGTAAGCTGTATGGCCAAAGCATACAATGTGTATTTCCTGCTTCTATTTTGACACAGATTATTTTCCCGCTATTTTTGCTAATTTGTTTCTCCTCGTGTGGATAGTGTTTACTAGCTCTGCAATCATCATATTTTATTTCATTTTTTCCCTGTGTCAGCTGTTCCATAGTTTCATAAAGAAATTTGCTGTCTATCCTACTTCGCACAAACTGTTCAGCGATTATAGTTGGTGATGACGAGTAAATGGTATTATTTCAGAAGGATTGATATGCCAATCCTTTCAGGCTGGCAACAAGGGCTGTGTAGTGTTTTACCAATTTGGTGATAGAGGTAACTTTTGCACTCCTAGCAGTATTGTGAGGAACTAAATTGACCAAGTACATCCTACGCCTTGTACATTGGAATAGGTTTGTGATGCTCCATGTCTGTCACTAAATTACTGGTTAGTATGGTCAAAAATGCCGATACGATTGTGCGGGAATGTTTTGAACGATGGAAAAAGCGTGGGCCTAGAACAAAATCATGTGGCGTACTGCCAACCGCGCAAATTAAAAGAATAAGAATTCTTACCATCCCTTTGGGTCGGCATTAATTTGTTACAGCAATATTTTGCTGAAAATTTATGTTTTGCCTTTTGAGACAGAGGGTTCTAATCTTTTTCTTGTAATAAATGGTAATTTTTATTTAGCACCCTTTTTGACTAAGCTAAAGAAGTATAACAAAATTATGTAAGTGGAAAAATTACTACTGTATTACGTTTGACACTCATGTAATCTCTCTTAAAGTAGGTGTGGCAGCTAAGATTAATGAACATTTTTTGCAAATACAAATATATGTCTAGTTATTATACTCATATTATGTAATCCTGGCGTTACATAATTTTTTCAGTGGTGAAATAAATTATTGTTTTATTTGATTGGTGACATTTCTTTGACCGTTTTGCACAGCGGCTGTGACCTGAACAGTCCTCGACGTGTTGGTCCAGGGGGCAGAGGGGGGGAGGAGGCACATGACCAGCAGTCCCCCCTCCACCTGTGCTGTCAGTGGGGCTTGGAGTCAGTGGTGCAGACTCTGGTTGAGCATGGTGCAGACATCAACGTCAAGGTATGAGGTGTTTTTTTTCAGTGAGACATTAGTATTTCACTTTGACTAACATGTACGGTTCTGCGTTGTGCTGACAAAATGTCTAAGATTATCAACTCACTTGCCGTGTTTGAAGATCAGAGTATGTAAGTGGGTATGACAACGTCCCTCCAACATCCATGATAAAAACCGCTACAATAGCCTTTCTTTGACATCAGGCAATTTTGTAGCTTAGGTTGAAGCAAGGATTTGTGAAAACAGGTACTTCACAATTAATTACCTTAATTACCGCTACGACGCCATTGATCAGTTGTCCTTCATAGGCTGTGTCTAATTCTGCTAATAATTTATTACTTTCTGAGTATATGGCTAAGGGGGTGGCTAACCTTCCCTTCATAGGTCCCCTAAGAACTTGTCGACCCTATTGTATAGGAGTGAGGACCAGAATCTCCAGTGCATATTCCAGAAATTAGCCCGCCTAACACAGTCTGGCAGCATATTAACATGTTCCCTGCTAAAATGCATGTAATAGGGAGTGGTAGATGCTAAAAAATCTTTATGTTTTTACTCACCATTTGATGTCTTTTGATGGTAAACAGTGAAGAAACGGCCTCCGGACAAAACAATCAGCTTTTATGTCCATTTTTTTCGCGGGTATGGTTGTCGCACATGGGAAACTGACTGTTATAAGTCAAAAACACATACATTTGATTTTAAATGATAAAAATACTACACTAACATTAAAAATAGTACTATTTACAACACTGCCAACTCAAACGCTTGTTAGCTTGTTACGTTCACTTGTGCCAGTCATCAAAACACGTGTGACGCATGATCCTGACTGGTCCTCACACTCGGTGCAATGCCAAATGACCCTTTTATGGATATTTCTCTGGCTACATTAACGGCACCTTTTATTTTTTACCCGTTGTCGTAACTCGCCTTTTTGGTGATTCAACAAAACAGTATTACTATTTAAAAAATACACAATATTTGCACAAACATATGTTTCCATAGAAATGTGTGCATTAAAAACTGACACCGCAAAAAATTAAAGAAATGTACCTCGCCACAAGCGCAATAACAAACACAGGCACTGGAGAAGTGCTAGCAGCTCACTGACGTTTTTAAGCAACAATGGAATGGTGGCAAAGATCGTTGCCGCAAGCACCAGGGGAGAGGCCAGCACGGCAAGGATTGTTGCGCCCGCAGCGAACTTTATAAATAACTAACTAACTGATTTTAACCCCTCAGCGTGGTTGGCCGTCATATTAATGTAGCGCGTAAGGCAGCCAATTGGTGGTTTGGCGTTATATTAACGCTCCGTGTCAACCCGTCATATGCTGCTATCTATCAGTGAATATTGGAACTATTTCAGTTCCTAGCGAAATGGAGGACGTTTTTTATGAATCAAGGAACGATTCTAACCTAGATATGAGTTCTATATGCATTTTTCTATTCCTAACAAGTGATAATAATGCTATAAAGCTATGTTTGTCAACAAGTAAGCTGACGAAATACGTAATAGCAGATTGTGCAGCAGCATAACTTATTGTTTTTGTTACAGTTGGTTTTATTTCATTTTTATAAAGTAATACCGATACTTGTGGTTGAATAATGTTTGTGATAGTAAGTTAGTTTGTGATTGTGTAAGAAGGACAGCCCGTGAGAGTGAAATAGACCAATGGATGGACAGTAGGCCTATTATCAATATATTGTAAAATATTACAGTATATTAGTAATACAGTACAGTATATAAAAATATATTAAATAGTGAAATATTAAAATATGTCTAGTTCTATAATGAGGTTATAAATGATTTTACTAAATACTACATTTTAGCTTAGCATCCATGAAATAAGTCCCACAGCAGGGGGTGCCGACCCTTCAAGCCGACTCCCTTCTTGAAGGGTTAAGATAAAAATCTGTAAAAAATCTGAGAAAAGTTAAATCAAATTTGAAAAAATAAAGTAGAACTCATTTTAATCTTGTTAATCTCTAGTGTGGATGAAAAAAAGTTATAGTTGTATAAAAGGAAAATGATACTTGTAAAGCCTAATGGCTATTTCTGAGCTTAACATTGGCCTGCTTGATGCACTATGGTATGCACACATATATCAACAACAGTACTCCTGTATAAATTATTAAGTACTAATGCCTGCATACATCATTAGCATGTCGTCTCTTTTTCTATGTAGCTTAAAAACTTATTCATTTGGATTCAAATAATGAAGGTTTAAAACCCCATTTTTCTAGGTGTCTAACTATCTGAGGACTTTTTTACTTATGAAAATTGTCTGTTATATTCTCTAAATCCATACAATGGTTATAAGAAAAGAAATATTTTTCAGGATGCCGAAGGTAAAACTCCTCTCCATATAGCAATCGAGAACCAACACCCTTCAATAATCAGTTTACTGCTGTGTCATCCGTTCCTAAACCTGACAATCCCAGACAAGAACGGGCTGACACCTTTCGCAACTGCTCTGGTTTGCCGCAACAACAAGGCAGCTCAGGCTATGCGAGACAAGCTACCCACTGTTGCCGAGCAGGTATTTCACACCTAACACATGATAAAGTTATTTTACACTGGAGCACTGGCGCCATGTCTCACAGACCCAAGTGATGATTTTTTGACTGCTGTGTGAGGGGACAGGTAGGAAATGTATGTAATTCCTAATAGCCTCTTCCATCCTAAAGCCAGTCACATCCCAATAGTCGCCATTGTGTCATTATTGTTGCTCTTTGAGTTATTAGCCATTTGGGTGAATCTTTTGAATGAGGTCGTTAGAAACATTTCGGAGGAAGACTACGATGTTACGGATTCTTTTCAAATTGACAATGTAGAAGTTTTTAAGGGATACACTGACATGGAACAAGAGGGCGAAGACAAAAACAACAAAAAACAATATAATACAAAACAAGGACAAATAAACCAATAACACATCTGAGTTTAATTCATGACCGTAATAAAAATAAGGTGTGCCGTAGTTTTTTTATAGTTTTGTTATAATAAACTTTATTATGTTCCACTTGTGATAATCTTGTAATTTTTAACAGATTTTCTTTATAAAAATAATAACCAATGCACTTTTAACTGGGGATTTACTGAAATGTATATTAAAACTATTAAAAACTTCTATATTTTGTTCTTTTTTAGACCAAATCAAGCTAATATAATAGGAAAATAACAAAATAAGTAAATGTTAATTTATTTTAAGTAATCTAAATCACATTTAAGCAAAATTACATAATGGATCTGTGAGACTTGCCGCCAGTTCATGGTAGTCAGGAGGGTGTCAGTGCTCCAGGGTTAACAGCCAACAATAGCATTGGCCTCTTTAATATAATTAACCACTTATAAGTTTGATGGTCATTTATTCATTCATTTATCTTGTCAAAGGTACTAGCTCTTTACCTACCTTTAGGTAAATAAAACTGTTAAGGTTCTTCAATATAAAAATAATAAGTATTTTCCCTAATCTTTTTTAACAAATTGAAAAAAATTAGGGTGATTTTACCCTCTAAGGTTAAATCATATAGGATTCTTGAAAATTGTCATTAGGTTTACATTTTGAGACTAGAAAGTTTTCATTTTTACCCATAAAAATATAATTCAACTGGTATTTTTCATTCAATCCAATGAAAATTTAACTTTAAATAACTCTAAAACACTCAAATTACTGACACCAGACTTATTAAAACTTATTATTTTGTAGTATCAATATTGGGAGTGATTTTCTACTTTATTAAAGTGCCTCTATTTTATTAACTGGTTTAGGGTATTACTGGTTATCTAACATTTGCTTTACAGAGGTAATCTGGAGGTGCCAGTATTTTGCAACATTCACTCCTTCTGGTGTATTTTCTTTCTTCTACATCTTGCTTTCAGAGATACCTAGGATTATATTTGTTTGTTGCAGTTTGACACCAAAGGGCGGAATTTTCTGCATGTAGCTATCCAGAAGAATGACTTGGAGAGTGTTTTGTTCCTGTTGAGCATTCAGGTGGACGTAAATTCCAGGGTGAGAGACACCAGTCAGTGTTCTCCTCTACACCTAGCAGCCCAGGTCGGAAATGAAATCATCGTACGCAGTCTTGTGCTCGCTGGAGCTAGGGTGTGTACAGCTCAGACTTGATGTTATTGACAGGGGTGTTAGGATGTTATCCATATCCACAAAAAATTTCTTATGAGTAAACGTCAACAGAGGCTTATTGCACTTGCTAATGGGCACTTACGATACTAGTGGGTACGATAATAGGAGTGAGGTAAGAAGGAAATTATGGATTACAGCCATCATTAAGGATTAGAGCCTTTATGAGGACAGGCTGATCATGGATTTCTCCAGCAAGGTTTTGACTTCAAACCACTCAAACTTTATCCTTCCTGCACAAACTTGCCCTGGTGTTATTTTATTTTATAAACAAGTGTTGATTATGATAACATTCCTAAATATACCCAGTATTAGAATTTAAACTGACAAAAACCAACTACAATCTCTTTAGAGGTCCAGAAATGTTAAATATCATTATTGACTCTTTCCTATCCTTTTTTTACTAGGGTGGCGCCCCAGGTATGAATTACGTTTAAGGCATTACAGCTATTTGTAAAGTGGTTAGACACTTACCATTTTTCTGCTGTTTAAACTGAATTATTCCTAATATGTCACTTTTAACCTAACCTATTATACACTATTTACACATTGTTTACACTTTTATTCACTATTATTACTTGTATTCGCTACCGCAACGCCATGTTTACAAACAAACCCAGCTGACAGCAGACAACCAATTATAATTTTATAATCTAGAAACAGAGAAATATTTCTAAACGTACTAAAATATGTGCATTCTTATGCTATTTATTGGGAAAACATGGAAGCAATTCGATAACAATTGGTAAAGCAGTTTAAACAGCAAAATAATTAATAGAAAACTATTACACAGCCTTAAATTAAATAAGTAGTATATTGATTCATTTAGTAATAAATTAAATGTATGACTTTGTGGTTTAGCCTGATGATCGCGATGGCCATCGACGGACAGCTCTGCATGTTGCTGCGGAGGCAGGTCACGCCACCGTTGTGTCAGCATTGCTGCAGAATGGTGCTGACTACGATGCCACTGACGCAGAGGGTAAAGACTTTAACCCTTTCAGCATGTGACATAAAAATATATTTTTTCAACATTTTTGCACATGCTTTATATACAAGTTTACACTGAAATGTCACTGGTCAGAAAGAGCATATTTGAAAGGTTTCACAAAAAAATCATAACTTTTGATTGTAGGTTATTTGTTTTGGTCTCTAAATAAAGGTAATTAAATTGTCTATTGATTAAAAAATTATCTATGATGAAGAACTAGAAAACGCTTTGAATAAACTCCCTTCCAAAAAAGATTTCAAAAATGTTTATAGTTGTTTTCATTTTTAACAATAGTTTTAAAAAAAACTAGAAACTTTTACATGGGAAACGTCATCATTATTTAGGGTAGGTATGTAGGAACTAGTGTGCGAAATTTCCTCAATTAAAAAAAAATATATGGAAATTAAAAAAATAACATTAGGCTTCGCCCACATACATTCAGCTACACACTAGATAACAAAGTAATATGTAATAAAACCTTTCAACAAGTAAGTAAAAGTTATTTACATTTCAAAAAATTTGATTTTCAACATTTGGTTGAAAATCAATCCAATATAAGGCATTTATTGTTTATTATATTAACCTTAAAACACACACATATCAGGGTGTAATATCTATGAACAAGACTGTGAAAGAAACGTTACATTTGCGACAGGTGACAACGCACTCCATGTCGCGGTCAGGGAGGGACACCTTGCAGTGGTGAGGGCTCTGCTGACCGAGTCCCGTCTGGATGCGGAAGCTGTGAACCTGAAAGGTCGCAACCCTCTCCACACACTGGCCCGCTACGCCAAGGATAATGCAGCGACCATTTGTGAACTGTTCCTTGAGTGCATGCCGGAATATCCACTTGACAAACCTGACCTGGAGGGAAACACAGGTACTTGTAACTCAAGTGTAACTTTGAATAATATTTCATAGTGGTATGTTTACAAATATTTAAATACCAAGTATCGGTTTCATTTTATTATAAATCCTATTGTCCTGAGTTCTTTTATTTTTGTATTCTGTTTTATATCGTAGTTGGTTTAGTTGGCTCAGGTTTAATTATGTGTAAAATAACTACCTGTGTAGTATGTTATTTAGATTTTTATTTCGGACATTTTATTTCAATCTCAAAAAGTAAAATAAAAGGTTTTACTATGTTTCAGAATCTGATCCCTCGGGTGGGCTAGAACTTAAAACTTAACAAGGTTAGCATATAATCCGGACTAGAGCCAAAAAAGGTTTAGCCCTAGCAGTGCCCACTATATTTTCTTCAGTGTCACTATGATTTTAGGGTTTTGCAGTTTTGCTTTAAACATTTTTTATCAATTGTGGAAATATTGAAAACATTAAGAATTGCATATCCTTTTTTTCAGTATTAAATAAAGAATCAAGAAATGTTAATGTTAAGTTTTTCCATCATTTTTTGGAAATCTTTTGTTCATGTTTAATGTTATGTTTTATATACATACGTGAAAAATAAAAAAATAATTAATATAGTCAACTTATTTAAAATTTAACGCTAAAACAAAAAATATATGCTCACGTATAATCAGCTGGACATGGTCACAGGTAGCAAGGTTGGCTGTTATCATATCAGGGCTCATCACCAATGTTCACGAGTAAATTAATCATCCAATCACTTGGCCTTATGAGATCGCCTTCAGCCAAAGCTTATTTGTAGGATCTTTAGCTGATTCTGTGTATTTTCCAGCCTGCAAAATTTCCAATAGTTTTTTATTTATACGCTCCTGTATCAAGAACCACAGTAGCACTACATTTATCTGCTGGTAATATGTTGATAGTATCATCTCTCCCAAGGACTGATACTGCCTTGTTTTCCTCTTAACATGTTCACAACGGAAGTGAAAATGCCGACTTTTTTACTTGGCGGAGCCAATGTATATAAAAAATTACCAATTTTTATTATGTGTACCCAATACTTTCTGTTTTTTCTTTTTTTATGCCTCAAATATATGCGAACGTGTACCCAATTGGGTACTCACTTACTAAAGGTCTTCTGTTAGAGGGCGGAAACACATTACACCTATATTTAGTGCGACCGTGTTTGTCATCAACGACATTAGAAAACACAGCAAGTATACCCGGTCGAGCGCACCTCGCGCTTTAGTAATGTACTGAGTGTACCACATCGGGTACACAGCCATCATTTAAAGAAGCACCCGTGTACCCGATCGGGCGCACTACATCGCAAACATGTTAAGAATGATTGGGCTCCATTACAGGAATTTTGTTCACTAAAAGGCTCACAGCAAAACCGAATAGATGAAACCAAATAATGAACTTTAAACAAAGTACCCGAGTAGATCACCTTTTAAGTAAAAAATAAGTACCATGATTAAGTGTTGTAGATAAGTATCATGTTAACACGTTCACTGCTAAAATGCATGCAATAGAGAGTGGTATATGCCAATTTTGTCATCTTTTTACTCACTCTTTGATGTCTTTTGATAAAAACAGTGAAAACAACAATCTTTGTCGCCCGTACCTGGGAATATTCTTTTACTGTTCCACTAATTTTTTTGTTTGTTCTAATATTGTAAAAAACTCACTGTTTATAAGTCAAAAACACATTTATTTGATCAAGAAAATTCACGAAAATACTACACTAACATAAACATATACTATTTACAACACTGCCAGCCCACCCTGATATGTTACGTTCACTTGTGACAGTCATCAAAACACTTATGGGTGACACACAATCCTGGCTGGTCCTCACACTCGGTGAAATGCCAAACGACCCTTTTATGAATATTTCTCTTGCTGCATTCGGAACACCTTTATTTTTACCCTTTGTCCGTAACTTGCCTTTTCGGTGATTCAACAAAACAGTATTTAATATTTACAAATACACAATGTTTACACAAACATATTTTTCCATAGAATCGTGTGAATCAAAAACTGACACTGCCAAAAATTAAAGAAATGTACCTCGCCACAAACGCAATAACAAAGACAGGCGCCGGTGACATGTTATCAGCTCACTGACGTATTTAAGCAATAATGGAATGGCGGCAAAAATCATTGCCGCACGCACCTGGGGGTCAGGCCGGCAAGGCAACAATCATTGCTGCCCGCAGCGAATGTGTTAGATATAAAAATTCTCTCGCAAGATTGATTTATTAATCGTTATTAAAAATAAATCAAGTAACTAATATCTAATTATAATAAAATCTTTAATTTTCTTACATAGCATAGATTTGGATATCCCTATACACAAATGATATATTTTAATTTTGTTTGTATATAATACAGTCGAACCCCTCAAATCCAAACCCTGAAACCGAAATTCCGGCGAATCCAAACATGTTCTCAGGAGAACTAGAAACTGAAACTGAAATAGCTAGAAATAAAAAAAAATGTATTTAATCACACAAATTTATTTTTCAATGTTTAACACACAAAAAATACAATACAAGATTGAACATACGCAAGTTTTCACTTAAAGTCTGTTATCTTTACCTGTCGAAGTTAAAAAAAATCTTTGCCCGGACACCAAGTTTTCCAAGCCAGCGTTGCATAAACATCACGTTGTTTGGCTGTTAGCGATACCACTAATCAGCAGCTCACTAGGCAGTAGACTCTAGATAGGCGGGAGACGCACCTCAGTAAGGGTGGGAGTAGGGGTTGAGTGATTTATTTTTAGCACACACTCGCCTAGCAACAATGACATGTCATGGGACGTCCATCCACTCTCTTAGGTCACTGCCCTTTCAAACATTCACATTTACTGAGCCTGTATAACCCCAAACGCCATGTCTCCCGTTGCTTACTGTGAATACAGTGACGAAATAAGTGTGTAGTATTAATTCCCGCGAAATACAAACAGGCTTCAGCCCCAATTAATTTGGATTTGAGAATTTTCCCTGTAATCACAGGTTATAACCAATTCGTTTTGTGTATTGAGTTTGTGGCATTAAATATAAGCAATTACTTTATATAGGCCTATAACCTTTCTGATGCGTTTTGAGACAGACTACTTGGTGAGTCACTCCAGTGTCACCCACCAATCATGATTAAGTTCTGAACCAGCTTTTTACACCTGAACCACATAAATCACCTACTGTGTAAACTAGCTATAAAAAATAAGTTTCAAGAAATAATAAACTTTGTTGCAGCACTCATTCTAGCTTACACCAAAGGCAATGGCAACTTGTGCAGGACTCTAGTGAAGTCAGGGGCCTGTGTAGGGGCCATGAACAAAGATGGCGTCACCATATTCAACTACCAAGTTGCTTCCAATTCAAAGACTTTACTCAAAAGGTACTTCTCTTCACTTTAATAATAAGTTTTAAATAAGAAACTCGGTATTCAGCTTCATGTGGTTGAGATCCATCCATTTATGCTTAAAAATCATAGTTTATGTGTTTATCATGGCAGCTAACCTGCATACTCTTTTCCCGTGTCTCTCATATAGAGGGTAGGCAAACCCATTTATTTATGGGCAGATGTAAAGAAACTTGGTATATGGTCAAAATGAAACTTGTTTATATTAAAAATGCCTACTTTCAGTGTTCCTCACAGCGGAAAACCAGAATACTCTTTCCCATGTTAATCTTAAGGAGAATAGACAAACTCTCTTATTTATCGACAGATAATTGATCAAACTTGTCATATCCAACTTATAAAAGTCAAATTTACATACATTAAAAATGCAAAATTTTAATGTTCCTTATGGCAGCAAACCTCCTTAATCCTTTCCTATATAATTCCGTTAGTGAAAATTTCTCCAGAATGTTGTAGGATTTTAATGCTTCTAAATACGGTATGTAATTAATTTTAATATTACGACCAGTATCATCGATTTTGAAATTCGCTGAGTACGCAGGTCTGCTGCAACGGGGGTATTTAAATGGTTATTTTCTGTTACAATATCAATTCATATTCAAAATATGATTTGAAAATGAGTCTACAAAAGTCACAAATTTTTGTGGATAGTTATGAGTGATGGTTGGTGGATGTATTGTTCTCTGGTTCACACACCAATGACCGCATCGTTGTATACTACGTTCATCTGCACAGGCCATCCTCATAAATTAGACTAGTTCGTTAATTAACAATTAGCTAATAATATATAGTAAAGAAAACAAAATTTTCTTTAAACTAACTAGGATTCTCATTACAACAAATGAAATCCTTAACTTTATAAAAACTGAGAGACTGGGACCGTGGAAAGTCCTTTAATCCATCTATTTGGAGGTCACTAAATTGTGGATAGTTGTGAGCGATGGTCGATGGGTGTAGTGTAGATTAACGTCAGAATACTACGTTAATCCGCAAAAAACCATCCACATAATTAGACCAGTTCATAATTCAGAGGCAGTGGTTTGGATTCCACATTAAAACTATAGGTCCTTTAGTTGCCATCGGCTGTTAGGGTATTAATTACCAGTCCTGTCTAAGGAACATGTCAACCTTAGTCAGTAACAAGACAACAAGATTGCGCCACAATCATCTTACACTCAATCCTCATTTATATTTGGCTTAAAATATCTACCTTATGGTAGGGTGGCCATTTGAAAAATCTAATCTAACATATTTATATAACTAGGTGCTATTTATAAACAAGTTGACATAAGTAATTTATGTTTTCTCAATGTGTTTCTTTCGAAAATACCTTAAAGACGATATAAAATTTGTCATATTATGTTTAATAATTTTGACTTGTGACCCTTATTTTACTCAATTAAAATTTTAAACTAAAAATACTCTCATTGGATGTGTCACCCAATATAATGATTACAATATTTTTGGCAATTTTTGTATGAGCCGTTGAAAAATAAAATGGTTTGAGACGTCCAGTGTATCAGGTTTTTAAAGTCGAGAATGACTTTCATTTTTTTACCCAAATTGGTTAGAAAACTCAAACTTCGCTTAACAACTTATACTATTACCGCAGGTCTCATGGTAAGAACTTGTTTCAGTTTCTAACAACCTAATTGAGAAGATATGCTCCGCGGAAGAACCGAATTTTGATTGTTTTAATGTTTTTAGCTCAAATTCAGGCTGGGCTCTGAAACAGAAACCACCCTGTCTAGCTAGGGGATCGGCGGGAATCAGGGTTTTGGGCAGGGAAAAAATCACTCAAATGCATTTACTTCACTCTAACAACATAATTGAGAAGAACAACACCGAGGAAGAACTTTTTTACTTTGTTACCAAACATTTCTAACATTTATTTATATTTTTTTATTTTATTAGAAGGGGCGGATTACTCCCAAGGCACTTCAGCCGTAGCGGCTTTTTGCGTACCCCTATAAGATAAGATAAGATCTTTATTTCCAGCAGATATTCATTTGAATACATTGGATTTGTCACAAAAATATTTTACAAAAGTCCTGTACAACTGGTTAACTGGTTACAGGTTAAAATAAACAAGATAATACAAATAAGGTTGAATAAACAGAATTAAATGACTTAATTAGCTTGCCTATCTTTATGTGAAATAGCTACAAGCCCATTTTCCATTCAAATATTCATCTGTTGAATAAAACGCTTTTTCAAGCAGGAAGCGAGTTACAACAGTTTTAAATTTAATTATGTCCATGTCTCTGATTGTGAGTGGTAATTTATTGAATAATCTGGTAGCTATTACAGATGGATTTTTCATTGTTTTATTTAGTCTAGCATAAGGCAACTTTAAGTTAAATTTTATTCTGGTACTATAAGAATGAATATCATTATTAAATATGAGATCAGGTTGATTTTTGATAAATAATAAATTTTGCAGTATGAAGGCAGAGTAAAGAGTCATAATTTTTAAATGGACAAACCATGGTTTACAATGAGCTTTATAATGGACTCCTGCAATGACTCGTACAGCACGCTTTTGTAGGATAAATACATCTTTAGATGCAGAGGCACTGCCCCAAACAATCAAACCATACATAATTTTGGCATGAAATAGTCCAAAATAAGCTATTCTAACAACATTTTGCGAGACGATGCCACAGAGTCTTCTTAATGCAAAAATGTCGGAAGCCAATTTCTTACATAATTTTGTTGAGTGATCTGACCAGGAAAGGGTTGGATCCAACAAAACTCCAAGGAACTTAGCCGAAATAACCCCTTCTTCCCCGGTAATATCTCTCAGGCCGAAGAACATAGTGGAACCCTATGTAGGTTGCGGCATTATCATATAGCGAAGCCATTGGTGATTGGCGAGATTTGAACCCGGGACCTTGGGCACCAAAGTCCCGTGCTCTACCCCTAGACCAGCACGCTCCCCTCTTTCTAACGTTAGATACTTCATAGGCAATATTTTAATAATAATTTTTTGCAATGAAATTGTAATAAATTATTTTATTACAGAAATTGGCAGTCATAGCTCCGTGGATAGAGTACTGGCCTACCATCTAAAAGAACCGGGTTTGATTTCCTTTC
The DNA here is from genome assembly GCA_023375725.1 of Nephotettix cincticeps. NCBI lineage: Eukaryota > Metazoa > Arthropoda > Insecta > Hemiptera > Cicadellidae > Nephotettix > Nephotettix cincticeps. The sequence goes on along the minus strand of CM041784.1, from coordinate 2,288,280 downwards.
ATGACACATTTAAATTTAATTTCTCAGACTGCCACCATACTTCAGAAGGCACGTTTAGCCGTTGGTTCCGTCTACATAAGTAGTTGTTAGGTCACGTTAGAGGCACTAGTGCGTCCTGAAAACTCTAGCCTTTTGCTAGAAGGTTATACAAATATTATTATTATAATACCCCTCACTCTCTCCCGTCCGTTGAACGGAAGGGGTTTTCACACGATTGTATTCTCGCATGTATGAAGTCCTTTTCTTGAATCTTAAGATTTATATTTTTCGATTAACTGTTGAAAAATGTGTCACAAGAGCTGTCCTGAGTAGATGGAAACATCTTTATGGGCTTTGGCTAAAATTTAAAGGTGTTTCATTTGTTGACAGACTGCTTGACAATCTGTCACAAGAACCACCCTGGGTAGATGGGGACATCTGTCTAGAATGTGGCACCAAGTTTGGGCTTACCATGAGGAAGCATCACTGGTAAGTGTATGAATGTAATTGATAAGCCCTATTGTAACACAAGCTCTATTTCATACATTATCATGTTCAATCAGAACCCACTTTTTCATATGATTACTAATTTTAAAAATTAATTATTATTGATTGATATTTTTTCATCTATCTTAAACTACCATTGTGACGTATTATTTTAAACTTAATAGGGTTTTTTGATATTTTCTCTATTGAAAATTTACCTAAAACATATTTTACAAGTGTTAACTTACACATTCAAATTTCCATTCTACCAATTGAAGAGTGTACTACCTAAACGAATGAATTTAAAAATTTTCATTGTAACCTTTTTTTCATTTTTAGTGAAAACATGTTCAAATGATTTAAATTTCTTGTTGCCATTTTTGGCCCAGGATGTTGAAAATATCTGCTAAACAAACGAAAAATGTGTGTTAGTATTTCAGATATGGTTGTATGAAGCAATAGGTTTAAATAAAGATTTGATCAGTTTGTCGAACCTGGGTTGCTCTACGACTATGTTTGATTACGACTATGATGAAACCTAATGAGTTTATTAGATTTTAATCTTCAAATCACTTGTGAACACAAATTGAAATCTTATTTTCCAAATTCTGCTATTGAGGAAGTACCACTCTATTCTGGGGAGATGTTGTTTAACAAATTTCTAAGAGAAATAAAAGCAATAAATTCATCGTCTCTTTTTAAACGTCCTATAAAATTATTTCTCTGGGCTAAAGCCACTTGAAAAGAATTCAGTGGATGATTTTAATAAACTGTCTAGATTAATTGTTTTTAAATTTCAATTATGTTAATGCCAGTTCTCAGAATTTGTAAACATTTTTAGCTGACAAATCATATGGGAAATAAACGTTTTAAATTTGATTATGTGAATCGCCAGTTATCTGAACTGGTTTTCAAGTGTATGAACAGGTGGAAATGTAACGGTGTGTGAGACGCAACACGGCGATGCAGTTTATATGGTGCACTGAAAATGTGTTGACAGCTCTTTCTTCTTTTTCTTCTTCCCAGATACATAAATATAGCACAATTGTGTCTTTTCTACCATTATTACAATAAAACATGTATCACATATCATATGTTTCATAGTAATATTAACATTTTTGGTTCTTATAGAAGGATATCCAACCATCCGAATGTTTTACCGTCTGAATCGACCTTGATTCCAAATAATTTGTATAATCGTAGTTCTACTGCATTGTTTTATAATCCAATTACAGTAAAACTTCCAATATTCATCTTCACAATAACTGACTCCTCCTGATATCACACAGACATGTGATTCCCATGCTCCCATCATTGCCGTCAAAACATAAAAGACTATTCTACAACCACATAGGAATATTTTCAATTTTTAGTTATCATACACATGTTGATGTTTCAATTAATTCAAATCAAAAATTAAATTTCAAACATTCTTTATTAAAAAACAGTGAATCGCACAAAGGAACACATCATAGGATAACATCATTGGAAATAATGCTACAATTAAGGGAAAATTCCCAGCATAGGCCTTTGCGCAGGGGTTGAATCCATAACATTCACTAGAGAATGTGTGTGAAGTAAGTTACACCTGTAAATCTAAACTTGAAGAGAAAAGTAACAGATTCCTTTGTGACGAAATGTACTTTTAAAAAATATAAACAAGTTTGTGATTACGTAGGTCCAAAAGCAATTTAGCCAACATTTATAAATATTTCATTTATGAAACAATATCATTATAATTAGTTAAAGTATGAAACAATTTATTACGAGGTGGAAATTTTAATTGAACTATTGCTGAAGAGAGCAAATGTATTTGGAGATGATATTGACAAACTAGGATCGATAGAAAGTTTGTTATCACCGTTTGGAGGACAGCAAACGTTTTCAAAATAAGCTCTCACAGGGAGGTGCTTGGACTTTTGCCAATTTCAAACTGAAAAGGCCAGTCTCACGGAGACTACACGCACACATGCTGCTTTCATACTTAGTCATGGAGAGCTTATTATTTGCGAATAAATATAAGTAACCCACATGGGCGGCAACTACAGGTAAGGATGGGCTCAGAGGGCTGGCGGATCTTATCACTGAATCATCCGCGCAGGTCAAGCGACTGATAAGAACTGAAGTTATAATGTGTCATAGGTAAAATCAATTTTATTATAATACTGTATTTTCATCTGTTTTATAACTAGGATACACATTTTATTTGCTCCTCACGATATCCAAGTTCTTGGCCATTCAGACCACGGCCTAGGTCCGTTATGGTGAGATGGGATGTTCTACTTACTGTATTAGATATGATATTTGCCATATTCAGATGAGTGAGTACGAGTTGCCACTTGTTAGTATTAGGTTGATGAATGGGATCGCTTATGTTACAGCCGGCACTGTGGAAGGCTACTGTGTAGCAAGTGTTCCTCGCAGGAGGTTGCTATCATCAAGTTCAACCTAAACCGAGCAGTCCGTGTCTGCGCCGTATGCTTTGATCTGCTCAACGTTGGTGTCTCATAGTACAAATGACTTTGCATTTTAATCTATATTCCTTCTTTGTATGAATTTCATATTTTTCATATTCATATACATATTATTATAGTATTTTTTGTACCACATGTAACAGCACAATGTGTTTTGCTGTTAAAGTGATAATAGATTGTATAGAATACTAAGTAGCATATAAGATTTAATGTTGCTTTATATTCCAAATTGTTTCAAAAGTCAAAATAATATAGCTTTAATTTAGTGTTCATAATAGATGTCAAACATTGTTTAATCTCTTGTAGTTGTTTAAGAATATTAAAATGTTAATATGTTTAATTACTGTACGTTTTTGTTAAATGCAATATGTGTTATACTCAATACTGTATAAATTAATTATTCCCATCATCTCCTTAGTCATTGAATATTTTTTTAGCTATCTTCCACTTTAATTCTATGCATTATGAAGTACATTCATTCCCATTCGAATCAACTCAAAAATCTACACAATTTAGTTTCTTAAAGTTTTTCTCTATCTCCAAGGGTTAATGAGATATTAAAAAATCTAAACACAGTACATTGTATTTAGGGGCTCCAATGCTAATCTTATGGAAGATGAGGAAAAATTATTAATCTTTCCCTTACTAATCAACAATTTTGGATGAAACGTTGTGTTTAGCTTCGTGTGGTTGGGATCTAATGTTTATGCTAAAAAATCATAGTTCATGTGTTTCTCTCAGCAGCAAACCTGCATACTCTTTCCCATGTTAATCTTATGGAGAATAGGCAATTTATGTCCAGATAATGATAAAACTTGGTATATGGTCAGAATAAAATTAGTTTATGGTAAAAATGCCAACTTTTATTGTTCCTCAAAGCAGAAAACCTGCATACTCTTTCCCATGTTAATGTTACGGAGAATACTCTAATTATCAACAGGTATTGACTGATCAATCTTGTCACATACTTTTACTATTATTGTCATATTATTAATTTGGAAATTCGCTGAGTACGCAGGTCTGCTGCTAAGGGGGTATTATGGAGTTAACATTAAAACATGAATTATCTACTTACAAGGTAGACTATGTTAGATTATAGTCATAGATTAATACAACACCAATAGATTTTCCATTACTGAGCTCACAATTTTCATTCATAAATAATTAAGCATTAACAAATTTTTTCTTTGCACTTCAGATTGCTTGAAAACTCGTTTCACGACGTAGAACCATAGATGAACGGATACTTAAGCAGATTGTGCACGCCCATATTAAGGATGAAGACGGTACATCGTACCGCCAATTGACGTAGTAGGTACCGCCATCCTCAGACGGCGCTAGTGTCGCAAATGATTTAATATACACCTGACGGTGTCACAAAGACCTAGTTCACCGCTAGATCCAACAGATGGCAAAACTTTATCGTCGATTTTATCGTCTTCACTAAGTCCCATAAGGTGCCTCCTCTCCTTATAATCAATTCCTCTCTGGTAGAACCATAGATGAACGGATAGTAAAGTAGATTGTGCACGCCCTTGTTAAGCCGCGTTTACACGAGGCCAGTAGGCGGGCAGGTTACTCGAAGCAGGTAACCTAAGGCAAGTAACCTTCCCCGTGTGGACGACCAAGCTCGAATTTACAGGCCAGCTGCCTGCCAAAATGCTTAGCAGGTGGACTTGCACGAGGAGTAGACAACCTGCCCCCCCACCACTCAAAAACGGACCTGCTACACGGCCTGCCTCGCACTGACGCCGTGTGGACAACTTTTTAGTCTGTCGAGAAAAGCAAGTGAGCTAATGTTGTGACGAACAGTAACAGATCTGTAGGATTGTTCATTTTTTTAAATTTTTATATTGTGTAATACTGTACCTACTAATTAAATGCCTCCAAGTTGGGTCCAAAGGGATGAGAATTAAGTTTTTGAAACTTATAAGAACCGGCCTTGCTTATGGGACCAGTTTTCCAAACTGTACAAAAACAAGAATGCGCGCGAACCAGCCTTTGATGAAATAAGTTTCCGCTATGAAAATTGGGAAAAAGGGCTTGGAATGACTGAAGCTAAATATAAAATAAAATCAATACGAGCCACTTATTAAGGTGAAATGGATAAACACTGAAAAGTGCAAAATCAGATGTAATTTCTTGTATTTCATCATAAGATAACGCGGAAAATGCACTTTCGTCACATTCCACATCAAACACTGAATCGCTCACAACCCTTGTCGTGTGGACAGGATCATAGGGAAGGTCCCCGGGACAGTAACCTGCCTCAGGTTATCTGCTCAGGTAACCTGCTCGCCTACTGGCCTCGTGTAAACGCGGCTTTAAGGATGAAGACGGTACATCGTACCGCCAATTGACGTAGTAGGTACCGCCACCCTCAGACGGCGCTGGTGTCGCAAATGATTTAATATACACCTGACGGTGTCACAGGGACCTATTTCACCGCTAGATCCAACAGATGGCAACACTTTATCGTCGATTTTATCGTCTTCACTAAGTCCCATAAGGTGCCTCCTCTCCTTATAATCAGTTCCTCTCTGGTAGAACGTATTTAGAATTAGCACGTAGAACGTACGTATAATTTACACCATCAAAAAAGTATTTACATAGATGATAGAAGAACTTCTATTCATAATCAATGGTATTTATTGGTTGCAAACAGATTTTTGCACAGCGGCCTGGCGCCAATGGTGAGTATGCTCGCATGTCAGCTGATTATTAGATGCAGACGATGTTTGTGTGGGTTATTGTTTATAACCTAGTCTTTGGCTTTGGTGTCTACAATAATATTTGGTGTTAGAGTGATAAAAAAAATTGGCTTTAAAACATTATTTAAAATTTTCTTTGCGTAATTTGGCGTTCAAAGAGTTAAGTCTTCCCTCAGGATATAAAATGTAATTAGTGAATGGAGAAAATATTAAACTATTTTCACTGTTTTACCTTAGTAAAAGAACTTGTTAACCCTCAAGTAGGAACAGTTTCATATGATTCTTTTATATATTTTTTGTTATGTTTTTATTTAAGTTTAGGGTTTTCCGTGTTAATAAATACGATACAGCCTATAAAATACCTAAACACACATATATACTCATAATATTTTACAGTGTTGTCATTGTAAAGGAAGAGTTAGGATTTAACGATGTGGCCTCAACTATATAAATATTAATGGGTTTAACATTTGCATAAAATGGTAATTTAGGCTCAATCTTATATCCTTTAGGTTTTTACTTTTACTAAAAATGTAATTATTGTAATTATTTTTAGAATCATGGGATCAGAACAAAGCAGTCAAGCAAATCCTTCACAAGCATCAAGACTAGGGCAACTGCGTAGAGGGAAATCAGTTCCAGAGTCAAAACGTGCCCAAGAACAAGAAAAATTAGAAAATTCAAGGCCAGGAAGCATATCCCCTGGCCCAAGTGTATGCTCGGACTCGGACCTACCTTACATATCTTACACTGTTAATCGACCTATTGGAGGTAGGCTTCATATTCGTTGATTTTAAATACAGCATTCTAATCCCAATTTTACCCATGTAGTTGGACCTTTTTATAGTATAGCAATCATTTTTGTGATATGTGAACACTTTACAAATCTAAAATGTTAATACCACAAATGAATCGGAACATGCTAAAAGGGCATAATTTACAAAAAATCACAAACTTAGAGCCTAAACATGTAAAGAAGTGCATATTTTAATGTAGCTTTAACTACTTCTGCTTAAAGGAATTCAGTCTAAAGTGTTGCTAGTCCTGGGTTGTAAATTTCTCAAAATTTGCTAAGAGAACCTCAGTCCGTGACTTAGGCCCTTTTGCTTACTCGGTCGGTAACAATGCCTGTTTTCCCCTACAATCAACATTAGCTGATGTTGATTGTATTTTCTTTAGATAGTATATATCTTTAACCTCAAAAGAAAAAATGTGTTTTTTGGTTGTTATTTTAGGCAGATATTTATTTATATCATGAAGGCTTGGCAAAAAATGCCAAACTAGGTAAGCTCAATAGTTTATGACTTTGCAAATAGTTTGCCACGACAATATATAGAGCTCCTTCTGAATACCATGTCTTTGTCTATGACCACTTTTGGTGGATTGACTGTGTCATAAAATTGAAAATTATAATTCAAGCTACAGATCTGCAGATGGCGGCAGTAAGGAAGTGGCGGAAGCTGGAAGTGGCTCCATGTGTACTCAGATAACCGTTGGGTTAAAATAAAAACCATGCCCTCGCAAGAGTGCTTTTAACATTGACTGTCACAAAGCATTTTATAAAAACTGAACAATATTTCCCTGACCAAGGATATTCATGTTTACCTTGTGACAGGGGTTTTGCCATTGCCAAAAAAGCACAAAGAATTAACAAGCATAGTAATCAAATCAAGTAAGAACCGTAATTTCACTGTCACAGAACTTGAGTCGGATCTAATCATTGAGATTAAGAAGTGGTGCTTATGGTGTTACATGAAGTTAGTAAGTTATATCAGATGAAACTCAGGACTATCTCAGGACTGTATCCAGGGATAAGAAAGTACACTTATCCCGTTATGATAAATAAATTTATGCAGTTTACTTATGATTCAAAGTTTAACTCCAAGATTATGGCTAGGCATTTCGTTAATTCTGCGATTACACATTCATTCTCCATGAAATAATCTGGAAACCAAGCTGACCAGTTTCCAGTTGAACCAGCTTATCCTGTGAAGAAGGTTCAAATAAAAATATGTAAGCTAAATAACATAAAACAGTTGATACCGTATATTTGTCATAACTTCATGGCATTTTATAATGAAAATTTGGCCAGGCCCACTGATGAAAAGGCTAATGGCGATGAACAAGATGAGTACATGCTTCTCGACTGGAATGATAAAATTATTGTATTAAACATATTTCTGATGTATATAAAACACAATTTAACGATGTAAACTTAATCTTATATATGTATATATATAAAATACCATTACTGAAGTGGAAAATCCGTGGTCATCCGGAAGTGGTGTTCCGTTTTCTGTTTAATACAGAATAGGTCAAACTAAAAAAAACTAAACGTATTCATCTGTCTTGCAAGATTCACCCAAACTGCCAGGAAAACAGCAGGGTCAACTAAGCAGAGGAAGGTCTGTGGGAGCCACCGGGGGTCTATTGTCATCTCCAGGACATCGTGCAGGCCTACGCAAGTCCTCTAACTCACGCACAGCAATTGTACCTGCTCCGGCACACAACATAGTTGTTGTTAAACCAGCTCTTGCTCAGGAAACAACAGACAAAGATGTTGACATTCTACGTCTACAGGTTTGATTACTACTGAAAATATTATACATATGCAAGGTTGGTGAAAACTCAGGGAACAACTTGATATTATTATTAAGTATGCTACAAGAGTAAAACTTTGGGACCTATTAGCTTATTACCGATTATCAACCTCAGGTGGGGAATGGCCCACATCGAGTCAGTACGAAATCTCAAAAGCATAGGTTGATATGCATATCAAATTAAAAGTATTTTTTAGCAGAGTATTATGTCGCAAACATAACTTCAAAAGAACGACTGAGTGGGAAATGACAGCCATTTAAAGACTTTTCAGCACCTCAAAATTCAAAATTGAAGCCATCTTTAAATGGCTGTCATTCCCCACTTTGTCGTTCTTTTGAAGTTGGGTTTGCGGCATTATACTCTGCAATAAAAAATGCCTTTGATTTAATATTCATATCAACCTATGCTTCTAATTAAGATTTCATTCTAACTCAATGTGAGCTATCCCCCATCTGAGGTTGATAGCTGGTAATAAGCTAAAAAAAAATAGTTGTTTAGGTCCCAATTCAATTTGCAAAATTTTACTTATGTAGGATAGTTAATAATAACAATATTAAGTTATTTTTATTTTTTACTATATTCATTTTCCATCACGATTTTATAACGGCTAAGGCCGAATTATATACTAATCTTGTTAAGTTTTAGGTTCTAGCTCGCCCGAGAATGGGATCAGATTCCAGATCTCAAAATGTCTTGAAATTTTGTTTTACTTAAAAAAATCATGATGAAGAATGTCTGTAGTGAAAAGACTAAATAATATAAATCCACCATCACCAACATTTAATTTCAAACAAAGAACAATATTGAGCCGTTCCAGGACTTTTCACGAACCCTGTATAGACCTAGTGTAATAGTAGTATATGAAACTTTAATTATAATAATAAATGTGTTAGGCTTAACATATCTTTCCAATTCTCAATAGTAATTTGAGTTCTAGATCGATTTCAGTTAAAGTAGAGTATAATATGGCATGATAACCCTGTGTTATGTCTTTCTGATTTTGTCCTGACGATTTGGGTTCCCAAAGTTCTGTAGAGCAGATGTCCTACAACAAGTGTAGATAGGTTTGTACCAGTAATAAAACACAACAAAAATAAAATTTCCAACAAATCCTATATTCTGAGTTGTGAGTTCACACCTCTTTATTAACTAGTTTAATATTAAGAGTGTTATCTACAGTAGATTTACCTGTCAATAAATCATTTCATTTTTTACTACACTCACTTGTATTTTCTCATGTTATTAACTTGGTTTAGTAATAAACTACCAAATTACAACAACACAAACAACAACAACAAACTGTGAATGAGAATGAGGATTTTATTATTATGTCTATTGAAAAAACACATTTATTGAACAATACTATCAGTCTTATGGGGAAGTAGTCTGTTAGGTCAGGGATTACTTGATCACATTCAATACTAAACATTACCTTTTGTTCACCTCTCCACCCAACCAGAAAATTGTTTGGTTATTAGTTTTTTGAACTTGCTATGATACTTTTCTAAAAGTATTTTCTTCAAAATATTGTCTATGATTTTCATACTTATTTGACAAACTAACTGAATTCTATGTAAGATAGTAAGTAGATTCAACAAGTTTGAGGTAAAACTAATAAATTGTGATTCTTTTGTAGAGTATACCAATGTTCCTCCCCATTATGAGAGGTACATTAAACCTCCCGGCAGCCCGTGATCCCGAGGTTCTAGAGCGTCTTGACCCCAGCGCACTCTACCGTCTTTGCTTGCACTACCAGAACTACCTGCATCAGTCAGCATCCCTGGTTGCTGAAGAACAGACGTCTATTTCCCTCAAGATAAAAGAGGTATATCCACATTCCACAGTTTACGTTGCTTCCTGTTGTTGATTGGGGTGATTTGGTGGAAGGGATCTTATCTCAGCCCACAGGGAAAATCCTACAGCTGAACACTAATCAAGGATTATTGTGCTAGCCACTGGAAGGAAAGTAAGCGCTTCCATTATTGACATGCCCCCAGTGCCCCTCCCTGCCGGCAGGCCCATGCTGCCCCGAGGGGACAGGGGAATGAGTCCCCCTGTGCCCTGAAGGTAAAACAGCGCCCTCTTGTCGTACTATGAAAAATTTAGTTTTTTGTGTATTAACTCATGATATCTATTGCACAGTATTGGACTTTTAAACTCGTTTCATTTGGCAAAATATTTTGAAATAGGAAGGCTTTGTTGTCTCCCTCTATGTAACAAACTATAAAATTTGCAGATACAGTATAAATTTGCTGCAAGAATGTTGGCTGACCTAGCAAGCGCTACTCATCACCTAACCGCAGGGCGCACCAGTAGGGTGGCGAGGGCTGTAACTACAGTAGTAAGCGGGTAGGGACCGGACTGTAACCTGTATCAGGTTACAGTCTCCAAGTGATTTTTTTTTATATTTTCTCCACCTATATACACAGTACCAGTTCCTATACGGATAAAGTATTGTTTTCATAAAAACTTGAGCTGTGAGTGAATATATCCGTTTTGAAGCTCCCTGAATCAAAAAAGTGATTTTTGAACTAAGGTGTGTCTGTCAGTGTAACTAGTCCGAGACCACAATGATTTTGTGATGAGGTCCGATTTTTATGAAATTCGGTATAAGTGTACATTTTGGAGATAGCCCAAGATGTTTTTAATTTTTTTTTATGAGTATAGTTCACCCCCTATAAAAATTTCTGAAAATGGCTCTACAAGTATCAATTTGAATTGAAATGTAATGGTTTATGGTTTATGATCCCAAGTAGAATGATAATGCCTGCAATTCTGTGAAAAATTTAAAAGATTTTAAAAATCAAAAAATATAGTTTTTTCCTTGAAAAACAAATTTATATAATGATTTAACGATCACCAGTAAACCCAGTTCAATACTGGATATTAAAATATGACTAATGCGGTTCCAATAAAAATTAAACTTGTCTAAGAGCGAAAAATGTTATTCTCATGGAGATAATTAAAAAATCAATCTGTTCTTTTTCATTTTTCATGAAACTTTTTATGAAGCATAAGGTCAAGGATTGAATAATTCAATATTTCTATCAAAGGTATCTATTATTTAGTTCACTTTAAAAGGGAGTACATATGTGTCAGTTCACAGGTACTCTTTATTTTATTACTTTACCTTCGAAAGCACACAAACCAATTTACAAAGAATATTTATTATTATGGCACTTTCTAATTAACCTTTACATTATTTAATCTAATTATTTTTCAATACCTTTTTTGCTTTTTTTCAATTTTTCCTTTTTTCAAATTGTTTAATATTTTTATTTATTTTTTATTTATTTACAATCATCTGTTTTCGCCCTTACATGCAAATAAAATTGCTTGGGCATTAGATTTGTCAATTGATACAATAATACATTTCCTTAAGCTAAGAGATACATAACTGCTCTAACTGAAGATAAAAAAAGGCAGTTCAAGTCTGTTACCGTCTATTTGTGTGCTCGGAGCCATTCAATCTGTATTCAAGTACTCATTGAGGCTTTAACAACACTTCCGAAGAAGGTACTCAGCAGTTAGCTTTTTGAACTGGCTGAGACAGGGCCAATCCTTAATGTGAGTGGGGCAATTATTGTAAATTTTTAAATATGTGAGTATATGTTATGTTTTCTTGTTTACTATTTTGCAACTTAATCCACTGGGGGATTTCCAACAGATTGACAATGAGGTTACAAGGTTTATGCAGCTGATGACGGAACGGCAGAAAACATTCGCTAAATATGCTGAACGGCTGGCCAAAGTGAACGATGTGTCTCATCAACTCAACCGATGTCACCTGCTGCTCAATCAGACACTTGACACGCTGGAGACACTCAATAACGCTTTGCCCACTGAGGAGAGACTAGAACCATTTGTTTGGACGACTGGTTAGCGTGTACAATCCTGCATACTAATGGACAAACTTCTCCAGGGAGTTAACTGAGTTAAGGTCGATGGAAAGAGGTCAAAACTTAAGTTGTGTCTATAATTATTTTATAAAAAACAAAACCAATAGTTTTGACTCTACATTGAAGCTTGCCACTCGTCTGTGGACTTGAAAGAGATTACATCTGCCATTTGAATTTCTGGCAATAATATACTGCATAGGCGGATTCCCTTAGGGATAAAATTTAATTGAGAATTGCTTCTAACATTTTAGGAAATATCCCTTCGTTATTGTTTTCCATTGTGTTATTTATTTTTTCAATTAGGAGTTTTGTTGGGTTATAAATAATGATTTATAGATTTTATCATAACTAGTATTTTAAGACTATATCCATAGCCAGTTAAATTTAAGTCAAGGGTGATAAGTTTTGGTTAATAGCCTATTATTATTTCATAAATAAATATGGTTGAGACTGTTATTTTTTTCAGGCGAACATATTGCTTGCAGTGTGATTTGTTTTATTGCTATCATGGTTTTTCAATTGTTACAGAACATAGATTACATTGTTCATGAACACAATTTGCATTTTTTGAGGTGGTTTGGAAAAGTGCCTTGATTCATTCCTCTAATTAACTTCAATTTTATTCTCATTATTTTGCTTCTAGGAAATTTCCCATAGGAAGGAAGCTATTACTGTAGGTCTCAGGGCAAAGCTTAAGCCCGGGACCATGTTATGTTATTGTATTTGGGTGCCCAGAGGCCAAAAACAATAGTCGTTAAAATTTATACATAATATGTATAATTATGTATTGTTTAACTTGAATAAATAGTTATATATATTATATTATACACACACACACATATATATATATATATATATATGTGTGTGTGTGTGTGTGTGTGAGTCGTAAAAGTGGCCCGATTGAAACCAAATGTGGTAGAGACGTGTATTCCTACATTTGTTCGGACGAGTTCGTAAACCAGACATATCGGTCAATCGGAACAGGTAATTTGGGGGGGGGGGTTTGTACCCCTAAAATGGGTTTTTTGTTTTTCCCATGTAATTTTTAAAATTTCAAATGTTTTCACCATTAGAATCAGCTCAAAAAACCACACAAGTTAGTTTCTTAAAGTTCTGCTCTATCTCCAACGGTTACAGAGATATTAAAAAATCTAAACACAGTACATTGTATTTAGGGGCTCCAATGCTAATCCTATGGAGGATAAAGAAAAATTAATACTTCACTTATCAATCAATATTTTTGGATTAAACTTGGTATTTACCTTTCACATGGTTGAGATCTATCCATTTATGATTAAAAATCATAGTTTATGTGTTTATCATAGCAGCTAACCTACATACTCTTTTCCCATGTTTATCATATAGAGAATAGGCAAACTCCTTTATTTATAGACAGATATTTATGAAACTTGGTATAAATGGTCAAAATAAAAATAGTTTATGTTAGAAATGCCTACTTTTAATGTTCCTCACAGCAGCAAACCTGCATACTCTTTTCCATGAAAATATTATGGAGAATAGTCGAATAACTCTCATATTTAACAACAGGTATTGATTGAGCAATCTTGTCATACATGTATTATTATTGCCATATTATTTAGGTGGAAATTCGCTGAGTACGCAGGTCTGCTGCGACTGGGGTATTTATTTCACGATGATCTCAATTAGTTTTAAGTTAGCTTTTATTTCTTTATATTTTTTGTAGAAATAAGCTATAATATTAATAACCTCTGTAGGCTATTATATAAAATAAAATTTATCAATAATTTTTAACTCATTACTTAAATTACCTATAATCCTCGTGTATTGTATTATATAATACGTGTAGAGTTGTAAAATTGTCTTTTTATCAAAATGAGAATTATTGAATAGAACATTACCTGTTACCATTTAGTCATGGTAATTGTTCCTCTACCCCAATATTCATTAGTATCAGTATTTATACACATTAAATATGTTTTGTTGATATTGAGTATTTCTAGTTTTAATCAACCTGAAAGTTATGCTGGATTTTCTTAATAAAATAATGAACAAGCATATCCGTCTCCTCTGACTTATTTAAACTTTGTTGTAGATTTTTGGGTTGTTTCCAATTGTGATAGAATGCTTTGAAAACAGCCGCCCCAGGCCAAAATGTACTGTAATACTGATTGGATGTATACGTAATATTCAATTTTAATCAGATCGGGGGCAAGCACTTTGTTAATGTTCCAAAAAATAAAAATGAATTTACGTTACTTGTTCCTCAAATACTGAATGTGACCAGTATGAAAGAGAAATGAGTGTAAGAAGATTGTGGTGTGAAATTGTAGTCTTGTTTCTGTCTAAGGCTGACATGTTTCTTTAGACAGAACTGTTAATTAATAGCCCAACAGTCAATGGCATGTTCAAGAGACCTACAGTTTAACGTGGAGTCTGAACCACTGCCTCTGAATTACGAACTGGTCTAATTCTGAGGATGGTCTTTTTTGGATTAACGTAGTATTCAATAGTGCGGATGTTAATCCACGCAAGAGAACACTACACCCACCGACCATCGCTCACAACTATCCACAATTTGTGAACTCTACTTAGAGGTCACAAATTGCAAATCACAATTACTGGGACTGTAGCGTGTCCTGTAATCCAGCTTAGTAGCTGGGTTACAGGACAGGCTACAGTCCCAGTTTTAATCACACTGTAAGAGCCATATTCAACTCCCATGAGTTTTCTGGTCAGGAAGTTGATAGACATCTAAGCAAACGCACATGAAATTCTGCTTGGTACACCAAAACTTGGCAATACTTTTACAACTGTGTAATTTTGTAGAGCTGTAGCTTGTAGGCTAGGTTGAGTGGAGATAAAGATGGATATATAGGCTAGTGTCTACAAATCTCCATCTGTATAGTGCATCCATAGATTAAGGAATAAAAGGATGAAATTCATCCCAAAAAATGTTTGGAATAGTAGTCACTTCATCCTCATTAAAAAGACACCACTTTGATGACCTGTAACCTTCTTGTTGAGAAAACTGTGCAGCCTTTTAGTTTTGCCATGATCATTCATTAATAGCCTGAATAATAAAATCAAAATGTTTATTGACGTTTTAATATTTAACAATTATATAGCATCGTCATGTTCATAGACTATTAAGTCAATACAATATAAAACATCAATAATAATATACTGAATGATAAACTGAATAGTCTAGACAAAACATAATCCAAGGGACATGAGACGTGACAGCAATAACAATTAGCTTTACTGCTTTCTAGAAACAACTGCAATATTTCAATTTTTTGATTTAATAATGATTTTTAATTATTGAGAAATCTATTTCTATCTCCTGTTGCCAGCCTTTACAAATTTTAGAAAATATTTATTAAAAGGATTTGCCTTTCCTGCAGAGCTAATTGAATAGCCACTGGTAAAATATGGTAATTTAAAATCTCATATTATGCTTTCTAATCCTAGTTAAAACGTGTGCCTATCGTTTACTGAAGCCTATTCTTTCTCTAAAAAGTGGATATTTCAATGATATTATGGCAGACCTCCCTTCATCAGGAAAATGAGATGGTCATATAATTTCATTGGTGTTTAAACCAATAACACCTTAAAACCAATAACATTTACAACAACTAATGAAAAAGCAAAGGAACTCGCTAACAGAACCAAACGATCGGTAATAAATGCCAATAGTTATATACTTGTCTTATCAAAGAAGTATGATAGTTTGATTGAATCTTAGTAAAGTGTGTGTTGGTCAAACTGATAGCGAGATTTTGAGACGAAGACTGGGAGCTTAAGAAGAAGTTCGAGAATGTCATGTCCATAGTTTTCAGTGCGTGTCAATACCTCGTCCTAATTTGTTTGTTTTCGTGAAAGATCCTTTTATTTAAATTTAAACCATGCATGTACTGTGAAGGATTTTGAGGCGATTTTTTAAGATATGATCTCTGAATTGATCGGTAGGCGGTTTTTCGTGCGCGTAACTCTATGGATGTCTTTTAGGTTATAAGTGTTAGTTTACATCAGTGAAGTGGGAACGAAGGATGTGTTATTCATATCAGCGTTACTGCTAATATGAATTCAAGGCAAATTCAGTCGTTTGTGAACAATTCAGCTGCTATTCGTCAGGAGATACAGAGATTTGAAAGTGTTCACCCTTCTATTTACGCAATATACGATTTAATTGAACTTATACCTGACACTTTAATTGCTCAACAAATTAGGGATCATGTCGTCTGCATTGAAGGTTTGTAAAGTTGTTCATAACCTAGTTAACAACATTAGCTTTTAAGGGTAAAGTCCCTTTTGTACTTGAAATTTACCATTTTCTGAAAAAGTTATTGAGCATGCTATCTTCTACTCCATTACCTTTTAGATGATATAATATCAACTATTCGGTTTCTACAACTGTAAATGAAGCTGTGATATTTCTCATTTAGCCCTTGCAATTGATATAAATCTCTGATATATATTTATCTCATTAAATCTCTCTTAACTCTTAATAAAAAATATATACAGTAATGCACTGGCTTGAAAATACTGAAGATTCTAATACTTTGGTCAAACTCAAAATAATTTAAGACTAGCATTACAGATTTACTCATCCGTCTAAGAACTTCAATTTATCACAAAATCTCACTGTTTAGTTCCAGAGTATGTCTGTGTCTAATTAAGCTTCGGACTACTAGTTATTTATTTATCGTTATCATATTTTAGCATATTATATACTTGTAGCCAGATCCTTTTAGGCTAGTTATTAGCTATCTTGTTTGGTCACTTGCTAGGCTTGTCATACATTCATACCATTACATCGGCAAGACTTGTACCTGTTTTTGATGATAACCTGTTTGATTTTTTTTTATTTCTGGTCCCGAAATAAAATACAGTATGTTGAAATGAATAAGTTTAAAATGTCCCAATTGTTGGTACAGCAGCTATACAAATCAAGAATGAAACATTTATTAGTCATTAGTAAACAATGTACACAAAGTAGCCTATTGTCACAAAATGATTGTCATGCTGAAATCAGCAGTTGACATAATAATTGGTGTATTAATGAGTAATTAAATAACCTATAACTAGAATAATTAAAAAACTATTAAGACAATAATCAACAAGTGGCAGCAGGAGCAATAAATAAAAAATATATTGTTAAAAACAGGAGTTGAAAGACTTGAAAGGAATTAATCCAAGTTGAGCTTATGCATTATACAGCATATAATATTCTCTAAATTCGTTGTGAATCAAATCACAATTTAGGATTCCTGTGAAATATCCTGCGAGTTTTCATAGTATTGTCGTTCTCGTGGTATACTGTACCATAAAAACAGGGTATTAACACTCAAACGATCAGTGTACCATGTATGTGTATGTGTTCATGTGTACAGAGAATTTTTTCAATGTAGACCGGTGTACCACACGGTGTACACGCTCATGTTTCAAAGTGGACCGTGTGCACCATATATAACCATGTGCTTGAATGTGACAAATTACATTGAGTTAAATGTAAAAATGGCTTCCTCTGGTTCTCCTGTTTGTTGAATTAGTATAAATCATCCACACAGTACGATTTGTAATTATACAACGAGTCTCAATTCAGTGCAGTATTTGGTTCAGACCGAAAGTTTTGCCCATTTGTCTAGTCTACTGTAAAAGTCAAGAAATTGGGCCTGGTTGTAAAAGTCTCAAATGGAAATATTACATAAAATATATGGTATGTTATTAGTGTTCCTGTATTTTGAATTTCCAAGTAGATATTAAACAATTTAGGTCAACATTTTAAAGATTGAAGTTTAATGTCATATGTCATGTACAAGTAGCAGTTAAGTTAACCAGATTTAGGCCTATTCTAGTTTGTGTTCACTAAACACAACTGCAGTATTTGGCAAAACGGTTCAAATGTTGACCTTATTTGATTAAATCTAATTTTAATTTTGAAAATAGCGAATATCTAAAGGGTTTGAACAAAAAACGATTATTTAAAATTGACCTTAAGGATATTTAATCAAACAATTTTTTGTTGAAGTAGGGTAACTTTTTTTAGCTGAAAAATTATTTAAGTTTAAAAACATTCTAGATGAGAATGATTTAAAATATAAAAAATTACTCATGTTTTTTCTATAACTTATTATTTCTTTGGTAGTTTGTACTTTTGGCAGTTTGGTACACTTCGATTTTAATATAAGAACTATTTAAAAGCTGTTGCAATTAGTCCAACATCTTGGATATCTTGATCACTATATATGTCCATATTGACGTAATTTTTCCAAAAGCATATACTTTAGTTTAGCCAGCATTTAGATAAAGATATTGTAAATATTGTGGTTAGATTTTCTGCTTCATATTCAATAATACATAATCTGCATCTCATAATTTTAATTTCTGGGTACATAAAGGCTACCGATTACCCTAAAAACATGGTTCTTAATAGTCATACTTATCAATCTGAGTCAAGCAGATTTTTTCTATTGTGTCGGTTACTTTGATTAACATTGTCTTGGCAGGCCTACTGTATGTTTGATGATGGTGGTAACTGATGAAACTCTAGTGATTCAGTCCGTCAAGCTTCCATCTCATCACTTGGAAACACGAGCCTTAGTTAAAACTGTATTATTATCAGGAACAGGCCCAAATGATTTATTTGTAATTCCTGAAAAGCAAAAAATAAATATGCCTAACGAAAGAACCGTAAGTTTTACTTAATAAATTTTATTCTGAGTATGATTTTAGTAATTGTTTTATTTGAATAAATTTAAATTTTTGGATTGGAAACCTAATCTTCAAACTAATTTTAAGTGTAGAAAAGAAAAATCTGCCCAAAAATATCTCAGACTATTTTCTACGATATTCTATTGTTTGGTCTCTGAATTTGGTCAGATATAAGTATGTATATCTGGGTTTTGTGTCCGGGGTTTTCTAACTCCTTGAAGATTTATGAATGACTTATCATCAGCTAGTATTTTCATTATCAGCCTAGTTAATTATTTAAACTAATACGGTACTGCTTAAATGAAGTAACCAAGAAATACAATAACTTGTACACAGAATTTAAAAAACACATTGAACTAAATTGTGGTGCCAATAGGATCAAGCAATGTTCCATTTCATAAGCCTAACTGTTTTCATAATAACAATATGATCGTTTTTTTATTATATCAGCAGACTACTTTATGGTGTTTGTTGTTGTATTAGGTGATGAAATAGTTATATATTGTAATAATAATTACTGTTTTATATATTCAACCACCATCCTCTTGGGGGTAATAGCATCATTATTGTGTTATCTCTCAGACATCGTTAAAACATACAGGATGTAATTATCCTAAACTTAAAAAAATTTTGAATCTGTGTGGAATCAAAACAAGAAAACAATAAAAATATGGCTAATTTGTGGTAAAAATGTAAATATGTGCCCTTAAAAAACAACACCTTAAAAAAAATAAAAAATGTGGTGAACTTCCCAAACAATGAGTTAACTTTAATTCAGAAACCGATTTAGCATCCTGAAGTTATTTAGTGATCTGTAGGCCTATACTGGAACAAAAGGAATTGTCTTTAGTACTTATAATACCTCCTAGTGAGTCAGTTATGCTTGCTATAATGTTCAAACAGATTTTTCAATTGAATGGTAAAAGTTGGAAGCAAGTTTTGTATAGTCTTAGTCTCATCATAGAGTGATCAATCACTGTGAGGATGTCATATTTTAAATGATTGGAAGGCTAAGATTTTTGTCTGTTAAGTGGATTGAATAAAAATCCATATGGTTTTCATCAATTTTAATCTGAGTTTTAACAATTGTGTCTGATGTTTAATAATTTAAAATTCAGTTATTTAAATTTTATTCCTGTCATTAAATTATTAATATATGTATGCCAATTTATAACAACAAGAATGAACTACATAAACAAAACATTTCTTCATGAGGCCTGTAAAGCATTTTTTTATTTGAATAATTAAATAACAAATAATAAACTATTGCCTTATAAATTTACTATGATTAATCTCATTATTGATTCTCCCTAGGAAGCTGATAAAAAATAGACTTCATGAATATTTTTAAAAAAATCTCTTTTTACTCTTTTTATCTGGAAATTAACCATACATGTCTATTGTTTCTATTTATTTTAATTTTGTCTATAGGCCCACTGCATGGGCGGAGTTATAAGTTAAACGTTGGGGGGGCAATGGAGTTAATTTCCTAGTTTTCGTCACTAAATAGCCTAAAAAAGATAAAAAGAAACATTGACTTAAAACTAATATAAAACCACAGTAAAAACTCATCAAACAATCTGTGTCAAATAAAATGTTATTATAAAAATGATAAGATTGGTAATAACAATCCATGAACTTTTAAGGGGTCTGGGGGGGCATTGCCCCCCTTAACTTCGCCCATGGCCCACTGAAAGTTTTACTTATTCAAAATCATTATATAAGTCTTAATTGAAATAAAAAAAAATTACATTAAAATTATTTATTCTGTATTATTCCAAAACCTACGAGTAGAATTAACTTAAATTGAAGCAGCATCTTTTTACGACCTTTAGGAGGGATAATGGAGATGGAATAAGCGTTAATACCATTTATTTATCAAATTATAATATCCATTTAACATTTGCTAATTTATTTATTAAAATTAATTTTTCATCTAAGATTATTTTACATGTAGCTTCAGCCATTTACCATTCTTACCTAGAATGTTTGTTACGCACATCTAAAATTGAATTATCAGCAGTATTTTGAAATTACTCCAAAAATTACTATAGGTAAGGGTAACTGTCCTAAAGTTGGCAACACAGCCCCCCCACCTAGTCCATTGCCCATATGCACATGCACGGCTGGCGCCTAAAGGCACGATGGGGGGAGTCAGAGTCAGAACTGGTTTGGCCATCTAGGTCATGGTGTCGTCCTTGATGCCTCCGTAGTGTATTAAGTGCTTAGCGGTTCCTCACTCATTGTAAAAATAATGATATTCTACACATACGACTAACGACGATAAACGTTCTATGGTTTTTAGTGATTGGGGTTCAGAATAATATGACACAACTCCCATAACACCATCCACAAACACCAGATGTTACCATCTATAACAGAACGGTTCAAAATTTATAGGTTCTTGAATGTAAAAAGTAAGTTTTTTTCAATTTTTGGCAAAACAAAACATATATACCTATCAAGATTAAAGCTAGTTAAAACACTAAACAGATTAGTATTTTGAATTACTAGTCCGTAAACTAGTAATTCAAAATTACCACCATTCGACTACCATTTCTCGTTACAAATGGTGGTAGATAAAACTTAAATTTAGTGCGTTAGACACAGCAGGCTACGTCGACAAAGGGTGTGTAATAACATTTTTATGGGGAATACGGAAAAATCAATTCCTTTCTTACTTAATGACAGTATCTAGCTAGTGGTGATTCCACCCACTCAAAAAATTGGTTATTACTTGGAAGCCGTTTGTGTAGTGAATTGCGTATCACTCCTAAGGTCTTTCAACTTGAAGTAAAAAGGGTGTGAAAACAAATCTGGTGAAAATTTTTGATTACCAGTTCGATAGTTATTAAACATGTACGTATTTTTTGTTGTTGTTAATTTTAGAGTGGCAAGTACATTTGTCACCGTCAGTTCATTGACACCGTCTGTTTATATTCAGCTTGTATTAAACTTTGTGCTTACAATAACTTCAGCCGCCTATCCACGTTTTAGTTTTAGAATCATCATCTTTATTAACTTAAATCAATAGATACATTGAAATAAACATTGTCTAAAAATAAACACAAGAACAATCCTATGATTAAAGATGTTAAAGCACGTTCACATGTTTCCAACGTTAACGTCTAGACGTTCCATAACGTCATAATAACATTTACTCTAAAAGAGTTACCTTACTTGAAATGGCCAGTGGTACTTGTTTGTGAGCGCTGCAGTTTTTCATGATATACAGGAAAATACTTGTACCTTACTAAATACTTGTACTTAAAAATACTCGTATAGTTATTATTAGTCCATAAGAACTATAGCGATAAAATATGTATCGGGATTACACTAATCTTTGCAAATGTCTAACGATCCTCCAGAAGTGGGGTTTATTCCTTTTATTTTGGGAGGTAGCCTGATGGTATAAAATAATTTGATGTGTTCACGTATACATTTTTAACAGTTGTTTTGGTAGATCCCTTTCTGGTACATTTTCAGTTTTTGTGGTGGATTCCTCTATGGTGAGAACGGCACGTCCTCATACAATCGCCTCTTCTCTCCACTTTCTCCTCAAATGACAGCCCGGCACGTGTCTCATGATCTCCTCCTTTTCTCCTCCCTTTCTCTGCCGGTTCCCCACAGCTTCACTTACTTCACTAATATGTTGTTGCATACACGATACTTTATCGCCGGGAATTGAATTTTCTGTTTTTATAGATGCAATACATCTTTTTTTTAACAAGTTAACCAACTGATAGTTATGTTTTTGTTTCCAATGTATTAATTGCATATGTTGAGCGTAGTATTTTTAACTATTAAATTAGATAGTGAAATAAAATCAGTATCTAATCAATGATAATAATAATGATAAATAGACAGAGATAGCTTTAAATAGTGCCATTGTAAACATGATATTACTATTAATATTTATTATATTATTATGTTTTTATATTATGTGTAAACAATATATTTTTGTGGTTTGGAAGTGTGGTAGCAAGCGTGGCGTACGTCACTTCTAAGTCAAAGCGACCTCTTGTTTTTCTGCGACCTAACAGTTTAAACAATTTATTTATTTTTCCTCCACCTACTATGTAAAGCCGTACTTAACTCTCTGGAAAATAGTAATTAAGTAATACTTTTAGTCCCAAGGGAGAAAAAGTATGTTGTTTTTAATCCCTCGGGACTAAAAGTAATTCCATAAAAATAACATAAGGTAAATCTGGCACACTCTACAACAACTATCAGAAATAATAGCAGCTGACAGTGGTAACAAATTCTTGAATGGTCAGCTGATAGTTTGCTAGCTTGTAGATTGTTTTGAGGCTATGTTAGCCAATTTGGAAAATGGTAGTGATTCAGGTTAGTTAACAGTGGGTAATTTGTAACTTGTGTTAGTTATATGTGTAGGTGGAGGAAAATGTGTGTGTGCATCATGGGATTCAAGTTCTTTTTGATCATTAGGAAATAGTTGGCCTAGGCTACGCGTCGGGCGAGATTAATTCCTTCGTGTACGAAAAGTGTTACTTTAATTCCTTTGGTGCACAAATAACTATTTCCTCCACCTACTATCTAAAGCCGTATTTTACTCTCTAGAGAGTAAATAACTAATTAATTGACTACTAATAGGAACTAATAGACTAGTTAATAACTAATTTATAGTAACTATTTAATAGAGTATTAATACAAATACAAAAATACAACAATAATTTATTTGCAGAATCTTACACAGTCAAGGCCCGCCAAGTTTTCATAACTTGTCAACCATATTTTATACAGCTATTCATCGGTCACTACGTTTCATCCCACGGGTTTTCTTACTTTTTTAATATCTTTAGTATCTCAAGGGATTAAAGTAATCCCTTTACAATAACATGGGACGGATTCGAAAACACTTCGTACCGGTAGACCAGTTGATAGTCGAAGTACCCAGAAACATGCAGTTTGTTTTGGCGATACTACCATCTGTTGTGCAGTATTTTCTGATCGTTGGCCGTTTTGTTTCTTGACATTTATCAAAATAAAATGGAAAGTGGCTGTGACGATGTTGACTTAACGCCACCCAATATTAGTGGAGAAGCAAGAAATTTTAGTTACAACTTGTTTCCAGACAAGTCGAAAGAGCTGTGCAGTAAAAGGTATGAATTATTTATTGAGTGGTGCATGACAAACGAAAGCATTCTGCTTGTGTACCTATCACAAAAGGCCTTATAGGTATTTTTATTTGTGTGGGTGGAGGAAATATTTTCGTGTGCATCATAGGATTAAAGTCCTGTTGTCCTTCAGGCAATTTTCACCTTCGGCTACGTCTGCGGACGACAACAGTTTTCTCCGGGGACAAGAAGTGTCACTTTAATTCCTTGATGCACAAATAACTGTTAGAATTTTTCCCTATTCTTGTTAGTATTATCACACAAGCCATTCCAGAACGAGACTTCGCTGTCCTTCCGTTGTGATCTGTAACACAACTGACTTTATGCTGAATTGATTCATATTGCGAAGTGTCTAATTTATCTTTGAAAACAATGTTTACTTTTTTCTCCCCGTTGCAGACTAAAAACCGGTCAATCTAAGCCAACCGGCTAATATCAATTGGACAGTAAACATGAATAGTTTTTTTAACAAAATGAGCACGTTACCACATGTTATGTCACACTAATTCCCATTAGTGGTATACAATAATAATTTGTAAATATTATAACAGCTTTTAGTTATAATTTTGCGGAATATGTTACGTAAATAATATACCAGTAGCAAAATTCAATAAACGGAAATCAATTATAAACTAATTGAATTTGTAAATGTTTGCCTCAGGATTGATGGACGACTAACGACTAACACGTGTCGTGTCGTGGTCTTCTGCACCGTCGGTGTCGCTGCTGTGTATTCGTATTAACAGGTTGTGTTAGACGACCTGAATTGTAATCTAATAATAGTGATACAATTTTGCTACTTACACAACAGAATAATAAGCTAAAGCTTAAAAAGTTTGATAACGTTTTATCTTCAGTATTGTTCTCGATCCATTTCTGTCTGGATACTAACGTTTTCAGCTGTAGACATACTAACGGCGCTACATAGCGCTGTAAGCCCTTTCTTCAGCTACGTCAAAGTAGAGTAGAGATTGTTTTGGTGGCTCATTCTCATGTCCCTCTTTTGATGTTTGTAGGAATCATTGGTCCCGTATACCATTCTTCAAAACTCTACTTTGAAAAAAGGTTTTCTACTATTTTTTAAATCCCTACAAAAGATTCTCCCAACATCCATTCATTAGTTTCTTAACAGATTAATTGGTGTTAGCGTATCAAGGCGAATGTATCTGAAGCAACTGACGCACATTTGCTATGTTGGGCAGATCAACCGCCGAGGGGTTGATCTGCCCACAAAGGATTCTCCCAACATCCATTCATTAGTTTCTTAACAGATTAATTGGTGTTAGCGTATCAAGGCGAATGTATCTGAAGCAACTGACGCACAAGTGCTATGTTTGGCTGATCAACCGCCGAGGGGTTGATCTGCCCACAAAGGTTTCTCCCAACATCCATTCATTAGTTTCTTACCAGATTAATTGGTGTTAGCGTATCAAGGCGAATGTCTCTGAAGCAACTGACGCACATTTGCTATGTTGGGCAGATCAACCGCCGAGGGGTGGAATTTAAGGATCGTGTAGGATACCTGGGCTGCGGGGAGATCAGTCCGGATGCTCGACCGCACCGGATGTGTGAGGCGGTGGCCTTGAACCTGCGGCACCTCGGTAGGCGTTGGCTACGTAACACTCCACCTGTCCAGTGTCCATGTCGCTGACGGTCTACATCCACCCTTGCTACAGATTTGGAAGTGGCTCGGGGGAAATTAAGCGTGCAAAATGAAGAATTCATCACATTAACAGACAAAACCATCCTTGCAGACTACGTTACAGTTGTACGGCGATGTGTGGTACAACTGCGAAACAGGCTGTGACGACGTATACTTATCACTGGTTGGTGGTGGCTGATACGCATGGGTGCACTTATTACATTAACAGACACGATAACTCTCGTCAAAATGGTTCGATCGAAACCAAATTTGGTAGATGTGGATTCTTATATTTACTCAATTAGTAATCCATATATATCGGTCAATCGAATCGGGTAGTTTGAGGGGGCTTTGTACCTCAAAATTGTTTTTTTGTGTTTTGATATGGATTTTGGATATGTCTAAGCTCTGGTGAAGAGAGAGGTGTTAGCTTTTTTATGTAACGCAACAAAAACTGCAACGTATTTTTTGTTTAGATCCTGTTTCCATAGAAACTACCAGATATATTGTATTGGATTTTTAATATGTTGGTTATAAGCTTTTATAACAGCTGTTTAGCTGAGCTGAAAACATTCCCTTTAGACTTATCCATGGTCTAACCTATTTCCCACAGGAAAGTAAATACAAACATTTTCTTATGTAGTGTAAGGAAAAATAAATATTTCACTTATTAATATATTTTGGATGCAACTTTCTATTTAGCTTCATGTGGTTGAGATCCAACCATTTATGCTTAAAAATCATGGTTCATGTATTTATCATGGCAGTTAACCTTAAACCCCTTTATTTATGGAACGATGATGATAAAACTTGGTGTATGGTCAAAATAAAAATGGTTTATTATTAAGTATACATTTTTACGCCTACTTTCAA
The DNA here is from genome assembly GCA_023375725.1 of Nephotettix cincticeps. Lineage (NCBI taxonomy): Eukaryota > Metazoa > Arthropoda > Insecta > Hemiptera > Cicadellidae > Nephotettix > Nephotettix cincticeps. Next base: position 2,261,781 of record CM041784.1, on the reverse strand, counting down.
TGTTCCTCGTAGCAGCAAACCTGCATAGTCTTTCGCCATACTCTTTTTGTGTTAATCTTATGGTGAATAGGCGAACTGTCTTATTTATTGACATATATTGATCAAACTTGTCATATAGTGCTATTGTCGTATTATTGTTTCGGAACTTCGCTGAATACGCAGGTCTGCTGTGACGCGGGTATTATTAACTAACCCCCTAAATTATAAACTAACTAACTAAAAATGGTCCGATCGAGACCAAATTTGGTAGAGACGTGTATTCCTATAAATGCTCGGACGAGTTCGTAAACCAGGCATATCGGTCAATGGGAACGGGTAGTTTAGGGGGGGTTTTGTATCCCAAAATGGAAATGGCGTTTTTCACATGTAATTTTTAAAAATTTTTAATTTTATATTTCACCATTGGAATCAGATTAAAAAACTACACAATTAAGTTCCTTAAAGCTTTTCTCTATCTCCAACGGTTACAGAGATATGAAAAAATCTAAACACAGTACGTTGTATTTTGGGGCTCCAATGTTAATCTTATGGAGGATAAGGAAAAATTAATATTTCACTTATTAAGCAATACTTTTGGATAAAACTTTATATTTAGCTTCATGTGGTTGAGGTTCATCCATTTATGCTTAAAAATCATAGTTTATGTGTTTATCATGGCAGCAAACCTGCACACGCTATGGGGAATAGGCAAACTCCTTTATTTATGGAAAGATGTTGATGAAATTTGGTATGAATGTTAAGATAAAAATTATTTATGGTAGAAAAGACTACTTTCAGTGTTCCTCACAGCAGCTATCCTGCGCACTCTTTCCCATGTTAATCTTATGGAGAATAGGCAAATAATTCTCATGTTTATGGACAGATTTTGATAAAACTTGTCATATATTATTATTATTATATTATTGATTTGGAAATTCGCTGAGTACGCAGGTCTGCTGCGACGGGGGTATTTGTCTTTGTTCACAAGTTTTTGTCGGAGAAATGAGCGACTATGCTTCGCGAGCGTTTATTGTAGCGCCTTCAACGTCGGCTATGCAATTCAGATTCGGTATTCACGTAGCGGCCAGCTCTTGTAGGCGGCGACTCCAGTAATCAAGGGTTGAAATATATATTTTGTTTTATCTCGCCATATTTACGATATGATATAGGGACTTATATTCAGTAGGGTACAATATTTTCTTCAATCGATTTTTTTCTTTTAACTACAGGTTTTATCTTTTAAAAAACATTTATACACATACTTATAAATGTAGAAAAATAAATCACCATTTCAGTTGCGGATCAACTCAACGAGTATTAGCAACAAGCACATACGTTTATCACTATGCTGTTACATGTCGTTTTATAAAAGTAAAAATAGTTTCGCAGAAGGTCTACCTCACAACAAAATCCGCCATGGTGCTACCAAGTAACATTTATTACAAGGCGAGAACGAGCGTTGCCAGAGGTTTAGGAGGGTCCTGGTAGCGACCGTAGCCAAATCCCCACGAATATTTTGGGTTCTGGCGAAGGGTCGAACTTAAACGCTCATTAGTGAGGATTAAGGAGAATCAACTAGGAGCCCCCGAGAATGATCAACTCCCACGGCCGCCCGGCCAGGTAGGAACAATCAGGTTGTGTCATTTAGGGGGAGAATGGGAATTATTTTGTCCCCGCGCCTTGTCATCACACGTGGATGAGTGTGCGTCGTTCTTCGATCCCGGAAAAGTCCGTCTCCATTCATTCTCAAGACTTGATCTATTTCGAAGAATGCAACAATTCCGTAACCTGACCTGGGCGCTTGAATAAGTTTGAGGCTCGCACTTCATTGTTTTCATAGCCTTTATTGCTTTCGCATCCGGCTTTGGTTATTCCTCACCATTTTGTCCGCTTAAAGATTAGGTTTCAACAATGATTTCAAACAAATTGTGTACAACCTCTTTCCACATACATTTATAAATTTACGCTCAAGAATCATATCACTCCTTTGCCAAAGTAATGTGGATTAGCCATGTATTGTATCGTATTTTTCTATTATACTGTTATTTATTGTAATTATCCTAGGTTGCTCTTATATTGATGGTGGTCTTTTATACCATGTTGGAAAGAAAATCACCTTGTAGATTAACCAAAAATTATCTCAGCTTGTTCCTTTTAGCAAGTCTTTTAGCTTAGTCTAAATAAACCTTTGTTATAATATACTCATTTTGTTACCAATAATGATATTTATCGTTATTTATTATTGTTTGTGTGATATCTGTTATATTTCAGCTCATTACGATCTCATATCTAATTTATCAGAGTTTTGTGACTATTGGATAATGCATGTATAAATATATATGGTACCATACTCTTCCATATTGTTAAACAAATGTAAAAAAAGGTGTCACCGTGAAAAATAAAATAAATAAAATAAACAATATCGAGGTCCTTCAATAACACTGAACATTCATGTGAATATTAACTCAGTTGCACTTACAAATTTCTGCCATTTCGTTTATGTTCAATGTGTCAATTTCATGGTGTACTTAAAATCTGTCTATGTAAAAAAGAATGTATGTCCTTTATGCGTTGTCAAACTAGTATTCATTATTCATTTTATACCCTACAAGTTTCATTTTATTGCGTTTTAACTATCTAAAAATAATCTTATGGAGAATAAGTTTGTTTACAAATTTTGTACAATTATAACACTTGGTTTCTTAAGCTATAGCGGTTTACTTTCTATTAGCAATATGCTTTACTATCTAATGTCATCTGAATACTTCATTAATGTAAAACTAAGAAGTAGATATGTAATGTACAAAATCGACAGCTTTATTCGCCACGTTAATAGTTTACGGTTTTAGGGGATTATGTTACTATATTTTTTATTTTTTATCTGATTAAATGTTACGTGTTTATATGTTGGCTAGATAAAAAATAGTTACAATGTTTATTATAATATTCAGCTGTCGTTTATCTAGATGTAGAAAAAAGTCGTGTTAGCTACACCTTTTTAACTCAAGAATGGCTGGACAGATTTTAATGATCATTGATTTTTTATTCCATTTTGGATGTTCGATTACACGAGTATTATTTTAAAAGATGCTGCGATTCAGAAAATTTAATTTTTCCTATAAAAGCTGTATTACAGTTAGGTTTGGTTTGGGTTTAAGTTGGATTAGAAAACTGAATCAATCCACTCAGATTTATTTGTGTTGTGGCAATTTTATTAATATGTCTTATCATATCGGTATTGTTATTATAATATTGTATTGTATATTATTATATATTGTCTTATTCTATCCGAGCAAAGCTCGGTCACCAGCTACTTGTTATTCACTATGCCGCGATCCAGAATATATAATCTTTCACAAAGAAGCCGTAATGCTATTCGACTTCAGAACATGGCCAATCTAAAATATGTGTGTGTAATAAATGAAAAATGCTAATACAGTACTGAACAAATCAGTAATCCTAGTACAATTTGTCGGAACTAAATGGCGTTGGAATAACTCTATGAAATAAAAGCAAAGTAATATATATTATCCAAAATATTTTGTTTTTGACTGAAAACAAAATATACTCGTATATAGACAAAGGCCAGTTAAAATTACCTAAACTCACTGGCCCAAGCGGCCGCTGTGTCTGGATTGGTAGCGCGAAGAACTACCAATATATTAAATATTATTTAAAGATTTGGTTATTTTTAAATACACGTTTAGGTCCCCCAATATATTTCACTGAACAATGCTCTGTCACCAGGTACTAATAATATAAACATTCATTTTGTTGGCCAATCTTGCTATGAAAATAATTATATATGGCTTAAGAGCCATTATCAACCCAATCGTTCTCAACATACTAATCCGTAACATATTATTTCCTCATACAAGTCTTATAAAATCACAAATCTTATACATGTGGGTTGCCTGGTAATTCAAAATTCCCTTTTTCCCTCGTTTTGAGGCCGCTACCTGGCCGGGCGGCCGTGGGGGTTGATCATTCTCGGGGGCTCCTAGTTGACCCTTCCTAATCCCCTCTAATGAGCGTTTAAGTTCGACCCTCCGCCAGAACCCAAAATATTCGTGGGGATTCGGTCACCCCCCCCTGGTAGCAATGCGCAGTAAGCGGGATTTTATGGGAGATAGGAAATTGCTCTCATGCTGGCGTGCTCCTTTCAATCAAAGACCTACCTACCTACCTACCTAGAGCTAAAATAAATAACCAATTTTTTATTGGTTACAACCGAATATTTAAAATATTCTTTCAAGGACATCAGAACGTAACATGCTAGTATATGTACATCTTTCTATCCTCTGTTAAATCCTGTTTACTGGATCCTTAAAACCTAGAACCTAACAAGAAAGGTTAACAGATTAGGTAACAAGTGAATTCAAGTGCATCGATACTTGAATACTTTTCACTGAAATGGACATATACCTAGGCAGGTATTTTAAGGCAAGTGTGGATGAGAAATGAGTGCTTTTGGCGCGATCTTGTAGTCTTGTTAATGTCTATGGCGTACATGTTATTTAGAAAGGCTGTTAATTAACAGCTCAACAACCAATGTTATTCATGATGGGACTTTCAGTTAAACGAGGGTTCAGAACCACAAATTAACAGCTCAACAACCAATGTTATTCATGATGGGACTTTCAGTTAAACGAGGGTTCAGAACCACAAATTAACAGCTGAACAACCAATGTTATTCATGATGGGACTTTCAGTTAAACGAGGGTTCAGAACCACAAATTAACAGCTCAACAACCAATGTTATTCATGATGGGACTTTCAGTTAAACGAGGGTTCAGAACCACAAATTAACAGCTCAACAACCAATGTTATTCATGATGGGACTTTCAGTTAAACGAGGGTTCAGAACCACAAATTAACAGCTCAACAACCAATGTTATTCATGATGGGACTTTCAGTTAAACGAGGGTTCAGAACCACAAATTAACAGCTCAACAACCAATGTTATTCATGATGGGACTTTCAGTTAAACGAGGGATCAGAACCACAAATTAACAGCTCAACAACCAATGTTATTCATGATGGGACTTTCAGTTAAACGAGGGTTCAGAACCACAAATTAACAGCTCAACAACCAATGTTATTCATGATGGGACTTTCTGTTAAACGAGGGTTCAGAACCACAAATTAACAGCTCAACAACCAATGTTATTCATGATGGGACTTTCAGTTAAACGAGGGTTCAGAACCACAAATTAACAGCTCAACAACCAATGTTATTCATGATGGGACTCTCTGTTAAACGAGGGTTCAGAACCACAAATTAACAGCTCAACAACCAATGTTATTCATGATGGGACTTTCAGTTAAACGAGGGTTCAGAACCACAATTTTGAATTGCTAATTGGTCTAATGATAAGGATGGCATTTTTGAACGAACGTAGTATTGAACTGTGCGGACGTTAAACCGCACTAGGGAATATGACATCCACCGGCCACCACTTATAACTTCCCACAATTCCTGATATCCAAGTTATACAAAACAACTTGGTACGTTAGCGTGGTTGGGGTAGAACTGAGATAGAAGTGTGAGAGGCGAGCATGTATCGTAGGCCTAGGCTCAGTTGGGTGTAATGTAACTTCGTTTTATCGTGGACCAAGAGCTTTCAGAATTGTCAAACGGACAACATATATCAGTATAAAACTTTGAAATTATAACCTGTTTTACCTTTAATTAATTGTAACGAGTAATTTTAATGTTGCAGGTATGGTTTTATCGATCACATCAGTTCATGGTGAGAGGTTAGTGTAAGTTTATTAGAAATATTATATTATGATTATTAGTTAATGATAAATAGACAGAAAAATAAAAAAACAAAATCACTGAATTTGATGAAATACTGGAAATGCCTGTGATTGATTGGTTTTATGACTATTATAATTGGCTGGTTGTATACAAGTAGGCTATCTTCCGCATCTCTTTGGACAAACTTATTTGTCATTAAGAGCAGAAGGCAAAGACAATATACACTATTTACATGAGTGCAGTACCACGATCACATCTATCTGTCTCCGTGAATTTATCAAGCTGTCCATCATATCTCTTAACTACTTACTATTGGTTTGGCCGGACCGACGCATCCAGGTATCCAACGAGTCGTCTCTCAAACCGATTGTGGTTTTCGTAACAGGTGTTTATTGAAAACAAATGAAATGATATAAACAAAGCGGCGCTTTTACGTTTTGGGCGTCTCGCTAGCCTAGCGTTAATCGTTTTGGTCTTCGGTGCAAGAGGTCATGCGTTCAAATCCCGAAATGCCCAAAATGGTTAAAACCGCTTGTGTGAAATTAATTTGTCTTTACTCAGAAGAACGTTTTGTATGATGGTTAAAAAATGTTTGAAATTTAAACTTGGTACGGTATTGTAAACCTATGACAGAAGTTAATATCTTGAAATTGTCGTACAAGTTGTAAACCTCGAGTATTAAAAATACGGGAAATTAAATATTTTTAAATGCAAGATAAATGGTACATTTTAGGGAGCCTTATTAGGAAACCAAACACAGGGGGACATCAAGAGACAGATAAAATAGTTGGCGGTATTTATATTACTTTGACGACATTTACAGTTAAAATGAATCAAATACAGAAAACACTTCTGCAAATGTTCTGAGATAACCGATTACGAATATGTTTGAAATATACTGAAAAGACGGTTAAAATGGAACAGGATGAAAATACCTTATAGAACAGAAGGGTTTGAAAATTAATTTAATTCTTAGTGACATTTTTCGAAATCGTCAAAGTAATAGAAATAGCAGCTACATGTATGCACAATGACCGGTAACCCCACAGGTATAATTAAGTAAAAAGAATTGTATTATATATTTTTTAATCAACCCATCAAAACCCATCATGTCCGCTAAGAATAGCGGGGACATTTGTATATGTGATCTTACCACATGAGGTGAATTAATTAATACTGAAATGTTTCAGAACAACTTTTAACCTTCGAAATCGATCGAGTTAAATTCTTTGCTGAGAGGGTTAGAAAGTGTGATTATATAAATGAAGAAGTATATATTTATTCTATTCTTTTGGTTTTACCGAAACTATAGAACACCTGCATGAATAATAGGTCTGGGGTCTTGATTTAGTTATTAGAAAAATAATGGTCATTTGAATGCGGATAAAGACAAATAGCCTGCATTCAGACTTTCTTATTTGTTTGGAGTGTACAGTACCAATTAAAATTCTCAATGAGTTCCTCTTTGAGAGTTCTGACCTACCTAGTATTTTTCTATTATTTAAACCTATTTGTGCAATTTTTATTGATCAACAAAGGATATAGCCAGGAAGAGCTGTTTTTGAGTCTGCAGTAATTACCTAGCTTATTCTGTGTTATGGATATTAGTGTAAGTACTAGTGCAAGTTTTTCGGCGAAATTTATAAACGTGTTATAAATATATTAGCTTTCAATTATTTTAAACATTTACTTTAAATCAAGAATTTTAAATAAATGTTGGTCACTAATTTGCTTAAACTTGTAAAACTTGTGGGTCTATACCCGAGGATCCAACCAGGGACTTGGAAGTCCTTCCACGCTACCAGTTACCACTGAACCCTGTTTAGATTTTTGTGAATCGGCTGTTGGGTTGATTCCTTTCTTGGCTGTAGTCCTACTCTTAACTATACATTGTGTTGGGGCTGTGAAGTATAATAGGGACATTAAATTTAATTTACTCCAATTATATTGGTTACACTCAAAACGATAGAAAATATATGTAGGCTTACAACTTAACTATATATATATATTTATATATATAATAAATAATACCTAATATAATAATAAAATATAATAATACCTAATATTCAAATACCTAGGTGAAATCATACAAGTAAACGGGACAAATAAGGAAGTCAACGTAGAAAGAACAATGAAATTACAGAAAGCATACAAACTGACATGGGCTCACAATAACAAGAGGAACATATCTATACAGTCAAAATTAAGACACTATGACACAGTGGTACTGCCAGAAGCACTATATGCAGCAGAAACAAAAACAATAAAAGCTTCCAACATAAAAGAAACAGAGAAACTAGAGAGAAAGATACTAAGGAAAATATATGGCGCAGTCAAAAGGGAAAACATCTGGATCAAAAGACCGATAGAAGAACTATACATAGGCAGAGAAAAACTAACAGAAGTCATCAGGAAACGAAGAGTACAATTCTATGGACATATACTGAGAATGGATGACACAAGATTAACAAAGAAGATTTTTAACATAACCAAAGGCTCAACAATAGTGACATGGTTTCATGAAGTTGAAAACGACCTCAAAGAATTGGGGATCAAAAGTAAAGACATACAAAAACATAATTAAAACATAAGACATAAATTCAGGAACTTAATCAGGAAGACAAAACTAAAAGAACAAAAACAGACTGGGAAAAAATGGACGAAACAAAGGAAAGAAGAACACAGCACAGGAATGAAACAAATATGGCAAAGAAAGAAAGAACAAAGAAAACCATAAAAAAGCTACTAAAACTAAACAGGGATACAAATGGAATGAAGAACAGAAGCAAAAACACAAAGAAATAATGAAGAGGTTTTGGGAAGAACAGAAAAGAATGCAGAATCATGAGAAAATTTAAGTCAAACACTATCCTAGTGGCAACAATGAAGATAATAATAATAATAATAATAAATAATAAAACAATTAGTACCCTTTTAGCGAATTTCCCTTAGGGAAGAAGCTATTACCGTAGGTCTCATGGTAAGACTTAAGCCCGGGACCATGTTATTTTTTCGTCTTTAGGTGCCCAGAGTCCAAAAACAATAGTCGTTAAAATTTATATATATATATATATATATATATATGTGTGTGTGTGTGTGTGTGAACATGATAACTCTCGTAAAAATGGTCCGATCGAGACCAAATTTGGTAGAGGCGTGTATGTTAATCCAATGTTAATCTTATGGAGGATAGGGAAAAATTAATATTTCCCATATTAATCAATATTTTTGGATAAAACTTGATATTTAGCTTCATGTGTTTGAGATCTATCCATATATGCATAAAAAATCATAGTTTATGTGTTTATCATGGCAGCAAACCTGCATACTCTTTTCCCATATTAATCATATGGGGAATAGGCAAACTCCTTTATTTATGGACAGATGTTGATGAAAGTTGGTATGAATGTTAAGATAAAAATTATTTATGGTAGAAATGACTACTTTCAGTGTTCCTCACAGCAGCTATCCTGCGCACTCTTTCCCATGTTAATCTTATGGAGAATAGGCAAATAATTCTCATGTTTATGGACAGATTTTGATCAAACTTGTCATATATTATTATTATATTATTGATTTGGAAATTTGCTGAGTACGCAGGTCTGCTGCGACGGGGGTACAATTTTTGTTATTAGAATGTGTTGTCTATTTTTGAGAAAATGTTGCATATCTGTTCAAATTCAAAATTATGTTTCTTTTATTGAGACCTTGAAAAATAAGACTTATAAAGAAGTCACATTAGTGGCCAGGAGTTCATACTAAATAAAAGCTATATAAATCAACGTATGAAATTTTAAACAGGATCTCCTAAAAAAAGCTAAAAATTCTCCTGACTAAGACGTTAAATTCTAGCTTCTCTATAAAACTGAAAGGAAAGTGTGCCAAATTCTCCCACAAATAGTTTTCATATCCTCTTAATCATGAACTTATAACTTAAATCTTATATGAAAAACTCAAACCAGGAAGATATTCAAAAGAAGGTCCAAAAACCCGTAAAGATTTTATCTTTTCTAAATTAAAAAAATTGTCATCAGGATATCCTTCCAAACTCCTAGGCAAATCTAAAGCCAGAACATTAATAGTTGTTTCTTAGACCCTTAAAAATTAATTATATTACAGGATTACAATCCTGCCATGTACTTTATACTTTCCATGCATTACCTACTTGGCCACTGAAACTTAATACGGTTTTTGACCATGTGTCAATAAGCTGTTAATTTGTTGCTAAGTCTAGGAGGTGCCCAATATCATGTCTAGAGGTAGGCCCCCTGCCCTGCCGGGCCCTTGGTTCGGGTGGCCGACGATATCAGGTCTAGAGGTAGGCCCCCTGCCCTGCCGGGCTTTTAGTTCGGTTGGCCGACGATATCAGGTCTAGAGGTAGGCCCCCTGCCCTGCCGGGCTTTTAGTTCGGTTGGCCGACGATATCAGGTCTAGAGGTAGGCCCCCTGCCCTGCCGGGCCCTTGGATCGGTTGGCCGACGATATCAGGTCTAGAGGTAGGCCCCCTGCCCTGCCGGGCCCTTGGATCGGTTGGCCGACGATATCAGGTCTAGAGGTAGGCCCCCTGCCCTGCCGGGCCCTTGGTTCGGTTGGCCGACGATATCAGGTCTAGAGGTAGGCCCCCTGCCCTGCCGGGCCCTTGGTTCGGTTGGCCGACGATATCAGGTCTAGAGGTAGGCCCCCTGCCCTGCCGGGCCCTTGGTTCGGTTGGCCGACGATATCAGGTCTAGAGGTAGGCCCCCTGCCCTGCCGGGCCCTTGGATCGGTTGGCCGACGATATCAGGTCTAGAGGTAGGCCCCCTGCCCTGCCGGGCCCTTGGATCGGTTGGCCGACGATATCAGGTCTAGAGGTAGGCCCCCTGCCCTGCCGGGCCCTTGGATCGGTTGGCCGACGATATCAGGTCTAGAGGTAGGCCCCCTGCCCTGCCGGGCCCTTGGATCGGTTGGCCGACGATATCAGGTCTAGAGGTAGGCCCCCTGCCCTGCCGGGCCCTTGGATCGGTTGGCCGACGATATCAGGTCTAGAGGTAGGCCCCCTGCCCTGCCGGGCCCTTGGATCGGTTGGCCGACGATATCAGGTCTAGAGGTAGGCCCCCTGCCCTGCCGGGCCCTTGGATCGGTTGGCCGACGATATCAGGTCTAGAGGTAGGCCCCCTGCCCTGCCGGGCCCTTGGATCGGTTGGCCGACGATATCAGGTCTAGAGGTAGGCCCCCTGCCCTGCCGGGCCCTTGGTTCGGTTGGCCGACGATATCAGGTCTAGAGGTAGGCCCCCTGCCCTGCCGGGCCCTTGGTTCGGTTGGCCGACGATATCAGGTCTAGAGGTAGGCCCCCTGCCCTGCCGGGCCCTTGGTTCGGTTGGCCGACGATATCAGGTCTAGAGGTAGGCCCCCTGCCCTGCCGGGCCCTTGGTTCGGTTGGCCGACGATATCAGGTCTAGAGGTAGGCCCCCTGCCCTGCCGGGCCCTTGGATCGGTTGGCCGACGATATCAGGTCTAGAGGTAGGCCCCCTGCCCTGCCGGGCCCTTGGATCGGTTGGCCGACGATATCAGGTCTAGAGGTAGGCCCCCTGCCCTGCCGGGCCCTTGGATCGGTTGGCCGACGATATCAGGTCTAGAGGTAGGCCCCCTGCCCTGCCGGGCCCTTGGTCCGGTTGGCCGACGATATCAGGTCTAGAGGTAGACCCCCTGCCCTGCCGGGCCCTTGGTTCGGTTGGCCGACGATATCAGGTCTAGAGGTAGGCCCTGCCCTGCCGGGCCCTTGGTTCGGTTGGCCGACGATATCAGGTCTAGAGGTAGGCCCCCTGCCCTGCCGGGCCCTTGGTTCGGTTGGCCGACGATATCAGGTCTAGAGGTAGGCCCCCTGCCCTGCCGGGCCCTTGGTTCGGTTGGCCGACGATATCAGGTCTAGAGGTAGGCCCTGCCCTGCCGGGCCCTTGGTTCGGTTGGCCGACGATATCAGGTCTAGAGGTGGCCCCTGCCCTGCCGGGCCCTTGGTTCGGTTGGCCGACGATATCAGGTCTAGAGGTAGGCCCTGCCCTGCCGGGCCCTTGGTTCGGTTGGCCGACGATATCAGGTCTAGAGGTAGGCCCCCTGCCCTGCCGGGCCCTTGGTTCGGTTGGCCGACGATATCAGGTCTAGAGGTAGGCCCCCTGCCCTGCCGGGCCCTTGGTTCGGTTGGCCGACGATATCAGGTCTAGAGGTAGGCCCCCTGCCCTGCCGGGCCCTTGGTTCGGTTGGCCGACGAATCAGGTCTAGAGGTAGGCCTGCCCTGCCGGGCCCTTGGTTCGGTTGACGATATCAGGTCTAGAGGTTTGCCCTGCCGGGCCCTTGGTTCGGTTGGCCGACGATATCAGTCTAGAGTATCCTGGAAGACCTTGATTTATTTGGAATTCTGGCGTCTTTGACTAGGCCTCGAGCCCTAACCATTGGAACTTTGTACTCCTGCGCTAACCTTCCCCTGGCGAGGAACACTGGATATTCACTTGGAGCACCTGTACCTGACTTTGAGTGTGACAAAATGTCTTTAATATACCACATTATTGGCATCTAGACTGACAAAGAACAGATGGAATCCCAATGGTAGGGGGGGAAGGCATTATAGTGCCTAGCGATCTATCTATTATTGGCACATTTCTAAAAGGATTATCTAATATCACATAGCTGATTAATAACTTTATAATTAACATATTCTGATTCCAAACAAACCCAATGTTTCATTATTTTAATATATAAGTTTGAAGATTGTAATTGTAATTGTGATAGTTAGAGTTGGAATAGGAGGCTCCAGGCACTGCGACTATGGTTGATACAGTATTTTATAAAGCCACTGAAGAGAAAGCATGCATGAGGATCGGTAGGACGGGAGAGTACAGTCTGAGTCACCCGGGGCCCGAGGAGGAATAGGCAACAACTCCTAACCCGTCCCCCGCCCCTAGGACCCGGTGTCATGCCCGGAGCATGAAGCGGACACCAATCCATGCCGAAGGAACCAACCAATACTTGTATTTGGACAAGTTATTCATATTCTAAGGAAGATGCCCTTAAAGAGACAAGGAGGGACCAAAAGTGTAAGGGAAGCTTTCACTTCGAATAGCTAAAAATCACCAATATTATGACAACTTCTATTTATTGTACCCAATTATGGCCTCTGAAGTTCAGCAAGAAAGCCATTTAGGGACATGTGTCGTAGAAGATACTTATGTTTCAGAGTTTTTACCATAGCTCATATGGTCTAAAAGTTCGGAAAGATGGTGGAAAGACCCTTTATTTACACTTTGTTTGCAAACTCCTGGAGGTTAAGTGTTGGTTGGAGGGTCCTGAAGGATTCTGACAGGGACTAAACGCTGTGACAGCATTCACCGAGGAAGAGTTGGATCAATCTGAAGCTTGAAGTAGTACTTAGTCCAGTATACCCCTCAAACTAGGGTTGTTGAGATATCGAGTATATTTCGATATTGGATATCGATGACGACAAAACAGGAATATCGATACAGTATTGGAAACTAAATATCTAAACAACGATAACGAATCGGCGAAACCGGATTGAGCAACCCAAAAGCTAGCCAACCATTTTACAATATAGCGATAAACCTTCTCCCTGTTAAAGTAAACTAAATAATACGTAACATTATTAAAACTATGAGATTTCCAATTGATTGCCAATTCGACGATGTTAATAACATAACAAGTTTCCAGCGATTACATCAGATCATATAAAAATAAAGAGGAAGGAAAAGAAATTTAAATTAGGATTCCTAGAAAAATGCCTATATAGATAGTGTGGAATGGAATTCTACCTGAAGAAAGGTTTGGTTGAGGTTGACCCAAACATATTTGAGACCATCCGTACAGTACACTTCGTCAATAATCTTCTCTTCTGATTGTGAAAGGGAAAGGTATCTGATGTTCTTAAAGGTTCCAACGGAGACAATCTTATGTAATTTGAAATCTTATGGAATCGGCATCGGTGTCCCACACCAATATTAGTCGCAACTCCTTCAAGAGCCCTAGTCATCCTTTTCACTGGATTTTACTAGTTGAGAGGTCAAAATTGGGTACATTATTGAAATAAATTGTTTCAGTGGACTGACACATACTTTCTCCCTTAAATAAATTTAAAAACGTCAATCTTTAATGAAACGATCACATTCTTTTAAGTGAACTCGATATCTTTTAATAATTAATTTATTTTTTCGAAAATAATCATCCAATTTCCGAAAGTAATAACAAGAGAGACAAAATTAAATTAATCTTAAAATTTTATAGGAGAACCCCCCCCCCGGTAACAACAAACCTTTTGGAGTGGGTTTCATGGAAATGGTTGGAAAATAAAAGAAATTGATTTTTAAACATTCTCCGTAAGAATAATATTAGGCGCTCTCAGACAACGTACTGCGTTTATAATGGACAGTAAATTTAACTTTTCTCTGGAACCGTTAGTCGTAGACAAATAATTCAAAATACTATTTTGTTTGGTTTTAAGCTGGTTTCAATGATGATCATATTTTACCTTTATTGTTTCCTTAACATTAAAAAATATTTTTTGACATTTAAAAGCCTTTGAACCGTCATTTTTACAGATATGCAGATGGGGTCATATTATTTAGTACTCGATGCACTATAAACTATTAAACTTTAATCAAAATCGTTTGAACCATTTTTGAGAAATTTGGATTTTTCACGTTTTTAGAGGTGAACCACCATTAAAAATCAAAAATTAAAAAACCAAAAAATGCCTCGAAATACGGTGAATGTTACTTACATACGTTCATAACAAATTTCATGTAAACCGGACCAACGGGATAGGCCGTGGCTCTGTACACATCCAGACACACGCACACACGGACAGACAGACATCACGTCGAAACCAACTTTTTTGGATTCAGGGGACCCCAAAACGGGGTCTCCTGGTTACTTTCTCGATATACTATGCATAAAGGGAGAAAATGGGTGTTTGATTATCGGTACGTCCTTTGGTTCTTCAGTACGATAGGTTTCCTATCACCTTGGTACCTTCTTGTCTCGCGTGGAGGCTGAGGCTGAACACCCAGTTTGTCCACAATGCTGGGGGGGGAGGGGGTGGTTGTATACTGTATCTCCTTACTGTACACATGGGAGAGATGCCCTGGAGGAAGGATGTAAGCTTGGCTTTCCCTCGGGGTTTGCTTGGCGGGGATTTTCTGTCCAAGGGCGTGTACCTTCAACTTGAGGGGTCCCCGGGGAGAGTTATTGAGTTAGGGTATGAATGTTCTAAGGGTGTTACGTGGCCCGAGCCTGGATCTGGACTGGTTTAGAGGTTCTTTTTACTTCACCAAGAGAAAGGTAGACTAACCATGTCCTACCTTTCCCATCCTTACTGTGTGCTGTACAGTATTTCGTAGGAAGACGTTCTAAGCTTTGCCAGGGTCTCCGGATCCTCCAGAGTGTAACTTCTAATTTTAAACTCCTCGAAGGCTTGTATAAAAAAGTGAATGTGTGATCAATGACGACGTTCATTTTACATGATATAGTCAACGATTGCCTTGAAAGTACAGTACTACCGCTAACTAGACTTGCCCATCACGATAGCTATGCAATGATAAAACACGTTACGGTACATATCGCTCAGTCATGGAAATAATATACTAATCTATTTGTGGATGAGTAATTCGATCAATGTATAATCGTGCTAAAGTTATGAAATACATTTAGGAGGTTTGAATTGATTGTTAAGTATATTGAGAATACATCAATGTTACGTATTGTGCGTTCTACCTCTTCAACAGAAGGTTGTGTAATTTATCTAAGTGGTTCAGAGGTTTACAATGGGAGCTAAGTAAATAGAAATACTCATAGCGAACTAAATCTTAATACTTACCTTGTAAATGTTTTTGACCTTCTGGAAAGATCTTTGTATACAGCTACATTTAAACCCTAAAAGATCAAGAACAAGGCAGTAAGACCGCGCCCGAACTTTGCTTTAATCAACGCTTTCAAGTTATTTCCTCTCGGAAGGAAGAATGGCATAGCTTCGATCGACAAATGTAATAGCTGAAGACTTTTGAAAGATTGCATTATTGACAGTGGTTATTTAGTTGAAATTTTATAACAATGTCAAAACAGTTATTTAAAGTTATTATTGTTATTATTGCTGGTATTTTCCATAAAGATTCGTAGAACCAAGTTTCACGTCGTTTCCGGATCTGAAATCTGATCTGGAACATAGAAGATAACAAGATTAGTACATAATCCGGACTAAGTTTGTACGAAGCTGAAAACAAAAAAGTTTAAAGAAGTTAACATTTTATATAAGTTAAGAAAACTTATATGAAATACCAAGTAAAAAGGTTCACACAAAAAAGGAGCACAGATTGCGTGTGTTATATTCCAGGTTCTTTATTACTTGAGGACGGGATCTCATATCAGATCCCGAAACGTCGTGAAACTTTGTTTTAATAATCGTGGTGAAAACTGTCCATAATAATAATAATTTAAATAACATAAAGTTTGGTTGACAATTGAAAACCTCCCAGTACGGATTCTATATGTCCTTTATCAGCTTAGATACCAATACCAGTGTACATTAAATAAATGTCGCAATCGGAGGTAATTATAAAGTTGACTCACATTGAACATAATTTATTCTGCACCAGGGGATGTTAGTGTAGTGTCAGTGTAGTACCAACGTCTGGTGGTTAGAGGTGGCTCGAGGCCTAGCTAAAGACCCTGGATTCCCTCGGAATCAAGGACATGGCAGGGCGAGGGCCTATCTCTCGACTTGGTTTGGTCAGCCGACATAATGCGCCCTCACCCAACTATTCCATCCTTTATTTCTATTTCACTCCCATTATCGAAGCCCCGCTGGAGGTATTGGTATTGGAAGTGTTCACCTACCTATTGTGCTACCACAATAGGCCTCGGTTGACGTGAACCCGCATGATTTTTCCTGTGGGTTGGGATAAGATCCCGGCCTCCAAACCCCCCTTAAACGTTCCTGGATCGTATCTCGTGGCGTAATCCTATCAGATCATAAGCGGTCACCTCTTACTAGCCTATAATATGATCCCTGTGATTAACCGCACAGGCCCTAGGCCTACAGTGATTGAGGTTGAAAAATACCATTGAGGACAATTTTGGCCGGTAGGGGTCGTTAGTCGCTTAGTCCAGAACGCCAACCGCTGTCCTCGATGTGACGCATCGCCAACTAAGCAGAACCCGTGCAAGTGCCGCTTATCGATCCTTTCTTTGCCAGAAGCACAAACTAGACACAATTACGGTCCATATCTGATGGAATTATTTTTAAATATAAACATATTTGGTGGTCCCGTGTTTTGAAATGTATGAAGTAGATACTGTATACACAATAATATTGGTGCAGTTTAAAAACAAAACCTCTATAGCATTACAAAGAATGCTCCGCTGTAATCGTTTTAAACTTATAGTTTATCACATGAGTAAAACCTAGTTGACATTTAAAATAAATACTAACCGGAATACTATTAAAATAATAACCAAAGATAATATTGAGAAATCATCCTCCTAATTTATGTCAGCAACGCGATGTAAATTAAAATACATTTTAGAACAAATTTCAAAATTTGATTGAAAAAATTGCTTGTGTGACAAAATAAAAAAAAACTAGGATTCTTAAAAAGATATTTTCAATATACTGTATAATGACGATATTCACAAAAATCTTTCGATTTCCGATATATTGTATTGAGTCTTAATAGATGTTGCCATTTTGAATTTTAGTTCCACAAGATCAGTGTTAATTTTGTCAAAGCATTACTGGCCCACACGGTAGCCCTAAAAATATGGGTCGATTGTAAAGTCAAAGTAACAGTGGTAATCTCGGGAAATTAATAGTATAATTCTATTTTCCGAAAGGTTATAACTACCGCGCTATTAAACCCGATAGTTAACAAGCTATAGCTAAATACTTTAATCGGTTCAATGACTAATTTATACCAGATCAGATGTCTACATTGGGAGCATGAAAAATAAGCTGTCCAATTATTGGTAAGTACTTGGACTATACAGTGTAACGGGCATCCCTGCTACCTTTGTTCGTTCTATGATAAAGTTACAAGGCATAAACTTGCAAATTGATCAAGATGAAACAGCAATTAATACATAAATATTTACACATTTAACATTTAAATTTAACATGCATTAGAACATGCACTGTCATATCCTATCTTAGTCAGTCACATAGAACTAATAAATATATGTGAGTCAAGCAAAAAAAATCAATATAAATAATAAATGAATAAGTAAATAAATTAATAACCTAAATAAAACAATCTATACAGTCAGACATTTCAGAGCAAGAAATACAAATGCTTAGCTGTGGTAAATGAACTAAGTAAAACTTAATGATTAAAAATCCAAGTTATAATATCAATTTAGGCTGTTAAGTGGCCTGGCAACCAACTATACACAAATAACTTTTAAAGCAGTCCATGCAATCATGCTGTGCAATCAAGGACAATTTATTAAAACATGTTATGCCTATGGCTTCAAAGGATGAAAGTTTTGTAGTTAGTT
Source organism: Nephotettix cincticeps (assembly GCA_023375725.1). NCBI lineage: Eukaryota > Metazoa > Arthropoda > Insecta > Hemiptera > Cicadellidae > Nephotettix > Nephotettix cincticeps. The sequence continues at coordinate 2,243,511 of CM041784.1, read as the reverse complement.
TAGTGAAAGGCCAATTAATTCTATTTCGTCCTCGTGTGTTGTGTGGGTGGATATGCCTATTAAGTAATAAAGCAGTCAAAATTTTTTCAACATGCATTAAACAAGCAATAGCATACAAGTTAACACCTGACTGTACCATTAATATGGATATTTACTGGTACCGAAATCCGTTACTACCATAGTCTGACTAGTTCTAGTTCTAGTTGACTAGTTCTAGTTTGTACCTCGCCGCGCCGCGCCGCGCCGCGCCGCACGACTCGCGACCTACCGTTACGCGTGCGTGACGCCTTGCCATCGCTACCGCATGCGTCCTCGTCACTCACGCTAAGCTCTGGACTTAACACGGTCTTTATTATATCGATCGTGCGATCATATAGTAACGGGTTTTACTTTCTCCCCCTATACATAGTATATGGAGAAAGCATTGTTTTCGTCGAAATGTTCGAATTTGAGTTGAGAGTGGATATATCTGTTTTGAGGTCCCCTGAATCCAAAAAAGTGGGTTTCGACGTGATGTCTGACCGTCCGTGTGTCTGTCTGTCTGTTTGTCTGTCTCTCTCTCTCTCTCTCTCTCTCTCTCTCTCTCTCTCTCTCTCTGTGTGTGTGTGTGTGTGTGTGTGTGTGTGTGTGTGTGTGTGTGTGTGTGTGTGTGTGTGGCTGGGTGTGTATAGAGCCACAGCCTACCCCATTGGTCCGATTTAGATGAAATTTGGCATGTATGTACGTATTCAACGTATCTCCAGGAGTTTTTTTCAGCAAAAACAATAATAGTAAAGTATAGCTTGACTGGCACCATTGAAACCAGCTTAAAAAACTAAACAAATTAGTATTTTGAATCATTTGTCTATGACTAACGGTTCCAGAGAAAAGTTAAATTTACAGTCCATGATAAACGCAGTACGTTGTCTGAAAGCGCACATTGTTATTCTTATAGAGAATATTAAAAAAATCAATTTCCTCCTTATTTTCCAACCGTTTTCCATGAAACTTGGTATGAAGCGTAAGGTCAAATAACCCAACAAAACCAACTCAAAAAAGCGTGGTATTACTAGGGGGGTGGGGGTTTTCCCCCATACAATTCGAACAGTTAATTTAACTTTGTCTCTCTTGTTTTTATTTTCAGAAATGGGATGATTATTTTAAATAAATTAACTATTATTAAATGATATTTAGATAAACTTTGAAGAACATGATTGTTTATTACATATTGTCGTTTTTTAAATTTACTTAAGGGAGAAAGTATGTGTCAGTCCACTGATACCGTTTATTTTTAATTTAAAACAAAAATGTCGGACTTTATAGATAATTTCTATAATGTATATCATTTAGGGCTTAATGCGTCCAAAGAGATGTATTTTTGCTTTGTACTTCAATTTTCACAGTACACACACTACACATAGTACACAGTACATCCCCATGACTCATGCTATTTTAAATACTGAAAATTGTTTTTGTACCTCCACTCGGACGGTTTGTATGCAAAATGCACGCTAGAACTATCTGTGAAGTTTTAACGTAGCGATATAGAAACCATCAGGTTTAGATTAGTTACAGTAAAATCCTGGAGTTTATGATATTGCTTCTATAAAGCTGAGGCACAAGAATCTGTTACTCTACTATCTCTTTCTGTAACTGCTTGCTGTGCGAATTCCACATTAAAACAGGTATGCCAAGATAAAAACCGTTACTTATTGCTCAGTCATGGAAATAATTGCCTTGTAAAAGTGAAATAGCTTAGTCAATATCTTCGTTGTGCTAAAGTTGAAAGATATAGTTCGATGATTGCAAAATAAATATGTGTAAAATCCAGTAATGTTGAAATTATGCTCGGACTGGAAAAATATTTATTAACTAAGGAAATATCAAAAATAACAACGTTAAAATTAACAACAATAACGTTGCCAATAACATTAAATACGTCATACACCTGGACATTCTTCATCAATAGCTTTTTTAAGTACCTATATTATAGTGTATTTACATTTTCCTTCGACTGAAATGTTTTATATGACTTGGTTTTAGTTATACAGTATTTAATTTCAACATTAACGTAATTGTTTGACGACGAAAAAATAACATTTTTTATTGAAAATTTAATTTATTTATTTCAGCTATGGAACGAATTACGTCTTATTTTAAGGTAATACAATAATATTATTATTGTGTACTACTCAAATTCATGTAACATGACTGGAAATAATCTCTCCGTAATACACATTTCATAAAAAATACCCCCTTCGCAGTAGACGTGCTTACTCAGCGAATTTCAGAATTAGTAACATAATAATAATATATGACAAGTTTTATTATCATCTGTCGATAAATATGAGTTATTTGCCTATTCTCCATAAGATGAACGCGGGAAAAAGTATGCTGGTTTGCTGCTGTGAGGAACACTGAAAGTAGGTGCTTCTAGCGTAAACAATTTTTATTTTGACCATTCATACCAAGTTTCATCAACATCTGTCCATAAGTAAGTCAATAGAGTTTGCATCTTCTCTATATGATGGGTTTAACATGGGTAAAGAGTATGCAGGTTAGCTGCCATGATAAACTATGATTTTTAAGCATAAATGGATGAATCTCAACCTCGTGAAGCTAAATATCAAGTTTCATCCAAAATATAAATTGATTAGTAAAATATTAATTTTCCTTATCCTCCTGAAGATTACTATATTTTAAATTTGATGACACCTCAAAACAAAAAAATAATATGGTCCCGGGCTTAAGTCTTGCCATGAGACCTACGAAAATAGCAAAGAACGTGGATACTTTCCATGTTCTTCGGTAATAGCTTCTCCCCAATGGGAAATTTGCTAATAAGTTGATACAATTTGGAAAATGCAATGCAAAATGAGAGGTGATGCGATTGAAAAGGTTGTACATATATTTAACGCTTCTAAATCCTAATTTAAGGGCTGCAGAAATGAAAATCAATAACTCAGGACCCAGACACGAAAACTAGACATTTTATTGGCGCCTGCATTTCAGATAATACGAACTGCAGTACTTGCGTGTCTGTGTTGGCTTTGTCGCGACGGAAGGGGCTATCTAATTGCTCTGTTTCTGATACTTTCATGCATGCAATAAGGTCTTTGCTGTTTTATTTTATGGAGTAATTGTTTTACTAGCGTTCCAGTCCAATATAGCGACAGTGAAAAAAATATGTTTCTTATATTATTGTTTACAGAGTGTCCAGAATCATTTAGTCAAAACAAACAATAACATTATATTTGGCCGTTTTCCGTTTTCTGACAGTCACTCTTTGTTTTGTATATACAAGTTTTTATCTGCACTCCTTTGAGACACCCGATTTCAGCTTTTCATATTTGTCGGTTCTTTTAAAACTCATTGAAAATTGTATTACTTTCGATAAAAACGGAGACCAATTGAAATGTTCAAAAGGTCATGCGTAATTGACCTTTTTTCCTCCGCATAGTCTGACCTAAGGGTCCTACGCTTTTTTTATTTTAGCTGTCCTTGGAAAGTAACCTGTTTTATTAAGCTAACTAAATTGTAGAAGTATCGTAACACCCCTAAATATTAGTGACATTATTTAGCGAGTAGTAGGAAACAATGGTTTTAACCCCAGAATCGGCACGATTTTCCCATAAGAATAACACGGTGAGCATAATTAAGAGTATAATTCATAGCTAAACGAAATATTTCAATCGATTAAAACATTTAGCAATCTAAACCAGTTTGGTATGAGTGGTAGGGATGTTGGTGATGTGTGGATGTTTTTGCCATTCATCTACCTTGCTTCAAACACAGACGAGTCAGAGGTTTGAGAGTCTGACTACAACACTAACCCCTCTCAGTGGTATTATTTTATTCATTTTTTGTTGTGTGTTTTAGGTAAGTTGTAACACTTATAGCCCTAAACACATACAAGTGATTTGAAGGATATAGGTACCGTACTCGAGGGAGTGTACATGGCAGTCTCTAGGCGTATTGGTAGGGTTTCAAAATAGTTTTGCTGTAGTTTCAAAATGACCTTTGAGGTGTGATTTTGACTTTTATATCATTTTGACTTCATACAAAGTTGCCAGAAGAAAGAATATATTTTGAGACAACGCAATAAGATGGATTAGTCTTGACGATCTATATTTTATTATAATGAACTTGGTGATGAACATAGACTTTATATAAATAAAAATTTAATATCGACTGCAGTATAAAAAAACATTATTATTAGGTCTTTCGACGGAAAACCATTTTTATTTGTTAAAACCAAATTTTTAGATTCTCTCTTATTATATTGTTATGTTTGACAGTGTCTCTGGATACATTGAGAAAAGTATAAAATGATCTTATATAATATTTTAATACTGATTAAACGCAACTAAGTTCTTGAAACACCTTCGATACACATACCGTGCCTCTTGTTCTTAACGTAGGGTTCAACAAGTTGGCCGACAAAAACTTTACTTTTGTTTTGTATATTTCAATCACAGTCCTACTATCACACATTGGCATAATGAAACTGTACAGACTGATTCAATTGATATGCAGTCTTACTCGAGACAAAACTCATTTGAATTTTAATAGATAGTTTTTCTAAGAAAGCTTATGCCTGTTAAGAACAAAAACTGGACCAGTAGTAACGGAGGCGTTAAAATCAATTAATTCTTCCCGCTGGTGTCAAGAATATTCAATCTGATAAAAGTAAAGAATTCTTCAATGAAAATGTTCAATCCCTCATCAAAGATTTAATTATTAATCACCATCACACATTATCTACTTCTAAAGCTGCAATTGAAGAACAATTTATAAAAACGCTAGAGAATTGTTTTTTCAAGAGTTTTCTGTTCTCGTCAAAGTTAATTGAAGAATATAATAATAGGGTAAATAGAATAATAGGTATGAAACCAAATACTGCGAATAAAAAAGAATTCCAAAGGTATACATAGGAGATTGAGTCAATTGCACGAAAATCAGCTTGAAGACCAAGTCTCGCGGCAGTGTTGTGAGCAGCAGCGTGGGGTCGCGGGACTCTCAAAGGTTTCTCAAATCCTGTAAGGTACATGCTTTGTGAAATTTGGTTTTATTAAAAAAATATGTTGTATAATATCAGGCAGTAGATTGAATATGAATAGGGGTCGGTTTTTACTGAGCAAAACGAGATGTGCAAAAATTGCTCACCGTTGTTATTCTTAAGGGAAAAATGTGCTGATTCTGGCGTTAATACCTTAGTTTCCTACTACTTTAGTAACGTTATTTTACGTATACAATTGTCACAGTATTGACATTTAGTTTTTGCAAAAATTGTTTGGTTGCAATTAGGTATTTCTAGTAGTCGTGATCTTAAAACCACATGTGAAATTTTTTAATATTTTTAAATACCAGTATTAGAAATTTCATATTAATACTGATTATACCAATATTAGCAACACCATAAATGTGTTGAATATTAAGTCGCCAACGAGGGATATAATACATTTTTTTAATCGAATATGAAATAGACCCTATATATTTTGAGAACGAAGTGGAAATGCCGGCTGATTGCGTCATGTGGACTCTTGTGGACATGTCAGCAGTTCAATGTTAAGCCGATAGAATGCGCGCGCTATGCTAAATCAGACCTGGTTACTTACCTAATTGCTTAGTTATTAGTCTAATAATAATAAATAACATTCAACAATTATAATAATAATAAAATAATAGATGAATATTCAACTTTGTTTTAAAAACAGATAAATTATACAAAAACAAACCCCCCTAGGTATTTTCCATGTAGAGTACCATTATATCACATGAACATAAATTAATGCGAAAGAAAATAGACTACCGGACTATTAAACACCCCAGTTGCATCAAACCTGCGTACTAAGCGAATTTCCACCTGAATAATATGGCAACAATAATACAAGTATATTACAAGATTAATCAATCAATACCTGTTGATAAGTTGGAATATTTACTTATTCTCCGTAACTTTAACATGGGAAAGAGTCATGGGAACATGCAGGTCTGCTGCTTTGAGGAGCACTAAAAGGAGGCATTTTTTATTTTGACCATATACCAAGTTTTATCATTATCTGGACATAAATAAAGGAGTTAACCTACTCCATAAGATTAACATTGGAAAGAGTATGCAGGTTTGCTGCTGTGAGGAAAAACGTTTTTAGCATAGAAACATCCAGATCCCAACAACATGAAGCTAAATACAAAGTTTCATCCAAAACTATTGGTTAATAAGGGAAATATTAACTTTTCCTTATCCTCCATAAGATTAGCATTGGAGCCCCTAGCTACAACGTACTGTGTTTAGATTTTCTGATAGTCTATCTCGGTAACCGTTGGAGATAGAGCAAAACTAAGGAACTTAATTGTGTAGTTTCTTAAGCTGATTTTAATGATGAAATATATAACTTGAAATTTTTTAAAATTATATGGAAAAAATGCAAAAAAGCCATTTTTGGGATACAACCCCCCCACTACCCGTTCCGATTAAGCGGTATGTCTAGATTACGAACTCGTCCAAGCAAATGTAGGAATATATACGTCTCCACCAAATTTGGTCACGATCGGACCATTTTTACGAGAGTTATCGTGTTCCACAAACAGATATACTAAGTTTAACATAGAATAATATTAGGTATATATACAGGGTGTTCATTAAAGTTGGGGACAAACTTCGAGGGGTGATAGTACTCATCAAAATAAACAAAAAATCACCTATAACTATTTGTCGAAAAATGCTTCGTTTAGCCACTAGCCGCCATTTTGTATTTTTTACAAAAAACGTTATATATCAAGAAATATTTAAGATACAGAAACCAAACTTTGCATACATATTTATTGGTCAAAGAGAAAAATATTTTCAAAGTATCATTTAATTTGCTTGTATATTTTCAAAATGGCGGTGGTTAAAAATCTTTTAATTAAAATAACAAAAACCCATTAACTTTATAAAATTTTTACAGGATACAAAAAATATTGCAATTTTAATTTCAAATCTAACGGTACTTTGGTGAGCGAAAACCGTCCATCGTTTTTTGTATCCTGTAAAAATTTTATAAAGTTACAACAACCCTTGCTCGTATTATAGTATTGGATTTGCAATTTGCTTTTCACAGCCATCTGTGAAATGAAAGATTTTTTTAAATTTTATAGTAAAAATCCAAGTGTTGGTTTCTAAGGGTGACACCCTTGTCATAGTCTGAGGGGGCGTGTTAATGAATATATGCACCCGAGGGGGAGGGTACAGCTGCCCTTTTGTTCACTCGCACTCAAATTTGAGTTGAGAACAATAAACCCATCTGACTCCCCAAACCCTTCTGCGCCGATCTAATGAATTGGTCTGCTTCTCCCGCTTATATTTTGGATTATGATTAGGGCTATTTCCATGTATTTAATCGAGTGAACGTAAAATACTTTCAAAATATAATACTGATGTGGCGTAATAAGTTAATCTCATATTTATGGTTTTCTGTTTTGGTAGTGATTAACGTAGGATTCCTTTAAAATTAGGTTTCTGGATACCATTCGATGAGATACGTAGTTCTTCAAATTCAATAATCAAATTTTGGCAAGGAACTTCCTAAATTATAATAAACAAATATTGTTGCTAATCGTGATGAAATAAGTTAAATGCATTAAAAGTTCTATAAAATAAAATTAATAAATCATTTACAACAAAGAATACCTATGTATGTATACCTAATATGGCTTGATACAAACGGTAGTATTATTTTAATCTTAGGGCTTTAGGATTTTTATGATGAAAAATATTAAGTAAAAATTCAAGTTTTTTGTAATTTTAGGTTTAGATTTTTATGGACAGGTTTTTGTTTAAATTCTGAATTATACTGTACTACAGTTTTTATGTCTACAAAATAAAAAAAGTCTCTAAGCGTTTCAGAACTGGAGTTGCGGAAAACAGCAAAAAACAAAAATAATCCAGTTTCTATGGCAATTTCATTATTGAAATAATAGTATGTAAATTAGTATAGATTACTCACATTGAAATTCTTCTGCCCCATACATTACTACTACATACTATAAATACATATTTGCTACATACTACAAAAATTGTGACGGTACTAGATAGAACATACAATACATAATTGAATTTTTGTTTGAAAATTTCATTGTACACATAACTTTGATAAAAAACATTTCAGTTATAGTTTATTCACTATAATTTTAATTGTAAAATTCTGGAGAGTAAAAAATGTAATAATTTTTTTCTTACGTTTATTTTGAATATTTTTTTTGAGGGGAGGGTACCCCCTTAAGGTGCTAGTACCTGGTGACCGAGCTTTGCTCGGATAGAATAAGACATGTATTATCCAATACTATAATATGAGCAAGGTTTGTATATCAAATGGACAATGCCGTTTAACGTCTTTTAGCCAACCTTAATTGTTTTAGCAGATCATTTACTGTTTAATTATCCATACAGTTATTATTAGCCTGTGATCAACTGATTTTGTTAGAAACGGAGGATTGAAAAGCAAAAGATAAATTTAATTTACACCAATTATTTGGTTTGTTACAGTGGCTTCAAGCTATACAACGAATATGTTTTCTATCAAACCACGGAAGATTTTGGAAATACTCTTTCCTGCTTTTATTTCACACAGTTATGTCACCCTTGAGTTTGTACAAATTGTTTGGTAACCTGATAATTTTACATTTATTACATACATAAAATAAATATTTATGAAAACCTCTATTCACATATTGTTCCCCGCCGTCTTCAATCAAGAACTGTCAAACGGTTATAAACAGCTGTTTTGGTTTGTATTGTTTACATTTTATTCTCCATAAGCGTAATGTTAAATTTTTAGATTTTAAACTTAATATTACAAGAAAACACGAATTTTCCTGGACATTAGACCTATCTAGAACTTATTTTCTACTCGGAAATTAGTTATTTCCAAAATTTAAAGAAATTCCTTAGTGCCGTTTTCGAGATCCGTGTGCAAATATATATATATACAAATCTTGCTCGTATTATAGTATTGGCTATTATAAGCTTCCTTATAAATTGTATCGAACAATTTGATAGATTTAATTTTATTTAGAATACTAATGGCTCAAACATGAATGGTTTATGAAATTACAGTACTATAGGAGATAGGGCAATAGCAGTAGTCCTGGATGACGTTTTTCGTTAAGTGAGGTAAGGATTATTTATGTGTTGAGATTGAAGTGAGGTTGACCAAACATAAACATGAAAACAGTCCAACAGATTTTGTTAAGTTTAGCACTAACAGCAAAGTGTATCACTGTTTTGCACCTGCCGCCAACAGGGTTTTTTTGGGACAGTTCAAAATTTTTAAATGTAAGCCCCATCTTTATTTTAAACCCTTGAATAAATAAACACCCCCGTCGCAGCAGACCTGCGTACTCAGTGAATTTCCAGAGCAATAATATAGTAATACTAATAATTTCAAATGACGAGTTTTATCAATATCTGTCGATAAATATGAGAATTATTTGTCTATTCTCCATAAGATTAACGTGGGAAAGAGTATGCAGGTTTGCTGTTGTGAGGAATACTAAAAGTAAGCATTTATACCATTAACAATTTTTATTTTGACTATTTATACCAAGTTTCATCAACATATGTCCATAAATAAAGGAGTTTGCCTATTCTCTACACGATTAACATGGGAAGGAGTATGCAGGTTAGGTATGACCATGATAAACTATGATTTTTAAGCATCTTGTATCTCAATCACATGAAGCTAAATACAGTTAATATAGCTAAATAAGATTCATCCAAAAATATGGATTATTGTAAAGATCTCATGGAATTTTCACACTTTTTTTGTTACATCTTTTTAAAATTAGCCTTGGATGGTTTGGATAGCTTATTATTAAAGATAGGTAAATTCGCTGAGGCTACAGGTTTGCTGCGTCGGGGGTATTGAAATGATATTTCTATTGTTTTACACATTTGTACACTCGATGCATTATTAGAAATCAATACTATAAGGTTAATGTTATGAGAGGTTAGCACAGGTAAAAGGGGGAGGGGTGATCGCCCCAGTTCTCCGCTTCCCCTCCTCTACCTTTGTTGAAAATGTCACCGGGAAAGGTCGGATTTTACACTTTTATAAAATGTCCAGTCGAGTCCCCTACAATGGTCTCGTATCATTGCTGACTTCAGAACATTGACAACACTGTCGTCGATAACGTCGCCAATGGCCAAAAAATTAATTTATATATATATATATATATATATACAGTATATATAATTTTAATGAAATAGAGATTCCCACAAACCAACATAGTTGAATAGGAGGCGATTAGTGTAAGTCTTTTAAGATAGTGGCAGCCTCTTTCACCTTTACTGCCCACGGAAGTATACTTAATATCTGTGCGTGGGACGTAAGGTACAAGGTGAACAGAACTGATAAAAGTCTGATTTGTATATTTATTTAAATTACATTGTTTCCATAATGGCCTCGATAAGTGAAACAAATACTTAACATCGAAAACCATGTTAACTTAAAAACTATCAATAAATTAGAAAAAACAACAATTGTACTATAATAATTACAAAATTGAACTTATCTAAAATATTAATATGTGGCATTAGGTTGGCTTAAAGGCTGTAACTACAGAAAAAAATCGGATCATGTACTAACTCATCTCGCAGTTTCGACTTTTAACATATAGAATTTTAACTCGTCCGTGCGTTACGACGTTGCCGATGTCATTTCGACTAGAAACTCGAACCTGAGAACCCCTAGTGCCAGGTTGCAATCAGAAATCTTCATTAATACGTTGATAAGCTACACACTTGTATTGCTTAAGTTAAGGTTATATAGCTACTCCGGAAACCGAGCCTGAGCTGACGGAGGTACGGAGTCCGTTGCGCTAACAACTGAGCCAAAGGCCCTTAAAACCTCCTTTCATGCATTTTTTAAAATGAAAAATACAAATACAAAGAGATACATAGTATCAAATGGCTTTGTCGTCCGTATTTTGGCACAATTAAATGGTTCAATTTTCTTCTGCAAACCTTTATATACGTGTAGAGTAGAAGTCGCTATGCCTGATTTGTTAGGGAGCCCCCGAACCCTTGATTATCTCACTGCAGTGTTGCCCCACTGATGTGAATACCCGCGCTCTGGATTACGCGCTTCGCTGCTTCTAAATAACCCCCTCCCACTCCCCCTCACCGTCTCTTCGAAATGTTTCAAATCTCTACTTCTTATATTTCAACACGATCCTTCAAAATCGTTGCTCAATCTTGAATAGAGTAATGAAAACTAAGGTTTTCATTACTCTGATTCTGGACTGTTTTCGGACGACAGGAGCGATGAGCGATGAACGACGCAGTCGCCACGCCGTGATGAGCGCTGAACGACGCAGTCGCCACGCCGTGATGAGCGCTGAACGACGCAGGCGCCACGCCGTGATGAGCGATGAACGACGCAGGCGCCACGCCGTGATGAGCGATGAACGACGCAGGCGCCACGCCGTGGTGAGCGCTGAACGACGCAGGCGCCACGCCGTGATGAGCGCTGAACGACGCAGGCGCCACGCCGTGATGAGCGCTGAACGACGCAGGCGCCACGCCGTGATGAGCGCTGACCGACGCAGGTGCCACGCCGTGGTGAGCGCTGATCGACGCAGGCGCCACGCCGTGGTGAGCGCTGAACGACGCAGGCGCCACGCCGTGGTGAGCGCTGAACGACGCAGTCACCACGCCGTGATGAGCGCTGAACGACGCAGTCACCACGCCGTGATGAGCGCTGAACGACGCAGGCGCCACGCCGTGGTGAGCGCTGAACGACGCAGGCGCCACGCCGTGGTGAGCGCTGAACGACGCAGGCGCCACGCCGTGGTGAGCGCTGAACGACGCAGGCGCCACGCCGTGGTGAGCGCTGAACGACGCAGGCGCCACGCCGTGGTGAGCGCTGAACGACGCAGGCGCCACGCCGTGGTGAGCGCTGAACGACGCAGGCGCCACGCCGTGGTGAGCGCTGAACGACGCAGGCGCCACGCCGTGGTGAGCGCTGAACGACGCAGGCGCCACGCCGTGGCGAGCGCTGTACGACGCAGGCGCCACGCCGTGGTGAGCGCTGAACGACGCAGTCGCCACGCCGTGGTGAGCGCTGAACGACGCAGTCGCCACGCCGTGGTGAGCGCTGAACGACGCAGTCGCCACGCCGTGGTGAGCGCTGAACGACGCATTCGCCACGCTGGGATTTTTATTCCATGTTAAAAAATTATATATTCCATACATCAAGGTTTTGTGTTGTCGAAAGTGTTGAGTCAAATGTGCTTCGATAAAAATAAAAGCGACATGACATTGACATTACATGACAATGTTTATTTATAGATAGGAAGGAGAGCAATGTGTATTAGTTTTTTGATATGATGAAAAAAATCATGAAATTACCGATAGAAAGAAGAGCATTCGAGGATTAGTATTATCGATAGGAAGAAAACTAATGAATTAGCGTACTGATGGAAGAGTAACATGGTATAACAAGCAATATAAAGAAACAAAAGCAACGTAGATTAGCGTTTCGAGAAACATAACAACTTCCAGTGTATTCTACATTAGTTAAAGTGACTTTTGAAGAATTTATTATTTTTAACAGAGAGAACATTTTAGGCAGCGAGTGTTGCGTGCAGCAACCAAGTTAGTGGGGACCTAGCGACTAGCAGGGGACGTTTCCCAAACCGTGAGAACCCAGGGAACGCTTCTTTGTTTGCCAACCCCACACCAACTTCACATTTGTATGATAATGGCCACCTCGCGACATCGTGTTACCCGACCGACAAGTTAATCATACATACTTTTACTTCGTAAATCGATCTTGATGTAGAAATACCGTGTCCCAAAAATAATGCCACACTTGTAAATGTTCATCTCAATAACATTCCAACATTTCTCACAACACATAATAACATTTCTAATCTAGTGATGATCGCTGACAAATGAAACGCATAGCAGCTACAACAACTGATGAAGTTTTGTTTCCAGCCCCTTAAAATCCATCATTGTCACTATCCTGTGTCCCAGTATCCTTTTTCATTAAACTATGATGAGAAATTTTCAAGAAAGATCTGGGGTGCTTTGTTATTTAAAGATAACTTTTTAATTTCTCAAAAAGCGACATTTATTTTGGACCTCTGTGACTCATGGTGTTGAACTCGGATAAATCTAAACAAAACGGCTTATGTTCTCTTTTAGCCCATTCAAATCTCGTATACGCCATGTATATAGTTTTGTAACAGCCTCTGTTTTAATGCGTGGTACTATTTTGTGGACATACTGTATATCGGCTAATATAATTGCTCTAAATGGTATTTAACCTGGGCTTTTTAAGTTACTGGTTAAATATGTAAATCGGAACGCAACTTCTCCATTTTGATCAAAGATTTATAGTCCTCAGTTTAGGATTAATTCTATTTGATACTTCTACGGAAAGGTTTTCATTGGTATTCGTGAGGTCAATGGCTTGCAATGGTTTCCGATGCAGACACCAGGATGACAGAAGAAAAATAAAGGACCAAGTTAGATATACATATAAATACATGTATTCGAATAAGTACATAATTCAAGTCATTGACTTTAAAAATTCATATTTTCGATGTTAGATTGACTAACTTTTATACATGATTTTTTACCTCTACTCGGGTGGTGCAGATAAACATTTTACCTCGGACTGTCCAAGTTGCACTGTCGCTACACAGATACATTTATTTTGGTACATATTACCAGAGATGAATTATGATATCCGATAGTTTATGATACGAAGGCCATACCGGCGGATTGGAAGCAAGAAACTTAGTGTACTCACGCTTAAAAGCCTCCTCAAGCCGAGCGTCTTCGGAAGACTAATTTTTAATCGCATAAGTCACTATATTTTCGTAATATTAGTTTATTAACAAACAATTAAATATTTATACTATAAGGTTTTAATTGGTTTGAAGCTTTAATGTTCGTTTTGTTTACAGGTATGACATGGTGTTGTTAATGGGGTTTCGTGTAAGTATTTTTAGATAAGTTTTTTTACTTCTGAAGTGGAGAAAATTTCTAATAGTAGAAGATTGATAATACCTGTAATTTTGGAAGGCCTAGTAATATAATAAATTATCAACACTGCACCGAAAATACTCTCTTACATTAAGAACGAAATGTTTTATGATTACATTGAATCTGGAAAGAAAGAATATTTAAATTTTTTTATTCTAGCCCAGTAGATAAAATATGTTTCACATGGTTTGTTGTACCAGATACGAATTAGCAAGTCTCATTGCTCGTAGGTTCGTAGAATCTCATACGGTAGGAATCATACACATAAATAAATTAATCTAATATAAACAAATTCTTCTTCATTATTTTGATCACTTTTAGCTGTCTAATACCTGTTGATAGTTAAAGTTTTCAATGTTTATTTATAAATAACTTTGGTTTACACACGTTGAGGTTTAGGTGTACTAAGTCCTTTATTTCAAAACAAACTTTTAATTTCACTCTAGTTTTTTTTATTTGTAAAACGTATTGGTACTTTTTACTTGACTAAATCGTGTTTACAATATTTCCTACTACGTTTTTCAAATATATTTATTTTACAAGTTTTTAATAGTTCACAGATTGTGCGCATTTTAACGAAATGAACTATATATGAGTGACTGAATAACTGAACTCTGTTCATGTATTTTTGTGGAAAATCTTCATATTGATACATATGTAATTTTTCAAAGTTTCTTAAACACAGGTAAGCTATTTAAATAAGAATTATAGCCATTAGATAATCAGTGTTTATTTACATAAGCTTTAATATTTGAAAGAGGAAACGTGAAATTAAGAAAATAAGTTAAGAGTATGTGAAAAACATGAATGATGTGGAAATTAGCTGATGATTGTGCCTTATTATGAAGAAACACGTAAGAGTGCAATCGTTTGCTCTAGTATAGTCAACAATTTTCTAGATAGTCATTTTGTAAATAATAATAACTTTCGTTTACATTCGATTCTCTGACGTCAATGGTTTTTCTGTTTGATTCCTGTCGTCTGTGTTTCTAGTAACTGTGTTTGTGCATATTACATGGAATTAGTATGGTTCGTACTTTTGTTCGAGTTTTTTTAGTAAAGTTTTCAAACTGCACTTTGTTAATTAATTCTTGCATTAAAATATGGAACGGCATTAACTTTGGGCATCTGGGCTTATGAATATCCCACAATCGATATTTGGCGCCAGGAAAGGGAAATGACACGTCGAGTCGCCTCCACCTGCCAGAGTCATCCGTTTAATTGGCCGGTTTTGGTCGTATTGATAGAAAAGGCGACAACCTTTTTAACGGTCGGGAGTCACTACTGGTATATTAAGGAATTTTTCTGACCGTCAGGTTACGTTCTTGGTATAGGTGATCAGGAATGATCTGACCGGAAAGTGCACTTGGTGTAGGCGATTATTAATTTTCTAATCGGGAGGTGCACGTAGTGGTCCATATTGAACTCTACGCACATCCATTGTCGAACTGGTAAGGGTCCTTTCTCCAGTCCGATATGTCCCGAGGCAAGGTGACCTAGGATTATTCCCCCTCCTGGAGTGCATAGAAGTCACATTGGGCTCGGTCACGTCTGATGTCACGTCTGATGTCACTACGTGACTCATACTTAGCGATCACGATACTACTTTAGCGATCACGATGCTTGGGGTCAAATATTGCTCGTCACTCTTGATAATTGAACTCGGTCACTTGTGGGTGACGTAACTGGTTCATGGTGGTGTCTCGTTGAACCGGATGAGTGAGGGGGTGTGTTTTTTCTCTAAATGCGTGACAGGCCAGCAACTGAGTTTGCTTACTTGGTTTAAACATATCAAACCCATATAATGATCAAATTGCTGATAATTTACAAGAAACCACTTCTTTTTCTATAGCCAATAACCTACTCAAGTAAAAAATAAAAGATATAGAATGGAATAGTTTATATAGGTCAAATTACGTTGATGATTGATAATTTTCATAAATTACTGTACAACGCTGTTAATAGTTGTAAAAAACCAGTTAGAAATAACACACGTCTCTCTAAAGCTAAAGCTATAAGCCCATGGATCAACTGTAAATTATTAACAAATTTAGATAGAAAAAAGAAGCTGTACAAAATTTATAAGAAACGGCCTTATGACAGAAATTTTCTACATTACTTTAATTCATTCTGTACAAACTTATCCAAAGAAATAAATGAAGCAAAGAATTAATTTTATTCTAAACAAATTATAAATTTTAAGGTAACTCAAGCTCACAATGGAAAATAATAAATCATTTAGCAGGTACAAGTAAAGGCAAAATTATTGATCGGGTCGAACTAGAGAACGGTGAAATCATAACAGAAGCCAGCGTTTGCGCAGAAGAAATCAATAAATATTTTATTTCAGTACAGTCTAGTCAATCAGTAAACGTTGCAGAAAATGTTTCTTTGGACATTCGTAACACAGTACATTCTTTCTTCATTACACCTACTTCAAGTACTGAAGTTTTGAGTGTTACAAAGAGATTAAAGAACAAAATGTCATCAGGCTTTGATAACATGTCAATTTTGACACCGTGGTTGTCAAAATATATATGAATTTAAGTCTCCAATTTTAGCTCACATAGTTAATTTAAGTTTTTTGACAGGGGTTTTTCCAGTAAAGTTAAAATTAAGTGTAGCAGTACCGGTTTTCGTAAAAGGCTGCTCAATAATAGTAGACAATCTAAGGCCTATATAAGTTTGTTGACAGTTTTTTTCTAAGATTTTTGTGAAGATAATGAAAGAAATGCTAGTTCAGTTCCTTAATAATTTAATATTTTTCAATAGCAACCAATATGGATTTAGAAAGGGAATGTTTACCGAAGATGCACTTGTTAACGTAACTGATATGATCTATAGTTTAAATCAAGGGAAAAAATCTACCGGTCTTTTTATTGACTTAAAAAAAATTTTGGGTCAACCACGGTGCACTATAGGCTAAGTTGGAGGCAGCGGGGGTGAGAGGAGTAGCGCTCGAGTGGTTCCGCAGCTTTCTCTCTGGCCGGGAGCAGAGGGTGCGTGTTGGGGAGTGCCTCAGCTCACCTCTTGCTGTCAAGTCAGGCGTGCCTCAAGGCAGTGTCATCTCTGCTACTATGTTTTTAATTTTTATAAATGATTTGCTTGAACTTAAGCTCAACGGGAAGCCAAGTGCATTCGCTGATGGCATTGCTCTTTTTTATTCTAATAACACAATTCAAACCATATGGAAGAATTGTATACCAATCTAAAATCAACCATTAGAATGTTTTATTTAACCTTTTGTGACTCAATTATTCTAAAACCTTTGTACTTTGCTTTGGTTGATTCACGACTACAATATGCATTAGTTTGTGGGGATGGAACTTACTTACTTATTAAAAATTTGAGGGTAGTTGAAAACCATTTTTTAAGACATATTTTGTGCAAAAAGAAGAGATAAACTTCATTTCCATTATAATCACATTTAAAAATTCTGCCCCTGTAACATCTTTTCATTTACAAAGTACTAAGATTATTCTATTGGAGAAGTGGTAACTACGGACCTTTTACATACCACACGAAACATTAATCTTAGAATTTTTAGAACCCCTAAAGTAAAAAAATCTCAGAGAGTCAGAGAAATCAAATGAGAATTTTTACAGCAATCTTGCGTTTATTAATGCGATTTTGACATTTTTATCGTATCGAAACATGTAGTATTAAGGAAAAAGTAAGTAATACAGTCTTGAATTAGGCTTCAATGAATAAATCCACGAATTGCGGCGTTTGGCTTATTCCTGGTGGTCTTGTAAGAATTAATTCGTACAGTTGTAATTAAATTTACTGGACTTCACCAATGTTTTACCTATTTGCTTGCATGTGTTGCCATGAAAGGAACTGAAGCAGCAGAGGTAATGAGTGAGGGGTGGCAGCCTAGTGACTGGAAGGGGCTTTTGTGATTTTGAGATCCCCCTTTCGCGGCCCCGGCTTTTGAATCCTCCCTGCCTTCTGCCTTCTGCCTCTGGGGCTTTCGACGTTCCAGATTTAGACTTGGGCAAGGCAGAACATTTCCACTCAGTCAAGTTTGTCCCGAGTTATCCTACATATCTTTCTCGAATGCAATAAATTAGTTCAGGTATTTAGGTAGTTTTGGCAATGAAGTTCATAAATTTTAATAACTTTTTGATAAATAGATATTTTCTTCCTGGATGATTTAGTTATACGGCAGGGTAGCTCAAGAGTAACACGCTGGCCTAGTACCTAAGTCAAATGTTTCTGGATCGAACCCAGTCCTGTCAGATCATGAGGGGTCGCCTCTGGCTAGCCTATGTCACTCACGCCGCTACGGTGCCTAGCTCGGCTGTCTTTAACTCACCACACAGACCATAGGCCTAAGATGATAGGCAGTTGAGGGGGTTCAAATGGAATGGGGGTTAATTTTGAACGATTTAGTGATAAACGAAAATTTTTACTAAACATATTTCTAGAACAGCAAATAATCTTAATCGAGTTAGATTTTTGTTAAAGTCCTATATCTTAAACACTCGTTGAACGAAAAATAACTTTCTCGTATATATATTATAACGAATTCAATATTAGCAGTACAATTAAAGATTATGTATATTTTATTAGAAGTTAAATTTTTAAGTTATTTTCCCGTTAAACATGCAGGTTTTGTTGTCAGTGTGGTGGTAATATTTGTTTGTTCCCTAACTCAGGAGATGCTTCTACACAATGGTTGGTATGAGGTGCCTGTCCTAAACCAATATAGTTTTTATTGGATGTTGAAAATGTTGAAAAGTTTAAATGATATAATAAAGATTAAATAGAACGATTTTAAATTAAATATGGACCTTGTCGACACGTTTTGCAAACTTGGCGAGGTCATGACTTCGTAATCTATTAAAATGCATTATTATTATTTTTTATTAAAAACGTAATACTGACGTGACTTTTGTGCTGATCGACTCTGTTGATAGTCCTTGCAAACTGATAACGTCGGGTGTCGCTGGGTGGGGGGGAGGGGGAGACTTGTGTTGTGGTAGTGTGCCGTTAGTTGCCGGCCCGACACCACGCGCCGTGCGCCGTGTTCCGTGCTCTGTGCGTTAGTATAGTGCAGTGATGTTGAGAGAGGTTAGAACTTCTAGTTTAGTTTGACTCTACTTTCTGTTTCTAAACAGACACTCGTAATTATGTCGATTTATTTTTTAATATCCGTAATGACAATAATTGTTAGGGGAATAAAAGAATTTTTAAAACGATCAATCCATGTTGATGTATATAATAAAAATATTGTTTTTATAGTGATTCGATAATAAATTATATGAATCAAATTAATGCAGAAAGTTCTGAAAATTGACTGGATTTTAGAAAGATGGACCAAAAAAATATTTTTGTGCCGATAAAAGTTGAATATAATAGGACCTAAAAAATTCAATAATTCTTCAAAAAATAATTACATTTTTGCGTTTACCTATAATGGACTAAATTAAATTTGTAAGAAACTTACTAAAATAATAAACCAATTTTCAATGAATGTAAAAAAATAATATTTATTTGGGTTAGCGTGCTGTATAAAATATATATTTTTAATACAATTACAATATTTAGTAGGTTAAATGCAAGATTATATTGTATCTTAAATCAATCAACTTGCGTAGATTGTACAGTGTTCACGACCTATCAGTGGCAGGACTATTCTGTTGGGGTTTATAGATGTTGTTGAATTAAGGGATAATCAATTTTCTGTTATGCGCAGCAAGTGCATCTAAATACACTTGGTGTGCAGAATAAGGACGATATCACTGCTAGCTCCTTTTGATACGAAGGATAAAGACGTTGTTAATCGTTGTTAGTGTGAAATAAAAGGACTCGGACTTAGTTTCTCTTGGTGTAAACAATAATAACGATATTACTGTTGAATGCACTTGGTATAAAGGATAAGGACGATATCACTAAGGCACAGTGGGTGCCAAGGATTAGTGGGTGTTCTGATAGTGTTTTTGGAGCGAGGGAATAGTGTTATATCAGCTAGGCAAAGTCAGTCTGAAGCAATAGGTTGTTGTTGTCAAGATGCATAATTGTATGACATTATCTGAACGGTTGACTGCCAGGTGAAGGATTCTGACTGGCTACACGAGACACGGTGCGACGCCGCGCCTCTAGCTCTAGCCTGTTCTGGTATTCATCGTTGCTCTCTTCCCCCTACGCATATCCGCGACATTGACTATGACTCACCGCTTGTGAACAACGGTGGCATCCTAGTATTTCCAGGTGTATCAAATTCAAGGTCTTGGAGAGTACACGTAGGGAGTTTTGGTGTGAAAATCTGTCTCATCGGTATTTTTGTAGTAATTGTAGAAAATGAATGAAATTCGAATCAAAAGTGATATATGAAATCTTTAAAATCACTGGGAGTAAAAGTTAGAGTTTGTTGGGTTGTGGACAACCCTAGAGAGTTTAGGTCACATTTTGTATTCTTGATGTCAAATTTTAGGCATATAAAACCATGGCACAAGTTTTCACCAATACATGTCAAGATTGTAAGCGGGGCGGTTACAGGTTTGGTGCATTGGCCCCGGTATTTATTCAAGGATGCGTGCTTTAATATTAAAACAGCCGCAGTCCAACGCCTTCAAACCGATAAAATTCTGTCGAGTTTATGTGATTACGGTTTATATATTGCCAACCGAAAATAGAACGTCAACCTTCTATCTGAGAGATAAGTTATCAAAAAGCTACGGATAGGGAGATAAGAGATCCGCTCTCCGAGGATCAATAAACAGTCCCTTCAAGCACGTCGAAAGGACGTTTGTCTAGTCTGGGGTTATTTTTGTGATGGAAGGCAACGTTAGCAATTATTACTTTAGATTGTAGTACTATAATCCTCAGCTGCATCAAGAGTAACGTTTGTCTAGTCTGGGGTTATTTTTGTGATGGAAGGCAACGTTAGCAATTATTACTTAAGATTGTAGTACTATAATCCTCAGCTGCATCATGAGTAACGTTTGTCTAGTCTGGGGTCATTTTTGTGATGAAAGGCAACGTTAGCAATTATTACTTTAGATTGTAGTACTATAATCCTCAGCTGCATCAAGAGTAACGTTTGTCTAGTCTGGGGTTATTTTTTGTGATGGAAGGCAACGTTAGCAATTATTACTTTAGATTGTAGTACTATAATCCTCAGCTGCATCAAGAGTAACGTTTGTCTAGTCTGGGGTTATTTTTGTGATGGAAGGCAACGTTAGCAATTATTACTTTAGATTGTAGTACTATAATCCTCAGCTGCATCAAGAGTAACGTTTGTCTAGTCTGGGGTTATTTTTGTGATGGAAGGCAACGTTAGCAATTATTACTTTAGATTGTAGTACTATAATCCTCAGCTGCATCAAGAGTAACGTTTGTCTAGTCTGGGGTTATTTTTGTGATGGAAGGCAACGTTAGCAATTATTACTTTAGATTGTAGTACTATAATCCTCAGCTGCATCAAGAGTAACGTTTGTCTAGTCTGGGGTTATTTTTGTGATGGAAGGCAACGTTAGCAATTATTACTTTAGATTGTAGTACTATAATCCTCAGCTGCATCAAGAGTAACGTTTGTTAGTCTGGGGTTATTTTTGTGATGGAAGGCAACGTTAGCAATTATTACTTTAGATTGTAGTACTATAATCCTCAGACTGCAATCAAGAGTAACGTATGACTATTTTTTCCCCCCCCCCCTTGGGGGGGTTTTTTTTTTTCTTTATTTAGTCTGGGGTTATTTTTGTGATGGAAGGCAACGTTAGCAATTATTACTTTAGGTTGTAGTACTATAATCCTCAGCTGCATCAAGAGTAACAACGTTTGTCTAGTCTGGGGTTATTTTTGTGATGGAAGGCAACGTTAGCAATTATTACTTTAGATTGTAGTACTATAATCCTCAGCTGCATCAAGAGTAACGTTTGTCTAGTCTGGGGTTATTTTTGTGATGGAAGGCAACGTTAGCAATTATTACTTTAGATTGTAGTACTATAATCCTCAGCTGCATCAAGAGTAACGTTTGTCTAGTCTGGGGTTATTTTTGTGATGGAAGGCAACGTTAGCAATTATTACTTTAGATTGTAGTACTATAATCCTCAGCTGCATCAAGAGTAACGTTTGTCTAGTCTGGGGTTATTTTTGTGATGGAAGGCAACGTTATCAATTATTACTTTAGATTGTAGTACTATAATCCTCAGCTGCATCAAGAGTAACGTTTGTCTAGTCTGGGGTTATTTTTGTGATGGAAGGCAACGTTAGCAATTATTACTTTAGATTGTAGTACTATAATCCTCAGCTGCATCAAGAGTAACGTTTGTCTAGTCTGGGGTTATTTTTGTGATGGAAGGCAACGTAAGCAATCATTTATTTAGATTGTAGTATTATAATCCTCAGCTGCATCAAGAGTAACGTTTGTCTAGTCTGGGGTAATTTTTGTGATGGAAGGAAACGTTAGCAATCATTAATTTAGATTGTAGTACTATAATCCTCAGCTGCATCATGAGTAACGTTTGTCTAGTCTGGGGTTATTTTTGTGATGGAAGGAAACGTTAGCAATCATTAATTTAGATTGTAGTACTATAATCCTCAGCTGCATCATGAGTAACGTTTGTCTAGTCTGGGGTTATTTTTGTGATGGAAGGAAACGTTAGCAATCATTAATTTAGATTGTAGTTGTAGTACTATAATCCTCAGCTCTACCAAGTGTAACTTTTATCTAGTCTTTGATTACTTCTGTCATAGAAGGCAATGTGAGCGAATTCTGCTGGAATTATTTGGGTTGATTACTTTTCTATAAACAGTCCCTTTTTCACTTTAAAAATTTAATTTACGTTAGCTTATTTTGATTTTAGTTCAAATACTCTTTTACGTTGCCTTTACGTTGCTTTATGAATATTTACCCGACATAAATCACAAATGTTGACAGCGGGTCTTAACTGAGAGTTAAATAAGTTCAACCTCCGTATTGGAAAACTTCGGAGAACTGATAATATCAAACCAGTAATTAGTGTGCAGGCATGTCTATGCAAAGTAAACAACCCTACCGTCAATTCAAAATAAAAGAAACTCAAAACTCGTCTTTCAACTCATAACTGCCCAAAAATACCCTTAATTTCCTCTCCGACGTTACTGCACATGTAACGCAAGTATGCATGTAGTTGTACGGGTGAAGTGATCGATGTTGACGACTAAGTGGACGGTCCCGGCCACCCCGCCGGCGCGGAAACCCTCGGACAAGCCGCAGGAGTCGTTCCTTCGCTCCCTTAAGCGGCGGTCGCTGCGGGTCAAGAGGTCCAAGTCCTTGGTTGTCCAGGAAAAGAGGAAATCCGGTAAGATCAATTTGAAGCTGGGTTTTCACATTCGCTGGTCTATTATTTTACATTTAATTTTTTTTGCTATTGAATAGGTTATCTGCAGATCAAAGTGTATGACCATTTTAGCAGATTTCAGATATTTCACCCTTTTGGACTAAATCCTTTGTTATTGTTTTTGTGCAATGGTGCTATTTAATTTTAAGTGTCATAATATGATTCAGTAGTTTATAAATAAATATCAAACAATTATTTTTAAGTGAAAGTTTTGTTCACTAATTGTACTATTACAGCTAATACTATTTACTCTATAATGCTTTACGGATGTGATTTATGGGCAGATGTACTGAAGAAGAAGCGGTACAAGAGAAAATTGGCAACAGTACAGAGAAGAGCTGCTCTTCGGATCGAACGAGCTGTACTCATTGTTGCGCGGGTCATGCCCATCGACCTCCTAGCTTTTGAAAGAAAGAGAATTTTTGAAGGAAATTTTTCTGAAGCTACTTTGAGTCACGCTAGCACAGGAACTTTGAGCTGTGATCTAATCTTCCTGTGGAGCAGGAGAGAGAGGATCTGATTCTTTTATGTAGGACAGGAAGTTATGGACAAATCACGGGATTTTCAGCCATGAGCCGTCTTATATTAGGGGTGCTGTATGCGCAATGACGATCGACCACACCTTTTGGAATAGAAGATGTACGTTCTGAATCTACTAGGCAAAAAATAAAAAAATAAAAAATACTCAAAAAAATACAAATCAAAAAATACAGACAAAAAGAAAACATATAGAGAGAACAGCTATAGTATGCACCGTTTAGCTGAATTAGGAGGGATTACGAAGACGTAATGCCCTTTGGGGGCACAAAGGCACCCTCTTGAAGTAGTGCAAAAAGCCTTTCCGATAGGGAATACCAATACCTGATAGGGAGTTATGGACCGATAGGGATTTAGTGGGTGAAAGTCCTAGACACAAGGGTTAAACGTAATTCTGACGGTGCATAATGAATTTCCCTTTTGTAAAAATAATAATTGCATGTATTTTACAGTGATGTCTGTATATTGTAAAATTAAGTGATTATTAAAAAATATATATATAGCTAAGCTATCGCTTGGCTCTGAGCTAATCGGTCCTCGTTTCGTGCTCCTGGATAGCTATATTCCTCATTAACATTGAAGTGAACGCCAGCAGAAGCTGCTCTTTCGTAACAGCTCATATCAAAGATTTAAGAAAAGTAATCGCAAACATCCAAACAGATTTAAAGCCACTGGATATTAGAGATAACAGAAGAGGGGCTTGAGGGACAGACCAACCCGAGCGTTCCCTTGGACGAGATCTCACTGATACATCGTATAGGAGACCAGCCAGACTTGTGTATGAGAGCGGTCGGCAACACCTGAAGAGGGGGTTGAGGGACAGACCAATCCGAGCGTTCCCTGAATCTCACTGATCCAACGTATAGGAGACCAGCAGACTTGTGTATGAGAGCGGTCGGCAACACTGAAGAGGGGGTTGAGGGACAGACCAACCCGAGCGTTCCCTTGGACGAGATCTCACTGATCCAACGTATAGGAGACCAGCCAGACTTGTGTATGAGAGCGGTCGGCAACACCTGAAGAGGGGTTGAGGGACAGACCAACCCGAGCGTTTTGGACGAGATCTCACTGATACATCGTATAGGAGACCAGCCAGACTTGTGTATGAGAGCGGTCGGCAACACCTGAAGAGGGGCTTGAGGGACAGACCAACCCGAGCGTTCCCTTGGACGAGATCTCACTGATACATCGTATAGGAGACCAGCCAGACTTGTGTATGAGAGCGGTCGGCAACACCTGAAGAGGGGCTTGAGGGACAGACCAACCCGAGCGTTCCCTTGGACGAGATCTCACTGATCCAACGTATAGGAGACCACCCAGACTTGTGTATGAGAGCGGTCGGCAACACCTGAAGAGGGGGTTGAGGGACAGACCAACCCGAGCGTTCCCTTGGACGAGATCTCACTGATCCAACATATAGGAGACCAGCCAGACTTGTGTATGAGAGCGGTCGGCAACACCTGAAGAGGGGGTTGAGGGACAGACCAACCCGAGCGTTCCCTTGGACGAGATCTCACTGATCCAACGTATAGGAGACCACCCAGACTTGTGTATGAGAGCGGTCGGCAACACCTGAAGAGGGGCTTGAGGGACAGACCAACCCGAGCGTTCCCTTGGACGAGATCTCACTGATCCAACGTATAGGAGACCACCCAGACTTGTGTATGAGAGCGGTCGGCAACACCTGAAGAGGGGGTTGAGGGACAGACCAACCCGAGCGTTCCCTTGGACGAGATCTCACTGATCCAAATAGGAGACCACCAGACTTGTGTATGAGAGCGGTCGGCAACACCTGAAGAGGGGGTTGAGGGACAGACCAAAGCGTTCCTTGGACGAGATCTCACTGATCCAACGTATAGGAGACCACCAGACTTGTGTATGAGAGCGGTCGGCAACACCTGAAGAGGGGTTGGGACAGACCAACCCGAGCGTTCCCTTGGACGAGATCTCACTGATCCAACATATAGGAGACCACCCAGACTTGTGTATGAGAGCGGTCGGCAACACCTGAAGAGGGGGTTGAGGGACAGACCAACCCGAGCGTTCCCTTGGACGAGATCTCACTGATCCAACATATAGGAGACCAGCCAGACTTGTGTATGAGAGCGGTCGGCAACACCTGAAGAGGGGGAGGGACAGACCAACCCGAGCGTTTCCCTTGGACGAGATCTCACTGATCCAACGTATAGGAGACCAGCCAGACTTGTGTATGAGAGCGGTCGGCAACACCTGAAGAGGGGGTTGAGGGACAGACCAACCCGAGCGTTCCCTTGGACGAGATCTCACTGATCCAACGTATAGGAGACCAGCCAGACTTGTGTATGAGAGCGGTCGGCAACACCTGAAGAGGGGGTTGAGGGACAGACCAACCCGAGCGTTCCCTTGGACGAGATCTCACTGATCCAACGTATAGGAGACCACCCAGACTTGTGTATGAGAGCGGTCGGCAACACCTGAAGAGGGGGTTGAGGGACAGACCAACCCGAGCGTTCCCTTGGACGAGATCTCACTGATCCAACGTATAGGAGACCAGCCAGACTTGTGTATGAGAGCGGTCGGCAACACCTGAAGAGGGGGTTGAGGGACAGACCAACCCGAGCGTTCCCTTGGACGAGATCTCACTGATCCAACGTATAGGAGACCAGCCAGACTTGTGTATGAGAGCGGTCGGCAACACCTGAAGAGGGGGTTGAGGGACAGACCAACCCGAGCGTTCCCTTGGACGAGATCTCACTGATCCAACGTATAGGAGACCAGCCAGACTTGTGTATGAGAGCGGTCGGCAACACCTGAAGAGGGGGTTGAGGGACAGACCAACCCGAGCGTGTCCTTGGACGAGATCTCACTGATCCAACGTATAGGAGACCAGCCAGACTTGTGTATGAGAGCGGTCGGCAACACCTGAAGAGGGGGTTGAGGGACAGACCAACCCGAGCGTTTCCTTGGACGAGATCTCACTGATCCAACGTATAGGAGACCAGCCAGACTTGTGTATGAGAGCGGTCGGCAACACCTGAAGAGGGGGTTGAGGGACAGACCAACCCGAGCGTTCCCTTGGACGAGATCTCACTGATCCAACGTATAGGAGACCAGCCAGACTTGTGTATGAGAGCGGTCGGCAACACCTGAAGAGGGGGTTGAGGGACAGACCAACCCGAGCGTTCCCTTGGACGAGATCTCACTGATCCAACGTATAGGAGACCAGCCAGACTTGTGTATGAGAGCGGTCGGCAACACCTGAAGAGGGGGTTGAGGGACAGACCAACCCGAGCGTTCCCTTGGACGAGATCTCACTGATCCAACGTATAGGAGACCAGCCAGACTTGTGTATGAGAGCGGTCGGCAACACCTGAAGAGGGGGTTGAGGGACAGACCAACCCGAGCGTTCCCTTGGACGAGATCTCACTGATCCAACGTATAGGAGACCAGCCAGACTTGTGTATGAGAGCGGTCGGCAACACCTGAAGAGGGGGTTGAGGGACAGACCAACCCGAGCGTTCCCTTGGACGAGATCTCACTGATCCAATATAGGAGACCAGCCAGACTTGTGTATGAGAGCGGTCGGCAACACCTGAAGAGGGGGTTGAGGGACAGACCAACCCGAGCGTTCCCTTGGACGAGATCTCACTGATCCAACGTATAGGAGACCAGCCAGACTTGTGTATGAGAGCGGTCGGCAACACCTGAAGAGGGGGTTGAGGGACAGACCAACCCGAGCGTTCCCTTGGACGAGATCTCACTGATCCAACGTATAGGAGACCAGCCAGACTTGTGTATGAGAGCGGTCGGCAACACCTGAAGAGGGGGTTGAGGGACAGACCAACCCGAGCGTTCCCTTGGACGAGATCTCACTGATCCAACATATAGGAGACCAGCCAGACTTGTGTATGAGAGCGGTCGGCAACACCTGAAGAGGGGGTTGAGGGACAGACCAACCCGAGCGTTCCCTTGGACGAGATCTCACTGATCCAACATATAGGAGACCAGCCAGACTTGTGTATGAGAGCGGTCGGCAACACCTGAAGAGGGGGTTGAGGGACAGACCAACCCGAGCGTTCCCTTGGACGAGATCTCACTGATCCAACGTATAGGAGACCACCCAGACTTGTGTATGAGAGCGGTCGGCAACACCTGAAGAGGGGGTTGAGGGACAGACCAACCCGAGCGTTTCCTTGGACGAGATCTCACTGATCCAACATATAGGAGACCAGCCAGACTTGTGTATGAGAGCGGTCGGCAACACCTGAAGAGGGGGTTGAGGGACACACCAACCCGAGCGTTTCCTTGGACGAGATCTCACTGATCCAACGTATAGGAGACCAGCCAGACTTGTGTATGAGAGCGGTCGGCAACACCTGAAGAGGGGGTTGAGGGACAGACCAACCCGAGCGTTTCCTTGGACGAGATCTCACTGATCCAACGTATAGGAGACCAGCCAGACTTGTGTATGAGAGCGGTCGGCAACACCTGAAGAGGGGGTTGAGGGACAGACCAACCCGAGCGTTCCCTTGGACGAGATCTCACTGATCCAACATATAGGAGACCAGCCAGACTTGTGTATGAGAGCGGTCGGCAACACCTGAAGAGGGGGTTGAGGGACAGACCAACCCGAGCGTTCCCTTGGACGAGATCTCACTGATCCAACGTATAGGAGACCAGCCAGACTTGTGTATGAGAGCGGTCGGCAACACCTGAAGAGGGGCTTGAGGGACAGACCAACCCGAGCGTTCCCTTGGACGAGATCTCACTGATCCAACGTATAGGAGACCAGCCAGACTTGTGTATGAGAGCGGTCGGCAACACCTGAAGAGGGGGTTGAGGGACAGACCAACCCGAGCGTTCCCTTGGACGAGATCTCACTGATCCAACGTATAGGAGACCAGCCAGACTTGTGTATGAGAGGTAAAAGTTCCACACGCTTTACGAATTAATTATTATGAAATCGATCATTTTACTGTCAATTAGCTGATTACAAATCCGTTAACCCTTCAGCCCATGATAACTAGAAATAACAAAGAGGTACAGCGACAAGTACATACACCACTTCCGAACAGTGACATAATTGTTTATTTACAAAAACAATTGAATAATGTTAATTTTATAATTAGTTTAGCTTTTAAGATATGGAAATTCTACTTTTCTGTAATTAACGTGTTTAAAAGTCGTCAAATGCCTATTTGTATGTGCTGGAATGTCAATTAAAATAAATGGGGTTTCTGCCGTATCGTTCAAAAATATAACTACCGGTACTTGTAAAAGTTTTATATCGGCGACTAATACACGTTGCGTTACATCGTAATATACGGTACAATGCCGTCATACAGCGCTCTGCGGAGTTAAGTTAGGTTTTTTTATATTTTATCTCGTTGGTAATATTTTGTACTATCAATAAACAACCTAACTTATCTCCGCAGAGCGCCGTATGTCGGCAACATCCCGTTTATTACGATGCAACGCTACTTGTATTGGTTGCCGCCATACAGCGCTCTGTGCTTTTGAGTTAGGTTCTTTATTGATAGTATAAAATAATATTATTTACGAGATAAAAAAATGACATTCTGAGGCCAGAAAAAGAAGCAGAAATCAATATCAATTCTATATTTTCCCGGGGGTGGAAAATATATATCCCACGTTCGCACAAGAGAAATCCCACTTTATCCCTCCTCTGCTGAATCAATACACTAAGTCTATGGCTTAACTTTGAACATCGTGAATGATTTTATTAAGTTTTCTATTATTTAGTTGTGATTGCTTGTAATTGATCGAATCTTACAACCTACATCAAGAAGATTAAAAAACGAATACATGTTAAGTTAAAAACTGAAAGCCGTGTTTTTAGGTTGCACCGTTATACCCTCTATAATCACTTACGTCTCAGTGAATTCAATAATCTTAATAATCTCCATAATCTTAGTGAATTTGAAATATATATTTCAAATATAGTGAGGATGCACTAAAAGTTTAAATTCAAGCACTGTTCAAATATACTGTTCCTAAATTTAAGATTAAGTTTTATTGAATTATGCCATAAAACTAATCTGGACATTTGTTACAATTACGCTGTTACAATTGTTACAAACGTTGTTTGACAGTTCCATAACAACTTATAGTAGCACAATTTAAAAAGATTAGAAACATAACCATAATTTATTCGAACAAATAAATATCCCACAGTTAATCCCATCAAGGGTTCCCAGTTTGGATGTTCTAACATTCTAGGGAAACGTATCTACTTCATCATTTCTTATACTTTCAGTTCAGTAGTTCCTGTATAATGCTCGTGCAGTTCCGTATTATAAAACTGTACACACTGTAACATTGGAACAGCCTAATAGAAACATGACGGTTTGATAGCCCAATGAGAGGACGTGTGGCTGTGATTGGCCGATGCATTTGTCAAAAATCAATTTTGACATCGCCCAACATTAAATAAACAAAACTATTCGCCCCCAGTCAGCTGTACTCCCAATCCTGTATAATGTTTTCGGTTATTCCATTGCAGACCGCGTTTCAGTGTAAGTGTTCGATGTCTGAATCGGTAAATTTGTTTTCAATTTATACATAAAAAATTGTCTTGGTAGTTATTTTTTAATAAATGTTTACAGTTTGATTCAATACAAATTATGTAAGACAATAATTAATTAATAATTTTTCAATAATCAATTTGATTTCATTGGATTTTCCCATCACTAACCACATCGCCACATAGCGGTAGTTTCACTATCTAATCGGTTCGTTTCCCATCACAGTGAACTAACCGATTTGATTCGGACATGGCGTAAGCAATCTTTTATTTAAATATGTCTAAAGAATAAACAGATTCCAAGAGACTAGAATATACGTTTCACTCATGACACCTAAAATTATAGTTGACAGATTATTTTGAAATCACGTGGGCCAGGTTGTTTCAGAGTATATTCTTAAATAGCTCGTTTCTAGTTAGGACGCTGGATTGGCTTCGTTTAAATAGACGTGGTTTATAGCTATTTTGGATATACCGTGTAAATAACGCGATTAGCACATAGATTTTTCTTCTATTTCTTTCTGCCTATTCTGTGTGCTGACTTTTGAAAACATTATTTGTACCGTAGAATATTTAAGTTTACAGTAATAAAAATAATACCCCCGTCGCAGCAGACCTGCGTACTCAGCGAATTTCCAAATCAATAACATAATAATAATAATATATGACTAGTTTGATCATTATCTGTCAATAAATATGAGTATTATTTGCCTACTCTCCATAGATTAACATGGGAAAGAGTATGCAGGTTTGCTGCTGTGAGGAATGCTGAAAGTAGGTGTTTCTAGCGTAAACAATTAATTTTTTTAGCATTATATCAACTTTCATCAACATCTGTCCATAAATAAAGGAGTTTGCTTATTCACTATATGATTAATATGGGAAAAGAGTATGCAGGTTTTCTGCCATGATAAACACATAAACTATGATTTTTAAGCATAAATGGATAGACCTCAACCTCATGAAGCTAAATATCAAGTTTTATCCAAAAATATTGATTAATATGGGAAATATTAATTTTTCCCTATCCTCCATAAGATTAACATTGGAGCCCCACAATACAACATATTGTGTTGAGATCTTTTAATATCTCGGTAACCGTTGGAGATAGAGAAAAACTTTAAGGAACTTAATTGTGTAGTTTTTTAAGCTGATTCCAATGGTGAAATATAAAATTATAAATGTTTAAAAACTACATGTTAAAAACGCAAAAAACCCCATTTTGGGGTACAAAACCCCCCCAAACCACCCGTTCCCATTGACCGATATGTCTGGTTTACGAACTCGTCCGAGCATTTGTAGGAATACACGTCTCTACCAAATTTGGTCTCGATCGGACCATTTTTACGAGAGTTATCGTGTTCACAGACACACACACACACACACACACACACACACACACACACACACACACACACACACACACATATATATATATATATATATATATATATAAATTTTAACGACTATTGTTTTTGGACTCAGGGCACCTAAAGAAGAAAAAATAACATGGTCCCGGGCTTAAGTCTCGCCATGAGACCTACGGTAATAGCTTCTTCTCTACGGGAAATTCGCTAAAACTTAAAAGAAATAGTGATCCTCAGCTCTTACTTCAGTTTCTGTTTCAAATTGCATTAAAGGTCTGTATGTATGTTCAAGGTAAAACCATATTGTCGATATTCAACCATCCTTTTTCTAAAATAAAACAGGTGTTGTGCGTTCTCACATTCAAGGATTCAACCCGACACACACAACTTCCAGCTGCCCCAAAACTTGCGGGCGCCCCTATGAAACGTTTTATGACTTTTAAATTCAATATTTTAACGGCATAAGGGTATAACTTTTGTTACTATGTTTTGTTGTAGTCCCTCCTTTCCTTATGTCATCTTTTTACGGCGGCACATTCCAAATAAAATTAAATTGAAAACATCTTTCTACCATCAATAATATTTATTTTTATCTTCGAAAATGCCTACTACAGCAAACCTTAGTCGTTTCAGTTGTTCAAAGAAACAATACAGCCAACCAGCGAAATCCTGTTTCATTTATTTTTACCAGAAACGTCAAAATATGCTATCGTCAATCCTAATCCATTCCTTTTCAACAGAAACGTCCAAGTCTATAATCGTCAATCCTAGTAATGTTAGAACCGTCAAAATCAGCCTCAGTCCATCCTTGACCCGTTTGGTCCTTTAAATAGAAAATTTTAAGTAGTCCGCCGTCAGTTATTATGGCCCAGAAACATTTAGACATAATTAGACCAATTCGTAACTCAGAGACCGTGGTTCGGATTCCACGTTAAACTGTAGATCCCTTAGTTGTCATCGGCTGTTGGGCTATTAATTAACAGTCCTGTCTAAGGAACATGTCAGTCTTAGTCAGTAACAAGACTACAAGATCGCGCCACAATCATCCTACATTCATTCCTCATTCATACTTGGCTTAAAATACCTACCTGAGTAGATCGCCATTTCAGTTAAAAGTATAAAGTAAAGTATAAAAGTATAAAGTATTTAAACATATTCCATTAGACAAAATATATTAAATTATCAATTAGTTGGACTTTTCCAACGCGTCTTGTGTTTAAAATGTACACAACGTTTCGAGAGTTGGTTAAACTACTCCCGTTTTCAAGTGCCTAACGATATTTACATTTATACAAACAAAAGGTTTATTTCTATATATAAAAGAAACCGGTTAAAAACACAACAGAAAATATAACTATAGAATTAAATAGTAAACAAAACACTCTACTTAGCCTATTTTGTACATTCGGAAAATTGCAATCCATGGACACTAACACTCCGCCTCCGAGCTAGCAGACGTAAAAACAAGTAGGACCGCACGACACGAAGATCAGACCACTACTACAAAATAGGCTAAGTAGAGTGTTTTGTTTACTATTTAATTCTATTTTATATTTTTTGTTGTGTTTTTTGACCGGTTTCTTTTATATACAGAAATAAACCTTTTGTTTGTATAAATGTAAATATCGTTAGGCACTTGAAAACGGGAGTAGTTTAACCAATTCTCGAAAAATTGTGTAGATTTTAAACACAAAACGCGTTGGAAAAGTCCAACTAATTGTTAATTTAATGATTAATAACCAACTCTATCATGAATTTTCAAAACAAAATATATATCACTGACATTCGAAAATGTTGACTAACACTTGAATAAAAATAACACTTTGTATCATGTCGAAGCAACCCACGTGAAAGTTGAGGTATTGTTGACGTGTTTTACATGCATATGGTGTGACAATAACTATGCCTTGAACCGTGAAGGAGCGACAATGCGCGTTTTATACCGTCACCGACACCAGTGCTACCACTTCCAATACACGAAATTTCAATCTGACGTACTACACCCTAGTACTGTAACCGGCACTTTCTATCCAATGAAATAAAATATCTTGATATTAGTGTAAAGCATTTTATCATCATGATGTTTCGTAACTATTTGTCACTTCCATTGACAGCTAAAGTCTTAACATCGAGCGTCCGAACTGCGAATTTCTCGCATCACATAGCGACGTGCCCTGTGACCGGTCCTTGATATGGATGACAAACAATCTGTTATAGTGTCGTTAAGTCAATTGGCTCTCTTGCGTGTTTGACAGACCTTTCAACTTACTTCCTCTTGGAATCGTTAGAGACGTGAGAAAAGAACTGGTCAATTGCTCAGACCTGTGTTTTGGTAAGGTTTGGGGATGTAAGTTTGGATCTTTACATCCCCACAAGACAAAAAGGGTTAAGGAACTTTAAAAATTTCTTAGCTGGTGAAATGGTTGTATATGTTACCACTTCGCCAGTAGATTCCAGGCCGTAGAAAAGGAATATAATCCTCCTTTTGAGCTTCTACGCAAAGAACGGGATCTAACGCGGAAGACGGGATATGGTTCCGCTACGGTTTCAGATAAACTGAAAATTTTCTACCTCCGTCGGTTCTACAAAGATTTCTGCAGTGTAAGTACAAGCAACTAATGTGAGGTTAAGTTAGTTTCACACCACCGTAGGCCACGTAAAGTAACGTAACTCTACAGACGTCCCATTCAAATTGAAATTTAGGCTGCGAGCTTCGCATAGCCCACTTGACTTGGTTTCTCGTCATTCGTCTAGTGGATGCTAAATATTGAGTTTGAAGAATTGTACATGTATATAGTATATACCTATATATAAGCCTAAAGTATCCATTCCGTCAAGAGTTTTCACTCCACATTAATGCCTCTGACTAGACATAACGGCTACATATAAGAACTCGAGTCTATGGAGCCAGTACTTTACCCATTAAGCTTTGACTGCCACATGGCCTATCAAACAACATAATCGAACTCGAGTCTAGTGAGCCAGTACTTTACCCATTAACCTTTGACTGCCACATGGCCTATCACACAACATAATCGAACTCGAGTCTAGTGAGCCAGTACTTTACCCATTAACCTTTGACTGCCACATGGCCTATCACACAACATAATCGAACTCGAGTCTAGTGAGCCAGTACTTTACCCATTAACCTTTGACTGCCACATGGCCTACCACACAACATAATCGAACTCGAGTCTAGTGAGCCAGTACTTTACCCATTAACCTTTGACTGCCACATGGCCTATCACACAACATAATCGAACTCAGTCTATTGATACCAGTACTTTACCCATTAACCTTTGACTGCCACATGGCCTACCACACAACATAATCGAACTCGAGTCTAGTGAGCCAGTACTTTACCCATTAACCTTTGACTGCCACATGGCCTATCACACAACATAATCGAACTCGAGTCTAGTGAGCCAGTACTTTACCCATTAACCTTTGACTGCCACATGGCCTATCACACAACATAATCGAACTCGAGTCTAGTGAGCCAGTACTTTACCCATTAACCTTTGACTGCCACATGGCCTACCACACAACATAATCGAACTCGAGTCTAGTGAGCCAGTACTTTACCCATTAAGCTTTGACTGCCACATGGCCTACCCCACAACATAATCGAACTCGAGTCTAGTGAGCCAGTACTTTACCCATTAACCTTTGACTGCCACATGGCCTATCACACAACATAATCGAACTCGAGTCTAGTGAGCCAGTACTTTACCCAT
Organism: Nephotettix cincticeps; assembly: GCA_023375725.1. Classification (NCBI taxonomy): domain Eukaryota; kingdom Metazoa; phylum Arthropoda; class Insecta; order Hemiptera; family Cicadellidae; genus Nephotettix; species Nephotettix cincticeps. The sequence continues at coordinate 2,208,001 of CM041784.1, read as the reverse complement.
TAACCTTTGACTGCCACATGGCCTATCACACAACAGAATCGAACTGCATAAGTGGTTGGTGGGCGGAGGAACTAGTTCGACCTGAAAACTCTGTCCCTATGTTGAGCTAGATCATGGCCAGAAGGTTACACCGATCTTTACTAAACACAGTCTAATGATCTCTAAGACAACTGACAGCTGATTACGAGGTGGAGGAGGATCCAGTTGTGAACGCGAGGATAAAAGCGTAACGTTACATGTTTCACTCTAGGCTGGTGGTAACTCTTGAGCAATGAGCGTACCGCTCCTGATGGGATTATGTGGGACCCCACCGTCAAGCATATACCACCGTTCCACTATTCCCCATCCTCCCTCTCATACGTGCGTGAGCGTCCTTATATACTGGTTTATGAGCTTCATCGGGCTATCACAGCATTAGTGTTTAGCGGCATTTTAGCGTTAGCATTAGCTGTAACTGCTGGAAATCTTCTGCTGTACATCTCGATCACATGTCTGCACATGCCGATTGCTCGGCGTACGATCAACGTGGAGCTTGCGTTACTATTCTTTAACAGTTTGATTCGTCCATTTGAAACATTGCTAGCGGCTCAAAAATTATAAATCACAGTATAACGTATTCCTAGTCGTCTCTCTTATTGGGTTTAACCACTTCAGAGTTCGAAGTTGGGTACATAAAAATGAAGCTGAAAAAGAAGCTTTTTGGTAAGTCATTTGGTGTCTAGCGTGCGGGCTTGATTGATCACTTGATTCCTTCTTGTCTCTCCTGAGAGCTTGATTGACTTCCGGTTAAGCCTGAACACCTAGTGTGACCAGAGATCTCGGGGGTGGTGTGTCTCCTTACTCACCTTGGGAGGGGTACCCTGGAGGACATATGCTTGCTTGGAATGTACTCGTCGTTTACAGAGTGATGTTCTGTCCTAGGGCGTGTACACCCTCGTAGACTTGTGCCTTGTCTGAGGGACTTATAAGTTGTTGAGTTGGAGTATGAATCTGAATTGGGTAGACTGATCATGTCCTTTCCCATAGCTATAAATAATTCCTTCTTACCAGCGTTTATACAATATTTCGCAGTAAGATGTGCCTAACCGGCTTTTCTATGGCCTCCTAATTCTCCAGAATATATCATATAAAATCTAACGTTACAGTATCGCCGTCGGTCTGAAACAGCCTGTAGGCCTCGAGCGAATATATCGTGATATCACCAGGAGGGCGTGCGGTTTGCGGTTCCAATTGTCGCCAATTGCAGTTCGTTAGCTGCTATCGACTCTGAGCTATCACTTCCTCGCCAGATTAACCTGCGATGTGGCGCACCAGTCGCGTGACAACTGATTACTTTACATTATTCTGACGTTGGATTCAAGCATAGGAAGGCTCAACCAATTGGGATAGATACGTCTCATCGGGTTCAGGGTTCGTTCTTCATGGGCAGTCCATGTCCATCCCGAAGAAGTGTATATCATTCTTTTAAGAGGGTGTCACCCCCCTTTTACCTATTCCCACCCTCATATTGTCGGACATTGACTTCAGATGTTTGCGTTGGACGTAACAACAACGATAGGGGTGGGCCGATACAGTAATAGGTGATTAAATATGATTAGTAACACTTGGGATCAATACCAGGGTAATTTCATATTTGGAATCCGTCACACTTCTAAATACGTGACCGACTCCTCAACAACACTCAAAATTTCGTGATACCATGAACGGTTCATCCTATATGGAAATGAAGAATCTTCGGTAGAGGGTACTCTTCCCGAACAATTCTCCACTAGATCGCGGTTTCAGTGGTTAAAAATCCTGAACTATCGCAATAATGTTAGCAATGTGCAGTAAGAAATTATATGGTATAAAATAGAAAATTGAACTCTATGTTTGTTCATTTTCATTACAGTAAAGATTTTAAACTAGGCCTACGAGTTAACATAAATAATCAATCTTTCGTCAGTTCCAGCCGATTATTTAAATACCCCCGTCGCAGCAGACCTGCGTAATCAGCGAATTTCCAAATCAACAATATAATAATAAAAATATTTGACAAGTTTTATAAAAATCTGTCCATAAACATGAGAATTATTTGCCTATTCTCCATAAGATTAACATGGGAAAGCGTGTGCAGGTTTGCTGCCATGATAAACACATAAACTATGATTTTTAAGCATAAATGGATGAACCTCAACCACATGAAGCTAAATATAAAGTTTTATCCAAAAGTATTGCTTAATAAGTGAAATATTAATTTTTCCTTATCCTCCATAAGATTAACATTGGAGCCCCAAAATACAACGTACTGTGTTTAGATTTTTTAATATCTCGGTAACCGTTGGAGATAGAGAAAAACTTTAAGGAACTTAATTGTGCAGTTTTTTAAGCTGATTCTAATGGTGAAAGATAAAAATTGAAATTTAAAAAAATTACATGTGAAAAACGCAAAAAACCCCATTTTGGGGTACAAAACCCCCCCAAACTACCCGTTCCCATTGACCGATATGTCTGGTTTACGAACTCGTCCGAGCATTTGTAGGAATACACGTCTCTACCAAATTTGGTCTTGATCGGACCATTTTTACGAGAGTTATCGTGTTCACAGACACGTATATACATATATATGTATGGATCGACTTTTTTCTTAGGTACTGGAATATAAAAATTTTAACGACTATTGTTTTTGGTCTCTAGGCACCTAAAGAAGAAAAAATAACATGGACCCGGGCTTAAGTCTCGCCATGAGACCTACGGTAATAGCTTCTTCCCTATGGGAAATTCGCTAAAAACTATAATACTAGCACGGTACATTCTCGCGTGTGTATAATTTTCCACCCTATATTAAATGTAGTTTACAGCACAATTCCTGAAACAATGGCCCTTTGTCAGTGTGAAACTTAGTTTCAAACTAGCGCGCCTCAGGTAGGAAGGATGGATGTGTCAGTTCCCTGCAAATACAATCGGAACAAGTCCGATTGTATTTTATCCACTGCTAGTGTTTTTTTTATTAGAACCCAATCTTCGTCGTAAACATAGTAAAACTTGTAAGAGTGAATATTTTTCAAAAACACAATTTAATCGAATTTTCTATTAGAAAATGAAGCGATTACTGTGAAATGTTGTGATTAAATTTGATATTAAGCTTCACATTGTCATATTATTAGTTATTCTCCATGTTATTCTTATGGAGGATAAGAAAATTGGTTTAACTATATAATTCTTAAAAATATTGTTATAAAACTTGGACATTACTATATTTATGTTAATAAGCCAGGTATTAATATTTCTGATGACAGCAAACTTACTAACTCATTAACTATGTTATTAATATGGTGTTTATGTAAATTGATGACTTCTCTATTTAAGAACATACTTTGTTAACATTTTGCACGTATCTTAAATTATGATGAAACTTTTTGTTACATATCGTATTTTGTTTCACCTGAAGTAATTCATCAATGATTGCAAATTTTCGTCTGTAGGTCTGCTGCCACGGGGTTTCTATTGAATATTTTTCCTAGTAGAAGTTTTTTTAACCGTAACGGCTGGACGGGTTGTTAAATGTTAACTGTCGCATATTGACGGATAAAACTCGTTATTGCTGAATGGGACACGTCTTCATGTGCGGTCAAGGACTCCTCTGTGATTTAATATCAATTTGAGTTCTCTATTTCGTTTACTCGATTATTATATGGTTGGGCTCAACCATCGTGTTGTGATTTAACTACTCAACGTTTTCGTTAGTGATAAGAATTCTCCCGTTTAAAGTGATTACTTTAAAAATTAACATTTCATGAGTAAATAAAACCAAATAATAGTAAAGTACGTTTTTACCGCGTTATGAATTGCTTGTGCAGTTATTTGAATTCGTTCTGATATTAAATGTAAATTCTTAAATGATCGCTTGAAAACGGAGTTTCACCACCTTTGGAAACGATGTATAGTAAAAAACACAGAAGCTTTGGAAAAGTCCAACAAAATAATAGTATAATAGAAAATAACCAGCGCCATTATTGATTTAAAAGATACTGTAATTTAAAAGTATTACAGTAAGTAGTATTAAATAAAAAGGTAGAGCAATTCTTAGAATAGTATTCATAGTTTATGAAGAAAGGAATATGTGACATTGAAAATAGAAGATACAAGAGTTTGATTTTATAGAAGGAAGAAAAAGTTTAATACACTTTCAAATAGTTTGAAGGACATGGACACAAGTTTTACAAAAAGTATACTGTAAACTGTATCAGTGTACTAACACGTTATCCCACCATATAGAAATACACTAAATACTATATTAAATTGAATACATTTAGTGATTTTTCGATCAATTTAAATTTAGTAAATTCAATACAACTATAACAATACCGTATTCAAATATTTAGTAAAATAACAAAGCACGTTAGCGCAGTTTCATGATAATTGGACGATCCGTGCAGCCTCGGGGTTGTTACAAATATTGACATATGTTTGTAAATCAGCCTGAAACCCAATTATTGGATTTAGCGAGCCACGAAATAAAAATGTCTACTCTTAAGAGTCTGCATCAGTGGTAGCCATCTTTGATTTTAGTCCCGTAAGAGCAATGTTAAATTCTGGCGGAACATACCTTCACTTTGGCGTCTGAAGTGGCGTTAATTATCAAAGTATCAATGTAAAACTTTGGAAGTACATTGATGAGATGTGGCTCAAGGGCATGACCTTTTAATATGTTCAAGAATTTAACTTGATATAAAAAAAAACAAAAATCCATGAATATTTTACAAAATAAATAATGATTTTTTTTTATTGAGAGCGAAAATAAGAAGTTCTGTAATGTGGTGCCCTGGAGGACTGTAATACCTTTAATTTGACACCTCTTCCGTTAATTTATGACAATAGGTCAAGGAGATATAGGCGCCAGAATTTAACATTGCTCTTACGGGACTAAAATCCAAGATGGCTACCACTGATGCAGACTCTTAACCTCAAATTTGGAGATGTTGACGCATGTAATACTTTCTCCATGGAGAGAAAGTAAAAAATATTATTAATGGACATAGAATAAAGAAAAAATCACTCTACTAAATTAAATAAACATACATGCATACATACATACATATATATATTTGATCTATATAGTCAAATAATGTTTGTCTAGGATACTCAGTTAATTATTTTAACTTTACTTTATATATATATATGAAACAATATATAAAAAAACCTTATAGTACCTTTTATCAATAATAGATACTGTGAAAATTAAATTTTTGCAGTAATTTATGGTATATCTGGTAATACTTTAACACAGTTGTTTAAAAATATATAACTGTGTTTCAGACTCATTCGTCAACTCGCAGGAGTGGACGGTGTCTCGTGCCGTGCCGGACCTGCGGCTGGGCATCGTCGGCTCTCTCTGCTCCGGCAAGTCGGCCCTGGTTCACCGCTACCTCACCGGCTCCTACATGCAGGAGGAGTCCCCGGAGGGTGGCCGGTTCAAGAAAGAGATCCTCCTAGACGGCCAGAGCCACTTGCTGCTTATCCGTGACGAAGGTGGCCCGCCCGAACTCCAGGTCGGTTTTGTTGCTATCCTCACAAATCCACCTTCACCCCTTTCTCTCTATCATTGTTCACATCTCTCCAGACTCAAAAATGTGTGTCTAACCTAACCTTACTTGATCTGACCTTGCGAGAGGTCCCAGTCATCAAGGCATAGAAGGGAATGAAAAGCTGACCAAGTGGTCAATGAACCTTCTTAAAATTTAATGTGATTTGTACTTTCTGCCCACTATGCGGGCACTTTGGAGCCAGAAAAAGGGGGTTTGGAACCTCTGAAACGGATTCATCTAAATTCTCTAGCCCAGTATTATCAACCTACTACTAGAGATCGACCGTGGCTCCGGTTTCTGAGGCAATCAATGTCAGAGCCCTGGAGCAGTATAAACATCCAGTAGGCTATGCATAGGCCCTTACTATTTTTTTCCGGGCTATAGCTCTTCATAAAGTCTATAATCTTCAATTTTCAATCGTTGAGCGTCTTCAGTAGCCTAGCTTCTTAATCATGGATTTTTAGTTCCGTAAAATCAAAGCTAAAACATCCCTCTCTTCCTTGACTTTTCAAAAGACGACAATTGCAGTTTGAAATGTGAATGTGTTTGCCATAAACATTTTTAACTGCAATATTTGTGCTAAAATGTCGATAAACTATTTTTAAATTCGTCCATTCTAGTTCTTATAATTCAGATTTTTATTAGTATTATTTTAGCTATCTGATAAGTTAATGCAAAAATAAAATTATAATTAATAGAATATATATTATAATCCCCCTTCAAATGCACAATGTACAAGCATTTATTATAGAAATTGACGTTGAACTTAATGTTGTTTTAAAGGGCGTGTGTTAAAGAAGGCGCAAGTACTGTGGACACTTAACGCCCTGTTTCCCTATTAATACATTTATACTAATTTTATGTTGAAAACCCTTTGTTAAATAATAATAGCCTAGAAATAAAAAAATCTTCAACAGTTATGTGACTAAGTTGGTTTGAAAGACACCTTATCGATTGCCCCATTAATATTGCATTCTTATAAATAATTCAGTTTTCTGCTTCTCCGACTGACGATCAAGGTGATACAAACCTCCACCTATTGATTCCTTTTAGAAAAAATATCAATGATTGATACATGTTAGAGATTACATATACACCTTTATAATGTGACACTATTCATCGATTTTAATGTACATAAATAATTAAACGTAGTGACACTAGCCTTCATCGATTGATACTTGTTGGACATTAAAACATTAACGTAGTGACACTAGCCTTCATCGATTGATATTACATTAAATATACATATAACATAGCCTTCATTAATGTTGGACATTACAATAATCCCTCCAACGTAGTGACACTAGCCTTCATCGATTGATACATGTTGGACATTAAATAACCCTCCCTCCCAACGTACACTAGCCTTCATCGATTGATGTGTTAGAGATTACATATACACCTTTCCTCCCAACGTAGTGACACTAGCCTTCATCGATTGATACGTGTTGGACATTACATATACACCCTCCCTCCCAACGTAGTGACACTAGCCTTCATCGATTGATACTTGTTGGACATTACATATACACCCTCCCTCCCAACGTAGTGACACTAGCCTTCATCGATTGATACGTGTTGGACATTACATATACACCCTCCCTCCCAACGTAGTGACACTAGCCTTCATCGATTGATACATGTTGGACATTAAAATATACACCCTCCCTCCCAACGTAGTGACACTAGCCTTCATCGATTGATACGTGTTGGACATTAAATATACACCCTCCCTCCCAACGTAGTGACACTAGCCTTCATCGATTGATACATGTTGGACATTAAATATACACCCTCCCTCCCAACGTAGGGACACTAGCCTTCATCGATTGATACGTGTTGGACATTACATATACACCCTCCCTCCCAACGTAGTGACACTAGCCTTCATCGATTGATACGTGTTGGACATTACATATACACCCTCCCTCCCAACGTAGTGACACTAGCCTTCATCGATTGATACGTGTTGGACATTACATATACACCCTCCCTCCCAACGTAGTGACACTAGCCTTCATCGATTGATACATGTTGGACATTAAAATATACACCCTCCCTCCCAACGTAGTGACACTAGCCTTCATCGATTGATACATGTTGGACATTAAATATACACCCTCCCTCCCAACGTAGTGACACTAGCCTTCATCGATTGATACGTGTTGGACATTACATATACACCCTCCCTCCCAACGTAGTGACACTAGCCTTCATCGATTGATACGTGTTGGACATTAAATATACACCCTCCCTCCCAACGTAGTGACACTAGCCTTCATCGATTGATACATGTTGGACATTAAAATATACACCCTCCCTCCCAACGTAGTGACACTAGCCTTCATCGATTGATACATGTTGGACATTAAATATACACCCTCCCTCCCAACGTAGGGACACTAGCCTTCATCAATTGATACGTGTTGGACATTACATATACACCTTCCCTCCCAACATAGTAGCACTAGCTTTCATTGATTGATACGTGTTGGACATTACATATACACCTACCCTCCCAACATGTGACACTACCATTCATTGATTGATACGTGTTGGACATTACATATACACCTACCCTCCCAACATGTGACACTACCATTCATTGATTGATACGTGTTGGACATTACATATACACCTACCCTCCTAACATATCAAATTTTACACTCATCCTCAAATAATACTTTTTATACTGTATACTTTTAGTTGAAATGGCAACCTACCTAGGTAGGTTGGTATGAATGAGAAATGAGTGTAGGATGATTGTGGCGGGATCTTGTAGTCTAGTTACTGACTCCCCAATCCCCATACCCCAATCTAATACGGTCTGTTGACATCATTAATCAATACAATAGGTACACCTCTAGGTCGGTAACTAGGCACATATGTAGGTCGGTAACTAGGACGGATTACCGGTAGTTAACTAGGCACGGATCTGATAGGTCGGGTAACTAGGCACATATGAGCGCTAGGTCTACTAGGCACGGATCTGAGCATAGGTCGGGTACTAGGCACGTTACTAGTCGGGTAACTACACGGAGCTCTGAGCGCGGGTAGGTCGGGTAACTAGGCACGGAGGTCTGAGCGCGGGTAGTTCCGGTAACTAGGCACGGAGGTATGAGCGCGGGTAGGTCGGGTAACTACACTCTTGAGCGCGGGTAGGTCGGGTAACCAGGCACGGAGCTCTGAGCGCGGGTAGTTCGGGTAACTAGGCACGGAGGTATGAGCGCGGGTAGGTCGGATAACTAGGCACGGAGCTCTGAGCGCGGGTAGGTCGGGTAACTAGGCACGGAGGTCTGAGCGCGGGTAGGTCGGGTAACTAGGCACGGATCTGAGCGCGGGTAGGTCGGGTAACTAGGCACGGAGTCTGAGCGCGGTAGGTCGGGTAACTAGGCACGGAGGTGAGCGCGGGTAGGTCGGGTAACTAGGCACGGATATGAGCGCGGGTAGGTCGGGTAACTAGGCACTGTATGAGCGCGGGTAGGTCGGGTAACTAGGCACGGAGGTTATGAGCGCGGGTAGGTCGGGTAACTAGGCACGGAGGTATGAGCGCGGGTAGGTCGGGTAACTAGGCACGGAGGTATGAGCGCGGGTAGGTCGGGTAACTAGGCACGGAGCTCTGAGCGCGGGTAGGTCGGGTAACTAGGCACGGAGGTATGAGCGCGGGTAGGTCGGGTAACTAGGCACGGAGCTCTGAGCGCGGGTAGGTCGGGTAATTAGGCACGGAGGTCTGAGCGCGGGTAGGTCGGGTAACTAGGCACGGAGGTCTGAGCGCGGGTAGGTCGGGTAACTAGGCACGGAGGTCTGAGCGCGGGTAGGTCGGGTAACTAGGCACGGAGCTCTGAGCGCGGGTAGGTCGGGTAACTAGGCACGGAGGTATGAGCGCGGGTAGGTCGGGTAACTAGGCACGGAGGTCTGAGCGCGGGTAGGTCGGGTAACTAGGCACGGAGGTATGAGCGCGGGTAGGTCGGGTAACTAGGCACGGAGGTATGAGCGCGGGTAGGTCGGGTAACTAGGCACGGAGGTATGAGCGCGGGTAGGTCGGGTAACTAGGCACGGAGGTATGAGCGCGGGTAGGTCGGGTAACTAGGCACGGAGGTATGAGCGCGGGTAGGTCGGGTAACTAGGCACGGAGGTCTGAGCGCGGGTAGGTCGGGTAACTAGGCACGGAGGTCTGAGCGCGGGTAGGTCGGGTAACTAGGCACGGAGGTCTGAGCGCGGGTAGGTCGGGTAACTAGGCACGGAGCTATGAGCGCGGGTAGGTCGGGTAACTAGGCACGGAGGTATGAGCGCGGGTAGGTCGGGTAACTAGGCACGGAGGTATGAGCGCGGGTAGGTCGGGTAACTAGGCACGGAGCTATGAGCGCGGGTAGGTCGGGTAACTAGGCACGGAGGTATGAGCGCGGGTAGGTCGGGTAACTAGGCACGGAGGTATGAGCGCGGGTAAGTCGGGTAACTAGGCATGGAGGTATGAGCGCGGGTAGGTCGGGTAACTAGGCACGGAGGTATGAGCGCGGGTAGGTCGGGTAACTAGGCACGGAGGTATGAGCGCGGGTAGGTCGGGTAACTAGGCACGGAGGTATGAGCGCGGGTAGGTCGGGTAACTAGGCACGGAGCTATGAGCGCGGGTAGGTCGGGAGTCGTGTGCAATCGATACCACCTTAACCTCAATCGTATATCCTCACCTGTCCACCTTTCTTAGTAGCGAATTTCCAATGGAACTGTTTTGGTGGTTATTAAAAATGATATTTATACATAAGCATTTTATTTAGTGTTTACATTTTAGAGCTACTATCATAATTATGAAATAAATAATGCCAGAGTAGCCTTATTTTTTATTTTTTTCTGTGTCAGAAAAATAAAAAGAAAAAACAATGCTACTCTGGCATTATTTATTTCGTAATATATAAGCATAATATGTGTATTGACATGATAACGGCAATTTACCTATGTTAATCATAGAATAGGCAAACTACTTTATTTATAGACGGATGTTGATAAAACTGGGTTTACGGTCAAAATAAAAATGTTTATGCTATAAATGCCAACTTTCAGTGTTCCTCACAGCAGCAAATACTCTTGCATACTCTTTCCCATGTTAATCTTACTCAGACTCCTTTATTTTGTGTGGAGTTTTGTGGGGATTGTGAGGCATGGTGGCGTAGTGGCGTGGAGGGCTATGAGGGGGTTGTGTGGGGGGTTATGTTGGGGTGGGTGGGGGTGGTGGTCCGCTCAGTACACCAGCGCTTGTCCTCGCGACACTACCCCGTGAGTGCTTAGAGTGATAGAATAAATAGGTTAACCTGTGTAGAACACCTGAACACCGCTCAGTACTGAACCGATTTACAATATGGTTGCACTTATTGTATTATTTTGTCAAACGACATGTCTACTATTTTTTCAGACTTGTTTTGTGTCAAAAACTATTGATTCATTTTCTTTACCATTTAGTATCAGCTCTCGGTATGAGCTGTGTATACTGTGCGTGTCAATAATATTTATTGTTAATCGTGTAACAATTTGTACCTGTGTGACAAATAGACCCTGTTCATACGTACTGCATTGAAATTAGTACTTTTACTGTAAATGATTATATTTTTAACTGATAAATTTATAAATTATTAGTTCAGAATTCATATTTTCATAAATTTAAATTGAGTTCATACATTTAAAATTTGTATCGGAAATTACGGGTTTTATTAATTGCAATAATTTTCAATTCGTTTTATTTTCATTAGATACAATTATAATTTACACAGTAGTGCCGTTTTTTACCTCTCTAGCTAAAAGCTATTTGAGAGGATAGCTCTAAACTATTACACTATTTTTACTGTGGATGATAACAGAAACTAATAATAATAACAATGATCCTACGAGAGAACACAATTTCCAGTAAATTATATAGTAAATTAATTTAAATAGAGCATAATATAAATATTTATAAATTAATAAAAAAAATCTCAACAATATCGCATTTAAAAAATTAACGATGTAACAATTAAAACAATTAACTAACCATAAATAATGTAAACCATGCATGTAAACATACAAACACACATATGAAAAACCAATTTATCGCATTCTTCTATGCCTTGCCCCTTACTAAATAAATATGTTTAATATTCAAGTCAGTTGAATGTCAATAAACTACACATTCGTAATTAAATCAAATAAAACTTTTAACAACAAACCCCCGGTTTTGTTACTACTGTACCTAGCAACAACCTGCGGATCGATAGGTATTCAATGATTGGCCCAATTACAAATGGTGAACGAGTCCGAAAAGAAACCGGAGGCCCTCGGGTTACAAATGGGCTCAACACCTCAAGCTGCTGAACTGGCATTTTAACGGTTAACGTTCCATGTCTCTCCAATGATTGTGAATATCCCGGGAATCGAACCGTGATCTCTTGAACCAGAGTTCAAGACGATAACCTTTAGGCCAGACAGTGATGGCACTGAACAATACCTTACACTGTATGTAAAATCAGCGCTTCGTCAATTCGCTCAATGACATTTCGTAGTTCCGTACGCGTACATCGTTCGGCCATTGATGCTAGTGCTTGAGCGCACTTAAGAATTATTGCCGAAAACTTTCTCTTGTTTAATACTGAACAAACATATACAGTTTTTGTCCGGATTTATAGACCGAGTAGTAAAGTAGTGGTGGGTCTGGCACAGGGAATTCTGAGAATCAAGTGAAATTAGAGAGTCGAGGGCGTATCGGGGGTGTGTTTGGTGACGTGACAGTGACGTCATGTGTGTGTGATGTCACAAGTTTTGTGTGATTAAGTCAAGGTCGAAGGATTTCAAAATTTCGAAGGGTTAATTATTATAGTGAGCTTGTTGCCACTATAATAATAATAATCTAAAAATATTTTTAATACAATTATAATTAAAATACTATGTAGTCTGTCAGTGTGATTTTGACTAAAATAAAAAGATACAAGATACATACGTGATAAGATACATACCTGTTGGCATTCAATCCTTGAATAGTTTTATGGATGACTATAGTTTCGGGGCTATGGCCCCATTTTCAAATCATTTTTGTCAAACCTACTTGTTTATTCAGCACTGCCTTCGTCATTCTTCATAAAAAACCACATTCACACACACACATACACTGAGACACCCGTTATTCTATCAGTGTTTGTCCCTAGGCCAGACCCACCACCACTTACTACTAACCTGTTATCATTGAATTTTCTGTTTGTTCAACTTATTACCTGATTTTACTCAGGAAATTTAAATTCCCTCACTTGCCTGAGTGATCTAAAACCTTATTGTGGTGTTGCCTTGTTTTACGTACAACACTGTCAATTTGTTCATATATTTTAATTTCTTTTACTTATAAATAATTAAAAGTTAAATATTTATTTGAGCTATCGGAGTCGAATAAAAAACAATTTAGTATTTTCATCTTCGCTCCTTGCCATTTGGTTACTGAGATATAGAAATTGGTAAACAATATACGTTGTCGCGTTGTCGTTGAGTCCCGATGTCAATCTTATGAGGGGAAGTAAAAATTTATATTTTTCATGTCATTGTCAAAGCCCAAAACTAGCTACCCGAAGCATATTTTTCTTTAACTGTGACGTAGGAGGCCGCAAGTTTGAATGGAGTTAAATAACAAAAAAATCATAACATAATTATATTGTATCAATAAAATTAGATGTTCGATGTCTTTTACTGGTTTGTTAGATTCTAATATTAGAGACGGAACATTTTCACTGGTCAGTAGTAGTTAGCGAAAAGTGTTTATTAATTTTTACTCTTAGGCATAACTATTCTCGCTTTTCATCTCAAAATGTAAAACTTTCCATCTGTTCGGTTTTGAGTTGACATATTTTTGGTAAGGTTTTGATTGACTAGGCAAGAAAAGTGTTATTTACACAAGGTCATTGACACGCCTTAGCAGTACAAACCACCACATCAGCTGTTTCTCTAAATATGACTCTGTAATGGTTTAAAGCATTAAAGTTTGTATTAAAAAGTATTGAGTACTGTCCGCGAGTCACGAGATAACCCCTGTGAACCAGAAAATTTAAGAATTGTAGGCGCTTCAGCTTGATGTCTGTCTAATCTAATCTTTTGATGCCTGTAATGGTTATATGATAGGTTTTTTATTAATTCAGTTAATAATTAATTGTTATTGATTCCATATGATGTAAACTTTGCTCATGACGATGGTAAATGATAACAAATTACACATACAAAGTTAACAACTTGGATAATTGATTTTTCTCTTTTTTTGATTGCCTTTTTCACCAGACTCTGGAATTGATATTGCCGATTCCATTATCTAACAATTTTCATTGGTGCGATACACAGTTGTCATGAAGTGGTTCAAATTAAAAACTATACCGCCTTCAAAATGAATGATACTGATAGTACACATGAATGTATTGTTATTTGACCAAAGCGTCTTCTAGTGACATCCGGGGAGCATGGTAATCGATTCAAGCGAGTTTTATCGTGGAGCGATGATAAGCTTTTGAATTGATGTCTAAACTGAAAACTGCAACAATGAGGGTGGTGATGTGGGAGGGTCCGTATCACCTTACGTCTGCATCGCCCCCCCCCCACTAGCCCTCCTCACCACTATCATACCTAGGCTTGTTCAGATATTGGGAATCTTCTGATATTGGATATCTACAATGATATCAATCAGGAATATCGGTTCATTAATACTATCGGAAATCAAATGTCGATAACTCCGATATTAAATTAACAATATTGAACTGGCAAAAACTGATTGAACCGCCAAAAAACAATAATTTTACAATTTATCGATATATTTATCGATTTATACGACATGTCTTACAGGTTTCAGACAGTGTCAGTACGTTTTGGGATTGAGAAATAAATAAATTAATAATGACCAACGTAAACTAATTACGTAACGTGTTAACGTAATTAATTAATTTAAACGTGTGAAATTTATTGATGCAATCTATGGTGGGCTCGGCGCACGGCGGAGTGAGACGCGTTGGGCCGTGAGAACTACATCAGACTCATTTAATGAAAACGAAACTGATTATAAAAACGAAACAAATAAATTTTACCAGACGATTTGGAATAGAATATTCGTTGATCGTTGGGAAAAATTATATCTGAAAAATGTCCCTCTGATTCGACGTAATTAACATTTTAACATAACAAATATGTTGAAAACGTTGTGCTTTTAGTTTTTTTGACAGTCGAATTCGAAATAATAAACGTTCTGTGGTCACACATTATTGCTTTATGACCACGGATTATTAAGGATACAATTTTATTCGTTATTAACTTGAACATTATGTGGAGTTTTTGCGTTAAGTAGGGTAAAGTATTTTTCGAGGTCAAATTGTAGCTTTGGTTTGTCAACTAAAAATATTTCACCAGCCATGAACGTCCGTTAGTTCATGAATGTTGTTCGACAAGCCATATTCTAAATCTGAAGCCCCTCTCGATTTTCTTCAAATGTCCTGTTGGTGTTGGCACAGTTTACAGACGGGGGTCACAATTTTGACGTGGAGAGTGTTTATGTATCCACCACTTTGGTGTGTTTAAACAGAATCATAGTACAAAGTAAATACACTTTGAAAATCACCTCATCGTGATGGCATTTTGCCTATAATCCATTTAACTATATTCTGCAAAATAATGTAAAATGTTGAAAACAATTAAATAACAGGTTACTAACCTTACGATTCTTTCCTGTCACCAACAATTTTGTGACCCGGGTTTCTAACAATACATGTTCATTCTCAAACAGATGTTAAGTTGATCACTCCGTTGGAGGTCGTTATAATCTTCAGTATTCAAACAAAAAACGACTGTACATTAAGGTTAGTAACCTGTTATTTAATATATCCACCAATTCAGGAGGCTCATAAATAAAAATTAATAAAAGTTGAAAACAAGTTGTTCGGGAATTACTTTTACAGCTTTCGGACAGAAATGGCGGCAGGAAAAATCCGTGCGGCATCCGGCGAGTAGGAGAATTTTCACGCGTTATATAAACGTAGTGGGTGTCTTGCTAGCCTAGTGGTTAGTGTCTTGACTTCAGCGCAAGAGGTCACGGTTTGAAATCCCGGGACGCCCAATTGGGGTTTGACCGCTTTCCCAAAAAGCGTTTGTGTACAATCTCTCTCTGACTCTACTACAAAATGCCTCTGGCGTAGAAAGAACAAAAAATCAAGTTACATTTTATACTCCAAAAGCTAACTTATATGTTTATATTTTGTCTCAGAACTCTAAGAGCTACAATTGAAATTTTCCATTATATAACAAATGAAGGGCTAGTTTAGACAAAGCGCCAGTGCGATGAAGTGGTTTGCAGCTTTTACTTACTTTTTCAGAAAAAAACCTCATTGGAGAAAATAAATAAATTATCTCCATGCCAAACTAGTGTCAAACGATTTAAGCATTTAATGTATTTTGTACTTATGTGATGATTTATTTTTTTGGGAGTTTGATTGGACACTCAGCTTGGGTTGTTTGAAATCAATGATGCTCTTGAAAAGTGATCCCTCTCCACACGTAATACACACGGCTGCCAATATTCCAATATTCCAATATTCCAATGGCATATTCAGCTTTCAATCCCCCAACCCTTCTAGCTTTATCCTGCTATTGATTTTTCACTTTAAAATTGGTTTGCCACCGTTATTAAGAACATGCAGGTCTTCAGTCATATTTTTAAACTTTACATACACAATCGTTACTCAGTTTACTATCATTGTAACTTACTTTTCTAAATTCTATATGGGATTCAAAATTTAAATTACTGTGTGAAAGTGGTTCTTGTTAAAAAAAATGCTTACTATAGACATACTAAAGATTAATTTGATAATTAACTTTTGCATTTCACGATAAGGTTGTGTCTGGCCCAGTTTCAAGATTTGGGTTAATATATGTTCAAGAGTCGTGTGATTTTGTTTAATCACAATAGTTTACTTGCTAGTTAGTTTATATGCGGCAGCTATAGCGTGCTGGTGTTGTAGAAATTTTGATTGGTGTATTATTTGTGTAATAACTAGTGTTTAGTTTTCAATTTCGCTAATGATTTTACATAATATTTTTAGTTTTTTTCTGTGAATCAAGGTAATAACTTCAATACAATTACCCTTATTGTTAATACAATTAACCTTATTGTAAATATTATGTACAATAAGGCTTTTTGCAAAAGGGTGTCTTGCCAGCCTTAGTGGTTAGCGTTTTGTTGCTAATTTTGAGAACAACTTCTGTGTAAGATGTCAACGGTTCTGATCCTGGCCTGTTTGTTTGGCTTCGTACCGCTTTCCCCATAATTGTTTGTGTATAATCCCTCATTGTAACTGTGTAAAAATGTATCAGATGTAGAAAAACTGAAATTTTTTTTTAATTTGTATTAAATTAATAACAAGTTAAAGCCCAATGTGAGTTTCATTCACACAAGATCCAGTAAAGGGAATCTAATTAGCTGTGGTTTTTATATAATTCCATCTCTTTTTTACTCTTCCATTTCTTTAAGGGAAGTAACCTCTTATAACTGCATTACACTACCTGTGATAATATTTTTATTAATTAAAATCCATGTTTTCTAGCTGATTTATTGACTAACTATATATATAGCAAGTAGTTAGTTATAAGATTTTTATCTCGGTGGAAGAAATTTGACCATGTCACCCAACATTGTAGGGTGCTACAACCTTTCCAGTGAATATTTTTATTAAATAATTAATCTATTTATTTTGTATGCGGTGCAAAATTGGGTTGAAATAACTTGAAAATAATCATAATATGAGAATAATTTCCGAGTAAACAAATTAAACAAAAATTATCTAACCTCTTCAAAGACTTGTCGGTTATGAATCTTTGAAATTTGTTTAACTGATTTTAGTCTCAAATATTTTTTATGACTGATGGTAATGTGTTATTCCATTAAAAAACTTTATTTCAAGATATATTTGTTTAGTATTGTATAAAAAACTAGATTATTACTATTAAGACAAAAATTATTTCCCAAAAACTGAATTATTTCGTTTGATGTACCTTTTTGAGCTATCAAAATACCAATGTTGGAAAATTTCTCTAAAATAAAATTGTAATAACACTATCCAATTAATAACATTAATTATTCACATTTTCTGTTGCAGTTTACAACGTGGGTCGATGCGGTGATCTTCGTTTTCAGTCTAGAAAACGAAGCGAGTTTCAACGCCATTTACAGCTACTACACCAAGATGGCACATTTTCGCAATTCTGTAGAAATACCATTGATCCTGGTCGGCACACAAGGTACCAACCATACTTTCAGTTTCCAATAACCTTTTTTTAGCTGATTAGTGTTCTTGTTTCGCTACCTCATTCCCGAACTAACGCGCAATGTGCATGCCTCATCCCCTCTTTACTGGGTGATGAGGGATTATAATAGTATTGTTGAAATGGGCTGTGATTTGGACATATTTAGTGACACTCTAAATAGTTACAAATAGTTAAAGTCAAAATGTCAATATTTGTTTACATAATTAGTGAAACCACAATTTACAAATTGATTGTGTTAACTATTTATTGTTTGAATCTTGTTTGTTTCAAATTCATTTTTGGTGATGATAGATTTATATTATTTAGATTTTCACTACGGACGTTTTCCATCACGATTTTATTTAAAACAAAGTATTATAATGTTTCGGGATCTGGAATCTGGTCCTGTCCTCAGGCGAGCTAGTACCTAAAACGTAACACGATTAGTACACAATCCGGACTAAGCTGGTAAAAGCTGAAAACAAAAAAAGTTAAAAGCAATCAAAAAACTTACAACAAAACCATAGACCAATATTCTTGCAGACAAGACACAAAACATGTCAACTCGTCATAAAGACAACTCCTCAATTGTAATTCGTCACAATTGAGTTGTCTTTTTGATGAGTGAACAGGTTTTTTGTGTGTAATTGTTAAGAAATAAAAATATTTAAATCAAATTAGTTCAATACCTAATTCCTGCAGTATAAAATCATTCCCAAATATTGGTGCTGTTTTGTTGTTTCAAATCCTTGCAGATGTAGAGGATCTTATTACAACCCACAGAAAATATTCTGTGTCAACAACCTACAGTCAACCTTGGCTTTTTGGACTAACCACTTGAGGGAAAATGAGCACCCATGATCCCAAACTCAAGTGTATGGCTCAGTTCTGTTGTTGGGGTTCTGTTCAGACACCATTTAAGTCTAAGCTTCTAAAAAGGACTACTCAAATGAACTTATATTCTTTTTTCAATCAAAGTTATGTCATCGATTCTTAGGTGAAAGTGAAGATTTTGAAAACTTTTTGACAAGATATAATACGTCAAGGCTCTAGTGTTTGGGGTTCTAATCACGGATCTCCACGGTTTCTTAGGGTTTCAGTGGTTATTCCTCACTTATAATCTTGGGAGGGATTACCAAACTGTTCCCTGTACTGTAGGGATTGCACAAAAAACAGTTAAACTATGTAAAAATTTTGTATCTACTTCCCTGTGGGGAATAGGTTAGATCATGGATATGTCTAAAGAGAATGTTTTTAGTTTATCTAAACAGCTGTTCTTATAATCAAAAATTCAATTCAATCTAGAAAATGGGATCCAAATGTTTCCGCTGCACTTTTTGCTTCATTCAAATATACTTACACCCCAAAGAGCTTAGACATATCCATTTCAAATTTAAAAAAAAGTCTTATCCATTTAGTCTCATTCTCATGTATAAGAGTAATCATAAAATTTACAACAACACTCTTGTTTATATAAATCATTCCAAATTATTACTTTAATGTTAAATAAGGATACTTGTTTTTGTTTCTGTTTTTTACTCTATTATTATAATTTTGTAATTTTGTTTATAATAATTTATTTATTATGATTTATTATAATTTTTTATAACTCTTATTTCATTTAAACTTGTAAATATCTATTTAGTCAGAAACATTTCTAGTAAAATGTATAAAAGGACCTATAAAGAATAAAGAAAAGGAACAAAAAATCAACCTGAACTTCAATTATAACCTGTTTATATCTCAGCAAGTCCCAGAGTATTAGGTAACACCTTGATTCAAGGAAAATAGTGGTCATGCCAACTGTTATATATTTGCTTCCGCTAGAGGTTAACCTGATAAAATATTACTTGACACTTGACACTTCTCATCCCTGACAGATTCTGTCATTTACAGCAAATTAATGATAGATGCCCATTGGCCATTGGGGCCCATATGATTACCTACAATGGAGGTCCCAACGTTAAATGTAAATTTATGTTGATGTTACTTTATTAGTATTATTAATATTTTGTTACTGTCTTTTTTCAATGTATAATTAATAAAGCCTATTGTAAGTGTCACCAAGCTCCTTATGGTGTAATTAACCCTCCTATTGTATTACAAAGTCCCATATAGTGTTATCATCCCCTCTATGTTGTCACCAAGTCCCATATAGCGTCACAAAGCCCCTTATGGTGCAATCAGCCCTGCTATGTTGTCACCAAGCCTCTTATATTGTAATGATCCCTCCTATGTTGTCACCAAGTTCCATATGGTGTTACCAAGCTCCTTACGGTGCTATTAAGCTCCCTATAGTGTTATAAAGCCCTTTATGGTGTCACCAATTCATGAAATCATTAGGACCCTTATGATGTTACCTTGAGTAAGTAGAGGGCCCACTTTTTAAGCACAAATTTTAAACTTTTAAGACTTGTTGATTAATTTGCTTAGGGAATTTATTGCATAGCTAACATTTTCCATCTAGGGAATGGGTCAGTGACCATAATCACCTGTGTGTTACCTATTTACAGATGCGATCAGTGAGAGTAACCCAAGGGTCATAGATGATGCTAGGGCTCGCAAGTTGGCAGCAGACCTCAAGCGATGCTCCTACTATGAGACATGTGCCACCTACGGTCTCAATGTTGAGAGGGTTTTTCAGGATGGTGAGCGACAAGCTAACAACCTTCTAGTTATTATTCCTTCCAGTTTAGTTGCCATAACCATAAAAAACTCTTTTCTAATCGCCCAGTTTATATTAAGGAAGTATTTTGTAACCACGATGAGGAAAAGTTACTGTATTTGTTTTGGGCAGAATACAAATATTTACATATTTGATTTGTAGAATTAATCCTGAGGTAAAAGAACATAAACGTGTTCATTCATTGTTGTGTAATTCACTCATTACGCAATAATTATACAGTAATGATGGGAAAAAATAACTTTTTTAATCAACGCTTTTAGTATATCCTGACTCCCGAGGAACATCATTATTAATCATGGTGTTTCCTCTAGTCAATGACCATTCTAAGTCAATATATTTTTCCTTACGGGACAGGTATTGAATAAATAATATTTAATAGTTTTAAGAGAAAGTCAGATTTTTATAATTGTCTCCTTATTTATTTTGTCAATTTTGTAAGAAATTAAGTGTAATCTGTCTTTCAGATCATAAAGATTAAGGATGTGATATGATCATGAGATCATATCATTTCCTTACATATCTCTCATATTCCTTACATATCCTTTCTTTGACTATACATTATTAATAAATGTAATCAGTTTTAATAATGTATAGTCAATGATACTAGGTTATACTCTATAGTTTATATAAAAGAAACTTCATAGCAGGTGTTGGGGCATATGTGTATCACCTATTACGTAATTAACCTTTTATCCGAACATTGCAATTACAGTAATGTGCTCAAAATTAATCAGTGGCCTGAAAATTTTGTGTGTTGAAATGTTGAGCTGTATCAAAAAACAGTGTGGGTAGAGGAATTT
Source organism: Nephotettix cincticeps (assembly GCA_023375725.1). NCBI lineage: Eukaryota > Metazoa > Arthropoda > Insecta > Hemiptera > Cicadellidae > Nephotettix > Nephotettix cincticeps. The sequence goes on along the minus strand of CM041784.1, from coordinate 2,186,675 downwards.
TAATAATTTTTACAGGATAGTATAGCAGTTTAAGCAGGACTAAAAAATAATTTTGGCTTTTTTTGTTTTTCAAAGATAATCAGAAATCCATGTTTAAAATTATGAGATAATTTGTATATCAGAAATTGTTAAAGGAAAATGGAAGGTTCTATCTGTTGTTTCATACTACACAATTATTTTCTAAGATCACAAACATGCAAAAATAAATGAATAAATTTTAGTCTTGAGGAATGTTGAATTTAAGCAAATAACTGTAAATTTATTGGGAAATGATTTTTTAAAGGCAGATTATTATTTCCGGATTAATAGCTCATATTAGATAGAATATAAATGATAAGTTTTATGAGTTTCAAGTGAAATGAATGATTCTAATTACTAACAAATGAAAGTTCAACCCTAAAATTGTAATTTAAGAAATTATCATGGACTATATCAATTCAATCTAGACCAATTACACCTTATAAATAAACAAAAAATAATATACATAATATTGTTTGGTTCAGATTGTGTTTTCAGCATTAACTAAGCTATGGATTTTGAATTCACGATTCATTTCAAATACACAATCTCAACAGATTGACTATGGCTGGAAATACCAATGATCAATAACCAATCACCAGTACTGTAACTAATGAAGATATTTCCTACATTCTAAACAAAGCAAATTAGGTATTTAATGAATATGAATTAAGTATGTTATTTTTAATATCTATTTATATTTAATCTGTTCTTCTTTTAACAAGCAACATTAACAGTAGATACAAGGGTTATATAAAACTCTATGAATTCACTACTCACAATCCTGTGTGTGCTGATTCCCCTCTCTAGTCTCCCATGCCTTGATAGAACTCAACATTCAGTGCCCGCTTGACAACCATCCAATCATCGTCCCTGCCAAATGCAAAGTCTATCCACCTATTCGATTTTTGTGCTATGAGAAGTCATACCACATTTCATCTTCAGTAACAATGGAGTGTAAGGAATCGGTTTTCTCAGCACATTTTTTTAATAAAATCATTGTTAAACTTGATGCCATCAGCTTTGAGGAGGGAGAGAGCATGTGCAGGACCCACCGTCCACACACATTGTGATAACCAATTATTCAGCCACTATAGTATGGATTATTTTTGGAACCATGGTAGCCAATTCCCAAAACGTTATTCCCTGACCTTGAGCAGACGTTTCTAAATTTTCTTCACTACTTTATTGGAGATCCATGGTCTTCCGCTTCTTTTTTCACTGTGAAGTCACTGAATCTTTGAGAGAACTTTCTTCACCATTCGCAGATGTTTTCAACACTTCCCTATAAACTTAACACAACTGCCTATGAAACTCAACAGATCATAACTTTTTAGCAGGCATAAAGCAGTATGTTCATGCTCTTTGTACCTGGCGGTCACAGTGATCGGCGGCTTTCGTGCTTCATGGATGGCTGTCACGTGGGCCCTGATCGTTGCAGCGAGTTTTACAAAGGCAGGAAATAGAGCGGGAGAATCAGCGTATATGGTGGTTTTGCTGTATTTTGCCTGGGAGCATGTATAGAAAATTTATAGAGTTGGGAATCTTATTTTTTACATAACCCTAGTATTAGAGAGAGGGATCGTATACAAGGCGGAGTAGATGAAGGGAACTACTTCACTGTAGTTTTTTGGGGTTGGGTACTTGTGGTGTTTTGTGAGTACGTTAATATGGGCTGACATTTTAACTACATTTTTAATTCTACTTTGATAAATTAATGAATTGTGTCGCATCATTCATATGTAATATAAATATGATGGTAATGGAAGGGTTTTGGCTGGAGCTTGCAATATCATAATACTATTGGTAAAAAATGTGCGTTGCAAGGAAAAATTTAAATATTATGACCACCTGAATGCTTCATCATACCTAATTTCTGGACATTCATCCAAGTCTTTCTAAATGTGCTGTAAACGTAATTATTTTGTAATTTGGTATAAAAAAATGGAACAAAGATTCTTTGGTCAAATTGAAAATAATGAAAAATAATGAAGACTACTCACAGTTAGTGAATAAGAAAGAAGAGTTCAGTTAGAACTTATGAGCAATTCACCACATCAGTTTTTTAATAACTCACAACATCATAAGCTAAAAATGAAAATATACCAACCAATCTGTGCCAAAAAAAAAACAAAAAAAACAGTCCAGTGTTGCATTTGGTCCCAGTCGCTCCTGCACCTTTGTGTTTACTACCTTTACTAGGCAGGAGGAGTGTACGCTCTTCCATCCTAATGTCCCCACTACCCAACATGGCAACCTCGTAGTCACCTGCCACTGTAGGCCGCCCGAACCCATTCTACCTAGTCCTCATATTTTGTAATTAATTAAAGTATAAAAATATTTTCAATTTTATTCTTCAAATGCAGTGAACTCGTCTTGATAGATTATTGTACGAGTATGTGATATGTTTGTGACAGCATGTCAGAAGATAGTACAGCAGAGGTTGTCGCAGTCCAGCACCTGTTTGGCAACACCGAGCAACTCCCGGCCCTCGACGCCGCTAGGAGCCCCGCCACCACCCCGCCTGCTTGCACCTGCCCCCTCGCCTCCCCCCACCACACAACATGCTCATACCATATCGCACAAGGTACTTTCTCCTCATTTATCATTTTATTTTAACTAACTAAGAAATTCCCTGTCAAGCAATTATATTTATTACTTACATGCCTAAATTTTTTCAATACTAAATGTTTCTGTTGAATTATGCTGAAGGTGAAGTTTCATTTTCGGAAACATTTTAAATTTTTTTGTTTATTTAGTGTAAAGAGATAATTTTTTTTCCAAAAAAAATGTATGTAGTGACTCCTCAAAAAAAATTAGTAAAAGAACCTCAATCGATCTATTATCTACTTTGTGGCCAAAACTCGGCTCTGTAAAATCTTATAGCATTTTATATTTGAACATAAAGGAATAAAGGAACTTTTATTTTGTTTAGGCCAATGAGAATATGGGGCAGATCTAATCATAAATGGTGGTCTAGTACAAGTTCCTTGGACACCTTAACTACAAAAATTAACAAGCGGTAACCTAGTATAAGTTGGGGGAATGTTTGGGAGCAGTAGGGTTCCGGGGATGGCACCAATTATTTAGGATAATAAATTAAATACCTAGTATGTTATTCGTGGACTTGTACCAAGTCCATGTGTTAACAAACTTTCTAAGTCAGTCTTGTTAGTAAATTTATGTTATGCAGTGGAACCCCTCAAATCCGAACTAATTGGGGCTGAAGCCTATTCAGATTTAGGGGTGTGCGGATTTCCCGGGAAATAATATTACACACTTATTTCGTCATTGTATTCGCAGTAAGCGACGGACACATAACGATTTGGGTTATACAGGCTGGGTGAATTAGTGGGATTTGCGATTTCAGATTTCCGGTGTTGGGATTTGAGGGGTTCCACTATAGCAGCAAGTTACCAAGATAGGTTAGCCTGGATATACCCAATTTTCACGCCATCAAACCTGGCTGGGTTTGGGGCTGTGTGGCGACGATCGGCCACACTCGTATCTTGACCAAATGACAGTAGTGACTTATGTTTCAATGTCCAGGAGGGAGCCGGCCTGGGAAGACAGATGTGTCATGCTCTGTCCTCGTCTAGTCACCAGTTACACAAAGCTGATCTTCTGCTAGACAACAACAATGTTACCAAGACTGACAATCTCACTGTTAACACCAAGGATCTGCCAACTCCCTCCTCAACTCCAACCACCACACGGTAAGCTAGCGAGCTACATACATAAATATGTGTAACTACGTGTAATAGTGTGCATACTATGAAGGCTGCTTTCCCGGAAGGCTAGTCAGGGGATGGAGTGTGATATTTCCTCAAATCACCAACATCCCTACTATAAAGACAATTATCTTATATTTTGTTTAAATTTATTGATATTTATTTATGTATTAATATACAGTAAACCCTCTCATATCCGGACCCTCTGATATCCGGACATGATTTTGAAAGAATACAAAAATTTGAAAACATTCTAGGAGGCCAGTAGTCGCGAACGATGTTTGTAGGCCATTTATTAGCGTACCGGCTGCCGAACACGGGGTTGAAGCGATCTGGACAGCGGTAATGTTCAAAAGCAGAGTAGAGGGAACGATGAGTCACCCTTGTCCCGAGCGCCTGAGCCTTGAGCACTATCTGGTGAGTCTGGTTGAGTCTGTGCTATCTGGTGTAAGGTCACTGACTCACGAAACAATAAACCTCCCCATCCCACCTGTCCCTACCCACCCAATAGCCAACGCATCACATGTACTGTAGTGACAACACCCGCGTCAGTGGTCAGTGTCGCCTTTGTTTTGCTTGAGTGACTTAGTCTTTCTTGCAACGGTTCTTTTTTATTACTCTACATACTGTACATACTACATACTATACGCTTTATACTGTATTACGTATTTTTTTAGTTTTGATGTCATCAAAGTATTACAAGAAAAATTATGTTTTTTTATTTAATATACGGATTTTTTCCTATCCGGATCGGCTGTCGCCACATTTGTCCGGATATGAGAGAGTTTACTGTATTTATGGATTATTATATATACAGTAAATTCTGATTTATCAGGATCCAAATCATGCGGATTACCCCTTAACCACATCAGGATTTAAAATGTGAGTTTCATCTTGAGCACTTGGACGCAACCACAGTACTTTTTATACGCAGCAAGTATCACCAAGTTGGGCTACAGGCTACACACTGGTGTCATAAGAAACCTGTTGTGTCTGATGACATTGAATGAGACATGAATGTCTTTTGCGTGTCTCGTGTCATGTGTCACATGTGTTAGGTTTGCTGGTTGCTGCGTTCAATCAAATGCATAATGACCTCAGAGATAATGTGAAGTGATTTTATTACTTGCAGTTATGAAATAAAGACGTCGTCAGTGTAGGATTTACCTACCCATACATACATAGGGATCCACCCCTACTGGACTAACAATGTTGGTGCAAGTCAGTTTGCCTGGCAAAGACATTTTCACAAGCACATATAACAACTTACAAACACACAAAAAACAATGAAGACACTTTTTGTGTTACACCGACCAACTGGTTCCATGCAACACATGTCTCATACATAGATGTTATTTTATACATATGTCGCAAGCAGTGGGTAAGGTCTGATTTGATAACTCAGGTTAGTTTCACATGTGACATGCCTCATATGGCTAAACGCCATACGATACGTCTCCTGCGACAACCAGTGTGTTGCCTGGCTAGCAGTAATTGAATATCATGAACACACTTCTCAATTACGATTTCTCTTTTAATTAGAGTTGTTTTTCTTACCTAAAACTAATAAAAAGTACTGCTATGTTTTCCAGGCTTTATTATCAATTTTTGTCTTTAAATAAAATTAAAAATTTTTTTAAATGCTGAAGCCTGCGATATTGTTCGGCTATTCATTGTACGTTAGTAATATGCAGTTTTCAGCACTAATATTGTAGGCTCTACGCACGATCATTGTCAATGCAATGTAGGCATCTATACCATGTTATATTTTCGGATTATCTGGATTTTTGGCCATCTGGATTTAGACTCCGCCACATTAATCTGGATAAACCGGACTTTACTGTACTAATTCATCAAGTATAAATTCTGGAACAAAATATACTGTCTAACATATTTATATTTCCTGAGTGTTCTTAGCCTGTGTTTGTGTGAAAGGGTGAGGCTAACTGATCTGAGACTGAAAGTGTTTTTAAAGTTCATAGGGAGGAGTTGACAGGCAAAACTGAAAATGAATTAACTCCAAACCAATTTTATTTCATAGTGTATTTCCCACTGAAAATGACCTATTTTAAAATATAAAAAAATAATTATTTAATTTTTGTTGGATTATTTACCAGAATTATTTTGAATTCTTAAATTATTGGAACAAATATAATCATGATAGTAAGATTTGTTTACCTTTTTAAGTGCTAAATATCACTGAAATTGGGAAAACGGGTTTTCTCCTGAACTTGCACCTTTATTTGACAAATTTGCTACTTTCACAACTCCTATCTCAGTTACTGTTTCTCAGGCTATTTAATGCATGTATATTTTGGATTTTTATTTTTCTCTTGATTAAATAAAACTAAAATTTACAAAACTTATTTTTTGACAAAATTCTTAAGACTGCTCTAACAGAATGGCTGATCAATAATCCATTCTATACATTGACCGAGTTCATGGAAAGAAGACAATAAACATTTTTTTTAACCACCCAGCAGACGCCATTTCAATACTTGATGTATTTTGAAAATAAAGCATATTTGTATTTGTATTTAAAGGCTTTGATCGAATTTAAAAAAATTAGTACAGTAAAATGTTAAAGTTTTACCCTTTAAAGATGGGACTTAGTGTAAGACTTTCTGTATTCACTTCCTTAAGTTTGTGTACTATGGTGTAAGGCTGAAATCATAATTACTGCATTGCTAAATGTATTTTTAATTGAGTATATTTGAACGTGAAAGTTCAGTGCCGGTTGTTCAAGCACCAGAGCTGTGTTTTGTGGTGTAAAGCTGCAATTGTAATTTATACATTGCTTGATGTATTTTCAATTGTTTGTAATGACCCAGTTTCAATTTTGTTTTGTTTTTCCTACAGTGCTCTATAGCGGGTGAATCGATGTACCAGACTGCCTAGATATTGTTAATAATCTCGTTAACAATATCTGGATAATGGTATTCTAATAATCAATCCATACTTAACCCCTTAACGATTTTTTTACCTTGACCGTCCCAATAGTACACATTTTTTGTTCAAAACTCTTATAAATTATAAAGAGCAAATAAGGTATAAGTGCATTTATCAAACTAATTTTTAGCAGCTCTTAAAAACCTAATTGTAAAATTAACAACTTATCATAAAACCAATAAAAAAAAACACAAATATAAAGAACCTTGCCGGTCATGAGATGAAAACAATCAGCTGCTCTGTCAGCTGTTTCAGTTTCGAGTCATCTGTAACGTCGCTTACAAACACAAAAGCATAAGGAGACCGTTCATAAATGACTGCTAACACATTGTAGCAGTGAACTAACGAACTACAGTAATATATCCCGACAAATAACAACAAAAAACTTTGTTTTAACGTGGAATGATATATAGCGTTGTTTCCCCTATTTTAGCACTTTTTGGCTAACAACATATGTCGGCAAAACCCGTTGAGGGGTAAATGATGATAGTTGTATGGAATATCGACAGCCGATGAATCCACATTCTAGAATGGTTGGCAAAATGAAGAGATAAAATGTGCTGGTTTGTTAGTTTTAGTAGGATACTAGTGTTCAATTCTCTTTCATTACTTCTACTCTCTCATTGCATTAAAATATTTCATTTCAGGAAAACCCGCCGAAGATCGAATCTGTTTAATCCATCAAAAAAAGGAGACGAAAAACTCAGGAATGGAGGAGAGCTGGGAAGTGGAAGAGCAATTCCTCTGAAGCAAGGATATTTGTACAAGCGTAGTAGCAAGGCCTTGAACAAGGAGTGGAAGAAAAAGTATGTGACGTTGTGTGACGACGGAAGACTCACCTACCACCCTAGCTTGCACGTGAGTTAGCATTTATATTTGATGTACTAGTGTAAGGGTAATATATATCTGAATAGGTATCTTATCTTTTTATTATATTTTTATATGCCGGGTTTTTTTACAAAGTAATATCTAACAATTAAATATTAATGAAATGCTGTGTTAGTGATGCTGCGTCATGCTTGCTGCATTAGTGGCACGAGTCATCCAACTCTTGGTGCAGCAAACAAGTTAGCCTTTCTTTGTCTTATAACTATTAAAATAGTAAATATGATTTTCATTTTGTGTGAAATGTGTTTCTGTCACACTAAATATGTACTCTATAGAATTGGTTTACTAATTCAGACACAAATTCATAAAGATGCTATAGTCCATCAATTTTTGTAAAACATCAAGCCCATCATCGATTCCACTGAATCTAACCTTTTTAACTTTAGATAAATAAAATGAAATATTGTTTTCAGTTTTAATGGTACTACTTGTCCCAAAGTTCATATTGAGGTTGGGTATTAGATATTAGAAGTATTAGGAGGCCCCAGTAAAGATGGCTATGCATGTCTTCCTATGGAATATGAATATTGTATACAGCCATTGGAAAGAAGGGATTTATATGGATGGTAAAAGTAGAAGGCCTGTGTACCTAATTCTTGCAGGATTAAAAAGAGCTTTTTAACTAATCCAGAAAACTATTGAGATAAATATAATACCCTATATTCTTATTTGATACTTGGGAGATTTTACCTTGTAACTTTATTGACTTGTAGGACTACATGGATGATGTTCATGGGAAGGAGAAGTTCTGTATGGATATGCAAAGGTCAAGTTCCGACGGAAGCTTGGCAGATGGTGTTATATTCCTCAGCCCTCTAAGAAGAGATTTTAAGAGACTCTCTCTCATCCCTCTCTATTACTACTAATTGTGAGTTTGATTAATACATTGTTTAATCAGTTATTAGTGATTAAAATAATGAGTTTTGTGGCAACAGCCATCTCATCATATTTTCATTAACTGGGTTATTTACCATGATGTTCTTCATAAATGATAACACACAACAAATTTTATCGTGTATTTTTTTCATATTATTTTTATTCACTTGTTATTGTTAATGAATGTTTTTGATTGATTTTTTCTTACTGTTTTTCGTAAAATTTTATTCTTTTTTTAATATTATTTAATTATGATATAGCTAAATTGGTTACCTATTTTTACACCTAATTTGGAACAATTAGCGTGAATAGTTGGTAGTGATTAGGTCATTAAATCTTGTCTAAAGGAGAATGTTCTTCCAATTGGTTTGTTTTTGGGCTCCAGACCTTAGGTTCAGGTTTTAAAGAGGTGGGGAGATTAGTGGAAATATTATTTTTTCTTATTTTGCGTGTCAAGTGTTAATTTTTTATCAGATTTTAAAATTATTTTTTTTGGTACATTATTGAGATTTTAAATTATTTTCAACCAATTTTTGGAATGGTTATACTGGTAGTTATTATTTTAAAAATGACTGGCGGTCCTAGCTCAAAAAATTTTTAGGCATTTATAGTGTTTTTGTTTATGTTTTTATATTTATCCAGTTTGAATCGTTGGTAGGTTTCTTTTTACAATTAGTGACTTACTTAGGTGTTTGTACACTAATTGTTAGATATCCACAGATCATTGATTTCACACAAACCTTTTTCTGTTTCGGTTGTTAATACCTTCGAGTGTGGTAATGTTAACTTGTTGTGGGAATGGGCTGGCCAGTAGAACAGGTTTCGGTGGTAAATTTTAATTAAGAAATAAAAAATGACCATAACAATAATATTTATTTTTGGCCTAAGGTGACCATAGACAGCTAAGAAACAATTTTAAAATACCTAAATGACGTTTTAATTTTTTATCTATATGTACGTCAAATGCTCATGAACTCCATATTGAGTTGCATATATATACGTCATACGCTCTCAATTGATTAGCATTGTTAGCGTATATAAACGTCAAACGCTTGCAAGTGATTAGCATCAATGGCGTATATATACGTCAAACGCTCGGGAAGGGTTAAGCTATATTATTAAGATATTAAAAGTTAATATTCATTTTACATTCCTTAATAAAACATTTTCACCATAGTAGAGTTCTAATTAGCCCCTTATAATTTGAGTAATACATTCTAGGGGGAACCTTACCTATAAATCTTTTAGTAGTTTTTTTTTAATCTATTGACATTTTTCTATTTTAATTGATGCTGGTAGTTGTAGCAAAAATTTCAGTCCAGCATAAGATATTTAATTTTGTAAAAACTCTAGGTTGTGGGGTTATGTTTAATTGCTGATATTCTTTTTTTTTTGTAGAAGTTCCCTATAGAAGCTTCTTAGAAGCTTAATGTTTTTTTTAGTTGTTTTTGTTTCACAGTTTTTTCCCTGATGGAACTTTTAAAATTGTACTACACTAAACATCGTTTTTAAGCAGCAACAGTATCTGTTTTAACCAGGTTAGATAGATGGTGTTGCTGGGTTGCTCACATATGGCAGTAATCTACAGTGTTGATTAGGTGACCGGGAAATGATAGTAAGTGTATTATCTGGTATGACCATGTGCAGTATAATTTATTTTATACACACTTCTTGTTTTAGGGTGGTGTTTAGTGTGATGAGTACTGGGAATTTGTTGTTTAAAACCTCGGGAATAGTAGTTGTTTTTGGGCTGAGATGATGTGAAGGCATTTTGTAGGGGGTGACACAGGTATTATGTTTGTTGAAGTGCTGTTTAAAACTTTATCCTATATTGGTAAAATACTGTAAGGGGAGAGAAATATGACTTGTAAATTAAAACTAACCATGTGGTACATGTGTAAAGTAAAATAAATGTCATATATCTGTTTTTGTTTTGATTTTTTTTTTTGTCTTAGATTCATTTTTAAATCCTGTTCCTTAAATCAGGCATGAGCCTGGGGTCTGTGCAGGGAATCAAAGCCAATGAGGTACCATAGTGGTGTCAGTTAAGACTCAATTTACAAGATAAAAAAATGGTAAACGAGCATTAAGCTGAGGCAAGTCTCAATACTGTACCACTTGCCGACTGACTGAGTTGTCCACACAACTCTGAGTTGTGAGTGAGCCAGTGTTTAATGTGGAATATGACAGAAAGTGCGTTTTCTGCGTTATCTTGTAAAACTGTAATTTCTTGCGTGCAAGAAATTACACCTCTTATTGCTTTTATTTTAGATTTAGCTTCAGTCATTCCAAGCCCTTCAATTTTCATAGCGGGAACTATTTCACTGAGGGCTGTTTCGCGTGCATTCCTGTTTTGTATTTAGAATCTGGTTCCATATACATTTAAGCAAGGCCAGTCCTTTATGATTGTATTACAAAAATAAATCTTAATTCCCATCTCTTCGGACCAATGTGGATCCATTTAATTAGCACAGTATAACACAATATAAAATGTAAAAAAAATTAAAAAATAAACAAACATCCTACAGCTCTGTTACCGTTTGTCTCAATACTAGCTCACTTGCTCTGCTCGACTGACTGAGTTGTCCACACGGTCAACTGGGCTGAGTTGTTGGTGCGAGGCAGGCTATGTAGCAGGTCCGTTTTTGAGTGGTTGGCGCTATTGTCTTACTCCTCGTGCAGTCGTCACTGCCGAGCTAGTTTCAAGTAACTTCCCTGTGTATTTACAAGCTTCGTTCTAACAGGGATAGGTTAATTTATAAGATTTAAATGCTTCTTGATCATGCACCAAATCACTTCTGCACTCATTGGTGTAAACACGGCTTTACACAGGCTAGCCAGCCTGATGTGGTTGTGCTAATCTAGATGCTCATTTTTGTACAGGGAGATCATGGTTTTTGATCCAGTGACATGTTTGTTTTACTAGGTCAGTGTTGATTACCTCAGATAGATTTTGACGTTATAAACAATTATTGTAAACATTTATGTGTGGATAGGACATTTTCTGTTATAAGTTCTTGAAATATTTTTTAATAGAATGATTGTATAGTAAAGTGGTTTAATATTACTCTCAGTTTAAAAATGAATTGCCAATGGAAATCAGTGGTATTTCAATTCTCAGTCAATCTAAACAAGTGCTACAAAATATGCACAGCCAACAATGTTCAACAACAGCAAGTATTTAGTTCTACTTAATTTAGTTAGCATCATGTAGTTTTTCTTCGGACAAAATGAGTACCCCTCATATTTGGAAATACAGACACAGTTCTGTTGCCAAGACTAATAGAAATGGAACTATTTTCCAAAATGTCTCATATATCTGTGTAAAATATTTCAAAAAGCTATGTTTTCTGAGGAAAATTTTCTTATTTACAGGAACGATGATTCTACAATAAACAATTCCTTGTTTAATGGAACAAATGATTCTAAAGCTGAAACCCCGAATGTTAAAAAGCGTCATCGTCGGATAAAAAGCAGCGGGGTGAAAAACCAGGAGTGTGAAGGTATCTAGCGGACAATTTGTTATAAGCTTCCTTAACCTATTGTCTTAGACATTCAAGATCGTCTCGTAGCACAGTGGTCCGGGCCACATGTAGAGTTTTATACTATCATCATATTGAAATAAAATATGTCCTGCTCCAGGGTTGACATAGTTACCATATTTTGCCAAATGTCTGCAGGGAATGTCTTTCTTTTACGTAATGATTTGTCATTATGACAATTATGTTGGTTTTTTATATATATTTTATGATATTTATATATTGTTTATAATTTGGTTTGTTAGTTGTAAATGTTCATTATTGATTTAGTTGTTTACTTTCAGTAGGTGGGTTATTTTAAGTTTTTTTAGCTTATTGTGAAATATTTTGGTACTGCAGTTTATTGGTTTTCAATATGTTGGTTACATGTTGTATTTTTTTCAATTTTGCACATTTTTTTCTGTTTGTATTTAGTGTGTTTGCTTTGAATAACTTTTTAGATATTTTATACTGTAATGTTGGGTGTTTTTGTTTTTACTGGATTATTTGTTTGATGACCTTTAATTGTATGGATTTATGTAGTGATTGGTTGTTTTAAGTTGAGGGTGATGTAAGTTGGTTTAAGGTGTGTTTAGTGAGTAATTTTGAAAAGTGTTATGGTTACAAATGAGGCTACAAGTGCGTTTCTAGGTTACTTATGGTAATAGCTATTATCAATCAATTACAGATTTCATTAGATTGATATTGTCTATTGATTAATAATATTTTAGTTTTATTATTTATTTTGTAATACATTTTATTTTTTTTAAATTTTACTTTATTTGTTCAATTAATACAATTATTTATTATCAATTGATTTTTATTATTTTCACTTTGTTTCAAATCATCAGTTAAATCCGTAACATTAAATGTCTTAGTCAATCTTAGTATTTGCGAACAATAATTATAACAGAGTTATGGAAATTCATAATAGCGTTGGTTATTAATTATTAAATTAACAATTAGTGGACTTTTCCAATGCCTCTAGTGTTTAAAATCCTCACAACCTTTCAAGAGTTGGTTAAACTACTCCTGACCTACAATGTGGTCTGACCTTTGTGTCGTGCGGTCGGTCCTACTTGTTCCACGTCTTCTAGCTCGTGGGTGGAGTGATAGTGTTGTTTGGTTGCAATTTTCCAAATGTACCAAATAGGCTAAGTAGAGTGTTTAATTTACTATTTAATTCTCTCATTTATATTTTTTTGACCAGTGTCTTTCCTGTATAGATTGTTTGTAGAAATGTAAATCGTTAGGCACTTAAAAGCGGTACTAGTTTAACCAACTTTCGAAACGTTGTGCAGATTTTAAACACTAGACTCGTTAGAAAAGTCCAACTAAATATTCATTTTATAATTATAAACCAAGCATTACTATAACAACTATAATAAGTGACATTGAAGGGGTTCAATGTATCACTTGAAATGTACATTTTTTAAACAATTTTTAGAATTTGTGAAAAACATCAAATATTTATTGTAAAATTATTTTAAAGTAAACATAAATTTTCATTAGAAATTAAATGTAGCCTATAGTACTGTCTGTACTTTGAAATTTTATTTTTTCAATTAAAATTTTAAAAATATTAATATATCAAGTTATTTATGTTAAATTTATAAAGTTTTTTATACGAAAATTATTTATGAACTGAAATTGAGACCTGCAGGTGAAAATAAACCTCCGTTAAAAAGAATTTAGTTATTAGGGCATTTTCTTACTTTTTTAATGCTACTTGAGGGCATGCAAGGCCCCCTAATAATAACCAGGCAAATGGGTTGAGGTTATAAGAAGCAGTGCACTATGAAAATTCTTTAATAATAATTCCCCTCAGATGTTACCATTCAGTCACTTTTGTTACCGGATCTGACTTTCCATAGAAGTCAGATCCCTCGTAATTTCTACTTTCATGCGCTTTTATATATTTGCTTTAGAATATTTAAATGTAACAAAAAAAAGAATTTTTTATCTTAAGTTACAAATAGTAAATAGTTTTATTTGTTTTCAAAAAGAATATGTATGGAGTTACAAAACATAGAAATTGAATTCCACTACCAGTTTGCAAGGTATTTACATTTTCTAACTAAATATTTTATCAACATTTTTTATTAAAATTAACATTTATAAACAAATCTTAGAAAATGATCCTCAAACCCTCTTGCTGGTTTGGCTGGTTCAAGTATGTCAGATGTTAGATGTTAGATTCTGGGTGGATTATGAGGCCCCAGCCATCAATATTTTGTCATAAACCTTTTATTTTTTCATTTATTATTTCACTTAGTTATTCTGTGAAATTTAGCTTCATATTTAATCTTAAATTCTTGTATAGTTTCTAATGCCTTATCAAACATCTTTCAAAAACTTTTGTAATCCATTTCCCTCAACAATCTCCTTAATTACCTTATCACTTTGAAATCCTTTAATCACCTTTAAATCCAGTAGCTAATATTCAAAATAGAACAAATAAGTGTTGTATTTTATCATATCAGTTTGATACTACTATTTTTACACCCGTCAGAAAATTTATCATTATAGTTGACTAAACTGAATTATTCTAAAACTAAAATGAATACTCAGTATTGTTGATTGAATGCTTTTAACATTGAATAGACATTGCCCTTATAATACTTTAGTTCATCAGATTGGAGTTGACTAATGACTAAGCTTTTTTATTTTTTTTCAAAAACATTGTTTGGTGATTTTAAAATGTTGCTGTTAGAAAATATTTGAGCTATAACATAAAATGGTTGGTTTTATAGACTCAGACGGTTACGAGTTCCTGATAGTTTCACTAGACAATAAGCAATGGCACTTTGAAGCGAGTAATTCGGAGGAGCGAGACGAGTGGGTTGCCGCCATCGAGCAACAAATTCTCAATTCTCTGCAGGTAACATTTGGCATTTCTAACCTTCAATGGTGGTCTGACTATTTTATTGCCATTATTGGGTACAACAAAATGAAGTTGTCACAATATTGGTAAGTCTTTTTGCAATCCAATTTGAATACCTTCCCTTGCACCTTTGGTCCCTCCTTGACTCATTAAGGGCATCTAGCCTTACTTACTTACTTACTCCTTGGCGCTACAGCCCGACGTGGACCTCCAAACATTTCTTTCTCTTGTACTTTCCTTCCATTTTCTTATATTTAATTCTCTTAGATCTTCTTCTACGTCTTGCTCTCATCTTCTTCTAGGTCTTCCCCTCTTTCTCACTCCTATTATGTTACTGTTCAATATTCTTTTCTGTAGCCTGTCTTCATTCATCCTCTCTACATGGCCAATCCAACGTATTCTGGATGATTTAATAAATCTAACAATATCTTCCGACCCAATTATTTGATTTATTTCATGATTATGTCAGACTCTCCAAACCTCTCCGTCTTTTACTGGGCCACACATCCTTCTATACATTTTCCTTTCAAAGATTCGCAGAGCTTTTATATCTTCAGAGGTTAAAACCCATGATTCCGACCCATATGTTACAACTGGTCTTACCAACGTTTTGTAAAGTCTAATTTTTGTGTTCTTTGTTATAAGTTTTGATTTCAAAACTTTCCAGTTGGCATAAAAAGCTCTGTTACCAGCCATTATCCTGTTTCGTATTTCATTTGAGATCAGGTTCTTTGAGTTGAGAGTCGTTCCTAGGTATTTAAATTCTGTCACTTCCTCAAAGGCATGCTCTCCTATCTTAATACCATCAGGAGCTATTCTACTTTCTCCTTGAGAAATCTTAAGATATTTTGTCTTTTCAATATTGACAGTCAGCCCAATCTTCTTGCATTCTTTCTCTAGATCTAAGAACATTTCTTTTAGGGCATTCATGTTCCTTGCTACCAGGGCAATGTCATCCGCATAAGCACATATCTGTTTGGATTTGTAAATTACACTTCCGCTTAAGTTCATTTTTTCAATTGCGAAGTTCAGTGCAAAGTTGAACAACACTGCTGATAGCAAATCGCCTTGATTAACTCCGGTGCCTATGTTAAAAGCAGAGCCCTTTCTGGATCCAACCATTACTGCTGCCTTGGTATCATCAAGCGTTATTTTACAAGTCTAACTAATTTACTAGGAATCCTTTGCCTAATTAGTGATTCGTATAACTTATTTCTATTTATGCTGTCAAAGCCCTGTCGGAAATCAACAAATAGAATATGCAGATTTACATTATACTCATAACACTTCTCCATCACTTGCCGCATGACGAATATCTGATCCACCGTGCTTCTTCCTGGACTGAATCCACATTGGTATTCTTTAAGTTGTCTTTCTGCATAATCACTTAATCTCTTTTGTAAGACTGCTGCAAACACTTTGTATGTTACATTAGAGAGTAACATACAAAGAGTTTTTCCCCTATAATTTTCACACTTCATCTTGTCACCCTTTTTGTGTATCGGACAGATTATATCATTCTTCCATGCTTCTGGCGTCCTTTCCTCCCTCCAAACCTTGCATATTAAACTATGCAGTTCGACCAACAGGTCTTGGCCGCCATGTTTTAGAAGCTCGGCAGTAATGTCCTCACCAGGAGATTTGTTGTTTTTCATTCTTTTAATAGCTTGCTCTACTTCGTTCAATTTTGGCTCCTCAAAACAAATTTCATCATCTGGTATATCGACCTGTCCACCATCTAACTCTTCAAAATTCAACAATTTTTTAAAGTATGTAGACCAATTTTCTATTACTTCATTTTCAGGGCATCTAGCCTTAGAACTTGGAACCCATTCTTGGATACAGCTAGTAATAGTGATTCATTCTGGGATGGATTGGTGTCTGCTTCATTCTTACTCCAATGCTTACTTCATACTTACTGCTTGCTGGTTATCTGGTACTCAGACATGACACTGGGATTACGGTATTAATATAGTATAATTTCAATACGGTATTGAAACCTTGGAGAAAACAATATTTTACAAACAGTTAATTTGTGATTCACAGTCCAACCGGATGTATTTTGACAACAGCAACAGACAATAGAGGCAGTCAGATAGCCGGCCGGGTCAGTGTTACAAAAATTACGACCTTGAGATTTTGATAGGCAGAAGGAGTGGGGGTTTGTTTATATTTTAACCAGGTTGTTCAATTCATTTCTTAGTCAAATACTTTCACTTCTCTGCCTATTACTATCTGGTTAAAACAAGTTATTTATTATGCTTTTGAAAGACATGTTTTTTTCTTTATGGTGAGGTGGATATTATAATAAAAAATTATTAGGGTCCTCTCACCTTGCTTTGTAGTTTTTTCCAACGGGGATTGTCACTAAAAAATACCTAAAACACCCCAGGAATCCTGCTACGTTTCGTAGGACCAAAAGAAACGTCCTGTTTCCTCAGGGAGTAGGTCCTCTGGTTGCACGCGCCTCACGTACACGGGCTGAACGCCGAACCACACTGACCACAGTCTGAGCTCGATGGGATGGGCGGGTGTGGGGGTTGTGATTACTATCTCAGGAACAAATTCCACAAGCCTAGCTCATTCTTGCATTGTGTCCAGTTCTTTATCAACAATGTCGAGATAAACAGCTCTGATGTCAACAGATGGTTGTGACAATGTATTTTTATTAGCCGCAATAAATAGTGATTCCAATCTGGAAAATTCCAAATTCCTCCTCCTCCAATCTGGTTCTTTATATAATATTTTACCATTATTCCAGTTAATTACATGATTGGTTTCACATGCATGCTAGCTAATATTTTAACCATATGTTTACTTGTTTCTTACTTTTTTCATATGTTCTGTGATTCTAATATTAACCGGTCTAGACGTTTGGCCTATGTAGCTTTTTCCACACGTGCAAGGGACCTCATAAACAACATTTTTTGTCATTTGCTGTTTGTCAACAGGTTTAACCTTTGTCAGTTTTGCTGCGAATGGTGTCATTCAACTTAAAAACTGTCTGAATGTTATGCTTTGAGTTGATGCGTCATATTTTTTCAGAAACGTTTTTAACATAGGGGATACAAACAGTGGTTAAGGGGTTTTTCTTTTAAAGCAATTTCAGCAGATAAATCTTTGTTTGTATGTTTTAAAGCTTTATTTATGGTTTTCTCAGGATATCCACTATTTTTAAGATTGTGTTTTATTTGTGTGAGCTCTTTATCAAACAACTCATCTGTGGCCAGATCCATATGCAGCACAGATGAGTTGTTTAATAAATGCTATTTATAAAGTGGTTCAAAATTCATCGCTGTCACTATTATTATTTACATTATCAACTAACTCTTAAGTCCATAAATTTGATTCCAACACTCTCATTATCACTTTTAAGTAATTTTCAATATAGTCATCAAAAATAATATGTGACCGTAACACCATGTCTACAAACATACCCAGCTGAGGGCAGACAACTGAAACCGATTTTATAAACTGGAAACATAGAAATATCCCAAAAGCCTTAAAATGTGGAACAACTCGAGAACATAGTTGGTAACACAGTTTACACAGTAAAAATGTCACTGGTATTTTCTATTGGCTATTTAATAACCGATAGAAAACGATATTGGATGGTGTCCGATACATGATAGGTTCGGGAAAACGAAAATGCTAGATAGGGTCCGACAGATGATAAGAAAGAGTTAAGACATTAATTCCATGTACTGGTGAAAACATTGTGAAAATTTGTCATCATTTGAGACTTAATCAATTATGTTGTGCCCAATTAGTTTAAGAATAGTATTTTTTCAGATTTTTTGCTGTCAAATATATTTTTATTAAATTCAAGATACTTATTATTATGGTGAAATAAAGAAGTGAAAAGCTCTAATTGAAGAAACATATTGATAGTCTGTGATCGTAGGGCAACGAGAGCAGCAAAGTCAAATCCAGGCTACAGAGTTGTGTGGAGGTGGCATCCCTGCAGTCCATCCGTACCAGGGTCCCGGGCAACTCACATTGCGCAGACTGTGACGCTCCCAGTAAGTTCCTCTAGAGAGAGAGATGATATTATTCTCACCGTTATTTGAGCACATCACCATCCTTTCCTTCTTCGCCCTCCTTCTGTCTTATTCTGGGTTTAATTTGGTTGCATTTCCAATATTATTGCCAATTTACAAACAGTGTCTTATTGAAAGGCTTTTTAAAATTGGTGTTACTTGAAGCTTTGCTACCTTGTGGTGAGTGTTTTAGACTTCAGTGCAAGAGATATTGCAGGTTTAAATCCTGCGATGCCCATTTGGGCTAGGACCGCTTTCCCAAAAGGCCTTTGAAATTACTCTTCAAAAATGTCTCTTGCGTAGCATATAAACAAACTGCCTCATTCACATATACATTTCAGTAAACATTTCTATGTGGTTTTCTATTTTATGATTAGCAAAAAATGTTCCTATATTCTTTTATGTTTTGATTTAGATTTTACATGTTCCATTTCTATGTTTTCTAGTTATTGTGTTAAATAAAATGGTAATGGTATAGTAAATAATATATTTTATAGTCAGTAATATAGTAGTTTTTATATTGATATAAACATTATTTTTGTATAAAGACTGCCTATTTAATTTAATGAGATGCTTACACACTAGAAATAGGATTATTATTGCAACATTACTAATAAGAGAAATGTCATTTGAAATGTCAAAACATAAAATAAACCAAATAATTTTTTTTAAATTTAAAAGCTGGTATTCATTATCAGAATTTGCTTGAGGACTTAATTCTTTTTTAATTAAAACTTTTTCCATGTCCAGTTATTTACTCTATTCAGTTATAACATTCAGATGCACTGAAATTGTATTTTTATTGAACAAATAGAAATTGATCTGATTGTTTACTCAGTATTTTAACAAACATATGTATAACTGAGAAACATTCAAATTAAATAAATTATTATTATTAATTTTATTTTTTTACTGATTTGGCTGACATGTGACCAACCAAAAGTTTGGATAGTAAACAGCCAATTAGTTTAGGAGTAAATGTAAATAATAAGTTGATAAGCTTCTCTCCTGCATACCAAGGGCTCAACTATTCTACCCAACAATCGAGGGGCTCAATCTTGAATTCTGGTGGCCCAGAATGCTCAGTTAGTATATTGGGGCTCAACATGCCCTTTAAGAATACTGGGGTCTCAACATACTCTTTCACCATACTGAGGGCTTAACATACCCATTCTATATTAACCCTAGAACTGGCAAAGTCGTAATTCACGACACATTTACAAGTTCAATAAGAAATGGCAGGTACAGGCATCTGTCGTCAATTTAGTGAACTTAATAGACACCATCACCTTCGTGACCGTGTTGTCCTCTGGGAGCTGACACATGAACCGGCTCATGCTGTTCACTAAACTGCCTCTAGGGTATGTCTTATAGCCAAGTAAGCGTTTTACCACTATTCGCAGTGGCTGAATTGGTTAGAGCGTTTCACTGACGAGTGTAACGTCCTAGCCATTCGGAAGTGCTAGGGGAAGAATCCTGACCATGAGCAATCCCAATTTGGCCTTGAATAAACGGTGGCTGGCTTGGGTGGAAGTTGACGGCATTTGTAGACTTAATTGGGATTGCAGTGGACACCTGTTTTTCTTTTGTGGTTAGTGTTTATAAGGTGGGGGCATGTTTTATGTTTTTTTTTGTTTATACTTAATATATTAAGAAGAAATACATAATTCAGTGAATTTTGCCAGTTCCAGGGTTAAACATTCTTGCCTCCAGAATTGATGAATGACTATTATTAGATTACATTACCTTTTAGATTACCTTTTAAATTAAATCACTGATGGTCGGCCAGAGCGTGATTTATCATCACATTTTCCCATCCTTCATTAAAAGATTGCACCCACTTCCGCACTTTACTATCACTCATTATGTTAGAATCATTAACTTCGGTAATTTGCTAATGAAATGTTTCTTGCAGACAGAAATTGTATTACTGCACTAACTTCACAATCTGCGGTTTGATTAGTTATAATTAACAAATTAACATTGTGAACTGACACTATAAACTGCACACACCAACCAGAACAAGAAAACCATGACACAACTAATCTATATCTGTATAGAGACCTTGGCCTTGGGGGGGAAGCAGCTAATTGGAGTCCTTTAGCATTAGATTAGATTACCTTTTGAAATGGCGACCTACCCAGGTAGGTATTTTAAGAAGCCAATTATGAATAAGAAATGAGTGTAAAATCAATGTGGGGTGATCTTGCATTTTTTTTACTGACTAAGGCTAACGTCAGGACTGTTAATTAATAGCCCAACAGCCAATGGCATCTAAGGGACCTACAGTTTAATGTGGAATCCGAACCACTTTTGCCTCTAAATTATGAGTCTAATTATGAGGATGGTCTCCAGGGATGATCCCAGCGAACAATAGTGTAGTTATTCAATAGTGTGGACAAAGCAGTTCTTTAAAATTTGTGTTCCAATTCTATAAAATAATATATTGGATCCTATTTTTAGTTTTTCATCTAACTCCCCATTGGGAAATTTTTTATTGCTTTACATATCTCAAAAGACTGTATGCAAAATGTGTGAATATTTCCTGCTGCTATGCACGCTGTGATTAGCAATTATCAGGTGTTAGGAAAAACTTAGAATGTTGATTTTGTAATGTTGGCTTAGGGAGGTGTTTGTTTTACTGAGGTATCCTCACTACACACACAGCATGCGGGATGCGGGGTTATAAATATAGAGTTATAAATAACTCTTGTTTGATTACTTCTTTGTCAAGATCAAATGATTTCATAATTTATAATCACAATTTAAAGCACCTAAAACTACTGAACAATCGCATCAATGAGGGCTTGATAATGGGAATATAATTTCCCGAAACCGGTCACCTGCTGACTATATACAAAAAATTAAAGAAAAAAAGACTGTAATCTAATAATGCTCATTCAGCATACAGTAGGCTCAACATGCCCGTTCAGCATACTGGGAGCTCAACATGTCCATTCAATATACTGGTAGCTTAACTTCTCTATTTAACATTCTGGATGCATAACATCCCCATTTAGTATACTGGGGGCTGAACATTCCATTCAGCATGCAGTAGGCTCAACATGCCCGTTCAGCATACTGGGAGCTCAACATGTCCATTCAATATACTGGTAGCTTAACCCTTTGAGGACCAACTGACGATATATCGTCAACAAGATTATTAGCGAAAAACACCGCACCGACGATATATCGTCATTGCCCAATACTGCGAAAAACTCTGCGGACGATATATCGTCATCTGGCAATACTTTGTATAGTATGTGATCTACGGCGCTTTGAATGCCGCCGCATAGCATTAACATGTATGTTGTTTTGAACATCTTTGGTTTCCTTCTTCACTGTCTGGACAATTTGTTTTCTGTTTTCACTAAGTACAGCCAGTTTTGTTGTTAGTTTACGCACATTTCTTTATGTTTGTGACGAGCACAGACGATGATTTCGGCGTTCTGTTTTAGTCAAGTTTATACCAATATTATTAAAAGTATGTGCACTTATTGGACTAATTGGCGTGTTTCTTGTGTTTAGTTTTTTTAGGTATTTGAATATAGATCACTGTTCCTCATCAAGTGATGAATCTGATGTAGGTGTAGGCCCTTCTCTACCGGTGCCTCCAGCCACTAGGCCTCGTTATGACGGGCCAGCACCCTAAAGCATTTTCTACCATAACATTTTTATTTTATGTCCAAATCCCATGAAACTTTGTATACATACTCTGCATAATATTAGTAATTATAAAAACTAGTTTCCCACACTAAAAATTTTTTTGGTTTTTTTGTATAGGTAACTCAATTAAAAAATTAAAAACAAAAATTATTTTTTTGTTATAATTACCATTAAAATATTTTTATTTTTAAAATCAAACAACAATATACCAATAGTAGTTGCTAGGGTAACCAATCACAACCATTTTTGTGAAAAAATTATCAAGATATCTTAAAAATTGAAGGCAGTACAGACATTTTTACAAACCTTTGCAAAAATGCATAATTTCATGTGGTCCTTTTCACATATGAAATTGACTCTTGGTATTTAAAAATTTTTTTCAGCATATTTAAAAATAAAAAAAATGGCTCTAGTCCCCAAAGGGTTAACATCTCTATTTAACATCCTGGATGTATAACATCCCCATTTAGTATACTGGGGGCTGAACATTCCATTCAGCATACAATAGGCTCAACATATTACCCTATTCAGCATTCCGGGTGCATAACATCCCCAATTAGCAAACTGTGGGCTGAACATTATATTCAGCACACTAATGATAGGCTAATTTATTGAAACTAAATCAAACTTACTATCCCATTTCTATCCTACTTGCCAACCTACCTAATTACTCTGTTATCCTACTTACTTTCTTATTGCTTTGAGTATATTAAAGTTATGTTATCATTTTAATTCAATACATATTCTAAAATTCTACTATTCTTTAAAACCAGACTACAACTTTAAATGATGAACAGTAGAATAGAGAATTGATCAGTTGATGTGTTGCTAGACCCGGAGTGGGCAAGTCTGAATCTTGGAGTGTTGGTGTGCATCGAGTGCTGTGGCATCCATAGGAATCTCGGCTCCCACATATCTAGAGTGCGCTCCCTACACCTGGACGAGTGGCCGTGAGTATCTGAATGTTGTTACATGCTCTTAATCGATGATTGGAACAATGAACGATATTTGCGTATCAGCTATAGGCTACCCTTAAACAGCATGCTGTAGCCGTGTTATGTTTGTTTTTACTGTCATAACTATTTCAGTTTAATTTAGTATTGTGTTTGATTGAATTTCTTATTGATTTAAAAATAGCTAATGTAATCAAAAAATTATTAAAACTAATTCTAGGTTACAAGGAAACTAATCATAGTCTTATTACCCTATTGTCGATCTTCTCTAAGGTAATTGAGTCATTAGCTATAAAGTAGGATTGGTAAATTTCCTTGAGAAACAAAATAATTTTAACATTCAATTATTTTGTTTTAAGAAAAAAACTGTGGTTGTTAAAGTGAGTCTATAGTCGGTATGTTCTAGTATATTTGTGGATGCCTTTGAAACCTTAGACCGCAATATATTAGACAGGTTAAATGAGGCTAGTATCAGGTGTGTCCCACAAAAAAGGTTTAAATCTTACCTCACTGGCAGATCACAACGCACCAAAGGAAGTGGAGTGATCAGTGACGAACGATTAATTTTGCAGGGAATTTCACAGGGATCTGTTCTTTCTTGACCTTTATTTAATTTTGTAATTGAGTGTTATATTACTTGTGTAATAGCTGCTTAAAGGGTTCTCTGGTTGATTTCGCTGATGACACAGTTTTATTTTATAAATCTAATTTGATTGAATTATTATTTACTTACTTACTAAAGTGGCCATTTATACGCCAGACAGTACTTGGCCTCATCAATACAGCTTCTTCAGTAGGTTCATACAGCATCTTCCTAGTTTTTTCCTAGGGTGGTTTAGAGCAGGCACCTAATTATCACAAGTCAGGCTGCTGACCACATTTTCCTACATGTTCTTTTTAATTTTTTTATTATTTATTATTACCAATACACATTTTTATTGAAAACATAGTTTTACTGTCGATTATACTTTAAAAAATGCTAGGCCCCATAAATATATTGAAATATAACTCTTCAACAAAATAGGTTCTTTTTACTACCCCAAGATCTATGTAGATTTTCCATGACCTACCTTTTCTTATGGATTCTTTCTTTCTGGTCGCTTTTCATCCCTCTGCATAAAGATGTGCCCGGGTCTCTTAATCCTCTAGTACCTGATATTCAGCTGACATTGAGTCCTTATGCAGGCCAGGTCACCTCGCAGTGATGCTGATTGTGGGAAACGCTGTGGGCAACTCGGTGTGGGAAGCAGTGATCAAGGACAGAGCCAAACCCACCCCCTCCAGCAGTAGGGAGGAGAAAGAACGGTGGATCCGGAGCAAATACGAGACCAAGGAGTTCCTTCCCCCTCTCCCCTCAGGCCCTTCTTCTCAGCTCTTCTTTGACGCCATCTGCAGGTATGTTGTTGTTGTTTTAGGGATATTTGGAGCCAAATCCTATCCCAACCTACAGGAAATATCCTATGAATGCATGTCAACCAAGGCTTATTGTGCTAGCCATCAGAAAGGAAATTGAAATTTGCTGAGGATGCAGGTCTGCTGCAATGAGTGCATTAATGGTATTTTTATTTTTTCATTAAAAAATAAAACTGTTTCATAACTAAGATTGACTGCAAAAGACATATATGTTCGGGGTAATAGTTAGCCCATTTTCTTCTTTGCCAGGTCTGATATCAAATCTCTACTGCTGCTTCTGGCGCACGCTGGGTCTGACCTTGTCAACAACGTGCTGAGTCCACGTGACCCGAGAACACCTCTTCACGTCGCGTGCGCCATGGGAAACCTTCCCATCGCCCAGCTGCTTATCTGGGTAAAATAAAAGAAACTCAAAAATTGTATCATAATTTAGAAATTGAAAGAAAATCTTATTAAAAAAATATGATTGTCAATCCCTAATTTTAGACCACTTTGTCATAACCTGGCTGGCTAGGGTTATAATCACAGTTGTGGAGAATCGCAAACTATTTATTACGAGTAGAACATTATAAAAATGGTTGATTACATAAACTAATCAAAAACAATAATGTTAAGTTTAGGAACACAAACATAACTAACTATCTAAAGTAATCCACGAATCTCAAGACTCAAATCCAACAACTAGGAGACTAATTATTATTAGGAGACCCTTAATAATTATTTAAAGTTGCAAGAGACTAAAGAATTGACATTCATAAGAGACATGTTTTTGTAGATTACCAGGGTTCGGAGGCCCACAGGAAAAATCCTATGGTTGCACATCACCGGTGGCTATCCCATGAGGGGAAAGTAGGCACTCGCCATGCCTCCAAAGGGTTTATGATAATAGGAGTGATATAGGAAGAAAAAGATGGTTGAGGTTGTTAAGGATGGTTCGGTCAGTTACCATACCAAGTCAAGGATGTAGGCCCCCACTCTGCCAGGCCCTTGACTTGTAAGGAATCTGTGGTCTTCAGCTAGGTCTTGAGTCTCACCACTCAACCTTGGTACTCTTGCACTAACTTCGTCTGGTAGGGAATGAATGGTATGCTCTTAAAGTACAGCTATATTACTGCCTTTGATTGTGACAACATTCCATAATGTATCCCAGTATTGGTACAGTGGACCTTGGATAACTCAAACTTCTTTTATTCAAAATATTCTTTAATTTGAATGTTTCTTATGGTCCCTAGCTTTTTGTATGACAGCAATGCTGCTTTTTGTATTGCAGCAAATATATTCGAAAGTTTTGCATTTGACCAAAAACAGTTTTACCTAGTGTCAGCCTCATGACTCTCGCCTTCACTGTGAAGGATCAGGAGGCGAGATCACTAAATGAACTATAGAAGAAGAAGAAATGCCGGTGCTGAATGCAGCTAACACTTTGTCTCACGTACAGTAACATAGAACATTATTTGATAGCAGAGTTAATGTAAGTGATTTACACTTTAAAATGTTGCAAATTTTAAAATCTTTTATAATGACTGCTAAGAGACTTAATTTGTAGAAACAGGCAAAAATCTCAAAGTGAAAAAAAGTTAATATTCAAGTATATAGTGTCAATTTAATAAGGATTTTTTATTTAAAATGTGCATTTAATTCTTTTTAAGAAATTTATAAGGTCTTGTTTAAAAGAACTTCTTTAATTAAAATTTTTGGATAGTTTAATTAGTTTGAATAGTTTTTTATAGAGGTCTGCGGGTACCCGAAAATTAGGGTAATTTCGGGTAATTGTGCGAACCCGAGTGGTCGGGCAGCTCGGCACGTCTCGGGTTTCATTCGGGCGGGATTCTATTAGATGTCGGGTCGGGCGGGTAATAACTACCCGAAAGGCATCGGATTGTACAAAATACCCGAAAGGACATTGAAATTAACCCAAGACCCAGGGTAATAACATTCCGTCCAAAACGTCTGACTCACGCTACGTTCACGCAATATTATCGATGATTACAACAGATGTTCTCGATGGAGATGTCAAACTTCGAAGTTATTTTTACTGTTTTAATACATTCGATTGCACAACCTCAGTCCTCACTGTCACCTAGACTTTCGTGAAAATAAAACAACCGTCTCCCTGCCGGTTCAAAATTATTGTGCATTCGCAGCTTATTATCGTATCCATGTATAGCAGCTTACGCGATCAGGGAACCGTTCCTCCTTTTGACGCAACAAAATAGTTGTACCAGTATGAAGCTCGTATTAGCCGTGTTTCAAACAGTGATGTGATTACCTGTGATTTTTCAATCACAGTGAAAACTTTTTAAACTGTAATTCGTGATTCTTTCTTTGTGCTCTGTTGCCGATGTTATATGACGAATACAGAACTGTGATTTGCCATAGTGATCTCGCTCTTCCAGGATTTTCACTCAAATAAAATTTAAAAAATCATAATGTTAAGCATATAATAGAATAAAGGAAATAAATAAACCTTTTTTATTTTTCTAACAATATGTTCTGGATTTCCTCATTAGTGGAACCCCTCAATTCCGAACTAATTGGGACTGAAGCCTGTTCTTCCTGGGAAATAAATATTACGCACTTATTTCGTCACTGTATTCGCGCGGTAACTGACGCCTATGCTAAAAATAAATCACTCTCCCCCAACCCCCACCCTTACTGGGATGTGTATCGCGTCTGTCTACTGTCTGTGTCTAGTTTAGTGAACGTTTACCTGTTGAAAAGTGTGTATCTCTAACAACCGACGTGGCTTGGAATTACGTTTGTGTGAAGATTTTCTTCATTTCAACAGTTAAAGATAACAGACTTTAAGCGATAAAACCCCGACTTTGTTAAACCTTAAAAAATAAGTTTATGTGATTAAATTTCCAGCTATTTCTTTTTTTGATTTCCCTAGAACGTGTTCATTTTTTAGGGGTTCCAATGTAATATTAAAATATTGACCACTTTATAGTAAAAGAACTATTTTAGTCTAAAGGGCCCTGACATTTTATGAAAGTGTTTGATTTAATTTGAACAATGATTGTGATTGGTTGAATTAAAAATAATACACCAGGACAATATATAACATAGGTCTAATGAATCCTTGGCTTAGGGTATTGACTTAATACATTTTCTGTATTTTTTGTTCTGCAATAAAATACAGTATGGTTTTTTATTTTGTTTGTTCATCCTTAGTTTCATATAGACTTGAGAAAATTATATCCCATTATTAATAATTTACAACATAAATTATAATTATTTATAATTAATTAAATGGATAACTGTTGGGGTTAATATATCAAACAGAACTGTTACATATGATGTGTTTAATAACTTTTTAGGGTCTATATGTGAAATAAATAAGTTGGTAAATGCAATGATATATTTCTGACTTGCATCAATAATGCTAAGTAGGTCAATCAAAATTTATCTAAATTAATATTTTGCTTACTAATAAAATCCAAAGCACAACCTGAATTTTAGGCTTACAATACCCGAACCCGACCCGAATATTAACTTGTAATACCCGAACCAACCCGAATTTTCATTTAGCTTATGATACCCGAACCCGACCTGACCTGAAAATTTGTGGTAATCTACTACCCGACCCGACAGTAAAAATCACTACCCGCAGACCTCTAGTTTTTTAGTTAGCGAAGTTTTTTAGTTGGTCCCTTGAGGTTTGAGTTATCCAAGTTCTACTTATCTAGACTGACAAAGGACAGCTAGAATCCCATTGGGTTGAGCAGCAAGAGAGTTGGGTATTGCGACCATGGTGAGAATAAACAGCTTGACTTGGAACTCAACATCAGGGTGAGAATAGAAGGGAGTAATGCGAGGAGAAAAGGGTCACAGAATTTGGAGAAGTGCAACAATACTTATAGTACTGGATAACGTTGCAAGATGCGAGTTGTGGTTTTATGTGAATCCTTTGCTGAAAAAATATTGACAATTGATCTGTTTAATACAGACTAAATAGGCCTTAGTGGTTTCATAAATCTGACTTATATCAGTTGGGTAACTGTAATAATTTTTTTATCAATTCGCTACACAATATGTGTCACTAAAAATATTTCTGGTTGTAGCACAACGCGGATGTGAAAGCAGTGGATGGTGATGGACGGACGTGCCTAACATTGGCACGTGCAGCGCAGCGGTCCAGCGAGGCTAACGCCCTCGTCGACCTGCTAGTGGCCAACGGTTGTCAAGAGGGGTCCAATGCGCAGCCTCCGCGTCACAACATCCCCGTTCTGGACAAACTCCCTGCCAGCGTCATCTGAATCACTCCAAAGTGACCCCTGAGTAAACCAGTCTTGAGTATGAGACTGAAAAAGACACTTGTATATATATTTATTGTTTATGTATTTATTGTGTCAAAATCAATGCTTGGATTTAAAAATACTCTATTTTCAAATTTACATTCAGAACAAACTGAATACATTCTATCATGACAAGCACTAAACTAACTGAGAGTATAGATTAAGGAGGTTGCATGACAGTGAAGATGGTAGGACGCTCATGAGAAGTCCTAGTGTAAAGCAACTTTTTGCCTTGTCAGAGAGATTCGACTGTATATAAGACATTAAACTATAAACTCTCCTCTTGAGTGATATAACATTTGTTATAGAATGATTTCTCAGTGAGACCCTTCATATCCGGCCACTTGGGCCGAGCCCTCTGACGAATAAACTAACCTATTTTAAAAACGATCATTTATACCTAATAATAATATGCAGTTGACAAATATAGTCATAACGAGGGTTTAAGTCTCATTCTGTGATTATTTTTTTGGAAAAATACATATATTTATAAAATCAATACAAAGAGTTATAAACCATCTCATAGGAAAGTATCATCGCTCGAATATAACCTTTTCACTCTATCTGTGTACAAAAGCTAATCAAAGTTTTTCGATTTTGACACCATGCCACCATTAACCACAAGTAAAGTTCATTACATATTTTGGACACACATTTGCCTTTATCAATATGTTGGATCGCTACGCTTTTGTTTGACTCTCACGTTACATTTTTGTTTTGACTCACACATTTTAGTGAATTTTCTATTGGGAAGAAGCTATTACCGTAGGTCTCATGGCAAGACCTAAGCCCGGGACCAAGTTACTTATTCATTTTGAGGTGTCTGGAGACCAAAAAAATAGTTGTTAAAAATGTTATACACATACATGAATGTGTGTGTGTGTATCCGTGAACACGACAACTCTAAAAATGGTCCAATCGAGACCAAATTTGGAAGATTTCATAATCAACAAGTTCATAATCAAGATATCGGTCAATCGGAACGGGTAGTTTGGAGGTTTGTACCCCAAAATTGGGTTTTTTGCATTTTTATATGGTAACTTTTAATTATTTCCTATTTTTTCTTATATATATATATTATTGTATTATATATTATTATTATGTTATATATTATTATTGATGTGGAAATGGGCTGAGTACGCAGCTCAGTTTACTTAAAATTACGCAAAAGCTGCTTTGATACAGCGCAAAAGTGCAAAAATTCCCCCTTTTGCTGCGACAGGGATATTTTTTACACTACTATTCAGCAAACTGAATGTAAAACGACACTGCAGCACTAAACACAAAACTCTTGACAAAAGTATAAAACAATAAAATAGCAATAAAACAGAAGGTCTTTTCAGCAGAGCTAATAATAATGAGCATCTCTTGATCACTAACAGTTAAATGGTACCACTAATCACATAAGAGATAGGCATTTACTAAATACCTTGTATGATAACCTATTTAAGTTGGTTCGGTACTTTTAGTTTCTGGTGAGATCTGGCCTTAAAAACTAGTAAAGAAGCTCAACCGAGTAGTTATCTCCAAAACCATGAGAGCGGTCAAGTAGCGGAAGCTAGTGTGTATGTTACACGTTTGTAAGCCGTGGGAAATACATTTTGATATCTTTTCCAGGAAGCTGCCGGATATTTTGAGGCCGGTTATGAGGGGTTCTACTGTATATTATTTCATTCTACGCATTCAATACTATTTACTAATTTTCCTGGAGAGATCACATGTCTAAAAATGTTTTAGCACAGTTTATAGTGGTAAGCTGCATCAAGATGATATTAGTATATGTTTCAGTTACAACCTCTATATGTCTCACAACCGTGTTGTCTTAAGTCTTATTGGCATAAACTGTCAACATCCTAATCACACATCACTAAACTTTTTAACAGACAATATGATTACCAATATAAAGTCTTTTGTTTTTTTTTAATTCTTGGGTTTTTTAAGTAGCTTTTCTAACTACTATTTTTATTGTTAGATGAAATAAAACTTTGTGCATTTGTATTTTGTTTCTTAACGTTTGTTTCAAAATTATATCATCTTAAAATGTTATCTTAACCTATAAAGAATTTTAATATTGGTACAAATTTTTTCGTGATAATCTTTCTTCTTTACACTGAATCCTACAATAAAGGACATTCTTACTTCTAGTATTTAATGCAACAAAATTAATAATAATAATATTTTTAAAAATATAATATTTAGTTATTGGCTATTTTAAAAATTATGTGTTCATTCCAAAAAATATTTTGAAAAGATGACAAAATCACTCATTTTAACTTTATACTGTATTATTTTTTTATATCTCCAAAACATCAACAGGTAATTTCTATATTGTATAAAAACCTGAGTTCTCATATCTGTTTTTGTGTCTGTGACATGTTTTGCTACACTGTTTTCTTTCATCATACGAACCTCCTAAAACAGAGTTTACTTAAACTTAGAAGATTTGTGTGAATGTAATGAAAATTAATAGATGAGTTTTGACAATCAAGTGCAAGTCTTAATCCAGTGTTTGTATCGCAATGCTGGTAGAGTGCTGTAGGGTTTGTGGAGAAACCCTCCATTCCCTTGTATGTATAATGGTTAATCATACATTTAATGGGGCCCACTAAAGAAGCTATTGTGTAAGGATGATAATAAGTCATCAGTTTTAAATGTTTTCTCTTATTTCTTGCACCGATAAAATTAAGTTCATTGACCCTGTGATTAACCCACGTTTTATAATATCTATACTCTTCAACCCTAGTATACACTTGTACTATAACACACTACTTATTTATTAATTGTTTAGATTACTCATTTGATTTTATATTATTTTCAAATCATATTAACTCATATTCACCTATCAAAGTAATCATTCATGTAGAATTTATCATGCTCAAAATAAGTGTACTTACAAGTCCTGTCTTTAAAGTGTTTATGACCTTTCATCTGACTTAAATATGGATTCTCTTATCACTGTGTAGCAAGTTCTCTAAATTTTAAGCACCCAAAAACTGTTATGGAATACTTCAGTTTGGTCTGGAGATTTCTATTTCGGAAGTATCCTAAAGATAGAATGTTACTTTTTTCTTTTCAGAGCTCAATCACTTTTATTATGTATACGGTTTATTTTTCAAGTCGTTGAGACTTTTTGACATGGATATGTCTAAGCTCTGGGGTTGTTAGCAGGACTTTGGAACACAAAAAGTGTAGTGGAAGTGTTTAACGGAAGTGCCGTCGTATGGTTATAAGAACAGCTGTTTAGATGAACTGAAAACATTCCCTTTAGATATATCCATGATCTAACCTATTCCCCAAAGGGAAGTAATTAATTAAATTAAGGGAAGTAATTTTTAGAGTCTCACTAAGTTTCTCCATCAAAAGTAAATGTTACAAGCTATTATTTTACTCATAAATTTTAGTTGAAAACATCTTAGTAATTAAGGTTAAAATTTTTAAAAAATTCATCCACTCTGATGTGTTTTGCTTAAGACAATTGAGATAGCAGGTGATTCTATAAGCTTGTAGCCTTCCGTTATCCAAATGTTCATCATTTCACTTGTTTTATGACTAGAATGTTAATGATGACAATATAGTAATTCTCAGTAATATTGATTGTACATACAGCCTATGTAGGTTTAATGAAATATGATTTCTAGATGTAGGCTAAAAGTTGTCTGATCAACCGAAAGATCAGAGTTAGCCACCGGCTATCCGATTGCTAGTGCCAATTCCCAACAGAATTTTTACCTCTTCCTGGGTTAAATTAAGTTATGGACTAGGTGTAATTTTGTCAAGTTAAAGTTCAGGATATAAAGTTGTTATGTCATTAATTTGTTCAAAAATATTCATAAATTTAAAAAAATTCTATATACTTTATACATTACATATATATTTTTAGCTAAAGTGGCCCACCTACCCAGGTACGTATTTTAAGCCAAGTATGAATGAGAAATGAGTGTAAGATGATTGTGGCGGGATCTTGTTACTGATTAAGGCTGACATGTTCCTTAGGCAGGACTGTTAAGCCCTTAACCGCCACGTTTTTGATGCAACACCCTTGCTGCGGCATCCACGATGCACGTGTGTAGAAGGATTTCAACAGGAAGGTATATTTTTAGCGAAAAAGCAAAACCCTGCTTTTCACGAAATTTCAAGTCTCCAGCATTTCCACGAGCGTACTCGAGGCTCACTAGTAGCACAGTCCATGTCATAATTTTTGCTTCCAAACATAAAATCCCCCACAGGTATACTTACACTTAGTATGTATATCACATCTTCAGCAAAATTTGGATCATTGGGTATAAAAATTGTTTGTTACAAAAACATTAAAATAACAATAAATGACTACTATAATGTCAGATCGCAGACAGCTTGGTCCTACATATGTTTGGATGGATACAGTTACAGCCCAGAACACAAATTAAGTGTGATGGATATACAAGTCAATAGTCCAGGAAGGGTTAAAACCCTGAAACTTCCAACAGATAATAAAGATGCTAAGGTAACAAGTTGTATGTTTTCTGTTTATTTTTGTGTTAAAACATATTTTATTCCATGGTTCTAAGTAAAGATTCTATAAATATAAGTAATTTTTATCTATTTTTTAAATAGATTTTGTATTTCTTATTGGATATGGATAATTCATAAGTAAAATATTCTTTACAGTAACTTTAAACGTATTGTACAATGACTAGAAAACAATTTACACTGTTAAACAAATAAATAAATTTCAAAGTCCAATGAAAAATGTAGGGGTTCCTTAGGAAACCTGAGGTGGAACCTCCCTCACAACAAATTTAATCGAGAGTCACGTGTCACAAAATCCCTCCTCAATTTTGAAATTAAACTTAACAATTTAACAAAAATTACAGCTCAAAACTTATTTAATGAATAAAACGCAAGGAGAAAAACATTACCCATTTCACAAATCTACCACTAGATACATTTTGATTTTTAATTATTGCCACCAATAGATTTATTATAAGATT
The DNA here is from genome assembly GCA_023375725.1 of Nephotettix cincticeps. Lineage (NCBI taxonomy): Eukaryota > Metazoa > Arthropoda > Insecta > Hemiptera > Cicadellidae > Nephotettix > Nephotettix cincticeps. The sequence goes on along the minus strand of CM041784.1, from coordinate 2,152,471 downwards.
TCAAACAATAATATCAAAGAATTCCTCACCATACTCATAGTTTACAAGAAATTTCTTTAAGGAAAATACAAAGGTTTTTAAATTCTGTTCTTTTAGTGATTTTAAAAACTAACATGTTAAAAAATCTCGGAGCACTGCAAATAACTGTTGATAGACTCTGAGCTTTGATCGAGCAACCGATATCAACAACTATTTTCTCAAACCATATCTACTAATTTATAGCTGAAAAGAATTATTACTTCTAATAAAAAATAATTTTAAAACTTTATGATTGTATAAGTGACCTAAAGGTAAAATTTTAAAAGATAGAAAATAGGGCCATGAATACGTTTTTGCTGCTTTGGCAATAACTCTGATAATGGCTTTCTGTAGCACAATAATTGGATGCAGGACGACACTTATCTTATCTTTTTAAGTTTGTATTGTCCTCATAGTGATTTTTTAAAACTAATTTTTGTAATTTTGTAACTTGGCAGTAGCAGTGGGTGGTGCCACATGATTGTGGGGCTTATGTGTAAGATTGAAAAGTTATGTGGAGTTAACTGTAAATTTATCATGCATTGTTACATCAGTATTAATTTTGAAGATTGTTTATACATTTTCTGTTCTATCCCAGAAGAAATATGGTGTTGGGGCTTATGAAAGTAAAAAGATAGTAAATAAACATACACACATATCTGGATTTTATGTTTGTGTTTGATTTATCAATGTAAACTTTATACAGCTCTCAACTTCTAAACAAATCATTGTCTATTTACAACTGGGTCAAATTTATGAACCTAGATGATTTAATATACAATGATTGATCGATTTTAAAATAGGATTAATTTTGCACTAGTATAGAGTTTATTATAAGTAACTTATTTGTAAATAACTGTCCATTTGTTAAAATGTTTTAATCTCATGATTTTGTGCACCATTTCTCAGACCTAAGTCCTTTTTGAATCTAATCTTGTGATATTTATACAGTTATTTGTCATGTAGTGTATATGTCATTGTTTTCAGTGTAAAATATTTATGCTTTTCTGTTACTTGCTAAAGCTATTAACGAGATGATTTTGATTGACCAGGAGTTAATAATTTTTAATGCAAGCAATTGGTTTTGTAACATTAACCAACATTAATGTTACGAACCCTGTTATCGCCCTATGGGGTGGAACAACATCCGCCCATAGGGTGATTCACCTCGTAAAGTTACCATGAAATGGGGTTAATCTAAGAAGATAATAATGCCTTATAACTGCAGTATGAAGATGACACTTGTTATTGTGTATAGATCTAATACATTTCAGTATGTAATAATTGAAATACATTTTATTTGAGTTTCACCAAGCCTAAATCATACATCACGGAATTAAAAGAAACTAGTTTTCGGGAAGTCAATGAGTGAAGATCATTTTTATCTTCTTGCTGATAATGGATTTAATAACTCTAAAATATATTTCTGCCATGTTATGGTGTATTCTTAGATTCAGCAATTTTATTTCTGAAAGAAAGCCTTTTTATTCTTTTGTTTACTGAGCTCTATTGAAAATTCTAACTATTTATAAACATATTTTTATTTGAATTGTATTGTGTAGTATTTTAAGTTTAATTTAAAATTAACCTATATTAATTATACATTATATTCGTAAGCTAGATCGTAACATTCCCTAACTTAGACCAATCTCAGTATAATATGTTACACTACCGCATGTAATTGTATATTTGTAATGTAATAACAAATGCACCAGTACAATTCTAAATAAGAGGTTTGCAGGGCAGATTAAGTGAATTGTAGATAATTATTCTACATGAGCCAAAGAGTTATTAATGTAAATAGCTATAGATTAAAATATAACATGTTTGTTTTTATTAAACTGTGAAAATCTCTTTCCAATCCAATCCACTTTCTTTGCCAATCTACAAAATCTTGTTTTTAATCTGACCAATTAATAAAAAAATCTGTTTTTTAAACTTTAACTGCCCGTCACCATAGGCGAAGGGCCTGTGTGGAGAATTAAAGGCAGCAAGGTACTGTAGCGGCATTAGTCACATGGACTGACCAGAGAAGACTGCTCTTGATCTGACAGGAGTCGCCGGAAGGTGGTTTCGATCCAGCAACCTTTGACTTACTGGGCCAGAGCTTTACCCCTGAGCTACCCTGCTGGCAAAATTTTATTACAATTTACTTTCAAAAGCCCTTTTAGCAAATTTCCCTTAGGGAAGTAGCTATTACGTAGGTCTCATGGCAAGACTTAAGCCTGGGATCAAGTTATTTTTTCGTGTTTAGGTGCCCAGAGGCCAAAAACAATAGTCATTAAGATTTTTACATATATGTATATTACGAAATTAATAATGCCAGAGTACCCTTTTATTTTCATTTTTTAATTCTGACACGTGTTTAAGGATTACCCCATGGTCACAGTAATCATTTAACCTTAAAAATAAAATAGAGCATATCTAAACAGTGTAGTGCTTTTTGAAGTCAAATGTTTTTTCTTGATGAAGTATGAGGTGTTATTAGTTAGAGAATACTTTTAAATTTTCATGTAAATATTTCTTTGATTTTTCAAAAATTGGGTTCTTTTGTTGTGTTTATGTTCCGTATGTTGTCTTTGTCTTCTATAGTTAATGTGTATATATAATTCTTCTTTAGTGTTCTTTTTTTCTCCTCTAGAATTTTTTTTAATTCTACCAGAATTATCCAAATTATACCAGAAAATGTGCAGTTGGGATTAACGAAATTATCGTACCGGTACCAGAATAAATGCAAATGAACAATGGAGAAAGCTAATGTTAGCTAACGATCATATTACTGTTAGGAGGAAGGTGTGAATCATAACAAATGCATTTTAAACTCAAATAATTAAAATAGATAAATAATTAAAGACTACGACCTTCAATAATTAGGCTTAGATCTATCAAAGTTATGTAAATCAAAGCTCTCAATTGATTAGATTTGGTATTTGAAACTAAGAATACATGATTTTATGTATAATTAAAAAAGATAAATAATTAAAGAGTACGACCTTCAATAATTAGGGTTAGATCTATCAAAGTTATGTAAATCAAAGCTCTCAATTGATTAGATTTGGTATTTGAAACTAAGAATACATGATTTTATGTATAATTAAAAAAGATAAATAATTAAAGAGTACGACCTTCAATAATTAGGGTTAGATCTATCAAAGTTATGTAAATCAAAGCTCTCAATTGATTAGATTTGGTATTTGAAACTAAGAATACATGATTTTATGTATAATTAAAAAAGATAAATAATTAAAGAGTACGACCTTCAATAATTAGGGTTAGATCTATCAAAGTTATGTAAATCAAAGCTCTCAATTGATTAGATTTGGTATTTGAAACTAAGAATACATGATTTTATGTATAATTAAAAAAGATAAATAATTAAAGACTACGACCTTCAATAATTAGGGTTAGATCTATTGAAGTTAAAGTAAATCAAAGCTCTCAATGGATTATATTTTGTGTTTGCAACTAAAAAGAGATGATTTTATATTTTATAAGTTCTGTTTTGGAGATCCAATTAAGTTGTACATGAGTATATAATAATTATTTATTTATCACTGCCGATTTAGCAATAGTGACCAGTGACTATTATTACTAATAATACGTGATTGTAATGAAAACTATATAAACTCATTACGTTAAGCCTCCAAACTGGAATTAGTTCCTATGTTAACAATACCTTTTCATGTATTTCCCCATAATTTTCGACCAAAAATAAATAACTTCAAAATGTTTGTAGGATATTTAATTTATGATTTGTATCTGAGACTGGAAATATATTTATGCAATCTTATTTTGTTACAGAAGATAATGCTATTCATGGCCGATATTTCCACTTTCAGCTCAATTCTGTAACATTTTGTCAAAAGCAATACTTTTCCCATACACTGTCAATTGGACGAGAAGGTAAAAAGCGTATAAAACCTAAATAAGGTCAGGGTTCAAATGAATAAGCGTAGATATTTTTAGTACATATATATTTGCACAATGGCAACAAAATATATAAATAATAAATAAACAATAAATCAAATATTACAAATAGTTTATCCAAGAGGTCTTCTTAGTTTAAAAGTGGATAAGTCAGTGTCTCCTGCGTCATGATTAAAAATGAAATGAAGTTACAGTATTATTCCTTGCGCAGGGTTGTTCCGAAATTGAAAATCTTCCAAAATTGGATATTGATAACAATTTATTACAACAATGATATCGAAATCGAAGTCGTGGATATTGAAACGATTTTTAATCGTTGAAACTAGATTCAGTTGAAAAAAACCATTATACAATTTTTAAAAACGTCTATACACGTATTGTTCTGTTAAAGAAAGCATACTGGAACATAATTTCTCCCTATATTAGTAGCCCCGTACACTAAAAAATGCATACCTTTGATAAAACTATGAATTGTTCAATAGTTATTAGTGCCAATTCAAAACACATAATAATATTAGAGCCGGCCGAATGATCACATTGCACCTAAAAAAGGAGGAAGAAAAGAAATCAAAATCTGCATTCCCAGAAAGATACATCTAAATAAGATGAAATTTAGCTCTTTTAGTCGTCAAATATAATACAATAACGATCAACTAAAAAGAGGTAAGCACTTTTATAGAAATTGCTTTCGATATCCAATAATATTCTGAGCCAAGCCAATATCGATATAATATTGGAAATATTAAAACAAGAATATCGATATTTATTGATATCGAAAGCAATACTTTCCCCATACACTGTTCATTGGACGAGAAGGTAAAAAGCGTATAAAACCTAAATAAGGTCAGGGTTCAAATAAATAAGCGTAGGTATTTTTAGTACATATATATTTGCACTATCACTACAACATAAATAAATAATAAATAAACAATAAATCAAATATACAAATAATTTATCCAACAGTTCATCACTGTGGTAGCGGACGGTGTAGCAGGGATTGGTGGGATGTGTTGGAGCAGCTGTTGTCTATACTGGGAGACAAGCTCAGGTGGCTGCAGGGGACAGTGCTGATGAGTCCATAGACGTTCCACCGCCCAGCTCCGTGGTAGTGGAGTAGCAGGGAGTGTGGTGGAGATTGGTGAGAGAAGCTGTTGTCTATGTAGGGAGAGGATCTCGGGTGGCTGCAGGGGGCGGTGCTGAGCCCGTAGATGTTCCACCGCCCAGCTCCGTGGTAGTGGAGTAGCAGGGAGTGTGGTGGAGATTGGTGAGAGAAGCTGTTGTCTATGTAGGGAGAGGATCTCGGGTGGCTGCAGGGGGCGGTGCTGGGCCCGTAGATGTTCCACCGCCCAGCTCCGTGGTAGTGGAGTAGCAGGGAGTGTGGTGGAGATTGGTGAGAGAAGCTGTTGTCTATGTAGGGAGAGGATCTCGGGTGGCTGCAGGGGGCGGTGCTGAGCCCGTAGATGTTCCACCGCCCAGCTCCATGGTAGTGGAGTTAGAATCGTTTACTCCACAAAACGTGCTGAGGTACTTTATATTTTATTCGATATCCAATTTTAGACATATCGATCGTTTAACGTTCGATTTATTGATTTCGAATCTTTCCCCTGTGTATCCTTTCAGGTTACCTATAAGGTCAGGGTTCAAATAAATAAGGTAGGTATTTTAGTACATTATATACATATACACATAAATAATAAATATATCAAAATATACATTTGTCCAACAGTTCATCACTGTGGTAGCGGAGGGAGATTGGGATTGGGATGTGTTGGAGCCAGCTTTGTTTGGGAGCAGAGCAGTGCTGATGAGTCCATAGACGTTTCCACCGCCCAGCTGTGGTTGGTAGTTGAGAGAAGTCTATGTAGGGAGAGGATCTCGTGTGGCTGCGCTAGATGTTCCACCGCCCAGCTCCGTGGTAGTGCAGTAGTGGTGGAGATTGGTGAGCAGCTGTTGTCGGGGGGGTTCGGTGGCTGTGAGTGGGCGTGGTGGAGAGATTGCATGGTGGAGTTGGAGGTGGGAGGTTGTTGTGGGGAAGAGTGTCTATGTAGGGAGACTCGGGGCGCGGGGGCTTGGGCCCCGAGTGGATGTTCCCCCAGCTCCGGGAGTAGTGCAGGGGGGTGGGAGATTGGTGAGAGAAGCTGTGTCTACAGAGGGGGGGGCTGGTGACCCCGTAGATGTTCCACTCCGTAGTAGCAGGAGGTGGAGAGTTCTGGTGAGCCGGCTGTTGGAAGCATATGTGTAGCACTGTGGAAGTAGCCCACGTAGTCTCCGTAGAGTAGCAGGTAGTAGAGTTGGGAGTGTGGTAGGATTTGTCTGCAGAGGGGTGTATCGGTGGAGGCGTGTTCAGTCTGCTGGGGTAGAGTATGGTAGCTGAGCTGTGTCCAGGGAGGAGCGGCAGTGAGGGAGGAGAACTGGCTGTACCCACAGTACTGGGGTAGTAGAGTAGCAGCTGGTCCGTATAGTAGATTGGTGAGAGCTGTTGTCTATGCAGGGGGGGGGTGCGGGTGACAGGGGACAGTACTGGTGAGCCCGTAGATGTTCCACCGCCCAGCTCCGTGTGGTAGTAGAGTATAGCAGGTAGGGTGGGGATTGGTGAGGAGTTGTCTATGCAGGGGAGGATTCTCGGTGAGTAGGTGGGAACAGCCCTTAGCCCCCAGCCGTGGTAGTGGTAGAGTAGGGCGGTGGAGATTGGTGAGAGAAGCTGTTGTCTATGGGGTGACGCGTGAGGGGGACAGTACTGGTGTTCCCGCCCAGCTCCGTAGTAGAGTAGCAGGGGGCGGTGGAGATTGGTGGGCTGGTTGTCTATGCAAGCTCGAGGGGGTGACCGCGTGGACAGTAGTCCAGAAATGTTATACCCACCGCTCACGTGGTAGTAGAGAGCGGTGGAGATTGGTGAGAGGTTGTTTTATGCAGGGAGAGGATCTCTGACCGCAGTGGACAGTACTGGTGCCCATATATGTTCCACACGCCCAGCGTCGTAGTGCGTAGAGATTGGTGAGAGAAGCTGTTGTTTTCCCGCAGTGGACGCTGGTGGCTTGTAATGTGGAAATCGCGGTGAGATTGGTGAGAGAAGCTGTTGTCTATGCAGAGGAGTGTTCTACTGGGAGAGGATGTTCTGGTCCCGGTGTCCTGGTAGCCCACGGGGATTGGTAGTGTTGTCTATGCAGGTGAAGAGGTGCTTCGGGGGGGGTGTGAGTGTCGCTCCGTGGTCTGTAGAGGTAGGGGTGCGGTGGAGATTGGTGAGAAGCTGTTGTCTATGCAGGGTTTCTGTGGTTGTGGTGGACAGTACTGGTGAGGTTGTCTCCGTGGTAGTAGGGCGGTGGAGATTGGTGAGAGAAGCTGTTGTCTATGCAGGGAGAGGATCTCGGGTGACCGCAGTGGACAGTACTGGTGAGCCCATATATGTTCCACTGCCCACCTCCGTGGTAGTGGAGTAGCAGGGAGTGTGGTAGAGATTGGTGAGAGAAGCTGTTGTCTATGCAGGGAGAGGAGTTCGGGTGACCGCAGGGGACAGTACTGGTGAGCCCGTAGATGTTCCACCGCCCAGCTCCGTGGTAGTAGAGTAGCAGGTAGTGCGGTGGAGATTGGTGAGAGAAGCTGTTGTCTATGCAGGGAGAGGAGTTCGGGTGACCGCAGTGGACAGTACTGGTGAGCCCATAGATGTTCCACCGCCCAGCTCCGTGGTAGTAGAGTAGCAGGTAGTGCGGTGGAGATTGGTGAGAGAAGCTGTTGTCTATGCAGGGAGAGGAGTTCGGGTGACCGCAGGGGACAGTACTGGTGAGCCCGTAGATGTTCCACCGCCCAGCTCCATGGTAGTGGAGTAGCAGGGAGTGTGGTAGAGATTGGTGAGAGAAGCTGTTGTCTATGCAGGGAGAGGAGTTCGGGTGACCGCAGGGGACAGTACTGGTGAGCCCGTAGATGTTCCACCGCCCAGCTCCGTGGTAGTAGAGTAGCAGGTAGTGCGGTGGAGATTGGTGAGAGAAGCTGTTGTCTATGCAGGGAGAGGATCTCGGGTGACCGCAGCGGACAGTACTGGTGAGCCCGTAGATGTTCCACTGCCCACCTCCGTGGTAGTGGAGTAGCAGGTAGTGCGGTGGAGATTGGTGAGAGAAGCTGTTGTCTATGCAGGGAGAGGATCTCGGGTGACCGCAGCGGACAGTACTGGTGAGCCCATAGATGTTCCACCGCCCAGCTCCGTAGTAGCGGAGTTGCAGGGAGTGTGGTGGGGATTTGTGTAAGCAGCTGTTGTCTATGCAGGGAGAGGAGCTCGGGTGACCGCAGCGGACAGTGCTGGTGAGCCTGTAGATGTTCCACCGCCCAGCCCCGTGGTAAGGGAGTAGCACGGAGTTAATATGTAGTTCAGACGGAACCCACGCCCAGTTACGTTCCCGTTGGTGCGAAATCTCAGAATCAATGGTCCGTTGGAATTATCTATAAATAAAACAATAATTTCAGTGTTTCAGTAGTAACACATACATTCAGTAATACATTAGTGTCCTGCAAATTACTAACACTTCCACAGAGCATAGACATATCCATGACAAAATTCTGTTTTGTGATCACCCTATTAACTTTTAATATATTTTACCTTAAATTCTTCTTAAAAGAGCATTAGTTGATTTCCTCCAAGCCAACAGAAAGGAAATGAGTTGAGATTTGAAAGGAAGCAACAATATGGCGACCGAGTGCGAAACAAATTATAATCTAGAGGGGCCTGGGACCTGGGTAGGGAGTGGGGCTTGCAACTGCCTTTAAAGCCCCCAACATCACCCCCGCGCCCAGCGGAGCGGTGCCCCTCAATCCTATCATCCCTCAGCATGTCTGCATGTATAATCTGTATACACTTAACTTGGCCGATGGATCCTTTGATACCTGGGTTGGCCATAGGCCAAAAACCTCCTCCTCCATGACGCAGCTGTCTGCAATGAGTCATATTGATGATACCGTTACATTAAACTTTTTAAACGACTCGTAATTTTCATTTTTTCTTTACATTTCCTTTAAGTTGAAATTAAAATAAGGATAAGGACATCAAACACAATAGTGTTCTCTACATACCGTTTATACTCAAATATTTAACTAAAAATTATACTTTAGGTGACTCCTCTCAGATTAAGGGAGGTATGGCGGGGCAATGCCCCCCACATATTTTTATCAGTTTTTACTGTGGTTTTATATTAGTTTTAAGTTAATGTTTCTTTTTTCTATTTTTAGGATGTATTGTGACAACAACTAGGAGATTAAATCCATGACCCCCCAATATGTAACCTCTAACTCCGCCCATGCTCACGCCGCTATGGTACCTCGGTGTCTTAATAGTACAAGCCTAAGATGATGGGAAGTAGTTAAAGTTATTTATTTTGACTCTTTGTAGCTTGAGTTACTGTGATTAGAAGTTCAGTACTATAGACTGAATATGGAAGTTGTTTGGGAGTTAATATTAAATTTTAATCAGAGGTGAAATATCTATAGGGAAGGGACATACCAGTCCGCAAGGACAATTATGAATGTGTAGAATTAAGTGGTTGATATTGGAACATATAACTTACAAACTCCAGTTCGGACGTGAGTGGGCAAGGACGCAATGGATCCCAACACACGAATGACGCTGGCATCTCACTTCAGGCATGGTTCTTGGTGTTGAATTTCTCTTCTCTTTTGATGTTCGCACGCAAAGTCTTTTAATAGTTGTGGCCACTTCGAAAGTACGCGGAAGTCGCGATACCGCACATGACACTAGCTTCTTGATTAGGGTTTTTTAGTTTAATGAATGCAAATAAAATAAAACTTGAACTTTGTTAAATTAAAAGAGACTGGAAACTAGTTAAAATATAGAATGTAGGATAAAACAAATAAAACGTTTACTTGAGGTAATGAGGAATAAATGAGGTGGCCAGTACTAAGACCATACGTGGGCCGTGGACTTGGACAGAGTGACTCCTCGACCAGGTCGATCGGTCGAGAGCGATAAGGTACAGTGAACAATAGGACATCGAAACAATGATGTCTGGAGATAAGTGGACATGAATTCTGTGGCTGTGGGTGTTTGGCATTACCTACCGTTTTTAAAATAAATTAAATATTCTTCTGTCTTATTAAACAAAATACTTATATCATAATTTCAGAGCTCCTTTTTCTGAATATTAAACAGAAGTTAATGGTAATTTGTAAACCACTTACTAACCAGTAGGTAGAGTGATAGTGGGACGACGACAGTGACATACATACCTAGGACAGGAGCGTTCTTGGTGTAGTCCACGTTGGAGGAGCCGTCGTTGAGCCTGTAGCCGCACAACCTGACGGAGGAGGTGGCGATGTAATCGTCCGGGCAGTCGAAGCTCTCGGCCCCCGCCTGACCCTCCGGCACGACCGACGTCCCGTCTGTAGGCAAACACCAGTTGGTTACTATTGGTAGTAGCGCTACTCCTGCACAATCCTACTACACATTAACAGCCTGATGGAGGAGGTGGCGTTGTAGTTGTCCAGGCAGTCACAGCTCTCTGCCCCCCGCCTGACCCTCCGGTATGACTGACATTCTGTCTGTAGGCAAACACCGGCTGGTTACTGGTAGTAGTAGCGCTACTCCTGCAAAATCCTGCTACACAGTAACAGCCTGACGGAGGAGGTGGCGATGTAGTCGTCCGGGCAGTCGCAGCTCTCGGCCCCCGCCTGACCCTCCGGCATGACTGACATTCTGTCTGTAGGCAAACACCGGCTGGTTACTGGTAGTAGTAGCGCTACTCCTGCAAAATCCTGCTACACAGTAACAGCCTGATGGAGGAGCAATCACCGGCTGGTTACTGGTAGTAGTAGCACTACTCCTGCAAAATCCTGCTACACAGTAACAGCCTGACGGAGGAGGTGGCGATGTAGTCGTCCGGGCAGTCGCAGCTCTCGGCCCCCGCCTGACCCTCCGGCATGACTGACATTCTGTCTGTAGGCAAACACCGGCTGGTTACTGGTAGTAGTAGCGCTACTCCTGCAAAATCCTACTACACATTAACAGCCTGATGGAGGAGGTGGCGTTGTAGTTGTCCAGGCAGTCACAGCTCTCGGCCCCCGCCTGACCCTCCGGCATGACTGACATTCTGTAGTCAATCACCGGCTGGTTACTGGTAGTAGTAGCGCTACTCCTGCAAAATTCTGCTACACAGTAACAGCCTGACGGAAGAGGTGGCGATGTAGTCGTCCGGGCAGTCAAAGCTCTCGGCCCCCGCCTGACCCTCTGGCACGACCGACGTTCCTTCTGCATTATATTTCAAAGGCATTTTTATTTCATTCGTTTGATGTACACTGTATTACTTAAGTAAAGTCTGTCAGACAACTCAAATAGAGTTTAATATTTATGACATGTTTCAGTGTTAACCCCTAACTGGTGCAGTGGATTTTGGGTGCCGTAACTGGTACGGTAGGGTCTTCCGGGACTCCCGAGGGGAAAAATACACCAATATTTTATTTGAAGAGATATAATCATAAAATATACCATCACTTCCTAATTGTAAAATAAAACAACCTAATGAGGTCTGCAGAGACATTGTTTATATTTTTTAATTAGAAATAACTCTGCACAATAAGAGTTGTTTTGAAAGCCCAATGAAAATGTGTACATATTTGAACTTAATGCTTTTTCATCTGTCTAATGTATTTTTATTCTTAATAAGGTTCTTAAAAGTCTAAATAATTCGAAACTAAACTTTTGGTTCACACATAAAAAATGATAACCATGTCATTTTGTTTTGAGAGGGGGTTTTCTAATTTTTGTATTATTTTCATGTCTTGAGCTCTTCGGATTCATTCTGTTCATTTTCACTCTCACTATCATCTGAATAATCTGAAACATTTACTTCAGTTTGTCACAACAGTGGCTACTGACTTCACTATCAGCATCCGATAAATCGTCCTCTTCTTCCACTAAGTTATTCTGATTATTCGAATTACTTGTACTAGGTTCATCTTTGTGTTCAGTAAGTGAAATTTCCAGTCTATCTTACTAATAGGTATATCACTGGTTCACAATGAAACAAAATTCTTCATCAACCAAAGAATGACAATTTTAAAAATTATCCTGTGGTAGAAAGGTACTGTAACTGGTGCAGTGGGCTTTTTCAGGGCTCCTGCTATTTTGTTAAACTAATAAATCTCTGCACGAACTGTGTCTGTTCATTCACCATCCAAATGTAAGATAATACCTGAATCATGAAACTTCTAGCTCCAGTGATCTCTTAGACAATTAAAAAAAGAAATTACGAGAGTTGACCCCACTGTACCAGTTAGGTGTTAAAACTGTCGTCGTAGCTAGGTACTTGTGAAGTTGTATAGTCGGAGACAATGTCATAAATGATTTTTAAAATACAGTACATTAAAGCTTTTCAAAATACCTGTTGAAAAAAGGGAACCAACCAGGGGTACCCATCCTCACCATTACCCATATAGCACACCCCCACCCCCAAAATTGGCATCCATGATTAAATTCTAGTAATCAACTTATAGTCTTCCAAACTATTAACTTGTCATTACAAAATTTTGGTAAATTTTTTTCCGCAATTTTAACACATGTAGTCAGAGCTATTCGTAAACTTAATTGCCTAGCACTGTAAATTAAAATTGGTACTAAGCCAAGATTACTCCCCCCATGTTAGTATAAAATATTATCCTGGTGATAACATTTAAAAACACAGATGACCGATTATAAAACTCATTTTAATAGGTAAATATTTATATTACACAAATAATTTAGCCTACACGTGGAGTGGAGCGGTGAGACGGTGAACGGGTGAACTAGGATTACTGTAGCATGTGACTATAGAGTAGTATAGTGCCAGCACGAGCAGAGCCCATGCGGCACCAACACATCAGCACAGGTGTCAACAAAAGCCAACTTTATAACAACTGAACCTAACAGTATTGTTATTAGACCATTTCAATTTAGCGATTCCTGATTTAAGAGACTATAACACATGTAAGTGTGCTGAATAATTCTATTCTGTTATAAAATGCAAATTGGGAAATCCACCCCATTTTAAAATCCCTCCATAATTTCTTCTGATTTCACCACTTGCTACACCCAAGACATACTATGGGCAGAAATGTATAGTTTTTCTAAAATTAGTAAACAATGATAATATCTTACCATTCTCTATGTTGACAATCTCAAACGTGTTTTCCATGCCTTCATCTGAATTTGAGTACACAATCCCACAAGAACCGGCTAGCTTCTTGAAGCATATTGCATAGTTGAGATTATTCTAGTAAATACAAATTCATATTAACATCTGTAATAAGCATTTAAAGAAGATGCATACACTTGGTTAGCTAATGAGATAAACAGCTGTTTTATGATGAGGCACTTTTTACATTAATGTTATGATATAATGTAATATGTATGAATTCTAAAAACTGGAAGCAATCCTAGTTTTTCTCAATCGCAACAAATATTTAGTACTGAGGTCATGTTCTTGTAACTGTGGTTTTGGTTTGATTGTAGTGACAATTCAAAGACAGAAATACAAACTTAAAGTTAGTTTTTCCTATTTAGTATTTTTTCCTTAGGCTAACAGGCAAGTTAGCCTTGCCTGTTTTTAAGAGAAAATTATTTTCTTGGCTGACACAAAAAGGCCCTTTTACAGCCTTCATGAGTATTTTGAACAGCGTAATTTTGAAATTATGTTTGATTGATGGCTTGCTTTAGTTTTAAAATTTCTTACACTAAGCTTCTTGTCCATTATTTATTTTTCATTTTAAAGCCTATAAAATTCGAATTAATTTTTTTTAACAGTTGTACATTAAATTCAAACAAAATTATGTTCTGCGCATAAAATGTGTATTTGGACGTAAGCATCATAATATGAAGTGAAGTGTAAAATCACTGCATGTTTGGACAACCTTAAAATATACTTGCTCGTTCCTGCATGAAATTCTTGACTTGTAACTACGCATGTATTATTGCCTCCTGCATTGTCTATTATTAGTAGTTCTGACATTTGATTATATTTATTCCAAGATAGTAACCCAGCAGACTACATAAATCAAAGAGAAACTGGTGAGAATGAAAACTGAATCTAGGGAGTTTTATCGGATTTAAATATTTGTTAACATAATCTCATTACATACTAATCAATTATACCAAAGGGATTTTAAAATTTGACTATTAGCACATTTAAAATAGTTTTAATAGCCCATTATCATGTCTATAAAGACTTGTACTGTACAATAATTTCAACACAAGCCATTAATAACTAATTTGTCACATGGACTACTCTACCCTTACCGTTCAAGTCAAGTGCAAAGCTGCTTTGCACTAGACTTTATAGTAAACATCCTGACCTAGGTCGGGATGTTAACTATTGCCGGTTGATTGTGTTGCAAACCTATCAAACAGAGCATATTTGAAGAGATTTTCACTAGGCGGCATTCGAGGGGTCTAGAGGTAAGGCCCCAATCTAGAGGGACCTGGGTGCCCTGCCCTGGAACATTTTCAAAATACTAATGCCTAAAACCGTATTTTACAAGTTTTTTTATTAGAATAAAATTTGATTGTTTTCTCTTATCATATGTTTAAGTACTCACAACTTTTTTTACCTAATGAAAAATAAATACGTTTGGGGAACAGCACTAAATTTGGTTTACAATTACGGAAACCAACGTAGGCCTACAAATTTTGACCCCTAATTTTGTTAAAGAACGTATCTGAGGACAAAAACTTAAGGGATCATTCTTGCCGATGAGTAATTTTGTTTGTTTACTTATTTCTTACTCTAAAACCTGTTCACTGAAGTATTGCCATTATTAGTAAGGTTGGTTCAATAAAGGAGGAAAGAATGAAAGATGGCTTTATTTAGCAAGGGTTATTTCAATTTACAACTGGTTTTCAGGTACAAATGTTGTCATATATACATTCAAAAGTAACATAATTATATTACAATATAAACAAGTCCTTTGCTTTCTTTTTTAAAGTAGAAACACTACATTCACGTAATGTATATTTTCATGAATTGTAAATGGTAGGCGCGAAATACACGAAGCGCTTTCTTCCAAACTCATGGCAAACCCGAGGAACATGTAACCTATCGTCAAAACATGAGGCGTACTCTGAGTTGTGACGCCGAGCCAGCAGCCTATCACGGAGATGGGAAGGTTTACCCGTGTTGAGGGGTTTATGTTTGAGGATACTTTTTTGTCAGTATAGTACTGTATTTTGCAATATTCGTCCAACTTCTCTAAAGGTTTTTCTATGGTCTTTCCTTCTCAGCCCATAAATAAATCTGATCGAAGCGTCATGCAGCCTCTGATTCCATCCGAAATCTTTTTGGTTAAAATGTTTCCATTTACTGGAAAACAGTATGTATAACAGTTAACAGGACTAAATATCTTATAATTTTTATTTTTTTCTCAATTGGTATCAGGTCTCTAAGCCTATCAAGTCCTAGGAGCCTGCCAAGTGCCCGCTGACAAGGTGTTGTTACATGGTTTGACATGTACAGGAATTTAATCAAATGAAATATTCCTTCAATTTTTAATTCTGTTTTGTGGGATGGACCTCTATCCAATTAGAGAACAGAGACACCTGTCTCGAAGAAAACGAAAAAGAGAATTTGTAAGTCTATGGTGCTAAGCGTAGCACTGTATGGCTCAGAAGTTTGGGACCTGAAATATTGGAATGGGGGAAGTTGTTGGCTACAGAGATAGATGTGCTGAGGAGTTGGAGGAGGACAAGATTGGACGGGGCGAGGAACGAGGACATAGGAAGGAAAATGGAAGTTGGAGGAGATATAAGAGACGAGGTGCAAAAGAGGCAATTAGACTGGTTTGGCCATGTAAATTGGATGGAGGAATTGGATGGCCGACTCCCACAGCAAGTGTTAGAATGGGTTCTGCATTGGACAAAGAAAAGTGGACATCTCAGACGCTGTTGGCAGATGGAGATTTAGAGGTAATGGCGACAAGAGGCCTTCAAATTGGTCATTGCGTCGACAGAATGCTTTGAAAACTGGGGGCGGAGATACGGCGTGAGCTGAACAAATCTACATCAAGTAACAAGTAAGTAAATAAAATACTCGATACTTTGAAGTTTCCCTGTTCCCCTTGCATTCGATTTATCCAGGTTCCACTGAATGATTACTTACAATACCTTCCTGCGCCATTTCTGTAATACTTGTAAATTATTATTTTCTTAATAACTCATATTACGTTACGGTTCCTAAATTTGTATTTTTGCTCTAAAGAATTCTGTACACCTACCAGAAAGAAACACAATTACAATTTTGAGCTACCTAAGATAAGTATTAAGGTTTAATAATTAATAATATTCTATTTAAATACGGCTGCATTTGATGTGTAAATCAATAAAAATAAATTTCTGGCATTATCCATGGCTATTGGGCGACACAAGTGTCGCCAGTTAACATGTTATTTTACATAGCATTACGACAGTTATTATCGGTCACCATTATTAGCATAGAATATTGTTGTGTTCCATGAAGAATAAGAATAGAGAATGAATCCGTTTCGGTTGGGTTCATTAGTATATGATTAGTTTAACTCTCATTTGGTATGGTGGTACTCAAATGTCTGTTCCACTTTAAGTCCAGATATAACCAAAATAATGCTAACTATGGATTCTGTAATCAACCCTTAAAACTGACGGATGTATTTAAGGAATTCCAATTTCACCCACAAAAAGCATCAAAGTTACACTATTTTCTTAAACGAGAGATTAGAGTGAATCGAGGTTGCAATGGACTATCATGACATTGAACTGACTTGTGAAGAACCAAACATAAGTGTTTTATATATATATATATATATATATTGTTAACTTCATAAGGTTGCCACCGTGCGAGGTGAGTAAGTGAGGGGAGTAATCTGCTAGAAATTCCCTTGTAAATCGATCTTGGACAGTTAAGATGTCATACCAAATTGTTTTTTTTTAAATATAAATCACTTTTCACAACACTTAGTCATTTTATTAACAAATGTTCGTATATATAAAAGTTATGATTAAACTTGAGCTTTCCCATGACGGGTGCTGATAGTTAACGTATAGGGGGGGAAATAAACCTTTGAAGTAGTTATGTAATATACATAATACCCAAAACGCTAAATTAGTTACATAATATACGTACAAAATACCCAAAACTTTAAATTAGTTACATAAAATACGTACAAAATACCCAAAACTTTAAATTAGTTAAGTAATATACATACAAAATACCCAAAACAGTAAATTAGTTAAGTAATATACATACAAAATACCCAAAACAGTAAATTAGTTACGTAATATACATACAAAATACCCAAAACGCTAAATTAGTTACATAATATACGTACAAAATACCCAAAACTTTAAATTAGTTACATAAAATACGTACAAAATACCCAAAACTTTAAATTAGTTAAGTAATATACATACAAAATACCCAAAACTTTAAATTAGTTAAGTAATATACATACAAAATACCCAAAACAGTAAATTAGTTACGTAATATACGAACAAAATACCCAAAACGTTAAATTAGTTACGTGATATACGTACAAAATAGTCAGGAGAGGAGTTGTTGCCAGGAATATAGTTGAACGACTCCACTCTGCCGCGAGGTTCTGTGTAGTATTGCAGACAGTTGGCTGGGGCAAGGAGGGGGTGGTCCCTAGTCAGCTGAGTGACCTGCACCCTGAGGTCCCTTGGTACCCCTTGGGCTCCGGAGGAGAGCAGAGTTAGAGACAGCGGGCCTTCGACGTCGTCCACGTCAATATACACTGCAGCCAAGACCATAATTTTGAATTATTACATTTTGTTAAGTACTTTTTTTATTTTTAAATCTTTTCTGTTATACGTATACCACTGTTTAGATAGCTGTTTACAGAAAACTAATGGTTTACTGGTTTCTGGTAATTATTGGCAGTATAAAAATATTATAAAAAATATTAATAACCAACCTAACTAAACTCCACAATGCGCTATGAGCGAACTCCCGTGAACTTTGGCTATCGTCGGCTGATGTGCCCATTTTAATGGCATAAATTTAAATGAGGCTATAAAATTATTTTAATTTGGTTTTTACTTTACAAAAATTAAATAAAAACATTTTTAAATTCTAAAAAGTGATTTAGATACGTTTATTTATTATAAATAGGTTATATTACAGTTTACTGTCATGTAACGATAACATCATAAAAGTTAAAGCTAAAAATCTTAAAAATAAATTTTTTAAATTTTTTCTTATACTACTACATTTATTGAAAAATCGTCACTCACCAGGTTTTAATTTAATAACATTATATGAAATACAATGTTGATGTTTAAAAGTAAATAGTTGCTTAGACCATGTTTTTAGTTAGTTTTATGTGTAATTTGGAGATATCTTAAGAAAATATACTGTGTAATAGTAAAAATATTAAGTCGTGTCGATTACATCGGCTGTCAAATATCACATCAAAATGCCGAGACGATCTGACCGGCTCGCGGGTCTTTTCGTGGCAAATTACTGAGTCTGAAAAGACTCATTAGAAAAGTCTGCATTATGGTCTGAAAATACCCTTTTAAGACCATAAAGGAATTACACGAGTTTGAATTTTTGGTGACTCAGATCGCGTTGCTCAATGCTCCCATCGCTCACGTAGGACTGGGCCTAACTCGAGAAGTTTTCACTAAAAATTTATGCAATATCATATTTATGATACCATCAACAAATTAATGTTGATGTTTATGTTTTATTCAGATAGTCGATTTTTTCACTCACTTTGAGTGTTAATCAAGCGAGGTAGACATAAATGTTAGGGAACATTGGTGGGAAGAACTGCCTTATTCTAGGACCTCTCTCCTTCTTCTACTATTACTGAACAGATTTACTACTCTTGTACTAATCTTGTTTTGTTTTAGGTTCTAGCTCACCTGAGGATGCAAACAGTCCAATTCCCGAAACGTCGTGAAACTTTGTTTTACTTATCGTAATGGAAAATGTACGCAATAAAAATCTAAATAACATAAACCCACCATCACTAATAATGAATTTCAAACAAAGAACAAGTTCTTGTTCTTATTATCATACTTTTACAGGAATATTTCAAAGCTCACCATGGCTGCCGGAGTTGTATCCGCAAATAGGTGGAATGATGACGTTTCGGTTTTGGCCAGTCACAACGAACCTGTCCACCACACAGTTGCCCTCCACTGGGCCTGCTAGCTGTCAACAATTATCACTGTCGTTCATCGTTTAAAAATAAACATTTAACAAGCTACTAGAATTTTAGAGAGTAAATAAAAAATAATAACACAAATGTAATGAATACATACACGGCTGCAAATGCTATCCCAACAGACACTATTGCCCAATTAAAGGGGTTACCTATTAATTTAAGTAATTTGCATGTCCAGGAATACAAACTGAAAACAAAACTAAAGGCTAAACTTATAAATTTATATATAAAATAAAGTACAACACAAAATCTCTGATGACAAAAATGATTTTAATAAAAAAATTTCTAGCACAAGAGTACTGTATGAAAATCGAACCCCACTGATTTCGCCATAGTGTGAAACAAGAATTCAATTAATCCTGTTTTAGAACACATTAAATTTGTTAGCAATACGTGGTAGGTAGAATTTGATAGAGAATAGAAGATTGTACTTGTGCTGGCATGTTAAAATTGATATTATAGAAGAATAATTTTCAAATACTCGGTTTTAGTGAACGAAAAAGTGATAAAACAGGACCTCACTAATCCGAACGTGATTTCGAAAAATTCTTCAATTTTAAGATATTGTCTGTTCCCTTGAGAAAATCTGTAATATTGGAAAATATATATTCATATAATTCAGGGTAGCAACTAAAATTAGAATTTGTTTGTACTTGGGCATCTAGATTTTGATTTATGTTTCTTCAAAACCCTACCACTTAAATCCGAATTCAACCTTTACAATTCAAAGTCAGTTTCTATAAGTCTCTGAAATTCTAAGTAAAAAAACAGGCCAGTCATAACATGAACTAGGGTGGTTCCACAACAAATACCAGGGTGGTACAAGATAACAACAAAGGAAGATCAGCAAGTGATCGTGACTACCTACTTTGTAGAGGAGTAGCCAAGAGATGTGGGGGATAACGGTTTTGGCAGTAATTACTATTGAAAACTATTATAATTACTAATTGACTTTATTACTGTACTATTCAATCTATAAACGCATTGAAATAAGTTACAGACTGTTACAACGTACAGTAATCAACATAATCCTAACAATAAAGTAATGTGATCGTTCTTTAAAATTTTGTTTCAAGAAGGTTTTATTTTATTATATGACTAGATGACCGGACAGACGCTGTACTGTCTTTAATGTGAATACTAAATGTGAAATGGAATAAATAACAATAGATATATAAAAAACAAACTTGTTTGTATTTTCAACTAAGTACAATTTCTAAATCCTTGATAAAGTAAAAACCAAATGTAAACAAACACACACATTTTATTAACTCATTCAAATCTTAGTATTGATTACATATAATCAAACCAAATGGCATTGGAATTTTTCAAATATCATGTGGTGCCATCTAGCAGATAAATTGTTAATGGTTTGGAATAAGACTAGAGGAGAACTCTGTCCCTCAAAATCTTATATTAATGATTTATTTGTTCACGGATTATAAATATAAATATTTTATACAAGAATTTGTAAAAATACCGGTCTGATAGATTGGGTGTTTCGGTTAGCGTAGGTAAGCGTCAACATTGTTTTAGATGGGAGCCGGTCTCCCAGACAAGTATTTCAGTTAACGTAGGGCTAAGTGTATCTTTTTCCGTTAAAGACAAAAGTAACAGTTGTATTAATTACACAGATTGATAAAGTATCAATTTTATTCATAGTTTTTTAACTGAAAATTGTTATATTATATACTGTATACAGAAATAGTAAAGTGCCTCTCAGACCAGGTGTTTCTATTAGCGTTTTACAACACATGTTTCGGTTTAAGTACTGGCCAACTGTATTTTGTAAAAGAAATATTTGCCTCTACAATTTTATACCCACTAACTCTTCAAAATTCAGATAGTTCAAACTTCCTCATTCAAAGTAAATTGGCTTTACGGGAGGAGTTTCTGTACCTGCAGAAATGTTGTGTAGTTAGAAACACAGACGCGTTGGACAAGTCCAATAAAAGATAATGAATAATCAATAACAAACGCCATTATGAATTTTAAAGATTCTAATGAGTGTCTGCTGCTAGCGGATATTTAATTACCTGGAAGTTGTCAAAGTAGAGTCTGAGCTGAACAACATCAGGGACAGTCTTGTAGATGGTGACGGTGCAGACGTAGACACCGGAGTCCAGGTCCTGAGATGTGCCGGAGGATGTGAAGTAGGTGTTGTTGACAGCTGAGCTTTCGTCGCAAGTCCTCGATACTGCGTTCAAGACAATTTCAATCATGAAACATTCTACTTGTGACTAACTAAGGTGACTGCCTGACTAAGGACGTCTCGTTGCTTAGCCATGCAGAGACAGAGTTTTGACGGCCCTGTGCCAGAGGGCTTCCAGACGCCTGTTGGTCACGGTGCGAGGTAGTGTCGACTTTTTTCAAATATCATGTGGTGCCATCTAGCAGATAAATTGTTAATGGTTTGGAATAAGACTAGAGGAGAACTCTGTCCCTCAAAATCTTATATTAATGATTTATTTGTTCACGGATTATAAATATAAATATTTTATACAAGAATTTGTAAAAATACCGGTCTGATAGATTGGGTGTTTCGGTTAGCGTAGGTAAGCGTCAACATTGTTTTAGATGGGAGCCGGTCTCCCAGACAAGTATTTCAGTTAACGTAGGGCTAAGTGTATCTTTTTCCGTTAAAGACAAAAGTAACAGTTGTATTAATTACACAGATTGATAAAGTATCAATTTTATTCATAGTTTTTTAACTGAAAATTGTTATATTATATACTGTATACAGAAATAGTAAAGTGCCTCTCAGACCAGGTGTTTCTATTAGCGTTTTACAACACATGTTTCGGTTTAAGTACTGGCCAACTGTATTTTGTAAAAGAAATATTTGCCTCTACAATTTTATACCCACTAACTCTTCAAAATTCAGATAGTTCAAACTTCCTCATTCAAAGTAAATTGGCTTTACGGGAGGAGTTTCTGTACCTGCAGAAATGTTGTGTAGTTAGAAACACAGACGCGTTGGACAAGTCCAATAAAAGATAATGAATAATCAATAACAAACGCCATTATGAATTTTAAAGATTCTAATGAGTGTCTGCTGCTAGCGGATATTTAATTACCTGGAAGTTGTCAAAGTAGAGTCTGAGCTGAACAACATCAGGGACAGTCTTGTAGATGGTGACGGTGCAGACGTAGACACCGGAGTCCAGGTCCTGAGATGTGCCGGAGGATGTGAAGTAGGTGTTGTTGACAGCTGAGCTTTCGTCGCAAGTCCTCGATACTGCGTTCAAGACAATTTCAATCATGAAACATTCTACTTGTGACTAACTAAGGTGACTGCCTGACTAAGGACGTCTCGTTGCTTAGCCATGCAGAGACAGAGTTTTGACGGCCCTGTGCCAGAGGGCTTCCAGACGCCTGTTGGTCACGGTGCGAGGTAGTGTCGACTCCAGAGGCATAGCTATTTGGAGTCAAGGGTCAGTCTGTGTGCAGTATGTAGTTTTTCTGTAGATGAGCAAGCGCGACACTTTAGTACGTTTGTTGTGTGGTGGTTATGTGATGTGTGTGTGTGTGTGTGTGTGTGTGTGTGTGTGTGTGTGTGTGTGTGTGTGTGTAGGTGTGCACACCCGTGGGTGTTCTGTGTCATGTGATCGGTTGCATGGATGACATGTTGATATGGGTGGTATGGGTAATAGTATTTGGGTGAATGTAATAGCGAAATATACTGTTTATATATATGCATGAATGCATAGGCTTTCATATGTATTTCTTAAAATTACAATTATTGTTTACTGTTATTGTTGTTATTCCTGTTATAATTGTTTCCAATTATTGTTGCCTGTGGTTGGGGAACGATCTCCACCCACAGGCTTGGTCCCATGTGGGAGCTAATTTCCAGCATAAATTTTCTGCATATATATATATTTTTTTTAAACAAAGCTTTTTATCTACTTCTTCTAGTTTGTAGGTGATAATGAAAAATACAAGGTCCAGGTTAGATAAGAAACATTTTTATCCCCTCTGGAAAGAGGAGATCCATAGGATCGAGAATCAAAAGGATGTAAAGTTCCGGAATAAAATCTTGCAAGAAGCTCTCGACGCGGGAGTGGGAGTTATCGACGTTATTTTTCGACACACATCAAACAAAATACCGTACACCAAATTAACTAGGAAGAAATGCATCTCACAGTTTACATTTTTGTATCACTACTAATAAAAATGCTTTAGACCTTTCAAGTTAACCAAACTTCAGAGTCGTATAACTCACTTAATATAACTGTTAAAAAATACAAAAATAAATTGGATTTGGATTTGAACCTTCTCTTATATGTAATACATTTATCACAGCATAGTTGGGGACCACTCTTGTTCTAGATGAATTTTCAAGAGGAACTCTGACGGTGAAATAAAATAATTAAGTAATAAAATAAAAAAATCTACACTCCACCACCATTCACATTTCCAACTGTAAAAGGAACTCATTTCTTTATTCCATCAATTTTCAAATATGTTTAGGATATCTTTATTCAAATAAACTAAATTGACCTGATCTGTATGCAGATTCTAAGTTAAAATACCATGCCTTACCAAAACAGCAGACGCCGAATCCTTGGGCACAAGGGCTGTGGGCTTGACCCCCTAGGTGTTTACACTCGGAAGGGTGGTAGCACACCCCCACCAGGCCATCCTCCGTGTGACACGGCTCGTTGGTGAAGTTCACGATCGTGAATATGTTCAAAACTGCAAATTTGATCAACTCAGTCAATACTTTTGGTCAATACTACAATACTTATAATTTTTTTAAATCTACACGTGTCAGTGTTCCAGAGTTTAAACTTTCAAGCTCTTTAATTTATATTGTTAAAATTTACTGATACAGCTTCAAAATTAAACAGGCTATGTGCGTCAGTAGATGAAGGAGTAAACACCAGCCGCGATAGCGTAAAACAAGGTTACAAATAATCATGTTTTAGAACACAAACAAATCTACTAGCAATGCGCAATGAAAAGGATTTGATTGTGTCCTCTATAAAATGCCGTTTGCTGCGAATTACCACTGTGTCCTCTATGATTGTTGGGCAGTGATGGAGCGGTTCGGAGCGCCGCTCCAGCACAGATCGTGGAGTCGGAACTCCTTTTTAGAAAGTGATAAGCAGTTATCTAGGCAATTTCAGGCGTTGTACAGTAATTAAATCGTTTACCTGTGTCTATAACGTAACCTAACGTCATCGGTAGCGCTAGATTCAGACAGCAAAGCTTACTCAAAGACCACCACAGGCCCACATGCAGGCGGATACTGCCACTGCCTCGTCAACTGCTGTGCCGCCGGGCTTTCGTCTGCTTGTCGCTACCCTTCCCCACTTGACTGTCTTCAGCTCCCCTGACGAATGACGATACTTTACTATAGATACCAATAGGTATCGATAAAAGGCATACATTTTCATTCGATACCGTAATCCCTCAATACCCCTTCCTCACTATTCCCTCTCCGTCACAGCAGCAGTCAGCACAGCTGTGTACAACCTCCGGAGAGTCTGCACGGTTTGTTTACGTTTAGTCGTGTTTGTTAGTTGATATATAATATGACGATAATTTAGCTCGCAGTTAATACTTATTTAACTAGCGTTCATTCCATAATTACTGTATAGTTACTTTTGAAGTACCGGTAACATAATTTAACTCTAGGCCTTATCAGAATATTGTAGAAAAACTTCATATGTTGTGTGAAATCATATAACAGTCCTCCCTCTCCCTAATGCTAGGCTTTCCTGAAAAAGACCACTCCGGCACAGCTTTTTAGCACTACTTTATACTTTTTTTTGTACATAACTTCAGAGGCGTTGGAAATGAAAATGGAAATCTCTTAAGGCAACATCCTCGGAGCGTCGAAATACTGCCTTATGTGCAGTTCGACCCAGATAGACCCACTTGTTCTGTTCGTACCCTAAGTCGTTCTTAATATTATAATTATAATTAATATCTGTAACTTGAAACATTCAATTTTAAATATAAATTATTAGATAATCACTTGAAAATGGAGGAATTTCTCCACTCCCAGAAATGTTGTGTAGTTAAAAATACAGACACGTTGGAAAAGTCAAATAAAAGATATTGAATAAGTACTCTAATTACGACAAAAAATATTTTTTTATAAAACAGTACAGTACTTACGTTTTGCAATTTTATCTACGCTCACTTTAACCTCAAATCCAGATTTCTTGATAGCTAAAGTAGTATTATTATGGAGGGGAATCTTTTTTCTTCTTTTTGCTGAGAAATTCACCTGTTGTGGTTCAGATGAATTGAGTTTCGGTGTTTTAGTTGAGTACTTCAAGATTTTCACATTATCAAGAGGTATCACATTATCGGGTTTACTGGTCGTGATTTTAATGGTTTGATTTGATTTATCACCAATGGATTTGTGCTTCCCAAAGTGGTCTACCTGAACAAATCTGTTGCCATCCAATGGATTGTTGGATTTTTTGAAGTATTTTAGAGTTTTAGAACTTGATGGCGAAGAGCGGTTGGGTAGATAAATTGTTCGAATTTGGGACCCATTGTTATGTATGCGGATTACATTTACGTTGTTGTCTAAGGTGTTTTCAATGCAAAAGGTAAATCGCAGAAACGCAGCTAACATGCAACTCTTCAGCAGTGAGTATAGCATATTGGTTTACTTCAGGCACCTAAAACATAACATAGTTAAATATTACACAGTGGAAAAATATCAAAAACTTTAACAAGCTGAATTTTACTCATCTGGTTGGAAAATTTAGACAAACTTACAAAAAACTTGCAACTGTATATGCCTACTTAAAACCAACATGCAATTTAGCACTTATCAAAATAACAATAAATTACAAACAAACCTTCATATTTTGCTTATGTCATTTAAACTAAAATCCAATATTATGGAAATATTGATTGAAAAGTCAATATTATGGAAATGCCCGTACAAAATAGTGAAGATCGTCGCTGTTTTAAATCAGCTCATTTGTAGGAATCAAGAAAGTATGTTCTACTAGAAAAGACAATGAACTAATAAATGCGTGTATGTCTGTGTGTGAGTTACTGTATACAACTGTAGGTTAGTGAAGTGATCCCAATGAATGTTGTATGATTGAGTAAGCAAGTTAGTTTGACTATTGTGTCTTCGTCGAAATAGAACGTAAATACTATATTGAAAATAAGCTAAAACTAAATTAACGGATAATGATATGTAAAATAATATTACTTAAAAGTTCATTAAAATATCTTAGCTTATCTCAAACAACACTCTTAAAGTTTTAAATTATTTATTTATTATTCTATAACTTTAATTAAATGTTTCCTATGCTCACCTTCGAAGATCATAAATGTTATTACTGTATAAGATATGAAGTAAGGCAAAATACACGTAGCGAAATATACCCCTTACAAAAGTCTAACATGCAAGCTAACTAAAGTTAGCTTTACCAGTCAACAACCTAAAGAAAACCCTGAGAGCATGGCTACAGGACATGACCTACGTATTTTTAATAGAACTTGAAGTGAATATTTTTAGTTTGACATTAAGTGTATTTAATTTTTGTTGAAGAGTGTAAAATATTTTTTTTGTGTTAAAACCATTCATTATCTTATTAACATTTTTAGTAGTTGGATGGTATAAATTATGTTATAATGATATTAATCTAATGGGTTGATTAAAGTGTATAAACTTTTTGACTTTTGGAGAGCTGACTATGAAGAAATGATTGAAGGTTGATTTAACAATCGTAAATTATCTTTTTTCCTTGATAATAGTTCATCGCTTAAAATATTCATATAATTAACTATAATTATGCATGTAATTCCTAACTCAAATTTCTTGTAGTCGTAAGTGTAACTTAATGATCAGTTCATATTACTTCCTCTATACTAGGATCTGGCTAATAAGAAAAGAGAAAATCTCACACGTCTTGTGCTTTGTAATCTTGCTTTGTCTGTTGACATGGCTGTCAATTTGGTTAAAACCCTTCTTTAAGACTTCCACAGCAACGAAATGACTTATGGAAAGGACAATAAAATAAATGCCCTTACACAACTAGAAGAGCTGTTCCAAACTAAAAAAGCAAAGTGCGGGCTGTTCATAGATAACGGTATACCTTATTTGGATGCAACACCGGATGGATTAGTTGGAGACAATGCCATAGAGGTTAAGTGTCCAGAGTCATGCAAAAACCTAACACCAGAAGAGGCAGTTGTGCAAGGCAATTTCACATTTTGGAATTGTAGTAAGCAGTAGATTAACAGTGTGAACTAAACTCACAATTATTATTTCCATGTGCGAGGCCAGTTGCACATAACTGGCCTGACTATTGTACTATTTTGTACTTTGAACACCTCTTGGTTTGAAGATGGAGATTGTCTAAACAGATGATGAGTTTTGGAAAGAAAATATGAAAATTAAATTGAGTATGTTCTATCTAGACTGCGTAGGTACTACCTGAATTGACCGACCTTCGTTTCAACCGGTCGATCCGATCCGAAACCCTTTGTAGATAAAAAACGAAGAAGGGACAGAAAATGAAAACGAGAAAAATATAGATTGTTTTATTTTCCAGTGTTTATTGTATCATAATTTCTAAATTGTAAATTCATTGACAGAAACAACACTATATACTATATCTTCAGTAAGAATAATTCTGTTACTAAAATACAGCCTTTTCTGACGTTACTAGTTTACTTATTTATAACTTAATATCCCACAATACACTTGCGTTAAATAATTACTAATTAATTAATTTTAATTATTTTTTGTTCAACGATGCATGACTTGGTATTGTATTGATGTAAATCGTACTTAGAGTGCAATATTAAATCCTTTTGGGATTGCAAATATTTAATTTATTTAATATTATTTCACTATCATAAAATATATAGTTATTGCATTTTCACAATTCAAGATACTAAAGTACAGTATACCTGTAGACCCGCGGCTGTTGCACGGGGTCGGCGCGTCCGTGGCTTTAACGTACACGTTTCTTTATGCTTGATTTCTGTACAAACCGTTAACGCAAGAAAAATAAATTGGAAATAAAAAACTAAATTCAGCTCATTATCTAAAAATTTCTCGCTGACAAAACTTACCTGACCAAAAAATAAAAAAATCTCACAGGTGAACTTTGTAGTGTCACTTATCTTACATTCGAACGGAGGTAAACATATAATTTATTAATAATTTTCTATTAAATAGTAAATTTAACATTTTGTTTAAATGTTTAATTAATTAACGTTGGTAAACATTTTTTAATGTTATTACAAATTTTCAACTACTGTATTTCAACATAAGGGGTTAAAACAAAGGTGTATTTAATGCGCGTTCAGACCGTCAGTCGAGCAACTTTTAATTCAATCGTATCTGGATGTGTGCTTGGATGGGGAAGGAGCCGTGACTCACAGGAAGTCTATGTTTTTAGGAAAGTACCCCCTCCTCGCCCCTCGTCATAGCTGGACGAACCGGACTGCACATGCACCATTTTATTTAAATCAAAAGGTACTGTTGGAATTTATCGAGAGGTAACGAGGACTCTTAACCAGCAACACAGTCCCTGGGAAAATTAAGCATTACACACAAAAGAAACCAGACAAGTCCGCTCGTCACGGAGACTCAAAGACAACTGTTGTCTTTGAGTTGCCAGAGTCTTTGTTGCCAGTTGTCTTTGAGTCTCCGTGACGAGCGGACGTGTTTGGTTTTTATGTGTAATGGTTAGTGAATGGTTTGTTTGTAAGTTTTTTGACTGCTTTAAACTTTTATGTTTTCAGCTTTATACCGGTTTGGTCCGGATTATATGTTAATTAATTGTGCTATGTTTTAGATATTAGTTCACCCGAGGACGGGATCAGATTCCAGATCCCGAAACGTCGTGAAACTTTGTTTTACATAAAATCGTGATGGAAAATGTCCGCAATAAAAATCTAAATAACATCAATCCACCATCACCAATAATGAATTTCAAACAAAGAAATGTATTTAAACTTAAGTTTTCATTTCCAACTGTGGACGGCTATGAGCAGCCGAGTAGTTCACTAATCAGTAATCACGTCACTCCCGTCCAGTCACGTCAGATTACCCGGAGTCCTCGCGTGCATTGTTCTCTTGACCGGCTTCGTCTCCTCCCGACCTTTTAATAGTACAGTATCATGTAACGTAACTTATATTTGTCTTCAGTAATCTAATGTTTGTTTTGCAAATTAAATTAACATAAAGTTTCTTTCCGAACTTTTCAAATGACTAGACTCACTTCTTATTACCGGGACTCCTGTACGAGTCCCCGTAACAAGCAGTGGTGGCAGCGATACCATGTTCGCGACCCGAAACATTTAATATTGGTGATCTTTATACGAATTAGAATTTGTATAAAAAACATAAAATGACCCATAGTTTTAGCATTCACATTTTTTATCCTCTATTGAGATGCACCAGGGTATGGTACATCGATAATAAAATACCCGTCGTGGTATTGCTGCTTTGAGAAACACTGAAAGTAGGCATTTTACCATAAACTATTTTTATTTAGACCAATTAGTAAGACTTTCATCAACATCTGTCAATAAATAAAGGAGTTTGCATATTTGCTATATAATTAACATGGGAAATGAGTATGCAGTTTAGCTGTGATGATAAACACATAAACTGTGATTTTTAAGCATAAATGGATGGATCTCAACCACATGAAGCTAAATATCAAGTTTCATCCAAAAATATATCGATAAGTGAATTATTAATTTTTGCTTAGCCTCCATACGATTAACATTAGGACCCCAAAAAACAACGTACTGTGTTTAGATTTTTTTTTATTTTGGTAACCGTTGGAGATAGAGCAAAACAAGAACTAAATCGTGTAGTTTTTTAAGCTGATTCTAATGGTGAAATACGAAATTCTAAAAATGTTTAAATTACATATGAAAAACACAAAAATCCCAATTTTTGAGTACAAAATCTAACCCTAACTACCCGTTCCCATTGATGGATATATTTGGATTACGAACTCGTCCGAGCAAATGAAGCAAGGAATAAACTTTTCTAACAAATTTGGTCTTGATCGGACCATTTTACTAGAGTTGTCGTGTTCACAGACACACACACATATATACATATATATAAATGATATACATACATACATGATATACATACATATGATATACATATGAACATTTTAACGACTATTGTTTTTGGTCTATGGGCACCTAAATACAAAAAAATGCATGGTCCCGAGCTTAAGTCATGCCATGAGACCTGTGGTAATAGCTTCTTCCCTATGGGATATTCGTTAAAAACGTTGGGGCTCCAATGTTAATCGTATGGAGGCTAAGCAAAAATTAATAATTCACTTATCGATATATTTTTGGATGAAACTTGATATTTAGCTTCATGTGGTTGAGATCCATCCATTTATGCTTAAAATTCACAGTTTATGTGTTTATCATCACAGCTTAATACTCATCTTTATAATTAAATTTAAAATTAATTATACATATGAAAAATAAATTTTATAAAATGTTGATATAAGCAAACTGTTCATTATTTCAATTATCACTTATAAATACAAAACTTTTATAATAATTTAATTGATTTTAATATGAATAATTTTCATATTATATGTAATAAAATTTAATTTATTTACTACTAATTTAATTTTATTTCATATTAATAGAAAAAATCATTAATCATTATATTATATTATTTAAACTAAAAAAACTATCTATAATAATATTAATTTACTAACTTTAAATTTTTATCAACAAAAAAATTAATCAATAATATTTAAATTATTTTCATATAATAAAAAAAAAGAAAAAAAAAAAAATAAAAAAATAAAAATAAATAAAAAGAAATCTAAAGAAATAAAAAATAAAAAAAAAAAAAAAAAAGAAAGAAAAATTAAATAAAAAATAAAATAACAAAAAAAAATACAAAAAAAAAAAAAAAAAAAAAAAAAATAAAATTAAATTAAAATTTTCTGCTTATATCACAAGTCTGATGAAGAATAAAAATAAAATTCTTTAAAATTTTGCCCTTCTTTAATAAACAAAATTAAACAATTCTCCTGCCTCTGGCTTAAACATAATTGTATTAGAATTGACTTGAAGCAAACAAGGTATGTGTATATAAAAATACAGTATATACATATAATAAAGACTATATATGTTATAGTATGAACAAGACAAGTCTGTTGAAGCTGTCACTTGACATATTTAGCAAGTATATTCTCAGACACTTTCTTAAGGACTTGTATGAATAATTAACATTGAAAATTGTTTTAGAAATTAGTAGAAACTTTTAGGCCTGAGAAGTGCAGATGTTTTGAAAAAAAGAAGTGTTAGGTTTTGTAAGTTTTTCCCTTATAATTTATAATTAAATTTAATGAAAATGGTTTCTGACCTGAGGCAAAACAGGCGGCACATGGACTCAGTAGCATTGTCAATGACACACAGGCATGGAGTCAAGAGCAAGCCATGCTCTGCTGATCCCAGAACCTTGTTTCGCTTCTTACACACTGTCTCCTGTATTATTATCTACACTAAATTAATTCCTCCAGTCCAATTGCTATCATAATCATAATCACATCTCATATCTTCTGTGTGACCTATTTGCATATTCTACTTGTTTCAGGATGTTTAAACTAAGTGAATTTCGTATTGAATCTTTCTCCTTTATTTCCCCCATGTATTATATTGGCTTTTAAATTAATGGTTAAATATCTGACTTGTATCACCAAATTGAAAAATGAGAATAACCTCAGAGCCATTTGTTCTTAAAAGAACCTGGAGGTTGAACCCTAACTTAAACTTTGATATTTTTATTCTGATTGCGATGAATGTAAAGTATTTTTATGCCATGTAGCTTTATAAGTGACTTTGTAAATGTAAATTTTGAACAAGATCAGCTGAATTATTAACCATGATTAAAATTAATAGCCTAGTGATCAATGGCAACTGGGTCAATTATCGTACCATAACAAAATCGTATCAAGATTTTCTTCAGAATCCACGAGTCAGACCTAGTTCAAATATGTCTTGCAGATGAAAGGAATATTCTTCAGATCTTTGGATATCCTTGCTAGGAACATTATGCAGGGTGTTATAAACATCACAGGCAAATAAATATAGTGATCTTTCACTGTGTGGGCAGCCTAGCCTGGCAGCGGGCTCAGTACCATCAAACTATGTGTAGTGACTCAAACCAAACCAATTTTCGTCAGTACGCAGTGAGTTGTGCTGTCACGAGCTTTGAAAGTGGTCTGGGGTACAGGGCCCAGTGGTGGGCAGCAGATTTTTAGGGGCAGCAAACTAACTTTAAGGAACAGCAAATTTTAAAATACTTTTGTACTATTGACCAATAAAATGCTATTGACCTTCAGGTATATCTATTAGTAAACTTATCGAAAAAATAGATTCCTGCAACTGCTAACATGAACCAGCTTATGAAATGGAAATAATTTTAAAATATGCAATTTACACTTGGGGCCTCATAATTATATACAGTAGAACCTCGATTAACCGTCACCCTTTTAACCGTCAGTCTCTATTAACCGTCACCCCGCTAGCGCAACAAAAATTATGTTTCCGCGTCAGCACCGAGCCGAATCGTCTGTTGAGCCCAGTGAGTGGTGACGACTGTACTGCATACCTGCAATGTGCGTGAATCATTGGGGCAAGGGTAGTAACCCACTGTTAATCCCTTACACTGTCTTCTGCATTCCACTGCTACTTTTTCATTCCCAGTATGGTACGTGGCTAAGTGAACTGAAGCTATTGCCAATTTCAATGCGTGCCTACTAGTTTTTTAAGTACTTTACCGTTTATTGTTGACAGTTCTGTGTTCACGTAGTGTGTAAATGCTCTTCTGTTATGGCTGAGAAACGAAAACGTGTAGTTTTGGGACTCGACAATTAATTATAAATTATTAAACGCTGGTGTTTCTTCTCAGAAAAATTAGAAACATGACTGCCTGAAACGCTCGACGGGGAAAGAAACAAAAGAAAATGACGGATTATTTTAAAAACTAAATACCGGTAACGTAAGTTTTGAGAGTTGTACAGTTGATATTTAATTGTTTTATTAATAAAATATTTTAATAAAGTATTTTCACTTGAATTGGGCAGCCTAGTTTTGTTTTTTTCTCATTAAATAAAATTAAGTTACTCAAACCAAACCATGAAAATGAATTAGGACTTACAATGGCGCCGTTATAACATGCAAGGCAGTGAAACTAACTTTGGAACCACGCCAAACACTGTCTAGGTACAAAGTTGTTCGGCACTATTATTATTTCTGTTCCTGCAACTGCTAACATGAACCAGCTTATGAAATGGAAATAATTTTAAAATATGCAATTTACACTTGGGGCCTCATAATTATATAACAGTTTAGGGAAACATTTTAGTGTGATCACATCACAATTGAGATACTGTAGTTCGGCAATCACACAAGGAAGGGATGGAGCCCAGTAGTTTACACGGGATATATGGGGAGGGGCGGTCGCCGATCAGCTTTCAGCTCCAACCCAGGGCAGCAAGTCCCAAAAGCCGTGCTTGGGGGTGAGCCCGTCACCCCGTGCGAGTACTTGCGTACTGAATCGTTGTGTATAGAAACATAAATTCAGACTAAAGTTTGAATTCATTGCCTTTGTCATTGTTGCTGACCATCAATATTTTGTGTTTTACTAAATTCTTTAATTTAAATATTGATCTAAAAAATTTCAAGTGTATAAAATAACATGTTATTTATTGTGAATACCTGATTATTTTTATTGAAAATGAAAGGTTTGTGCTAAATAAGTTATCAAAGCTAATATGGAGCTCAATTCACGATACAGTATAATATAAGCTAAGTGAACATGTATACTCAATGATTAATTAATAATTATGCTTATATTTAATTTTATATATAAGCTTGAAAGGAATCCTATGTTTCAAATTATGTAAACGTTTTCAAACATATTTTTCATATTAGACAAGAAGTTTTCAAATAATATTTTTGTGACATGTTTTTAACTAACCTGAAGATTGATGAAAAACTTTATAAGTCTAAAAATAAGTTTTATGAGGTTATAAGCAGGACGGTCTGGCGGCTCTGGGGACGGGTTCTGGACTTAAATCCGTCTGGGACCCCTTTAGAATAACCACGCCAACTCACAACATCCTGAATTGGTACAAATAATTGCTTATATTTATTTTAAAGCATTGTGTACACTATTGAATCAAATTTCTTTGCAATTGAATGTTAAAAAAATAAAGTAGACTTTAAACAATAATTTACTCAACATTACTTTTCAATGTGATAAATAATTAGTAACTTTCCCCTCTCACGACCATTATATCAATGCTGACTAGTTAGTTAGTTATCTTCAGATTAGTATTTGTAACTAAATGGTTAATTATATATGGAACAATAAAATATTATGACATATTTTGGAAAAAGGTCTATATCATTAAAAGGACTTAACTTATTTTTTAATTTCAGAAATATTTAAGTTTTGATAGTAAAAAAGTTCAAAGCCTTGTCCCAGCAGGTTCTTTTTTTCTACGCTACTTTCTGCCTAACTGTAAATTATTTCATTTTGAATTAAATTTAGAAACAAGTCCTTTTAAATATTCATTAACCCTCGAGAGGACGCTAAGCGGAGGAATCCTCCAGGTCAATTTTGGTTGCTGTGGGAAATTCTTGTCTTGCGGTTGATAGCGCTAACCTTCTGTGTAGCTGTCACCCCCAAGCATGTGATGTATAAATTTATATATTTAAACGTATAAATTTTAAATTGTATTTTATAAAAAAATCTTTTCATAATATACTTTTTACCATTAGTATACAAAAAACTGTTAGTTAAAGAATTATAAGGATTTAAGTAAAAAAAAACATGTTTTGTATTATTCATAATAGTAATAATTTTATACTATTTGCATTTTCCGAATCTTTAACTGTGATATAACGTGAAAACCTATTTTATAATCATGTTTTATATATATATATATATATATATATATATATATATATATATATTTCAAAGAATAAAAGTATTTATAATACATTTTGTGCATTTATTTAACCCAGAGGAAACTCCTTGAGCGAGAGACGGTGTTTGGAATTTTAAGCGACCTCTGGAAGGTTAACACCAGGTCTGCCATCAGGTCTCTTGGTTTAAACTGACCCTCGATCAATTTTTACAATATTTCATTTTGGGAAAATCACACAAGTTATTTCACAGGTCACTTGAGTGGTTATAGTATGTTTATAGGTTTGGTAGAGATTGAGGAATAACACAGATTGAAACAAATCATGCACAACGTAAAATTCACATGACATATGTTCAAACCTCATCTGTTCCCAGAGCACTTTGGAATCATTTCCTCTTCAGAGAAACTGTTCTTTTAATCGTCTTAATTCTCTTCCTTGTCAAATTGATTTCCAAATTGATCCATAGTTAGTTTATTCCGCTTTCTTTGCTGATGATAGGAAGAGAGGGGATAAAGCAATGGTAAAAATTGTAATTGTAATGTTGGTAAACGTTGTTTTACTTAAAATAGTGATGGAAAGTGTCCATAGTAAAAATATAAAAAACAGATAAAGCGAGTTTTATTCACTCATAAAACTTATTAATAATGTTAAATAAATTTTTAGATATTGAAATAACCCTGCAAAAATAAAAATACAGGAATTTTTAACCGAATTTACTTACAATCATGGGGTGGAGTTATCAACTAATGTGGCTACAAAGTATTAGTATGAAAAATGGGGTGAGGCCACAGGACAATATCAAAGTTTAGACGATACCATGTATCCATATGCCACACTTATGTTATTGCCGCACTCAATATGTTAAGGTAATAGAGGTAAGAATAAACCACAATTGAACTGAGATATTTTTATAAATTCAATTGATATTTTAACAAAATGTCTTTTAATAATACTAAAAATCACAGAAAGTTGGTAAATTGTAACAATGTCGACTTTGTTGTGCAGGTCAGGGTAACAGAGCACTGGAACAAACAAACAAATATGGTTGGTGCCTCCACTTGTTGCATATAAAGTTAAGAGTGTTTAGTCAAAGAATTAGTTTTTGAAATTTTAATTTTATTTAATTAACTAACCCAACAGATCCCACACTATTATTAGAACTATAGATATTCAATATTAAAGTTATATTTTATTTTAAGATTTTATATTTTGTTTTTGACTGTATTTGATTTTTACAGTAACAGAAACAAATTACCGAAAACTTAAAAAACATATGCTCAACAGGCTGTTTTGTGAATTAACTCAAAAGACCTTTCTGGATATCCAATTATGTATTTAAAAAGTA
The DNA here is from genome assembly GCA_023375725.1 of Nephotettix cincticeps. Taxonomy (NCBI): domain Eukaryota; kingdom Metazoa; phylum Arthropoda; class Insecta; order Hemiptera; family Cicadellidae; genus Nephotettix; species Nephotettix cincticeps. The sequence continues at coordinate 2,116,053 of CM041784.1, read as the reverse complement.
AAAAAGCCCTCTTAAAGACTCTTTAAACGTAAGTTTAAATATAAAAAAAGTAATTTAAACAACTAAAAAACTTATTAAGTCTTTTTTTAAACTGAACAATTATAAAATTTTTTTGTCAGTTTAAAGGGCTTAGTCTTTTGTTATTAAAGAAACAAAACATATAGCTATACTTCAAACTTGAAGAAACCAAAAATTCAGATTGTGTTCTTTATCAAGCCGATGATGAAAAATACTCAAATAAAAAATATAACTGAAAAGTTATAGTTTGTATTTGTGTATAATAAAATGAGCTTATTATGATGATTACATTTCCCCTCAAATTGTAAAATAAAAATCAACCCTACAAAAAAATCACTGTTGCTTTTTTATAATATGTCATTTTCAGTGTGTTGAAACTGTTGTGGACTATGAAATAAAAAATGTTTTGAGTCAATATCACTTTGTGTTTGGCCTGTGAAAATATAATAATTTATGAATTAAATGATTTGGTTCCAGTTAAAAACATGATATAAATGTTTCAGAACATATTATGTTCCGGAATGTGAATGTAAACAAAATCATATATAAATATATTCACATATAAATAAATATGAAATAAAATATAACAAAATTGTTTCCCCAGGGGAGCATGTGGCAATTTGAGGAACTACCGTGGCCTTGCCTGTAGACTTAACAGCCTTAACATTAGAGGATTGAGGTTGAACTTGGCACAAAATGCAATAGTGTAGGGGTGTGGTAACGGTGTTCGCAAAATAGTTTTTCAGAGAGAATAATTATGTAAATAAAACAACGTATGTGATATATACCCTTGTCTGTTGAGCCACTTCTTAAATATAGGTACTAGAAGACCTCCTAGGATGATCTGGGTCGGGTGATAGACCAGCAATGGGAGTGTGATCTGGGAAAAGTGGGCATAACCGGAGAACAAAATCCGGAGAATGGGCACACCTGTAACGAATATACAAACTATATAGCAGTATTGTTTAACATCGTAATTCGTCTACAATTTAAACAATATAAAATTATAAGCAGTTATAGTACTAACTTTATAACCCTTTGAGGATCCACAGACGAAATATTGTCAGCTAGTAGTTTTTCATATGCTATATGGCACATTTAATCTAACTCATTTTATTTTAGATGCCTTTGGTTTCCTCTTTTACTGCCTGGATGGTTTTTGTTGTTGTAGCTATATGACCTGTAGTCCGTTAATGACCTAGTTCACAATTGTGCATCTGACCTCACCCTCGGCAGATCAATCCCATAGTCAAACAACCATGAATCTGTTCCTCTTATTAACTGGTCTCCTGTCAGTACTGAAAGTGTAATTAGCATAGTAAGAAATTTTACTCATATAAAAGTAAACATTTTTATGATATGAGAGTAGATTTGTTTTAAAAAAGTGTATTTGTGATTGCTCTAATTATAGCCTATGTTGTAAATTCCTCTTTGTCGGAAGGTATTTTTCCTGAAAATGAGCAAGACTGTTCCTATTTGCAAGAAGGGTGTAACAAACAATGTTTTAAGTTATAGGCCTGTCTCTATAATTCCAATCTTTGCCAAGATTATTGAAACGGTAATGTTGGAACAATTGTACAATTATTTTGAAGAGCATCATCTTCTTGTCCCCACCCAATTTGGTTTTCATAGAGGGAAGTCCACAGTCCAGGCTGTGGACTCCCTCATACAAGAGGTACTAAAATCTTTTGAAGAAAAAAGCTCAACTTCTATCTTATTGTGCGATTTATCTCGTGCTTTCGACTGTGTCTCACACAACCTTTTGTTATCCAAACTTGAAATTTATGGGGTTAGGGGAGATGCTCTGTCAGTTCTGCAGTCATAGAGGGAGATCCCAAGTTGTGTCATGGAACAGGAAAAACTCTGCTACTTTGAATGTCAAGTATGGTGTCCCACAGGGCTCCATACTAGGCCTATTATTATTTATACAGTGGAACCTCTCTATAACCAGCCTCAATGTAACGTATTACTAAGTATAACGTATTATTTTTCAATCCCCCTGAAAACGCCATATAAGTCAATAGAAGATCTACCCTATATAGCGAACAAAATACTTATAAATCCCTCTATATAACGCATGTTTTGTGTGTTAGTTAGTCATTTTCTTACCCCTGTATAACGAATATCCAAAGTAAGAAACCCCTACATAACGAACATAACTTCTATATAACGTATTTCAATGGTCCAGACCCCTTTATTACGTATTTTATTTTTATCTAGGTCATCACTCAAGTGGAATTTCCCTTACTTCAACGTGCCGCACATAATATTCATAGAAGGTGTACATATATTGCACCTATTGTTAAGACCGTATTGCATATCATAGCCGTGTTTCATGTGTGATTGTAATTAACACGTTGGTGTGTTTTTTGTGTTGATGCGTCATGGCGGAGAACAATAGTAGAAAGGCACTTAGTGTGGAATTCAAACATCAAGTAATAAAAACCATAGAAGAAAACCCGAGTATGAAGAAAGTGGACATTACTGATACTGATAATACCTGGGGGAAAGATTGCACTGAGACCTATGAGATCTATTGTGCCCCCCAAACTAGTCTCTAGTTCTTGCAGTGGACATTGCTAAGGAGTTTAAAATAACACCAAAAACTCTTCAAACAATAGTCAAAAATAAATTTAAATTTGAAGAAGGAAATGAACTTTCTGGTAAGTGTAAAAAAGTCTGAATTATAGGACGTTGAAAGTGCTGTCATGTTATGGCTGAAACAATGCCATGACACAAAATCAAAAATGTATCCGTTTCGGGACCTGTACTTCAGGAAAAAGCTCAACAATTCCCTGAGCAATTGGGCAATAATGGTTTTCGAGCAAGCAATGGCTGGTTAAGCCAATGTAGCAGTATTAAATAAAGTATAACATGTGCCTAAAAATCTACTTTAAATAGATGTTGGATGTGATTAATATTCTTTATTTTGAGGTTATGACTAACCCCTATATTACAAATTTCGGCAAAATTTAACCTCGATTTAACGCACCTCATTTTTAAGAATACCCCTATATAACGTATATCTTCCTTAGTCCCTTGAAATTCGTTAAATCGAGGTTCCACTGTAATGTCAATAAATGATTTGTATCACAAGATAGCTAGAAATATTCTATTTTACGCTAATGACACTACCCTCTTTTCCAGCCACTCAGATTATTTTGTTTCAAGGTGGCTGTTCAAGAACTATTGCTGCTCTTTGGTTCTGCAATAATATGTTGTGTCTGAATCACTTGCTTGCTTGATCACTGTAGGCCATTGCTTATACAGCATGGCATAATGTCGGTTTACAATGTATATCGTATATGTAAATGTATGTCGGTTGCCAATTTTTATTGGAAATCAAGAGTCAGGAGGCAAATCTTACTCTGAATAGTAATGTCCATAACCATCAAACAAGATTTAAAATGTACATAGAGTTGTTAGGGGTTGTAAATAGTATATTTTTATGTTAGTGTAGTATTTTTATAATTTAAAATCATATAGATGTGTTTTTGACTTATAACAATGAGTTTTAAAAAAATATTAGAACAATAAAAGTGCACAGTTTGGTAAAAGAACATCCCTAGATATGGGTGTACACGATTGTGTATGTGAAAAAAAATGGCTATAAATGTGTTTTTTGCGTTCAGCCCGAGTGTAGGAAAAACAAAGTTTTTTAAACCCTGAAGACGTGGGACGTTAATGTTACGGTCCCCAGCAATCGTTGTACTATAGTGACTGGATCAATTTTTTTGTGTGTTTGTGTATGTTGTGTGTTACTGACGAGATCCAGCCACAAAAATAAAAATAGGTGAGCGTGCCCAATAAAAAAGATAATATGGAATATACCTCACCATAAAACATATCTTTTAAAAATAAAATCAAAAGAAATCAAATGGTAAGTAAAAAAATAGTAAAAAAATGTTAGCATAACTCTCTATAACATGCATTTTAGCAGAAAACTTGTTAATGTCTACAATGATTAATTATACTAAAGAAAGAAAAAGATTACCCAATGTGAGGGATTTGTGAGTAGAACAGAATGTGATGGTTATGACATCTGCTGGAGCGTAGAAAAATTCTGCCAAATGGAAACTGATGTAAAGCAAAGCCACTTGGAGGAGCAGAACTAATAAATAAACAAAGTTGAATTAGGCATACATTAATTGACCAAGGCTAAGTCTAAAATTATTGTAAATTATTAATTTGATGAGATTAGTGATTCAGGATTTGAAGAAACAAGTCATGCGTACTAAAATTTGGATTGTAATGATAAAGACTAATTTTTATACAATTTTATACAATAAAAATAAGAATAAGACACTATTTTCATTAAACAAGTAATACAGGGCAACAGACTTATCTAAAAATTACTTATGTGTATTATAGTTCATACAATGGATGGCATTTTCAAGTGAAAATGCAGGGACATTCTATCTGTTAAGGACTCGTCAGAAATTGAAACACAAAACACACACATAAAAAACGAATACGATAAAATTAGTTCTGTATCTAGGACTAAAATTACTCAGATTAAAATAAATAAATTATTTGCGTTTTTAAGCTGTTCCTTATGGTAAAAAGAAAATAAATATTTAAAAAATTATCTATCAACAAAAGTCCATAAAACCCAATTTCAGAACAACGGTGTTTTCTGGCATCTGGAGTCACCAAAATGAAAAAAATGGTCACCATAAGGGTTACAATAGTAATAGCTCAATTTCCTTTAGGATATTCGCTAAAAGTTGACAGTTTTGGTATGATAACTCAACCCTTTCAACTCTCGTGTCGGCTGTGAGCTGACTTCATCATATTCGCTTAAATTATGTAAATTTTGGTGAACTTCCATTTGGTGAAGTAATTACACTGTTTATGTAAAAATACCCAAAGTCAATGTTTATCTTAAAATTAAATTATATCTGGGGTGGAGGCCAGGTATAAAAATGATAGTTAAATGGGTTAACACTGTAGATGCTAAACATAAATAAATCTCAGGTTATAAACATTAAATATAACCATTTGACAATAGGCCTATCCATCAAAATGTTATTAGAAAGATAAGCTCAGATACTAATGTGTTACCCTAATAAGGCTTATTTACAATACACCAGAGTCCCGGTATTCCGAACTAATTGGACCGAATCTTGTACGTATAACCAAGTTGTTGAGATTATCCGGAAATGCAGTGTAAAGTGTCACTAATAGCACAGTATTAAGCAGTATTTAGCAATTATACCTGTGCTGGCCAAAATACTAGAGTCTATTATCAACAAACAACTGTACAGTTACTTTGAGACTAACAATCTCTTTAGTGGCATGCAACAAGGCTTTAGGAAAAATAGAACTACTGTGATGGCAGTCGTATCGCTGGTTAGTACTTTGCATGAAACATTTGAAGCCAAAGACTCTGCACAGTTGACCTTGTGCGATTTGAGTAAAGCGTTTGACTGCGTGTCGCATAGAATACTCTAGGAGAAGGCGTCTCGTTATGGGCTTTGTGGTGTGGCGTTGAGGATGCTTAGTTCCTATCTGTCTGGAAGGCAACAGCTGGTGTTGGTGCATGGCGCAGTATTTAAGGTGGCCCAAACTCAGCACGGTGTGCCTCAAGGCTCAACTCTTGGGTCTTTAATTTTTTTAGTCACAATAAACGACTTTAATGTTAATAGAGAAAACTCATCTTGCCTTCTTTATGCCGATGACACTTCAATAATAACAAGGTGCAGTAACATTGAGGACCTGATGATGAGGGCAGCAGAAGACCTGGAAGAGACCATGAGCTGGTTCCAATGTAATAAGCTCCAACTTAACGCTGACAAAACTCAAACGCTCATCTGCAGTTTGAAAAAAGAAATATGCGGAGATAACCAGCTCCCCGTCTAGCTTTTAGGCCTAAATATAGATAGTAGGCTGTCTTGGTCTGCCCACATCAATTATGTTGTAAAAAGTTGGCGAGAATCAATTTCCTCTTGAGGAAACTAAAGAATCTGGTGACGTCAACTTACCTGCTGTCTGCATACTATGCGCTTTTCCATAGTCACCTTTTATATGGCCTCATTCTGTGGGGTCACTCTCCAAACACCCAGAGAGTTCACTACATCAGAAAGCGGCGATGAGGATCCTGACCTCCAGTGGTTTTAGGGATCACTGTAGGCCCCTGTTTGCTGAGCTCGGTGTGCTGACTGTATATGGACAATTTGTACTCGACTCTCTCCTGCTTGTCAGGAAGAATATTGACACGCACACCAAACGTGACCAGCTTCACCACCACAATTAGAAGAAGTGCGGATGTCCATGTACCTCGTTGTCGCCTGAGCATGACGGCGATTAGCAATCCGGTTCTCGCTCTCAAAATGTACAACCGGTTGCCTGCGGTGGTTAGGTGCCTCCCGGTCTGCCTTTTTAAGTTACGTGTGGGGACTTGGCTTAAACAAAATAGTCTGTACTCAATTGAGGAGTACTTTGCCAAGATATCTGCGAATATTTGAGAGACCCTTGCGACCAAAGATTTAGTTGCCAAAGTATATGTTATCTAATGTGTATGTGTTAGTTTTCATTTCTTATGTATTTTTGACGCAATCAACCAGTTAACTGGGCCATGATCAAGGATTTGGTAATGGTAATGGTAAATGGTAATAAAATTCATTTTTTTAGACCCGAACTGTATATTTTGACCAATTCACTTATTTATATCTTATCACAGTTCACATAAGTTTATCCACAACATATTTTGCCTGAACTACATCAAGTGTTCCCGCAGGGACGTTCTATCCGTTATGAACTTGTCATTAGAAATATAAAACAAAGGTAAAACTGTGTCATCTGTAGGCCTACTTTTTACGCAATTGAAGACATTCCTGAGGATGAACTCAAATGTTCGAAAAGTTGTTTGTCGAAAAGTGATGATAAAGAGTCGGACCAAGAATCAAGTATTGTGATGTACTGTGAGTGTAGCTAGACATCGCCCTATACTATCTCGAGCAACAGTGTACTGCTAAATCCGCAATCGTGATGTTTATGAGACAATGGCGCAACTTTTCATTGGCTAACGGGATTTCTTTGATACGTCACGAAGACGATAACTGAATTCTTATGTTTCAAAAAGTACGTTATTTTGTTTAATTAACATTGTGTACGTAGTACTGTATAATTAATGATATCGTGCTGTAGATTAAAATGTTGTAATTCAGACTACATTGCTTCGTTATTAATTAAAACTCAGTAAACATTTTCCCTATTAGGTGGTTCTGATTAGTCGGACGTTCGGATTACCGGGGTTCTGTTTACCAGGACTCAGGTATACTTAAATACAGTATCAATAAAATTTAAACAAAATTCATTAACAGAGTGTATTGGGTACTTCAACAGCCATGACAGACTTAAATCGAGCTTGTGATTAAATATTTCATGTCTTAAGGGGCAGTACAATATAATAATAATAATATATTTTCAGCATGGTGTATCATGTTTTAATATTTCTTGAATGAAGGTTAATAACATTAATTAACATGAATAACATTAATTGGACAACCTAAATATTTAGTGTATATATTACCAATAGCACACTATCATTTAATATACGATAAAATTTCCGATAAATAATTTAAAATGTAGGCTACATTAAGGAAGCATACCTAGTCCTACAGTGATGAGAATATCAGTTGCGTTCATTCCAACATCATGTGTCTTCAAGGCGTCGCAAAATGTAGTGAAGATAATGAAGAGCAAGGCGGTCTCCCCAACTGTGGAGAGCGGCAGACGATGAACAAGGCTTGCCAACCCATACCTTCAGAACATCATGAGGGAATGTTTTCAGAAACTTCATGACAGAGCCTAACAGTTATGAGACTGAAAGGTGGATAGTTGGTAATATCAGAATACGAAAGTTTAGTTTTATTTTACTGAATTTGAGTCTTTATTATTATTTTTATTAATAAGTATAAAGATAAGTAGATAAAATTAATTGTTGATTTTAATACATAATTATATATACTCTTGGATATAAAAAGTGTAGAATTTAGGCATTATTTTACATGAAAAAAGGTAGATTTATTGAATTTAATCCTTAACGTCCTGGGTGCAGTCTCACAGACTGCCTTTTTGAAAAAAAAAACATTTAAAATTACTTTTTACTGTAGCAAATCATTTTATCAGTCTAATAAGTTATTTGAAATGTTTACTACGTGAATAATATTAAATTACATTTATTGAGTACATATAATAGATGTATAAAATTTAAAAAACTTGGACATGGCGAAATCTGATGCAAAATGTAAATATTTTCTGAAACCATAAAAAATTAATGATAAATAAAACAAAATGTTTAGTTATTGGTACTTTTCCATTCCATAGGATATGATGAATATAAAAAAAATGATGCTTATAAAAAAACGTATTATCATTTAAATTGAGACAATCGCTTTACAGCTAATTTCAGCTTATATCAGCATAGATCTACCTACATTCATTGCAATAATTTGTTTAACACTTGTGTCAAACCTTTTTTTTCCATCAATAGCAAATGTAGGATCACATGTGTAAGTATGTCTTTCTTTTATTTAGCCTATCACCAACAGTGTCGGGTTTAGGTTCCTCTACTCCCAGTACTCGACGGATGCATGCTCGAAAGTTCATACGTCAGCCTCGTGTTCTGAAAACTTTGCTAAAATTGTGGTTTCACCATCCAAGTGAATCCAATTCACTTATAAAAGCATCCTCATACCAGTTTTCAAACATCTCTTCGAAATACGAGTCAAAAACACACACACAAGACAATGGGCTGGGTGGTGAATCTATCACGTACCGTCCTGGGTCCGGTCTCACAGACCGCTGTTGACAAACAAATCTAAAAATATCTATAAATATTACGACCGGAAGACAAGTGACATTAGGGATCGGTTTCGGTGGTGGGGAAGGACAACTACCTGTCATGGCTGGGGTCATCGCCTTTTGATACCCTTAAACTCAAATAAATAAATTACTCGAGCGGTCTGTGAGACCGCAACCAGGATGTTAAGGGTTAAAAGTGAAAAATAGTACAACTAAACAAACTTACACATTTAACCCTTTCAGTTCAAGGGCTTATTCCTAGAGTATATGAAAGAAATGCCAGGTTAAAATTAGCAATTTTAGCTTTTTGAGAAAAACTGTCACTATTCTATTATTTACTGATGAAAATGGTTACTTTTGGTTTTGTTTGGTTCATAAATAAGTTGAGTAAATGGAACATAGAAAGTAATTTTACTTAATATTCATATTCATAAAATAGGAAAAAAGATAAAAAGATTTCTAACATAATCATTTATAATGAATACATTTGTTTGAAGTACAAAATTTCTAGAGGAAAAATCCTCACGCTTAAAGTTGAGTATTTTTGTATAGTTGAGTATACATAAATAAAAAATTAAACATTTTCTTTAAAATAATGTTTTTATGATTAGTTTAGAAAATATTGTTGAGTTTGGATTTTTGCATAAATTACTGAAAAGATCGATCAAATTTAAAAATATATATATATTAGACATATAATTTGAATAAAATTTTGTCTATAACTGTGTAAATGAGTAAAATGATTCTACTATTCTGATTATTATATTTAAAAGATTCTGATTATTGGGATCAAATTCAGGGTCACTGACCGTGTTGTCAAAGCTTAAACTTGACAACTCATCTCTTCCACTCAAATCACTTGTTTAAAAATTACTGTCACCTTTTAACACTATAAGAATTGTTCTATCATTGACGGATGAATGACTACCCTTCATAATCACTAATGAAACTAAACTAATAATAATAATAACCTCAAATTCCTTTTGGTAATAGGCTAACTAACCAAGTAAACAGACGCTTACTAAGCAGACAGTAAAAGATACTTAGAATAAAATTTTTACTTAAATATTTATAATTGATTCGTTCTTTATAAACACAAACATAACAAATAAAAAAATCCTTTTTTTATATATGTCCATATATTTGGATGCATATCTTCTCTTCTTGCATATTTTGCCGACATCCGTATATATCGAAATCAGAACTGAAAGGGTTAAATAATTTGATTATATTTAGTTTCTTTCTATATAGAAAGAAACAAAGAGAGAAATAGTCTATCTTGGTTTTTCTTGATTATCGTTCACCATTTAAATGGTTAAAATAAAGTTCACGCTCCTCACACCAGCTTTATCACTGTTTATAGCCGACATAACTTCGTCACAGACGATCCTTGATCTTGACTCTACACCTTTCACCAGTTGTTTTAACTTGTACATGAGACCTGACTTCTTGTATTATCTCTTTATCTGTCATCTGATTGGTGAGATCGAGTGAAAAAAGACAGTGATGAGCTATTAAAAAGATGGAATTAACAATCCTGTCACAACAAGGAAATCGGTACAGTATATTGACTGTAAGTAAAAGTCTAAACCAATAACTCCTGGGGCGTAAGATGCAGCATCGGAAGACCGTTTATGTTACGCTATCAACAACTGTACAATTAAGTTTTTTGTTTCAATGTAAAAATTTAAGAAGTGACTGGAATAAAAAATATATTTTTTACTTTTACATACTTACTATCTGTGTTAATGTAGTATGTACATTTTTATTAGTCACCTCAAAGTTTTTATCCCTTTGAAAACTTTATTGAATAACACAATGTAATATTGAATGGAATTTTCACATATTGATATGGCCAAATAAAATTACTTATTTATTATTTGATACAGTCAATCCGTGTTCATAAGAATTTTCCCTATAAGAATTTTGAAAATGACACTGGTATAGAAATGAAAAATTGATAGTAAATCAGATGAGATTATATGGCCGAATGAGCCCCAATGATTCAATGAATTTATTAAAATGTTGAGAATGATATATTTTTTTAATTTGCAAATGTTACCTGCGAGAGAGCTGTCCAACACACAGAGGAATCAGTACAGTCTGGTACAGGACAGCCACAGAGTTGAGCAAGGATACTACAGCCGTTGATCCCAACTGGCCAAATAAAAGAAAATTAATTAATTTACAATATTAATTATAATTATAAATTAATTATATATAAATTAAATTAATTCAGTACCGGTATGCTTCAAAAGTGTACATTTATTCAGTAGCCAATGGGTTAAAAGTCCATAACTTTTGAACTGTCATTTTTACAGACATGCATGGTGTCATAATTTAGTACTCCATACACTCTAACTACTAAATTTTAATCAAAACACCTATACATACTGTGAATATATACATACATACCAAATTTCATCTAAATCGGACTAAATGGGTAGGCTGTGGCTCTGTACACATCCAGACATCACGTCTAAACCCACTTTTTTGGATTCAGGGGACTCCAAAACGGATATATCCATTCCCAACTCAAATTCGAAAATTTTGATGAAAACAATACTTTCTCCATACCTATACTATCGTGTAATTGGGAGAAAGTAAAATGTAGAAACTTTTGGTGAATGGAGATCATAGCTGCTAGAGATGCAATCATTGGCTCATCTATTGAAACATTAACTAGGCAATATTTATTTTTAGCCCCTTAGATATCATTGTATAACTATAATGCAGAAGAAATAAAAATGTTGGGAGTATTCTGGAAAACTTGAGTAATGTTTCTCATATTGGTTCAGTAAAAATCTGAACTTTTTCGACCAACCCAGCAGTAGAAATGGCATTCATTGAGAAAATATATATTTTATAATATAAAATACAAACATTCTTTATTTTCAAAATATAACAAGTACAGTAAAGTCAGGTTTATCCAGATCCAAATCATCCGGATTTTGGATCGGGTTAAAAAAATTGATGGTTAAGATGTGAATTTTATGTCAAGCTTCTTCAAAATTTCAGACGGAACCGCAGTACCTTGCTTCACACAGCAAATGTTACTAACAATGATTGTGAATAATGCCTGTAATATTAGTGCTGAAGTCTGCATATAACCTCTGTTCAACAACATAACCGCAAAGTATCATTTTATAAATCCATACTATATAAAGGTATATTTGCAGTATAGTTTCAAATGATCCGGATTTTCGGTTATCGGATTTGGACCCCGCCACATTAATCCGGATAAACCTGACTTTACTGTATTGAAATGTAATCAGGTGAATAATTTAAATATTTATTGTCTTCTTTCAATGAACTCAGACAGTGTATAGAATTGATTGTTAATAAGTATTCCATTAGAGCTGTCCTCATTCTTCTCCCGGTGAGGTGTATGAGTCCTTCTAGCAGCAAGTTCTAGCTTCATGCCCATGTAAGAGTGTTTCTTTTCACATTGGGTGAGATGATGAGCTTGTAGGTAGTATTGTGCTTCCGGGATGCCGACAGGCTAAGGAAATGCTTGGAGGACATAATATAAGAAGGTCTGAGACCATGATCAGGCTTAAGAAAAACAATTTAAGGATGCTGACGGGTTTTCTAACCAGGCATTGTAGGCTCAGGGGTCATTCTGTCAATCTGGGGAGGAAACACCTAGACACCTAGGTACTGGCCGAGTGTGAGGAAGAGAGCCAGAAGCTTGGGAACACACCAGGTGGCAGTGGGGGATTTCCCAAAGTTAGAACCCCACATAATACTATACTTCATTAAGGCATCAGGACTAGAGGAGGTTCTCTAGGCAAGAACTGGAGACTAGTCTGGGGGCACAATAGATCTCATAGGTCATAGTGCTATCTTTCCCCTAGGTTCTATCAGTATCAGTATCAGGTAGTATTGTGTACCATGTCGAGTGTTATGATCAGAGGTGTGTATTTTGTATATTACGCAGCTGTATTTGTAAGTGACTGTCTCATAAAAAAACTAAAAATATTTTCCCGATGGGTTAGAAACTTGAAATTTAACAAGGGCATTCCTATAAACTTCATAGGAGTGAAAGATTATCAGGCAAGTAAATTTTTACCCCTAAAAATCTCAACCTTAGAGAAGTTTTTTTACTTAACAACGACTGGTATGATTAGAAGTTTGCACCATTTAAACTTATAAAAACAAATTACTTCACCCTCTGATAAAAGACTAATTAAAGAAATATGACCCGATTAAGTTACAGTAATAATTATTTTGTAAAATGAATTGACACTTTTGCATGGACAAATCAAATCACATTTGTATGTAAATTTTTACAGGAATATCATGACCTTCTCCATCTCCAAAAGGAAAATCTACATAGAGATGTAGATGTTTGATTTTTTAGATAGAGATTAGACTTGTAATCTTGATATTATAGAGATAATATCAATATAACAAGTCCTATAATTCATTGATTGACAGTTGCTTCTAATGCACCTCAATAATGAAAAACTTCTTTCAACTGTAGTTAAACTATTTTAGGCATTACTAAAAAAACAGAAATTGTTCCTCTCAATTCGGCGAAAGATGCACCAAAGGAAAAAAATCTCATTGAGAACTTATTCTGTACTTTAACCTATTGGTAACCTAGTTTTATTTAGCCAGCAGCCCTGTACAGATCCAATTAAATTGCACATAAATGCTAGGTTTTTATTTATACACCTGTACAAGTTTTTCCTTTTTATCAAATTAATTAATGTTATGTATTTTTTTGAAATTATAAAATTTTCTATACTTCACAAAGCTTTTGTGGGTGTTTATCTCCATATATGTACATAAACATTATATTTATATTTTTTAAATTAATTTTTAAAAGCAAGTTAAATTTTTTATTGATAAAACACGTATATTTTCATGAACAATATTCAATTTAAATTTAACTCTTTTGTACCCTAGAGATGCCAATACTAAATTTATTATTGGTTATCTGTAAGCAGTTAGTTGCCTACCCTGCCTTACCGGTACCACTAAAGTGGTTTAGTGATTTATTTTTGGATACAGGGACCACCCCTATACCCTTCGCTTTTTTACTATATGTGGAGTCAAATTTAAATTGATTTTACAATATTCAGTGTAGAATGATCTGTGTACACCTTTTCACATGCAGATCTACACATCACACTGTTACTGTGGGTCTGAGAAAATTTCAACGAGCAATTTAGTTATATTTTATATGTTTCTTCTGGCCTCAATCGTATGAAATTTCAAGTCCTCAAACATTTTTTAAAATTATAAAAGTATAAGAAAATTGTTCTTATCTTCTAAATAAATCAATATCAATATATATATAGAATAGTTGTAAGGAAACTTACAAATATTACACTTACTAGGAACAATAGGATAGTTGGTGTTATAAATATCCCCAAGAAACTTCCGATTACAGAATTGAATATAGCAGCTGCCTCACTTCCTCCGACAGCTTTGGTGAGAATCACGGCAGACGACACGGGAGGGGGCATACAACTCACAGTCGCCAGTCTGCGGACAAATTAACCAAGGAATACTCAATCTCTTATATTAATGATGTACATGTTTCTATTAAATATATCTTATCTTTTCCTTCATTTCTAAGTGATAATGCAATTACACACCTTTTTAAGATGTTTTATATCCTCCGTACATATTTGTTAACCCTTAACATCCTGGGTGCGGTCTGATAGTCCGCTTGAGTATTTTATTTATTTGAATTTAAGGGTTTCAAAAGACGATGACCCCAGCCATGCCAGGTAGTTATCCCTCCCCACTTTATGTTATGTCCATTTATAAATATTTATAGATTTGTTTGTCGTCAGCGGTCTGTGAGACCGGACCCAGGACGGTACGTGATAGATTCACGACCCGACCCATTGTCTTGTGTGTGTGTTTTTGACTAGGATTACAAAGAGATGTTTGAAAACTGGTACGAGGATGCTTTTATAAGTGAATTGGATTCATATGGATGGTGAAACCACAATTTTAGCGAAGTTTTCAGAACACGAGGCTGACGTATGAACTTTCGAGCATGAATTCGTTGAGTACTGGGAGTATAAGAACCTAAACCCGACACTGTTGGTGATAGGCTGAATAAAAAAAAGACATACTACACATGAGATCCGAAGAAGATTAGAAAAACTGCCTACATGTGCTATCGATGTAAAAAAAATGTTTGCCACAAGTGTACAACAAAATATTGCAATGTAAATGTAGATCTATGTTATAAGCTGAAATTAGCTGTAAAGCGACTGCCTCAATTTTAATGATAATACGGTTTTTTATAGTTATCATTTTTTTTATATTCAACTTATCCTAAGAATGGAAAAGTACTAAAAACTAAACATTTTGTCATAATTATCAATACGTTTTTATGAAAATGAAAATTTTGCATCAGATTTCGCCATGTCCAACTTTTTTAAATTTTATACATCTACTATATATGTACTCAATAGACGTAATTAAATATAATTCATATAGTAAACATTTCAAATAACTTATTAGATTGAAAAAATGATTTCCAACAGTAAAAGTTAATTTTAAATGTTTTTTTCAAACAGGCGGTCTGTGAGACCGATCCCAGGACTGAGGGTAACAAAAAGTTCACCCAGGACGTTGAGGGCTAAAAATATTTTTATGAATAAGTTAAATTAGAGGCATATGTTGTAGTCCAAGTTAGTTAGGTAAAATACTTCAAAACAGAAAATGTGCTCATTTGATATGTTAATTAAAAAAAACTCAATCACATAACAGCAGTTAAAACTACTCTTTATTTCATTAGAAGAAAAACTACTTACCCCTTTAATATCCATTCATTCACACCGAAGACTCTCCTCAATATACCATTGATAAATGTGACAAGTGTTGGAATAAATATAAATGTAAATGTGAGGATGAAAATATGAAGTTTTACATTAGTAGCCGCAAAAAATAGGTCATTGAAACTTAAAGTCAAGCCACTGATAAAAAATATTAAAGCTACAGCTCCATACTTCACAGTCCACTCTGGTCTCAGGGGCCCTAGAAAAAGAAATTTTACTATACCAATAATTTCCATATAATTGTTTGTTGATATGGTATAATATAATACAAGGTAAATATTACAAAAATACAATTTGTTTAGGGATGTGAATCTTTATGAACAATGTAGCATAACTTAGGGGTATACAAGAAACCAACGTTTGTGTTAGTTAGAAAACAATATCATAACTATTATACTCCAAAATTAAAAGTATTGGTATAGACAGGATATAACATGTTAGTAGTCCTAAACAGGAAATAACATGTTACTAGTTCTGTTACAGAAGAATTAGCACTGTGAAAGATCATAGTTTGTTGATCGGTGAGTGTGAGAGAATGAAGAACAATGATAACAGTAAATTGAGGCTTTAAGACTTACCTCCAGTGGCTCCAAGAGAGGGGACCATATCAGCCAAAATAATGGAAAAAAGTAATCCAAAAAGGAACCAATACTTCTTGACTAGGTTAGTAAATCTATGCTTAGCCATTACATGCTTCTTTCAAGTAACATAAAATATCTAAAAATTTGCACCCATTTTTTGTTTATAAAACACGATTATAACCGACACTAGCAGACGACACTGAAATGTGCGAAAATAACTAAAATATGTGTTGCTCAAGATAGAGTCAAAGTGAGGAATAATGAGTCTCGCGATAACCTTCGGAAAACCAATGATATTTGCACCGCTTTCGTCTTGATTTCATGGTTTTAGCCTCATTTTAATTGCCCGCCGTAGTGTCCTTTTTCGGTTGTTGTTGTTGACACTGTTTACATTTACATTTATTTACAAATTACAACTGATATAGATTTTTCTTGTTTTCACTGTCACTGAAGGTGACAGACAACAGTACCAACCACCATCTACAGTCCGTCCATTCCAAAAATCATTGGACTACATAATATAGTGGGCGGAGATGACCCATGTGTTTATTTTGTTTTGTGGTTTGGATTCCACGTTAAACTGCAGGTTCCTTAGTTCCATTGGCTGTTGAGTTATTAATTAACAATCCTGTCTAAGGAACATGTCAGTCTTAGTCAGTAACAAGACTACATTTGCGCCACAATCATCTTACACTCATTTCCCATTATTACTTGGCTTGAAATCAATAATAAATGGCTTGATTAAAATTATAGTTAATAGTAGGTTGCCATTTCAAAAGGTAATCAAATCTAATCACCTGCGAAGTCTGCATGGACTATTCTTATATGTGCTGATGACACAACCTTGTTGTAAATGTACCACTAGCAAAAAATCTAGAAGTAAATCTATGGCCTTCTGATACTATGATAACAATGATCTCGTAGTTAACATGTCTAAAATCAGACAAATAGCATAGATGAACGGAATCCGTTTCCTCTCTGCAAATAGCTTTCGACTGTAAACCCCATGTAGTACCACAAATTCCAGACGTAGAAATGGAAGACGAGGCTATGTTTTTGGGCTTCACACCTGATGCCCAAAAAGAATTTCACCTGAACCCCTCATGGACGACGCTACTTTTCCGTTATACCGACCACACCTATAAATTGACTGTTAAAAAAACAGTTAATTTATAGGTGTGGTTCTGGGACACTGGGGTTCTTAGAAATAGCAGATTATTGTTAGGTAACTTTGAAAGATAAATATCAGGTAATTTATAACGACATAAAAATATCAAAAAAACTAACTTAACTCCGCAGAGCACTGTATGTCGGCAATATCACGATGATACGATGTGACGCAACGTGTATTATCCGCCGATCCAGCGCTCTGCGGAGTCAAGTTAGGGTTTTCGATAGTATCAATTATTATTAACGAGATAAAAATATCAATAAAGAATCCAACTTAACTCCGCAGAGCACTGCATGGCGACTGAGGGCAAGGATCCATTGACCACGCTCTTCACCGACATCGCCGACTTCTGGGCGGCAGAGCAATGCACGGCAAAATTAGTAGTAAGTTTTTCATTTTGTTCAAAATATGTTTAATGTTCATAATATAAAGTCACCAAACACGCATTCCACTTTTTATTATGCCTATTCAACTGTGGTCGCTATAACGGAAACGTATGTACCTGACACGGCATAACAGATGACATCACAACAAAAGTAGCACACTTTATTTATTTATTTTATTTGACGGAAAACCGTTTTTACAATGAAATAGCAAATTATGAATATAAATAAAAATATAAGAATATAAATATAAGAATTAATAAATATGAATATAAGATAAGTATAGATATATAAATATAAGAATTTGATATATATAAATATAAGATATAAGAAGTGAATAGAATGGACATAAATATAAGAATTAAAATACAATATAAGAACATAGTGTACATTACTAAGCAGATAATAATTATTAATCAAAACAATGAAAGACTGAACAATAACATTAAATAAAATATATGGAAATACAACAACAATAACCTATAAACTATTAAAAAATGTTGTAACAAATAAATATGCAGCAGCGTTAACACATAACGTTATATAGATAAATAACAAGAGTAATTTATAAAAGGTAGTATGTATAAAAAAAGTTATCCTAAACACTGGTGTTGGCCCTCAGGAGACTTCTTATGATAGTTGAGGCAGTGGACAAGAAGAAATCAACTTCGGGAGGGAGCAAATTAGCCTTCATCTAAATACGAGACATTAGGCCATTTTGTTCATATCCAGTGCCATGATGGTGTCTAGCGAACAGCTCAACAGATCTGGTACGAGAGGGTACACGGAAGTCGACACGCTCCAGGATTGCAGGGCAGTCAATGAAACCATTAACGATCTTGAATAGGAAAATGACATCTTGTATGTCTCTTCTGGTCTTCAATGAAGGAAGGCGTAGTTGAGCGGCCAACAAGTCAACTGGGACTTCAAGAAAACGTTAATTAAGACGTACACCCACCAATGGTAATTTTCAAGTCTTTGTAATTTTCAAGTCGCACTTATGGATGGACTGGTAGCATGGGGTGGAACCTCTACCACTAACATACAAAGCATTCTCAAACAAACCGCAGCAGACCTGCGTACTCAGCAAATTTCTAAATCAATAATATAATAATAATAAAATTAAATGAATTAAATACCTCTATCTGTAGCAATCCTAGTTAGTTGTAGTGGCAACTACAGTTTCGGCCTTCATTAGGCCATCATCAGGCACAAGGATACTTTTCTTACTATCTATTGTGTATTGACTATAGTTAGTCCATGCCTCCACTCAGTCAGCATGGATGTTAAATGCATCTAAATGTCATGTTCTGCTTTTGATACTAAAAAAACCCCATTGTGATACCATTGATTTTATAACTACGTAGTATGTATATTCAATGGTGATACTATACATTTTTGGCAGATTGGAGGTTGAAGAAACCATGTCCAGCTCTTACAATGACATTGGGCCGTGTTTTAGTTTATCTGTGTTATTGTAGATCAAAATGAATTCACATAACAAAGAATTAAGGGTTCGTAAAACACATATTACCATCGTGAATAGCCGAAAGAATCCTATTACCATGGACTATTTTATTGGGTGAATGAACGAATGAATGAAAAAGTGCTTTTATTTTCATAAAACATAACACAGATAGCATAACAAGTTACCTCAGCACTAAATACTGAACAAACACTGTCTGTTGTCCACCTGTTGGAAACAGCCTGGCAGAATAATAATACTGTATTTTTACATATAACATAATTTTTAATAAATTTCCGATCTACAAATAATTCCTTTTTCAACAAATCTTCTTAAATGATAAGTGGAAGTTGGATTAACATAAAAAATAGATAATTAAAAAATATAATAAAAAAATAGTTTGTAAATTTTCTTACATATTTAATAATTAAACTCAAAAATCAATTCCGTTCTTTTTATCCACGCTTTTTTTTTAAATAATTACTTATACTTCGTTATTTTATTGGGTGAAATGCACTGTTAAAATTTATAGGTTAATATATGCAATCCAAAATGTATATTTTAGTAAAACTAATCAAGTGTGCGTTAATCAAGTTCATACTCTATGGCTGTAAGCTTGCCTTTGTTTTGGTTTCGTTTTTACTTTGTTCGATTGTTAAATTGTTATATTTACTTGACTTATGTATTAGTTTCACAGTTTTTAGTTCTAATTTGATACAGAAATACTGTTACCATAAACTTATTTGTGTTGTGTATATATAAACCCGTCTATTATTGTTAGCCTCCCAACATCATTAAAACATTATGTTTGTGTTCTTTTTTCTTAGTGGATCATGTTTCTTTTTAGGCCTAGGTTGAAATGCTTACAGTTACAAGAAAGAGTTCAAGTCTCTTTCAGTATCTAAACAAGATTAATGTTATGGACGTATTCACGACTATCATAGGGCACACAATATTGGAAATGAACGTGAAAAATATTTTGTTGTCATTTAGGTAGCCAAACCTATCATGTGTCAATGAAACAAAAACTGAAAATAAACAAAATGCAATTGATACTCAAGTTGTGTATAGTAGGCTTACTCAGCCTTTACTGTGGTAATTTAGTGTTCACAAGCACTGCTGTGCTTGGCCAATTCCATAACAAAGTAAATAGCCAATCAGAATCCTCGAACTTAGATAGTAATTATAATAACACAAACAGCAGTAATATGAATCTTATGAGACTAGCCAACAAGTTTGCATTCCGTTTAAGGAAATTGGCTGATGAAGAGTTAGGAGTTACAATAATTGAGGTGAGGTTTAACGTTAAACTATAGGCCTAACTGTAATAGTGGTGGGACTGACGACTAGTTTACATTATCGACTAGTTACTAGTTGACTAATTTCAAACATCGATTAGTCTAGTCGTTAATACTAGTCAATTAGTTATTGATTTAAATTGAATCAACACTAGACTAGTCATTCAAACTAGTCGATGACATAAAATGAACCAATAAAAAATATACTTGATGGTGTGCCTAAATGTTTTAACTACGGTATCCAATATATTTCAAATCGATCTCAAATTATCTTTTTTCACTTTCTAACAACCTAATTAGGAAGATCCGCTCTGTGGAAGAACCTAATTTCAACGTTTTCGTACGATTTCAGGCTTGAATATGACACTCAAACTTTCCCGTGTAGCAAGGGAATGGGCGGGGAAAAATCACTATTGAAGTTATATTACTCTATTTACATAATTAAATAAGAACACCGTTTTTCTGACGTTTTCTAGCGTTTTTTGGCAGAATTAAGACACCCCTCAACCATCCAGTCAACCTTGACGTCTGCGGGAATTGAGGTTCTGAGTGGAGGGGGAATGGGATATTTTTATGGAATCAGGGATATTTTAGGGAAACCGGGATATAAAGGGTTGACCCTTTGTATCCCATAGTGATACACAAATCAAATCTGGGATATAAAGAATTAACCCTTTATATCCCGGATTCCCTGGACGTCTGGAATGTTACCCGAGTCATCTAGACTCGTGGCGACGGACATGCTTACTTTAGGCCTTCAGAAATCTTTTCTTTGAATTCAATTTATGTGAGTTAAATAAATACCCCCTGTTTTTGATGATTTATTCACATGTTAGTTTCTATATATACAATATCTTTGTAACACATGTATCAGATAAAATTTAAAACAAAATAATTTAAACAAATTTTTTTGAAAAAAAATTAATTTCTTTTGTTGCATTAGGGTTGTTACAAAGCAAAATAATTATATTTTTACAAAAAAAATTTTGACCCCAAAATCAACCATGGTGACCCACTAAGGGTTATATTAGTTAATTTTATTGTCAACCAGCTGATTACAACTCTGTTACGCCTTCAGCCTAATTTAACTAGAAATATAGAAAGAGGTATGGGTCACGAGCAAACCTCCCGCCATACATATTGAAATTTCTTATCAGTAACATAATTGTTTATTTACGTAACATGTATGTCAGCAATATCCCGTTCAATACGATGTAACGCAACATGTATTAGTCCCCTAAAAACAATGCTCTGTGGAGTTAAGCTAGGTTGGTTATTGATAGTAGCTATAAAATATTGTTATCGATATAAAAATATCAATAAACAACCTAACTTAGCTCCGCAGAGCACTGTATGTCGGCAATATCCCGTATATTCCGATTTAACGCAAGGTGTATTGGTCGCCGACATACAACACTCTGCGGAGTTAAGTTAGATTGGTTATTGATAGTAAAAAATATTATTAACAAGATAAAAATATCAATAAACAGCCTAACCTAACTCAGCAGAGAGCTATATGTCGGCATATTACGATGTAATGCAACGTGTATTGGTCGTTGAGATATAGTGCTTTTCGGAGTTAAGTTAGGTTGGATATTGATTGTGAAAAATATTTACTCATTAGGCTATCATGCTTTGCCCCTAACTGGTAAATCAAATATAGTGGTTTTACAGTACCTTAATATCGTCCCAGTTCAAAATTGGTTGTTTAAACTACAACCATGGTTTCGGCACTGGTTGCGCCATGACCACGTAGAATGCCAAGGAGTATATCATATCATTTTATAAAAAGGATAGGTCTCTTGGACGTTGTCATGGATGAAACACAAACTACACGACACAAACATTTAAAACCCAAAAAATTTGAAACAGGCCTCTATTAATTAATAATTTAGGCCGGGTCCTCGCAAGAGCCGGCAGGACAACTCCAGTGAGTGTTGAGTAACCTACTGGATTTACGAATTTTTTTTAATTCCCAGTGAACTTCCATATCTTTAAAATGTTAATTTTATCCCCACAATTTGAACAGTTCGTGAGAAATATCTTGAAAATTCGAATTCGAACAGTATTTATCGCCTTTAAAATACCTCTATAATTCGAAGTTTTTGCCTAAAAAACCTCTGTAATTCGAAATGATGCAATCACTGAAACTCTACAATTCGAGGTAAAGGCACGATACACGATTATGAGAAATTGATTTAAATTTATTACAATTGAGAGCATTAGCATTAGTAATGATATTTTACAGCTTTGCATTTCGATTGGAAATTCCTAAAAATATACTTGTCTAACAATAGACAGGAAGTAGCTGAGGGCAAAAACTATCAGGGATCATTCCCGCAGATGAGTCATTTTGATTGTTTACATATTTCACACTCTTAAACCTGTCCATTGTAAAATGGTCATTAAAAGTAATGTTAGTTCAATAAAGAAGGAACATAAATTAAAATAAATATTTATACAATTTTATTCTGAAATTATAAATTACAATATGTAATTAATATTGATGCACAATGTACAAAACACCTTATTTGGAAGCTACCAAACTTCCTGACTGTATTCATTGCTCACACTGAATTGAACTTCTATAAATCAAACTTGAGGGAAAATCAACCAAAATAAATCGAACAATCAAACCTCTTTTATTCGAAATACTCGATAATTCAAAGTTTTCCTGTTCCCCTTGGGATTTGATTTATCGAGGTTCCATTTTATAGTAATAATTTGATTTCTTTATCAAAATACACATTAATAAAAAAAAAACAAGTAGTATAGTATTTCTTATTAATAATTCCCTTAATTGCATCAACATAGTGAAGTGACATTATGAGTCTCAGTGCTCTCTGTAGACAATCACATTTCATCATTATTCAAGTCAGCTGTTTACGACGTTGTAAAAACCTGTGCTAAAATAAGCCCTTTATATCCCGAAATCTCTAAAACATCCCGTTTCTCCCCGCCTTGAACCCAGATCCGTAGACAAAATATCCCTGATTCCCTAAAATCATCCCGCTTCTCCCTGCCCAGAACCCTGATTCCTACAGTCGTCAAGGTTGGCTGGATGTTACAGAGTGTCTTATTTCGGCCAAAAACGGTGTTCTGCGGAGTTTTCATCATTGATAATGTTATTAGAGAGCAGGGTGTCTAGCAACAGGGAAAAGTTAGGGAATTTAAAACTGTATTAAAAGGTCAGGGAAAAGTCAGGAAATTTCTACATTAGTCTGGGAAACTGGCCAAGGAAATCGCTATTTTGTTCGGATGTAGAACTTACAAATTTAGCAAAACTGGCAGAATTGAAAACCTGACTGGTGAGTTTAGTTATATAGATGGCGGCCACCATTTTTTCTTCTTTCTACTCATCAGCGAGCCAGTTTGGAAGTGAATGAATAGTGACGACGTATGACGTATGGTATTTTTCTAGTTCGCTCTCCAATTAATATGATTCTGTTTATTTGTACATTTTAATTTAACAATTTGATTTTGTGTGTTCATTGAGGAGTTCATCGAATAGATATTGATTTTGTGTTTATTTTTTAATGGTTTCTTTATGTTGTAATTAAAATTAAGCCAATAGTTACACACATTTTTAGTCAGGGAGAATGCTGCATCTAATATGAAAAAGTCAGGGAATTTCCTAATGATGACTTGCTAGACACCCTGGAGAGTGAAATAGCTGCATTTGAGTGATTTTTCCCCCTGCCCAGATCCCCGATTCCTGTGTATCTCCTATCTAGACGGGATGGTTTGAGAGTGTCATATTTAAGCCTAAAATTGTACGAAAATGTCAAAATTTGGTTCTTCCGCAGAGCGGATATTCTTATATATGTTGTTAGAAAGTGAAAAAAGTTAGTTTGAGATCGATTTGAAAAAAGTAGTGGTATACCGTAGTCAAAACATTTACCTACTAGACTAATCGTTTAAGCTAGTTGATAAGCTAAAATAAATCAATAGCAAATTATACTAGCAGGGTTGTTATGCTCCGCATCACTACGATACCAATGGTGGAGCAGTTAGATGCATTCTATCCATGAAATTATAGGTTTTAGTTTTTTGTGTTATAGTGACATAGCCTATAAGTTATAGCTTCAAACATAAGTGAAAGTATTCTTTTGAGCTGGAGAAATGAGGAAGATGAAGAGAACGGGTTAGCTGCTGATAATGACTGGATGATAGACAATAAAATGAACAATTGTATATAATTTATAAGTCTTTATTCTAAAAAAAATTCTTAAAACTTTTATAATTTACCTCATTGAAATAAACAAAAATATTTGAAGAATTTTTAATATCTGTAAAGTTTATCCTAAACTTGGTAATACGAGGGTAAATATATTGAATCATTGGTGTATATACGTGTTAAAAGAACCTTTGCAAAGAACAGAATATTAAAACAGTGTTCAATAATATGATCACATTTTTTTACAATTCACAGAAGCTCTAAAATTACTGAAAGACTAGATGTTATGGCTTGATACTATACACGATACTTCTTGCGGAACCCGGGGTAATGATACCATTGGCGGGTTAACTTTCGAGCAGGTAGATGGTAGATGCATCTAACAGAAACATTCTCATCAAAAGAACTTTTATATAGGCCAATTACTCCGAGCATTCCCAAGTTCCAAGAAGACTATATTAGACACAATTTAAGTCCGTTTGAAAAACAATACAAAAAATACTAAAAATCTAATAAACATAACAGTAATAAATACATGCAATTTTACTCTGTGTAATGTTAGTAATTAGGCCTAGTTAGAATAAATATGTTTAACCCTCCACTACTTGCGCGACCATTTACGTTACCACACGCACACACGCACGCGGACTCTCAGTCCGCATTTGCTGTAGGGGTTGTAGCTTGGAATTTTATGTATATGTGCTATTTAGAACTTAATATTTATTTTTATGTTAGAAAGGACTAAATATTTATTTTTAGATATCAAAACAATAACATATTATTACAAATTATGTTTTTTAATTTTAAGAAAGTTACAAGTTAATAGTTAAAAATATAAACTGTTCTCATTTCACTTAGAATTCTCATTACAATTTTTTTTATATCATAAAATTTATGCATTTGCACAAGCGAGCTGTTCAAAATTCAAGTGTCACTAATACACACACACGGACTGTTGTCCGCAACCGCCCCCAGAGCCTATTCGAATGCACTGAGGGTGAATTTGAAACCAGCCTTGGCTAGAGGAAGTGGGGAGGGGAAGGTAGTCAGCTGTAGCCACCCTGCGCAGTAAGACCATCTGAAAAAAATAAATTATGTTGAAGTGCGGACTCGCGTGTATAGTAGAAGGTTAAAATATTGAAATAACTACAAATAAGAGAGAATTTAACAAAAAATTATGGCCCAAGACAAATGTTAGATGGCAGCTATATAAAATCCTGTTCCCAGTTAAAAAAATTAATAAATACAAACAAATTAAATGTAAATTGAAACTTAATAAAAGTTTTTCTACCCTCAATTCCAAAGCTTGTTTATTCTATTTATTTTTCACCTAACAAATATGTTTGTTTGTAATAGCTCATTCGATTAATTTTTGTTCACAGGACGTAGTTCGTTCTTTGGAATTCAGCTCAAGCAACAATGAAGATGGAAAAACTGCTAAAAGGGTAAGTCCTCCTCAGATGTAATTGTTATATTTTTAGAACTAGTTAGTTTTTTATACTGAAAAAAGTGAGTTTGTAGATAATAAATTATGGTTGAACTAGAGGCTAAATCAATGAGAAAATATATTTTGCATACAAAAAAAATTGATAAGAAGCCATGTTCTTAACCCATTGGCTCATGAGTACTTTCCACCTGTCTGTACCCTCAGAGTCAGGAGAAATTTAGCAAAAATGCATAATTTTATGTAAACTGTAACCATACTAATAATTTATTCTATTAAAGTTGGTATTTTCCTTTAGAGAAAAAAAAATTACCTTCTAAATAATATCAAATTTTGTTATTTATTTATTGGTTATATATTTTTATATGAATATAATATATACTAAACAAAAAAACAAATTTTTCATCTGAATAAAATATAAAAAATATAATAATAAAAAATATGGAAAAAATTTTTTTATTACAAAACTATTATTGTTTGGTAGAATATTTATTGTTTACTTGAAAAATAATAATATGTATCTATGTATATTTGGTACATTTTTGGCACTTGTAACAAAATTACTTTTTGGCGCTAATTTAGCTGATTTTATCTCAAATTGACTCTTACACTACAAATTGGTTATTATCACATCAAATCAAATTATCATAATGTAGGGGTACAACACAACAAACTATGTATTCACTGTTAAGTGTCAAGTTGAGGTTAGCGCAAAACTAAACAATAAAAACATAGACGCCGTGCCAACTGAATACGTATGAGGTCAGCTGATCAGCTATTTACAATGGGGGCCTATAATAATATTACGTTTTTACTTTTTATGCAAAATAAAATGTTTAGATGTTATTTAAAACTAAAACTAATATTATTTAATCAATTTAAACCCTTATTATTTTCGTTAATCGTGATTATAAAATACTAATTGTAACGGTACAAAATTGATGGGGGGTACGTTACGCGTTTTTACGATTTGCCTCGGATAGCCTCAGGGACACTGAGTTGTCCAGGGTTCGTTAATTTAATTTTGAGAAACTAATTTACTTTTATTTTTATATAGTTCGTGAGGGCTCAGAAATCCTTTACCACATAATTCACAAATCTCAGAGGTTAGGTATCATCCTCGCCCACGAACTCCTATACAATTTGGAAAAGATCTTTTTTCTATTCTTTTGTAATTATTGTTAATTGAATTATTAAATAAAACACCAGCCTTCTTTCAGGCTTGTACCCTACTGAATTATTAAATAAAACACCAGCCTTTTTTCAGGCTTGTACCCTACTGAATTATTAAATAAAACACCAGCCTTCTTTCAGGCTTGTACTCTACTGAATTATTAAATAAAACACCAGCCTTTTTTCATGCTTGTACCCTACTGAATTATTAAATAAAACACCAGCCTTCTTTCAGGCTTGTACCCTACTGAATGAATACACGACTTGGGTGCTTACTTAATTTGTCTTTACAAAACTCAACTCAACGCTAGTAATTAAATAAAAGTTCCTTTCTCGGACAAACTAAAAAAACTCTTTATTAATCAAATTAATAACTAGTACTCGCACAAAGTTAGTGTCTAGAAGCAAGGAGGCTATCCCGGACAAACTCCCGCGGACCACGTGCGTACCCCTTGGTCTCCTAGCTAATCGGATGCGAGCTGCCTACTAGCCTACTACCTTCAGGTCCAAGAGCCGACGAACGAATGACCACTGGAGCTGCCCTCGGTCGTCGTCTCCAGGGCTCCCCACTCCTTCCCCCACCACCGACGGTGGCGCGGTGCGTGGCGGCTCCTTGAACTACGGCGCTGTTCGGCCTCAGTTGTGGCGCGAACATTTAAATTATAACTAAACTAAACCCACCTTATTTTTGCTCCTCACATAATAAGATATTGAAAATACCTTTATTAAAACTTGAGATAACTCTGGGTTGCACGTTTGGGCCTCTTAAGGTGACCACGCATATACTCAGGGTTGTAAGCCAATGGGTTAATACTGGATATTGATTTAATCTACTTAAGTGGAATTTTTTACCTGATATTTCTTGTATATCCCCGTTACTTATTTTCCTATTATCAATTTTTTTACCACTGTCACGTCATCTGGCCAATTCTCTCATTAGCAATTTGTCATACTTAAACTTGACACGAAACACATTTAAAACTCCAAAATATACTAAAACATTACATTTATATACACTCTTGTATCTCAACACATGTTTACAGGTCAGAAAGTTTATATAAATGTAGGCTACTGTTTTAATGTGTTATGTGTTAACTTTTAAGTACAGTAGAACCTCGATTAACCGTCACTCTCGGGACCGAGACCATGACAGATAACCGAATAGACGGATAACAGAAATAATAATAGCGCCGACACAACTTAGCACCTATACAGTGTTTGGCGTGGCAACATTGCAATGCACTGCCTTGCATGTTATAACGGCGCCATTGTAAGTCCTAATTAATTTTCATGATTACTGCGCAGTACTTAATGTGAATTTATTTTAAATGAGAAAAACTACGCCTGTTTAAGTGAAAAATACTTTATTAAGAAAAAATGAAATACTGTACATGTACGTATTTTTACTCTCAAAACTTACGTAGCCGGCATTTATTTTTTAAAATAATCTGTCATTTTCTTTTGTTTCTTTCCCGTCGAGCTTTTCAGGCGGTTATGTTTATAATTTTACTGAGAAAAAACACCAGCGTTTAATAGTTTATTGTTTACTGTCGAGTCCACACTACGTATAACAACACTGTCTACAATAAACGGTAAAGCACGTAAAACACACGGCAATAATTCAGTTCATTGTAGCCAAGCACCAAACTGAACTAAAATAAAACAGTTGCAGAAGACAGTGTAAGGGATTAACTAGCTGGATCACTACTCTAGCCGCCAATGATTCACGCACATTGCAGTTGTGCAGTACAGTCGTCAATACTCATCATAGAGCCTCAACAGACGATCCGACTCGGCGCTGACGCGGAAACATAATTTTTTTGCGGTAGCGGGGTGGTGGTTAATCGAGGTTCTACTGTATGATAAATCGCTAATGTGAGGATTGACTGGGTGATGGGATATTGACAAGGTAAAATTGATAAACTTTCACTTTCCAAATTAGAAAACGGATATATAAAAATTTCAAAAATTCCTGAAATAGAGGAAACTTAACTGTCAAATCATCCTTTAACAATAATCTCAAGATACCATACAATCTTTTTATACCAAACCTTTGCATTGTAGGGAATGCTTATCTTTGCAGGACATGTTGTAGATTTTTTTTGCGGCTTTTATGCATTAGTTACTAATATAAACATAGTAAAGCCATTATAAATACATTATTTTTGCAGCTGAGTGAGAGATTGGAAACAAAACTTGCAGATCATGTGAAAGTTCTCAATCAGAGCGTGACGTCCATTCAGAACTTCAAACTTCACTCCAAGAACCTCTGCTATGTCAATATCCCTTGCTTATACATATCTGAGAATGGGTAAGGTGTTTATATGATACAGATAAACTAATAATTATTGTAACACAATGGACTTAAAACAGAGTTAAAACTAAAAGTGTACAAAGTACTAATGGCTAATTGGTAATTGACTTATGAGATCCGGAAATATTGCTGATTCTTGATTTAACCCTTTGAGGAGTACAGATTATTACCCGGTTGAGAAGTAGTGACGTACCGGTACATAATTTTATATCATGCCTAAAGGAGTTACAATATACTGTACATTTTGTTACATATCAGCTATGGCTTTTCCTTCAGAACAATGGCAAGGAGTTTATAATGTCGTGTTATAATGATAATGATATAATGGAGGATGTTATAATGTTGTTTATAATGATAGTTTGTCACAGCTGATTTGGTAAAATAGTGGCGAGTGTATTTGATTGGATAATAGATGTTAAGTCTGTCACTGTCACAGCTGTGGTAAAGGTTAAATGCAATAAGTATACACAGTACAGTAGTTAAGCTCTTGGTGGGGTTTTCTGCATTTTACACCCTCAAACAAACGCTTTACATGCTGCTTTCAAATATCCCGTACTAAGAAGAACTCTTTAAAAGTGTAGGTTTTTACCCATACTACTTTACCAATTAATGAATTAGTTATTGGGTACTTTTTTACCAATTTAGACACACAAAATATTTATTAGTATCAATAGGTAGTATTATTTTGTAACAAATTAAATTCACTACTAACCCATATTTAGTTTGTTTTTTTACTCCTGAAGGCACTTTTTACGTAACATCAGCCTACTACTGAGGGTACGCTCATCTGTGATGTACTGTAACGTACATATTCAAAGAGACACACACTTTGACCGTTTATTCCTTATACATATATGAAGTCATCTTATACACCTTAAAAAGTAAGGAAAACTTTGTTGAGCTAGGTCACTTTCATGAGCATAATACCAGGCATGGTAGTAATTTTGCATTTGCATAGGACGGCTGCTTCAGAAAGGCCATTTTTTATAGGAATGAATGAATTTATTTATTTATTTTATTTCCCAATAATTAATTAATACATGCAATGATACATTTTTTTTCTTCTACACACCTTAAGTATAACGGTAGTTTATACATAAAGAAGAAAAAAATGTGTATGTACTTGTAACACTAATGAATAAAGTAAAATATAAAAAAATACCTTTATTAAGCAAGGAAAAAGTCTACATAGGCAGGGCCTGTGCGTAGACTCGGGTTGCAACAAAAGCTAAAATTAATAAAATGGGAGATAGTATAATAATATTAATAAAATGAGGAAACAAATTAATTTGCCATGGAACTGAGTTAAAAAATTTTGGACTAAAACGATATATAATAAAACAATTTAAAATTAAAATTAAATTAAAAAAAGTTAATTTATTATTACCAGGTGAATGGCTGAAAGGGTGAGGAGGAGAGAGTGCTGTATGTGTGTTAGTTTATTAGTCAGTCAGTTAAGGTGGTGTATCAGTTGTTGTACAGTGAAGTATAGGGTCAACGGTCAGGTCAGCCCAGCGTGATAACAGCCTCGGTATCCTCTGAACTCAGGCCCACAAGCCACTCCGTAACGTGCTTCTTAAATTGGGAAAGCGATGGTGAATATAGAATGTTGATTAATTTGTATTTGTCACACAAATTACGGTAAATGATTTGGGTTAAGTGAAAACAATTTGTTTGTGAAAATGATTTTAATGTTTATGGGACATTTATATCTACATTTCGCGAGAAGCATGTGTTGTGCGAATGGATTATTTTTCAAAAATATTATTAAAGTTTTTGTATATGTGTACTAAAATAAATTTTACAAATAACTGCCGGACCGTCAAAATTCCTAATTCCAAGAATAGATCGTTAGTTGAATACCCACGATGTTTTTTAAAAGCAACTTTAAGAATAGTTTTCTGTACGACAAAAATAGGTTGCAAGATGGTTTTGTATGCGCCACCAAACGCAATAATTCCGAAAGACAACAATGATTGAACATACGCATAGTATGCAATCTTAATTTCTTGTACTTCGAGAACGTCATTAAGTTGTCTAAATGCATAAATATATTTACGTAATTTATTATTCAGATATTCTACATGTACAGACCAGTTCATTTTAGAATCGAAAATAATACCAAGATATTTGTATGACTCGACTTTTTCAATTTTACATCAAAGATATGAGTTATTTGAGTGACTTCCACAGACATGAATAGTAAGGTTTTCAAGATTGTATTCGGTTCTCTTGCGTAATGAAATCGGCATGAATTTGGTTTTAGATGTACAGTGCAACTCGGTTATTGCGGCCTCGGCCATAACGTCAACTCGGATAAAACGTCATTTATTTTTAGGTCCCGCCAATCTATAGGTAATTACATAGGTAAAACCTCGGATATATCGTCAGTAAATTCTAAAACCTCGTATATAACGTCAAGAAAATCGGGCCGAGATGAAGGCAACATATAGCTAAATAGAGAAAGTTCGGTCGGTGGTGCAACGTGAGGGCTGCGGCTATTGTTTAGCTACATTCTATTTTTAGAAACGGCATTTTATTGCTGTCTTACCGCTAACCACCCCAACCCCCTCCCCCTACCCTATATCCGCTGTCGCCGTCATCAAGGTCAGTGTCAGTGACTCACGTCGCGTCAAAGCACTGTGATGCCGTTCGTACGTACCTACAGTTCGTGCAGCTATCCTGAATACCTGAATACCTATCGTTAGTTCACTGTACGTCTTTTACAGTTTGTTTTTCGTTATTTTAATTTACGAATACAGTATTTAAAAATAATGGCAAGTGTTAAGAGAAAGGTTTTGCCGAAGAAAAAGTGTGAGTTATAAGAGCGTGTGAGGAGGGACGTAAAATAGCAGACGTGTGTTCGGGCATGTTTTATAAAATCGAACCAACAGTTGAATTCACCAAGCAGAACTTCATTGCAATATTTTCAAATTCGATTTTTTATATAGTAGAGTAGTTCTGTCAGTCATAAACATAAACTTACAGTGTATTTCAAATTACCTTCATTAAATGTCTTAATTTCATGTAAAAAATGTGTTTCTCTATTTTTTCTCGGTTTTAAATTAAAATTATGTAACCTCTTTTATAGTGTCACTCTGATATAGTGTCATTAATTGTGTGGTCCCTTCAATGACGTTATAACCAAGTTCCACTGTATTTAGAGACAGAACATTCAGTCAAGCCAATTTTTTAGTAATTCAAGGTCTGATTCTGCCTTATTTTTTACCTCCTCCCAGGATGATCCGGTGGTATATATTAGAGTATCATCAGCGAATAAAGTTAATTTCCCCTGTGTCGGAATTTTAGAAATATTATTAATATAAATAAGGAATAGAACAGGACCAAGATTCGAACCTTGGACTACACCATATTCCACTGGCAAAACATCACTTGACACTTCGCCAAGTGAAACAGTCTGCAACCGATCAGAAAGATAGCTGCTGAACCAAGCGAGCGAGGTGCCGCGAACCCCGACAAGCTCGAGTTTCCGCAGCAATCGGTTCCTGTCCACCGAGTCAAAGGCTTATTTTATGTCTAAGAATATTAACATACTTCGTTTATTACTATATATTGCCTCGTTAATGCATTTATTAATATCAAATAACGCATCGGATATGCTTTTGTCACGCCCATACTGATTTTCACTTAAAATTTTGCACTGGTGGAGGTAGAAGACAAGTTGATCCTTAACAATTTTCTCTAATAACTTAGCAATCACACTCAACAAAGAAATCGGTCGATAATTATTCATGTCTGTGAAATTGTTAGACTTGTGCAATGGAATAATTTTGGCCAATTTTAACTCGTGTGGAATATACCAGATGTTAAACTGAGATTGACGATATGTAAAAGAGGAGCACATAAAGTAATGATGTTTTCCTTAAGAACAAAGGCCGGGGGCGCGGACCCTCCTCGCAGACCCTGGACGTAACGTACAATGTCCGCGTGTGTGACAGTGTTAAATGTAAAGTTCGTATCGAGTGAATAGTCAGCGTCATTTACGACTGGAGCCCCAGCTGAATTGATAGAGTTAGCTAATTTAGCACCTACTGAAGTAAAAAAACTGTTGAAATCGTTTGCTATTTTATTTTTCATAATAATATTACTTGTAGAACCAGGATATAGAGAAATCCGGTTCTACAACAAATTGCCTGCTATTATAAAATCGGCTTCAACACGCTTCAAACTAGAACTTAAAGAATTTCTTTTATCAAAGGCAAAATGCCTTTGACTCTGTTTCTAAGTTCCTAAGCTCCCTACTTAAGGCTTGTGTAGTTTTTCGTATTTATTGTATTTTTTTACAATGCATACAATTTGTATCGTAAAAATGTCAACAAATCTGATGTGCAATAAACGACTCATGATGGTATTTTCATATTATACCGACCACATTCATACAATGTATTGTATATTCAGCATCCAGCGCTCTGCGGAGTTAAGTTAGGTTGGTTTTCTTTATTGAAGTAATATAATAATAGGTTAACCCATCCCAGACGACGCCCTAATCAGGCATATAAAAAATAAATAACACGTTTTTATTGTTCATGTAACATAATGTCATAACATATGTCCACAAATAAACAAAAATATTTTCAGTACCTATATATCAATTAATTTTTCTGTTCTGTTAATTACAAATTTGAAACTTTTGATAACTGTAGTTTCAAATTGAAACAATTTGTTCCCTAAATAATAAACAATATTACTTATCTATATCTTTATTATTAAGTAGTATTATAGTTTTGATTTCCTCATCTGTTCCCTATAGGGACAGAGATAATGTTGAATGTGGGTAAAAGCTATAACCTTAGTAGGTCGATGATGCTTTAATAATGTAATTTTTCACTTCCAGGTCTTATGAAGAGTCTCACAATGCCTCCTTTGATTTTAACAACCTTCCACTCAGCATTCTAAACCTAACTGAAGGTATGTTTTAGTCCATAGGTAAAACTCTGCATGAAACTTTTGATGAGTTTTTATGAGAGCTGAAATCTCTCAAAGCTTGTTTACTTGTGTTCAATAATGGCACATCATACTGTTGTACTTGTGGTTAGGCTATACTATTGTTTGAAAACCTCTACAGCGATAATTATATAAGAGTTTGAGAATATTTCAGATGACTTTTGAGTTTGAAATAGATTTTTAATTTAAATTTAAGTAGGAACTTCATAACGGGGAATATACATTTTAGGGTAGTTCATCACCCAGTGCCCCTGTTATGGGAAATCTAAATAGGCACAACTACAATACTAGGAATAAAGTTTATTTTGCCTTGTTACATTTTGTAACTATCATTGGAAAAAAAATTTAGAATTTAAATTGTACCAAGCTTTACCAAGATATTAAAACAGATAAAAACTTCAACCAATTTAAAAATTCGCTGATGTTTTTCTTACTGGGATACTGTTTTTACATTGTAGAAGAATATTGGGAGATTCGCAAAAACTTCCCATAAATCCTATCTTTCCTTGCCCTCTACACACTGAGAAGAGGTGAATGACGTAACCACAGTAAGAGTGGAATGTTTTATAAGGCTCTGTGGAGGGTGGATGTCACAGGATGTCTAGGAAAAGTTGTTTCAAGTAGTTATTTAGAGCACAACACGACCTTATTTGTTGTGAATTTCCTTACAGGCAGACATGTAGAGAATTTACAACTCCCTCCAAGGATTTCGGTCAGACTGGCAGTTCAAGGCTCAGCTTGATGTCAAAAGCCCTCTCCTTTATTTCCTTGTTAGAAGAAAGCTAACCCGGACAGTCATACCATGATATATTATTTTTGATACCAGAATTTTTGTTCATGTTGTTACAGTGGTGTTAGAGGCAATGGGTTACTATATCAGTGTTATGTGTGTTGCAGTTTTTGCCGAGGCAGGCAGCGGAACCAGGAGTGTGCAGTATTTCATTTCCCACTTGGAACCTGATGGACTGACCCATGTCTACAGTGAGGGGTTTGGTGGAGACAAATGTATCGTTATGGATGACCCTCACTTCCAGTTAGTACTCTACTGATGATTTTTTGGATATCTTGGGAAAAATAACAATGGGAATCTTCCCCAAATATGTTCCTCTTATGAGTCTGTAGTGCCGCGGCCATTTGGATTTTTAGTCCCGTAAAAGAAATGTTAATAACTCTAAAACATTTAACACTTTAAAAAGGAACTTTAAAACTGTGACACATCAGATTAATTTGAAATCAGAATATGTCCATCATAATTGTATATAACGTTCCTAGTCTGGGAAATAGTGTCTACATAATGTAAGTCCAGTTTTTGGGACGAGAGAAGTACGCTATTTTACACCATAATAACCTAACCTAACCTAATAAACAAACAAAAATTGTAAAAGCCATACATGTTCTCATTGCTTAAAATATTCATTCCAGGCTTAATAGGCGAGGTTACGTTTATGTTTACACAATCAACCAATCACTGTCATAAATTTTTTTCCTGATCAGTTAAAAGTCTGGCAAAATTATTGCTGTCCAACTCCAGTTAACAGCTGTTTCCAGCATTAATTACACGCTTGGGAAGTTCATAGTATGGTGTAAATTTGTGTCATTGATCTGTGTGATTAAATTTTGTGATTAAATTTTAATAAACCTTTTTTTGGGTTTTGTGAATAATATATTGTTTTTGAACCTATTTTAGCGATAGTTTGTTGTGTTTCACTGAGTAAATGGAAAAATTTAAATTCTAATCAGTATTCAGATTCTATTTAGATTTTATAAATTCCAATCAGACTGATGGTCATTAATGCCCTTTTGAATGACAGAAAATGTAAGGTTTTTTCTCGTAATAAATAATTTCACAGCTATTTTTTGAATTTAGCATTGTACTGAAGTTGAAGTTGTTGAGTGTAAAAAAGGTTCTACAGATTTTTAACTTTTGTGTTTGTAAGGACAGTTTCAACGATGGTGGCATTCACAGTTCTTAAAAACAAACAATAATATAATATATAATTATATAAGTATATAATTTTCTCTTGTGAAAATAATATAACATTATGGTATAGCATAACTTTCTTAACCTGAAGTAAAATATTTCAGTAAGTTTTACTATAGTTTTCTTGTATATATTTTAGTATAAGATTCCATTCACACATTTGCCAGTTTTCACCAGCTATACTGCTTTTTGTCAAAATTAAGGTCAACTGACTGGCCAGAGATTCGTCAGATGGAAAGAACTAGCAAATGTGTAAGTGGCCTAAAACATTTCTCTCACATGTGTATTGATAATACAACATGGTTTTTGTTTTTTTCCAGGAGAGTATTCTTGAAGACTGTCTCAATACAGCCAAAGCACATAGTTTTACTTGTTGACAAAGGTGGTTCACTGAGCGAAAATCAATTTTCAATAGCAAAATCTTTAGGTAAATATATTTTACAGATATTTATTATTATCGTGTTTACCTTTTACCAGAAAATATAAAATGTATGACAATAATTAACGCTAATTAGAGACTTTAGGAAGTAGTTACTAAATAGTTAGGATAAACTCTAAGACAAAACAACAAGGTCTTGCTCAACTTTGAGTGAGGTCATCCAACGCTACGCTACCAGCGCCCATAGCGGTTCATGGAGGAAGTATATTGCTCTGCATGGTCGAAGGAGTGACTTCGTGTTCCAGCCTTCGGACCGTGAATTTGTTACCAGGTTCCCAGCCGACTAGCATGGAGGCAAAGTGTAATGTTGGTTGCCCGGAATTTTTGTAAACGATTCTTTTTTCGTATGCTGTTTTGTTTTCAGCTTCAGCCGGACCACGCTGGGCTGCCAGCGCCCCCAGCGGACACGAGTGACCGTAAAGTTCAGTAATCTGCCGATGAATTTCTACCGCTGAAATTTTTCTTGTAGACAGAAACCGTATCACTTCCCTTATTTCACAATCTGTGGGCTGATTAATTATCTTAAACATTGTGAACTGACACTCTAAACAGCACACAGCAACCAGAAAAACGCTAATGGCGGTGCTTGTCACACAAGGAAAATGCATCGGCAGTGTAAAGTAAATATCAGCTTTTCTCCCACATAAAAAATAGTCTAATAAATTATTGATTTTATGCCTAACAATTAATTTTGAACTGGATTTTTTTAAATTCCTGATACTTATTTCAGGACTTCCTAGATATCTTCTATTATTAATGAAACTCTATGCTTCTGGTACTTTATTTTGGAGCCCATATCTGCTTAGGCAAAGGGACCAATAAAAGACTGGATGAACAGTCATGAGGCTGGTCTAGGACCCCATGTCTCAGGTAATCGCAAGCTTTGGTCTGTCTTTAGTCTTAAAAAGAAGGACCTGAAAATGCTTGGGTCCGTGAGGAAGCACCCAAGGTGATTGGTCTACAGTGGTTCTGCTGGGAGGTAACTGAAACAGCACTACATCTATGGCTGGAATGTCCAGCATGGGCCTATAAAAGTTTCCAGCTCCTTGGGGCAACCGTATTGAGGGTGGGAGTGTTCAAATATACCCCAACCCATGAAGGAAAAAAAGCTCTGTGCTGGGTGATGTCTAATATGTGTTACTGTTACTGACGAAGGTAATTTGTTGCAGCGAGCCATCTTTTGCTGTCCTTGTCAGACCAGGATCGTGTCAGTGTAATTGCAGTGTCAGACTTTGTATCCGCCCCCTGCCAGGGGACTATGCCCCAAGCCTCCTATAGTGTCAAGCATCAGCTACTCTCATTCATCGAGGAACTCTCCAAGTCTAAAGGTAGTTTTTGGATATTTTGCATTTTAAAATGAAGTTTAAAATAGAATTTTGGTTTCTGAAAGAAATTTATTTTAGATTTATGACACTATTTCCTGTCTTCATCCTGTATCTATCCTTGTCTTCCTGTGTTTATTGCTACCAATTATGTCAACAATTTAATTACTTCCCTTTAGGAAATAGCTTAGATAATGGGTATGTCTAAAGGAAATGTTTTCAGTTCCTCTAACAGCTGTCCTTACAACTAACTATATGACGTCACTTCTGTTTCAAATTTGGGTCTGGCGGATTGTCAATACCCCACCCAGTGCTAGGACTTATCTTTGTTAAAAATAAATAACGTAATTATTGTGGAACATTATTAGCTTTACATATTCGGGTAGTATCATTATCTTGCATTTAATCTCTTTATACTGAAAGTTAAATAATTTTATTTCAAGTTAAAATAACTTTGTCAGATAAAATACCTTTAAGAAGTTTATATTGTGTAATATGTGGACAAGATTAATAATCCTGTGGGTTACATTTTCCTTTGAAGAAATTTTGCCTGCTAGCCATAGTTTTTGTTGTGTATTGTAGTACAGTGAACAGCATGTGTTCTGGACAGCACACTCTTCACCATGAGTCTGCTTTCTAAACCAGGATGCTCTGCTGAAGTCATGACTTCTCAATTGCCTCACAGGTCTGGGGCACCCCAGGGTATTTGAGGTGCCTTTTTATTTACCAGCTGCCAAATGTGGGATTTGAACCCATGACCTCGAGCTCTGTAGAACCTTGTGATATGTGTACACATCCACATCCAACCACTAACATCCAAACCAGCGTCATGGCTGCTACACTATCACTCAGCCACTGACTAATTTATTAGTATTTGATTTTCCCACCCAACAACTATCTTTCGTTACAAAATTTTGGTATCTTTCCAGGTCCTACCAATCACTCTTTGGCGTTCAACGAGGCTTTCAAAACCATCGAGGAGTCACTGGCCGGAGAGGGAGATAACCTGACGGTGTTGATCATTTACATCAGCCGAGGTCTGATGACATCAATCACAGAGGCTAAGACGGTGATGGAAGTGATCAGTAGGGGTCAAGATTCCGTCTCTTCCTCTGTTGTTATCAACACTTGCGTTCTCATTGATGGTAAAATTGTCTTTTACAGTTCATTTTTTGTAAATAGAATTTTTTAGAATCCTTATTAAAGTTTTCTGACATTTAAGCACACTCCATTCAGTCTGAATTGTGGTTATGGAGACTTAGTGCAAAAAGCAGTTTGTTTGCTGAAAATTAATCTACAAGGTCAGCTTATCTGTTGTACAGTCATATCAACATATGGATAAGTTTGCCTTGCTCTTTTTTCATGGTAGCAAGTGTTTCTATCAACCGCCAATGAGATTTTTATTGGTGGGGCAACCTTGAAGTAAGTTTACTCAGCAAAATTACTTGGTGTTGTTTCATAGAAACGTGGTGTTGTAGACAAATAAGCTTATGTTCCCTTAGGCAGCGAAACTTCAATTATCAAGGCTCTTGTACTCTCTGTGTTTGATTAGGGCCCTAATGTCTCCCTGCTCCCTGTCTTTGGTAATGATATTAGGGCAGGGGATATGGAGAGAATGCTGAGGGTGCAGAATATGCGTGTGTAAAATTTGACTGTGGCCTTGGAAAATTTGACCATGTTTAAAGTGTAAATCTAGATATGGGATCATGACCGATGTCTGATGTTTGCACTCTTCGCACAGCCATGTTAGTCCTCAATATTTTGACCTCAAGTAAGTCTGGCTATATAAGGGCCAAGCTTAAATCCTGGTCTGAGGTTTGATCTCGAACTAATAAGCAAGATGCTGAGCTGGCGTTGCTGCGTGTGCGGTTGCAGCTTGACCAGAAGCGTTTAGTTATTTTTTCCCTTCAAATACTTTAAAAAAAATGTTCTTCAGAAAGCTATGACGAAAAGAACACTGAGCTAAGATGGTGTTTTCTCTGGTTCTCTAGCAAAATTGCTAGCAAATAATTTTTGAAAGGTTAGTTACATTGTAAATT
Source organism: Nephotettix cincticeps (assembly GCA_023375725.1). NCBI lineage: Eukaryota > Metazoa > Arthropoda > Insecta > Hemiptera > Cicadellidae > Nephotettix > Nephotettix cincticeps. Next base: position 2,075,666 of record CM041784.1, on the reverse strand, counting down.
TTCATGTAGGCCTAATTTTATTTTAATATATAAATTCTTAATATGTAATTTTAACCTGAGTTGTCTTACAAATTGACTATTTTATCAAAAAACACTCGAAAATAAAGTTTTTAGTTTAGATTTGAGTAAGTGAACACAATACTGATCAAAACTGATTGGCAAGAACAGTATGCCGTAGCCAAGCTGATTTATATCCTTTTGCAGACGGCAAGGCCATTTTGTACGAGAAACATTTCCTGAGCGTTGTAGCACAGCAGAACTTCAGCATGTACAATATAACCAATGCCAAGCAGCAGTCTGGGATGATTGTCCAAGGCACTTCTGTATCGGCCAACTCCAGTTCCAACCTGGGGGCTGTAGTTCGAAACATGTGCTTCTCCCCACACGCCCGAGCTTCCTCCACACCTGTCTACTTCCTGCCACTCTGGGATGTTGCCAAGAAAGGTGTGGTAATTTAAACTCTTAAGTCAGTAAAGTCTGGTATATCTATTTATGTGGGAGACTCTGAATCTGGATAGACAAAAATCCAGATAATCTGAAAATATAACAGGATATAGAAGCCCATGTCGCATAGACAACGTTTGTAAACAGCCTCTACTGCATATAACTAACGTACAGTGAATAGCCGCAAAATATTGTAGGCGTTCAACACGTTAAAATTTTTTTAATTTGATTAGAAAATAAAAAATTATAATAAAGTTGGGAAAAACAAACAGTACTTTTAAATAGTTGTAGGTGAAAAAGTACCCCTGTTGCAGCAGACCTGCGTACTCAGTGAATTTCCAAATTATTAATATAATAATGATATATGACAAGTTTGATCAATATCTGTCGATAAATAATGAGATTTATTTGCCTATTGTCTATATGATAAACATGGGGAAAGAGTATGCAGGTTAGCTGTCATGATAAAGAGATAAACTATGATTTTTAAACATTTGAAGCATAAGATCTCAACCACATGAAGGTAAATACCAAGTTTAAATCAAAAGTATTGATTGATAAGTGAAATATTAATTTTTCTTTAACCTCCATAAGATTATCATTGGAGCCCCAAAATACAACGTATTGCGTTTAGATTTTTGAATATCTCGGTAAACGTTTGAGAAAAACCCCCCCTAAACTACCCGTTCTGATTGACCGATATGTCTGGTTTACGAACTCGTCTGAGCAAATTTAGGAATACAAGTCTCTAGCAAATTTGGTCTCGATTGAGGGGGGGCTCTGCCATGATGCTCTACTAGGGGTAGCCTATATGGCATAGTCTTAAAAATATTTTTTCAGTCATAATCTAGCAATAAGAGATTAAAACTTATAGGCCTATAATTTTGTCAAAACTTCATGTACTTGGTAACATTAATCATGAATCTGATTTTGAATTAAGGTTAACCCATTGGCTACGATAGACGAGCAATGCCCGTCACGGGATCGTCAGCGCGTAACTACGGATGACTAGCGGTTTCCGTCATCAACATAACTATTGATTTATTCTTGTATTTAGCGGCCTTTGACTCTTGTATTACGGTATTTGACTCTTGATTATTATATTCAAAATATTGCATCACTATATTTTGACTATTTACTATTTGACTATTTTGACTATTTGACACTATATTTTGATAGTGTCCTGCATGAAAATCTCATTACAACTCTTAAAAATATGGGAATTGTTGGGATTCCATTAGATTGGTTTAGATCATACCTTAAAGATAGGGAACAATATGTGGAATCATCTTTTATAAATGAATTTGGTCAGGTTATATTTGCTAAATCTGAGCTAAAAACCATATTACATGGAGTCTCTCAAGGTTCAATACTTGGCCCTGTTTTATTTTTGTGCTATTTAAGGGGATTGCCAGACACCGTGCCAAAGTATAGTGCTAAGATGTGTTTATATGCTGATGACTCGAATTTAATTGTTAAGTATGAGTCTTTACAAGAAATAGGAAATTTAGCAAATAACTATTTAACTTCAATTAACAGTTTTTTTGCCAATAGTAACCTGCTGTTAAATCGAGACAAGACTAATTTTATGTTATTCAAATCACGCCAGAAAAAAATGTAATTCATCCTGATATTGAAATTGAAAAAACAACCAATTGAATGAAACAAAATTCTTAAGATTGGTTTTAGATGAAAACTTATCATGGGACCAGCACATACTTTCCATACAAAAAAAGGTATCATCAGGTTTATTTTCATTAATGAGCTTGTCAAAATTCTGTTCCATTGAAGTTTTAAAAATTGTTTACTTTGCCCACATACATTCTCATATCTCATTTGGAATTACTCTTTATGGTGCAACGTCATAAAAAAATCTTCAAAGTATCCTCTTGTTACAAAAAAAAGCTATACACATTATTTTGAATTTAAAACCAATTGACTCTGTAAAGGAACATTTTTCTAAATTAGGTATTTTAATGATTTATGGATTATACATTTTGTGAACTGTTTTAGTGGTTACGGATGCCAGGCGTGGACTGCAAAAATTGGGATCCCTGCACAAATATTCCACACGAAATAGAAATCAGCTGGCATTACCTAAGATAAATTTAAATTTCAGAAATAAAAATCCATTAGTAGCCGGTATCAAATTTTATAATTGCATCCCATAACAGATTTTGACAATTAATAATGACAATACGTTTAGAAAAAAGGTTAAAGAGTATTTGGTCAGTAGGCCTTTGTATTCATTTGACGAATTTTTTTCCATAAGTTAAATATAACTGTGTCAGTTTTGGTAGCAAAGCAACAGATTAGTTTAGGGTAGCTAAACTAATCTGTTGTTTAGATTGTAAATGTTTAAAAAAAAGTATTCTGTATTTATACAGTAGGCTAGTTTGACTCCATTCAAGGATTGTGTGTATCTCTTATGTACAATTTATGAATAAAGTTTGTTTTGACTTTGACTAAAGATTGTTTTTTTTTATATCGTTCTTTGTTTACGGTTTGTTTGTTTACATCGTTGTGCGATATGCAGTTTGAAAACAATGGTCATTTCGCAGCAATACATTCCTTGTTTCTGAGGATTGTTCTGATTTTGTTAGTCAGATTTTATATGGAAGTGGTAAATCGGAGAGAAAAAATAGTGATGAGTTGAGTGTTTCTAGCTGTGAAACATACCTAGAAAAACCTCAAAGTAGGCCTAACCTTCAACAGTCCAACTGGACATCAAGTGATAACAGTTACAGAACAAAAACGATTTTTAGGCCTATATAGTGTAAATAGGCAGTGAAAAAATGTAAATATTGTGTAGTACTAAATTAGAAAACATTTAGCTAGAAATATGGGGAGTAATTTTCTGTGTGTTTATTGAGTACGTATTAATCTTAAACCCTGATAAATGCTCATATAATTCAGTACTGGCATGCTTCAAAAGTGTACATTTATTCAGTAGCCAATGGGTTAGTACTTTATATCTCCATCTTCAAACTGTTGTATACCTGTAATGAAGTTCTTGTTGACAACAGAGCAGACGAGATTTTCACAATCTATTAGCAGATAAATCCGGTAAATTTGAGGGGTAATATATTAATATACTAAATAAGGAGTTACCTGGGCTATAATTAGGTAATTGTTAATGGATAACTGAATGAATATGAAAGCATTAACTTTGCTAAATATAAAATTGAAGTATTCTAGCTTTCATGTTCGTGTTTTGTTATGCAGGGGAACTGGTGGTGAGTGTCGCACAGGCTGCTCGAGACTCTGATGGGACTTTACTGGGAGTCGTGGGTATTGACATTCCTTGGGTGGATTTAACTGAAGATTTTCTTTACTACAACGACCATGGGAACTCATATGCATTCCTTGTAGATATTAAAGGTGAGTAGTGGTTAGCTCTATCTCTGTTTTGCAGAAAATATTATCCTTCTATTAAAAAATCCTTATGTAACCTAAGAATTTAATATTATAGCGTATAAGGAAATTTGAAAACTTCTTCAGTCTATCGTTTTTTTATGTGAACTTTTTTCAATTGATGAACTAAAATTTAATTTAGCAACAATCGTTTATAATCTATTTACAGTTATATTAGGTGGAAATAAGATTTGAAAATAGTAAACTGTGTTGATCTCAATGAGAGACTGCAGAAATTCTAGCATTTTGGCTGTGGTTTACATTCTTGCAAATCATGCCTGGTTTAAATCAGTTGATGGAAGTGTCAGTTGAAAGTTTACAAAGGCTTTTATTAAAGTTCACCTGATATTTTTATATTTATAATTTTCCCACACTTAAGTTCAATAATTATAATACATGTTTATTAATTTTTTCATTCACTCCCACTATCCGATTTTTTCGGTAATCTTGACGTTCTAACAACCCGACAACAAGAACAGTTGTGTTCTAAGGCTGGATTATTAAGATGGTACTGGACAATTAATGGATTAAATTATAAAGGGTTCACTAAACCATTAAACCTATACACAAGCCACCACTGCACATCTGGACGTGATGTTACAGGTTATGCCCTTGCTCATCCATTACTGAAGCCCCCCTCCAACTTCCTTTATGAGCAACCAGTGATCCAGGACATTAGTAAGTTTGAAATGTCTCAAGCTTTCATCAAGGTCAGGAATGTTATCTTCCAGAACACAAGTGGTATTTGGCGACTCGCAAAAGACCAGGTAAAATTTCACTATCTAGCCCAAATTTTTTTTAACAATTCATCTCCCACTTAATAACTAGGTTTAGCCTTGAAAACTACACTGTTACAAGTTGCAGGTAGAGTAGGGTATAACGAACCCCGAAATAATGAAATCCCCTACATAACGATTTTTTTTCAAATCCCCTTGAAACTTCCATAACATTCCATGTTAAAGTAGCCCCTTAATAACGCATGAATTTAGCTTATAACCCCAATGTAATAAATTTTTGCAACTTTGGAATGGACCAAAAAACCCCTATATTACGAATTTCCTAGATGAAAAGCCCCTATATAACAAAGATAGCCCCTGTATAACAAATGCCCCACCTTTCTGACCCCGCTGTAATGAATTTTGCAAACATTAATAGCCATGTCACGTCCCGGTATGAATTAGGAAAAAGTTTCAACCGGAAATCTGGAGCAGCAGTGTGACTGGTTCAGTAGTTTTGTCGTGTTGTCCGTGCTGTGAATAGGCCTAACAAAACATTTATATATCACAGTACTGTATGATATAATACATTTATATAGTTAAAAAATTTTAATTTTTGTTCTATGTATTTTGATACGTAGGCCTACTGTATGAAGGTTAAATTTATGCGATTTTATGTGTTATCTACTTCCTGTATTTTAGTAAATAGTAATTCTGTTTGGATATCTAATACTGTTCATTTGGAGTGTTCAACAAATAAATAATTTATTTTACTTGTGTAATTTAGTTTTACTTTTTATTTTATATCTATGATACAAAAATAAAAATTGGGTAATTACATACAGTAATGTACTGTATTTTATTTTTTAATACTGTATTTTGTAATAAATAGAACGCTGACCCGTTCGTCACACAGAGGTTAATATTGAACCCCTATTTAACAAATTTTGACCGTATTTAACCTCAATATAATGAACCTCGGTATAGCGAAAGTCCCAGTATAACAAATTTTTCTTTTGGTCCCTTGAGATTCGTTATACCAAGGTTCTACTGTACAATAGTTATTTTTTACAGACATAATTTATATGACAGGTGATAATTTGTTAATTTTGGGCATGTTCTCATATATTCGTTTATGTACATGTTCTATAATATTGATGCACAATCCTTATTTGGAAAGACAATAAATTACCCTGATATTTATTTTTGCTCTGAATTGAACCTCTCTACATCAAACCTTGATAAATCAAACATCTATTATTCGAAATACGAGAGCTATTCAAAAAGTAGATTATGTTTTCGTCTGTGTTCGCAAGAGTTGGGACTAGAGCAGCGATCTTGGTGTCAGGGTGTTAAACAAATCAGTCGGCATCTAACCATGCTAGTTAGAGGTTCATAACGTAATCCGTTGAGTTAAAAATTTCTGCCTTAATGAAAAATGCCGCGAACTGTGAGGTGTGTGTATAATAAACTTTCTGACTGCAAAAACTGTGAACCGATTATAGCGAGCTTTGTGAAGTGTTTTGGTAACAATATTATCACTGTAGGTAAGTGTGTCAGTGAATTCTAAAATTTAAAAATGGCCAACTTGACGTTCAGGAAGGAGAGCAAAGTGTAAGACCCAGCATGGTGACTACCAAACTTGTTGAAAAAGAAGATGCTTGATCCTGGAAAAAAGAAAAAAATTCACAATATCGGAATTTTCCTTGAGTTTTCTACAGTTTTGCAACTTTTTGATTTTGCGGGACTCCGGCATTGACTTTTCAACAAGTTCGGCAATCACTATGGTGGATCTTCCACTTCCCTCTTTGTTCTGAATGTTAATCTGGCCATTTTTAAATTTTAGGGCCCACTGACGCACTCCACCTTCGGTGATAATGTTGTCCCCAAGCACTTAACAAAGCTCCCATTAAATTTCTCTTGGTTCACAATTTTTTCCAGTCAGAAAGCATATTACTGCCTCATCTGACAGTTCGCTGCGTTTTTCATTTACGCAGAAATTATAAACTGCCACAGTAACTTGACAGAGTATGGCACAAACCCCTAACTAGCAAGGTTAGATGATGACTGAGTTGCGTAATACCCTGATACCAAGATCGCCGTGCAAGCCCCAACCCTTATAGATAGAGATAAAATGTAATCTACTTACTGGATAGCTCTCAACCTTGATAATCAAAAATTTCCCCGTTCCCCATAGGATTCAATTTATTGAGGTTCTACTCTAGAAAATAATAAGTGTGGTTTTGTCTGTATGCTTCCTCTGTAACATTTTGTGATAGGTGACATACAGCTGGCAGCACCTGTCCGGAGCGCCGTACATAGTGATCATGCGCAGACAAGGCCCCCAGCGTGTGGTAGACTGGTCGTCTGCAGCTCTGTCTCCTGCCCCCGTTTCACTGGCCTATCACAGGCTAGACCTGGCCCCCACCCCACCCAGGCTCTGTCGCAACTTCAGACAACTTGCTTCTCAAGGTATGCATCTTCGTATCACTATAGTTTAAGAGAATATGGAGTGAAACGAAGGAATAATTTGAAAACAAAATAAGTCTCGATTAAACGCTGGTACTTTTTTCTAGGACTACCCTTTGAAACTGATGAAAAAGTATAGTAATAATTTTTTTTGGCTAGTAATGAACATTATACACAGTAAACAGGGTAAAGAAATCAAAACATTATAAGGCCCAAATTTCATTCAGGCAAGAGGGCCTCAGGCATCTCACAGAAATTCAGACGGGAATGGGTTAAATCCTTGAATGGTTAAGATGGCTGAGGATGCAGGTCTGCAGAGACAAGGGTATTTATTGTTATTAAAAGTAATGTTTCACCCCAGCATTCTTCATGTTTTCACCAGAGAGACCTATTTTCTTTTACTACTCGACAATATGTTACAGATGCTGCCAGCCTGTTCCTGAGCGCGTGGTGTTTCCAGTCGCCGCGCAAGTACCTCTTGTCTGAACGCAATGTGTCGCAACTGAGTGTCCAGAGTTACATGGCCTACCTGAAGGACACTACGAAGCTGTTAGCCAATCCTGGCCTGCGACCGGGAGTCAGGCCCCAACTGCTCTCTGTCGCTCCTATCATCCCCTACTGGAAGAAGCTATACATTGACAGCAGCCTTACCAAATACATAATTCGCAAGTATGAAATGACTGCTTTTGATGGATTGTTAAATCTTAAGTAGTATCAATTGTTTATTGTGCGGCTGTAGTCCAAGGCGGGGTCAATCACATACTTCATAGCAATGCATAATGTTGTTTAAAATCGACACTTCCCTATTTTACTTAAGACAGTGATAATTTTCTATAAAATTCAATTATCACACCGGCACTGTCAATGTATAATGTTACTTAGTTTAAATAACATTTCAGTGTGGAGGTCACAGTTTACTAACTTGGCCTTCATGGTACGTAAGTCGGGGGCTGGTTCGATCCTGAGCAAAATGTTGGTACAATTTTGTGGTAGATTGATACTGGACTCAGTTGTCTTTGTTCATTTTGCCATTAATAAATAATCCTGGCAGATAAATCAGCTGATACTTGTTTGCAATAAAGCTTCATGTCATAATACCCATTACACTCATCACACTCCCATCACCCTTCACTCATATTCACCTTAAAATACCCACATTGTTTAGGTTAGTGTCTCAAATATAGAAATAAGAATAAGGTGTTATCTAGCCTGCCCATAAGTCTGCAGACCATCCAACTGAGCATCACGCATTAGTCGATCCCGCAGTAGACGGGTTGGATAATCAAGACTTGTGAATTAGGACCATCACCATAGGGACCATTACAGTGTATTTCATGAGACTCATCACAGGTTCAGATAGCATGGATCTCCTTAAATGTAGAATTTGCGATGATAAACCGAATGAGAAAAGGTCAAGTATATTTTTTCATTCTTGTGAAAAATATGCTTATGTAACCATCAAAGTACATTAATAATTCTCAGTATGTCCACCTCATGACACTCTGCCACTGTTTTCTCTTACTGTCTCTAGTAACTACTATCACTCTGTAGCATACTATTTATGTAACGCTGTGGCACTTGTCTCTTCCAGTTTTAAAATTAACTGTATAGAAGAATCTCACTAGTTTATTTTCTACGACATGGTTTTATATTCTTATTCTTTGTAATATAACCTACCCATCACCATGAGTCGACAGTCTGTATGGCACAATTATTGAAGACAGAGGGATTCCATGATGAATGAATGAATGCCATTCATCCATCACATAGGCCATAGCTAAACTTATAGTGGCCACTCATGGTCTGACTCATAGTGCCTGCCACTGGATCAGGACTAGCTATGTCAAACTTACTGTGCCAGCGCATCTTAGCTAAAATGTTGATTTTAATTTTTTTAGATAAGTTTTCAGAAAGTATACTTCGTTTAATTCACCACATTACCTACTTATGTTTTGGGCTTTTGTTACCGTCAATCAGGCTAACTTGGGACAGTTTTCAACTTTCCCGTCGTTTTATGTCTACTCTTAATTCAAGAGAAAGTTGGTTTTCTCATGTAAAACTTAGGTCTTAGTTAGTACTTTCAAATAAAATTTTTCAACTTTCTCAAAATTACCTACGTTGTTAAAAAAAAAACTAAAAACATGGTGTCCCAAGATACCCTTAAAGGTTGGCTAACTTGGGACAGTCATTTAAATTCATTGTTAATAGTTGTTAAGGTCTCTGTAATACATTTAAGAGTAATGTGTGTATAAGCAAAGTTTTATAATGTTTAATTTTTATGTTAAGATTAGAAGCACATGTTTTAGTAACTAAAGGACACTTACCTGATGATTAAAAGTCCAGAATGTGATGAAAAACCAGCAACGACATATAGACAGTACACTCAAACTCTTCAAAGCTCATTAACTCAACACCAGGTGGAACAGTAAACGAAACAAAAAAAAACAACAAAACGTCCCAAGTTACCCTACTGTCCCAAGTTAGCCTATTTGACGGTACTAGTTACCTAGTATCTAACCTAATGGAATCCTATTGTGGACTAATTACTGCAGAAAGAGAATTTCCTAAACGTCTTCTTGACTGTTTATTGCACTTGAGAGGCCATTATTGAATACAAAAAATGAAATTGTCTCAATAGTGGTAAGTTTTTGGCTACCCAAACTGAACAGCTTCACTTGGCTCCTCCTCGTCTCTTTAGGGCATGTTACCTTTTAAGCTTGGACATCCAGTCTGAATCCCAATATTGGTTAGTTCACTCTGGGATGGATTGGTGTCTGCTTCATTTTTGTTTGGTTACTTGGGATTCAGGTATGACACCGGGTCCTGGGAGCTGGACAGTCTTGGAGTTGTTGTCTCTCCCCCATGTGATCCAGGCTGTCCTCTCCTGTTTTTCCGATCCTCATGAATCCTTCCTTTCTAGGAGCCTCCTATTCTAATCTGACAATTATAATTACCTCTTTTACTTATTACACCCGATGGTTGCAGGTACGTGGTGACAGGCAGTGGGGCTGTGATGATGTACCCAGGGGGAGTGGTGGACCACAGGCTGGATGTCCTACGACACTCCTGGTACCTAAGGGCTGCCGAGTCACCCGATCTCGTCACTGTCTCTCCGCCGTACTTGGACTCAGCCGGTGCTGGATATGTCATTACCCTCAGTATCGCCATTGGGGAAGACCCTCTCAAGTTTGTACTGGCAATTGATTTTACCCTTGGTGAGTTAAATTGGACATTTACTAATAAAAACTATAATCAAAAAATTATTACAATATAAGAATTCCATTGATATTTTACAATAAATAGGACATGTTACTTTATACATATTATTATATTCTCAACCACATTCACTATAAAATAATTAAAAAACACATTTAGGTATTATCAAAATTAAAAAACACTTTTATGTATTATCGAAGTATTTCTCAAAAATACTGTTTCACATTTTATTAACTCATCTATTTTTTAAAAAGGGTTTCTTACTAACCAGTCAATATTTATTCAAAAAATGTTAATAGTAACAAATTTTGCTACTTCGGGCAGCTTATTGAAGCAGTTTGTACAATTTAGTTTTTGTAAATTTCCAATTTTAGACAATCTGTGGTGTATTAAGTAAATTACACCCATATTTCTGGTAGAAAGATTATGAATACATTTTCTGATCATAGAGGTTTCTAAATTTAATTTTGTTTAAATTAGAGTTTGAAAAATGTAAAGACTAATTAATAGTTGATAGGAATTTTAAGATGAAGAAAATTTAGTTTGCAGTTTATTGTTGAGCTTTTTCTTTTTATTTATTCATTTACGATTTTAGGTTAATATTTTGTCATAATATCAGGAAATTTTGTACTGCAAGTTAGTATTAACACATTGAACCCTGGAAGCCGAAGAGGTTTGTTTTGCTTCAATACTGGGGGAATTGTACATTGATTAAATAATTCATAACATTTTTATTTTTTATCTAAACCTCACAATTTATACATCATTTTACAGAGAAAATCAAGAGCTTTAAGAAAATGTAATACTTTATAGGTCTATTTTTTAATTCTTTTTTGCAATTATGATAGTAAAAACTAATTATTGCCAAAAATAAAAATAGCTACATATACAAGAGTTCATATATGACGTGCAAAATATTAATTTTTACCTTTTATAAGCACATTTATCAATTTAATAAGTCCTATTTAAACTAAAACAAAAAAAGAGAAAAAAAGTATATTTTTAATTATATTATAAATAAATATCTTTATCATCTGACAACTCAAGGTAAAATCATACGAAGTGTATGTTTGTCTAAATGATCATTTATTTTCACATATACTTCTTCAATTGTACGAATAAAATATTATTAGTGAACAAATTGTATAGAAAATATAATAACAGAACATAAAAAATGACACCGTATATCACAATGCAGACGACTGACGTCAAATCAAGTCAGCTGATATAGAGCAATCGCGCATTACATGAGAATATTATTATTATTAAACATCTGGTCAAACAATAATAAACACATTATTAGTGAACGAATTGCACATACAAGTCAATAACAGAAACAATGATGCCGGTAAACACAAAGCAGACGACTAACCTCAACTTAAGTCAGATGATATTGTGAAACTACGCAGTACGCAATAGCATTATAATTATAGCTAAACACTTGATCAAACATTTCCAATTGAACTATTTTATAACAGAGAATGTATTGATGCATATTTTAATACATTAAAATATATATAATTATAGCAAAAATAAAGACGTATGGAATTAAAAGGCTGAGCCCAAGCTACACTCGGGATTCTTATGGAACAGCAAATGCAGTACTCTGAGCTGTACTCGGGAATAGGACACAATTTGTTAATACAAACAATGGTGGTTTACAGGGGCACTTTACCACCTAATGGTGGAATCTCTGCCGTCGTGTTCTGCGCCCCTGGACCAAGTGACGAGCAACGTCAAGTGTTTCCTCATGGACGATAGAGGCTACCTCATCACTCACCCAAGCCTCATTGACCCACAGACTAAGGGAGCAGCCGACGAACAACATCACGTAACACATCGGGAGTCTCTGCTCGCCAACGATCTGCTCAACCACAAAGTAAGTCACCATTCTAAACATCAAACATTTACCTTTTTCAGGTTTGATTGTAATATTATAGAAGTTAGTCAATTTTAGTAGAGTTAAAGTTGTTCTACAAATGAAATGTTGCTAACTAATTTATTTATATATTCATTAATAAATTAAGTATGTATGTTACATTATTTCACGTTTCTTGAGTAACTGGTGAATAAAATATCTCTTGTAAAGGGACTGGTGGAGAAGCTGGTGTGCACAGACTTTGCCAGCAATACAGTACAGAGGTTCTACCAGTTCAACATGAGTCTGGATGGAGTGGTGACCAACGTGATTTCCGGGGAGCAGTGCGTCCGATACCAGCTGACCCGACTGCCAGGGACCAACACATTCTTGGCAGTGGTGAACACCACATGTGACCTAGTCACTGCCTTCTGCCCTTGCAACACGGTCAGTACCAAAGTGTTTTGTGAGTACAGTTGCTTCTTGGAAAGAGTGTATTTTAGAATCTAATGAAATAAAAATTAATCTAAGAATTATTAGATGAATAAAAACTCAATATAATAAGATCCAATTATTGTCGTGGCAGTGAAATTTGAAGTTTTTGAAATTTGACATAAGATAATTAAGTTTGTTATATGAGTAATATTTTAATACACACTGTTTTTAGGTGTTATGTTGTTTTAGGTTAGATACTTGGGACAAATAATTGTGTTGAAATTTCAAGCGCTATCATTAATACAAACACAATTATAGTTTGAATCTTATGGTTTTACAATTTTTTAAACTTATAACTTTTTTATTTCACATTTTATTAGATCTAAAAGTACAATCAAGATAATAAGAAAAGAATAGTTTTCTTGGAACCGAGTGTATTTTTCTAATGGTACTCTAGTGATTTTTTTCAACAGAAAGTGAAAAAATATTTGTTGGTTCTTATGATTTTGAGTCTGTCAAAAGAGGCTCTGTAATGCACAAAGCTATAAGTGTCATTACTCTCATCCACAAGTGATGTGTCATTCTTTAAAAAAGTGTCTTGCTGAATCAGATATATAATTTTAAAAAAGTATTAACTACCTATCATCATGGGCCTAGGACCTCTATCTTGTTGAAGATAGCAAGAAACTGCATTTGGGGCATTTGTTACTTCGGCCAGCCAGAACCGACATGGTTACTCAGGGGTAATGCACTGGCTTTGTTAGCCTATGTGACTAGCGCCGCTCCGGTATCTCTTTAATTCACCGCACAGACCCTAGGCACATGGTGATGTGTAGTTGAAGTTTTATAAAAAAATAAAATGGAGAAATGAGGTAACCGCTTATGATAAGACAGGAGTGGTATACCACTGATTTCAAACCAGGCTCCTTTGACTTAATGGGCCAGCATACCCATAATTTACCACACAATATTATTAATAATATCATCTCGAGGGTTAACATACTCAAAAGCAATACAACATACTTGGGTTGATGTTGCAGATCGATAGACATTGCCTAAACTGCAACCGCATGGAGCAGAGTGAGTGTGAATGCCCGTGCGAGTGCCCGCTAGAGGCGAGGGGCTGTGGCGAGTCATCGACATCGCAGAAGTTGCCCCCACCGTGCGCCCACATCTCAGAACCCTCCTGGCACATCCCTCCTGCTGTACTCTCTCTGTTGCCATCGGTCAAGCCGTGTCTACCCATCGTCTGTGATCAGTTCACCTCTCATAAGTATGTTCTCAGCCAACATACAGTTGACTCGCTAACTCAAACCTCAATAACTCGAAATCTTTGATATCCCAAATTATTTTCACTCCCCTTGGATAAACCTGTCGAAAAAATAACAGTACATATCTCGAAATAGTTTTACAGTCATGTTTTACCTTAAAGACACAAAAATCACCTCTATAACTCGAATTTCAGTAGTTAAGTCAAATTCAATTTACACTTTACCTCCCCAAGTAAAAGTGTACCTCTTGATCTCGAAGTTATATCAACGGACCTGCGGCGTTTCGACTGAAACGCCGCAGGATGACACTTAAGTCGAAACACCGGCGTACAGGTCGCAACGTGTCGGTGTCTGGACCATGGTCTGATCGCGGTGCTTGAGTGTTCAGTATTCAAAAGACAATGAGATTTGACGATGAGTTTTGAGACATTGACTGTTGATGAGAAGTTAGAATTATTACAATTAAGATCGTGAATCAAGGGTCACAAAAGAAAAAAAGTCATAGGTGCTAGATTCAACATCCCAGGTAGTACTCTGTCTACTATTTTGAAAGACCTATTTTGAGGATTTAGAGTTACTGTATTACATTATATATAGATACATACTGTATTAGGAACAATTTTATATTGATAAAGTACAGGAATACTGTACGTACTGTAGTTTAATCTTTGTTTTGTAGATACAAGATATCAAATGTATTTTTTTCCAGTTATGTATGAAGTATGCATGAATGGTGTCACTTTTACATTTTTTAATTTGTACTTTAAAAGCTAACAGATAGTTTTAAAAAAAGTCGAGAAAAAAGCAAATTGAAAAAACTAAAAACATAGTCTACAAAAGAATTGAGGTTACTGAAAAAAATCATTAAATGAATGTAAAGGCTTATTAATTAAAAACTGTTCAAGCTTTATATTAAACACACAAAAATTATCTATTGATTTGATGTCAGCAGGAAGACGGTTGAAGAATTTGATGTCAGCATATGAAAGGTTTTTTTTTCATAAAATATTAGATTATGACGGTTAAAAATAAAATTAGAATTATTTCTTGTGTTGTAGTTGTAATTTTGGCCTAAAGTAGGTAGATATAATGATTTTTTTTTCAAGAACAAAATTAACTCAAAGATATACAGGCCATAGAGTCATGAAACCTAGCTCCACAAAACGCCGTCTAACAGTCTAGCCCAAAAAATAGATGCTGTTGGGAATAAAGTAGTACTGTACGTACACTGTTATTTTACCTCTGTAACTGGAATTTTCATTTGGTTTACCTCTATATCTCAACACGTCTGTTAAGCTGATGTTAATTTAATCAAGAATTACCTCTATAACACGAACTACACCGAAGTCTTAGGATACGTATCTCGAAGAAAAATCGTATTCCCGTGAATTTCGAGTTAGTGAGAGTCGAGTATATCCATCTCTTATTTGTCACTATGTTTCTAAATTTAGTTATGTAATTTTTAATAATGAAAGAATTTGAGTGAAGCTAGAGAATGAATGGTTGAGTATGCCAAGCATGGAGTTACTGGTGTTAAATTAGGCGTATAAATATTGAATCACATGAATAAACCTTAAAACAGTTGCTCCTAATCAGTATTTAGTGTTATTCAAATTTATTTATGTGAATTTTTGGTAGATAGTTTCAACTTAAAACTACTAAAAATACAGTTTAGAGTCGATTATCTTAATTTAAACTAACCAATAGTTATCTGGATGCTGGAACAGCCATACATAGCATAATGTAATCAACAGTACTTTAGTATGATAATTTGTAGTTTACAATACAATATTACTTCTAAACCACAAGACTGTAATAAAGCGTAATAAAGCACGTTTTATGATGCACAGTATTGTCTCTCTAAGGCACGGAATATCTTAACCCTAGTTTTACCCTAACTGGGTATTTCAATCAGTATTTCTTGGAAGAATTAATTAGGGGTATATAATAGTATACATTTTTTTTGAGTTTGTGATCAATTTGAATATTCTATAAGTTTTGATAGATGACTGTACAATATTATAAAATGAGGAATGAAACAAGTAGATTGATTGATATTGTAGTTTGGATAGTGTGAATATCAAATGTTACAGAGAGTGCTTAGGGGTGATTGGGTGTGAGTGGTGTGAGATGCAGTCGGATGGAGTGTCCAGACTGTCAGCTCCGTTCTGTTCCCACCAGGCCTACTGCTACAACGGCATCTTGGGCTCCACTGGCGAGGGCCCCAGACGTGAGTACAGTCACTATTCACTTATAAAATATCCTAAAATTTGATGGTAGAAAAATGTAAACATATATGATAATGGTTTTCACATGCGATTCATATACTTTTTATACAATTTTTGTTATCTACACAATCTCATTAAAAGGTTGGAAATTGATATTTTCAAGGATTTAATGAGAAATATTAATTTTATTTCTGTTTTAAATTCTTGTTTACTTCACTTTACTACCAACCTCTGCGAGGTCTTCCTTCATGACATCTCTTCATCTTACTTTAATTCCATACCAGTTCCAATGATGCCAGACACGGATGGTAAAATTATGATACTGTTAGCTTGCAAATCATATTATACATTGCCGACATTCAGCGCTAAGAAGAGTTCAGTGAGGTAGATTGTTAAAGTATAAAAATATTATTATAGCTTTAATAATTTTACTATTATTATATTAATAGTTTAAAATATCAATAACCTATCTATCTTAACTCTGCAGAACACTCTATGTCGGCGATGTAATTATAATGTTACAACCCTTTTTTCTACCATATTTTTATCTTCTAAGCTGTAACATAAATATAACATTGACCAGGCTGTCAATGCTATATGGAACAAAGTTGGACACTAGTTTACAAAAAAATTGGAAGGAAAATCATACTAAAGCAGTAAAAATATCGCAGGTGAAAACAATCGTAGTTTACTTTTATTGTAGAAGTTCCTAACTCATACGTTGTTCATTGTCATTGTACGTTGTCAGGTGGGTCAGAAGGAGGTGTGCTTCGTACAGGGGTGGTCGGTTTGAGCTCAGTAATGGGCGTGGTGGCCGCCCTGCTGTTGGCTCTCGGTCTCATGGTCTACTGCTGCTGTAAAGTGAGTGCTCGGCCGTCCCACGCTGTAGGATACAATGCTCCTGATTCTTCTTTCTACATGTTCTCCATGGACAAGAACCATCACATGTTGGACGACCCACCCACAGGTCAGATACCCTACAACTGAATTACAGTAAAACCTCACTAACTCGATACTTACTGTGGACCCAGAAGTTGTCAAGTTATACAGAACATTGTAATTTTCCATGGGTTTGAATTAATTAATACATAACAAACTTGAGTTTCACATATAAAGTTATTACAATACAGTACATGAGTATTGTTACCGGTTCATACTGAGTAAACAGCCTTTGAAGAAATGTCAAATATTCAACAAATAAAACTGCATGTCCAGAAAATATGTAGTTTATCATTTTTCTTTCAATGATTCAACGTTTCTCTGAAAATAAGTAAAAAATAGTGAAACACCCCACCCCATCTATGTCCGAGTCTTTGATGTTGAAACAATTTAAAGGCACGCAATCGGTCGACTGTCCATCGAATCGGAACTTGGCCGTTCCGCGACCTTGAACAGTCGAACACACTAGTACCGTAAGTTATCGGTTGTCGGGTTGGTGAGGATTTACTATATTTTCAAAATTTAGCGTACTAGATGTGGACCGAAGAACATCCAAATAAGTGTTGTTCTGTGTAATCGCTCATATTACTAAGTATGTAGTATGTATTACATAGTGTATAGAGTTATAGTATGTGAGGTTATTGTAAGATAAAGAGTAAAAAAAGCTGACAAAAGTAAATAGGGCTGAGAGCTGATTGTGTCAGTAAACGCCTGATGTAAAAGAAAGACACCTAGACTTAGACCCAGACCCATACCCAAACTGAAGGCTGGAGTTTATTAGTGAGATAATATCCAGCAGAATCATGGTATATTTTATTGACAAATGATAGAATTATATTCTGGAAGGTTTTCTGTTGTCCAATGGAAAAAATCATCACTTTATTTTTTTCTAGAGTATTAGCCCCTTAATTGAGTTGGATGGAGTGTGAATCCTCTTGAGTGCTGCATGGCCAAGCCCCGATCTAAATTGGTTTGGAGGTTATTTTTACTTCTTTGTGAATTAGGTGGACTGAACAAAACCTTCCTATCCTAACCTTATGAATCCCTTATTTCCGGAATGAGGAATGTTCATATTCTGCAATGCCTAGCCTGCTTTGTTGCTGAGACCTTATAATCCTCCAGAATCTACAGAATCGGAAACGGATAATCTGACTATCTCTTATACTAGTGGAAGCTATTATATAATTGTCACCTTTCCTGATCCTAAAAGGAAAGCTCTCTAACACCTACAACTGATTGCAGGAGCCAACCAAGGCTTGGTGTCGAACGCACAGGAGCTAAGTGTCGCACTGCTGAGCCCCGCAAGCTCGGTGTCACCGTATCGCATGAACGCTGGGTATCGTCGACCTGCAACAGGCGACAGCGACCATGGCTACTCCACCATGACACCTCATGAGGACACAGAGCCACCTCCTACCCCAACCACCACACACTCCCTCCCGGAAACCCCTCCCCCTCACCACACACTTCTGCCCAACCCAGTCCTCGCTCCCGTCACGGTACACATGGCCATGGAGCCTTGTTCCTGAACCTTAGCTTTATTCATCTAATGATCAAGTATTTTTGGAGATTAATTGTGTAATGTTACATCACATTCTATTAATGAAAATTTGTTCTTCTCCATTTTTGTTTTTATGTACAGCTGGTTTTGCTGGAGTCTCTAACAAATAAATTTTAAGATTGACCCAGTGTATTTTGCTCAAGAGTTGTGCTAACTGTACAGTTTTTATTAATTTTTGTATAGTAGGCCTAGTACAAACTATTGTTCCTATGCTTATTCCTTAGTATTGCACAAGTCCAATCATCCAAGGCTACTAGTATTCATATATGTTGAAATTTGATGCAAGTAAACTATAAACCTATCGAATATTTATTCAATATAAAAAGGAATAATATCACCGTAATTTTTTTACTGTTATTATTTACTGATGAATTATGTTTTTATAATGCAGATTATTTTTAGTTCTTATAGAAAGTGTAATTAAAATTTAGTAGAACATTAATGTCACTTGGTTACTATGCAGGTACTTGCCAGATAAAAAAAAATGAAGAGAAACGTTATAAAAAATCTGTGTTTGCTGGTCAGGAAAAGACAATGAAGTAGAAAATCAATGAGGACATTTTCAAGGTCATGAAAAGTTAGGAGTCACAGTCCTTATTACTTGCGGTAAAGCTATATGTAGTCTTAACACATTTAGGCCAAAATTCAATGTATCCGTTATTGATTTTAGCCTACTTTAAGTATTTTCAATAGATTTCATGAATCCAAATCCATATTTTCATATGGTTAATTGCAGTTCTTGTAGAAAGAATTGAAGAATTAATTGTGTTTGTGTTTTGCATTTGTCTTTGTTGAAGGTTTTGTAAATGACTGACTATTGTTCATTTCTGTCAGTGATCTAAATAGTCTTTCGCAAAATAAAAATAAATTGTTAGTAAAATTACGAAGTTTCAAATATTAAATTTTATGGTCAGTTTGATTAAATTATATTAATAATTTACCGTTCATCTTTACTCTTATGGTTCAGGTTGCTTTGGATGGATGGAACTGCAAAATAACAGTTAAAATCTTCTGTGTAATATAGTACAGGTACATAATAAATATGCAACATTTCCGTCTCCTCACTAAGACACTGAAATGTTCTGCCCTTATCATATATTGTTACTTTCCCCTATCTCAAAATATTACTTCTTAATTGAAACAATAATAAAAGATTTGCATCTACACTACGTGGACCTTAAAGTATTATTTTTATAAACTTGGAAATATAAATCAATGTTTATTATAATCATAATAATCATTGATTTATTATGACATTGACAGTATTATGAAATTAAAGATATTAATTTTTTAATGAATATTATGTTTTTTATATTCGTTGTTATTCATGTTTTGTATATAAATATTGAGAGGGGTGAATGTAATTATAATTATTGTACAAGTAGATGCGAAGACGTCGATGTATTTTTTTATATCTAAGCCACATTTTTATCAGAGGAGGTGCTTCATGATGTCAGTACTATTTATACCTTTTTAAAGGTATGTATTTCAACTTTTTTAATTATCTTTGTTGGTATCATTGTTTATTGTATTTATTTTATTACTTTTTGATATTTTTAAATTACCAGCATTTTTAAGTGTTTAAAGAGATGCTTTTGTCTTCATATTTAACTTAGAAAATACTGTTTAATGTATAATTGTTTGTCATTTTAGATAAAATAATTTGTTATATCAGTTTGAATGAATTGACATTTGTCCACTTGAAGGGTGAAAATATAACATGCCCAGTGACTTCAAAATACACAGATACCACCACCACGATTATCCAGGAGTGGTTAAACTGGGTGGCAGATCATCCAGGGGTTAAAATTTTAGATTACATGAATTTAAAATAAGTATGTTTCCAGTTTATTTTTGTAAAAAATGTGCCATGATATACAAAATCTTTTTACATAAATACAGTGTTATATCAATATACGTTAGCTGCCACTGAATGAAATGAAAAATTAAAAATACGACTTTTCTAAATATTGGACCAAAAAACAGAGGTAAATCGGCCAAAAATCACTACGCTGTCGTAACCCATTCACCATCTGATCATAAACTTGCGAAAACGTAGTACAGTTGGTTAAGAGCCATGAAAAAAATTATATACTACGATGTGATTTAACATTAACCATAATCTAATATAAACTGTGGACACTTTGTGTCCTGTGTGGGTGAGGGAGGGACGGAAAGAAGGCAATAACTCAGAATACATAAAAAATTGGGTTCATTCGAAAAATATTATCTTATTGCTCTATACTTTATTTCTCGCCTATTTTAGATCTTCTACTTTTGAATTTTTATCAGTGTGTTTCTTGGATAGTTTTACATAGCTAAAATGATATATTAAGTCGTAATAAAAATGGGAGAAAGAAGAGAAGGTAGAGGAATAGACGATTACTTTTTAAAAAATTGACAACACTTTTAACTCTATTCTATTCTTAACTTAAATATACATTAGATCACAATTTTTTACTTAAGCTTGATTGTTGTAATTGAAAAACTAAATTGTAAATTAACTTTATCTCTATTTTTGCTTTCATTTTGTGCTATTATTACAAATCGGATTAACCGTGGGTTTTAGCTATACCTCGGCCCCTCGTGCCATTAATCAATTACTGCAGATAATTGAGGTCTCATGTATCTTGAAAAAAAATTATCGGTGGTTGAATGATGATTTTTCAACCAATAATTTCATAATTCTTAAGTACAGTGGACTCTCACTCATCCGGACTAATGTGGCGGACGTCTGGTCGGGATCACGAAAAATCCGGATTATCGGGAGTGGAGCAAATATTTGTAAATTTTGCCGTTACGGCGAGCGGTTTCGGCGAAACACATTCTAGTAAAAACGGAAGCGTCTAAAATAAGTTCAAGCTCATTGTAATACATTACGTTCGGCTACTGTGCTATATTTATAATAATGTAGCCTATTGCAGGAACTGGAAAGAAATTTATCATACTGTAAATATAGATTATTTAGAGTACAGTACAGCAATGAATAAACATCACAGGAGTAAAATTATTTGTTCACGAACATGACGAACGAAATGAACATTAAATCGTTTTATTGCAACAACAAAATAAACTGTACAGTACTAAATTCAGTAAAAAAAGAAACTTATTACAAAATTAGTTGTAAGATAACATAGAAAATGAAAACTTTAGTTACATACTTCCAGGAAGTTAACACTTCAAGGCTATATTTTTTTTAAGGCTGTTGGACTACGGTAGTTTTTTACAGAGCGTGGATAAAGTCCACTTTGTCCTCTTCACTCTCATCTGATAATGGACCAATGGGTCCATTTTACTAGATCTAGGCATCATAAAAACTATTGAAATAAAAAATAATAGTCTAAAAACTACTCACCCAATTTTCAGTTACAATAAACCGGCTCACTAACGTTACACTTCAACATTAAGCGTCTCTCACAAACTCATTACTAATTTACATTTTCAAACAAAAAGAAAGACACAATAAATACTTAACTATACAGGCACAGCTTAGAATATAATTTGACCTCAGTTTACATCGTAAAGATTATAAATATACCCAAAGAACTACAGTAAACTGGACGTATAAACACCGAATTGCCGCAACGAACAAAGACTGTGCTTTGTAAACAACATATCTCCATGTCCGTTGCACTCACAACTTATCAAAATTAGTTGGAAAATGTAGAGAAACTCATAAGCAATATTCTCCACACAGTCTAAATTCGAAAAAGTTCACTAGGACATCACTAGAATGCGCCATCTGAGAGGTTGCGTGATGACATGGAACCGCCTTGAAGGGTTAACTGTCATTAAAAAAAAGGTTACAATCTGGAAATTTAAACGTTACAAACTGGACCTAAATAACTAATAACATTAGACAGTTAAATGACTACACTCTACAAGTCAAATGAAAAATAAATACTGTAACGTATTCTACAATTGACGTAACTTAAAATTCAGTACGACTGATGTCTTGAAAAAGTCTTTGATCATTGCCTGCTTTAAGATAATTATTGCTACAAAATTTGCAAAGAGTGCCTGAAGACGCAAAATGTATGCCATTAATGTGATGCGGGCTTGCTCGCACACGTTGGTTAAGTTTTTATTTGATAATACTGTGCCGCTAAAAGAATCACGATTACCGATCCGGACTAGCGGAAGTCCGGACAAAGCCGATCTGGATGAGTGAGAGTCTACTGTATTTAGTTTTAATTTTTTTTTATTTGCAAACTCTATTCCACTCAAGTGCAACAGTGTATCTTTGAGTCATCGGGCATTTCATACCCTTCGAACATTACTCAAGTCATTCATTTTCATAACTTGGTGCCTTATTATACTCCTACCTATCTTTATAGTATTTGACCATTCGTTATTATATCTCATAACCAAGTATTTTAGTTTAGACTGGTACTTATTTTACTTCATTATTGAATTTTAGAACAAGACTCAATGAATTGATAACCATTAAGTTTTAAATTGCATTTAGCTCTCTAGCTCCAAAAACCATAGTTTAATGTAAATGAAGATATAAATTAACTTGATTTCCTTATCCTTAAAGTATGAGCAAAACAATGGTGCATTGTATCTTTTATTCACTTACATGCTATCCGTGGGATTATATTTGAATTGCATTTGATTTTTTATTTGATTAAAAGTTTAACAAACGTTGTGTAGTATATGAATAATTCATTATTAGCAATTATTTAAGTGACATATATTTGAGTTAAAAGTAGAGATCAGATATTAAAAAAAATAACATGAATAGTAATTATGACATATTTGATTGTATATGATAACTAGGATAAAATATTATCATAGCTTAGTGTACCTTCATTAAAACTTCCGAACTCAGTGATAAGCAGGTATATAATTTTTTTATACACCACCTCATGGTTTTTTCATATAAAATAAGACTGACTATAAAATACTTTTCATCTCAATTTACAAATGTTTACTGATTAAAACCTTAGTGTTTTTGTAATTTTGTAGTTTGATGGATTTATTTAAGTATGCCACTGAACAAAGATATTGATAAGAAAATAATATTTTTTGAACCAATTGCAATAATTTTATGATTACATTATATTGTGCCAAAAGTTAACTAAACATAATTTATTTTTATAAGCACTCTAAATAATAAATTACAAATATTTTACTGGTATTGAGAAAAAGCTCAAGGCCATGTACTATAATTTTAGGAAATAATCTTAGTACACCACAGCTTACTTGATGAAATGAAGGGATAGGCCTTACATGGACACTTATTAGTCACTAATGGATCTTGATGGTATAGCTGAACATGATGCCAGGAGAATACTACAACTGTGTTTAACAACGGTACTATCAAATATTATTGTTGATTATCTTATAATTTTCCCAGGTAAGCTACCTGGCTCTCAAAAAAGATATCAACAATACTATATTTGTTATCGCACTCTAAAAAAAATCAACTATGTATATTTTGATCAAGCTTAAGCGATTTTTTTCTATAATTGATTCATCATGGTTGTTGTATTTATAATTAAAGATTTTGATTTATTCATATTGCAATTTATATAGTTGAATAACTTGTTTTCTCTATTGTTAAAGTATTGAATAATGAAATTTGTAAACTTAGTTTTTGAATATTCTATAACCATGAGTATATATTTTAAGATGACTTGATAAGTTACAGTTTATCTCGATAAATCATTTGTTTGGATTTTGAAGTTCTATTTATATTTGTAGATTATTTATATGATTTAAGCTCTCTGTTTAAATAGTGTACAATATATTTTATATCGCGATGAAGCCTGTATTGATGGTTGTACCGAAAATATTTCTTTTTAGATCATTATACTCTTTGAACTATTTTACATTCAAACTAATGTAATTTTATTTTATATGTGCATTATTGCAACTGAAGTGTTCTATTAGTATTAAGGTTCATAGAAAAATTTGTGATTATATCCATCCTATATGAAAAAAACAGCTTTGAGATTTTGATATATTTCTTTTATCGTTGAGCTTCTTGTTTTGTTGTCAAAATCATTGACTGGTTTTCTTGAGAAGTATCTTACAATAAACCATTATATAACCTTGAGGGGTCTAATAATGATAGATATGTTTAAACAATGTATCAGTGTTCCTTATTTTAAATGTGTTGTTTTTACCCTTCTTTAAGAATCTATCTGTTGTTCGCTGATTTAAAAAGCAATTAAAAAGTATTGTATCTGTCATAACTAGTATAGAGGTTATACTGTCTTAATTATGAGAAAAGTCGTTATCGATGTTATTGATGACTAGCGTTTGTGCCTTACATGTAGCCTTGTGGTTTGCCTTACTTATCTTGAGGCCGTCAGTATTGTTGTCATTTTAAGACTGTTACTCCTTTACTTCAGTATTGTAAATTATTTTGTAGATTTACATTACATTTTTCATGTTTTCTACATTGTATTTTCAATCAACCTAATATTCCTCTAATTTTGCATGTATTTTTGTGTGAAAATTTTGGGTACTGCAATGGGTGTTTTGATGGCCTGGGAATAAAACCTGGACAACTAATTACACTATGATAATCACTAAACTAATATATGATAGTCATGTATTGGTTTGTGAGCCTGTGGCTTGTAACGAGCCTATTTTGGGTACCGCAGTGGCCCAGTAATTCGGCGATGTGTTCTTGTTGAGAAGTCAGAAAACTTTCACATCTAGACTTCTGAAAGATTGAAATCGCAAGTCTGCACAACAATTAGTAAGTGGAACTTGCATAGTTTGAATTTTTTGGATAATGAATTCGAACATTTTTTTCCTTCTGTAGTACATCAAGTACTAGTACTGTATTTAAAACGATTGTTGTCATAGTAAGTAACACATTGCAGTTTATTGTTAATTTTTTTAATTTTAAACTGACATATTCTATAATTCAGCTTGTCTAATTCTGATTTAGGGCTGGATAACGAGATATTAACATACATAACTTAGTAGGCCTTTCCTTCTTGATCTTAGGCTGACCAAGATGGCCTTTTTTGCTCAAAATAAGGATACATGAAATATTCTTTATTTTAACAGACAAAGTTTAGGCCACATGGTCCTTTATTACGCTTAAGCTGCCTCTAAACATGAATATGAATTTATCATAAATTATATACAATATATATATACATAATAAAATATAAATTTTACAAAATAGAAAATAAATTGATTCTTTTTATTACAAACTCACACACAAGCACATACAATAATAATTTCAGATTTTAGTGTATAGATTAGTTTCTAAAAATTTGAAAATAAAAAAAATGGTTGAAATAGAATTTTTTTAATATGTTCATACCGGCAAGATTTAAATAGATTAGATTAGATCATTGAAATGGCAACCATACTACAATGTAGGTATTTTATGCCAAATATGAATGAGGATTGAGTGTAAGATGATTGTGGCGCGATCTTGTAGTCTTGTTACTAACTAAGACTGACATCCTCCTTAGACAGGACTGTTAATTAATAGCCCAACAGCCGATGGCAACTAATGGACCTACAGTTTAACGTGGAATCCTCTGAATTACGAATTGGTCTAATTATGAGGATGGTCTTTGCGGATTAACGCAGTATTCAATAGTGTGTACGTTAATCCACACAAGAGAACAACACACCCACCGACCATCGCTCACAACTATCCACAATTGTTGACCTCCAAGTAGCTGGATTACAGGGCGTCGCCACCATCCCAGTCTATATATACTATTTGACTGAAATGAGTCTGGTATAAGTAAAAACAATTTCATATCCTGTTTACTGCCAAAATGTATGTGAAGTACATTAAATTAATTAGAACGTTCAAAAACAGGATTCATTAAAACCTCTGAGCAACGCTCGTTTTTCCAATCATGGTAATGTTTTGTAGCGCCAAGTCAAATTTTGTCATAGAGGATAGACAGCTGCCATAATTTTAAAATTTGGATCTTTTGAATTGTTTGACATATATTGAAAATTTCTTGGGTAACTGGATTTACAGAAATATTATTTTTTTACATCTCTTTGTGCCACACTTTAATAAAACACATTCTTATAGTTTTCTTCCTTCATTAACAACTTTTTTGAGCTGGAATGCTGATCATGCACCATGAGAGGAAAACGCTTCAATGTGTAGGACTCACCCACTAAAACACCCACACCTTAGGCAATATTATTCACTTCGATAAGTGACCTATTAAGGCATGACTTCAAAGTGGAGCTTCGTATTAAAAGCTTAGAGAGCTACCACTTCTACTTAACCCCCTGAGGGAAAATCCTTAATGTTATGGATCTTCAAGCTTTATCTTCTTTGGAAATTTCTATACAAATAGCGTCATAAGCATCCACCTCTCGAGAGAAGACACCATATTTTAAGACTACAAACTCTGGTGAGAAATCTCTGATCTCCAGATGCTGCTGTCTTCTTTGTACTGCCCATCGCACACACTCGAACAAAGTGTGGAGAGAGTCATCGTGGTCAGAATCCCGAATCTATATATGCCCGACTGTCGACTTTACCCATCTTGTGCAGGTAAGCACGGAACAAACCATGTCCTGTAAGGAACTGAGTCAGGAAGAAATCGACTTCCCCAAACCCACATTCGACCCACAAGGACAGATCCGGCATGAGTTTGCACGTTCAGGCCGCTTATCTTGCCACTGAACATATTAACGAAAAATAAAAGTACTGTATACGGGACCTTAGCAATGTTTATAAATTATTTATAAATTAGAAGCCCCCAGGAGAAATATATATCACCCCAGCTTGAAGGTATTTATTTGTTATAAATACCAATATTATAAATATTATAAATGTTATAAATAAAATGTTGACAAAAATCTATTCGCCTGGTTAACGTTTTGTGGATGAGTAGAATCTTTAAGTGAGATTCTTATGCTTTAAGGATTGCATTCCAAGCTTCATGGTAGTTTTATTTTATGGTACGACTTTTCAAATATTTGTCCCAAGTCTAATTAAAGAGTCCTTGGTGATTGCCGACTGGCTATATCGCCACTTTTTGTTAGAAGTAGTAATTACATATTTTTAAATTCAACAAATATACTTTTAGAGTTTTCGATTTTGTAACTATTTACAAGTGTATGTATCAAAATCAAAACCTGTTAAAGTTGGATATTAAACTACTACTAATTATTTCATAAAAATCGGACGAATAACTTGGTTTATCTCTAAATAACGAATTATAATCATTATAATATGTTATGTTTTCAGACTAATTTCAAACTTCTAAACTTGGGTATTTTAGAGTTTTAGAGTTGATATCTCTAACGTGGAGGGTAAAACTCTAACTGGAATGATTGTTGGTTGCCCTGGTTAATAACGCAATGATAAAAAAGGACCTTTCATTTTTTCGCTCGTTCACTTTCTTCTTTGACTGTCATTCCGTTAACTGTTGCTGATCGTCCGTAGCGCGCGTCGTCTGTTACTCGTTGCCGGTATTTCTTATGTGATATAGAATAAATATCAGTGCGTTATTTTTTTATATTTGTAATTTGAGAGTATTTTTGTATGCTCAAAGTTACTCACAAAAATTTATCCGCGTATATTCAAAGCATTTACACTTTTTAAATATTCTCTTAACCTGCAAGTGTCAAAGTCACCATGACTAAGTACCACAAACCTGAAGCCAAAGTGATTCAAGAAATTAAAGATATTGCCCACAAACTTCGAATTGACTCAATAGTTGCGACGAACAGCTCAAAGTCTGGGTGAGTAAAAATTTATCGTGTCCAGTATTGTTAATACTTCATAAATTAAACATAATTTTGTATGAATTTACTGATTAATTAACCTGTACACTAAAGTATAAGGTTGTGTGTTTGCATTATTTATTCCTACAAATGTTTTGTTTGGCAGTAAAAAGTAAGGTTTGTTTTGTTCTTTATGACTTACAAAGCATGTCCCCAAAGTGCCACTCTCACTACTACTACTACTACTACTACTACTACTACTACTACATGTTTTACTAATGGAGGAAGAAAATGTTATTTTGACTTAGTGTATTAAGGAGATGAAGATTTTTTCTTCCCCTATCTAGGATTGTTTAGGAGTATATTGGTTTGTCAACCATTTAAAATTTATTATGCTATCTATTTCATTTAAGCATTGGGGCATATCAATGCAATTGAAAATCTCACGATAAACACTACTCGATGGCATTGATGATTTGTTATGGAAAATGATTATAACCTAAGCTTCAATTAAAAACAAGCCAAAATGTGTAATGTAAATACCATGTTCAAATAATACTACAAATCATGCCCAAATGTTACTTCAAATCGTGCATGAATATTCTTCAAACTACTAAACTGATACTGCAAAACACCATTAGGTGTCCATTTCCTAATATTGTTTGATTTATGTGATTTTTAAATACACACACCCATCGGTGTAATAAGCCTCATGGTCTTACCTTACATCATAATCTTATTGTTTGCCAACATTTAGGTTAAAATTCAATAAAAGTCTCTTCTGACGTTTGCATAGAGACAAGCATTTTTCCAACGTCTGCAAATTTTATTTTAACTACTACTACGGTAACACCTAAACTGAAATAATTTACATCAATAAATTATATGCATATTTTGCATATTAACTATATTATATTATTTATTGTTAAATCCATTTTTTATCTATATTATTTTTAACTTATAATATGTAAACTCTGTGTGTTATGTGAAAGTGGATTGGCTAATACCATATAAACCTGCATGATATTTTGGCCTTGTTTAATGGTTTGATGTTAATGTTGTATTAATGTAGTTTATGTTGTGCTATAGGTATGTCTGTTTTGTTCTATTATCAAATCAAATAAACAAATAAATCTACATGATAAATTATCCTTCCTTTAACAGCTGTTTTTTTCATACCAACACCTGCTGCCTCGGTCACGTCCCTGAAAGTGATGACTTTAACCCTTTCAGTGCCAACGTACGTATATACAAACTTCGGCAAAAGATACAAGAAGAGCCAGCGAGCGACTATACGGACGTCTACAAAAAAAATCCCAATTTTTTCATATTTATGTTTAGGCCATAAAGAATAAATGAAATATAAATATTTATTCTAAGTATTTTTTACTGAAGTCAGTATGAACGTATGTTGTTTGTTTAGGTAATGGTTAGTTAGCCGATAGCCCCAAGAAATTTGATGTTATTATTATTGATTGTTTGGTTTCTTTTTTGAAGAATAGTGAATCATCTGTAAATGATGAAACAATTCTTAAAGTGTTAAAAGGTGTTTGTAATTGTTCAATGAGTGATTTGAGTGGGAATGATGAGTAGTAAAGTTTAGGCTTTGTTTAGGATCGAAATCTCGATTTCGATAGACACAATAATTCAAATTCTATGTCTCATGTATACATACATTTCAGTTTGATAAATATTTTCAATAACTTATGTGAAAACCAATACTCACAACTAATCATAAAAACTTTATTTTTTAAGATAAATGAAAAATCTTTTTACATGTATGTACACAACTAGGTAGACTTCAACAAAACTACTAACTTTTATATGTGAGAAATTTTCTATTGGTATTTTTTTTACTTCAAACAGAAAAATTCAGTATAAAATATTATGTTAGTAACCTTTTTTCATATTTTATTTTATTATTAAAAATATTAGCTAAATTTATTTTATGTGTTCCACTTACTTCACTGATTTAAGAACAAAAGGCAGCAGGGAAAGGGGCAGCAGGGAATCCAGTGGCTCAGCATTGCCTACAGTTTTACTTGACTGAGACGTGTGAATCAGTGAAAAGCCAATTCCAGTTACGTTCGGTATCTGTAAGAGAAGTCATAGATTCGTTGAACAGCATAAAAAGTAGAGCCGTGGGCACTGATAATATAAGTGTCGATATGCTAAAAATGGTTGGTCCATTCTGTATTGACGCGATTACTCACCTCATGAACAGTTCATTAGCCACTGGCGTGTTTCCTGACGCTTGGAAGGAAGCAATAGTCATACCATTGCCGAAAGTAAAAAATCCCACTTCTGTGGCTGAATTGCGCCCTATTTCGGTGCTACCCGCTATGTCCAAAGTTCTCGAAAAATTAGTGGCAACACAGTTTGTCGAGTTCCTAGAGTTGGAGAATATTATTCCTCCTTTTCAATCTGGATTTCGTAAAGGCTTCAGCACTACAACTGCCCTTCTTAATATCTGCGATGACTTGCTCAGTGCGAAAGCGGAGAGAAAGGCCACAACAATGGCGATGCTAGACTTCTCCCGGGCTTTTGACTCCATAGACCATGAACTGTTGTGCGCTATCATGAGATATTACAAAGTTCAGCCTAATGCGATTGCATGGTTTTTGTCCTATTTGAGTGAAAGGAGACAGAGAGTCAAAGATGGAATTGATGTATCTGCCTCCACTGAAAGGACCTTAGGAGTCCCCCAAGGAAGTTGCCTGGGACCCATTTTGTTTATATTTTTTGCTTCCACCATGGGCAGATCTGTGAAGCACTCGAAGCTCTACTCATACGCCGATGATGCTCAATTGAGCCTCTCTTTTGACTTTGAGAAGGCCGATTCAGCTATTCGGCTGTTGAATTCAGATTTGGATTCAATTTACAATTGGTCGATGGAGCATGGAATTAAGATAAACACGAACAAGTGTGCCTTGCTCTTTTTCCATGGTAGCAAGGTTTCCCTTTCTCCGTCAAGTCTGATTTCTATTGGTGGTGCAGCTTTGAAAGAGGTCATTTCAGCCAAATTACTTGGTATAGTTTTCGATAACGGTCTCAATTTTTCCAGCCATGTGAGTACCGTGTGTAGAAAAGCTGTTTCCTGCCTCAGAGTTTTGTACAGAAAAAAACATATGTTTCCGCAGGCGGCGAAGCTTCGCCTTATCCAGGCTCTCGTACTCTCTCTGTTTGATTACTGTCTTCCTGTCTTTGGGAATGTTATTACAGCAGGGGACATGGAGAGAATGCAGAGAGTGCAGAACATGTGTGTCAAATTTGTCTGTGGTCTTAGGAAATATGACCATGTTTCAAGTGCACGTCTGATGTTGGGATTATTACCCATTTCTGATCTTTGCACTCTGCGTACGGCTATGGTAGTCCATAGAGTTTTGACCGCAAGTAAGCCTGAATATCTAAGGGCCAAGCTAAAACCCCGGTCTGAGGTTCGTCCCCGTAGTACTAGGCAAGATGCTATGTTGGAGTTGCCTCGTGTGCGGTTGGAGCTTGACAGGAAGCGTTTTGGGTACTTTGGTCCAAAAATTTATAACCAAATGTTCTTGGCCGGAGGTGATGTGTCGGTCAGTGGGACAAATCATAATGAGTGACTGTGTCATTTAAAACTTATGTAATTTTATATATATATATATATATATATATATATATATATATTTATAATGTATTTTAGAATTAGTTGACTTGAGTTTTTTTGTAAAACAACTGCTATGTTGAAAAACGCTCATGAATAAAGACAACATTCATTCATTCATTCAAAACAAAACCAAAGGAACCATTTTCATCAGTAAATAATAAAACAATGAGAGTTTTTCTCAAACAGGTAAAAACTGATAATTTTAACCTGGCATTTCTTGCACACACTATAAGAATAATACCTGGCACTGAAAAGGTTAACTCACTTGTAAACAGGAGCGTATTTACAGGGGGGGGGGCCAAGGGGACCGGACCTCCTACTCTCCTCCTAGAGGAGAGGAAATAGAGAAAAAAGGGGAGAAAGAAAAGGAGAAGGAAAAAAGGGAGAGAGCGCAAGAGCTAGAGCAGTTAATTTGTTTAAAGTATACAACGTGTAAATAATAATTTTAGTTGTGAAACCTTTGCAAAAATGGACTATTCCAGTTGTTGGCTGTGGCAATTGGCTATCTGGACAGCTACTGTACCAGTAGTATTGTTGATTGCATTACTTCGTTGTTGTTTAAGGCGGTGCGAGCGCCGTTAGGGACAACTGATATCTGCTGGGTCGGCGCTAGTGTCGCTTATTCGTTGCACATATGTGATTGTTTCATGCAAGCTTCCTGAGTGACCTGTTTAACATAACAATTCTGTTTTAATACATTTTAAAACATTTTTAGACCTCCCAAATTATATATTTTATAAGATTATCGGATCAAAAATGTGGCATTAAAAATAATTTGCTGTAGTATATGAAATTTTTTTTCTTATTTCAAAATGTCACATAGGTTACGTGAAAAAGGTCTGTTGTTTATCGACGTTCCCAAAATTTCAACTCAAAAGCATAGTTTGTAGTTTTCCCACAGTCTTTGCACAAAAAAGCCAAACTTCAGAATTAATCACCCTGTAACACAAAAGGTCTCACTAAAATTTTGAAAAATTAAGCCAAAGCATATTTATGATGCAGTAAAAAAATAAATGTTAGAATTATGTTTTTTTAAGATAGTCCATTTTCTTTGCTCGCACAATATTAATCGGTTTTCGTTGTGCAGTGTCGTTTTAGCGGGTTTCTTTGTGCAGTGTCGTGGCGGGTGGATTATGCTAGGCAAGATATTTTCAAAGCATAATGGATAAAAATGCTTCGTAATGAATAAAAAACTGGAAGCAGCCTCATCCTCGGTTTTAATTTTTTTTAAGACGTAAATGTATTTATTTTTGTTTTACTTTTACATTTGTTAAAATAAGTAAATCCAATCAACAATCAAGCTACGTTTATTCAACTTTCCCAGTGACTGAAATACAAAAAGCTTTTGTTTTAGTTTAAAATTACAAAGTTTATTGTTTATTACAAAGTTTATTACAAAGTTAATTGAAATTTATTATGTGAATGAATGATGTAGTAAACTGTATTATCATTTAAAAGAATACAAAGGAAGAAACAACCATTAATAAAGTCAAAATATTTTATATATTCGTAAGGTTAGGTTAATGGTATGTCTGGGTTAATATTGCATAGCATGAAGCCCTAATTTAAAGGTATTTGTACACATGAAAATTGAATTTAACCCCCCCTCATCTTACCGGGCATCCTCTGTTTTCCAGTCTT
The DNA here is from genome assembly GCA_023375725.1 of Nephotettix cincticeps. NCBI lineage: Eukaryota > Metazoa > Arthropoda > Insecta > Hemiptera > Cicadellidae > Nephotettix > Nephotettix cincticeps. Next base: position 2,042,147 of record CM041784.1, on the reverse strand, counting down.
TTATAAGTTTGTCCCCCCCACCCAGAGACAAATCCTGGATACACCACTGTTTGTAAATAATGAAAACACAGTTTGGTTAAAATGTCCAACAGTTTCATATTTATTTATATAATTTATAATCTATATTTAATATGTTTTAGAAATATTCCTAATTTTTGTAACTTTCCCTTCTACGCTCTTTTAACAAAATGAGATAAATTATTTAAAAATGTTTTCAAATCCATTCTTTTTACTAATATAAATGACTTTATATAATACCAATTTTGTGATTTATATAATTTATTTAAAAAAGTGATAATTTATTCCATCATGGAATGTAGAGTTAGTTACCGATGATGTCTCAAAACATTGTAGTGTACTATTTTATTAAGATTTTTACTAGGGACATTTTCCATAATGATTTTAAGTAAAACAGTTTCAGAATCTGGAATCTGATCGCATCCTCAGGTGAGGTACCTAAAACATAACACAATTAGTACGTAATCTTGAGTAAGCCGGTATAAAGCTGAAAACAAAAAAAATTTGAAACATTCAAAAAACTTTTTTTTCTCGAGGGGAAATGCTCTAATGAACCATCAGGGAGGAGAACGGTGCACTCCCTGGTGTGTGGGACTCGCACCCAACTAAAACCCCCTGCCTCAGGCTGTTGACCGCTTCGGAATAACCTATTAAGGCATGAACTTCAAAGTGGAACCTTGTATTTAAAGCTCAATGAACTACAACTCCAATTCAGCCTTCTGAGGGAAGATCCAGGATGTTACGGATCTTCAAGAGTCAAAAAACTTAAAAAACAACCTTTTACTAACAATTATACACACAAGAAAACAAAACACGTCCACTCGTCACGAAGACTCAAAGACAACACACGACGGGGGGATAAGGCGGGGGTTGTATTTTCCTTTTTGTTGTTTTGTTTCATCTGTTCTGCCGAAATAGCTCTTCTCTTCAAAAACTTATCTATTTTAAGAAGGAATAAGCCGATTTCCACTCGCGTTACTCGTGATAAATGGAAGTAAACAGCGATATGTTTAATAGGCAGCAGGCGGCCGGAGAGGTTTACGTTCAAGATGAGCTTGAGCGTAGTTTTTTATCTCCCGCTAAAGGCAGTACAGACCACGTGGACGCAAACTGTTCAGGTGGAAGATGCACTGTATCATAATAAGCGTTCAATTGAAATTGTATAAATTTCATCGGTGATACCAGATTTATTGTGTAAAGAATTAGTGTTTTAAGGTATGATTTGATAATGAGAAATAAATGTTATTGAGCAACGTTGTTTGATATGTTATAGATTTTAACATAACGACCATTGCATTGTTTATGGTATAAAACAACTTGAATCTCTCTGTAACTACATACATAACTGAGAAAGTTTATCTTAGGGTGAGGGGGGGTTACAAACCTGTTAAAACCTAAAAAAGGGGGTTGTGGGCTCTAAGGTTGAGAACAACTGCTCTATATAATTAACATGGGAAAAGAGTATGGAGATTAGCTGCCATGATAAACACATAAACTATGATGTTTAAGCATTTGAAGCATAAGATCTCAACCACATGAAGGTAAATACCAAGTTTAATCCAAAAATATTGATTGAAAGTGAAATATTAATTTTTCCTGATCCTCCATAAGATTGGAACCCCAAAATACAATGTACTGTGTTTAGATTTTTTAATATCTCGGTAACCGTTGGAGATAGAGCAAAACTTTAAGGAACTAAATTGTGTAGTTTTTTTAAGCTGATTCTAATGGTGAAAGATAAAATTTAAACATTTTGAAAATTATATGTGAAAAATGAAAAACAAGACCCAATTTTTGAGTACAAACCCCCCCCAACTACCCGTTCGGACCATTTTTACGACAATTATCGTGTTTACAGACACATATATATAGATATAAAAATTTGACTTGTTTTTGGCCTCTATTGATCCTTAAGTCTTGTTTTAATAATTTTTTTTTTATTTTTTTTTTTAGTTTTTTTTTTTTTTTTTTTTTTTTTTTGTTTTTTTTTTTTTTTTTTTATTTTTTTTTTTTTATTTGTTATTTTTTTATTTTTTTTTTTATTTTTTTTTTTTTTTTTATTTTTTTTTTTTTTTTTTTTTTTGTTTTTTTTTTTTTTTTTTTTTTATTTTTTTTTTTTTTTAGCATATTTTTTTTTTTTTTTTTTTTTTTTGCCTTTCTCTATTTTTTTTTTTTTTTTTTTTTTTTTTTTTTTTTTTTTTTTTTTTTTTTTTTTTTTTTTTTTTTTACTGTAGTTTCTGATTCTAATGATAAAAGATAAAATTTATTTTTTTTAGCTGATTTTCTGATTAGATAAATTTTTTTTTTTTTTTTTTACGAGAGTTATCTGGTTAATGGACACAAATAAAACACACACACACACAAAAAAAAAAATGCTATGGTTTTTGGCCTCTAGGCACAAAAAATAACATGATCCCGAGCTTAAGTCTTGTCATGAGACCTACGGTAATAGCCTTCCCTATGGGAAATTCACTGAAAGCCAAATAAATATAAACGGAAATAATCTTCCAGGCCTGTATTTAGTCCTTAATTTTTTTATATCTGAAGTCAGTGAAGTTTTTGAAATTTGAACATAAAGCTTGTCCGTTGTAATATAATCTTCTGAATTTGATACGTTTATTTAATATCAAGTTTAACAATAGAATATTGAATATAATTGAGAATATTGTAATATCTATAAATAAAATTTAAAAAAATGATTATGGAATTAAATACTATAGTATAGTTTTTTGTATTTTGAGTGTCTGGGACTAACATAAGAGATCAATGGTTGAAATTCCTATTTTGGAAGTTGTAGGAATGTTTGGTTTTCCATGAATGTATATAGGTAAGAAATAACCCCATTGCAGCAGACAAGTTTAATCAATATATGTCGATAAGTATGAGAGTTATATGCCTATTCGCTAAGATAGGATAAACATGGGAATGTGTATTCAGATCCATTTCTAGCATAAACAATTTTTATTTTGACTCTTTATACCAAGTTTCATAAATAAAGGAGTTTGCCTATTCTCTATATCAGGAGTGGGATCTCAACTACATGAAGCCAAATACCAAGTTTCATCCAAAAGTATAGATTAATAAGTGAAATATTATTTTTTTCTTATCCTCCATAACATTAACATTAAACACAAAATTTTAACATCGGAGCCACAAGATACAAGATACTTTGTTCAGACAGTCTCGGTCTGTTGGAGATGGAGCAATACTGTATCATAACTGTATCTAAACTGTGTAGTTTTTTTAGCTGATTCTAATGATAAAAGATAAAATTTATTTATTTTTAAATATATTTTTTTTAAATATATATATGTAAAAAGCAAAAACCCATTTTTGGGGATCGAATCCCCCAAAAAAATACCCGTTCCGATTGACCGATATGTCTATGTCTGGATTACGAACTCATCCAAGTAAATGTAGGAATACACGTTTTTACCAAATTTGGTGTCGATTGGGCCATTTTTACGAGAGTTATCTGGTTAATGGACACACAAACACACACACACACACACGCAAAAACAAAACTGCTATGGTTTTTGGCCTCTAGGAACCTCAAAACAGAAAAGTAACATGCTTCGGTAACGGCTTCTTCCCTATGGAAAATTCGCCAAAAATGATTCACATCAGTAATAGTAATAATTCGTTATTTGTAAAATTATATCCTAGATTCAACCGATCTCCTTTTTCCATATTGGGTGGAAGATATTAAACAAGTGTCACACTTAATTTATTTGAAATAGCATTTATAACATATGTTATTAATTTTCATTCAAACTTACCCAGTCTTATTTTACCTAAACCTGATTACTTCCCAAAGAGAATGGCAATCTAATAAATTTGTAATTTGAATAGTTTTGAAATTATATAAATCTGGGTATTTTCTTGAGAAAAAATGTTCTGATTAAGTGTGGTTGAAGGTTAGATAAAAGTATGTAACAAAGTCAAGGTTCAAGCTATCTTCACTCCAAAGATCAGCTGGGGCCAAGGTTTTATCCCATCATCCCATCGTGCTTGCCTCTTATATTTCAAAAAATTCCATAATGTATTTTAATAACGTATCACTTAGACCTGAATTTCACTTATTAGTTTTATCTTAGCACAATACATTCATTGAGAAATATCATCTTTCACAGATGGCTAGCTTTCATAAAATATTCTCTTGTATCGTCTTCGGATTCAAGTGATATTTAAATATTTTGTTCCTCTCGAAATCCCACTACTCTCGTTTACATCATTTTGCCTTTCCCCGGAGCTTAAAAATAGAAAATGAAGAAGCATAGATGATATAATAAGAACCCCTTAATATTTTTAAGTACCTGATTAACGTATATTAATTTATTCATAAAATGGTAAATTACATTTTGAAAGATCCAAAGTAGTATTTTTTGGAAAGTAGCAATAAATAAATTTTAGTTTCTAGTAAAAATAGCTTTCAGTAAAGATTTTTTTACAAGCAATGATTCAACTGTAAACTAAACACATATTAGTTGTTTAGTTACGTTACATAGCAATAGACAAACGTTTTTTCAAATAATTTCTTATTGGTATTAGTCCAATTACATAATATCATATTCTCTTATCGTCTTGAGTTTTCTAGCTTAAGTGAATAATGAGATGAAATGAAATGAAAAATCTTAAATTAAGTAGGCATAAGTTCGCACTATGTGACCCTTTCTTACTTCTAAACTTATCGATCTTGTAAAAAACATGCAGAGTCCCTGTCCCTGAACTGTTTTCAAAAAATATTTATTGTCTAGGCTCCTTATGCGTAGAATGTAACCCCAAAAATGGTTTTTTGTGATTTACACATGTAATCAAAAAAACTTTTTATTTTTAACTATTAGAATCAGCTAAAAAACTATAAAATTAAGCACTGTAAAGTTTTGCTCTATCTCCAGTGTTTAGATATTAAAAATCTAAAACAGTACATTGTATTTTGGGCCTCAAATGCTAATCTTATGGAGGATAATGAAAAATTAATATTTCCCATACAAATCAATAGTTTTGGATGAAACTTTGTATTTAGCTTCATGTAGTTAGGACCCATACGTCTATGCTAAAGAATCATAGTTTATGTGTTCCTCACAGCAACAAACCTGCATACTCTTTCCCATGTTAATCTTATGTAGAATAGGCAAACTCCTTTATTTATATCCAGATAATGATATATGGTCAGATTAAAAATAGTTTATGGTAAAAATGCCTACTTTTACCGTTCCTCAAAGCAGCAACCCTGCTTACTCTTACCCATGTTAATGTTATGGAGATTAGTCAAATACTCTAATTATCAACAGGTATTGATTGATCAATCTTGTCACGTATTTATTATTATTAATATTTATCTCATTACAATTTTGGATGAAACTTTGTATTTAGCTCCTTGTGGTTAGGATCCATCCAGTTATTCTTATGGAGAATATGCAAATTCTCTTATTTATTACGGGTGTTGATCAAACCTTTTATATGTTATTTTTGATTTGGAAATTCGCTGAGTACGCAGGTCTGCTGTAAAGCGTACTCGTGTGTACACACATGTGGCGAGAGTGCTCATAGGTCGGTTATTGCGGTTTGTGGACCATTTTGTAACAGCAAGCCGAACCTATAATTTAAACGGAAACTTTCTCCATGGGGCCAAGGCCCAATACCGCTCCCTGCCGGTAAAAAATGCCTACAAAGTCGCCCTCAGGGCTCATGCCGTTCTGGGAACCTTTGCATCATTCCGAGCAGTCGCCTTCGTCGTGCTGTCAAAGCAGTGGCAGGTGCTCAGGTGCATCCGGCCTCTCATGAACTGTTACCAGACATCCATCTATAGCGGATCCAGCTATAGTGTAAGGGGGCGAGCTGAGTCTCGACTATTATGATTTTTATGTTACGGACAATAACATGAACTCTTTTATAGTAAGCATTGTACAATAAAAACAACTAGAAATGTGACACTTCACCATTTACTAAAGTTAACTGAACTGAAACACAATAACTGAACATAAACAGAATTAAAACAGAGTAAAATAAAATACAGAATTAAAATGTACATGTATTAGAGTTCTCCGTTTCGAGTCTCCATTTGGGCCTGATGATGTTCGGTGTAACTGGACGAAATCGATCGCCAATTTAACAACTTTTGTATATATTTACCGTTGTATATAGTTACAATATAAGTGGAAATATATTTAATAGTGTTGGAAGACGTGAGTTTTTACTTTATCCTATAGTAAAACCCACACGTAAAACCAAGTTATGCCAGTCAGGCAAAACTAGCAGTGTCTTACAGAGAATTGAAAAGGCTTTTCTCATAAATAGTATAAATACTGTAAACCCAAAATGTAAGTTTTATTTGCTTTTAATAGCCTTCTTGGCTATTTTAAACTTTTAAATGTACCTAGACCTAATCGTAATAATTATTTTATTCAACATTATTCCTCAACCTATATTAGAACTAAAGTTAAACATAGACTCCTGAAATTGCAAATTATAATTTCTCTATTCAACTAAGTTTAAATATAAAAGTTAGTATTTTTTGATAACTTGGCCTAAATAATTTTTAAAATAGCCGTTTATAAATCAAACATAAATCAGTGGAAAAAGAAGAAAATAAGTTATATATATATATAATTTTATTAACTGCAAAAATACTTTTATTGTGAGTGAACAGGTTTTGGAACAGTTATGAAAAGTTAGATGACTATATAATTCTATAGGACAATACAACATTTCTTGAAGCTTTTATTCAGCATAGGAACAAGCCAGTTGCGGCAGTGTAGCCAACTGTCAGGTATTGTCAGATACCTCGTCATACCCACTCCCATTAACTGTTAAAGTTTAAACATGTCAATAAACAGTTCAGAAAATGAATACAAATAATTATTGATAAAAATCAATGTCAACTTTAATAGAGTAAACGAGATTCTAATTAAAATAACTGCAATAATTTTTAATAAAAAAGTACTGTATAAAAGAATCCAAGTCTCTGGGGGGGGGGGGGGCGATTTCCCTCCTCTGGGTCCGCCACTGTTTCCAGAACACGCCGTATAATTTCTTCGTGGTTTCGTTTGGAACAAAATCTTTGCGATTTCAAGTTGGACATATATAATGACGTTTTGAAATTCATAATGGCGTTGGTTATTAGTTGCCGTACTAATATTATCTTTAGAATAATTTCCTATAGCTAAAACTTAAATGTAGTCATTTGAATGAAAACGGAAGGAGCTTCTTCACCTCCAGAAACATTGTTCTTACGGGGCTACTCGTAAATATTTTTACAATAAGGCAGGCTTTTATCGTTATGAGAAACCATCGAACCAGATATTCGAACCTGTTCTCCGTGTGAACTAAGCGCATCGGTTTTATGGTCCATTGATGAGAGGTTGGCTGTGATTGGCCAGTTCGTTTGTACGTGACATATGGAAACACCTCTTTCAACAATGCTTTTGTAAACAAAGGGTTTCATCTTAAGTCGGCTGTTTTCTTACTTCTGTTGATACAGTACGTCTTAATTCTTTTTATGTGTTCCAGTGTTAAACTTTACTGAAGTTCAATGGATTAAACACACTTATCTCTTAAGCGTTTAACTATTGCAACTTCAAAAAGGCTCTGGATACTTATCAAATAATCCGTTAAAGATAAGACACGAGATATAGTTTGAAAATATGAGACTTCTGGAAAGAAAATTGATAGTACCTCGTAGAACAAGTGACATTTATTTTATTATTTTTTATGTTGTATGAATATTAACTATCTTATCTGTTTATTGTTGGCCCTCGGAAATATCAGCTTGAGTAATTTCAATGTAACTCAATTGCAATATGATCTACGTTCTAGAAACTTCACTTATTTATTCCGGTATTTCTCTTCGAAGGGGGTTAATTGTATGATTAAGTGTCTGCAGTACCTATGCCATTTTGGATTTTAATTAATCCCCTAAGAACAATGTTAATTTTATGGCAGCATTACTGGTTCCTCGATTGTCGTAAAGAGATTGTTCGGAGCTCAAATTAAAGGTAAATTGATTCGAGGAAATTCCATGTTACGTTAATCATCGGAATTGCGTGGTAATTATTTTTTCAAAAAATCAAATAGAAAGATTAATTGAGCGATTCCTTAGATAACAACTTTATCTTTAGTTTGACACCCCAACCATCTCTTCACGTCGCACAATTTACCTTGTTCCTATGGGACTAAAACGAAATACAGTACTACGCCGATAACGTAGACTTAAGTACAATCACACGTACTTTAAGGTCATGTTGAGCAATCCATGTCCTACTTGGTTACAGTAAAATATCATAAATATTGTTATTATTTCAAAAGTGGTTGTAGTTGTTTTGAAATTTGTTTGTGATTGATTAAATGATAAATCCACGTAGTCTAACCATAGCATATCGGACATGTCCGGTCCACCCCAGCAGAGCTAGGTTAAACAAGATTTCGAATAATCCGGTTTAAAAACGTAATAAAAAATTGTATTAGGAATGCGCAGTAAACAGCGTTTGTTAGAGAGTAGAAAATTGTACTCACGCTGGTATGTTATGTTCTTAAACTATAGATGAAACATTTTAAAAGATTCGGTGGTAATTAATTCACTCAATTGGCTACCGTATACACTCTCAAATACCGTTGACTACGAATTGTTAACACTATTAGCGCGTTTAAAAACAGGATTCTTTGAAAGTTCAACGCTCGATTTTCTTTTTTTAGCAATTTTATATTCGGTAGTGTAATGATTTTAGTGTGGGGTTAACCGACGCATTAATTTGACTATGTTTAAAAAAATGAAATGGAAATGAAATTATCTTAAAAATGAATAAAATAAAATCAGTAAATTCGTACAACAAATTACAAAATGTGTAAATAAAACTATTACGTGGAATAATCGAAGACTTCCAAAGTCGCCATGCCGTGATATCAATACTGATACGCGATCGCCCGGTCACATTCTATACGTTGCTGATAACGCTTTACGCGCGCGCCGGTGGAGGGGGGGAGGGATGAACCGGTTACCCCTCCCGCCGCCATCGCTCGACCTGTTTCGTCCCCGACTCCAAGGGTGCAACATCCACGATGGTCGTCCCGAGCGAGTACCGCAAACCCGATGTGCAACTACTCCAAGACATCGCCCACAAGCTGAGGATCGACTCCGTGGTTGCCACCTCCGCGTCCAAATCAGGGTGAGTGGCGAGTGAGCAGACCGAGAGGCCGGGCTGCGGGCGGCGAAAGTTATGCTAGGTTAGAAAGTCAGCGCCGACTGCAAGCGAAAGACATAACCCCACCTGGCCACCCGGTCCCGGCCGGTCTGGAGATTGTATGATCTCTCCCGCACCGAGCAGAAACGTGCGATTTCTAGATCCTTTCAAGATTAAGTCCATGACCGGAATATCAATTCTCACTCAGCAGTGCTCTTGTAAATCACTTTGTACTTTATGCCTACTGTATGTGATACTCGGTGATAGGCTAATAATCCTGGAACTGGAACGTTCATTTAGAAAGGTTTTGTCTAATCTCCTGTATATTTCATCGTTTGGGAAGGGAAAGGTGTAGAGAAAATGTTGGAATTTGAGGTTGGCTTTTTGGTCATAACTAAAATAAAATTTGTCATATTCTTAGAAAAAACAATTTTTTAAGCTATAAAAATCAATACCCTTTAGAAGCACTTCTAATAGCTCGAGGTGGTAAAAACTAAGGTTAATCCTCATATTTAAATTTTGCTGTCTTAAGGAAGAAAAAAATACCCCCGTAGCAGACCTGCGTACTCAGAGGATTTCCACCTCAATAATATGGCAATAATAATACAAATATATGACAAGATTGATCAATCAATTCCTGTTGATAAATTAGAGTATTTGCCTATTCTCTGTAACATTAACATGGGAAAGAGTAAGCAGGTTTGCTGCTTTGAGGAACGGTAAAAGTAGGCATTTTTACCATAAACTATTTTTAATCTGACCAAATATCATTATCTGGACATAAATAAAGGAGTTTGCCTATTCTCCACAAGATTAACATGGGAGAGAGTATGCAGGTTTGCTGCTGTGAGGAACACATAAACTATGATTTGTTTAGCATAAAAGTATGGATCCCAATTACATGATGCCAAATACAAAGTTTCATCCAAAACTATTGGTTAACAAGGGAAATATTAATTTTTCCTTATCCTCCATAAGATCATTGGATCCCCAAAATACAATGTACTATGTTTAGAATTTTTAATACCTCGGTAACCGTTGGAGATAGAGCAAAACTTTAAGGAACTAAATTGTCTAGTTTTTTAAACTGAATCTAATGGTGAGAGATAAAATTTGAAATTTTTAAAATTACATGGGAAAACGCAAAACCCCTTTTTTGGGGTACAAACCCCTCCCCAAACTACCCGTTCCGATTGACCGATATGTCTGGATTACGAACTCGTCTGAGCAAATGTATAAATCACGTTTCTACCAAATTTGGTTTTGATTTGACCATTTTTAACGACTATTGTTTTTGGTCTCTGAGCACCTAAATACACAAAAATAACATGGTCCCGCGCCTAAGTCGTGCCATACGGTAGTATAGTAGTGCTACGGTAATAGCTTCATCCCTATGGGAAATTCGATAATATGATTTTCAGCATACATTAGTGGAGCAAGTAGAATAAAGGTGTATTTCAAGTTTCATCACTGTAAAAAATTAATTTTTACTTTTCTACTTAAGATTGATATTGGCACCCCCTAATTCAACGTATAATGTTAACCAATTTTGTCTGATGGTTTAGTAACTGAGAGCGAAGATTCAAAATTGGGTTTTTTGGAGATGGACCAAGTGACAAAAAATTATTTTTAGAAAATAATATTTAAATGATCTCAAACCACCTTTTAAATAGATACAACATCTCTAAACCCCTCTATTTGGATAGACATATCTGCCTTGTTTTTAAATTGATTGAGTTAATTAATATAAATACAGTAAAATATATACGCTACCAAATTTCATCAAGATAGAAGTTATTGTGTTACAAACATATTTATACAGTATGAAATTAATGGTGTTAATGACATCTGGGGACCTTAACATGAGAAAAAAATCGGTCCTGGTTTTAGACTGGGTCTTGTCATGTTGAGTAAGGTAATAGCTACATAGAAACCTTGCTAAATTTCTAACAAATTAAAAGTTCATGGTCTTTGAAAATATTGAAAAATAACGTAAAATGTTATGCTGTTTATCCAATACTATAATACGAGCAAGGTTTGTATATATATATTTGCACACGGATCTCGAAAACGGTACTAAGGATTTTCTTTAAATTTTGGAAATAACTGAGTAGAAAATAAGTTATAGATAGGTCTAATGTCCAGGAAAATTCTTGTTTTCTTGTAATATTAAGTTTAAAGTCTAAAAACGCTTATGGAGATTTAAATGTAAACAATACAAATTAAAACATCTCTTTATAACCGTTTGACAGTTGTTGATTGAAGATGGTGGGGAGCAATGTGTGAATAGAGGTTTTCATAAATATTTGTTATATATAAATGCAAAATTATCAGGTTACCAAACAATTTGTAAAAACTTAAGGGTAACATAACTGTGCGAAATAAAAGCAGAAAAAGTATTTCCAAAATCTTCCATGTTTTGATAGAAAACGTATTCATTGTATTGCTTGAAGCCACTGTCACAAACCAATTAATAGGTGTAAATAAAATTTCTCTTTTGCTCTTCAATCCTCATTCTGTTTCTAACAAAATCAGTTGATCACAGGCTAATAATAACTGTATGGATAATTAAACAGTAAATGATCGGCTAAAACAATTGAGTTTAGCAAAAAGACCTTAAACAGCACCGCTCATTTGGCAGGCGCCGTGGTCCAGCGGTAGCGTATTGGTCTCATACGACGAAGGTCGCGTGTTCGATCCCCATCAGGAGCAATACTTTTTGTTCAGTGCTATATTAATTATGGTGTATTAAATCGGTTTTATTTAACCCACATAAATGTGTGAGTAATAAATGTGTTTTAATTTTTATAATACATGTCTTATCTATACAAGCAAAGCTCGGTCACGAGGTACTCTCTACAAATGATAAGTCACTGTGTCTTAATAATCAAAATTTCATTTTTAATTTAGACAGACAGCAGTACATATGAATTTAAGCCCTTGAACAAAGTATTCGTCATATCCCCAAAAGCTTCAGAGATTAGAAATCTTAGGGCTTGACCATGAACCATAATTTTGATAACTAATCAGTTAGGAGACCTTCATGGTTATTTTGCTGATAAAAATCCTTGTGACTTTCCAAATCCGTGACATGAAATCAATTTATATCAGTTGAATAGCTTGGAGATATACCAGTAGGACTAATATGGGTAAAATATTGACAGGGACTAATGTTATTCAATAGTCATTGACAGTAAAGTCCATGAAGGTCAGGTTAAAACCATACATCCTGAGAGTTGTCACTAATGTCGTCATGGGACACCCAGGATTTTACTCCTGGGAAAGAACAAGCATGAAAATATTGGGGTACCTCTCGAGACAAAAAGACAAGGATAAAATAAAAATGATTTTTTATGATTTATTTTATGATTATGAATGATTTAAATGATTCATTATTTAGTATCTTTTATTGGACTTTTCCAATGCATCTGTGTTTTTAACTACACAGCATTTCTGGAGGTAGAGAAACTCCTCCTGTTTCCAAATGATTAGGGCCTACCTAATAATTTACATTGAACAATTTTTAAGTTTAAGTTACAGATATTAATTGTATCATGTTGTCAACAATAGAACTACTGTAACGTAGTGGTCCACCTCTGGTCCTGAGCGTACGCTATCTTGTGTCACCCGCTACCTCGGAGGCGGAATGTTGTGGTTATTTATTGTGTTATCAATATAGTTTTTGTATTGTGCATGATAGATAAGTATAGTATTAATGACAACATTATATAATTGTTATTATTACTATTTGTAACTTAAGTTTTATTTTTTGTATGTAAATTATTAGGTAATCAGTTGAAACCGGAGGAATTTCTCCACCTCCAGAAACTTTTTGTTGTTAAAAACACAGACACGTTGGAAAAGTCCAATAAAAGATAATGATTAATCAATAAACAACACCATTATGAATTTTAAAGATTCTGTAAATGATTCTTTAAAACAAATATAGAATGTTCTATTATTAACAACTGTCCAAAACAGAGGTGATTTAGTTAATTACTGGGGTGATGCAACATTTGACACATATCTCTAACTGCGAATAAGAACGCTGTAGCAAAGATAGCGATCTGATGATTGATATGGACAGAGGTTCATGACCCCGTATGGGAATATTGTTTGGCTTATTTTTTATTCTAAACATACCTCACATTCTTATTAAATCACATTAAATAATTCACTAAAAAATGCTTTTTTTGTTTTTATTACATGAAGATGCACATTTTAAAGGTAGAGGTAATTTTAATGGAAGGTTGCAGACAAAGCTGAGTGGGTAGAATACTCGCTACCTTCCAATGAACCTGGGTTTAGTCATGATACATTAAATTTATAACTGAGATTGCCACCGTCCACGTTGAGCCATTGGTCCTGACTACACAGGTCATATCAGGGCCACTAGTGCGACCTGAAAAGCCCTAACACTAAATCTTAGACAAGTTACACAACCTCCATCCTCCAGAATAGTAAAAATACAGAAGAATACTCATGGAAATATAACCACATAAGTATTAACCATAAAATGACGAGGCCTATTACTTTGATAACCATAATACAGTAATGGCCTTTGCACCATTACTTGGCCCCTTGCAACCAAACTGTTCAAATTTTTTAACAGATCCATCACATATAACTTAAAATGTACAAAATACTATGACTGGAGTTTAATCACAATCAATTTCATCAGAAAAAATTAAAAACATAATACTAAATATATTTTTAGAACATTTATTTTATCTAATCAACCTAACCAGACCCAGATACAAAACGCTCAACATCTGGTTTAGATTTATTTGGAATTAAAGCTTTTACTCAAAAACTCTTCAAATGTTCAGTATTCTTTATTAATAAAATTGGTTGTTAACTTTTTAGGTCTGTAATTTTTACAGAACTAGTTACTATAGATTTTGCTGAGCTATTAAATTTTGATCGCCATACAATTTGGACTATAACCCAGTGATAGCTTGTTAGGTTTGAATGTATTTGCTGTGTGTTATGTGAGATTGAATTGTGGGAAGAACTAAACCCTTCAAAGTCATGGTTATTGCAAGGATCATAAGAGTTCAAACAAATTTTGCACTTTCTTATTTTGAAACTTTAGCCTTGGATAGATTTTTGTGTCAACACAACTTCATCATTAAGTGATATTTTTACATATTTATTTCATTTCTTACAAAACCAATAGTTCCTTTGTATAAAAACCCCTAAAAGATCTGGAACCTGATGCCATCCTTAGGTGCTTTGTTTCTTGTGTGTGTTGTTACTGGTGCATGTTATTGTTTGTAAGTTTTATTGATTGTTTAAAATTTTTTTGTTTTCAGCTTTATACTGGTTTAGTCTGGATTATTTACTAATCGTGTTATGTTTTAGGTTCTAGCTCACCTGAGGATGTAATCAGATTTTAGATCCCGAAATGTTGTGAAACTTTTTTTACTTAAAATCATGTTGGAAAATCTCATAAGTAAAATCTAGAAAACATTTAGGGTTTTTTATACAAGGAACCAACCGTTACACAATATATTTTGACTTCCTTTCCCCAACTCAACCTAAAACTTGTTTTACAGACACCCAACATCATGCTCGTCCATGGCGGAGATTCTGGCCGTGCTGTTCTTCCACACCATGAGGTACAAGCTCTCTGCACCAAGAGACCCCTCCAGTGACAGGTTCATTCTCTCCAAGGGTCATGCTGCACCCATTCTTTACGCTGGTGTGTAACCTTTTATTCTTTTATTCTTCTCAGCACATTTTTAGTGTTTGTAAAATCAGTCTGTTGAGGTTTTAAGAAGATACAATTTTATATGTAGAACCAATTTGGACAGATTATTGGTAATAAGGTTACAAATTTTAATCACAGAGACACAATCACATCTTTTCTTCTTTTTTTATTATTATGAAAAACTTTAAATATGGTACACTCGTAAATCTTGATTGCGAAAATCTAGGTTCTGGATCTTGAGAAAACATTGGAAACAGCTAAAAAATTTTAGATACAAATACTTGACACGCTAATTATTTACAATAACTGCCTCAACTCCAGTGTCTTTCATACTTCTATATCTAACTATTTGGGTCCATAGTATGAGTAAACAGGCAATATTAAAGCTCGCTCAGCCATTTTTGAGGAGGGATTAAACGTCACTTAAAAGGTAATGGGCAAAATTCAAAGTGATAATGGGGGCATTGTAATTCCTGCTAAAGATGGCTACATGTGCAGAATAACCACTGATAGTTTGACGGATGTGAAGTCTGAATTTATGTTGGTTTCTTTAATCAAGTTTTCCCACCAATCAGAGGATAATATATTTGAATTTTTATATAATCATAGAGTGATTCCGAAAAACAAGGGTTGCCCAGAATATGACAGTTATATGTGGTTAAAAAGAAAAACATCAGAGTGAGAAAGAACTCGGGTTTAGCTCAAAACCCAATGTAGACCGGAGTAACTTTGTTCGTGAGGTTGGTTTTCATTAAATGTGTAGGAACACCCTGCCTATTGGTGGGGTAGGAAAAATTGTCGATAGACGGGGGTAACTGGGTTTTTGGCGGTATACAGCGTAACACAAAAGATGCAGTCATAGTTCCAGTTGCAACTTGAGGTCAGGAGGCCCTCTTACCAATAATTAGGAAATAAATATTGCCAGGAACAACGACCATAAGTGACTGTTGGCGTACTTATAATTGTTTGCAGTTTGATGGGTACAACGCTTTAACCGTGAACCTCATGTATAATTTCGTAGATCCAGACACTCAAACTCATACTCAAAACATAGAGTGCACCTGTTATGAGGTGAGGTGTAAGGTTTCATGTTATGGGAACAGAAACACCTACATAGTCATATTGCCGAATTCCTTTTCAAAAGAAAGTACAGTGACTACAAAACCAGGATCTATCATATGCGGTGTGCTATTTCATAGCTCTACGATGGCAACCAACTCGAAATTTCCACTGATAATAACAGCAGTGGTGACTCCAAATCTGATTATTAACCCTTTCAACTATTATTTTCATACCTGGTTGTCCCCCACCCCCCAGATATCATTTAATTTAAGAAAAATATGGATTTTATGTCTGATGACATAAACAATACAATTACTTGAGGAAAATGGGTTTATTTAGCAACTATATTGTAACAATAGTAACATAATAGACCAGTGTTATTAAATAATATATTTATTTAGGCTTATCTTTTTTAGTTTAATTGCCTAGTAGTTTTAGGTGTATTTTAAAATTTTTTGACTACTTTTTATCTGTTATTTGTTAGTGTTAGCTTTATCATTCCCAAGAACATTAATTTTTCCGTCCCTTTTAGGCTATGTACCTCGGTACTGGGCCCAGGATTGATTGCTACTAAATCTAAACTAAAATTATTTACTTTGACTAGTTCAAATCTACTATTTACAAGTTTATTACTATTTAAAACTTTATTTTCAGACACGTTTATATTTAAACCTCACTTTCGAACACAAACTAATCGTCAGTCTCTTTGATGTTGTTCTTTTCGTCTTCAAATATTACTTCCATCCTCAGAATAAATATCCAAATAATGTTCAATATCTTCTCTTTAAGTTTATTAGTAATAGACATCGTAAACAAAAGCAAAACATGGGAAACAAACAATAACTAACGCCACTCAACTTCAGCTGCAAAACTTGTACTCACTACGGCAACAGAAAAACAACATTCAGTCAGTGTTATTAACCTAGCAATATTTAAGTTCGTAGTGTCAAATCTTCTTAAAAACTAAGTCAAAAGGCCTCTTAAAAAACCCAAGAACCACTGAATCGAATAATATACTGTATAACATTTAAAATAGTTTATGAAATAGCTATATTTAAAGAATAGTTATATTTAGCGTAAAATAAGATGTCGGCTGCCGGCCAAGATGCGATCGGAACGGAGAAGCAGCGAGAGTTGAAAGGGTTAAGGTAACCTGACCTTCATAGTTAACTAAACAATTTAAGCTGAGCAGGCCTTAATATTGCTTGTTTATTCATACTCAGGTCCAAAATAGTAACAGAACTATGGAAGATATGGGAGTTGAGGCAGTTATTGTAAACAATTAACCTCGACAGTTCGATTTTTGACTAAATGTGATTTTTACAGTTCCACTTTTCCTGTGATTGTTCCTTATGTGACATCTTTTATCTTTAGGCAGACAATATTTTAAACGCTTGACGATGTTTCATTAGGTTCTTATGTAGCTTGCTACCACATGATTCAGTAGCCACTTGACTGACTTGCAAGATCTAGATTGTCTGATTGCAATATAATAGACTAATTTTTTAGGTCTATTTTAGTGAACTTGAGGTTAATTCTAGGTACAAATCTGAAGAACTTAACTATCCCTTCAAATTTTATTTAAATACTTACTACCCTTTACAAAGAAACTGTGTTTTTTAGTTTTGAACAGTATTATTACTATTACTGGCATGAAAATGTTTTAGCTCTGTAGCCTATGACATTCTCAAATTTTTTCCACAGCTTGGGCCGAAGCTGGCCTGTTCCCAGTAGCTGATTTGCAGAACCTGCGTAAGATCGACAGTGACTTGGAGGGTCACCCGACTCCTCGTCTGAACTTCATTGATGTCGGAACTGGATCCTTGGGTCAGGGAGTTTCTGTGGCCGCCGGCATGGCCTACGTTGGAAAGTACTTTGACAAGGCTTCCTACAGGTAATTCTAGAGATGATCAAAATATAAAAAAGTTTCATGTACAGTAGAAAGTCGATAATCTGAATTAATTGGGAACAGATTCCAAAGGTCCAGAACGCACTATTTTCGAAAAAGTTATTTAAAATGGGTTTTTTGCTGTCATAGGTAAATAAAGTAAAGGGTATAAGAGATATAAATTAAAATTTTTTTAATGAGTACCGTATCATATTTTAAATGGGAAGATGTGTACTGTGTACAGTGAACATATGAGACACTATATAATATTTGAGTTTAAAAAAATGTGTGATACGTTTTTGAACTGTGGCAATGGTTTGATTTTTCGCCACTCCCCTTCTCCTCGCTCACACCTTTTTTCCATCGTCCACAGGTAAAAGGGTAGTCAGTTCAAAATTTTTTTCTAGCAAGAGACGAATCCTTATTATTTACGGTCCGGATTTTTGATGACCAAATAATCAACGCTCTACTGTAGTTTTGAAACTGGTTCTGAAAAAACTTTACCACTTACTAAACAGCTCTAGACTGCTCAAGTTAGATTTTTTATTAAAAACTGTTACCGAATTTTGGTCTTTTAGCTTCAAACTGTAACAAGTTACTATCCTATCCTGGCTCCTTGTCTCAATTAATCACAATTCACAATCTTATCTGAAATTGAATCAGGTTGACCAGTATTTACAGGTATCTAGTGAGACGACTTTCAAACAAATTTTGAGTTTCATTACCAGTTTACCCAAAACAGATCTTATCTTATCTGGTACTTAGTGGAGGGGGCTGTTAAACAGAGTACTCTACATCTATGACTATTGCGCTGGTATAAAAGGGGGTACCCAAAAATACCGGAATTTTTTTAAGCTATATATTTACACATATTTACAAAACATCCTTATCCCTTTCAAAATACACTCCATTACAAGCAATACACTTGTCCCAGTGGTGCTTCCACTACTCGAAACACTGTTTGTTGCTTGCAGCCATCTTCAGAGATGGCTGCAAGCTCCTGTCTCGTTTTTTTCTTGATTTCTTCAATGGTGTCAAATCGTCGTCCTTTCATGCGAGCAAATAAGAAAACGTCACATGGAGTCAGGTAAGGCAAGTAAGGTGCATTGGGGCTTGATTGTTGTTTTGTCTCTTGAGTCGTAACTATAGCACCATGATTCATCTCCAGTAAATTACCTTCGAAAGAAAATCTGGATCAGTTCTGAGCTGTTATTTCAGTTCATGACATGTTTAGACTTTACGACATGATTTTTGATTGTCAGTCAGAGCCCGAGGAACAAATTTGACAGCAATGTGTTTCATTCCTAAATCTTCAGTTAAAATTTGCTGAACCAAGCTCCAAGATAAACCACTAATTTCTGACAGTTGACCAATTGTCTGTCGACGGTCTGTGAGCACCAGCTCTTCAATTTTTTTGACATTTTCATCAATTTGGACAGTTGATGGACATGCGGAACAACGTTTGTCATCAATTGTCATCACGCCATTTTTAAATCGAGAAAACCACTCATACACTTGAGTTTTACCCAAAACATCATCTTTTTAAGAAGTTTGCAACATTAAAACAGTTTCAGCAGCGGTTTAACCAAGTAGAAAAGAAAATTTCACAGTGGCGTGATGTTCACTTGAACTTGCCATCATTAAAAACAAAGCAGAAGTGAAACAGCTACAGCAAGAAATGATGCTACAGACAAACAGAATGTGCCTGCTCTACGGCCCCGAGCAGGACTGAACTGGCAAAGAGTTGCCCTAGACACACCCTAGTGGCGCTCACCCATACTACTACAACTACTAAGCTCCGCCCTTGGCAGAGCTATTCTGGTTACTTTAGGGTACCCCCTCGTACATCTATTTTGAGATTATTAATCTAGTTGAAATGTTTCATTACTAGGAAGATTGTCCTGAATGTAGGACCAACTTGCAAGCTCTTAAATACTGAATACTCAAGGGGTTGAACTCTTTGGTTTTTGTGCTAAGCATTTTTGTTAGTTTAAACCTTATAAGCCATTTATTATTGTTATTTGATAATTTGAGATTGACAGTAGTAATGTTTTCCTATCCCGGAAAAACCAACTGCAACAGCCAAATGGCATTTAGTATATTTCTGATAACATACATATTTTTTTATTTATATGGATTGTACTTGAGTCAAAATCGGACATTTTTCAGTTTTCAATCAACGTATTAGTACGTACAGTAATACACACCAACTGTGATTTTTTTGTCGCAGAACCTACGTTTTGGTGGGAGATGGAGAGAGTGCAGAGGGCTCAGTGTGGGAAGCCCTTCACTTCGCAAGCTTCTACAATTTGACCAACCTGTGCGTCATCTTCGATATCAACCGCCTTGGTCAGTCAGATCCAACTGCGCTGCAGCACGACATGGAGACCTACCGTAAGCGCCTTGATGCTTTCGGGTTCAATCCGATCGTCATCGATGGACATGATGTGGAGGAACTCGCCAAGGTTTGAGATATTTTCATTTATGGTTTTACTGTAGATTAGAAATATAAAAAAACTCTTACTAATAAACTCTTAAAACAATTAAAAATTCGATCAGTTAAGATCTTATATAACTATCTGTCATAGTACGACCTACTTACCGTATCTCAGTCTAATAATTCTTTTATTGACTATAAGGCACAAGAAATAAGTAATGTGAGTAATGTCACATACACCCCATAACATAAGTTTTGGTAGATTATAATGTAATTTATGGCCATTATTCCTAAATTACCTGAGAGACCGATTCGTTTTACTCCGTTCCAATTATCAACAAATAACCAATGAATCAATAGAATCAATGGTTGTTTTTATTTCTTATTGTAGGCGTTCCATGAGGCAGCTACAACTAAGAACAGGCCAACAGCCATCCTCTGCAAGACCTTCAAGGGCAAGTACTTCCCTGAGATCGAGGATGTGGTCACCTGGCACGGACAGGCCCTGGGAGCCAAGGCTGACGGTGTGATCAAGGTACAGTAATCCCTAAAGATTTTTGGAGGTCAGTGATGCCAACCCACCAAAATAGAAAAAACCAAAGAAATAAATAACTTACAATAACAATAATATTTATTTTTGTCCTAAGGTAATAGGGTAGACAGCAAAATAACAGTTTTAAAATACCCAAATGTTTAAATTTTTCCCGTATATGTACGTCAAACACTCGTGTACGCCAGATTGAGTTGCGAATATACACAGTAAAAACTGGAAAAGTGATCAGCATCGTTGGTGTGTATATATATATACGACAAACACTCGAAAAGGGTTATTAGGTTATAAACCAACCAATAGTTCTAGGAACATTTCAAAATTGACCTGTACACTGTACAGATAGATTTTAAATTATGACAGTCTAGGTCTATTTTAGGCTGCATCCCCTCAAATTAATACACTGTCATTAACTGGTGGCTCTTACCATTATAATTTAAAACTTTTACATCTTTAAAAAAGTATTTTATATAATACAGTGCAACTCGGTCATTGCGGCCTCGGCCATAACGTCAACTCGGATATAACGTCATTTATTTTTAGGTCCCGCCAAACTATATGTATTTACATAGGAAAAAATAATGGCAAGTGTTAAGGGAAAGGTTTTGCTGAAGAAAAGGTGTGAGTTATAAGAGTGTGTGAGGAGGGACGTTAGATAGCAGACGCTTGTTTGGGCTTGTTTTTTAAAATCGAACCAACAGTTGAATTCACCAAGCCGAACTTCATTGCAATATTTTCAAATTCGATTTTTTATATAGTAGAGTAGTCAGTCAGTCATAAACATAAACTTACGGTGTATTTCAAATTACCTTCATTAAATGTCGTAATTTCATGTAAAAAATGTGTTTCCCTATTTTTTCTCGGTTTTAAATTAAAATTATGTAACCTCTTTTATAGCGTCACTCTAATATAGCGTCATTAATTGTCTGGTCCCTTCAATGACGTTATAACCAAGTTCCACTGTATATAGTTGGGAGTTCTCCTAGTTATTAAAACCTTCGACTTGTACTTAGATCTATTATATTCTTTTATATTTATATGCAATACCAGTGTTATAAGAAATAATTCATGATACCTCAATTTTGTTGTTAATGTGACTCAACTGTGACTCGAGAACTATCAGAAAAGAGACCTTTAGAAAGAACTTCTTGTGCAGAATTGCAGAGGTGGGGTTTACTAATTTTGAACTCTGATGTCTTAGCACTTGGAGGCCATGATCAAGAACAAAGGACCAATTGCCCTTGGACCACAGAAGGTGGTAGAAGACGCACCGAAGATCGACATCTCCAATGTCCGTCTCTCGTCGCCCCCGAACTACAAGCTTGGTGAGGCTGTGGCCACCCGTCTGGCATATGGAACCGCCCTGCAGAAGGTGGCTCAGAACAATGGGCGAGTCATCGCCTTTGATGGAGACACCAAGAACTCCACCTTTTCATGCAAGATTAAAGAGGTAACATTTGCTATATTTTGTTTTAAATTAACTTATCCGCCTGAAGGTCATTTATGATAAGTTGCTACAGCAAAAGGTCTCTTAACCCATTCAGGTCCGAGTTATTTATCTAATTTTTTGAGAAAACAACCGGCTCTGTTTGACAACTATTGTAACCGATCAGACAGTGACATATATTGGAAATTGAGTAAACTACATTCCATGCTGCCCCCTATGATCTAATCTCGGAGCTATCTCACACAGTTCACTATTTTGCTGCTAGAGTATGTTTTCTAGCCAACTAAATGCCATGTTAGACTATGCATGATGGCTGAGAATGTTCACTGACGAGTGAAACGTCAAAGCCTTTCGGAAGTGCTAGGGTTCAAATCCCGACCATGAGCAATCCCAATTTGGCTTGCACATGTGTGCTACAGAGGGAGGAGGGCCCACCTTTAATAAACAGTGACCGGCTTGGGTGGAAGTTGACGGTATTTTTAGGCTTAATTGGGATTGCAGTTTTGAAAAAATGTATTATATGCTTGCAACAATTGTTTTATTTCTACTTTTTATTTATGAATTGGTAGAGAGTAATCTATAGAGTCAAATTTTCTCTTCACACTATCAAGATAAGATAAAACTTTGTCAATAACAAAGCTAAATCTGTCTCTAAATGAATCACATTCACTCTAACTCATATTCTCGTTAAAATATCTCCATTTAGGGTATTTTTTTAGTTAAAAGGTTTTAAGTCTGTTAAAGTCATTACTCTAATATATAACCCATCAACCAAATGCTTCTCATGTTTTAGAAGGAGAAGCATTTTATCCATATATTTATTTCTTTAATTGGAAATCAAAGATTTAAACTTATTCTGTTAAAAAAATGCTGAATAAAATTTACCATTAATACTCAAAACACCTAAACCAATGAATATCTTGTATTCAAAACCTTTAGCTATGATAATTTATTTAAGTGAAAGCTACAGTCTACAGTTAAGTCTTTTTTCTGAAAGTATCAACATGTTTTTTTTTGTAGCAGGATAATGTTAAAAGAGCCCTGCTGCATTTAGTATTATAATTTTGATTATCAGTTAAATTTTTGGCATCCAGCTTGAAAGAGCTTTTAAACCATGTATAAGGCTTGAAAAAACAAAAAAACACCAATTTTTATGAAAATTAAATTATTTAAATAAATTGCCTGAAAAAGCTTGGATTGTTAAGTTTGATCGTTTTAAAAAAGTTTTAGAAAAGTGGTTAGCTGGATGGCTTTTTATAATTGATGACTATGTGGCCTGTGATATTGTAAATTTATGCTTTTAGTCACTATGTTAAGCTTTATGACCATGTTAAAGTATTTAATTACTGTATTTATTTTCTGTTTAAAATTAATTTAAAACCGTTTTATTCTGTTGAGTCTTGTTAATATCTGTATTGTTATTATTCATGTTTATTATTTTTATTTTATTGTTACTTAGTTTTTAATAACCAATGTTAAAGTTTTTATAACAAATGATGACCTTATATATAATTTTGTATCTTGTTTATGACTTTGTCAATTGCAAATTTTTTGCTTAAAGACAATAAATACATTTGAATTTGAATTTGAAATTTGTCTCACTTGCAAGATAAGAAAAAATATTGCCTAAAAATTGTTAGGCATTTGTGATCAATAAAATGGTTTTGACTGACATATCCGGTTTTAGCGTAGAGCCCTTTTATGCATGCGCTGTTGAACAGACGATAAAAATACGAATATTCTTATAACATTGGGTACCAATAGATCAACTGTAAAAGACAGACCTCAAAGTGACTGCCTATCCACTTCAAGCGACCTGAAAATTGTGGATGATGTCCAAGGATGACTTCAACTCACCAAATCTTAAAATTAGCCTTCACAGAATAATTTTCGATAATGTGTACTATCTGTCAAAACTGTTTTCGGGTCAATTTTCGGGTCATGTGAATTGGACTGAATCGGAAGGAGGAAGTGGTAGCTCAAAAGTAACTTGCTTATAATTACCGAATGCATTATGGCAGCTGCATAGGAATTCGTGTCACTACACCCGTCCCATACAAAAGTTCTCTGTGAACTTCAGCCTGTTCCTGCCAGGTACGCGGATGTAAAAAAGTATGTACTTTCTTTTGAGACGACACACATGTTAAGGAATCCTATTTACATTTTTTCCTTTCTCTCTAAGGTGTTAGGGGGATGGGTAAATAGGTTTTAAATTAGTATAGAAGTTTAAGCTAGTAAATTAAAAGAATCTAAAATGAGGTCAAAGTTTTAGGAACCAGTTATTTGTACAGTTTTTTTATCAAAATTTGAAAGGGTGTGGGTGTGGCGGCTTTCTTCCTTAGTCATGGTGACATGTCCAGAAAGCCAAAATAGGTGAAATCGTGCAGTGGAAATAACAGACCAATCAAGGGTGTATCTTCCAGATGTATTTTGATCACACTTCCAAATTCTAAACATACAATAATAATCAATTTAATCAGATGATCAGTATCAACATCTAAATTGCCTTTGACATATGCAGTTTTTTTATGAAATTATCCATACTCTGAGTAGGCCTGACATAGACACCACCGCTGATTATAGATGTAAGTTGTGATCAATAACTATGCCTCATGTCGTTCAGGTGGGCAACGAACGATACGTCGAATGCTTTATCGCTGAGCAGAACCTGGTGGGAGTCGCCATCGGAGCCGCGTGCCGAGACCGAGTCGTTGCCTTCGCATCCACCTTCGCCACTTTCTTCACAAGGGCTTTCGATCAGGTAAATCATACTGATAAATACAATTTTATTAGATAAGTTAGAAGATAAAGTATTATTATTAAGTAGATTCTAATTTTGTAGACTTTGTTAGTATAATAAATAATAAATTAATAATAATAATAATAATTAATAATAAATAATAATAGTAATAATAAATTGGGAACCTGAAGTCTTTAATGAGCATATTATACACTGACTTGATGAACACAAGTAAATGATTGTATATAATGAAACTCAGTCAAACTAAGGTTAGACCCATTGAATTTGAGTAAAGTAAATTTTTTAAGTGAGTCACAGGATTTTTTAACAAAATATATGAACTGTTCAGTTAGAGTTTTGTGATGAAGAAAAAATTATTTGATTTGACACATTAATGTGATTCAAAGAATTTGATTTGAATCTATTGAAATTCAATTCTATGCAAGAACGTATTCTTCCATACAATGAATTAATAAATAAATTAAGCTTATAAGTCAAGGTACTATCACCACCTTGAAAATAAAATTATAAAATATCACTTTTAAAATTACAAAACAATGAACTTGTATTCTTCATAAAAAACATTCCTCCAAGTTAATGTAAATCTAGGGATTGCGTGATAGCCACCAGAAGAAAAGAAAGTGAGAAGTTAATGTAAATCTAGGCATTGCATGATAGCCACCAGAAGAAAAGAAAGTGAGAAGTTAATGTAAATCTAGGCATTGCGTGATAGCCACCAGAAGGAAAGAGAGCGAGATAGGGAAAAAAGATGGGTTAGGTGAGTGAGGATGACATGACATACAAAGTCTAGAGAAAAGCCTTTGCCCTGCCAGGCCATTGACCTCTAGGGAGTCTTAGGCCTCCAGTTAGCCCTGGAGCCAAATCCACTTATAAGTTTGTACGCTCCTGGTTGTCCCTGATGGGAACAAATAATGCTCATATGGAGTACAGCTATTTTATACAAGCTAGCTAGTTTCAAATGTGATAGCTCCATCTGTGTCTAACTCGTAAAAACAAACCTAGACAAACGCGGGCCACCACCAGTGCCACAACAATAGTAATTTTACAAAATGTTTTAAATAATTCAGACCTAGATGTAGGCATACAGACCGTAGTTTAGAAGGCTAGGTGTAACTGAACTTTGAATAATTAAATTGTACTGTATGCATTTGTCGAGCAAATATATGTTCGACTGATCACTTTATAAATTTGCAAAGTTTTTACCTATTTAAATATTTTCACAAAATAGTCTCTATAAATGGCCTACGGACGACCTTGGCTGGGACTCTGATGACATTGACAACAACGTAACCCTCCACACAACATTGTACAACCGGCCAATGAGCATTGTGGGATTGATAACATTTCACCCCGGGTGCCAATAAACAACTTGACAGCCCTGGTGATGATGTACCTAGTATTGATATCTAAACTTACAAATGGCAGTTACAATAAAATTTAATGGATTTTATAAGTGAACAGACAAGAAACATTCCCAACTTCCTCCAAGAGTTTTGACTAGACTTAATTACGTGTTAAGCTTTCTTGGACAGGGAAACAGTCTAGATTAGTCCCAGGTTTTTTTCAATACCAAGCTATGTTTAGATAAAGTGAAGTTAGAGGAGGAGATGATAGCGATAATATTGTCTTGTTCAGATTCGTATGGGAGCAATTTCTCAGACCAACGTCAACTTCGTCGGATCCCACTGCGGAGTGAGCATTGGAGAGGACGGTCCCAGTCAGATGGCTCTGGAGGACTTGGCTCTGTTCAGATCCATTCCTGGTACGTACAGTATATTATCAATCAGATAATTACTGAGATCTTATGTATCTTATCTTATCTCGATTGTCTGCTCTTTGGTTCAGCCCCTCTGCTCAATTATATTAAATAGTCATGGTGTCCTATAGGGGGTTATTAAACAAAGTTTATTAAATAGAAACATTTTAAATCAAGAATACCAAAATTAAGGATAAAATTGATATCATCAATGTTGCAATGTTATAAATTAATAAATTTATTAATCTATAATAGTTCAAATTATTTGGAGTTTTCTTTAAAAATAATGTTTCAAAGATTTTTTCCAACCTATAACATCATTAACTTACAAGAGACTAGAATATCAAAGCAAAATACATTATCGTAAGAAATACACATGTAACACTGGAGTGACCTTTGCAAACATATATTCCTGCTTGTGTATACCCGCAATTCAGGACACAGTGAACTATTTAACACCTCTGAGACCGAAATAGCAACAATAAAAAATATAAAATACTACCTTGTCGTAGTGGTAATAGGTGAGGAATACATCCTGGGCTGAAGCTTCTGATGACCTTGACTGGCCTAATACACACTAAAACTTAAAAAGGCGTTAATCTGCCACCTATGTGAGTGGATGAAGGTTAATTAATAAATTGTAGCTTATACCAACAAATTATTAGTTAGGTTTTGTTTTTATTAAAAAATTAACAAATTTATACGTCTAAATACAGCGAGACAATAGTCTACGATGGGCAAAACCAGCTACATAACTATTTTCAATTTCTATCTTTTCTGAATGTAGGCCTACATAGCAATTTTAATCCGCTCAAAGTATGACTGCACATTTTTTTATGTAAACTGCTAAATTCAATTAACTGCTGATTGTAATATTGAAAACATTCTTGAAAAATATTGAAAACTTAAAAAAATGATTAATTTAAATCTTATCAACTTTATCATCTTGGTAATATATGTGCAAATTAATGTGAAATGCAAACAATGCACTGTCAAACAACATAGTATATTTACAAGTGTTTATCCACCATATCCCGTGGTTGGTAGCCATGAAATGCACTTATTTCACTTGTTTTTGCTGCAGGTTCGACAGTGTTCTACCCATCTGACGCAGTGTCCACGGAGCGAGCTGTTGAGTTGGCTGCCAACACCAAGGGAGTTTGCTTCATCCGTACATCTCGCCCTGCCACCGCCATCATCTACAAGAACGACGAACCCTTCAAGGTAAATTTGATTAATAAATTAGTGAAACTTGATAAACTAGAGTCATTGTTTATTTAATTTTTTGGACTTTTCCTTCCGCGTCAAGTGTTTAACTACGCTATGTTTCAGGAGGTAAGGAAACTCCTTCCATTATGAAGTGACCTTAGTTAGAGTCTATATTACTCATCTAGTCTAAATAAATAATTACAAATCCTCCACTATTATGAGTTTCAAAAATACAATAGAGTAATTGATTTATGTTTGTTTGACTAGGCGAATAAACATATTATTTCATTTCACTTGTTTATAAATTAATTAGGCTTACCTCATGCATCGTATTTTGTGCTTGCTAGTCTAGCCAATAATATTGAGCACAGCATAATAAAATAGTCAAAAGTTAAGACAAGTAAGTATTTGTCTCATAATCCACAAAATCTCTCATGGTGACTAGCTAGCTAGAGTGTGAGCCAAATAAACAAAGGCAAAATCAGCTGCTCTCACTTGGAGTGACAGACACTAACAAGCTCAAAAACATTGACCTTTTATAAATCCCTCCCATCTACCTCATCTATTCATATCACTTAACACTATAACTTCTGAAAGATTGTAAATTTTTAGTTCAGCGTTTAATACAGGGAAAGACTTTTTACTCTTTTAGTAAGTCCAAAATAAACAATAAAAGTCGAATTGATTTGTTGTGGTATCTTAGGCTTCCTGATACCTAATCTTAAAAAACTCATTGTTATATCCCTTCAAAACTGTTATTGACTAAATAAAATAAGGTTATGCACCTTACAATTCTGAAAACAGTTGTGTTTCTTATCCTAAATGTTTCAATACCTGCAATTGTTTTAGATCTGTGACTGCAAGGTAACCTTAAAAGTTAATAAAACATAATACTTTTAGTAACATTGAAACAAACAGTGAATACTAGCGTTTCCGTGACACAGTTCCAATTCAAAATTGTTCCTACAGCTGTAATGGTAACGTTAAGCCTTGGTAGTTCCAGGTTCAATTGGAAATTTTAGTTAAGCCTCGGCTCTTGTTGTTATTTTGTAGTCCTCTGGAAGTTTTGCGTATGAAACTGTTACAATGAGACAGGTCTAGTTTCAAACTTCCAAAAGCTGCAGTGATACTGTTTAGTCCTGATAGTTACAAATTGAAGTGGAATTTTCAGTTTCTTATATGATACTGTTCCTACATGACGGTTCCAGTTACTTCGGACCACCTCTTTAACAAAGTTGCAATGGATGTCCATAGGTGGGAGGAGCCAAGGTTGTGAAACAGTCGGCCAAGGACCAGGTGCTGCTAATTGGTGCTGGAGTGACTCTCTACGAAGCCCTGGAGGCAGCTGGTATTTTGGCAGGAGAAGGAGTCAACGCCAGGGTCATTGATCCTTTCACCATCAAGCCCATCGACGCCGCAACTATCATCACCAATGCCAAGCAGTGTGGTGGCAGAATCATCACTGTCGAAGACCACTATCCTGAAGGTACTTGAATGAATTAAAATGTCATTATCTTACGGTTGAAAGGAAGATGAATATTTAATGTGGAATTATTTGATATTGTACACCTAGGATGATACTGAATCCTAATCATATTAAATTACTGACTGAATGTGAACAATGCATATTTTGTAATGATTCCAGTTAAGATTATATTATTTTTTTATAAGAGAGCAGCAGTCTCTGACCTATACTGACCACAAACTCTAGATTTGTGTGTAAGACGTATCAAACATATATAAGAGTAAGCTGACCCAGTACTAGGTATCTTCTTTATGATCAAAATTTTAGTACAATATATTATGTGTTGCAGTAAATAATTTATAATACAGAAATCTGCCAACATGTTGATCAACTGATTCAGGGAAAAAATCATTTCTGAAGACATGCCCTCGTAGAATTAAAGTTTCCTTAGCCTTAATGCCTGGCCAGAGATCTTGGGTATAACTGGAAATGAGTGGACTAGGATCAGTTTGGACATTCCAACAAACTTTTTTTCATGTGTTTCATCCATGTTCAGAGAATTGGGAACGGAATGTCTGATAACATTCAATGGTCTCTTGTTAATGAACGGCTGTATGCCTTGTTCAGTAGATGAGGATATGACACCAAGCTTTCCTTTGCCTTGGTCCTTTCATGTTCAGAGAATAGATAGTACAATGTCTGCCAAGGGACTAAGCTGACGAGCTTATTAATAATGACAGCAGTATTTGCTGGACTTCTAAAATTACCTTATCAGGCTTATCTTTTTTCCCCAAAAATATGGAATGACAATATGAATACAATATGAACATTATGAATATTTCCTTATGGAAATACTTATGGAAGTCGTATCCGTAATCCGGCCTTATATTGGGAATAGTAGGGATCAATAAAAATTATTAATTAGTATTATGATTATTAGTATGAATTAAAAAATAAATAAATCAATTAAACAATAAACTACATATGTATTGTTTGCTTTTATGTATTGATGTTACAGTACTATGTGACATACTACAGCTGGAAAAAGTTCTAAATTATCCAAATAATGTTTCGAATTTCCAAATTGCACTTACTAATTGTTGTGAACACTTGTGATTGTTTTAATGTTTCACAAGCCTAGACATGACAATTTACTGACTCATCGATGGGAGCACATTGATAGATTACTTAGACGTGCCTAAGTATTGAACGGCCAGTAAATAAAGACTATACTGTATCCCTACTAGGACACATTTGGCTTATGGTTTTGTTTAGTTCTATTATCCCTCCGAGTGGCGAAGGTTTTGAAACTAATTTGTATTTTTTATTTTTGGACTTTGGCTTTGCTTTTACTTTATCCTTTGACTTTGGCTTCAAAAAAAGTTGTAACATAAAAATCACAAAACATGCCTCCCTTATAACCACTAACCACAAAAGCAAAACAGGTTTCCACTGCAATTCCAATTAAGCCTACAAAATGCCATCAAATTCCACTCAAACCGGTCACCGTTTATTTAAGGTGGGCCCTCCACTCCACTATACCACAGATGTGCAAGCCAAATTATGATTTTTCATGGTCTGGATTCGCACCCTGTCAAAAATCCAGGGTGTCAAAAAACTAAACCACTCCACAGGTTTTTGCAACACCATATTTTAAAATTTTGAGGGAGAAATTGCGAGCACGGGTAGGGGATGAGTGGAGTGCCGAGCCAGGTAAATGACTTTCAGCGTGTCTATTTTTATCTTGGTGACTCAGCCTTACCCCCCTCCGCCCACAATACTATTGTTGTTACTTTTTGTGGCGTTAGACACAGTGATGTCATGGTACGAAACGCACCCTGAATGCAGTCAAGATCAGCTTTTGCCTTTTAAACAAATGAAGGACTTTGCTGCCAGGAAACGTATATCAAAGCTAACACAACCATAGATTAGTACCTTTTTTTATGTACAATTTTACTGTATTATATTTTGATTTTGTAATGTGAATTTGTTCATTTCCTTACATTTTTTCCAAGAAATAAACTTCAGTAATGCACTTTTAATAAGTGTAATCACAAAAAAACATTATTTTGTTTCATATAACTGTATTCTAGAACATTAATACTGTAGGCCTAATTATGTGTTCAAGAGGTATTTGTAAGTTATGTTCGAAAATCCGGACAAATCGATAATCTGAACTACCTACAGTCCCAATTGGTTCGGATTTTCAATGTAATAATAAAATTAATCGTTAATAATAAATTAATAATTCTTTAATAATAAAATAATCAGATTTTCATAATAATAAAAAGTTTATTGAAAGAGGAAAATCTGAAGACAAGTCTTTATGTTGCCAGGTGGTTTGGGAGAGGCAGTCATATCCGCAGTGGCTGGTGAAAGAGACATCATCGTCAAGAAGCTGGCAGTTCCAACAGTGCCCCGCTCAGGACCACCCAAGGTACTCCTGGAAATGTTCGGAATCAGTGCCAAGAACATCGTGGCTGCCGTCAAAGAAGTCCTCAACAAGTAAACTAACTACATGAACATTCCATTGAAGAACTGATGTATTAATGGCTTAGTGTTTAAGTTTTATAATTCTATTTTGTTACTATCTGTTCTTTTCCTGAAATAATTGTTTGGGATTTCAATAAAGTTATGGAGTATTTGTTCTAATTTTTAATAATTTCTTAGTTTAATTTCCCTTTTATTTTGTCCTATATATCGATGTATTAACTATTTTGTTTTCCATATTTTGAATGAATTTTTATTTTACTATAAATTTTAAGAAAAATTTATGGTTTATGGTGATTAATGTGGCCAAATACTTCCCAAACCTATTGTTATTTTTTTCTTTTATTGACTCAGGTTGATGTTATAAAAGAAATAATCAAATTGAAAATGAATTTGTTATTGAGGGAGGTGATATTATAAAACTCTGAAACTGGACACAATTTGAATTTAAAATTTATCGAGGCTTAGAACAATTAATTAAATATAAAATTTTATGTAGAAAGGCTCACAAAACTGTACTTTTTTCTTGTATGCTACGCCAGTGGCATTTGATTAAACCTCCTTGATTTGAAACCGCTTTTTGGGACAGCGGTCCAAACCCTAATGGGCATCCCGGGATTTGAACCTCTTGCACCGAACTCCAAGACGCTAAAAACTAGGCTAGCATGACAACCAAACAGGGTAACCCAAAAATCTGCAATATTAAATTAATTATCAAATAATATTATTATTAACCTCTTGAAGTCCACGCCCGCATATAATATATCATATTATGAGAGCTGACATCAACTTTTTATTTTCGTCATTGTTTTTGCTATCAACTGTTGCACTACTACATTGTATTAGGTATGGATACGTTCAGGGAAATCGTGGGAGTTTAAGTTTTGTTCCATTAGTCTACATCACTGATAATTTGCGTCATTCTTATTCAGCTCCCTGCTGTAATTTTACTGCAGGAGCTTTTGTTTATGTAAACAATGTGCGATGGCTAAATTGCTATAACTCGCTTGGTTATTGACATAATTTGATAAAATGTATGTGTTTTTACTTAGTGAACAGCCTAATTATAAGCACATTACCATATACAACAACCGTTATTGTAAACCGGCGTACTTAGTACTGTTAGATTTTTTTCATAAAACAGGGCTAGGGTTTAGCTACCCTGTGCTACCTCAACCTGATCTTTTATAGCACCCTGATTGATTTAGTCTCACAGCTCTAGGCCTTTCACAAAGCCCAACAACTGTAACACCCAGCTTCTTACTATTTTCGGGTCTAGAAAGACGCGTCCATGGATTTTCAACCTTTTTTGACTCGGTGCCGGGGAGTCTAGCCAGAATGTGTAGCTGACTCAACATCCTCCTCGCAGAATTTGCAGGAGTTTGTCTGTGTGTGAGTCCGATAATCTTGAGATGTTACCTCTGTGGGCCATGTCCGGTCAGAAGCCCCACCAATAGGCTGATGTCCCCTTTGGAGAGCCTTGCAGCTCTCCTTTCTGAATGGTTCAATCAGCATCTTCCATCACCGTAGGCCGGGGAAAGCTGATATTTTGTAATTTTGATATAGTGTATATGACACAACTTACATGATTTGTTAGAGAGGAGAAACTTTTTTTAGAATACCTGGATTTGAACTTATGAGGGTGATTTGTAATAGGAAGCTAAGTTTAAAAAATACTACATTACTACTTCTTCTACTACGAGTAGGTATCTCGTAAGTAGAAGATAATTATTATTATGACAAAATATCAACCTGAAATCATAACAAATACTGTAAATAAAAAAGAATCAATTCTCAGCTCAAATATTTATTATAAATTTTATATTTTAAACTAAAATAAATTAGTAAAATGTTTTACTCGTTAAGATAATATTTTCATAAAATATAATTTTGAAATTGGTTAAAAATAATTATCACAGTAAACAAACTAATAGTGATTTAAATTTGACTGCTGGTTATTTATTTCTTTTAAATTGCTCAATAGATCATATTATGTTCAGTAAAACATAGAAGAAAGTGGCTAATATCGCTCATAGCAGGAGTTTTCAGAGTACATTACTGTACTTTATTTTAACGGAAATTTCCTTGTTATTAAAAAGATTTACTTTATTCATGAGTCGGTAAAGATCAAAGGGGTAAAGATCAATAACAAAAGTTGATGATCTCTTTTAGCGCGTTAACTTTAGTTAACAACAGGTCCCTCTCTTCCCAGCAACCCCCGCATCCAGCATCCTGCTACAGGGAGCGTGCTAGTCGCCCCTCAGTACCAGCTGCAGTAGATGAAACATGTAGAGACAGAGTGAGGTTAATTTGAGTATTGTGCTCCAATTTCTCATTTTGTTTATTTTAATGATGGAAAGGTGAGTCCATCCAAGGAAGTGATGGAAAGGGTTGTTCGGAGTGGTTGAACCACTTCGAACAACTGGAGGAAATTCTTGAAGCTTGCGTCGGACTTTAGTTCGCCTGAAAGAGGGTTAAGATTGTATTCTTGCAGATCATTTAACATATCACTCCTACTGCACAAAGTGCAAGTGCCTCAGTATTTCCTAGGTGTCCTTTGAGTACCCAAAACAATACACGCAGCTGCAGCGAGAACCACGTCATTCTCTCGCACCATTGTCTCATCTACAACTGCTGGCTATGTATGAACATTGATCCAAGATGGCGGAGTGATTAAAAATGTTTTTAACATAAAGCTGAAGTACAAAAT
This sequence comes from Nephotettix cincticeps, assembly GCA_023375725.1. Taxonomy (NCBI): domain Eukaryota; kingdom Metazoa; phylum Arthropoda; class Insecta; order Hemiptera; family Cicadellidae; genus Nephotettix; species Nephotettix cincticeps. The sequence goes on along the minus strand of CM041784.1, from coordinate 2,007,462 downwards.
AATTTGTGAATAACTTTCTGTTATTAAATTTTGTTAACGACTGCCGGTTAAATAACAAACGTTAATTAATCTTCTGTTATTAACTCCGGTATAAACGCGCCTTTAGAAATCTCAAATAAGTCAATTAACGTAAAATGTGAAAACATTGTTGAGAGATGATGCTAGTGCTCCGTGGTGTTTTACAAAACTAAAACAGCTGATATAGTATCATTAGTTACTTCTGTGGCCGCCACTTGAAGCTAAAGGCTAGCATAAGTCAACGTTCGTTGTGTGCCTTTACAAATATTTTTCACAACAATTTAAATTAATTTCCTTACATTTAATATTGTTAAGGGTATTTATGAACTAGGCCTGATACTTTAAATAAATCCATACTGATTTGGAGTCCAAGATCATTATACTAACAGAGCAAAATGTGTTTATATAAGATCAAGAGTGTTCACCTTAATATTTCTGAAACACCAACCCCAACCATTCAGTGGGAATTTAAGGTGAATGTTCGAACTGATGAAGAAATCAATAATAGCGCAGAGAGAAGAGACGAAGGGGGAGTGACATCAATGAGTTTGGTTATAAATTTCAAGTTCTTAATGAAAAAACAAGGAAGTCAATATATTCATGCTGGCATCTATGTGAAGAAAACTGCAAATAAAGTACACTTCCCAGTAGGCCTACTATTGATGATTACTATTATAAGAAAACCGTCCGTATTTTGTACAGGCGGTATGACAATCCTACCCAAGTGTCTTCTTGTGACTCATGGACAATATAAAAGCATTGGCTTCTAAACATTGGTGATGTAGTTATTTATGCAGTAACGGAAATTAAATAATAAATTATCTCATTAAATGTTTAAATATTTAAAATACCTCATCATAACTTTTTAAAACCTCTCAGTTCTTCTTAGTTTGAAATTTTTGTTTGTAATAGTGGGTTTATGTTATTTAGATTTTTATTTGGGGACATTTTCCATGACGGGATCTGGAATCTGATCCACCGTTCTCGGGTGAGCAGGTTAGTACATAATCCAGACCAAGCCGATATAAAGCTGAATAAAATGTTTAAGGGCTCAAGAAGAACTGTTCCTCAGCCCTTGTGGATCCTTTCCAGGATGCTCCCATTCTTGGACGGATACATAAGGCCGGAATAGTTTGGATTTTGTCGCGGACACTCTACCAAGCAACAGCTGGTACAGGTGATTAGAAGCTGGTCAACAACCATAATATTAACTTGTGCTCTGTTGTAATGCTACTGGATGTCAGCAAGGCGTTCGACTTGGTCTGGCACGAGGACTTCTCCTCAAGCTCAGCGAGTCCCCGCTCTCGGCAGGTCACCATGTTCCTATTAATTGTACGCTCTTGTATCATGTATGCTTCAGAAGCGAGGTGGATTCTGGCCAGCAAGACCAACAGGAAACGCTTAAAGGTCATTCAGAAGAAGTCGCTGAGATGAATCACACGACAACTGTAGTTCGTCAGGAACTCTGTAATCATGGGGACGTTGGGAGTCCCAACTCTTGATCTATTTAACAGAACAAAATCCCATGGACTATTTCAGAAAGCAGCCGAATCTACCCTAGAACATATCAGGGAGCTCTGCAGACGGCATGATGTCACAGAGGACTGGAGGCCCAGGCCCATCGCCATCCCGGATGATACACCGTAGTGGAACAACGTGGCCTGCCCAGCCAAAGCCTGACACAGAAATGCGTCAACACTTCTTAATTTATTCTTATGTTTAATATATTTTTATTAACATCTGTTATTTCTCTGATCACCACATAATCCTCGTAGGAGTGGATGAGTTGCCACCTGCCAAAAAAAAGAACCTAAAACATAACAAGGTTAGTACACAATCCGGACCAAGCCCGTATAAAACTGAAACTTTTTTGTAGATTTTTTGACTGTTTTAAACATTTTTCAGCATTATACTAAGTTGGTCCGGATTATGTACTAATCTTCTTATGTTTTAGGTTCTAGCTCACCTGAGATCAAAGTCAAAGTCCAAATCCCGAGACGTCATGAACATTGGTTTTTACTAATTTGAGTTTGCAAGTATGCTGCAATGAGGGTATTTTATGCCTTTAGATTATGCTATATGTCTATTATAGATTGTGCTGAATGTCTACTTCATTCTTGTCTGGTTACCAGGCACTCGGAATGACACCGGGTTATAAAATAATAATATTTTTGCTCTAAGAAAAATTGTTACAATATTTAGAAATTTGAGTCTCAGTTAGAGAGGAGTTCACTTACACTAACTACAATATCCCTTCCCAATTAAAAAATCTGACTAATTTAAGGAAAGACGGAACTTTCCACAGTGTTTTATCTATGAGGGGAGCCTGTTAAAAAAGAAGGTAAAGCCAACGTTGCACACCTCTCAAAAAGGGCCAACGATAATTAGGTGTACGGAGGTCTTTTCTGTGCCTGGTTGGATAATTGTGAGAGGTACTTACAGCTGCTAAGTCTTTCATATTATTCAAGTTTGACTTAATAAATTTAAATATTACAAAGACGGTACAGTGCGGTAGAGTGAAAATGTTTAATTTTTACAAACACTTCTACAAGAGTGGGGATGTCGTGGCCCCCACATAATAATGACGCTTTTGTGCTAAGAGGACCTTCGAGGCATGTGAAGATCCACCGCACACTTCTATCACATATGCCATGGCGGAAGGTAAACGACCGTGGTAGACATGGGCAGGGTTTCTGAATGCTAAAGATGCCTTAGAGTTCTGAGGGCGTAGTTTATTCGGTACAGAGCTGTATAATGTGTGGAAGCCACCATGATCTATTACCGACTGTAACTCCCAAGAACTTGATAGATGTACGCTCTTTTACTTTAAACTCGTCCACAGAAACCACGGAAGGCTCTTTATTTGTTGTCAGAAATTGCATGAAACCTGATTTTTCGAGTTAAGAAGATGTTATTTAGATTTTTATCGCGGTTATTTTCCATCACGATTAGTAAAAACAATTCCACGACGTTTCGGGACCTGGATTCTGAAACCCTCCTCAGGTGAGCTAGTTACTAGCAACAGCAAACATAACAAGATTAGTTCATAATCCGGACTAATCTTGTATAAATTAAAAACAAACTAAGCAATAATAGTCCCGCACACAATGATTGAAACTCGTCCGCACTTCAAAAGGGCTCAAAAAGAACAAAATATACTTACCATTTTTTTTTTAATTTTTGACTGCTTTAAACATTTTTGTTTTCAGCTTTAAACCGGCTTAGGCAGAATTATATAATATTGTTACGTTTTAGGTTCTAGCTCACTAAGGACGGTCAGAATCCAAGTCCCAAAACATCATGAAACTTTGATTTTACTAATCATGATGGAAAATGTCCGCAATAAAAATCTAAATAACATTAAGGGTCTCAATACAAACAAGATATTGTTTAGATTATGCTTTGCATAAAAAATTATTGTATTTAATACCGGTATAGGCAGAATTATATATTTGTTTACGTTTTTAGTTCTAGCATATCAGTTTCACAAGTCCCAAAACATCATGAAACTTTGATTTTACTAATCATGATGGAAAATGTCCGCAATAAAAATCTAAATAACATAAACACACCATCACCAACAATGAATCTCAAACAAACAAGAAGAAGATATTGTTTAGATTATGCTTTGCATAAATACATTATTGTTATAATACGGTATGAGGAAAGATTTGTATTTGGGGTTTAGAGGTTATTTGTAGTGGTTTCCGCGGTGCGCATCGCGTCGTTGTGCGCGTGCGCGTGGGCCGGGACGCTTTGTTCACATGGTAATGGCAGCGGGACACATAACTCATGAGCGTGTGCCCAATGAATAAATCAGCGATAATTAGAGTTTGAATTTGCGAAGAATGCCTCGGAACGGAGCCAATATCGTCTGGTGTTGACATCTCGACGGATGTGGTACGGCGAAGAGATCGACGAAGCAGTCCAATGCTCCGTTGGGTGTTTAGTAAAACAATTATACTAAACATTTTATTTATACTTTATCAAGGGAAGAATTAGAATACGTAATATCAGTGAGTATAAAGGGTTCCCTATAGAGAGGAAATGCAGTGCAATCTAGCGTGCGCAGCGAGTACTAATATTTTCGAAGCTAGGCAACCCTTTATACTCACTGGCACTGGTAATTAAATAGTTTAAGGAACAATATCAGTTGAGAGCTGTGAAAGTAACAAATTTCTCAAATAACGGTACAAGTTAAAGAAACCCCCGGTTCGCCCAATTTGTTATGTTGTATATTTCTACGAATTTTGGTGTTTTAAACGTTTTGATGTGGAACGGTCCAAACCCCGGGTTTGTCACTACAAAACGTCAACCTGATGTTGAAGAACCATTGACAAAAAGTCAACTGGGTCCAGATTCGAACTTGTGGGATTCGATCCGGCGACCTTTAGCCAGTCTCATTGATATTGTGTATTTATGTCAAAAAATTATATTATTATAATTATATTTCTAAGAATTTTAAAATTTAAAAACATAATAATTCTGATGAAATATTCACTAAAAATTTAATTTTATTTATATTGTAAACGTTATTTTTAGTGAGTTGAAATGCTCTGTAAAATTTAACTTTCTCTTAAGTGCTAAATACTCAGTAAATAACATGATACAAATATGTTGTATAATGTATTGTGTTTCTAACAAAATTAAATAGAAATGTCTTCCTAGCAGCGCGATGGTGATGACCAGCCTGCCGACCAAACAGTCTTGCAGAGTCTGCATTACTGACGAAATATTTCATTCAACCCCATAAGAACAATTTTAATAGCATTACTGTTTACACGATAGTCGTAAACAAATGGTTGGGATGTCAAGTTAAAGGTAAAGTAGTTATGTAAGGACCTATATAATTATATTTTTTATTTTATTTTTCGGCAAAGTATAATTACCACACAATTACATATGATAATTAACAAATAATCATCTTTCATAATAGAAAAATAAAAAATGACGTTACATAACTTCCTAGATGTTAACTTCCACATTAACTTCAATTTGTTACCAAGCCAAACCTTTTACTACCAGGTAGGCCCTAATGCTGGAGGTCTTCCCCACGGCAAAATCTGCTCCGGAGAGACTAATTAACATCACCGAGATAGCGAAAACAAGCATTACAGAGGCATGAAATAAGACGAGCGAACGGGATTCGGTAGAGGATATACAATAATTCTATTTACGCTGACCTATGCCGATTAAAGAAACAAATTTATTTAACACGCACGCACGCACACACACATATACAGACACAAATATATATACATACAAAAAATATATTGCATATTATAGCTCTTGAAACTAGGTAAAATCAACTTTAATTACATGTTGATATATTCCTGACAAAATATTATTGTAATTCTTTAGATAGGCTAATCATTTTACATTTAATTTGACACCTGAACAATTGTTTTCGACTATCATGCAAACAGTAATGCTGTCACAAAATTAACATAAATCTTATGGGGCTAAATTAATATTTCACCACCCCTGCAGACTCTTAAGGTATATTTTAGGGTAAACTGTAAAGAGGAATCAAGTAGAATTAGTAGGTACCGAAACTAGATTTGCTATCCCACGAAACGTGAAAAATATGAAATATGAGTTTGGTAGGCCTCACAAGAAACAGTGGACTTGAAGTCCGCAACGATGTGAATTACCGTAACAACAATGTTATGATTTATGATGTTATGTTTTTTCGATCTTCGATAGATTACGCTTTGTTATAGAGATTCACTCATTGCCATATGATTATGTCATGCTAGTTTTCAAACAGCTGACTAAATTATTAAGGGTAACAAAAATAGTTTAATATGCGATCTTTGGAGTTATTTTATAATTCAAAATTTGGTCTTATTTTGTTTTGTTGCTTACAGTTCAACAGTTCATGAGTAGTTTGAGACCTATTATTTAATATAAACCCTTTTAGCGGATTTCCCATAGAGAAGAAGCTATTACCATAGGCCTCATAACATATATATGTGTGTGTAGGTGTGTGTGTGTGCGTGTGTCTGTCTGTGTCTGTGAACACAACTCTCGTCAAAATGGTCCGATCAAGACCAAATTTGATAGGGATGTGTATTCCTACATTTTCTCGGACAAGTTCGTGATCCAGACATATCGGTCAATCGAAACAGGTAGTTTGGTGGGTTTGGTACAAAAACATTGGGGTTTTTGCGTTTTTCATATGTAATTTAAAGCTTTTTAAATTTTATATTTCACCATTAGAATCAGCTTAAAAACTACACAATTTAGTTCCTTAAAGTTTTGCTCTATCTCTAACGGTTACCGAGATATAAAAAATCTAAACACAGTACGTTGTATTTTAGGGCTCCAGTGTTATGGAGTATAAGGAACAATTAATATTTCACTTATCAATCTATATTTTTGGATAAAACTTGATATTTAGCTTCATGTGGTTCAGATTCATTCATTTATGCTTAAAAATCATAGTTTATGTGTTTATCATGGCAGCTAATCTGCATACTCTTTTCCCATGTTAATCTCATGGAGAATAAGCAAACTCCTTTATTTATGGTCAGATATTGATAAAGCTTGGTCTATGGTCGAAATAAAAATAGTTTAATGTACAAAATCCTGCTTTCAGTGATCCTCACAGCAGCAAACCTGAATACTCTTTCCCATGTTAATCTTATGGAGAATAGGCAAAGTCTCTTATTTATTACGGATATTGATCAAACTTGTTACATACATTATTGATTTGGAAATTCGCTGAGTACGCAGGTCTGCTGCGATGGGGTATTCTCAATATATTGGTAGATGGATAAATCAACCTCAGAAATAGTTTGACTTTTGCCATTAATATCGACTCGAAAAATTAAATAAATTCGATATTTAAAATTATTCGTCTACGTTAAACAGTTGCTGAGAAAGATAAAATATACTATCTGTGGTACACACAGTATGTTGCTTAATATCGCCTAGTGCTATTTTTGCGGGGAATACAAAAAATATCTACCTTATTTCCTAACCGTCTGCATGAAACTCGGTGCACAGCTTAACGCTATTCCACGCATTAAAACCCATTTAAAAGATTTGTTACTATCTTGGTCTCGGTGGGGGTCCCCTTAAATATTTAAACTTTTTAAGGAATATTATGAGTTGAAAAATAATAATTTAGTAACTTTAAATATTATTATAGGAAACATTCCACAAGACTATATTTTTACTGAATGTATGTCATTTTTAGTTAACTGTTAGAGTATGTGCCAATTCACTGATACGGTTTATTAAAGTGTGTGGGTAAATGAATAAGTATAACAATATATGTTCTAGCACTCTAATAAACTTTATATACAAACAGTATCATTCATCGAATTAAGTTTTACTAAATGAAATCTATGAAATTCTTTTAAAATACATATTATAAGTAAACTGAGCTTTGATAGTGAAAAATGGTAGTCCTACACAAAACATATTTTAAGTATAATTTTAAGATTTAGCAAAAATTATGCAACAACATTTTTCAATGTTTGTACTGCGGGCCGGAAGTGGTTCTTTTTCTTCGTAGGGAGGAAATGAATCAGTTTGTCCTCTAGAGAGGAAAAAATCAGCTGATTACGTATTCACTGTTCACTGTAGTAATGAACAGTAGGCCTAACAGAGTTTCAATTGTGTACGTGCATGCTGGAAAGTTATCAAAATTATATCGAATGCGATAATTGAATATTATTATTGATTACAAGTTGTTGTCATTTTAATCGTGTTTGCTGCATTTTAGTCTCACAAAATGAGTGATGAGGAAGTAAATATCAGCTGATTGTTTTTAATAGCAAGAACTAGATCGAAGCTTATATCTTTTAGTGGTAAACAACAAGTTGTAAAATATTTTAAATATATATTTAAAGTAACAAGTTGTATAAATAAGTTATATTGTGTATAAGTTGAAAATATTCCCGTTAAGAAGTTAAATAATTGAGTAGTTTCACAAAAATATAGTCCAACACTTGAGGCAAAAGTTGCTTTTCGAAATTAACTCAGTTGGTAACCTCGGTCGTCAAGCTTCTCCGAAAATTGTTACTTTCGCCTTTAGTAATAAAAATATACTATTTCGTCGTTGGCCTGTGTTATGTTTGTTTTATAATAACTTAGTATGTTGCTACAAGTTTGATATTGAGCAAAATCTGAACAACATTTTGTGATGGTTCTATATTGGACGTAGATGCCTTTGTTCATTTGGCTATAAAATTAATGATCCTGGCAAATATTATTTTAACCTCAACTGTTCTTCGCCATATGCCTATGGTACCGTTGCGGCATCAGTAATTGCCTGGTCTTAGTCAACAAAAAAGCTATGTAAAGTCACAAATCCATTGCACTCATCACACTCAACCATAAAATATCCTTAAACATTTTTACCTTTTATTGAGGTTTTACAGACGTGTTTAATGTTTAAAAAACTTTGACGACGTCGTTTGACCGATATGTAACCTCAAGCTACAAGCTCAAGACTACACGTGGACTTGTCACAAGAGTAAGTGACGGAACCGGTCGTGTTATATAAGTGACCAATTGAGCTGCTGACAATAAGGTAAATTAAAACCATTAGATAAAATATCCACCAAAGTAGGTCAGTGTCTTATAATATATTTATGTAGGTTTTCTAAAAGCTAATTGCAAGTCAGTTTTATAGCTACCGATGGTGTCGCATGCCCGTTCCACCTCCACAGGTAGCGGGGGTGATGATAGATATGAACCGACCCCTGGCCCCCTGGCCCCAACCCACTGAGCCGGAAAATCGACCAGCTTCCTGTCCCAGTAGAGGCCCCATGATGATGATACAGGCGATGGTAGGCGTCCGTGCGTCCGTCTGTCCATCCCAGGATGTGTTGTCACTACCGTATGACTGTGTGGACAACGTGAACCTGGTGCTAAATAAATAGTTGGATAGTCGTATTTTATCAGATCGTACACTGTTTATAGGTAACACTTTTTGTTTTTTTGCAGTATTGAGCTTTCATGAGCAGTAAGATGATAAATGTAATTCTTCATTCGGACCAAAATTGGCTTATTCATCCTCACTCACTTAAGTTCGATAAACTTGGCCTCAGAAGAAAATGTAACACTTATATATTATTCTGATCCAAGGGCGGTCTTAGCCGTGACAGCGTTAAACAATGTTCTTTTATTATAAACAAAACTTTAAAAAATCGATTGTAATTAAAGGAAAATTGAGAGTTTATTTCAACTTCCAGGCCTAACTAAACATTTTAATTGAACTGCTTCCTTATTAAGATGATCATAAGATAAGGTAATCATAAGATAAGTCATAAGGTTAGGGTCATAAGGTTAATTCCTGATTATTCTGTATTACTACATAGTTATTAACTTTCTTTCTAAAAATAAATAGTTTGTTCAAATTCTTTGGGTAGCTACTGTTACTGTAACTCCTCAAGTATAGTTTTATGACTAGTACCTGGTGACCGAGCTTTGCTCGGATAGAATAAGACATGTTTTTACAAGTTAATTAGCAAAATTAAAACAAATTTACTGCCCAATGAAAACATTTATGTGGTGGGGATGGAACTCGCGGCCTATAGTTCTTGAGGCCGCCACGCTACAACTCGGCTACGACGTTAGTCAATTGAGCGATGCCGTTTAACGTCTTTTAGCCAAAGCCGATCATTTACTGTTTAATTATCCATACCGTTATTATTAGCCTGTGATCAACTGATTTTTGTTATAAACGGAATGAGGATTGAAAAGCAAAAGAGAAATTTAATTTACATAAATTTATTGGTTTGTTTGGCTTCAAGCAATGTAACGAATACGTTTTCTATCAAAACACGGAAGATTTTGGAAATACTTTTTTCTGCTTTTATTTCGCACAGCTATATTATCCTTTAGTTTTTACAAATTGTTTAGTAACCTGATAATTTTGCATTTATTTAATTCATAAAATAAATATTAATGCATAACCTCTATATTGTTCCCCGCAGTCTTCAATCAAGAACTGTCAAACGGTTATAAACAGCTGTTTTGGTTTGTATTGTTTACATTTTATTCTCCATAAGCGTAATGTTAAATTTCTAGATTTTAAACTTAATATTACAAGAAAACACGAATTTTCCTGGACATTAGACCTATCTAGAACTTATTTTCTACTCGGAAATTAGTTATTTCCAAAATTTAAAGAAAATCCTCGGTGCCGTTTTCGAGATCCGTGTGCAAATATATATATATATATATATACAAACCTTGCTCGTATTATAGTATTGGATTGAGTGCGGGTTTGAAGATCACAATTTAACCTCTTTATTCTAGGACTAAAATCCAAAATAGCGGCACTGATGAAGACTATTATTTAAGGTATGTTGAGAGGAGAGTTAGGAATGTAAGAGTTAGAGTTATCCGTACGTAGCATCAAACCTACGTTTCTATCTTGCTCTGACTCATAGTTTTCTTGTAAACTCATTTATTTCCATCTACCTATTCGTAGTACTCCTTATGATTGTGGTAAATCTGATTTGTAGCGAAAACTTTCAGGTGAAATAGATAATAATCTTTATTTGTGCATCAAGGGATTGAAGTGACACTTTTTGTCCCTGATGGAAAATTTTGTCAATTTGACAATTTCCTAAGGGACTAAACGGACTTTAATCCCATGATACACACAAAATCTTTCCTCCCCACAAGATAACAATAGTTATAAATTAATGATATATAATTTAACTATTTACCTTAATCTTTTGGAAACCCATTTCGTCCCATTTTTCTTACTCCACTCAATAAATAATTAATAACTTTTACTGTACAGCTCTTGTGACTTGTCTCGAAATAAGTTATCAGTTACAGTCAGGAAACACGATCACACACGATCAGAAAATACTGCAGAAGCAACAGACAGTGGTGCCACCAAAACAATACTGAACGTCTATCTATTGGTGTACGAAGTGTTTCTGGATCCTTCCCATGTTATTTTTATGGGAAGTCCCACGAGGGACGAAAATTCCTACTTTTGGGCTTATGGTATTAACACGGCCAGAAAGTCCCATGGAATAAAAAGTAGTACTGTTGTACTCTATTCCAGAGAGTAAAATATAGATTTAGATAGTAGGTGGAGGAAAAATATATTTCAATCACGACTAAGTGCTGTATTTTGTTTAAACTTTCTGCGTTGTAAGGAGAAAACACGCATAATGAATGTTTGTCGTTCAAGAGTGAAGTACCTGCGCCATCTTTGATTTTTACTTCCGTATGATCCGTGTTAAACCCGTTGAAACACGCTGCTCTTCGAACACGTTCGGAATATTTTTATCTTAAAGATATTTATCAGGTATCAGATTAAAATTCTAATATATCTTTTTGGAACTATAAATAAGTAATAGGTATTCATATTTTTGTAGAGCTAATTTGTTAATAGGCCTGATCTTCTGAATGAATGACTGGAATGAATGGAAATCTTATCAGATACTTGGTTAGGCATTATAAAGTGAAAGCAAGTGGGGTTTTCTGGCGTAGGATTCAGAGTAGGTTTTCAGGTACAGAACAACGTTATGATGATTGTTTGAATTTAACTTTGTTGTGATGGGAAGTTGATTGGAAAAGGTGCATGTACTACGAACTCTTAAGAGTAGCATTAAGCTATACTGTAAAATAAGGATATTGTTCACAAATGAATTATTCACATTCAAAACAAATTGTAAACCTCATTTGTGTTCCGTAAAGGTAGTATAGATTAACGAAAAATGTAATCATGGTTGTTTTAAAATCTTTATTTCTAAAATCAACTTGTGTTCTAAATGTCTGATTTATTGTAAACCGTTTATGTAAAATGACGCATTGTTTGGACATTTCAAATAAAGTGCACAGAATATTTACATATGTCGAATTTTATGAACTATTACAGTAGTGCTAAATACGTAATATAGATCAACAACATATCAGACATCGTAGATTTATGTACACATATACATCGTGCGTAAGACAAAATAATAATACATGGTGTAAGTTTTATCACACTCTTTTAACATTGGTATAAATACGGAGAGAGCTCCTTTGAAATTACACAACAAATCGTAAATCTATAAAACTAAAATCTATCACTTGGAAACAAATATAGTGGTATCAACAAAGTTAACAATACAAATAAATTCTATAACTTTAAGTAAACACCCCGACGGAAATTCCGGAAAATCGGCCACTGAAATACTGAGGAGTACAATTTAATTAATGTTTTGTATATTATTTTGAAAAAGGTACTTATGGTTTACAATATACATAGTCTCATAATGTTTAGGTTATGAAAAATATTGCTGACAAATAGTTTAGTGTTAAAAGTGTGTTAGATATGACAGATAAAGGTTAAAATACACGAAATATACCCAAAACTATATAGTATGTAAGAGTATTTACTGGAATTGTAAATAATTTAAGTTTCATTTGATAAATATAAAATACAAACCATCCTCAGTAGTTAATTGGGTATAGATGAAATGGAGAACATTGAAATACGAGAAAAATATATCTGAATACATAAAACTAAACATTGCGATTTTTCCGTCGGAGTTATAGTCCCTTGAAGCTTGCGTTTATTTTAATTTTTCTGACATTTTTAAGAATATTTATCCTCACCGCTTAGGTGTTGGGTGGTCTACTGGTACTTTTTGATGCCTAATTTCAAAAATATTCCGCAGAAAATAAAAGGTTCCGGTATACGTTATCCAAATCATAATTCCTTATGAAGCATTTGACATGTTTAACATATTCATTTGTAAGAAACTTACATATACATCGTGTATACACAGTTTTCTTTACTTAGTCTTGTGAACTAACAATCTTTGTTTGGACATACGATGTATTTTGACATAAAATGTTCACTCCCCAATTTGGATTCTCTTCTGGTACATAACATAAAATAACAAGCATAAATTTAGAGCGGTGACTGGTCACATTTGGTTAAGACTAAAATCCTGAAGCCAATGTCAGAAACATATTAAAGACGGATGTAAATTTACTACCAAACGATGTAATTGAACCTAGAGGTTAAAATGCACGAAATATACTCAAAACTATAATGTACGTAAGAGTGTTTACTGGAATTGTAGATAATTTACCTCCTAATTAATGTTACCTCTTAAAACATTTGGAGGAAGGTTAGGTTTAATATTCTTAAAAATGTAGAAAAATAGAGCTTTCACAAGACTCACGAAACAATGACAAGTATAACAGTTGGTACTAAGAGGACAGCAACAGTCGTATATGTAACATATTGCAACAGGACAGTTTGGGGAAAGTGACAGTCAAGATCACTTTAACCTAAAAATAAGTACACTCGTAAGGCACGGCCGATATGGCGAATTAATATGATCCCAGACACATTTTCATGTATTATACTTCGTAAATTGAACAAACTGAGATAACATACTGATACAAAAGAAAATTAATTTGAAAAGTAACACTAAAGAATGAAAAAAAAATATTTTTTTTATTTAGATATTTATTCAAGTTGACATAATCGATTCTACGTAAAGACCTGTTTGAATACGTGTTTGAATTCAATTTCAGAACACTATTGATATGATGGAAGTAATGAATACTAACGTTAATATATAGACTATATTTTAAGTACCGTAGGCTAACTATTGTTTACAATTTCATCATGGTTGTATGCCTAACCGTAAATGAGGAAGAATCATTGTTTTTAAGTCACCCTTGTTTAGCTTAACATTGTAATTTGCTAATCTACTAAAAAACGGTTGTCAAAGAAAATTTTACGAATACTTAAAAACATTTATATCGAATAGTTGTTAATAAGGAAGTGAAGCTTCGAAAGTCAAAATTAGTTGTTTCGATATTAACAGGACTGACAACGCTAACGGATCTATAACATGTTATTTAAGAAGTGTAAGCTATATCACTAGACGATAGTATGAATAGCGAATAGTTAGAATCTCTTAGGTAAAATTTTACATTTGACATTATGAAATTTTCGAGCGGTTACAAAGATACCTATCTAACATTTCGGCAATGTTTATTAGCAACTAAGTTTTGGCATAAAAAAATATAAACGATTATTATTGTCAAATGCTCGTAAACAAGTAACTGTAGTTATTAGCTAAAAGTCTTTAAGGAAAACTGCATGGTGAGTGACACACGGCTTAGTTCCACAGACACAGAATAAAAAAATAATTATAAATTAGTCATCATTTGTACCAAAAGTGCTCGATAATGAGTTATGGAGTGTTTATATTTTACTACTCTTTTGGAGACAGAATTATTATTATTTTATCTATTTTTTAATATTTTATTTATTAGCATGTATGATTGTTGAATACGCATGGAAAAGGTGGTTCCTGGTGTGAGTGAGCAGCGAGCATGTTGGACGTTGGATGTGCGGCGCCGCGTATAAACGGTGGTTCCTGGTGTGAGTGAGCAGCGAGCATGTTGGACGTTGGATGTGCGGCGCCCCGTATAAACGGTGGTTCCTGGTGTGAGTGAGCAGCGAGCATGTTGGACGTTGGATGTGCGGCGCCGCGTATAAACGGCGATTCCTGGTGTGAGTGAGCAGCGAGTATGTTGGACGTTGTGAGCAGCGAGCATGTTGGACGTTGTGAGCAGCGAGCATGTTGGACGTTGTGAGCAGCGAGCATGTTGGACGTTGGATGTGCGGCGCCGCGTATAAACGGTGGTTCCTGGTGTGAGTGAGCAGCGAGTATGTTGGACGTTGCATGTTCCGCACCCCGTGTAACTGTGGTTCCTGCTGTGAGTGAGCAGCGAGTATGTTGGACGTTGCATGTTCCGCACCCCGTGTAACTGTGGTTCCTGCTGTGAGTGAGCAGCGAGCATGTTGGACGTTGGATGTGCGGCGCCGCGTATAAACAGTGGTTCCTAGTGTGAGTGAGCAGCGAGCATGTTGGACGTTGGATGTGCCGCACCCCGTGTAAACGGTGGTTCCAGGTGTGAGTGAGCAGCGAGCATGTTGGACGTTGGATGTGCGGCGCCGCGTATAAACGGTGGTTCCTGATGTGAGTGAGCAGCGAGCATGTTGGACGTTGGATGTGCGGCGCCGCGTATAAACGGTGGTTCCTGGTGTGAGTGAGCAGCGAGCATGTTGGACGTTGTGAGCAGCGAGCATGTTGGACGTTGGATGTGCGGCGCCGCGTATAAACGGTGGTTCCTGGTGTGAGTGAGCAGCGAGCATGTTGGACGTTGGATGTGCGGCGCTGCGTATAAACTGTGGTTCCTGGTGTGAGTGAGCAGCGAGCATGTTGGACGTTGGATGTGCGGCGCTGCGTATAAACTGTGGTTCCTGGTGTGAGTGAGCAGCGAGCATGTTGGACGTTGGATGTGCGGCGCTGCGTATAAACTGTGGTTCCTGGTGTGAGTGAGCAGCGAGCATGTTGGACGTTGGATGTGCGGCGCTGCGTATAAACTGTGGTTCCTGGTGTGAGTGAGCAGCGAGCATGTTGGACGTTAGATGTGCGGCGCCGCGTATAAACGGTGGTTCCGAGTGGGTGATCCGTACATCCGTGAACATGATTATTACCATACAATCTGCCGTTTCCGCCTAGGAATGTCAACTCGCTCTACTCCGGATGCGGCAATCTTTCACGGTTTATTTATGATTTTAAAGTTTTCTGATTTGCATCTGGCGATTGTCCCCGGCCGGTCCTAACTGGTCCTAACGTATCACGGTGTCGACCACCTGAGTTAGGACCCGTCACGTCCCATTAGCCGCCTTTAACTCTTTTTATGGTACTCTTACGTTTACCATGTTAATGCTTGGGTGTTCCCAACACTTATACCGTTGTACCTGTGTGTTTCACTTGCACCTTTTCGGAAATGAAAGTATCTGTGGAAATGGTATCTTTTCTCTGTGAAAATATTGTCTCGTGACTGTGATATATAGTGTTTTCTTCCTGCGAGAAATAGTGTATTGGAAACAGAAATATGAATAGTGCACTTTGAAAACAGTATTTTGAATCTTTGAGAAATAGTGTTTACTCCTTGTGAGACAAAGTGTATTTTCACTGTGAAAGCAGTGTCTTGTAACTGTGTGAAATAGTGATTACTTCCTGTGAGACAAAGTGTATTTTCACTGTGAAAGCAGTGTCTTGTAACTGTGTGAAATAGTGATTATTCCCTGTGAGACAAAGTGCATTTTCACTGTGAAAGCAATGTCTTGTAACTGTGAGAAACAGTGTTTACTCTCTGTGAGACATAATGTTTTCGCTGTGGAAATAGTGTAATCTCACTGCGGATACATGTAGAAAATGTCTTCTTATTGTGGAAATAACGCATTCTCCTCACTGTGAAAAATTAACGATTCATTACTTCCAAACGAGATTTTGAATATAGTAAATCTTGGTTGCAGAGTAATGATAGTTGAATAATCCTTGGTTCATTATAACTGAAAACTGATACGGCTGTTCACGGCAACTTTTAAAAGCTGAATTCAATTGATTATACCCATTTTATATCATCGCACAATATTCTCCTCGGTGTGGAATTATTCTTGCCAAGAGCATGCTCATAAACCCCTGAACCTCTTACCGTCGAATGTCTCCATAGACGTTGTTCAAGGAAAACTTTACAGCACCCATCAAACTAATCTATATGTCAAATGAAATGACATGTTATTTTTACTGTCATAAACATCGAACAGCATTGACAAAGTCCAAACACATTTACGTAGACAATCAAAGTTACAGAGTAGGTCAACAAAGGTTCAAACACAACATTATTATAACAAAACCATATATTAAATTTTTATTCGGAAAATTGATCCAAATTTTTTTAAAGAAAAAACTCATCAACAAAAAAGGGTGCTCAAAGAACCGGTTGTAAAATTTCAAAGTGTTCTATTCATTAATATTAGTGAGGTCTTTTTATTTCGTTATAAATGGAGGCAAATTACTGGACGACTCTTTTGGCCAATCTATTGATGTCAATAATAGAATATTAGGGTTTTGTAACAATGTTTATTAAAACGGTGGTCCAGGAAATTTGAGTTTTCGAAAATAGTAAATTTAAAAAAATAAAAATGGTAAAAAGGTAAATTTGAAAAACGGTCAAAAAGTTAACAATTTCCAACAGTCAGGATTTGGGAAGATATAAAAAGGGACCTCAATAATATAACTTCAAGCTCCATTGATTATTATAATATTTTCAGAATAAGTTCTTCATTGATGCTGCTACTGGTGCCCTACAGTATTGGGCCGTATCCGAGAATATACTGTAACTTCGCTTAAATAAGACTACCACAACATACAAGGCACTTTAGAAGAATTATTTTTCTTGATAATTTAGCATTTAGTCAATGAATATTGAGGACTCCACATTAAATATTCATCAAAATAGATTCCCAGGAATTTCACATCCTGCTTGTACTGATAATCAAGACTATCAAAATCAAAAGGACGTAAGCCAGAAAAAATGTGTGAGGTTTACCAGTATTCAATAAAAAATCATAGGAACTAAACAAATTTGAAACATCATCAAAGAGGATGGAGCAAGTTACTTCAGCTGCTCAAAATCACTATGAGGTGCCTCCGTTTACTCGGTTATTTTACAGTACTTTGTTTGAAATTCATTATTGGTAATGGGGGATTCATGTTATTTAGATTTTTTATCACGGACATTTTCCATTACGGTTTTAAGTAAAATAAAGTTTCACGTTGTTTCGGGATCTAGAATCGTATCCCGCCCTCAGCTGCGCAAGTACCTAAAACATAACACGATTGTTACATAATCCTAAACCTTATATTATCCTTATACTTTGACTGATTTAAACGTTTTTATTTTCAGCTTTATACTGGCTTAGTCTGGATTATGCCCTAATCGTGTGATGTTTTAGGTACTAGCACGCCTGAGGATGGGATTATATCCCAGATCCCGAAACGTCGAGAAACTTTATTTACTGGAAATCGTCCGTATTTATGGAAAATGCCCGGAATAAAAAATAAATAACATTTATAGTAGTTACGATTTATTGAACAATTCATTCTAACCGTGTAGTACTGATACAATTAAATGTTTTAAATATTTATTTTAATATTTACTAAAAATATTAAATTCTTTGAAACAAAGCCCCATGTGTATTCAGAAATATTATATGTGTGTGGTAAACAATAAACATGCTGTTTAGTGAACCCCTAATTGGTTAAAAGAATTAGACTTGAAGTCAGTTTAAGTCTGCAGAAAAGTATCCAATAATAAATTTTTCGATATCAAAATATATGTTCTCTCTATTATAAGCTTCAGAAAATGATGTTTTGATACATGTATATAAATTGTACATTGACGTCCTTAGTCACTGAGGGAAATATTAGTGCCCTTATCGAGCACTAAATAAATGTAAGTAAATTTAATTGGATTTCGTAAAACGGTTTTTAGTAATGGAACCTGAACCGAAGCGAATTCAACTTGCCCCTCATGTCCATGTAATTCCCTCGGCCTCCTATGTTTCACATACTTTTACCACTGCAAGCATTCGATCTTAGTCTTCGCTCGAAGAATAGGTAAAAGGCTGCTAACTCTAAAATTATCTTCAAGTTATATCGACTATTGAAGAATAAGAAAGGTTTGAAATTTTCAACTGAATGGAGACAAAGACGCCCGCGACCGCAGTTGTTAGTTTTGAGGCATTGTGTGGAGAGGCATAGGCACTCCTTCCTCCTCCGCAAACCATTGTCTCAGTCCGGACAGCTTCCAACACCGGTCCTCAGCGAGCGGGCGTCGGGGTGAACACTCTGCCCTGGTGAACTCCGATGCTAGGCAATATTTTACATTACCGTTCATAATTTTAGCTGAATCGTTATCAATGCGGAATATCTTGAAAATGGGACGTGTGCAAAGATATGTGTCTGTGGGAAAACCGCTGTGTCACTCACTCAGCTAATCTACTCTCCAAATATTTACGTTCTTAATATTTAAATTTTAGCTTTTATGGGTATCCTGGTGTTTAAAATTCATTGCCCGAAACGTTGTTTATAATCAATCCTTGAAGCTACCATTCTATTTGAGTAGTTGTGTTTTATGTTAAGGTTGGTACTAGTTATAAGTGTAAAGAAAACTGTAATTTTATAGTGTTTCGTGGAAAAAAGCCAATACTCACTTAACTGGAATTGCTGGGTTACAGTTGAACCTCTACTTTGGTGTACTTATAAAACAGGCTTAGTTTTATGCGTCCTCTTGTAATGTACCGCTATTTTAAAAATAAATTTCACCATCGGCGACCGAAACCGATCTGGATAGCTAAAACTACTAAGTCAGATTTAGGATTTCCTCCTCGTGACTGCCGCTAAATATTGATGTGTCTCTTCATGTGCAGCGAGAGGTGGTCGGAGCGCGAGAACGCTCTCTCGCAGAGTCTGCACTGGAACGGACGGTCTCCCGTGTGCTTCCTGTAGTGGCGAGTCAGCTCGTCGGACCGGGCGAACTTCCATCCGCAGCCCTTCCATTGGCACTGGTACGGCTTCTCGCCGGTGTGTGTGCGGAGGTGAGCCTTCAAGTGGGAGGATTTGGTATAGGTCTTGCCGCATCCGGAGTGCGAACAGGTGTGTACTATCACCTTCCTCCTGCTCCAGTTCTGGCGGCGACGCGTCTTGTTGACTAAGGACTTGACGGCGGCCGGAGGCGGCAGCGGGTGGTGAAACGTGTGGCTAGGATGCCTGTGTCGCAGGTCCGGAGGGCCGTGCAGACCCGATACGTGGGGGGAGGAGGGTGGGGTGATGAGCATAAAGTGGTGCGACGGGTGGTCGTCCGCGCTCAGCCCGTGGCCGTACGGGTGTACGCCGTGCGTACGGAACGTCTCAGGCGTGTCGGGCGGAGAGATCTGACTCAGAGGAACTATACACCGTGGGCCCGGCGGCACGAAGGGAATCTGGTTGTAGGGGTAGTGCGGGTGAGGTGAGGACCCGGGGAACGCGTTCGACCCCGAGGGAAAGGGGAGATAAGGTGCGGGTTGTCGCGAGTACGCGGGTTCCGTCGAACACGGGTCCTCTACCTTGACCCGGTCTCCGTCGTCCTTGTTGGAGTAGAACATTGGGGTGACAAATGGTCTGCCCAGGTCCACATAACAGCTGGGGGTCCAAGGGTCCGGGTCGTAGCCGTTGCTTGAGGTCTCGCAGTGCTGCAGTTGCACTACCTCCGTGTCCTGCTCCACCTCTTCAGCGCCGCCACTCCCGCTGCCCATGATCACCGTCTCGATGTCCTGCCAGACCTGTAAAACACCGTAGTATGTATAATAGGAGTATGTGCTATGACCTATAGAACTTCCCGATCTACACCAATATATATTACAGCGTTTATATTACATTACCACAGTGTTACTTAAAAGTGTTACTAAAAATAATTATATTTGTCATGAGTGAATAAAAATACTAATCTTGATCATTCCCTCAAAATTTGTTGCATCTCTTACCCTTTGCGTGGATCGAATAACTCCATTTCAAGGTGTCTCCAATTTGTATGTTTTACCGCTCAAGACGCTATCGGTGGACGGGCCTCAGTGCCACCCAGTTGAGGGGTGAGGGGTGGTTATGCCGTTTTAGCAGATATTATGGTTGATTCCGGCCGCAAAGCCGTGGTGGCTCCACGGAGCCGGCCTATTCATGTGGCAATCACGCTGCGAACGCACAATTGAACATCAGAGTGCCGGAAGCCCGTATTTTGCCACACCCTTCAATCTAACGCAACCTATGTTACGGGCCGCCGCGCGCTTCCCGGCTATCATCCTTCAGCCTATTTTATAAATTGCCAGGAACCAAATAAACATACAGTTGAAACTCAGTCCGTCTACGGAGAGCTTTGTCAGGTTCCTTGTCTAAGTGTCCAACGCTTTGCAATCATTCGCCAAGGTCCAAAATATCATTCTATATGTCATGGACATAATAACCAATACTTATAGTTTCATCATGAAGAAAAGTATTAAAAAAAGTTAATTTAGTCCACGAAACGTTAGTACATTTCATAAAATTTATTTTATGAAAAATAATACAATTGTTCATAGTAATATTATACAAGTGCCAGTAGAACACGAGCCTACTATAGTAGTCCTTTTGGTAAGACATGTTCCTATCTCGTCGCTCAACATTTTTGTGCATATTAATTCTTAATATTTGCCCCTCTTACCTTTACATATTTGGACATCTTCATAGGTGGAGTTAGAGGTTACACGTTGGGGGAGGGGGGCACGAAGTTAATTTCTTAGTTTTTGGCACAATTTAGCCTAAAATAAAGAGCAAGAAACATTTACTTAAAACTAATATTAAACCACAGTAAAAACTTATAAAATTATCCGTGTCAAAAAAATTATAATAGAGCCTCTAAGATTGATGATACAAATTCAAAAACTGTTATCAAGTCTGGGGCATTGCCCCCCTCTTAACTCCGCCCATGGACATCTTCCTTACACTTTGAGCCTATTTCCTCAACATGTTCCTACCTTTTACATACTTATGTGTGTGGTCATATATGCATGTGTGTGCCTCATATCTTTACATAAGCCTATTTAGAACCCTTCTTGATGCATGATTCTGGTTTGCATGGTGCCTAATATTTCTACTTATATGGACGTTAATATTTCTACACAGTTTTACCTATTCCCGAGCACGATTGTACCTCATATCTCTACATATCTGGGCCCTCATATCTTTCCATATCTAGAACCTCATATCTCTACCTAGTTGGAACTCTTTCCTGTGAATGTTTGTGCATAATATTTCTAGATATCACCTACATATCTCTACATATCTAAAACCTCATATCTCTACTTATTTGGAACTCTCCCCCATGTGTAATCGTTCCTCATATCTCTACCTAGTTAAAACTCTGCGAATGATTGTGCCTATATATATATATATAAATATATATTATATATATATATATAATAAATATATATATATATATATTTGGGGTGCCTAAATATATATTATATATGGACCCACATATCTATAACCTAATATCTATTTATATTTAAAGTTTTTTCGCATGCAAGATTGTGTCTCACATCTCTACACATCTAGACCATCATATCTCTACATATTTGAACCTCTTACCCATGCATGATTGTACCTCATATCTCTACATATTTGTACCTCTTTCGCCATTTATTTTGTGTCTCATATTTCTATATACCTAGACTTCTTATCCCTACATGTTTCGACCTCTTTATCTCACAGAAATACATGTTTAGGATTTCTATACACGTTCTTCACTTCTTATTACCTTGTTTTCGTTACTCCGTACATTTTTTCCGTCTCGACTCTTGAACATAATATAATTAATTACTCACTACATGCTTAATTTTTTTCGCTTCATTTTTTGCACTATCCTACTTGATTGCGTTACTATTCCCCTATACGTTTTCCTCTCTTCTTTTAGAATTAGAATATTGACGGTTTAATTTAAGACAAATTGCTGAAAGAGAAGGCCATTAAAGTTTCTCCTCTTTATTATTGCATTTGTCAAAAAAGATCAAACTATCTGAATATTATTCTCAAAAGCGCATAGAAACTTTAAAATCTCGGTCAGTGAGTTTAGTTTTACAGTGTTTACCCTTGACTGGAAAATCTGTTAATTGAAAAGTTCTGAAGGCCGAGAATCTTTTCTTCAGAACTGATTGAAGTAAACATATTACGTAAATAAAATATAGCCACTGTTTTGACATGTAACGTAAAACCTTATGTCATTAAATCATTTACAAATATATTTAATAAATATGGTTCATTAAACGCTTAATTAAATAAGTTGGTTAAATAAATATATATAACTGGGGGAAAATTAATAATTTGAGTTAATCCTTTAGACTTATTGAAGAAAAGGATGAATTCATATTCCCAATACTCGTATTTCTCCTCCGAGTATAGCCGCCGTCGTTCTAAAGTAAAAACATGATAAATCGATACCTATGCATTATAATTTTGCTGATAGATGCTCACTAACGTAAAATTAAATACCCCCGTCGCAGAAGACCTGCATACTCAGCGAATTTCCAAATCAATAATATAATAATAATAATACATGACAAGTTTTCAAAAAAATCTGTCCATAAACATGAAAATTATTTGCCTATTCTCCATAAGATTAACATGGGAAAGAGTGTGCAGGTTAGATGCTGTGAGGAACACTGAAAGTAGTCATTTCTACCATAAATAATTTTTATCTTAACATTTATACCAACTTTCATCATCATCTGTCCGTAAATAAAGGATTTTGCCTATTCCTTATATGATTAACATGGGAAAAGAGTATGCAGGTTTGCTGCCATGATAAACACATAAACTATGATTTTTAAGCATAAATGGATAGATCTCAACCACATGAAGCTAAATATCAAGTTTCATCAAAAAATATTGATTATATGGGAAATATTAATTTTTCCCTATCCTCCATTTTGGAGCCCCACAATACAACGTACTGTGTTTAGATTTGTTAATATCTCGGTAACCATGGGAGATAGGAAAAACTTTAAGGAACTTAACTGTGTAGTTTTTTAAGCTGATTCCAATGGTGAAATATAAAATTAGAAATTTTTAAAAATTACATGTGAAAAACGCAAAAACCCCATTTTGGGGTACGAAACCCAAGCTACCCGTTTCCATTGACCGATATGTCTGGTTTACGAACTCGTCCGAGCATTTGTAGGAATACACGTCTCTATAACATGGTCCCAGACTTAAGTCTTACCATACCTACGGTAATAGCTTCTTCCCTATGGAAAATTCGCTAAAACTGTCTCATTACCTTCTAGTACAGTTATCGGAACCTCCTAGCCTCCTATCCTTTCAAATGGAAAACGGTCTTGAAGCTTGTTGTGGTAAATAGCCTAGAATCTTAGAATCTAGTAATCTAGAATCTAGTATTCGCCGGGGAAGTGATGCTTTTCGCCATAGCGCGAAAACGGGTTTCAAAGTAATGTTTTCTAGAGTATGTCGTCCTAAAAAAATATAACTAATATGCCGATATATTAGTCATCATCTGTCAGGGTTTTTCAATAGAATAAATCTGCTAACATGCAAGAGATAAATTAAATGTTGGACTTAAACAAGAGTGTTAATCGATTATTAATCATTGTTGTAATTTTTTTCCTCACCACTTTCAATAATTCCCTAGTTCATCTCATCAGTTCATCATCACCTGCTTCATCCTAGTTCAACTCTAGTCACATGACCTTCCTATTTAATTTTTAATCACCTGCTACTTCATTGTTCAACTCTAGTTAGATGTGCCTTTTTATTTCGGTTACAATCACCAGTCACGTCCTTGTTTAACTTTGGTAGTCTGAACCTTCCCAGCTCATCTCTAATTACCTGCCACTTTACTAATTAACAACTTTGGTGGTCTGAACCTTCCCAGCTCATCTCTAATTACCTGCCACTTTACTAATTAACAACTTTGGTGGTCTGAACCTTCCCAGCTCATCTCTAATTACCTGCCACTTTACTAATTAACAACTTTAGAAGACTGAACCTTCTCAACTAATCTCTAATTACCTGTCACTTTACTAATTAACAACTTTGGTAGCCTGAACCTTCTCAACTCATCTCTAATTACCTGCCACTTAACTAATTAACAACTTTGGTGGCCTGAACCTAGCTTTATCTAATTACCTGCCACCCTTCAACTTCTTTATTAAAAAAAGTCATAGCTGATTTCACTATTTAAGTGCTCCAATTTTAGTTAATGAAACTTCCTATCTCAATTATAGTCACCTGACTCATCGTAGGTTAAAAACGATAGTTAAAATGACAAAAACTTAGATCATAACTTAATTCTTAGATTAACGATAATTCCTGAAGAGTTCTAAGTCATAGTTTGATTACCTACCATTGAACTTATGAAACTTTAGCCAACCGAAACTCCCTATTTCAATTTTAACCACCTGACCCATCGTCATTTAACAATGATAGTTAACATTATACAAATTTAGCTTTAGATCATCCCTGAAGAGTATACAGATTTCCAATACCCAGTAACTGTCTCGGAAAAGCTTCCAGAAAAAATACACATTTCCAAATAAATTGAGGAATTATATATTTAATTTCAATCAGGTGTAAGATTAAAAAAATGTATAATCGTCCACATGATCCCCAGAGCTAGGGGCTGAAGGAAGGAAGCGAAAGTGGCGGGTAGGAGGCCCGCGGCGGTCGTGGCCTCTCGATCAAGAACAATGGCCAGCGATATGGGGGCGGATCCGCCGCCTACCACTATCCTATTCACTCTTATTGAATTTGTATTTTTTCCTTTCTTCGGAATGATGAAGTCGTCAGGAACGATTCTTGGGAGCAGACTGGGGACTACCCACGGCGAGGACATACCAGGCTAGGTCAACGAAGAGATGGTTGGGGCTGGTTCCCTAACTTATATCTTGGGAGCAGACTGGGGACTACCCACGGCGAGGACATACCAGGCTAGGTCAACGAAGAGATGGTTGGGGCTGGTTCCCTAACTTATATCTTGGGAGCAGACTGGGGACTACCCACGGCGAGGACATACCAGGCTAGGTCAACGAAGAGATG
Organism: Nephotettix cincticeps; assembly: GCA_023375725.1. Taxonomy (NCBI): domain Eukaryota; kingdom Metazoa; phylum Arthropoda; class Insecta; order Hemiptera; family Cicadellidae; genus Nephotettix; species Nephotettix cincticeps. The sequence continues at coordinate 1,981,966 of CM041784.1, read as the reverse complement.
GTTGGGGCTGGTTCCCTAACTTATATCTTGGGCGCAGAATGGGGACTACCAACGGCGAGGACATACCAGGCTAGGTCAACATGCGCGAAGACTGGGGACTACTCACGGCGAGGACATACCAGGCTAGGTCAACGAAGAGATGGTTGGGGCTGGTTCCCTAACTTATATCTTGGGCACAGAATGGGGACTACCAACGGCGAGGACATACCAGGCTAGGTCAACGAGAGATGGTTGGGCTGGTTCCTAACTTATATCTTGGGAGCAGACTGGGGACTACTCACGGCGAGGACATACCAGGCTATGGGCGAAGAGTTCCCTAACTTATATCTTGGGCACAGAATGGGGACTACCAACGGCGAGGACATACCAGGCTATGGGCGAAGACTGGGGACTACTCACGGCGAGGACATACCAGGCTATGGGCGATGACTGGGGACTTCCCACGGCGAGGACATACCAGGCTATGCGCGAAGACTGGGGACTACCCACGGCGAGGACATACCAGGCTATGGGCGAAGACTGGGGACTACCCACGGCGAGGACATACCAGGATATGGGCGAAGACTGGGGACTACCCACGGCGAGGACATACCAGGCTAGGCCAACGGAGAGATGGTTGTTGCTGGTTCCCTAACTCATGTCTTGAGATCAGACTGCTACCTATCAGACTGGGTGAGTAGCATCCAGACTGATAAAACAGACTGGTAAAATATCTACCTGATTTGAAGTTTTTGGGACAAAAATATCTTACAATTGCTTCCTAATACGTACCTTTATAATAAAAAGATGATCACAATACTAAGAATAAATTGTCAATTTTTCATGTTTGAAAACTAAAGATATTGAAAAAGTGAATATTCAATCGTACATAGGGCTTTTATAAATATAAGATTATGTGTAATATTATACATACATTGTATACATTGTAAACATACTTTTCCTGAGTATTAAAAATATTTCCTCTGGATAATCAACACTGGATAATCATCCTTATCATGACTATCAAATGAGTAGTTATTCTTTTATTCTTTTATTTTATTTCTTTTCTTTTCTTTTATTATTTTATTCTTTTTATTATTCTTTTCTTTTTATTCTTTTATATTGTTATTCTTTTAACACAAAAACACAAGATTATGGCAATAATAATGAAGACTCTTAAGCAGGCTGTTATCACTACTACTTCAAATTTTAAGTTAATCTCGTTGTTGAGTGCGTTCAATGCAATTTTGAAAAATAGATAAGGATCCATAAACATTTTTTAAATATAAAAATCAAAGAGAATTCACAACAAACTAGACTAGAATACCTGTAATAGGCTGATTGGGTTCATTTACCAAAGACCTACGCCAAATTACCCTCCCAGTAGATATATTATTATGGGAAAGGTGTGGTTGGTAGTCATCAGAAGACAATGTGAGATAGGGGCCTTTCTTGGATCACTTGATTTGAAAATAAGTGGAGTCGACGACTTGACGTTAAGGAGGAGATGAGATGACTGCAAATTTAAGTTACTTTTAATACTTTGATAGTAAAATTCAGTTTGCAGTCAACGCCTCAACGTGATAAACATAAAATGTAACCATCCAATTACCATAACTAATTATATTAGAGGCACAGAGAGAGGTTTAGAAGTTAAACCCTTTTTTCATCCTCAGATTTTTTGAACAATCTAAAAAATTGTTCTTAGTCCAACTAAAATTTTAGTTTTATTAAATTTCAAAAGATTAATATTTAGGAATGGGCTATGTACGTGAAATAAGCTTTTCAAAAGATTAAAGAAGCTATTTTCCACCTACGGCGCCTCGGTAAAATAGACAACCAGGACAGAGTTTTTAGACGGGCTACTGACTTCGGGCAGGGTGTCGACAGATTTCCGACTCGGCAGTGTTGTTAACTCTATGATGATGTTTGATGTTTGATATGATGTTTGAGACATGCATACGGCAACGTAAATTTAAAATAGTAGAACCGCATCAACCTACAGACTACCAATTGAAGAATTTTGAAAACCTTTCCGCAACCACCACCGGGTTCGTCTACCATTTCACCACCCCTTCAGCCGTTTTTCAATAACAAATGTTTGCTTTTAGTAATTTCATTAAAAGGAAATAAGGGATTAAAATATTAACTGCAAAAATTACGTTGAAATAGCTTCCTACAGGCTTTTATTTATGGCTATAGTATACAGCAAAGTATTTGGAATTTGTGAAGGATTTAAACGTTTAGTTTAAGATACATTAAATATTTTTTTAATAAAAAAATATTTTTAATACAAAATACAAACCTTATACTTAAAAAAAATTTAGTTTGGCTAAAATTACTTATATTTATGTAAGGGAAAATGTTAAACTTTGGTCGTAATAAAGTCTACAATGATAGTTTGTAACATTGTTATGATATGTTGATAATAACTCTTTGTTGGTCACGTTTGTCATAAACTTATAGTTGAGTTGCTAAGTAAATTTACCTAATCAATGAAACATTCAATACAAACAATAAACTGTAACAGCCTAGCTAGATAGATACAGTATGTAGATAATATATTCAATATGCCATTTTTACATTTTTTAGTATTATCGACTTCAATTTATACAGGCCATAAGTTTATAGATTCTTAAAGATATCTGGGTTTATATTCTTAATAAATTAGCTAAAAATAATAAATTTCCCAAAAAGATGTATGTTTATTATATTTTGGCGTTGGCCTGTGTTTAAGCCATGTACGTTCTATACCTTTAAACGATAAACAATATTATTACTTTGAAAAAGATATACCCAGAGAGCACATTTTTTCATACAAATCATTCATGAAATGTAACTGAAACCATCAATAGTCAGTCTTAAAGTATTCGATTTTATTAGCTACCCTCATCTATTGCCAAAGTAAAAATTGGACCATTCCATTTCATTTTTTTCACCTTAATTTTTGGTGAAAGAATACAATTGTGTTATGCGAAAAAGCGCCAATATAAAATAAAATTCTTTCTTGTTGTAAGACTATAAAATATATCGTTGACAATAAGTCTCAAGAAGCACTGGCAGTAACTAAATTCAGCAAAAGCAGTAAACATAAAATGGTGTCAAACTATTCTAAGAACATGGAAAAAGAACAGTAAATAACTATATCGGGCACAATGATATTAAGAGTAGCTTAAATTTTGATTTATATATACTACCGGTAGCTGTAATTTATTTTTGAAAATGTTAAAGAATATAAGAGATAAGACTAAAAAAACAACCAAAGAATGTTCTGTTAAGACTCCAAATATTGTAAATAAAGGTTTACACTGAGTTTATCAACGTTACAAATTATTCATATTGCTTTATTTTGAAGTAAAAAGAAATTGTGAGTATATGTGCTAGAACCACAATAAAATACCGTAGATTTCCAAATTTTCAATTTGAGAAAAATATATTTTTAGAAGCATTAAATTATTTGTAATGTTAATTTACAATGTAAAATTTACAATTTACAATTTATGTAAATTTGTAATGTTGTAAATTTTATGTAAATTTACATAAAATTTTAACCTTTTTAACAAGAACAGGCCCTTACCTGGTTTTTTATCATATTCAACATGGGATTGCCAGATGTACTTTGGCTCAAGAACAATATTTAAAAATCTTAAAGGTCCAGTCCTGCTTCATTAAAAGAATTTGTATTGTGAGAGAAAATGATGTCAGATACTTTTGTCCGTGTTAAGAGACAAATAATTGTTGCTAACACATCAATCATCGAGTTGAACTATTCTATTTTATTACAGACAATTTTCTACTTTAGTTTTAGAATTAGAGCTAACATTAAGACCAAAATCATCAGCAAAGAGAAATCCTTCTTCATAAGTACCTTCGATATTACAGATTAAGTCATTAATATAGATATTGAAACTTATTGACCCGAGTATGATTGACCCTGTGGGACACCACAGTGTACTTTTCTACCTAGAGAGAACTGGCTATCTCTGTAGACAAATTGGTTTCAATCAGTTAAATATGATAACATTAGATTTACTGAGACGGAATCAAAACCATAGTGATCAAGTTTACCCCCCTAGAATGCAATGCTTTTGATGAATGTAAATTAGTATCAAAAGCTTTAGACATGTCAAAAGACTTGAAGCTTTACATTTTTCAAGGTCATTAATTCATTATTTACCAAACTTAAGACTCCGTTGCTCGCATTTATACATGGCCTAAAACCAAACTGTTTTTCAGTAAAAAGTTTGAAATTCTCAAAATAATTTGATGCTCCGCTCTTGCATTATGGATTTAAAGACTGGATGCTACAGGCACAATAGAAATAGGCCTATAGTTATTTATCTGCTTCTTATCAACACCTTGATCATAGAAAAAAATTATTATTGATAGAAAATTGTACGAAATAGTCAATATTTATCTATTAAAACAGAATATTTTAAAATATTTTGTCTGTAATGTTTAAACGTAACATATAAGTATGAGCACATTTTTTTACTATTAAATATCTTCACTATTACAGTTTACAATTTTATCTCATTGTTGACTTATCGTTTATTGTGTCAAATCTTGTTTGCTGCGCATCTCTAACACAATTAATAACTTCTCAAACACAGCACAACACAATTAATAAGTTCTAAAACATGGTTATTAGAAACGTTGTTGTACGCTAACACGGCTGGTGTATCAGCTTCTGAATGTCACAACAGTTAAAACGTTAAACTGATATAATTTTCAGGAAATTCGTTCAAAAATACGCGTCACGAGATAGTGATTTCATTTTTAAAAAATAGCGAGTTTGTCCGTAATTCCCCATAATTTCGTGGACAGAAGGACCTTTTTAGTATAAAAGTAGGGTTTCCACTAATAACGAAGGTTCACTTGGTTTGGTTTTTTCCTGTCACTTATTTCGATTCTGTAAAACAGTTTAATAATTACCAAAAAATTAGGGAAAACTACCACTTTGTGCTAGTTTCAACCAATATCTTTTCCAATACCAGTTAAGAAAGGGGGTTGCTTGATATAAGGACATTAATATTGTTTTGTTGCCTCAAAATTCTTTTGATTTCGTGGGATAAAGGAAAAATTCATATAAAAGTTCATTTTTCAATGTAAAATTTAAATGCTGTTTTAAATTTAGTTGGATTAGACATAGCTAATTTAAAAGTTAAGAAGATATATTTATAATTTTCACAAAAAACATGATAAGTTTATTTAGCTCCATAAATAATTACGAAATAAATAAGAATATTTTTTATGTATATGTTTATAGGGAATTTGGATTATTGAAAACAAATGCATCACCAGCATTGTAAAGAGAAGTTTTTAATGTAAAACAACGTTTTACAACAACGTGTTTGGAATATTGTAGCTACAAGTTCGGAACAACTCAGTTGTAATCTTTTTGTGCTCAATTCTGTATAATTATGATCAGTGTGCTTTTGCACAATCATAACAAGAATGAAATTCAACATAAATATAACCGTATCATTGGCAATGTGATAAACAGGAATGTAATATGTTGTAATACTGGTGAAGAGCATACGGCCTTTCATTCCTTTTCAAAACGAAACGATTAGTCTTATCCATTAACCGTTTAGAACTTAGTCTATGTTGACTATGGCGTATAGAGAGTATTTCGGATCTCTCCACCAACCTTTTTAGGTGTTGTTTCTGGGTAAATATAAACTGCTACAATTATACTGTACAAAAGTCGTAAGTTACTCACAGTATTTGCGTCTTGTTACTCACATCAATTTGTTAAAGCCCACAGCCTACAAATTATATTGAAAAGAGGTTAGGATTAGTTATATAAAATGAAAGTAAATTTTCAGTTCACCTTTAGAGGGGAAAAGTTAAGTCACTGTCAGTGTACTGATAACGTTTATTCAATTTATGTTGTTGTAAAAAATAAGAATTTTGGTATGTATCATAAACAACGTTAACTCAACTGTAACAAATAGCTGTTAATATAGTTGTTGATTTGTGGGTGGAATTTTGTTTATTTATGATAATATGTAAACATTTGGGATGGATGCATTTACCATTACATCTGAACTCTTTTAGTATAGTGAAATATTATTTATTCAAATAGATGCCGTATCAACTTCAGTCGCATACAGTAGTTTACCTCATTTATGCGGTACGTTCTTTTATCAATGTTTTCCTCAATCGTTTGATAAACGGTTTATATTATTTTACATAAGCTGTAGTCATGTATTGGAAGTTAAAATTTCGTAGTAAACTTGCCAGACCCCGCTTCCGAGTTACCAGAACTAGTTCTCAATCGTTTTCAAGAAACATGACTCAACATCCGCCGGTGTTTCTCATGTCTAACCACACCTTAAGCGGCAAGTTTTACAAAATTATGTGTTTTAGCGAATTCCTCATAGGGAAGCAGCTGTTGTTGTAGGTATCATGGCAAGACATAAGCCCGGGACCATGTTACTTTTCGTTTTGAGATATCTAGAGACCAACGCAATAGTCGTTAAAATGTTACATGTTATTATGTTATATATATATATATATATATGTTTTATATATATATATATATATGTGTGTGTGTGTTTGTGTGTGTGTGTGTGTGTGTGTGTGTGTGTGTGTGTGTGTGTGTGTTGTGTTTGTGTGTGTGTGTGTGTGTGTTTGTGTGTGTGTGTGTGTGTGTGTGTCCGTGAATACGGTCACACTCGTCAAATGGTCTGATCGAGACCAAATTTGGTAGATGTATATATTGGTGATTTGGTTGATGTGTACATTAAAAATACCCCCAGCACACAAAGCAGACCTGCGAATTACAAAATCAATAAAATAACGATTTAGAAAAGGTCTCCACATAATTCAATTCGTAATAATTTAATTTGTAACATTTTATAAAATAGCTAATTTATGAGACAAAATAAGCTCTAGATAGGTCCCAATACCAATAAATAATTATTTTTTACTAATTTCAAAAATTAAAATTACAAAATTAAAAAAAAATATTTACCAGAATTTACAATATCATGGCCTCGTCAAGTTTTTGAAACTTGTCAGCGAGGTCAATTTTTATATAAAAAATGCATGCATTGATATTAATATATTATTTTACTGTTTATAGTTTACGGCAGGCACCTATTTTATATTTTTTTCAGGCATAAACCTGGTAAGGTTTATATCTATTACCCTATACCATTATTTTATTTAACGTAATTGTGTTTTTTACTTAATTTTCATTCCTCAAAGATCGTGTTATGGAGGGAAAACAAGAGAACAAGAATGTATTTGTTCAGTATAAAAAATACATATGCAGTAGATGCAAAATGAAAGAGAGGGAAAAAGTTATAATTTCAAGATGAAAATTAAAAATTAAATATGAAATCCTATGTATAAAACAATAAATTAAAAGCAATGAAGGAAAAATGTAATTGTCGATGTAAAATTAGGTTTATGAGGATTAAAATATAAACAAACGAATATCCGATACATCTTTTAATGCAAAGGTTTACAAGGCTACCTGAGTTGTTAATGAGTTTATTAAAGATGATATGATATTCATATGATATGAATAAAGGTTTCATATATGTGTATATTAAAAATACCTAAAACTAAGCACATTAGTAAATTAATTGTTTATGTCAACTAACTGAGTAGTGGAAGTTCTAATAAAACCCGGTTTATAACAAAAAGGACTATTAAGCAATATTTTATTTTTTAATTTATGTAAAATTTAATTTATTTAAAATACCGTGTTTATCAAGTTATTTTTTAACACACAAAGCAACTCTCGGTCACTTGTATCTTTGTATTACATCAACTATAACGCTAACGAAACAAATCACCTCCTGTTTTGATAGATTTTGAATTTTATCGCATATATAAATTCTACTACTTTTTGGCCTCTTTCATATATTTTTATCGAATAGTAAAAAGAAACTAAGATATTCAAATTTGACTTAATTTATATTACGATCCTGCGTCAGTCATTTAATTATGCACTTCCATTCGGTAAAATATTAAACCCAAACAACACGGATTGTTTGTGCTTACTGCTTTAATGATGAAAATATTTTAAACGTTTTTTAGGTAAAAATGCTTACTAAGGTATAAAAATACTGAAAAAACGTCATTCTTTATACAGTTGTTTGGCACGCTATTTTATTTTGTGTTTAGTGAGAAAAAGTAAGTTGAACCAAAGACTTTAGTGGACAACGGAATTATGGATAGGCCTACTGTTTTTGTGGCTCCACTCGGTCGATGTAATTCTGGTCGTCTGTAATGTTTGCCGTTTCTACAAAACACCAGATATACTGAAGAGATAAATTATAAAAAATTACCATCCTTTATGGGTTTTTACGATAGTTTACTTCCACCCCGGCAGGATGTAAGAGCATGGAATTGTACCTTAAAATGGCGATGGGTCGTCTAAGTATATTTTGGTCAGTCTATAGTATTCATACACGACGGTAAAAGGAGTGTGATATCGATGGTGTCTCCATGTTATATGACTGTGTTAACAGTGTATAATTTTCCCCTATCGCGGAAAAATAATTAAAAATAAACGGTATCAGTGGACTGACAAGTACTTTCTCCCTCAAATAAATTTAAAACGACAATCTGTAATAAAACTATGGTATTCTTTAAAGTTTATCTAAATATCATGTAAACATTATTTATTGTGTAGAAAATAATCATACAATTGTTGAAAATAACGCCAAGTTCAATAACAAAGTTAAATTAATTGTTAGAATTTTATGGAGGGAACAACCCTTTCCCCCCCGGAATACCAAGCTTTATTAAATGGGTTTTGTTGAATGATGTTATTTTACGTTTCATGCCAGGTTTCATGGATAACGGTTGAAAAATGAGAAAGAAATTATTTTATATATTCTCCATAAGAATAACTGTGTGCGCTCTCAGACAAAGTACTGCGTTTATCATGGACATAAATTTAACTTTTCTCTGTAACAGTTAGTCGTAGACAAATAGTTCAAAGTACTAATTTGTTTAGTTTTTAAGCTGGTTTTAATTGTGATAGTCAAATTATACTTTACTTATTTTTTGTTGAAAATTAAATAAAAATGATTTTGTTTGCAAAAAAGACATTTAAAAGCCCATAGCTTTTGATCCGTAATTTTTGCAGACATGTGGGTGGTTATTTAGTACTCTGTTCAATATAAACTTTCAAATTTTTTTGGGGGTAAACTACCCTTAAAAATCAAAAATTTCAAAAAAACTAAAAAACATTTGGAGATACGGTGAATATATACATACAAGCCAAATTTCATCTAAATCGGACAAACGGGGTAGACTGTGGCTCTGTACACACACCACACACACACTCACACGCATATATAAACACATATATATGCCTGTTTAAACAACATTCAAACAAAACATTTAAATGAAAAAGTTGATCCAGAAAACATGCTAAACATAACAAACATAAAAAAGGAAACCCAATTTTTTATATAGTACAGAAAATTAGAAGAAATAATCTACCATTTAATGAAATCACTAACTTAGATTCAATGTTTAATTAGTTTAACTTACACATGTTTAAACCAATCAAATGTCCAATGTTTGTTTATTTTTATAATTTTAGGTTACAAGTACCCTGTGACAATGAACTTAGCTTCGAAACACGTGTCGTGTATTCTATAAAAATAAAATGTTTAAAGGGTGCTCAAGTTTATTTAATTTCATAATACAAATATTATTAGCAGCCCTAATCTGTGTATTATGTAATCATATATATATTTTTTTCAATTTTCGGTGTTTTATTCGTGTGTCATTGTTTAAGTGCGATGGGTTTAAGAAATTCTCCGACCGATGTTTATGTTTAACATAAACATCGGTCTACCTTTAAATGATCAAAACATGTTTCCAATTAACTGTTTACACATTATAAGGTTATTTTCCCGGAGATGAATTTCCTGGGTTCCCCCAGCTTTCGGAGTAAACTTGTTTTATGGGTTTGAGTTTGATTATAAAGTTGGATATGTTTCGGATCCCGTTAAAAATATAATAGTAGGGTAAGTATAATAAACGGTAATCTAATAAAATAAATAATAAATGGTAAGGCTTAACATAATACGATAATTTTGCATTAAATACGACTAGATCAGAACGTTGATTATCTGAACGTCAGTCATTTGAGTATACGAACGGCCTACAAAAAGTTAGTGATTAAATAATCTTTCTCATAAAGTGAACTTTAACTGTGAAATGAAGTGCTTCGCAGCACTTTTTTGTTGGGTTTTAGTTTAAAATACAATACTATTTAAGACTGTATCTTTTATATATGCAATTGTAAATCATATTTAATTCTATTCAGCGTTAGTTTAAAAAATAATTCACTGCCGATTGTATATAGTATAGTTTTTCTAGTTATAGAATATAACATACAAAAACAATGGATAACTATTGTTTCATTTATCTATAAAGTTTAAAAATTAGTTAAAAAAGTTAAAGTTAAAAAAGGATAAAAATAACACAACAAAACACAAAAAACATAAAACATATAACATAAAACATAGTTATAGATCCCTTTATAAATAGTATAGGTCTTAAGGAACAAATAATATAGGGAAAGTATAGGTCCTACGTAAATTAGTGTTACTAGGAAGAATTGATTAGGGGGGTTGAATGGTGAAAAACAGTTTTTTAAGTTGATTATCCGAACAATATAACTATCCGAATCATCCCCGGTCCAAATTAGTTCGGATAATCGAAGTTCTGCTGTATTTTGACATAATAATTAAAAAAAAGAATTTTTAGTAATGATTGATTGATATCGATTCGTGTATCGTATCACCTCTTGGAAGTCCGCCATCTTGCCCCTGAGCTCACAGAACCGCTGTCATCAACGTCACTGGCTTCACCTAACCACTACACAACCGATTCGCAACTGGTTCACATCGGTGCATTTTAGAACGAGGCGCGCGTCGTTGCAGCGCCGTGCGTATCGCAACTGATAGCGATGTGACGGGTCACGCGTCGCGCGTCGCGCGTCGCGCGGGTGGAGGGGGACCGACCAATGGCGAGTCTCCGCCCCCAACGCCCCACCACAGGTACATAATCACATACAGATTACCGAAATGTATCACCACCACTTCCGGATACAGTATCTCATCCTTTGGTCTCCTCATACATCCATGACCGAGGGGGCTTTGGAAGCAGGTTTGAAACTGGCCTCAGATTAGAACATCTCTAACACACTTTGGCAAGGTAAAGCCATTCCATTCACCATTCCTCAGTGGGCTAGGTTCTCGTAGAGATCCCGAAACATTACTCATGTACGCCATTTTGACCTCAAAGGCTAGAGATACTTTGCCTGCAGTGAGTTTTTGACCGAGAGAGATTTCTGTGATGTGATGAAGTGTTTTAGACATTTCATGTCAATGGATAGTTTCAACCAACAAGAGTTATAGGGTATAAACCTAAACCCTCGACTCTTTCCCAGTTTCAACTAACATAGGTTAGTTCGTATTGTGACGACACCGACCAGCGATCTTACTATCCCTTATTCCAGGATCCCGGACTTGTCAGTTTTTATCAGTACTGTTCACCTCCTGTGGTGGCTATTGGTGGTTACTGTGTCCGCTCACCTCTGCCTTTGCTTGATATGTCCCATGTAGGAATCAAAGTGTAACTCGTCTCCAAATTTGAATATCCACAATGAACGTGGATGAATGGGTTATTTTGAGCTTTAGAAAGCGCGTTAAGAGTAAAATCTCCACTCCACCATCTTGAATTTTAGTCCCGTAAGAACAATGTTAATTTTCTGACAGCATCGATCACTTGACTGTCGTAAAAAGATGGATCCTTTGTCAAATTAAAGGAAAGTGGCTATCAAGGTGATTTCATTAAAAATATTTCTATCATAAAAAGTCAGTTATTTGAGAATCATCGGATATGATTGAGTAGTAATTATATTTCCAGGAAAAATAAAATGAAAATTAATAATTTAATTCCATAGATAATAACTTTATAATAACTTAATATAATAAACTAATAACTAATTATTAAGATTAAGATTAAGAACTAATAACTTAAGATAATAACTTTTTTTTAGATAGATAACTTTACCTTTAAATTGACACCTCGACTATATGCTACGATTGTGGTGCAAGAACTAATACTGTCACTAAATTAACATTGTTCCTATGGGTCTTAAACGAAATACGAGTATTTTAGCTAATTTACCATAGGATAGAAGCTATTAGCGTAGGTCTCATGGCAAGACTTAAGCCCAGGACCATGTTATTTTTTTGTATTTTGGTGCCCAGAGGCCAAAAACAATAGTCACAAAACACACACACACACACACACACACACACACACACACACACACACACACACACACACACACACACACACACATATATATATATATATATATATAATATATAACACACACGTGTGTGTGTGAACACGATAACTCACGTAAAAGAGGTCTGATCGAAACCAAATTCTGTAGAAACACGTATTCCTAAATTTGCTCGGACGAGCTCGTAATCCAGACATATCGGTCAATCGGAACGGATAGTTTGGGGGGGGGGTTTGTACCCCAAAAATGGGTTTTTGTGTTTTTCCCTTGTTTAAAAATATCAAATTTTATCTTTTACTATTAGAATCAGCTTAAAAACTACACAATTCAGTTACGTAAAGTTTTTCTTTATCTCCAACGGTAACCGAGATATTAAAAAATCTAAATACAGTACATTGTATTTAGGGGCTCCAATGTTAATCTTATGGAGGATAAGGAAAAAATAATATTTCTCTTATTAACCAATAGTTTTGGATTAAACTTTGTGTTTAGCTTCATGAGGTTAGGATCCATACGTTTTTGCTAAAAAAATAATATGTTATGTGTTCCTCACAGCAGCAAACCTGCATACTCTTCTCCATATTAATCATATGGAGAATAGGCAAACTCCTGTATTTGTGTCCAGATAATGATAAAACTTGGTATATGGTCGAAATTAAAATAGTTTATCGTAAAAATGCCTACTTTCAAAGTTCCTCAAAGCTGCAAACCTACATACTCTTTCCTACGTTAATGTTACGGAGAATAGGCAAATACTCTATTTTATCAAGAGGTATTGATTGATCAATCTTGACATATACTTGTACTATTATTGTCATATTATTGAGGTGAAAATTCGCTAAGTACGCAGGTCTGCTGCGAAGGGGGTATTTATTATTTAAGATTTTTTAAGGGTGCAGACAATTATATACAACCATAATAAAGAAAAGAACACCAAGGTCACCTTTTCCAAGAGCGCCACTTAGTTGAGTTGAATATAAGAGAAGTTCTTGATTCCTCGTATTTTAAGCGTGTTGCTGACGGCTTTTCTGCATCAGATGTTGATTTGGTATTAAGAATATCGCCACCTCATATCCATACAGGAAGGGGCTGCCAATATCCTGAGCTGCTTAAATAGGGTTGTGGGGGCATGAGGTCGGAGTCTGGGTCTCAACATGTCAACCTAAACTTATTTTCATTCCCGTGATGAGCTAGATGGGTAACCTAATTCCCAATTCTTGAACGAGGATCAGAAGCTTTTTCCATTTTTTTACAATCATAGCCCTTACCCGATTCCTCAAAAACCGAATAAGGCAATCTCCTCGTTCATCGTATCCGCCTCGGTTTCTGGAAACTTAAATTTTACAATGAATATAAAATAATCTTGTCTGCATCTTGAAAACTCAATTGCCAAAGAGGAGTAAAAATCGTATATTTTAGAATTTTGAAAACGTGCCAGTAGTAAATAAATAGAATTTCCTTTTATTATCGAGCGTTTATCAGTTACAACTGCTGTACAGAATAACTCTCGTTATAATTAATGTTAACCTAGAACTATTAACAAATATATAACAATAAAATTACAACGATAAAAACAAAATGAGGAAAACAAGTAAGAACGATGTGGAGGTCTTAATAATTCTATAAGCTTATTTCTGAAGGTTTTGCCTGCATAACCTTTAATTTCAGAGGGGAGGTCATTGTACAACTTCGGGCCGCAATAGAAGAAACTCCCCCTTCCAGTAAACCCCCTTTAAGTCTAACTTTTTGGAAGTGAAGGAGCCTTCTATGGCGGGTACTATACTGTGAGACTTCCTCCCGGAAGGAGAGCCACTCACAAAGGTACTGAAGCTCACAAAGCTTAGTTTACAAAGGTACTGAATAGATTGACGATTGTTTTAATGCCTGTTTCTGGGGGAACTACTGTGATTGTATAGCATTTGGTAGATTGACAATTGGTTTACATTCTGTCCTGGGGGAAATTACTCTTATTTTAAAGAAAGAAGTAGATTGACAATTGGTTTACAGTCTGCTTTTGGGGAATTACTTTGATTGTAATGAATGGAGTAGTTTTAAGTGTCAAAAATGTAATTGTCGTTACATTAATAATTTAAGTATAATTAATTTAACGTTGTCTATTGTAAAGAAAACAAACATAAACACTCATTGAATTAGATATAATTGAACTGACAATCAATTAAGTAAGCTGATCACCTGGTTATTAAACACAGTGAAATAACTGCATATTACTGTGCGTACTTTGTTCAGAACTAAACGTGCATATTTTATAATTAATTACCCTAACAACCATAATGAGCTTAACTACGTTGCTGTAGATTGACTATCGTAGGCCTGAAACGCGTGCAGCTTAAATATTAATTAATTAACACCACAAGGCCATTTACAAAGGTAAATCTTTGAAGATTAGAAATGATCTCGTTTAGTCGCTGAATGTTTTGACTGAATGTCTGCTTCTAGCCGGGGTACAATGTGTAGTGTCGTGTAGTGTCGTGTAGTGTCGTGTTACCCACTCGCCTCGGAATGAGGCAAGTCGCGTAGGCCCGTGGTCCGATAGTCCCACGCCTCGTAATGTATGCGGTGCCGGTACGCGCTGCTTAAGAGACAGATAAACTGTAATGTGCGACAACCAGTAGTTAATCGACTCTGTTTCTATTTTACGATTTTCAAGTTCATAAACATTGAGAAACCCCCTTAAATTGCGATTATGGATGGTTTAAAATATATATGGACAAACCGGCCCAGATGGACGATGTTTATTCCCCTTATACAATAGTATATGGAGAAAGTATTGTTTTCGTCAAAATTTTCAAATTTGAGTTGAGAGTGGATATATCCGTTTAGGGGTTCCCTGAATAAAAAAAGTGGATTTCAACGTGATGTCTGTCTGTCGGTATTTGTGTGTGTGTGTGTGTGTGTGTGTGTGTGTGTGTGTGTGTGTGTGTGTGTAAAGTGTCTGGATCTGTACAGAGCCGCAGCCTACCCCGTTGGTCAGATTTAGATGAAATTTGGTATGAATGTATATATTCACCATATATTGAGGCGTTTTTTAAACTTTTTTTAAAAAAGTTAAATTTAGTGCCCAAGGTAAACGTTGAACGTTGTCTGAGAACGTCCAATCTAGTTCTATAGGTGAATATTAAAAAATAAATTTCTTCCTTATTACCCAAGCGTTTTTCATGAAACTTGGTATGCAGCGTAAAATCACATCACTCAACAAAATCCACTCAAAAAGGCTTGGTATTTCGGGGGTGAGGGTTTGTCCACTCCATAAAATTCTAACAATTAATTTAACTTTGTTTCTCTTGATATTTTTGGAAATTGAATGATTATTTTTGAAACAATATATTAATTATTAAATTATATTTAGTTAACTTTAAAGAATATGATATTTTTATTAAAAATTGTCGTTTTGAAATTTACTTGAGGGAGAAATTATGTGTCAGTCCACAGATACCGTTTATTTTTTACGAAGCAACTATAAGGATGGGTAGGATGAGCATAGGGATCGTTTAATGTCATCCGCAATATCTTCGTCATCTTGGATTTTAGTCTTGGAAATCTTTTGATTTAAACATTCAGATTTATCTCATAAAATTAAGACACATGGGATTAGTTTGACTATGTTTATTATAAAGGTAATTATCGTTGGTCTATGCTATTTACCCGTTCTAGAATATGTTTTAATTATTGTAAAATCCGATGTTTTATGATTTTTTCCATCGGCCGAGTTCACTGAAGAAATCCTTCTTCATTTTTCTGTGGTTTGTTGTAAGTAATCAAAAGCCAGGGTGTTAAATAGAATATTTATTTAATTTCAATCCGCTGATGTATGCGTGGAGTATGCGTTTTTAAACTTGGGTCATCATCATTCAAACTAGGTTCAAAAACTTTCAATTTGTGGTCGTGGTTGCTGCATTCACGAAAATAGAAAGAAAATATCAATTAAAACTCATATTAATAAACTAAAGTAAAGTTTATGAGCGAACAAAATTCAAATAAAAAATAACTCATCATAACCAGTGACAAAATTATGTTAAATTATGTTATAAGCGAACATAATTTTGACCACATTATATTGATTTAAAACAATTGATACGTGCGTACGGTAGGGTTATCGGACTCTGAAAATACGGCGACAATAGACAATAATCATAATCATTGTTATGTCTCTCGTACTGTTGCTCGATAATGATGTTTAGTGTTAAACTATAAATTTTTCACATCACCACACACCTGTCCTAGGATAAGTTGGAGACACTTGGAAACTAGTGTCGTCTGGGAGTTCGGCAAGGTATCCGTTACCCACAAGGTTCTGTTGGAAAAAGAGCTACTAGCTAAATATCAGTTTGACAAATCACAAACATAAATATTTGTTGTTTTTGCGGTTCATTCCTGTTTCGGCTTCGATTCGCCTCTTCAGCTAGGAAAGTTTGTCAGACGACACTAGTTTCCAAGTGTGGTGATGTGAAAAACTCATCGTTTAGCATGCTGTTTGGTAAAGTACCAAAGTACTTTGGTCAAAGACCTTCAGCAAAGTTATGTTTAGTGTGTTAAAATATGTTTCATATTCAACCACGTCAGGTTGCATTGCAAGGCACAATACTTATTTACAATTTTTAAACATAGTGTGAGGAGTTGATGATAGCCTAAGTTTTTAAATGCAAAAATAAGGATTATGATTTTTAAATGCATGCAAAAAATAAAGGATTGAATACCTAATTCGAATAAAAATAATATTTTTGATCATTCAAGGGGTGCTTGCAATATAGATAGCCTATGGTATCAATTCCAATACCATAATATTGAAAATTAAGTTTATTTTTTAATTTCAAAATGGTGGTCAATCAAAGACGTCAAAGTTTAAAATCTTAAAACTTAGAAACATTCACATTTTTGTGAATTCTTCAAGGAATAAAAATGCTTAAACATAGTTTTAAAACTATTTTGTCATAAAACTATGGAATGTTTCAATAACAATTCTTTCAATACCAACTTCCATATTTGTTCCGTATATGTTCACTAAAATTTTGTTTCGGGCTTATCCGTAGACCACCACCTTTCTGTGTGTTGGACGTATCCAACAAAGTTAGCGGTGAGCTAGCTAAGTATTAGGTTGTAGCTAAGAATTAGGTTGTTACACTCACCAAACTGATTGTAATCCGAAAAAACAACAATAATGCGCTGTCCACCGAGTTACCAACGTACCAAACTAATGAAATCACAGTTTTATTAATTAGATACTTAATTTTATGACCAGTGTCATATAAATTAGACTAAAATTCATTGTATTGAGTTGAAATTTATCCCTTGAAAATTCGGATAGCCAACGAATGCAATTCACACTGACGAAAAACTCGTACAAATTGTATTTACTGAAGTTTTCGTGTATTAAAAAAGTGGTGTAGTTAACATCATCTAATTTTTCAAAAGTAATTCAAATTAATCGATTTATAGTTGTATACTGTTATTTATTCTTGGGGCTTCTCCGCAGCAATGTGGTCCTCATGAAGACACCGATTCTTCCACTCCATTCCTTGTTCTTAAACATAGACAATAGACAATAATCATTTAATAATGAACATTTTTTATAAATTTCCCTGTGATAAGGGTTATAAATATCAATTCTTATGTTATCTTTTCGTAATATTGTCCTTCTAGAGTGCAGGTTTCACTCTACATAGGTGAGTGATGACCTCTATACACATACTATTTACACGCTAATACTCACACTCTTTACAGTTTACCATGGTGCACTGTCATGGCGACAAACTATTAATAGTGTGAGACATAGTGTGTGTATAGTGTAAGTATAGCGAAAACACTGAATTTTATTACTCCCTGAAGATGCTACAATCGTGGCAAAATTGATTGGAGTTAAACCAGAAAAGATACTTTCGGATTATGAGTAACTCAAGTCCTCGAGACTCTTGTAAACCATTGTTTCAAAAATTTCAAATATTACCGCTTCCATCTCTTTATATATTCAAATGCCTTTTGTTTCTGCAAAAAGACTTTCACAACTTACAAGATCAGCAACATAAGCATATTTATCAAACAAGAAACAGGTCCAATTTGCAATATTCATGTCAACGCCTTGTTGTTCTTGAAAAAACACCAACTTATATGGGGTAGCGATTGTTTAATGCGCTGCCATCTGATCTGAAGGGATTGATTTTAAGCAAAAATGTTAAGCCTAAATGAAAGAAATTTCTTCTTAACAATCTTTTTACCATGTAAATGATTATTTAGGTATACAAATTTAAGTACTGTACATTAGCATTGCTTCTCTCCTTTGTATGTAATTGTTATTCTAGATTTAGTATATTATTGACCATGTCAACTGTTTCCATTACATTTCATGTAATGGAAACGTTCTTCTCTTAAAGGTTTTTCTCGTAAACGTTCTTTTGACAATAAATCAATTTCAATTTCAATGCCCTTGCAATTTATAAGGACAACCAAGTAACTGATCACTTACCTTTGAACAATGTCGGAAACACATTATTCGTCGTAGACCAATAATATCTTAATATTGCCGCCGGTACGAGAGAGTTGACTTGCTCACGATTGACTTGCTCGCACATTGCCCTAATGGTGTTAGGATTCCCGAGGGAGTTGTTAAATAATTTATAACGAATAATAATCAAACAAATGATACATTGTCTATTGTGAATTGATCAAGTAGGCTAGCGGTAGAATGTTGTAGGTTTGTTGGTATTGTTGGAGGGGCTCTGCCCACGGCGGCGGCGGCCCACACAATTCCAAACTGATCATTATCGCCAACCACCACTTAGGGTAATTAATTGATGGGGCTGGTACCTAGACTTGTCTGGAGATCTCTATAACGTGCAACTGTCGCAGTAGATGCAGGATTGTGTGTTACTGGTGGAGAATCAGAGCTATGGGGACTAGAACACCAGGGATGGATAACGACTGATGATACTTGTCTATTCGTATGATCTCTAGATATGTGAATATCTTGATCGCGATCATTGTAGGTAGTGTGTATGAAGTGTGTGATTTAAAAAAAAAATAAGGTCAAAGGTATTAGGAAATTGGAAAAGATGTTGAAACTTTCATTTAGAACTATGCGTATGATCTCTAAACATTTGACATAGGTCATGGTCATGTTCACGTGGAGTTACGTATCGCGGCGTTCGCAGTTAGTTATCTAACGGCACGGTAGCTCAGGGGTAATGCTCTGGCTTGCCCTTATGCCCAATACATTTGTGAAACAATCAAGAAAAGGAATATATAAAATACGTATGTCAAAGTGTCATTAACAAATAAATACAAAAATATCAATATAAATAATGTAAGATTTTGGCACATTTAAAACATTTCCAAAATCCAACTCTGTTTCAAAAGATTCGGCTATAGAGTATAAGGGATTTTAAAAGCCACTTAAAAATACTTTATAGTATTTTTAAGTATAACAATGGAGTCTTTGAAAAAGGGTCGTTACATTTTACACCAACCAAATTTCAAGGAAATTTATCTTTAGAGCTTTTGAATTTTGAAATCTTTGTGCCCTTATCACATTACCTTGTAAATTATACACCTTTTGATGACAATCTTATTTCGAAACCTTTTGCCAAGTTTTTGGACGGGACTTAAAACTATCAGTACTTTTCTTTACATTACTTACAATATCAAATGAAATTATTCAAAGGTATTAGGAAATCAAAGAAAATTCGATTAGTGCATTTGATGCTTGTATCTAGAATATGACTAGATATATATTATTTAAATTTCTGTGGCAATCAGAGAAGTTTAGATTGTATCCAGACTATGTCTAGAGATATCCCATTTGATTGTGTAAGTTGGTAGTGGGCAATCGTAGGTGATATGAAGAATTATTAGAGCCAAAGTGACTATCGTGCAAGAGAATATGACTCTGATGAGAAATATCTAGGCTGTAAATGATTTCTTAACGTCTTTACTGTTATCAAATAGAAACACGCGGTATAGTTCTATAATATCGTCAAGGGTGAAGAATAAATGCTATTGGGGATGAAACCAGAAGAAATAAATGACTGATAACTTTAATTTGTTTTTATTGTTAATCATCAAAAGTAATTAATTGTAAAATATTAAATTTCTGTATATATGATGTTGGGAACCGAGTGTAACTCGTTGAGAATTGAAATCATTCTGTAGACCATTGTGATATACCCTATTGGGCTAATTTATACTCGAGCAGCCAAAAATTTCTTCATGTCTCAGACCTTTTTTAATTTTATTTGTACTAAATCAAGCAGGATCAACTTTAGTTTTAACCTTTTTCCAATATTCATGGTATTTTCAGTTAAGAGAGCATAAAATTCGTATTAAATAATTGTATTCGTTACATAAATTTCTAAAAGATTTTCTTAAAAATGTAACAGGGTTTCATGAACGAACTTTTTTTAGTTATTTGATCATTAAAACAAGTTATAGGTATCCGTAGGTGTAGGTGTAGATGTTATAAGGGTTACAGCCAATTGACAACCGTAAGTTGTCAATTGGTTGCCACAAGTCCTATTAGCAGGATTTACACGAGTGAGAGCGCGAATACGGATCGAACAAATAGTTTATATTGTTTGACGGCAGGTATTTTACATAACACAACAACGGAAGCAATCATAGAACCAAATGTTTCCTGCCGGCAAATTGTGTGAGTGCAAGCGCATCGGGGCAGCTTGCCGGCCGAGCTGGCAGAGCCCACCGTGAAATCGGACCATGAGCCATATATACGAGCACCTGGCCTGTTTGACCTGTTGAGGCGGCTTTGGTACCTTCAGGTAGATGTCATCTATATACTCCCTCATAATACTCCTTTTGCAGTAGACCTGCATACTCAGCGAATTTCTACTGGAAATTAGGACAAAACCTACAGTTTAACGTGGAATACAAACCACGGCCTCTGAATTACGAATTGGTCTAATTATGATGATGGTCTTTGCGGATTAACGTAGTATTCAATAGTAGAACTCCTTTACCAACCTTTTGAAGTTTTTTTTCTAGGTCAGTATCAAAATCTAAATAACACACATAAATTAAATGTGCAATAATGCTCCATTACTCGTAACCACCAATTTGCTTTTTTTCAAAAAATACGTAAAATTATTAAATTTTACATATATTTTTATAATAGCATTAATAATACATTTTAACAATAATAGTGAGAACAACTTATGCAAATTTTAAAATTATTTAAAGTAAAAATTCAAATTGGCTTCCATTTTAAATCAAAAAAATAAAATTTTTACAATTAATAGTTTTTAAGGAAAACATTTATAAAAAACACAATGGCGGCTCTGTTAGTAGCTGAGGACTACAGCATGATTCAAATGTGACATTCATACTTTATTCTGACCCAGGAACAATACCTAAAGATTGTTAGAGTTCTGAAAACGCTGTTTATCTTTAGTAATTGTTCATCTCTCAAGAATAATATTACAAATGCATTCTATTAAGGCTACAGTTTACCCAAGATAATATAATTTATCCTTCTATACTGGGTGAAATCATCATTTCAAAATTATTCTCATAATATTAGTCAAATTTTCCCTTATTAATACCCTAAATATTTTGTTGTCTATGAATATTTTCTTGTGATATCCTACCGTGTACTGCAGGATATAATGAAATACATATTGAACAAGAAACACAAAATTTTGTATTTAGATACATTTTGAGTAGGAAATACCTATTAATAAAGTAAAAAGGTTTGATTTAGGTAAAAATGAACAAGATGATTTCATCAAGTACAAGTACATGCGTGTCTTAATAATCTTTCAGGATTGTTTATGAATTATGTACAGGATCAGTCGTTGGGGTTGTTATCAAATTTATTTAGATTTTATTCACAAACTATCTACATTAGAACATGACATGGAGATACAGTGTTAAAATATAACAAGAACACGATTCGCGGATAACACTAACAACGAAAAATGCCTTTCAAAGGCCATTTCACCAAACTCAAACATAAACTCTTGTTATGAAAGTGAAAAAATATTTAAACTAAACCATACTGTTGATTTTTAAATATTATTCATTTTATTAATCATTATTAATCATTTTACTCAATGATAGAGTAAGAACTTAACTTAAACATGGAATAATAGTAGAAATACGCGGAATATAACAGAGGCACGGGAGGATATTATAGACTAAAACAGTAGACCTTACACAAGGAAATGAAGGCTACAAGAAACATAGTAGAACAAATAACTTGAATATTTCGGACATAGTATCAGTGCACCAGACAATTTGTAGAAAGGCTATTGAAACGTAAAAATAAAATGAAATGGCTTGCGGAAATAATGTAAGCCATGAGATAAACATAATGTAATATATGAAACAAATAACAATACTGAAAGATAATCAAATTGGAGTACTATCAAAACACAGGGGTAGGATAGAGGTTCAAAAGAGGTGTATAGAAAGAGATTCGAGAGAATGAAGGGGATCTGAAAAATAAGAGCGGAGAACCCAACCGGAACTCAACAGCTCCCACGAAGGCCATAAAATAAAATACAAACTTTTTGAAATATTTAACCTATTTTGTAAACGATTTTTCATTTCACCGTGGTTTATTTATGGAGACTTAGGTATATAGCTACTAAGTTGAATCGAGACGGAGTCTGTTCAAGTTCCAGGTCACTGGAGGGAATAGTGAATACCCTGACCCGACCACCTGGAACATTCTATTTTCATACTCCTTGTTCATTTGATCTGTCTGTGGTCTAAATTCATACTAATTAAATTCATTCCTCTAAAATTGTATATTAATAAAAAAACATTTTCACTCAACAATTTTGCCATATTAACCAGTTCTGACAGCATGATTCTGATCAACAAAAGATTATTGTTCCTTGTTGTCAGTCGCACACTTTACCCTTTTTGTATCCACACGCATCACTACACTTAATAATAGAAACTAAAATTAAAACCATAGGTACTTACAAAACTAACTTACTTTTTTCAACTCCAAAAATTGAATTCTATTTTTTTCTTTGGAAAATAGCCCCTTTTCAAAATTTTATTGGGGATTTGATGTTTTTAGTCTTATTCAAATAACATCCAAACATTTTGGTGACAGAAATATTATCTCATAATACTGTATATATGTTTTATGTTATATGTTTTTAAAGATAGGCTATATATAGCCTATCTTTAAAAACATTTTCCAATTTTAGGCCTTTTAAACATTTTACTTAGAGAAATTGTTTGTTACTTAACCCCCACTAGCTTAATAAGAAAACTCATTAAAATATGTGCTTGATCGATAATATTTAAGTTTATAAGCAGTGGAAAATAGATTTTCCATTTATTTTTTCATTACGGTACAGTTTTAATGATTCTGTGAACCTTGAATTTATCAACCAAAACTTAACAAGTTGTTGCCATAAAGTAAATTATAAACATGGGCCTATCATAGCAAGAGCAACCGTTGTCAAAAACTCCTTTGTAAAAATAATCTCACATCGTACCTTGTGATTTTGTTTCCAGGAGCTTACTAATTATTTCTTTGATGACATTAGTCTAGCTTTCCTAGAACCAAAGGCGGGGTTTTATCCCTCAGATTCAAATTTACATATAGGTTCTACATTTAATGTTGTACGTTTTAATGAATTAAATTAAGTGTTTCGTTCATAAAACTGGTTTAGTTTCAGGGTTACGTATTCTGAAACCTGATCTGTCATAGTTTTGGTTGAAGTACTTGAGTTGCCAATCAGTTTTCATCAGTATTGTCCTTGTATAGAGACGGCTGAACTCTATCATTGCTGGATACATACCACGCACAGATTTGTAGACTATTTGGGTTGGAAATGCTTAGGTTAAAACTGTAAAAAAGTTTCACTTGCCTTCGGGAAACAGCTTAGATCCGAACAGCTTAGTATGTCCGAAGGGAGTGTTTTCAGTTCTTCTGAATAGTTTCCTTATAAGTATATGCCGTCAATTCCTTTACAATATTCGCGAATTGGTAATACGCCCCCGCTAGAGCTAAGACATGTGTGTAATTATGTCAAACAACAAGTTAAAAAAGGAAAAGTGAATTTTATCTGTGCAGTAGCTTGGTAACAATACACTGCCTCAGTGGTCGGTGACTCCTGTCGATCATGTGACTCACGCCGGTACAGTACCTTATTGTTTTCAATTCACCGCATAGGCCCGATCCCCAAGGTGAAGAGCAGTTGAGGTAGACATTCTAAGGAAACTCAGCACTCCAATATTTTCGAGGACAAAATAATACGTAACGGTATTTAAACACATCATGCCAAAGTAGAAAAGAACAATGGAACCTGGAAATGAAAACATCACAGAACCCCTAGACCTCCACGTCTCATAATTATTACACCGTAAAAATACATCCAAACACAAAACAAAAGAAATTATTTATGGGTTCGAAGCAGAGTTTGTGAGGAAAGTTGACCCTGGACCGAGGCATAACTCACCAGACCCTCCTCTCTCGATGGAGGAAAGCTCTCGGTGTGATGGATCTGCGATGGGGGGATTGTATGGTAATGCAGCGAGGGCAAGCACGGACTAGCGCGGACCGCAGACCACTGCGGCACACCAGCCATTGGTAGCTCAAACTTTGTCACGATAAATATGCAACATTAGGCCAGTATGTGGTGACTATAAAAAAACTACTTTATATTATTTGCGGCAGCGGTTGTACGAGTTATAAAATCGACTATTAAAAAAAATTTAAATATTATTTGTTGATTGTATCATAAATATGCATGGCATAGTTTTTTTTATGTTTTCAGTGAATATTTTTCGAGTTGACGGGTTATCAGTTCTGAAATTTTGCAGTATTGCTAATAGGAATGTATGGAGACCGATAATCCTCTTAAACTGAAATTTTGGGAACGTACAAAACTAACAAAGCTGTTTTCACGTGACGAATGTGTTTTTTTAAGGAAAATTCATATAGGCCCTACTACAGAAAATTATTTTTTATATGTCGATTTTTGATCAATTCTTTTATAACATGTGTAAGGACATGTGTAAAATGTTGTAAGGACTTTAAATGTTTAAAAATGTACAAAAAACACTAAGGAAGCTTGTACGAAATACCACAAACTGTATGCGTAGGGCGTACCCACGAAGTGACACTAGTGCTGTTCCAGTGGATTTCAGTTGACAATAACGCCGTTCGGACCGTTTAAATGGCTATTATGTACTGAAATAATTTTGTTTTGAAAACTTTTCAAACTTTTCTCACCTACATATTTCCTACGGATTCCAAGATGGTGGATGTGTACTGGAGACTCCTAACTCATCAGCGCGGATTGTTGTGGTTCATCAGTAAAACAAAAATCTTCAGTTTAAGAATAAAATCCAGAAAATGTGCAAGCACAAAATTGTTTATGATTTGTTTAACGTCTCGTCTCTCCATTACAACGGTGGGCTAGGTTTGGCTTGCAAGGGGGTTATAATTTTATTTGAAACTTTTCCAATATATCTAATTAGTCTCTTATAAAGGGATAATATTGCTAAATAATAATTTCAGAAGATCTGGACCGATACCACAAGTTCATAAAACAGTTTTAAACATAAAATATACTTAAATTAAATGGTTTATATACCTCTCTAAAACAATCTTAGTAGTTGAAGTGGCGCAACTATAGTTTCGGCCTAATTAGGCCATCATCAAGCACAAGGATAATAATTTTCTTGAATTTTCACTTCAATAAATAAAATTTGAACAAAAAAATTGTTCAAATTTTATTATATAAACCATTTAATTTATTCTTAACAATCTGGAGGCTTAATAATATCATAATAAAATATACATTTTCTATAACCATTTTTTAAACATAAACGTAGATTAGTTTTTACAATAAAAAATCGGTATACCATAAAATATATTATTTTTATACGCAAACTTTTACTACTCGCACAATGTGATATGTATACTTTATACTTATTATCAAATAAATTTAACTGAATGATACGTTTTTGCAAGTGTAGCTATTAGGGTGGAGTATAAAAGTCATTTTTGGTCATAATGGGTTTGTGTGAATTAGATTGTTATTGTGTACATTTACCATTACGATTAGCAAAACCAAGTTTCACCACGTTTTGGGATATGCGTTTCTGGGAATTACTTTAAGAGTTAATTTTTGTTTTCAGCTTTTACCGGCTTAGTCAAGATTGTGTACTAATCTGGTCATGGTCAAATTTCCAGCTCATCTGAGGACAGGACCAGATTTCAGATCCCGAACTTGTTTTACTAATCTTGATGTAAAATACCCTCAATAACAATTAATTCACAGGGCAAAATAGTTTTATTTACTTAACCACATTATTAAAAAAATGTGTCAGTGAACTTTTGAACAATAAAACAGATTAGCTCAACAGTTCCCACGATAAAGTTCGGACAAACCGGAAACCGCACCTGTATATTGTGTGTTGTGCGTATCTGAGCGTGAGCGTCAGAGGTAATGGGGTCCACACCAGATTGAAATCACACTGCCTAGCTGCAAAAGTAGCTAGGCAGCTAGACAAGACCCCCCCCGCCTTCGTGCAACAGGTGCATTGGTGGTCTATTGGTTAAACAGTGCCGTCACAAAGAAAATGTTAATTTTAGTGACATCATTACTGACCACGCAATTGTTGTAAAAAGGTGGGTTATTTAGTGAATTCCATTCCATATTTATGTTTCAATAATAAATACCTCCGTCGCAGCAGACCTGCGTACTCAGCGAATTTCCAAATCAATAATTTAATATATGACGTTTTATAAAAATATGTCCATAAACATGAGAATTATTTGCCTATTCTCCATAAGATTAACATAGGAAAGAGTGTGCAGGTTAGCTGCTGTGAGGAACACTGAAAGAAGTCATTTCTACCATGAATAATTTTTATCTTAATATTTATACCAACTTTCATCAACATCTGTCCATAAATAAAGGACTTTGCCTATTCCCTATATGATTAACATGGGAAAAGAGTATGCAGGTTTGCTGCCATGATAAACACATAAACTATGATTTTTAAGCATAAACTTATGGGTCCCAACCACATGAAGCTAAATATCAAGTTTTATCCAAAAATATTGATTAATATGGGAAATATTAATTTTTAACTATCCTCCATAAGATTAACATTGGAGCCCCACAATACAACGTACTGTGTTTAGATTTTTTTATATCTCGGTAACCGTTGGAGATAGAGAAAAACTTTAAGAGACTTAATTGTGTAGTTTTTTAAGCTGATTCCAATAATGAAATATAAAATTATAATTTTTTTAAATTACATGTGAAAAGCGCAAAAAACCTGATTTTGGGGTACAAAACCCCCCCAAACTATCCGTTCCCATTGACCGATATGTCTGGTTTACTAACTCGTCCGAGAATTTGTAGGAATACACGTCTCTACCAAATTTGGTCTCGATCGGACCATTTTTACGAGAGTTATCGTGTTAACAGACACATATATATATATACATATATACATATATATATATACATATATACACACACACACACACATATATATATATATAAACTTAAACGACTATTGTTTTTGGACTCTGGGCACCTAAAGACGAAAAAATAACATGGTCTCGGGCTTAAGTCTTACCATGAGACCTACGGTAATAGCTTCTTCCCTATGGGAAATTCGCTAAAAGATCATTACTTGTTAATTATCGGGTGTAGCTGCGTGGTAATGACATATTTGGAAATAAAATAAAAGTGTTATCGGGAATTCACTAGATAACCACTTTACCGTTTTAATTTGTCACCTCAACAATCTTTTACGACCACCGTGTGGCGTCTAATGTTGTCACAAAATTATTGGTCTTACGGGGCTGAAACAAAATATTTCGCTATTAATGATCTCTTAACGCTTTGACCTTCGGCGGAAGTATCAGTAGTTCAAATCACATGCAGCTTTACGGAATATACATTATCACAACCGTCCACGCTCGTATGTGAAGAACGAGAACCAGAAACTGGTTTCCATTCGGTTGCGAGTTAGAAATGCGACAAGAAAGAAGGGCCGCGAGTGTTATTGGGGTTATGGCCTGAAATTTGTGTAGTCATAATTCGGAGTCCGGAGGAGTAGACTGGCGTTGGCGCGAACACAATGCAACAGAGGAGAGTTGTCGCAAGTCTCCTGTCTTAGTCATCTCCCTCCTAACAATTCACAATTAGCAGTTAAATTGTTGTCGAGTGCGCGCATAAAAGTAAAAAAACTGAGTAACTCCAGCGTGGGTGGAGGTTCATTCTGTACATCCAGCACAGAATGAACCTCTGTTGTGTTGTATACGCAGGCGCAGGCGATTATTCTGTACTTTTACATGTGCAACCTTTACTACTCTTCCGTTTTACAATATCATAAAGCACAATACACAATGTATGATTTAAGCACAAGAGTGAGCAATCCTTAGTTATGATTGGCATGAATCTCAGCTTACATAGTTCAAGAGAACTTCACTACGAGCATCAGGTTTTGGTTGGCTTTACATGAGTAGAATAAGTGTGATTTATATTGTTAGAGTGGGAGAGAAAAAGGAGATCATTGTGAGCTTCGGGTGATGGTCGGCCTTACATGATTAGAATAACCGATAGTAAATGATTTATATGATTAGAGAGGTGGTTGGCCGAAGCCCAGTGGTCCCTCCTCCATCCCTGGTTTAAGTCGGAGACTTATTCACCAGGCCGCTTTCCTGAAAAACTTGTATTTTCCACTTGTATCTTCATATATGATTTTATCTCTTCCAGGCACTTTTCTAGTGCCCATCCTAGTACCCACCTAGTACCAATGCACTAGGATCATCGGAATTTTGATTTCATTTTCCTTTAGTACTTCCTTCCTTTCATTTGTTTCAATGCTCTCTTTCAAAGTCGGTTTTCGTATTTCCTATTCTTCGGCACATTTTCGAAAACTCCAACGCTGACTCTTTGCTCCGGAGAAAGTTGATATTCTCCCACGTCCACGCCTTTTGTCGGAGGAACTCCCTCATTCCACTTCGTTCTTCTTCATAGAACCCGCACTCCAGCACGTGCTGCGATGTCTCCAGTTCTCCACAGTGGGTGCAGCGGTCATCCTCCACGAGATTGAAGCTCCTAAGTTTTGCCTTAAAGTTCCCGTGTCCGCTAACAAACTGCGTTGTGTAGTGGTCAGTCTCCCAATGCACATTCTTTCTCACATCTGGTACAAACGCGAATGTTTCCCTTCCTTTGGTACTGACTTCCCATCTTCTTTGCCACTCGTCCAGCGTTTCTTCTCTCCTGACACACTTGCTTTCTTGACTGCCGATACCATCTTCCTTGTCTCTTCTTCGCTTGATCCTTTCTTCGCCCATCAAGTCAAGTGGAATTACTCCTGCAATTACTCTTACTGCATCATGCGATATCGTACTGTATCCCTTAATTACTCCTAACAACATATTTCGTTGAAGGCTCATCAGTTTCGATCTTTCTCCTCTTCCTTTCATCCTTTTACCTCACATCTCACGTCCATATTACACCATGTGTTCAAGCGCACCTATATACAACCTTCGAAGATTCTCGCATCTCATACCATTGTTTGTCTTGGCCAGTGCTTTTAATTTTCCGAACGCCTTCATTGATCTGTCTAACACCTGATCGTAGTGTCCCGAGAACTTCATTCCACTTCCCACCACCACTCCAAGATACTTCGTCTCCATTGAACATCTGATTGTGACTCCTCCCATATTTATTTGAATGAATCTCTCAACTAACTTTCCTTTCAGGAGTACTGTCTTCTTCGAGGACGTCATCTTTCTTTTTTCTCCCCACTTGGTGACGAGGTCCAAAGCTCTTGTCGCCTTCCTCATTAGGTCCGGGCTCGAGTTAGACTTTACCAGAAGTAGTCCGTCATCCGCATAGGCTCTCGCTGAGATTCCATCCCCAAATGGTAAACGCAGAAATCCGTCATGCTTCAAGTTGGTTTGCATGAGCCATGACTGACATGATTGGAGAAAAGGACATTGCGATTTTCGGGTGATGTCTGACCGTTATAACATGTGTTATTTGTATTTATTGTGATCTAAATGAACCACGGCTTGAATAATTAGAGAAAGAAGATTATTGTGAGCATCCTGTGTTGGTTGGTTTTCATGATTAGCATAGCTATGATTTATATTGTTTTATTGTAGACATTGTTGTGGGATTTTATAGTTATTATGACGTTGCCCTGTAGCTCAGTAAAAAATAGCTCGAAGAAATTGTTCGGTTTGGGGTTCCGAGTTTCTAAAATACATAATTTGTTCTAAACTATACTTTTATCTCATAATATACATCGGTGCACATAATTTGGACGTATAGACATTATAGTTTCCATAGGAATTGTTCGACCCTCTGTAATTTGCTACAAATTTGTAAAACCTAATATGTGGGTTTAAACTAAATAAACTAGAAAGATCTTAAGATGCATTTAAGAGGGGTTTTGTTCATATAAAAAGTGGGTTCTTTGGATTATAGCAGATAATCTGTTACTTTTAATTCTTAGCTGAGGTAAACTGTTTTTAGTCTCTTAAACCTTTGCTCTGTGCCAAATGGTTACAGAGATATACATTTCAGCTCGATTAGTTCTATTACTAATTCAGGTTATTTTCCTCGTCATCAAGGTCTCTGTATTCCGCGAAGACTTACTGCTTCGTCAGTAACATTTCAATACAATCTCATATAACTACATCAACAATTATTGCGCTGTTGATAAAGCAATTTAAAATGTCATTTTATTGTTAACATATTTGTCTCTCCTGGCTAAAATAACTGTCTTCATGATTTTTAATATTTTCCCAAACACACCGTAGAATCTTTGTCCTTTTCAAGTTTTAGTACCCTTCATAAGTCCATAGTCGTAGAAATATGGTTGTGGCGCCAAATTAAAGGTAAAGTGAAGAATGTAGAGAATTACATTTTAAGTATTTTTTTAACATTTTCTATCATAAAAATACAATTGCTTATTAATCATCGGATATAATTGCATGGTAGTTAATATTTTCCCAGAAAATGAATTAATAGTGTAATTTCCTAAATGACTACTACCGTATTTTTACGACTATTGTGTAGGTAGTAATGCTGGCACAAATTTGTAACAGTTGTGATTGTTCCTTTACGAAATATTTCGCCACTCCTGCAGACTCTTAATTTATGATTATCAAAAATATAACGTTTATAAATTAACTTTGAATTGGATCGCATTTGACGCTGTACTTGGAATAACTACGGGCCGAGTAGTTTGCTCAACACCCGCTAGGTAGCATGACCATCAACTCTAGACAATACCACTCGATAATTCCATGGACACACTCATATTCCATCAAGGTTCAAATGAATGATATGATTAATTACGATAATTATCTTCCATAGTTATAGGGAAATTGCAGATGGAATGAATATTTATTAACATATATTATTTTACTACTTTACATCGTTTTTATTTCACAAAAACCCGCCCAACATCACAAATGTCTCATAATTAATTATTGTAGAATCCACGTCGATGATATGCATTTTATATGTAATGGAAACAATTTATATTGAACAATAACATCCATACTTATAAAATAGAAATATTCTCTCTGTGTCATACGGTCCGAAAGGTTAATGGGGTTAAAACACAAAATGTAAAGTTTATTTAAAGAGAGAAATGTGTTGAAACAGAGTATACTTTTGTATGTTATGAAATATGATCATAGAATATAAAAAATAAAATTATTTTTTGGGAATAATTAGTTTAATAAAATAACTTCTTAATTAGCATTATACGTGTTGGTTTTACTATAGGATAAAGTAAAAAACTCACGTCTTCCAACACTACTTAATATATTTACACTTATATTTTAATTATATATAACTAGTAAAATAAATATATACAAAAGTTGTTAAATCGGCGATCGATTTCGTCCAGTTACACCGAACATCATTAAAGCCCAAATGGAGAAAATGGTCTCCATTTGGGCCTGATGATGTACGGTGTAACTGGACCAAATCGATCGCCAATTCAACAACTTTTGTATATATTTACCGTTGTATATAATTACAATATAAGTGTAAATATGTAAATGTGTTGAAAAATATATTAAATAGTGTTGGAAGACGTGAGTTTTATTTTATCCTATAGTTTAATAAAAATATCGGTAATATAACATCCAAATTACACACATCCATAGTAAAGATTGTTGTCTATAATTGTTTTCGGGTCAGTGGAATTGTAGCAATTTGAAAACCTATAACTCGTGTATTTACCACTGACTAAATTTAAATTCGCTCAGGAACCACTTTCCGGTACTAGTAACACAAATGACTATTTTATTTATTTTAGAGCTAGCTAGTAAATTTTCAAATAGATTGTTTATTATTAATTTCATGTAGTACCAAATACATACTGTATCACCCAAGCATAATCGATTCAGTAAATGCTTATATTGTCGTATTGTCCACGAACACTGGGTTTCTATTTTATATTTTATTTTTACGGTTTATATTTTAGGATCCCTGTCCGTGTCCGATCTGTTGTTTAATTCATAAGATTATGTTCTCATAATAGTCATTGTAAATTAAATGTGGCGCTGGAAGTATACTTTACTTGCAGTATTCTTCACATAACAACAACAGTTAAGTTCGTGTAGTCGGGGTTGCCTCTCGCCTCCAGCCTAGACGCGACGGGGGAGGAGTTCCCAACTAGCCGAAACTACTGCATTAATCATCGTTAAAATAAACGAATATTAACGACATATGTTTCAGGGATGTTTAAATGTTGGAAAACTATACCTGGTACGACACACTATTCGCTGTGCCTGATCTATTATAATAAACAGAGGAAACGTATCACGTTTCACTGTTTGCTGTTGAGCGATGTCGGGTGTGTACGAGCATACCAACTGCGTCTCGCGGTCAGTGAAATCCTCGTAATCGACAAAAACTCATTGTAAAAAGGGTCTCTTAGACTGCGCCTGGTCACTGTGCCTCACCACCCCTCCTTCCATTGTAACACATAAATACTCGCCCAGCCAGTGGTTAATATCACGTGGATTACATTTATAATTGTTTAGTGCACGCATAGATTTAAACAATAGCTAGCAATGTACTAACATCTGTAACTGCTAGATGGCCAATATCGTACTAAAGGTACACTGGTGGCACGGTTTGGCACTTGGTGGTTTTGATACGACACGATCATATTGCTGACCGCACTTGAAGACTGGTATTTTGACGCAGGCGCTGTTGCAACAGGATCTAATTGCAGTTTTGGCACTTGAACACTGGCGAGGTTCATCCCGCGATCGCTTGCAAATAATGAAACATTGAAAACACACTGATGTTATTTGACCGCGAGGCGCAGTTGAAGACACCCTGGCGAGGGTTTATTTTGACCGCGAGGCGCTGTTGCAATAGGGCATTAGGATATTGCTACCCGCGAGGCGCATATAACACCCTGGCGAGGGCATTTTGGAGTTGAAGAATGGCGATTCATTTTGACCGCGAGGCGGTGTTGAAGACACCCTGGCGAAGGTTCATTTTGACCGCGAGGCGCTGTTGCAATAGGGCATTAGGATATTGCTGACCGCGAGGCGCAGTTGAAGACACCCTGGCGAGGGTTCATTTTGACCGCGAGGCGCTGTTGAAGACACCCTGGCGAAGGTTCATTTTGACCGCGAGGCGCTGTTGCAATAGGGCATTAGGATATTGCTGACCGCGAGGCGCAGTTGAAGACACCCTGGCGAGGGTTCATTTTGACCGCGAGGCGCTGTTGCAATAGGGCATTAGGATATTGCTGACCGCGAGGCGCAGTTGAAGACACCCTGGCGAGGGTTCATTTTGACCGCGAGGCGCTGTTGCAATAGGGCATTAGGATATTGCTGACCGCGAGGCGCAGTTGAAGACACCCTGGCGAGGGTTCATTTTGGCCGCGAGGTGCAATTGCAATAGGGCATTAGGATATTGCTGACTGCGAGGCGCAGTTGAAGACACCCTGGCGAGGGTTCATTTTGACCGCGAGGCGCTGTTGAAGACACCCTGGCGAAGGTTCATTTTGACCGCGAGGCGCTGTTGCAATAGGGCATTAGGATATTGCTGACCGCGAGGCGCAGTTGAAAACACACTGGCGAGGGTTCATTTTGACCGCGAGGCGGTGTTGAAGACACCCTGGCGAAGGTTCATTTTGACCGCGAGGCGCTGTTGCAATAGGGCATTAGGATATTGCTGACCGCGAGGCGCAGTTGAAGACACCCTGGCGAGGGTTCATTTTGACCGCGAGGCGGTGGTGGTTCATTTTGACCGTGAGGCGCTGTTGCAATAGGGCATTAGGATATTGCTGGCCGCGAGGCGCAGTTGAAGACACCCTGGCGAAGGTTCATTTTGACCGCGAGGCGCTGTTGCAATAGGGCATTAGGATATTGCTGGCCGCGAGGCGCAGTTGAAGACACCCTGGCGAAGGTTCATTTTGACCGCGAGGCGCTGTTGCAATAGGGCATTAGGATATTGCTGACCGCGAGGCGCAGTTGAAGACACCCTGGCGAGGGTTCATTTTGACCGCGAGGCGCTGTTGAAGACACCCTGGCGAAGGTTCATTTTGACCGTGAGGCGCTGTTGCAATAGGGCATTAGGATATTGCTGACCGCGAGGCGCAGTTGAAGACACCCTGGCGAGGGTTCATTTTGACCGCGAGGCGCTGTTGCGATAGGGCATTAGGATATTGGTAAGTATATAATTTTTTAAGCTATTTAGCTTGGTACACGAGTCTGTAGGCCCGGCACCTAATTTCCATTCGTTTTTCTAAAAGTCAATTTATGGAATTTATTATATTTTTATTCTGGAAGTTCAGATTCAGAATCTTCCTCGGGTCACTTATTTTACAACTTATCACTTTCGCTTCACCTTTTGTAAATTGCGATTGCTAAATTAAATTAAGAGAATGAATATGATACGGCATTGAAGTATTGGGAAATGGCATTAAATCATACGGGAAAGATTGGAGACAGGTTTTAAATGGAATGAATACTCGATGCGCTGTCGCGATACGCGGCTGTGGCTGCGGCTGCGGCTGCGTAGGGTTGCGACAGCGTCGTCCGGCTTATCTGCGCACGCGCAGCTACTACATTTGTTTCGGCTAAGGTCAGTAGTCCTTCTGATCCTATCTGTGGAATAATTTTTAGTTGAAGGCACAACGATTGTGCAAAGTTAAAAGTTAGACGCCCACGTTCGAATCTATGAAGTACGTTACGAAGGACTAATAATTCCAGTGTAGTCATACCGTGTTGATTTTATACGCTGCCTAGTTTTAGAATAGAATAGAACACTCTTTATTACAGGAAGGTATATAAGTATAACAAGCAAATATAAAATCAACCATTAAAATTTTTTGAAAGTGTCATAGTTCAAAAAACACACTAAAATAACTATACTAAAAAATACTACTAATATACAAACTGAAAACCCTGGAAAAGGAAGCCCTTGCAGCCACGAGACCCAATTACATGGGGAACTTATGCTAATTTCTGCCTCCTTGGCAAAACATAAAATTTGATATTATTAACATTGAACTAAAAGTGAAATTTAAATATTTTAATATAATGTTAGTAGAATTTTATTTAATGTATTAGGCCTATATGTTTATGTAACGATGCTCTATTATATATCAATGGAATTCAAATTATAAAAGAAAGCTTATTTTAAAAAACATTTAAAGGTGTAAAAAGTATCATTGAATAGTAATCTGAGCTATAAAATTGATTAATATGCAGACAATACAGAATTCTAAATTAAGTTTGGTGACACGATTTTAAAGTTTTGCTTTGAAATTTGTTTCAGCCATACGAAATATCTAGATGATGGGAACATATATTTAGTAAAGTAAATGCTGTTAGCATGGCATAATCCATGTCAAGTAGCCTACAAACCCACGCTCAGGGTCCCAGCACGTGTCACGGCACACATGCCAGCTGATCACGGTCGTCCACGGTTCCAGACATGACTTCCTTCAGTAAAACAAGACTCGAACCTTTCTTCTAACAGTAAAGCGCAAGAAATTAAAAATATCTAGAAGCTTCTCACATCTAGCTTTATAAAAACTAAACAGGATAAATGCGTACTCCAAATACCTTGAAGTGCAAAACATTAAACCCCAGTTTTTGTACTCGTTCCATCATTTTAATATATAAAACAGAATTTGGTGGCCACACAATACTTGAAAATTCAACTTTTTACTCAACTAAAGACTTTTATAGAGTTAAGATAGTTTGTGGGCCTTTACAAATTACAAATTATATGTTCGAGTTATAAATCAAAGAGTGCTAAATTATATACTATACATATCCAAAATATACTCATTACATATTGTTTCAAACTACAGGGAATTAAATTTTTACAGAATTGACATAAGACTTAAGTTGATGAAGCTGTATAAGATGTTTTATCACAATATATTAAATAATAAGGAGGATATGAATTTTTCTCTACAAGAATAATATGGGGAATGAGTAAGGAGGCTTGCTGCTGGGAGGAACGAAATAATTTGGATTTTCAGCATAAATTATTCGATCTTACCTATATGAAGTGTTATTAAATTTTTTAATAATATTTAAAATAATAAGATATCTATAAGATAAATAATTACACATTTGCCTGCACTAAATTTCATCGAAATTGGAGTTTTTTACGCATTCGTGTTTAAGGACACACACATACGATCAGTATAGACCAAATAATGTTTTTGGCATCTGGTGGCGTCGAAACGTAAAAATGGCCCCGGGATTGGTAAAAAAAATTTGAAAAAAATATTTTTTATTTTTGAAAACAAAATAATAACTTACCCTTGATTCCGCTGGCATCGCGTGGCGAATAATTTCAAATGTTCCATGCTTGTTGTATTGCATGTAAAAATTTGTGTGAACCAAAATTTAATTAATTCATTTATATAACTGATTTATTGGACCTCATTTTACAAGTATAAGTTAAAAGGTATAAACATTCCTTACATTAACTGGATTCGATTTAGGAGAAACACAGTTAAAAATAACGCTTATTATGAAAATCATCGCATTAAAACTCTGTGTTTTCCATATTATGGGTACAGCAGTAAATAAATTTAGATTAAAAATTAAATTGAAGACAGTAAGAATTAACTTAAGTGAATGATTGCAATCGGGTAATCTCACAATTTAGGAATATACAGTTTAACGTAAATAATGTTCAACTGGGTTATTTGGTCTTAATAATAAATTTCAATAGGAAGGAATCCCAGTTTTCATAATAACAGCTCAAAATATATCATCGTTTTCATAATATCTGAGAACGCAATTTAGGAACAGCAATGAAATTGCTTATGGCTCCTTGTCAGTGAAAAGCTTGGCATTAGAGCCTGACTGGGCATAATTATACTTTGGTTTTAGCGAATTTCCCATAGGGAAGACGCTATTACTGTAGGTTTCATGGTAAGACCTAAGCCCGGGACCATGTTATTTTTTCGTCTTTAGGTCCGATCGCGACCAATTTTGGTAGAGACGTGTATTCCTACAAATGCTCGGACGAGTTCGTAAACCAGACATATCGGTCAATGGGAACGGGTAGTTTGGGGGGGGGGTTTGTACCCCAAAATCAGGTTTTTTGCGTTTTTCACATGTAATTTTTAAAAATTTCTAATTTTATATTTCACCATTTGAATCAGCTTAAAAAACTACACAATTAAGTCTCTTAAAGTTTTTCTCTTTCTCCAACGGTTACCGAGATATTAAAAAATCTAAACACAGTACGTTGTATTGTGGGGCTCCAATGTCAATCTTATGGAGGATAGGGAAAAATTAATATTTCCCATATTAATCAATATGAATGAATGAACTTGATATTTAGCTTCATGTGGTTGAGATCTATCCATTTATGCTTAAAAATCATAGTTTATGTGTTTATCATGGCAGCAAACCTGCATACTCTTTTCCCATATTAATCATATAGGGAATAGGTATGGACATATTTTTATAAAACTTGTCATATATTAAATTATTGATTTGGAAATTCGCTGAGTATGCAGGTCTGCTGCGACGGGGGTATTTTTATTACTCTTTCAGAGTGTGTTAAGTTTTAGTCACATAAAATTTTTTTGACCAATACTGGTAACCCGGTAGAAGTGAAAAAGTTTGAAGTGTTACAGCTATTATGTTTATATAAGACAATACAAAAGTGAAAGATAAGATTAATTATAAGTATTGTTTTTGTTATTGTGAAACAATATAATACTTCTAAAACAATATATTAAGTACAACAAAAAGAACAACAAGTTATCATAAATACATGCTAATTACATTTTTATATCAAATCAAATCAAATTTAGTCTTTCATTTTGTCAGATAACAATGATTGCCTCAATTCCTTGAACGTGGACTATATTTTTGAGATAATCGAGGATCGAGAATGGATAAGCCAATTTTAAAATCATTCTCGTGGCACCCCAATGGTGACACTTATGAGGACTCCACCGGAAAGACATCCATAATAAGCTACGAAAGGGATACTTCAGTTTTTTATCGTACGCTATTTAAAATAAACTAACCCAAATTGGTTGAATATAAATAATTTATGAATTTTTAGGTTGATGTAATTTCGTATCTGTCAATAATACTTACATATTCTAAACTTATAAATTATTAATCTAATATATGCCACCCGAATGTACACCAACCACCAGTTCGGTTCATCATTCGGTTTTATCTATAGACACGCCTCCTAGTATAGTCGTACGTGTACATGTTTTTTAAAACATCGGTTTAAGTACAATCCAAATAATTATTTAAAATTTTAATTATGTTTACAATGTTAAGGAATTAAATAGTAAAATTATATCTCATACAAAAACTACGTTTAATTAGAACTTTTCACGAGGTTAGTAATTTATACAACTGTAAAGCCGAATGATATCCTGGGAAAAATTTATAAACCTGTTATTTAGGAACTAATCAGTTAAGCGACAAAGCTCTTACACGCAAACTATTAACCTCACATTTGTATTAACTAATTCATCATTAATCATTAATCTCGTTAATTTCTTTAGTGGAGACAGTCAACGAGAAAATAGGAACGTTCGACTAAACGAAATTTTTCACAATGGGTGAGGTCCAGTTTCTTAATTTGTAACTCGTATAAAATATTACGAATCATTTTCAAAATGTAAGTAAATATTTTAGTGCAAGAACCACTGGGCTATAGACGTAACCGATGCACCATAGGTTTGTCTTTTGTGTTGGGGTGTGCAGTTTTAAAAGTCTGAAAAATTGTCTTCAATAGACTAACCTAAGAAAAACATTTATTCCATGAGCTACAGGATTTACAGATGATGTTACATTACTAAATAGCCCAGCATCGCCCATTGACAATCTATGTGCGGGTCGAGTTATTTAGATGAAGCTCCTTACACTACGTTAAAATAAAATTATAAACTTTGTAAGGGATAAAAAACAATTAAGAAACGCATTTTAAGGTAGGACAGCTGTTGATTAGAATAACTATTTCCAGTTGTAACGGGTTTAGGTTAAAAACGGTGTTAGGCGCGTACAGAAGTGGCTAAATATTTCGTTGTAGCCCCGTAAGAACAATGTTAATTTCGTGACAACACTGTTACACAGTAGTTACATGATAGTAAAAAAATGTGATTGAGGTATCAAATTGAGATTATTTTATTTATGTCTCTAGGGAATTAATTTATTAGTAAAGATTTGAAATAACACTTATAAAAATATATCCGATAATTAGTAAGTAATTATCTTTTTCTTAGATAGAATAATTTTAAATAAAAATTAATACCCTACATAACCACTATACCTTTGATTTCATTTTTCACATCAACCATCTTTTTACGACAATTGAGTGATCAGTAATACTGTCACAAAAGTAACATTGCTCTTATTGGACTAAAATCAAATATGGTTGAGGGACTGGAAACTAAAAATTGAGCAGACACGAAGAAATCAAATATAAACAACAAATAAAATGGTTTTTGTAAAAATTTGTTTATGTAATTCGAATTTATTTCAGTGATGAGTATCAGTTAAGGACTGTAAAGAGATGTAGATGTAAAGATTAGTGTTTTGGAGTGATGCTCGTTTCGCCAATCCCCCTTACGACCGGTAAATGATAACACTCTCGAAATAAAAAATATTATAAAATACCCCTTTGGCTGTTCCAAAATGCTGTGCATAAGCCAGTTTATTTAATCAGCTGTTTTTGTATTATTTGTTTTCATTGTTGTTTTCTCAGTGTTTACCTTTCATGTAAACATGGTAATTCTCTTTTTTGTTAATTTTTAGTGTTTACTCATTTCATTATTCAGTACGGATTCAATTATAATAGAGTGAAGTAAAAACTCATGTCTTCCAACACTAATTAATATATTTACATTTATATTGTAATTATATACAAACGGTAAATAAATACAAAAGATGTTGAATTGGCGATCGATTTCCAGTCCAGTCACACCGGACATCATCAGACCCAAAATGAGACAGCTTCCGTTTGGGTCTGATGATGTCCAATACCTGTTGGAATTGAAATGGCAAGCGCACGGGCAGTAGGGGTCGAGTTTAATATCTATGTTTTATTTCGCAATATTTATATCCGTGTTTTAGCTGTAGAATATTATCCCGGTTCGAATTATTTATCGAGCGTTGTGTGACGTAGGCTACTCCAATTCCATCTGGTTATTTTTTCTTTGTGACTCTTGTCACTGTGGACTTTGTAACTAATCAAAAAGCCACAATAGTTTGGCTTGACTGAAATCCATATTTACCACTCCAAGTGATCAAACTTGTCCAAACACAGTTTCAGATCGATCGCCGTCCGCCTCTGAGCTGCTTTCTCTCTTCGCTTTGTTGCTCCGTTTTCTTTACCTCGGGTCATTCATATTAATTATCAGGTTCTTTGTTCGCAACTGTTCGGTTATCTAACACTAGGTGTAGAATCACAAATGACCTTACTCGCCTCTCCACAAAACCTACATCACCTTTGTAACAGCTCCTCTTTCAGTGCCTATTCATTGTTTAAAAATCCACAATTAAACCCCTACTTAATACAAGAACCTTGTACAGATTACTCTGTACAGAAACTTCTTAAATGCAGCAATCATTTACAAAGAATGAATCACAAGTGTAAGGGGTTCTTGTCACTAATCTATAAAGTATACATCACATTTTCAAAAAACTTCTCCAAACGTAATATAACATCAATAATAGGAAGTCTAAAACAATTTTACTCCTACAAATTTGTTTTAGTCTTGAAAACAAGCGGGAACAATATATGACATTTCCAAGAGGAACACGAAAACAAGTATTGTTATTTAGGTGATTGCACTCATGTTGGCATTTGTGGGATGAAAAGAAAGCCTGCTAGGACCTATCATTAACATGTATTACCGAGATTAAAACACATATTGTAACTTTAGTCCAACGTGAAATCAGTATTGCTCAACTGATGTCCGTTGAGATCTACACCATCTCCGCCACCTGGATGTCATGAATATTGAGACCTCTAAATGGATTCTTA
This sequence comes from Nephotettix cincticeps, assembly GCA_023375725.1. Taxonomy (NCBI): domain Eukaryota; kingdom Metazoa; phylum Arthropoda; class Insecta; order Hemiptera; family Cicadellidae; genus Nephotettix; species Nephotettix cincticeps. Next base: position 1,940,173 of record CM041784.1, on the reverse strand, counting down.
CTGATTCATCTAAATCCGCCTGGATTTCATACTGAGGTCCGTTGAGATCTACACATCTACTGGATGTCATTTACTGATTTCCGTTGAGATTTACACCATTGGATTCATACTGATGTCCGTTGAGACCTCTACACCATCTCCGCCACCTGGATGTCATCCCTTGACTGTCCGTTGAGACCTCTACACCACTCCGATTGGATGTCATCCTCGACTGATGTCAATCTACACCACGCCACTGGATGTCATTTGACTGATGGTCCGTTGAGACCTCTACACCACCTCCGATTGGATGTCATCCCTTGACTGACCATGTTCCGTTGAGACCTCTACACCACTCCGCCATGGATGTCATCCCTCGACTGACCTGTTCCGTTGAGACCTCTACACCATCTCCGCCACCTGGATGTCATCCCTCAACTGACCATGTTCCATTGAGACCTCTACACCACCTCCGCCACCTGGATGTCATCCCTCGACTGACCATGTTCCGTTGAGACCTCTACACACCTCCGCCACCTGGATGTCATCCTGACCCATGTTCCGTTGAGACCTCTACACCACCGCCACCTGGATGTCATCCCTCGACTGACCATGTTCCGTTGAGACCTCTACACCACCTCCGCCACCTGGATGTCATACTGACCCTGTTCCGTTGAGACCTCTACACCATCTCCGCCACCTGGATGTCATCCCTCAACTGACCATGTTCCGTTGAGACCTCTACACCACCTCCGCCACCTGGATGTCATCCCTCGACTGACCCTGGTCCGTTGAGACCTCTACACCACCTCCGCCACCTGGATGTCATCCCTCGACTGACCATGTTCCGTTGAGACCTCTACACCACCTCCGCCACCTGGATGTCATCCCTCGACTGACCATGTTCCGTTGAGACCTCTACACCACCTCCGCCACCTGGATGTCATCCCTCGACTGACCATGTTCCGTTGAGACCTCTACACCACCTCCGCCACCTGGATGTCATCCCTCGACTGACCATGTTCCGTTGAGACCTCTACACCACCTCCGCCACCTGGATGTCATCCCTCGACTGACCCTGGTCCGTTGAGACCTCTACACCACCTCCGCCACCTGGATGTCATCCCTTGACTGACCCTGGTCCGTTGAGACCTCTACACCACCTCCGCCACCTGGATGTCATCCCTCGACTGACCATGTTCCGTTGAGACCTCTACACCATCTCCGCCACCTGGATGTCATCCCTCGACTGACCATGTTCCGTTGAGACCTCTACACCACCTCCGCCACCTGGATGTCATGACTGACCATGTTCCGTTGAGACCTCTACCCACCTCCGCCACCTGGATGTCATCCCTCGACTGACCATGTTCCGTTGAGACCTCTACACCACCTCCGCCACCTGGATGTCATCCCTCGACTGACCATGTTCCGTTGAGACCTCTACACCACCTCCGCCACCTGGATGTCATCCCTCGACTGACCATGTTCCGTTGAGACCTCTACACCACCTCCGCCACCTGGATGTCATCCCTCGACTGACCATGTTCCGTTGAGACCTCTACACCACCTCCGCCACCTGGATGTCATCCCTCGACCGACCATGTTCCGTTGAGACCTCTACACCACCTCCGCCACCTGGATGTCATCCCTCGACTGACCATGTTCCGTTGAGACCTCTACACCACCTCCGCCACCTGGATGTCATCCCTCGACTGACCATGTTCCGTTGAGACCTCTACACCACCTCCGCCACCTGGATGTCATCCCTCGACTGACCATGTTCCGTTGAGACCTCTACACCACCTCCGCCACCTGGATGTCATCCCTCGACTGACCATGTTCCGTTGAGACCTCTACACCACCTCCGCCACCTGGATGTCATCCCTCGACTGACCATGTTCCGTTGAGACCTCTACACCACCTCCGCCACCTGGATGTCATCCCTCGACTGACCATGTTCCGTTGAGACCTCTACACCATCTCCGCCACCTGGATGTCATCCCTCGACTGACCATGTTCCGTTGAGACCTCTACACCACCTCCGCCACCTGGATGTCATCCCTCGACTGACCCTGGTCCGTTGAGACCTCTACACCACCTCCGCCACCTGGATGTCATCCCTCGACTGACCATGTTCCGTTGAGACCTCTACACCACCTCCGCCACCTGGATGTCATCCCTTGACTGACCCTGGTCCGTTGAGACCTCTACACCACCTCCGCCACCTGGATGTCATCCCTCGACTGACCATGTTCCGTTGAGACCTCTACATCACCTCCGCCATCTGGATGGCATTCCATCTACTGACCACATTCCCTGGCATTCCCTTGTGATCCAACACCACAGTCCCCTAGATGCTATCCCTCAACTAACTCTGTTCAATTTAGAACTCTACTCCACCTGTGTATTTTACTGTTAAAGATTTTTTTTCATATAAAACTGGACTGTATACAAGCTTTTCTAATTATATTTGTATTTAATTTGTTTAACAAATATTTAACATTTATACTAATGTTTATGGTTAAAAATTGTATTTGCTTAATACGAATATATCGATTGTAAAAAAATAATGAAAAATAACGTGTAAAATATTAGCTCGAATTTAGTATTTAATTCGTTGCAAACTGTAAATGCAACACCGTGGAGTGGAGGGGGTGAGGTTGCGGTAAAGAGTTGATAATTGATGTACATTATGAATCATGGAGAGCGGCCGTGTTGGTGTTTGACTCGGTCATTACGGGGCACGCGAGGGCAGCCATTAGCTGATGAAAAGTGCTGCGCCGCTCTCACACGCGACTCGCGCCCGCACGCGCTCCGCCAGATCATCCACTAGCACTAGGTGGTCAGTACCGTTGGAGGTGAGGTGCTAAAGCACTCTCACATGCGCTCCACCAGGCGTAGATACAATTTGAAGCGAAGGATGTATTATCACTCTCACATGCACTCCACCATATCATAACTAGGGGGTCAGGACCATTGGAGGTAAAGGTGCTAGTACACTATACGCGCTCCATTTGATCATCAATAAGGTATATATCATTGGAGGAAAGGGTTGTATGGCGCTCCACCAGATCATACAGTGGTCAGTGAAATTGGATGTGTAGGTGCAATAGGGCTCTCACTCGCACTTTCACTGGAAAATGGATGTTCGTTGTATGACATGGGGTGGTTAGTACCGTTGGAGGTAAAGGTGCTATTACGTAACCACACGCGCTCCATTCGACCATCCACAAGGTGGTCTTGACCGATGTAGTAAAGGTGCTACCTCACTCACCGGATTTTCCACAAGGTGGTCAGTGTACCATTTCATGTAACTGTACTATGGTGCTCTCACTCGCTCTTCACCAGATCATCCACTAGGTGGTCAATACCGTTGGAGGTCAAGGTGGTATCGGGCACCGGATTTTCCACAAGGTGGTCAGTGTACCATTTCATGTAACTGTACTATGGTGCTCTCACTCGCTCTTCACCAGATCATCCACTAGGTGGTCAATACCGTTGGAGGTCAAGGTGGTATCGGACACCGGATTTTCCACAAGGTGGTCAGTGTACCATTTCATGTAACTGTACTATGGTGCTCTCACTCGCTCTTCACCGGATCTTCCACTGGGTGGTCAGTGTACCATTTCAGGGGATTGTACTATGGTGCTCTCACACTAGTCGAATGAAATTGACTTAATTGTAATAATTCATAACGGTGAATCTGTGATAAAACTTTAATCGTAAATATCGATAACTATTATCTTTACGCACTTTAAATTTATTTATTTGGTAACTGAATAACACAGTAAAGTGGGAACATTATAATTAATTTGTCTTTCAATTATCAGATATCGTACATTTCTATACTAGAAGATTTTTCCATTTAAGTTGCCTTATACGTAAGTTATTTAAGTTATTGTTTTGATCTTAATTCAACAATTGTTAGCAGAAGTTTGCATGAGTCGGTTTATTATGATTTGCATAATTAATTGAACCGTTTGTTTAATTTTCATTGATTTCCTCACCTCTCCAAAACCAGTACTGTATAAGGTATATAGAACGTACTAATACGGACAGATTAGCCATTTATTTTGGGAATGTACGAATCAATTTCCTAAAATTTGAATTTGAAAGAGGAGTTTAAATCACAGTCTGCAGTGATAAGATGACATGTTGCTTTGTGGTAAATAGCGAATTTCCTGTGGAAAAGTGATCTTTGAAAAGTAAATCTTTTCCTATGGAAAAGATTCGCATTACTCTAAATATTCTTCCAAAATTTGGTTCGCAAGTCCATCTAGTTAAGTTTTATCAATACATGCATAAAACCCCAAAATTAAGTGTTTCTTATGGCAGAAAACCTATGTATTCATTTTCCATGTAATTCTTATGAAGAAGAGATAAATTGGTATCACTCGCTTAGTTGTTGTCATCATTTGATAAAATGTTGTATGTGTTTTAACTTAGTGAACAGCAAGCACATTATTATGTAAAACAACCGTTATTGCAGCAACCCTGTATACTAAGTATAATTCGATTCTTATCGTGGGAATAATATAAGTTCTGTGAAATTTGCTTTACTCACGCCAGCGTGCTGCGTACGATCCTGTTTTAAAATATAAATCAAAAGTAGAGAACGGTGTCGCACACATTCGAGCGTGTCGCCTTCTCTGGTGGTAAAAGTGGCGTTATCACTGGATATGGAAGACGGCAATCATTTGTGAAGGATACAGAAAATAGGTGTCACAGATAACCTGTACCCATATATGTCACATTTTAACGTTGAATTGCTCGTTAATGCCAAGATTCACTCCAGTCCAACGACGTTCTGAATCGATACCCTTCAAATCATTACTGAGAGGAGCCTGACTATCGTTGGTGATGTATTTTCTGTATCGTTTCTTTTATAGCAACTTCCATATCTAAAATAGGCCCGCATAATCAATTGTTTTCCCCATAAAAAGTAAAAGTCCAAGTCCTCTTTCCTCTATTTAAACATCTTCTTTTAGCGGATGTCTAGTAACCTATATCCGACAGCCCATGCCAGGTAACTTATGTCTGGCAAATTATGCTACCAATGTATTAATACCAGGTAGGTATTTTTTTAATTCATGTCCGCGGTAGCCTATATCCGGACGCTCATGTCCGGTAATACATGTCCGGCTTTAGATCCTACAAATCCAGCCTAATTAGTAAACCTCATAACACACAAATCATACAAGCACTGAACTAATTAAATTCACATATATAAATTATTTTTAAGGTGTCATGGAATATTAAATTAAATATTGATATTCTACATTTTGGTGGCAAGACAGTAGTGGACTTAAGATGTAAAACTGGAGAGCGGACTCCCAACGTTACATGTGGAAGATACGTTCTTGCATAACAAAGTTGATTGACTGCTCTTAAGGAAATACCATTAATAAAATATATACCAACATCAGATATCTTAAAGTAAAAAATGTCATCCGTGTTCCTTCCAACATCCTACGTTTCAAAATATTTGGAAAATGTCAGAACATCACTTATACAAGCATTTAAATTAGGTCGGGGCCCAAATATTTGATGTTGTCAGGTGCTTCTGTAGTAGTCAAACAGGTGGGATAGTAGCCAAGCAACTGTAGTAGTGGCCAAATAGCTGTGATAGTAGCCAAGTAGTTGTAATCGTAGCCAAGTAGCCACGCAATAAATTATCTCTCTCGAACATTTGGAAGAAAATGAGTTAACTATAACTAATAAGGGAGAAATTCATTAAAACTAATACTCGTCAACTTTGAAGTGAGTGTATTGTTTCGCTATTATACAGTAAAACAAATATAATTTTTACATAATTCATAATTTTCACATCAAAAACAAAATAGTGTGGACTTATTGCAAAATCAATATGAATTTAGTGTCGATAAACGAAGATTTATTGCCGAGTTGTGAAACATTAAATGAGTCAATAAATGCAGATTTCGTGGAAAAATCCAATGAATGACCTCGGCAATCCTATGCGGTATAGTCAGCAAATTTAAATTTTTCTATCGGGAAAGATATTTTTCATACATTTTAAGTTCTTCAGTGTCGAATGAGATTTACAATAGGGGCCTACATTTAATAATTTGTTTAAATCAGAGATTTTTCTGAATCAGATTGGGATACTACAAAAATGCTTTTTAGGAGAACTGACCAACAACAAATGGAAATCCCAAGATTTGGACCTAGTGACATCTTGCACCGATGTTGCTGGACGCAACCAATATTTGGTACGCTATATGGTATAGAATACCAATAGTATTCTATATCCAATATGGACAATAGTATAGAAAGATTAAGACGCCCACTTTTTGACCCTGTATTGTTTCTGAACCTCTAAAAACTAAAATCAAAATGAATAATGATTAAGCGAACCGAGTTTAGATTTAACGAGTCGAGTATTATTGGAAAATTCCTACTCAAAATGATTTTGTCACTTGTACCACATGCAAATGAACCGGCAAATCAAGTCGGGCGGACGATCGCTCAAACTTGAGCACGACAAGTAAATCGACTCGTAATGCTGATTGGTCACAGCAGACGAGTTTTTCTGCATGCAGACTCAAAAGTGGTGTCGGCAGTTGAAGACTACTGCTAATGGTGTAGCAAAAACTGGGTCCAGTTTTTACCCGTTTGTTTTCCGGATAATACCCGTATTGGGGGCACCGGGGACGCATTATACATCATCCTCGGAGGTTGGCAAAACTGGGCCACACTGGCAGCCTCGTAATTCGCCTTAAGATGTTCGAAATGTCACTAAACCTTTGGATGGGTTTTAAGTGGTCTAGCTTTTTAGGTGTCTTTCTATTCTAGTGCTAAATTTTGGACGTTGGCGCAACAGGTAACGGGTGGAAATTCAGGGATATACATTTGCATTTAGACAGCTTTCTCAAAAAGCGTTTGTGTATATATAGTCTGAAACCCCTCCAATAAAACACTAGCGTAATAGTGTTTAGATGTTCTCTTTTGCTTTGTTTCCCAATGATCGTACCGAACACAAGTAAATACAAATAATAGAGTGATTATAACAACCACCAGGATATAAACAGTATGAGCATCGATCAAAGTTTATATAAATGAGCATTTTTTTTAACAAAGAGCAATTCAACGGAGCAGACTGAAAATATGCAAAAACAATTGGATGTGGATAACTCATTATAATTTCAGAGACAGGTGAGATTCCCTGAGGAGAATTTCTGCTTCGGATTGAAATTGCCAAAATATCATAAAGTTGTGAAGTTATTTATATTAAAAAAACGTTTTAAAAATATTGAACATGACAATACCATCATAATTACTACAGTCGTATTATAAATAAGTACCTGGTGATCGAGCTTTGCTCGGATAGAATAAGACATGTTTTTACAAGTTGGTTAGCAAAATTAAAACAAATTTACTGCTCAATGAAAACATTTAAGAGTTTTTGGCCAACCTCAATTGTTTTAGCTAATCTTATACTGAATTTAAATGTCCATACAGTTTATTATTATTATCCTGTGATCAACTGATTTTGCTAGAAAAGGAATGAGGATTGGAAAGCAAAAGATAAATATAATTTACACCAGTTAATTGGTTTTTTACAGTGGCTTCAAGCAATAGAATGAATACGTTTTCTTTCAAATCACAAAAGATTTTGGAAATAATTTTCTCTGCTTTTATTTCGCACTGTTAATTTATCCTTTAGTTTTTACAAATTGTTTAGTAATTTGATAATTTTTCATTTATTACATACATAAAATAAATATTAATGCAAAACCTATATTCACATATTGTTTGACACCATCTTCAATCAAAAACTGTCAAACGGTTATAAACAGCTGTTTTGATTTGTATTGTTTACATTTGATTCTCCATAAGCGTAATGTTAAATTTTTAGATTTTAAACTTAATATTACAAGAAAACAAGAGTTTTCCTGGACATTAGACCTATCTAGAACTTATTTTCTACTCAGAAATTAGTTATTTTCAAAATTTAAAGAAAATCCTTAGTGCCGTTTTCGAGATCCGTGTGCAAATATATATACAAACCTTGCTCGTATTATAGTATTGGATAAAGAAAATAGGCTTTTGAAAAATTTAAAATCCTTGGTTATCTAAGATACTCACTCGTAACCAGAAAATTTTATTTTACACAATGTTATAAAACATCATTCAGTTATTCATTTGTATTCATTCGAAGGGAAATTATAATAAATATTTACAGTAGTTAAGTGTAGTATAGTCACGTTTCAAGATTTGTCACCGAATATCCAATCACTGATATCGTGTTCCTTGATATCGTTGGATACTGATGAAAATGTCCGTTCAAAATCTGAAAAATTCCTGTTCATCAGAATCGGGCCAAAAAGAGGCTGTCACAGCTTTGGTAGATTTTTGTGACCAGCGTCCTTATTTCCGTAGATTCTTCGTGACAAAATATAACAATGGATTCAACCTAAGAATTTATTTCGGGGATATACTGTACTTCTGTAAGGGTACTTATACTTTTATATGTAATGGTACTTATAGGATAGCTAAACTATTCTTGATACTTATTATGAAGTATGCTAATAAATAATAAATATTTATTGTATTATACCCTCGAAATAAATTCTTAGGTAGATTAAACTGATATTTGATGAAGTGACAATATTTACAAATTTCTCATATATTTACTAACCATCTAATGTAATTGTAGTTATTTACATCTGTAATTTATAAATAACGCACAATGGTCAAGGACCAGTTAATAAGTATTAAAAAAGAGAGAAACAGAGAGAGACGCAAGTAGCAAGACATTCACGCTGCAATTAGGGAAGGTAGAACCAATGTCCATTAGCGTAATGAGCAAGGGTAGGTGTAGGCGGACGGGGGAGTGCGATGGGGAGGGGGGGAGGAGATGGTCCGGTTCCGGTTCCGGTGGCCAGCACCAAGTGGAGCGTGTAAAGCCAATGTTTGAGCTTTTTATTATGATCCATCAGCCGCAGCCGGTGAGAGGTGAGAGGTCGCGGTCTGACTCACTGAGCCACCTGGCGGCTGGTAAACCCGCTAATACATACTCTGTGAATCTACCACCTGGCTAGTCTGGTACCCCGCTAATACGCTATGATATTCTGTGATTCATTCGGCCAACTGGCTTATCTGCAAATCTGCAACAACATGCTATTATGCACTGTGAATCTGACACCTTGCTAGTCTGGCATCCTAAAAATAGGCTGTGATGAGCTGTGATTCATTCAGCCATTTGGCTAATCTGCCAATCTGCAAAACCACGCTATTATGCGCTGTGGATCTGCTACGTGGCTAGTGTGACTTTCTGTTTATACACTATGATACGGTGTGATTCAGCCACCTGGATAGTCTGATGTGGTGTCATTCAGCCAACTGGATAATCTGAAATCCCGGTTATACGCTATGATGCAGTGTGACTCAGCCACCTGACTAGTCTGACATTACGTTTATACCAAAGACAATTTATATTTCAATATTAGAATAACATTGTCTATGGTTTATACGCTATGATGCAGTGTAATTCAGTTACCTGGCAAGCCTGAGATCGCAAAATATGCTATGGTGCTTTTTAGCGTATTTTACATAAAATTGAAAATTTAAAAAAACAGCTAAGTGACTTTTATGAAAGTTTTGTGATTTATATTCCTTTATAAAACAAACAAAATGACACCATGAAGATTTCTCAAAACATCAAAGTTTAAAAGTTATCGGGTTTTAAATAAAACAAATTGTAAATTTTCTGGCTCAACAACCATTTTATAAAACGATTTTACTATCACCATTAGAACCAGCTTAAAAATCCAAACATATCGGTAATTTGAATGAATCATTACTCTACAACTAACGGTTCCAGAGAAAAGTTCATTTGACTGTCCGTGGTCCTGAGGCTGCCCAATGTTATTCTTATGGAGAATATTTAAAAATCAATTTCTTCTTTATTTCTCAACCGTTTTCTAAAACTTGGTATGCAGCGTAGTCACATGACCCAACAAAACACACCCAAATGTTTGATATCACATGTGGGGTGGGGTGGCTACGTACGTCCCCAAAAAGGTTCTAACAATTATTTTAACTTGTTTTCTCTTATTCTCAATTTAAGAAATTGTATGATTATTTTTGAAATAATGAATCCATCAAGGATATTTAAAAAATAACAAATCATGTATATATATATATACGTATATTTATCAAATGTAAATTTTGTATTTCACCTGAGGGAGAAAGTATGTGTCAGTCCTGATACCGTTTATTTTAATTATCGCTACCAAGGAACAAATGTAAAGATCAAACCACAAAGGAAAGGTATGAATTTGTAAAATAACCGCGTGAAATATTGTCCAAGACTAGCGGATGAGGCGAATCAGCCATAATCCGGTTTTGACAGGTCGTGTGGGGGCTTCATCCGTCTTCGTTAGCGTCTCCCTCACTTTTCACCATCAGCTGATTTATCGACGGGCTTCTGCGCGATCAGAATGCCGACCCAGTTTTGGTTGGTGATGAGCCGGTTTCCACGTCTGACAACGCAAGGACGGTTCGCTAATCAATAACAAACTGTATCAGAATACATACGCTTTCTCCGTTTCACCCACCTTGACTAGTTATTATTTTTTAACTCTTCCAATAACTTTAAATGTTGGAAAAAAATAGATTATATTAAATAAATATTGCAATACTAGTAATAGTAAGTAATAGTGCCACTACTAATCCTACCGTCACTAACCGTATCGCTGCTATCCTACCACTACTTAGCATATCAAAAAACTCTTTACCTCTTCTCCTACTACCCTGCCACTACTAATCCTACCGTCACTAACCGTATCGCTGCTATCCTACCACTACTTAGCATATCAAAAAACTCTTTATTTATACTGTTAAAATCATTCTTTTTTTGTTGATTTTTTTCTGATTGTGGACTGAACTTTCGGCTCGTTTCCCCACACACAGACTTCGGTCCATGTGGGGAACCAATTCCAATATATTTAAAAATGTTGTATGGTAGATATAAGTTTTTTTTGGGAATAAACGATTTTTCATTCATTTCATTTTTCATTCATTCTCCTACTACACCCTGCCACTACTATTCCTACCACTACTGTCACTACCACTACTACCTTTACCATTATTATTTCTCATCTTATTTATAGGACCTTGTCCCCTAGCTTTGCGTCGTTAGTTCACGATCCCAAAGTTGACAATCTTTTCGATCATACAGTATTCATAATCTTTATAACTAAATTTTATCATGAGTGTATTTTCCCAAGCGGTCCAATAAATCCAGTCACGACCTACTTCTAGATAATAAAAATTATGTCTATCTCGAAAGTCAAAACATGTCAAACTGGTTTCGATGAAAAATGGCTGGCGTGGTTACAATAAACCATGAGTCCAGTGGCAATAGCGTGTAATTATGGGACATTAACAGGCCCGGAGGAGGCTTGCAGCGAGACGATAAAGCTGGCGATGGCAAATCTTCTCAGTTTGGTCGAATGTCGAAATAGAACCTATGAAATATGATTTGGCAGGGTTTAGTTGGGGCGTTTGAAATACGAGTTTATTACTAACTATGAGTAATACCTTTTGGAACAGATTTCATTGTATTCATGGGTGCATGAATAAATGCACGAAGCTACATATATTTATTTAAAAATGTATATAAATAAACTGACTTATAAGTTAGTGTCAAATATATTATATGGTAAATAATATAAGTACTAGATGGTTGCACGTGCGAAATTTTACTCAGATTTAGAAGGTTACATTTTGTTTTGGTTGAAGATATAGTAGGTTACACCGGGCTGTAAGAGTACTTACTTGTTGCATTACTTACGAAAATTCCGTCAAACAGCTCGAATATATATGATATGTAGTTTTTTTATTTGGACACACCGTCATAAACAATTTTTTACATATACACATTAACAACTGCAAATAATGTGAAAATATTGAAAATTTATAACAGGCCTTTTGACAAAATGCTTTTTGTGTTCTTTCGGTCCTGAGGGGAGGTCATTATACAACTTTGAGCCAACTAGGAGAAGCTCTTCCTACTTGTCTCACTATAAGAAAGTCTTACTATAAAAAAAATTCCCATCTCGGTCCTTTAGGAAATAATTTAGGTCCTTCCCATGGTGGGTTCTGCATTGTAAAACCTCATCCCAAAAAGAGAGCCACTACGATAGGTATTGAGGTTTTTTTGTGTTTTATTTGGTTTGTGGAAGAACCTTCACCTTTGCAACATGATGCACGTCATGATAACAAATGGTCTCCGCCAAGACCAAACCGGCTGGGTGACTAAATGTAGAGATACATTTAAATTGGTTCAGACCGAAAGTGAAGCGTATTGCAGAGTTTTTCAGATTTTGAATCCTGCCTATCCACGTCTTCTCCAGTAATGTCATCCCCATAAACCGGGAGACAGTAGGTGAAGATACTGCACTTACTGCAGGTAGGTGGTAAGGACCTGCTATGATGCAGCATCGCATACTCTGACAGTCAGCCTCTAAACCGGTTAGCTGCAATTGTTTGGCTACTTATAGACTAGTATTTTACTTTTTTTGTATTTGAAATAGCTTTATTTGCATTCGGTTAATATTACGGTTTTTGTCAGAAAATAGAATAATTTTATGTATTGAAATCGTATAGACAAAAGCTGGCTGGGAGTTAAAAATTCTTTCCCACCCAATCTGAAGCGGCTACCTGGCCTGGTAGTTATGCGTTTCCATATCCCAGGGAAAACTAACGCTCATGGAAGTGAGGTCTGCATAATCCTCACTAACAGTCCTGGTAATTTCCAGCATTCTATGGGTAGGTCGCCATTTCAGTTAAAAGTAAGTAAAAAAAAGTAAAGGGGCCCCAAAACGGATCATAAAATCTAAGAAATCCAGTTTGAGCTCCTCCGCCTCGAAAATGCTCTAATGCCCTTCCTTCGAAATCTACGAAAAGCAACCGATTGAGGTAAAAAGGATCAGTTTAAAACATGGCATTATGATAGTCTTGCACACTACTCTAATCCATTTTAACAATATCGTTTCAATTTTGGTTGAACCTTTTTTGGTGAACCCGGAATATTTATTCCTTATCATCAATAATACAAGCCAGTTTTGCCAGTCACTATTTACAGTCACCTAGCTTAACAAGGATAAGTTTATTGTTTACACTCATTTGAAATCTTCTATCTGGCTTATATCATAGTATATTCAAATAATTAATAATGACACAAAAATGGATTTAAACTGGAATTTAAAAAATGCCAAAAGGGTAGCAGGGAGAAGTGGTTACAAGGAAAAAAGGTCTGAGTAAGGGTAAAATAAATTTTTATATCAGGTCTCCTAATGGTACTCGTTTTAAGTAAAAAAACGAGTTAGCTAAATATAGTTTTTGAAAATAAATTGTCCCTAAAAATTGAAGATTTAAATTTTTCTGCAAGAGAGTCATCAAAAACAGTTGCTACCAGTAAGGAAGAAAATTCTCAAACTATTAATGCTCCTGAGGTGAAACTGTCATTTAATAACAACATCGAGCATGATGATAATTTTCTAGTCTTTCGTCTACCTTATCAGACTCTTCTGTATTGTCAGAAAGCATGTTAAATGACACTAATTCAGAACTTGCTAAATCTGGCAACACCAGTTTATTTTTTGTAATTTTCAGGGAAGGTTTAAATAATTTTGAGAGAAAAGACACCAGAAAATTCCGTTCCCGCTGAAAGTATATGACGTGTGGTGTTTAGTATGGACGTAAGTGAAGTTCCGCTGGAAGTACTGTATATCGTGTGTGAGTGATTGACTACGATTGATTGAAGATAACATCTTCTATGCAATGGCAGTCCCTTATTGGGCCTGAACCGGTATGACCGGTTAATATCGGTGTCGTATTCCATATTTCATATATTATATTCGCCCTCTTGTGTGTACAGAGCAAAGGTTAATTAAGTGTTGTGTTTCAATAGTAGAACGTGACTTATTTTCATCCAAGCGCTAAATTTCCTTCTGACTGTTGCACTTCAGATGTCATATGGGTACAACAAAATTAAGCTGTCATAATATTTGGCTATCCAATGTGAACAGCTCTTTGTTCCAAACTATCCTCCCTCACGTTTGCATTTAAGGTGCTGATGCCGGTTATAAATATGGAAACCATTCTTCAAATTTATTATGCTTATGTTTACAGTAGGATGAAATATGCTATTGGTTTTTGGGGATCGTCAAGTGAGATGTCAAGGGCTTTCAGGCTTCAGAAACGGATTGTCCGAATTATCTGTAAAGCAGGAGTCCGTGATCATCGCAAACCATTCTTTCAACAGCTAAATATTTTAACTCTCCCAGGTGTGTATATTCTTGAAGTTATGTCTTTCTTTAAAAACAATCCTCATCTCTTTGAATGCAATGTTGCCCGGCATCACTATAACACTCACAAGAGTAATTTGGTACATCCTATTCACAGACTGACAATTCTCGAAGGGTATTCATTACTCTGCCCAGTGGTTGTATAATGTACTGCCTCTGTATTTGAAAAAAATTTCAAACACCAAATTATTTTTGAGAAAATTAAAATTTATGTTGCTTAAGAAGTGCCCCTACTCAGTTAAGGAATTCCTTTCAGACTGTGCCAAAGTTTAGTGTAAAACTGTTGTTAATATTTCATTAACTGATTGAATTATTGTTATTGTAAATGATTATAGACTGCTTGTCTTTTTTATTTGTAACTATTGACACATTTCACATAACTCTGTTATTTACGAAATAAAGATTATGATTATGCTTCCTTTGTGCCTTTGGCTCCTCCTTGTCTCTTTATGGACATACAACCTTAGAACTTGGATACCCAGTCTGAATCCCAGTATTGGTTGGTTCACTCTGGAATGGATCGATGTCAGGTTACCTGACACTCGGGCATGACACTAGGTCTTGGAGGCTGGATGGGCTTGGGGTTGTTGGAGTTTTCTATGTGACACAGACTGTCATATACTGCCTTAATGGTCCTCATGAATCCTTTCTTCCCGGTCGCTGTAATAAAGATCAACTGTGGCCACAGTGCCTGACCAGCTTGCTGGAGCCTCCTATTATGTGACAATGGCTATATTTCCATCTAGTACTCGAATAACGCGTATCTTTTACTGTTAAAATATTCACGACCATTTTAATGTTTATGCTTTGAAAATGTCCATTGGCATAAATAATGATGAATGTCGATAATGATACTCGTATTACTGATGAGATACTATTATCCAAACGTAAATTACCCGAACCTTGAATTAGTGAATACTTAAAAAAATAGCTTTAAAAGCATAATGCAATTTCTATAAAATCACATTTCATTAATTAAGTACAAAATTATTTTTAATTTAAACTAAAAATTATATTTATAAATTGTACCTATAATATTGTACTGTCACTGTGAAACATGTAGTCATACATTTTATAACATTGAGTTTTAAAAACAATACACTTTTAGATTTTTATTGCGGACATTTTTCATCACGATTTTTATTTTATATAAAATCGTCCGCAATTAAAATCTAAATAACATAAATCCACCATCACCAATTATGAATTTCAAACAAAGAATACACTTTTTACTATACGGGTTTCTTCAAATTCCAGAATTTCTTTATTCTAGCTACACTCTTGAATTAACTAGTATTTCTAGAAACAATCGATTAAAAATTTATAAAAGTGGATATCATTGTGAGTTTTATTATCCGAATAATTTTAGTACACGAACCACGTATGGTCCATGGTCAAAATTTTACCCGTCTAGTACTAGTTCTGTTTTCTCCAAAAACTTGGTCGATTTAAACACTTCTAACGTTTTATTTTTTGTTCGTGTTGTAGTAATACTAAATTTTCATGTTTGATAATTTAAACAAGTGTTTTGTTCTCAGCATGGGTGTCTATCGCAAAGGGCATCAGGATCCAATTTATATTGTTGTCTGTGATATATCGGTGTCTGCAGGAAGTTACACACTACATCATTAACCCAGCACCAGTTATGCAACTGTGTTAGCCCCTGCCGTCGGTGGGGTTACACTACACTTGAATGTTAGATCTATACCGTTAACACGATAACAAATGACGTTTCTAAAAATAAATTTGATCTAACGGGTACATTTATGCTCTGTCTTTGAAATTCCATGCGTTTCTAAAACATGCAGTGTTTTAGAAACAGACGACGAACACAGAGCTCTAAGTACACGTTAGTATTTGGATCTTATGCATACGCTTGACGATCGGACGTTCCTAAACCTAAGTAGTTGAGCAGTCGCATTCGTCCCCTGATTGTCACTTGATCACGTTGTCTTTTGTGGTGGTTTAGAGAGGAAATTAATGCTGAAATATTAATTTGTGAAGTTAGAAACCGATTATTAATGGGGACTACTTCTTCGGTAACTTATAAGGGCTGATTACTGAAGAGGAACCAGTGGTCAGAACTATTATCTATTTTCAGCAATTTTTATGATCAAACTAGTTTGGTAGTAATGTCACCCCACTCTTAATCCTTTGAAAACACACGACAGATATTTGAAGGCATAGGGCGAGAAATTTAAACGCACAACAAAAATTGGAACTTACGATACAAAATTTACTATGCCTTTTTATAAACCGTTTGAAAACACATGTATAAAATGGCTTTAAGTATGAACATGCACTAGCATGGCCAAGACCAAGAACAAGACCGCGATCAAAACGTGCTGCCAGGACAACCTGGAATGATGTGGAGCAATGCGAACCTGTCCGACCAAGACACGACAGACGCAAGACAGAAACACGACCACAGCTGTCCGCTCTGTACAGACCGAAGCATTATCGTTGCCAACAGTGTTGCCGCGTTTACACAATGCCAGTTGAAGAGACAATTTTCAGGGGACTTTCTGGCTAGGTGTAGACGTTTCAGGCGAATTGTCTCGTAACTGTCGCCAATTGATGTAGAATTGGCACGAAAATATGTCGTCTTAAAAGGTAGATTTTCGAAAACGACAGCGGCCAGTGGCCAATTTAACTAGCTGATCCCATGGAAAACTCAGTTTCCCAAATTTGTTATTGTTGTTTGTTTCTTTGTATGCTGGAAAAATCTTGCTAAAAGCTCTCGACATGGTAGAATATGCAACGCTTAATCGTATTTAGACCAAACTGACGTTTTAAGGGCCATCCGGAGTATTAAGTTAGTTGCCTTTATGAATTAAGCTGTCGTAATATTTGGTCTGCATGTTACAGGATGCGATAAAATTGCATTTCCCTCAATAAAACGTATTATTTTTTTCTCTCCTTCCCACAGTAACTATATTTTCAATATTTCACTAAAAACCGCTGTATTCCCAGAACATTGGAAGTTTGCCTTAGTCCGTCCCCTAAAGAAGATCTTTTCATCTCAATTATTTATGGATTACAGACCAATTAGCATTCTCCCTGCTCTTTCTAAAGCTGTTGTAAGAATGGTTCATCCCCAAATAATCCATTATATTCTTCTAATTAAACTAAAAACTATAGGATTTTCAGATAATTTTTGGATGAGATCATATCTTCATGATCGTAGGCGTGGGTGACCGAATCCCCACAAATATTTTGTGTTCTGGCGAAGGGTCGTACTTAAACGCACATTAGAGGGGATTAAGAAGGGTCAACTAGGAGCCCCCGAGAATGATCAACACGCACGGCCGCCCGGCCAGGTAGTGGCCTCAAAACGAGGGAAAAGGGAATTTTGAATTCCCAGGCAACGCACATGTATAAGATTTGTGATTTGATGTCATGTATGAGGAAATAATATGTTATGGATTAGTAAGTTGAGAACGATTTAAGAGACATATATAATTATTTTTATAACAATATTGGCCAACAAAATGAATGTTTATATTATTAGTAGCTGGTGACCGAGCATTGTTCGGTGAAATATATAGGGACTAGACCTAAACGTGTAACGTGTAAAAAATAAACCAATCTTTAAATAATATTTAATATATAAATATTTAAATAATCCATCAAGAAATCATCGATTTGGTAGTTCTCCGCGCTACCAATCCAGACACAGCGGCCGCTTGGGCCAGTAAGTTTAGGTAATTTTAACTGGCCTTGGTCTATTCATATTTTTTTCTGTCAAAAACAAAATATTTTGGATAATATATATTACTTTGCTTTTATTTCATACAGTTATTCCAACACAATTTAGTTCCGACAAATTTTACTAGGCTTACCGATTTGTTCAGTACTGTATTAGCATTTTTCATTTATTACACACATATTTTAGATTGGCCATGTTCTGAGGTCGAATAGCATTACGGCTTCTTTGTGAAAGATTAGATATTCTGGATAGCGGGATAGTTAATAACAATACAGATACGATAAAACATATTAATAACATTGCCACAACACAAATAAATCTGAGTGGATTGATTCACAGTTTTCTAATCCAACTTAAACCCAAACCAAACCTAACTGTAATATGAAATGAAATGAAATGAAAAATTCTTTATTTTAACAGGCAAAGTTAGGGCCACATGGCCCTTTCTTATTCTGCATAAAACATAAAAATTTGAACATAAATATAAACTTATCATAAATTATCACACAAATATTTAATACATAGAATATACAAAATAAAAAATTAGATTATTTTTTATTACAAAAATATTATCAGCAATACATTTTCAGCAACACACAAAAAAAGATTGAGAAACCCGATCAAAAAAACAATTTTTGTGATAAACTGTGATCGTTTTCAATATCTTATATGATTAGATTATTCCAATAGAACAGGCAGATTCAACACTATATAAGCTGTGGATTGATAGTATTCGTAATGTGATCGATAATACGGCTTTTATAGGAAAAATTAAATTTTCTGAATCGCAGAATTTTCTCGCGTAATCTAACATCCAAAATGGAATTTAAAAAACCAATGATCATTAAAATCTGTCCAGCCATTCTTGAGTTAAAAAGGTGTAGCTAACACGACGTTTTTTCTATATCTAGATATACGACAGTTGAATAACATAACATAATATGTATAATTATTGTAACTATTTTTTATCTAGCCAACATTATAAACACGTGACATTTATTCAGATAGAAAATAAAAAATATAATACATAACCCCTAAAACCGTAAACTATTACGTGGCGAATAAAGCTGTCGATTTTGTACATTACATATCTACTTCTTAGTTTTACATTAATGAAGTATTCAGATAACATTAGGTTCAGATGACATTAGATAGTAAAGCATCTTTTCATACTCATATATTATTTATGGTTACAGACCAATTAGCATTCTCCATGCTCTTTCTAAAGCTTGTAAGAATGGTTCATCCCCAAATAATCCATTATATTCTTCTAATTAAACTAAAAACTATAGGATTTTCAGATAATTTTTGGATGAGATCATATCTTCATGATCGTAGGCGTGGGTGACCGAATCCCCACAAATATTTTGGGTTCTGGCGAAGGGTCGTACTTAAACGCACATTAGAGGGGATTAAGAAGGGTCAACTAGGAGCCCCCGAGAATGATCAACACACGGCCGCCCGGCCAGGTAGTGGCCTCAAAACGAGGGAAAAGGGAATTTTGAATTCCCAGGCAACGTACATGTATAAGATTTGTGATTTGATGTCATGTATGAGGAAATAATATGTTATGGATTAGTAAGTTGAGAACGATTAAGAGACATATATAATTATTTTTATAACAATATTGGCCAACAAAATGAATGTATATTATTAGTATTGACCGAGCATTGTTCGGTGAAATATATAACTAGACCTGTGTAACGTGTAAAAAATCCAATCTTTAAAAATATTTAATATAAATATTTTAATCCATAGAAATCATCGATTTGGTAGTGCGCTAAATAAAATAGTAAGTTTATAATTTTAACTTGATATATTTTTTTCTAAAAACAAATATTTTGGAATATATAACTTTGCTTTTATTTAAGATTCCAACAATTTAGTTCGACAAATTTCATACCGATTTGTTCAGTACTGTATTAAATTTTTCATTTATTAACATATTTTAGATTGGCCTTGTTCATCAAACATAATTTTTGTATAAAGATATATTCATATTAGTTTAACTACTTACATAAACATATTAATACATTCAAACACAAATTGAGTTTATTCAATTTTTTCCAACTTAAAAAACCAAACAATGTAATAGTATATATTTTTATTTTACACAATATTAAATTTTTTCATTACGTTTTAGCTACTTTTCTTTACACAAAATATTTAGTTGTTTCTTAAATAGTTTTTTAACAATACAGATACGATAAAAAAATAATAAACACAACACATAAAAAACAAATATGGAAAATTGATTCACAGTTTTCTAATCCAACTTAAACCCAAACCAAACCTAACTGTAATACGGCTTTTATAGGAAAAATTAAATTTTCTGAATCGCAGAATTTTCTCGCGTAATCTAACATCCAAAATGGAATTTAAAAAACCAATGATCATTAAAATCTGTCCAGCCATTCTTGAGTTAAAAAGGTGTAGCTAACACGACGTTTTTTCTATATCTAGATATACGACAGTTGAATAACATAACATAATATGTATAATTATTGTAACTATTTTTTATCTAGCCAACATATAAACACGTGACATTTATTCAGATAGAAAATAAAAAATATAATAACATAACCCCCTAAAACCGTAAACTATTAACGTGGCGAATAAAGCTGTCGATTTTGTACATTACATATCTACTTCTTAGTTTTACATTAATGAAGTATTCAGATAACATTAGGTTCAGATGGCATTAGATAGTAAAGCATATTGCTAATAGAAAGTAAACCAACAGCTGTAGCTTAATAATTCAAATGTTTTGATTGTACAACATTTGTAAACAAACTTATTCTCCATAAGATTATTTTTAGAAAGTTAAAACGCCATAAAATGAAAACTTGTGGGGTATAAAATAAATAATGAATAAAATGAATACTAGTTTGACAACGCATGAAGGATATACATTCATTTTTATATATAGAGATTTTAAGTACACCATGAAATTGACACATTGAACATATACGAAATGGCAGAAATTTGTAAGTGTATCTGAGTTAATATTCACATGAATGTTCAGTTTTATTGAAGGACCTCGACATTGTTTATCTTATTTTTCACGGTATTTTTCATTTTTTTAACAATATGGGAAGAGTATGGCACCATATATATTTATACATGCATTAATCCAATAGTCAAAAAACTCCGATAAATTAGATATGAGATCGAAATGAGATGAAATATAACAGATATCACACAAACAATAATAAATAACGATAACTATCATTATTGGTAACAAAATAAGTATATTATATCAAAGGTTTATTTAGACTAAGCTAAAGGACTTGCTAAAAGGAACAATCTGAGATAATTTTTGGTTAATCTGCAAGGTGATTTTCTTTCCAACATGGTATAAAAGACCACCATCAATATAAGAGCAACCTAGGATAATTACAATAAATAACTAATAAATAATAGAAAAATACGATACAATACATGGCTAATTCACATTACTTTGGCATATGAGTGATATGATTCTTGAGCCCAAACACAGAACAGCAGTTTACAATCGACATTTTACAGTTACAGCTTGTCGTTTTAGGTATGCCCTAATGATACCAAATCCATAGAAACCGGCGCTCGTCAAAGGCCCTGTGGAAAAAGTATGGCTTTAACACAATATTAGTCTCCTTTATCCGTACATAATAAATATTCTATTCAAATTCTAACAAAAAATCTTTTTAAGGGCCTATCTGCTCTTATTAAGTTTCTCCACTGTTTTTGGCTACCTTTACATATTACGGTACACATGTACGGCCACTGTAATTACCACACCAATTTTCAGATTAACTGTTGTTTTCCATCTCATCCACAAAGTCTTGGTCTCTAGTTAAGGCTGTCATGTAGACACATGACGACTCCTGTAATATTGTTGTTTTATACCATGTAAAAGCAGACATTAACTGTCTGTTTTTGAACAATTATTGTTCTTGTCGCTACTGATGACTTCTGTGTACTATCCATGAACATTTCAATAGCTCTAGCTTAGAAATACTCGGTTCATAATTCAGAGAAATATGAATGTAACTTCACAATGTTCTATCAAAGTTCTAAAAGGAAACAAGTTCGAGCAAGAATTAAAAAACGCTTAGTTTATAAGTTTATAGTATATTATAACAAACCAAATTGAGTAAAATTTTCCATCCTTTGTCAATACTAATACAATCAGTCTGGCTCCTTAAGATTCTGCAGTGCACCCGCCTTTTTTACTCACTTCCCACAATAACAATTAAAATTCAAACAATCACTACAACGTTGTTTTTGTACCAGAAAGCTTTGTACTTGGTGGCATTTTAAAAGGAATATTTAGTGCTTCATCTGTTCAGGATTTCAGTTTTTCATTTACCTAGCTCGACGAAACATTATTGGAAAATTCAAAAAACGTCCAAATCAAAATCACGATCAAAATTTTAATCACTGATAAGTCTCTCGTTATAATCATATTCGGATTTAAAACTAATCCGATGTGTATTGATTTTAAAATTCGTTTTTAAAGAGAGATAGGGTTCAAAATGTTTTAATTTAAGAGCTGCTACTCATTTTTATAGGCAATGGCCATGTAATTTTATGCAGGTCTACTATAACCACTTTTAATCACATTTCACAACCTCCACCACTTTTAACACATTTAAATAATTAAGACTTAGGTTCCCCTTTGCCAGTTCCAAGGCCATTTACGGAATTTCACAACAAGACATTTAGCCACATGACACCAGAATTCATCTCATCTCAAATTATCTCATACTGTAAATTTTTGCTACATTTTTTAGAAAAATTAAAATATGTAAAGCCGTCCTTACGATGAAAAATTAGAATAGATATTTGGCTTAGAAATAATTTCGTAACCATTAAAGAAGTACTGTTTTCTTTTGTTAAAGAAACTATGAGACTTAACAGAAATCATATTTGTTACTTGCTGCTGAATGTAAAGCTAAAACCTTAACCTAAAGCTCAAAGCTCAAAGCTCAAAGCTAAAGCTATTTTGTTTAGTTTGAAATTTTTACTCCAAGTAATTAAAACTAATTACATCTAATATAATTATAATTTTTAGTATAAGATCCATTTTAATGAATATCCTTATGTATGGATGTATATGCACAGAAAAGTACCACACGTACGAACATGTAAAACATATTGATGCATATGTAATCTGTGTTTGTATAAGTTGCCAGTTAACGCATGTCCAATTTATATGCACTTTTTAATTGTAATTTTATGCATAATATTGTAATGGTTTTCGTTTTCGTAATATTGTTTATTTATAGTATATGTAAGATACTCACGCTATTGAAATTCAATAAAAGTTGTAGGGTTATACAATTGTAACATAGCCATGTAAAATGTTTTTTATGAAAATAAAACATATTCTTATTTGACACAGTCTGTTCCTCTGTGTTGTTCAGCTCATGAACCTTGAAGCATCCTCTGTGGCAGCGCAAGGCACTAAATATTTTACTGACTGAAACTGCAAGCTGGATACTATTCCTCTGGTAATCGAAGTCAACAATCACATTTGACGCTATTATTATAAAATTAGAACAGTTCAAATATTAAGATTAATAAGACGTTTGTTGTTATCCTTTCAATTCCAAACCCTCTTTTAAAAGATATTTCAGCTGGGACCATCTTAATCGTTAACATGTTTTAAACAGAGTTTTTTTTATTAGGTATATATGTTTACACCTAATAAAATTAGGTTAACTGTGCATTGTTTTAATTGATTATTTATGGCTTTAGCTAGATTTATCTATGAAAGTGATCATAGAAATGTTGAACACGACAACGTATCATTCATAATAAAAATATATTTTTTATTATGGATAAAAATTAAATTTAAAGTTTCCAAATGGCAGCCTGTAAAAATTTATAAAATAGGTACGTGCCATAAACGGCTAAATATTTAAGCAATAAAAGAAGAATTTTAACGTTAATGCATGCTTGTTTTTCCGCACAAAAGAACCTTGCCGACAAGTTTTAAAACTTATTGAGGTCATCATATTGTGAATTTCTGGCAAATGCACTATTTGTATTTTTGTTTTTTTTTGTATATTTAGCTTTTAATGAGGGGTCTATTTTCGTATTACTTTCTCCCCTTATACATAGTACGGCCTATATGGAGAAAGTATTGTTTTCGTCAAAATTTTCGAATTTGAGTTGAGGGTGGATATATACGTTTTGGGGTCCCCTGAATCCAAAAAAGTGGGTTTTGACGTGATGTCTGTCCGTCCGTGTGTCTGGATGTGTACAGTGCCACAGCCTACCCCGTTGGTCCGATTTAGATGAAATTTGGCATGTATATATATAGTCACCGTATCTCCAGGCATTTTTTTCATTTTTTTGAATTTTTGATTTTTAAGGGTAGTTCACCCCTAAAACCCCTTAAAAAACGTGAAAAATCAAATTTTCTCAAAAACGGCTCTAACGATTTTGATTAAAATTTGACAGTTTATAGTGCACAGAGTACTAAATAATTTGACACCACCCGCATATCTGTAAAAATGACGGTTCAAAAGTTGTGGGCTTTTAAATGTAAAAAAATCAAATTTTTATATTTTCAGCGAAAACAATAAAAGTAAAGTATAACTTGACTGGTACCATTGAAACCAGCTTAAAAAACTAAACAAATTAGTACTTGGAATTATTTGTCTACGACTAACGGTTCCAGAGAAAAGTTAAATTTACTGTCTGCGATAAACGCAGTACGTTGTCTGAAAGCGCCCAATGTTATTCTTACGGATAATATAAAAAAATCAATTTCTTCCTTACTTTACAACCGTTTTCCATGAAACTTGGTATGAAGCGTAAGGTCAAATCACCGAACAAAACCAGCTCAAAAAAGCTTGATGTTACGTGGGGGGGGGTGTCCCCCCCATACAATTTGAACATTTAACTTTGCTACAACAACAATTTAACTTTGTCTCTCTTGTTTTTATTTTTAGAAATTGGATGATTATTTTTGAAACAATAGATTATTAAATGATATTTAGATAAACTTTGAAGAACATGATAGTTTTATTACAGATTTTCTTTTTTAAATTTACTTAAGGGAGAAAGTATGTGTCAGTCCACTGGTACCGTTTATTTTGAATTAGTTATTACAATTATCTTATCTTATTTGTTTATTTATAACCATAATATTATTGATATATAAACGATAAAGGTGATTAATTCTCTTACTAGATGTAGTCTTATCGATTAAAGGGTGAACTGGCATAGGGAAGGAGTAAAGGACGTACAAGCTCTTTGGGGAAGTATTTTTCTTGAAAAAAATCTCAACCGCCCATAGCCATGTGTTGGGGCCTGTGTGTTGAACTAAATATAGCGAGGTAGCATAGCGGCGTGAGTCACATGCTAGCCAGAGGCTAGCTCATCTATGTAACGATTATATACATACTATTATTCGCGAGTAAATACTTGATAGGCTAGTAAAACCCGAAAAATGCCAATTTTGGTGTGAATAAACGCAAGTAAATACTTCTGTAGCATGTAAATACTCGTCCATTGGCAAGTCAACCTGACCCCAGACTTGCAGTCGTACTTGTTCACGAAAGATGGCTGCATTTATGAACCTGCGTGGTGTGAAACGTTATAGAGAACGGCGTGATATAAGTCCCGATCTATCTAAGGGACTATTACGGTTTGAGAGTGAAAACGTAGATTTTCTCACTTCACACTTTCTTGACGACAACACTGATGCAAGTGATGAAGGATTAACTGCACAGAAAAGTGGATATTTTTCTGAGATACATTAGTGATCCAGGATTCAAAAGTGGTGTTGCCAACAACATGGGGGTTGAAAGAAGTACCATCAGAAGAATATTTTCAAGTGTATTGGAAATGATGCGTAGTAGTCTGTGTGGCGCTCCAAGTATTTACTTGCCTTTCTTGTGAATTCAGTTGTCTCGTGAGTAAATACTTGCTAGTATACCCTTGGTTTGGCGAGTACACGGTCACAAGTAAACTCGACGCTTTCTTCACATCGGTTTACTTGGAGTTTAAATTCTCGTTACACTTTACTTGTAAGTAAATACTCGTCGTACTCGTTTTTATTCACACCGCTCATTGCCTGACAGGAGTCGCCGGCCACTTGTTTCGATCTAGTAACTTTTGAACTTTTGGACAAGAGCGTTGCCACTCCGGTAACTCACAAGGAGAACTTCCTAGAGCCGTTTAGCCATATACCTGGGGGAGGGATCTGGGGCCCTTGTCCATAGGGCAGGCTCTCTGGGATTACGTGTTTAAAACAGGGATGCCTGAGATCCTCTATGACTTCTCTATGATCCTCTATGACTGAAATGGAGGTTTATGGATAGCCATTATTTATATTAATATTTTAGATTTACTGTTGGTACATGGGCAGAGTTAGAGGTTACACGATGGGGCGGCAGAGAGTTGGTGTTCTATTTATTGTCACAATTCAGCTTAAAAACGGAGACAAAGACTTAAAACTAATATAATACCAAAGCAAAAACCCATCAAAATATTTGCGTCCAATAAAAAATTATAACAGATTAAGATAAGATAAGATAAGATAAGATTGGTAATAAAATTCAAAAACTTTCAACAGGTCTGGGGGGCTTTGCCCCCCATGCCCCCCTTAACTCCGCCCATGTGTTGGTGATAGTGATTTAGTTTCTTTGAGAGGATATAGTGACAATTTTCCACCACTTATCAGTGATACACAAGTAACCGGATCTGGAACCAGCACTTCTGGTTCTAGCATACAATCCCATCATCAACAGGTTGGGGTACAGGGGTCGGTTTGTATTGTGTTACTTTTTTTAATCTTTGGAGTCTACAGTACTATAAATATCATATAATTATACATATTTAAACCATGTTCGCGTTTTTTTATAATCTTATTATTTCACTATATGTGGCCTCTGGATCACTGATAAGTTACATATTTAGTTACATATAGTTGACATATTTAATGAATGTGGTCTCTTGAAGGGTTCTCTAGACCCATATTGAATATCGTTCTAAAGTGTTGAATCAGCCATAGCTTTTATACACACTTTTTATCACATCATCCATCCATTCAGAGTGAATTTCTTCACATAAAATGATACATTAAAACAATATAGTTTCAATAATATGTTTAACCAATTGATTTGTCAAGAAACAGGAAAACTATACATGTAGTAAATTTAAACATCCCGATATTTGCTGAAATATTGGAGAATATTGTCAAGTCTCAACTTTGCAATTATTTTGAGAAAGGCAACCTATTAAGTGATAATAAACTTGGGTATAGAGAGGGACTACAGGTATTGATGGACCCACTCATATTCAGCTTTAGAGGATAGACATCTTGCTCTGATCACACTATGTGACCTGAGTAAGCCGTTTGACTTTTTCACATGCTGTTCAGTTAAAAAAGTTGGAATTCTATGGGTTTAAGGATCAGGAGATCAATTATTTCAAATCTTATCTGAAGGATAGAACACAATTTGTAGAAGTTAGGGGTAAAAGATCAGAAACTTTAGAGATTGAGCAAGGTGTACCGCAAGGATCGATCATTGGACTATTTTATACTATGTTATTATTTACGACTTAAGATTTTTATCTTAGTTAATGTTGTTTGTTAGAGGTTAAGTGTTAGAGAGGACTTGTTAGTCCTAACTTCGCCTCTCAAATAAAAAGATTTTTCATTTCATTTGAGTATTAATTTTGCAAAAAAACAGTCAGAATTTTAACCAATGCTTCAATGTTAGATCATAGTCGTCCTCTTTTTTAAAAACTGGAATATTAACTGTTACAAACTTATACATTTTCGAAGTTATAAAGAACATAAGAAAAGATGTTCATGTGGTAAAATTGAGGGCAAATGTGCATAATTATATTACTAGGGTTAGGAATAAAATTGATACAACTATATATATGTTAGTTAAGGCACAGAAGTATCATAATTTTCTGATGAGAAGATGTACAACAAATTACCAAAGTCCCTTTTTAGTATTGTATCTGGCAAGTTGATTTTGTCCAAACTTTATAACCGGCCTCAGAAAAATATAACGTATCCCTTTGATGAGTTTTTTTATTCAAACATATTAATAGATTAATTTTTGTGAAATATTGTTATTCGTTGTTATTATTTTAGTTGTCTTATGAAGCCTCATATTTTTATATATTGTTTGTTATTTAATAAAACGTTTATATGTTGTTCCTTTGGTTATTCCATATTAAATTTACACTGCAATTATACATTGGAAATATGGTTAAAATTTTCTCCTGCTATTTATCTCTCCATCAAGAAAAATACCAATTGTCCATTCCAACGAGACCTATTGTATTTCTGTAAATACCTAATGGTCAATAAAGTGTCTTATATGTCTTAACAGGCCAGAGGATCATTTCACATGCAGGTGAATTAAAACTAGCCATGTCTTGTCATTTTCTACTGGGTGGTTCCTAGTCATTAGATGTCTATAAACGGTTCAACATCCTTAAAAATCGTAAAACTTGATTAAGATCAAGTTTCACACACTTGAAACGAAAAAATGGTGGCATTATTGGTAAGTTTCACTACCGGGTAATGTAAATCATGTGTATAATTTTATCATGATATTATGATTTGTATCATGTTTCTGTCTGCATCTTACCTTTCTTATATTTATCCTTTCTTTCTGGTGGCTATATAATAAAAATATTATATTTACAGGAAATTCTCAATCTATTAAATGCTAACTCTACAATAGACTCAGGTAAGAGAGGAACATCAAAGTGGTTTTAAAACATCTATTATTATTTTTATTAATTTTGACAACACAGCTTGTTTGGTGCCGTCTGAATCAGTGCCTCAACACGGCACACTGTATGGTAGCTTAATGTACGAGTACATTCAAACATATCGCAGTACACATAATACTTCAATCAATATAAATATTGCACAATAAGTTGTAGATCATATTTTAGATTACACTAAAATATCTACAATCGTGTGTCAAATGTTTTACACTACACGGCATACTGATGACGGGAACGTTAGCTCATTTCTATGTGATATTTTTCCTCAGCGGTTTCATAAGCCATTTACAAAAATATATAATTATTCACCATTAATTTACCGTACGTTTCAGTTCAAATATTTTATCTGAAAATTCTATCGATTTGCAATTTTCCAATAAAACAGCTAGAACTGTAGCTGTTTTATTTGATTGGGTTAATAAACCCAATCAATTTGTCAAATATATTTGTCAATAAATAATACTAATACAAGTTTAACGCATAATTGAAAAAAACACAAAATGTTTTGTGATGATTCTTTAATTTAAGTGAGTAGTCATTTTATTGGATTAAAATATACAATTGTCACGTAAAATTGAAACATGTAAAAACCTCTACTAGACAAAAGAAACGGATGGGTTTAACGGTTTTGTGTATCCCATACAACGCAAGTGCAGCTGGATGAAAAACCTCCTTAAAGGGGAATATGGCGTCTAAGATTTACAAAATATGCAGAGGAAGCGATATTTTACAAAATTGGAAATTATCACGAGGCGATATTTATTGTATACGCTGAGGTCCACGCTTCGCTCTCTTTCTCTCTAGAACAACCCTATTCTGAATATATAATCGTCAAAACATCCAACATTTGAAATTGCATAGTAAAAAAAATGAGATCAAATGTACGATTTAAAAAATCAATGGCAAGTAGATTACAATTTCAACATAAAATCAATAAAAAATATAAATCAATGTAGAATTGGAAATAAAACTGACTTGAGATGAAGAATTTCACTTATATGAATATGTAAATATGGATTGTTGACAAATAAACCGGCCAATCACATCCAACTGGCCGCCATTAATTGGGTAATGAAATCATCACCTTAACAAATGGAGAGCACACTCCAGTGTCACTATGGTTCGATGGTTCACAGTCAGTGCAGGTTATACTGAAACACAAAATGGCACATAATATGGCGATTAAATGGAACACAAGTACTAATTGGGTTGAATGGCTAAGGTAATACAACTTAAGGGTTTGATGGCTTGGGCAATTTTCCAGCTGATGGAAGAACTTCAAGGTCAATGTCACTATCACGCGTGGCTCTGGCTCGGTATGGTTGTGAAAACGTGCCAAGTGCTAGCTAATACAAAATGGAAAACTTTGAGCTTTCTCTTTTGTGAACTTCAGTAAGCTTACTATGTGAAATGTATTCTAAATATAAATTAGGTAGTTGCATAGTAAAGTATATTATTATGGAAGGTAGTACAAACAGAATAGCTACATTCCGAAATATAAATTTGCAGTTAAAAAAATTATAGTAGATTTATATACCAATTATATCTTTCAATAATTTTGTCCAGGCCATAACGAACGGATTTTTTGTAATCATTTGTAATGGATTACAAATAACCCTGACACCGACGCAGGGTGCCCCTTCACACACTCACTTCGTGTAATATTAAAATATATCTTACTACCAGCCCATCTGGTATGTTTAGACGGAAATTAATTCTTAGGAAATAGCAACTGATTTTTTAATATTTTATTTAAATTCGGATTGAATAAAATTATTAAACGATGTAGCTATATTTTTTTCTGATAAAACCAACAGTTTAAGTTTATTCTGAATGGATAGAAATAAAATATACTTTAGTTAAGTAAATATTTAAACAAACTTTTAATTAACTACTCGAATAATAATAAGCAATAACAGCAAAAGCTATAGAATGGGCGAAGCTCCGGTGCGGTAAATAGAACTCCAAACTCAAACACGAGGTGGAGGTCTCTGAATCGCTCATTCCATCAGCTGAAGTTTATAAGCCAGCCGTGGGAAAATCACAATTTTCGTTGACCACTTAAACTATTGATGGTAACAAACGACTAAATGCTATATACAAGTGGATTGGATCGCGCCTGTCAAACTGCAACTCCAGGTGAACGTCGGCGCGGGAGTGTTCCACATACGTTTAAGGCACGGTCAATTCAGGCAAATTGGACGGCTCTAGAAAAGAATCAGAAAAAACGGTCGTTCAACCTTGTTGAGTTTGACAGACGTTTCAGCAGCCGAGCCGCAGTCTCTGGTAGACTACTGACGTAATCCTAAGTTGAACTTACACATTACGATCTGACTTACCTACATTAACAGTAATGGCACAACAAAATACAATATGGAAATCAACAGACTAATTAATATATAGATAAATGAATGTTTGGATTGTACAGTGGAGCGGGAACAACTTTGGTAGATGATGAAGTGTCCCGCGAGGCTCCCGGTCCATCGCATCTCAACAACAGTGTCTTCATCAAACTGTTTGTTCAAATTACAGTGATTTAGTGATATACAAATCATATAAAGTTCGGAAAACCCCTTATTCTAGTTTGCAAAGTTAGATAAATTATTACGATTCCGTAATCGGTGTCGTTACAATAAATTAATTTTTAATTATTGTCTCTGTCGATTGCTAGCGATCGTGGACCCGGTGGGAGGAGTGGGTAGCGTGGTGAAGGCAGGTCCCTCTCAGATGTTGATGTGTCTCTTCATGTGCAGCGAGAGATGGTCGGAGCGCGAGAACGCTCTGTCGCAGAGTCTGCACTGGAACGGACGGTCTCCCGTGTGCTTCCTGTAGTGGCGAGTCAGCTCGTCGGACCTGGCGAACTTCCAGCCGCAGCCCTTCCATTGGCACTGGTACGGCTTCTCGCCGGTGTGTGTGCGGAGGTGAGCCTTCAAGTGGGAGGATTTGGTATAGGTCTTGCCGCAGCCGGGGTGGTAACAGGAGTGCGTGGTAAGCTTCTTGCGCGGCAGGGTCCGTCGCTCCCGCTTGCCGCACGACTTGTCCAGACCGTCCTGGCTGAGGTCCCCCAGACTCGGAGAGGACGGCGGTGTCATGACCTTGGCCAACGGGGCGGACAGAGAGTCCTCGCTGTTGAGTCTCCTCGCTAGCTCCGAGGGTATCATATCCTGTAGGGTCCCGGGCGAGGCGGGTGGCGACATCTGACCGTGACTGTACTCACTCTGTTGACTCGGGAACACTGTCATCAGCGCGTTGAACGTAACCGACCCCGTTGCGTCTATTCTGAACACCTGCGAACAGAGCAGAACAATCAAGTTGATCAATAATAAAGGATGTTCTGAAAACAAATATTTGAAATTCTGCTAAAACAATTTTCCGACCTTACAATACTCTCCTGAATTAAGTCAGGAAAACCCTATTGTAATATTGTTGTGGTTTCCTACTTGAACCACGATGTTTCCTCCTTTTACGGAGAGTAATATCTGGTTTAGTGGTGTAGAAGGGAGTCCCAGACTACATCAGATCGATGTTGAGATTTTTGTGTCACACAGAGGAAAATCTTTCACAACCCACCCTCCTAAATTTGTTCAAAATGGCTTTAAACATAAATAGAAATAAATCTTTCCAAATCTATCCAAGAAGAAGCGTTTTTGCGTGACTAATCATAGTGCTCGTGGATTGAGAGAGTACGTATGTACCTGATCTTGATCCTGATGTAGGACCAACTCCTGGTCACCCTCCAGCTTGACGGATCTCTCCTGTTGCAGTGCGTATTGTATACCGGGATCCTCCGCCTCCAACTTGGTCGACCTGACTTGCTGCAAGGCGTACTGCATACTGTGCTGATCCGTCTCCAGTTTTATGGCTGCAGATCGCTCCTGTTGCAGAGAGTACTGCAGACTGTGCTGCTCGGCGGCACTGTTGATCAGCATGTCCAGGTCGACGAACTCCTCGGCCTGGTACCCCCCGGGGCCCTGGATGACCGCTGCCGTCGCCGTTGCCGTCGTCACCACCGGCACTGTCCCTGACCCGCAGATGCTCACTGGCGACGCCTGGGGTGGCGTGGGCTGTGCCAGCAGGAAGTTCTCAATATCTTGCCACATCTGCAACGAACACATTTTCTGTAAACAAGTTATACCAGTATTCTATATAGTCTGCAATAAAAGTAATGTAAGGGATGAGGGAAGAATAGTTGACGAATGAAAACGGAGATCTAAGTGACGTGAATTATTTTGAAACATGCAATTAGTTTTAAACCCCTCGGTAGCCTTTTTATCACTGAGTTCTAATGGTGAGCCAGCACTCAGGATCTACGACCAGTTGTCGTTGTATCACTGTGTGCTGCTACTGGTACGCCAATACAGCGTACTGCCATTTTGGTCCTAGCGCATTTTGCCACTGGTAAGCCAGCACATTTTCACCGCCAGTTGGCGTAGCCGTTCTATGCCCGACTTGTGAGCTAGTTGCCGTCGCAGCACTGTATCACACTGGTGCGCCAGTTTCAGTGCCGTGTGTTACAATGGAGCCAGTTGTTGTCACCACAGTGCCGGGTGCTACTGGTGAGACAATTGCCGTCGCAGCGCTGTGTTTTACTGCCTAGCCAATTGTCACAGCGCTTTGTTCTACTACCTGGCCAAATGTCGACGTAGCGCCGTGTGGTACTGGTGAGACAGTTGCCGTTGCAATGCTGTGTGTTGCTATGGAGCCAGTTTCCGTTGCAGCGCTGTGCCTTTCTGCCTAGCCAGTTGTCGCAGCGCTACGTCCTTCTGCCTAGCCAGATATCACAGCGCTGGATGCTACTGGTGAGCCAGTTGTCGCAGCGCTGTGTGTGGTTGGACTGAGCGCAAGTCCCGCCTCTCACCGGCGGCGGCCCTGACATTTCCAGCATTGTATTAAAATCAATTAAACCATTTGGCTTTCATACTTATCCAATGTTCCTGGGATTATTTCATCACAATCCTGACACTGAGTGTCTCGTGATATCATAGACATCGAGTCATGTACACCGTAGGGCCTAATCCATTACCGTATGAGCGACCACACAGCCCTAATCGACAATTAGACTTCTAGACTAACTTCACACGAATAGCTGCAGACGAAATAGGCACGTAGTGTAATGTTTAAAAGGGTCACACAGTGATTTTGAACTGTCGGGTGGTCTATAAACTGTTATGCCAATTTGTCTGATATTTTCCAGACTTCCGTAATACAGGTTATAACATACAAAGGTGCAGTATCAACTGAATCCTACTATTGTTGATATTGTTTAGAGCATCGTTACCGATTTAAAAGAACATTTGAATATTTTGAAATAAATAATTTCCGCTAAACCGTGAATATCTTAACAATTTGGCTTTTGTGCATTTGTGACTGAACCAAATAATCCACACCTCACTACGTGGTACTCCTACCACCTTTGCCCTATATCCCATGAGGTTTAGGCTTTTTTGCTGTCGAGGACATGAAGTGTTGACTGGCGTATCTTGAGGACCACTTTCTCGAGCACGACAGTAAACATTGCGATATGTAGGGCCTAGTGTGCCGTTCGCTTCTGTGTTTGGCATTTCAGTAAACATTTAGTTTACATTTTACTCTTATTGATAATCGTTCTAAAGAGACGACTTCTATTGAGGAGCAATTTTAATTTTTAGCGAATTTCCTAGCTAAAATTGGGCTATTGCCGATGTTCTCATAATAAAACCCGGGACCGTCTAGGGGTCCTCAGGTGCTAAAACACCATTCGTTTGAAACTAGTATGTATGTCCCTTATACCATGTATCTAATTGTGTGTACTATACTTGTCTGTTTGTATCCTATATATTTCTGTTGTATCTGTATTTATATGAATGTGTGTGTGTGTGAGACCGTAGACACGATAACACTCGTAAAAATGGTCCGATCAAAAAAAATTACTTCCTCTTGTGTACTTAATTCTGTTACTTTTGTGGCTTGGTATTAATTTTTTGTCAGCATTACAAATTTTGGTTTTCAGTTTTATACCGGTTTAGTCCATGTTATAGGTTCCAGCTCACCTGAGGACGAGGTAACAATCCAGATACCGAAACATTGTGAAACTTTTTAATCGTGATTAAAAATTCCCGCAACAACAACCTAAATAGAATAAATCTACAGTACCATCACCAATGAATTTCACACAAAGAAGACATGACAAATTTTGTGTGCGAGGATGTTGCAGTACATCCAATGTTATTTTTCAGCCAAAATCTTCTGTATTCTTCATGAAGGCGATGTTTAGACATTTCCTTCATGCTACGCTCTGCAACAGCATCGTAACACAAAAGTGTCATATGCTGTTTATTTTTTATTTCACCTCAAAAGCCAAGATATGCACTGTAGAGTACCGCTTTAAGTCCAAGTGTAAAGTTTGACTGCTTAGTATTTGTTTTAATGTTAAGTTAACTGGGCTAGCCCATATCTACTAGAAGAAATTGCTAGTAATTCCATGAGTAAACTGTAAATATTTTGTAATTATTTGGAATAAATAATATTCTTATTCTTATATTGTTAGGTTTGTCATCAGATTATTAAAAAAAAAGCTATTCTAAGTTGAAATTTGTAATGGTCGCCATTTTAAATGTAAGTAGGAAAATTGTAATTTCAATGAATTTATGCTCATTATTATTAAAATGTATGTAAATTCTAAAAATATTACCCTTTGTAGTTTTTGAGAAAAATATTTATAAAAAAAAAACAAAATGGCAGCTGAGAGTAGTTGTCCTGAACTCGTCCTGGACTATTTAAACGTAATATTTAAGTTTTATACTGACTCAGGAACAATGTCTCAAAAAGTTTGTATAGTTCTGTTAAATTAGCAATAAATGGATTAGATTTCGTTTAACATTGAAAAGGTAATGTTTAGACGACGTAGAAATACTACAGAACATCCATTCATCCGGATATTAGTAAATTAAAATGATTCCTTTTATACTATTAGTTTAATCATAGGAATTAAGGTTTGGTCAGTCATAATAAGGCCTGTTGCCATGTTGAGGCCGTGACCCATGATAGGAATCGATCGTTTGACCTCGGTGGCTTATCGACCCCTGCGCAACGCGCGCACCTGCCCTCCCCCCCACCCCCTGCATCGTCCAGTGACAGGGGATGTTAACCTAAAGTTTATTTTTTCAGACTGAGGAGCGAACGGATGAGCGAATTCTAACATTAAAGGGTCCTTTGTTTGAAATTCATTATTGGTGATGGTGGATTTATGTTATTTAGATTTTTATTGCGGACATTTTCCATCACTATTTTATGTAAAAGAAAGTTTCACGACGTTTTGTTTGGTCCGGATTATATGTTAATTGTGCTATGTTTTAGATATTAGTTCACCTGAGGACGGGATCAGATTCCAGATCCCGAAACGTCGTGAAACTTTGTTTTACATAAAATCGTGATGGAAAATGTCCGCAATAAAAATCTAAATAACATTGAATCGTCAAAAAGTTTGTAACGCAAACACGAACACGTCCACATTGATAAAACTTTACACGTAACAAAAAAAAACGAAAAGCGAGTCCTGTCTGAAGGCTTTCTTTTCAGTTTTCATTGATAGTGACGAACTCACTTTCAATGAAAACTGAAAAGGAAACCCATATACGGAACTGTTTTTATAGTTTTTCTTTCGTGTAAAGTGACAAGTGAGTAGGGCACACACACACACACACACACACACACACACACTACTCCTGTGTTCTCTAGAACACTGGAGATTTTCTTGAATTTATTTTTTTAGTCGTCAAATTAGAGGAAATATTAATAATCTTATATGTCTACAAGTATACAGACACAGATCACAAGTATACAGTGTGTCTATTTATATAGTAAAATATAATTCACCTTATACATAAGTGTATGATTTAGTGGTAAATATGCGACAAATTCAAAAAGTGTTGACGCAACATCATGTAGCCTAATAATTCAGACATGCTGAAAGATTAATATGTAGTGTGAAAACTCCAGGCATTTCCCTCCTACCCTGAAATGGGACCCCTTGGCACATCTACATAACCCGCCATCGAAAATATCTTGCTCTGTAGTGATTAGCATTTTAACAGGTCTCATAAATCGAGAGTCACACAACTACTAATCGAATGCAAATAGCATAAATTCATCAACGAGATAGTCAAAATTAGAGCGATATCGAGTTATAAATAACTGCAGGATTCCTCTGTAGTCAGAAGAACCTTGGTACGATGAATATAAACACCGCGTGATTAATAAGAGCTTACGACATTTGGTGACTCTTTACAATTGAAATGGCCCATTAATAGTATGGTGTTGGAAGAAACCTTGGTATTATCCCTGATATGATTACATGGTAGGTTATATGGTCGCAATAAATATAATAGATAAGAGATTGTTATGTTTATTGTTTCAGTCATTCATATGCAATCTGTTTTTACACACTAGAGTCAATAAACTTATTGATCTACAATGTGTTGATCTTGAAACATTCAGTTGACAACATAATTTGCCTGCAATGTCTTTAGGAATAGAAACAGAAGATTCTCAACAGAGATGTTACAGAAACAGATTTTTTGTGACGATAAAATAATTCATAAACAATGCCTTGTTTTGAGACATTTATTAAAAATTCGATTTCCGCACAGTTTCTGATGGAGTTACAAAAAGTGTGTTGTAACATGTATATTACCTAAAAATACAAAACTGAATTCAAACAATAGAGAAACTAAATGTGCAATTTTTAAGGTCATTCTTCCAAATACATGCAGAAAAAAATAATTTTTTAAGTAGTACCTATGCACTTAAAGAAATTTAATTATGTAAACAATTTAATTGAATCTGTGGTAGGTAAACAACAACTAATATTTTTTGCATAAATTATGTTCCTAGTCTAACTAACTATGTTCTTAGTCTAACTATGCATCTGGTTGTATAGTACGGGTAAAATTATGAAAATGTTGTTTAGCTGACTAATTATACAATTTATAGCCTAGATAATAATAAAGAAGTATTTTAATGAGAATTTAAAGAGTAAATATTTGAGAGAGTTTAGATTCTAAGGAAAATGAACCCAAAACAGGATAGTTTTATTGATATACAATTGACCAAAGTTAAGTGGATTTCAATAGGTATCTGATTATCCGATTATCAAAACCAAAACGTCTCTTATCCCAACGCTTGAAAAGCTTACAAAAAAATTAGTGCGATTATAATTACTTTTAGGCATGGATAGAATTTAAACGCACAGTAAAATCAACAGTACTTTTTACTTTCTTAATTTTTAGCTAACACTTCAAAATTGCGTTAGTTATAGGTAAGTTACTGTATTTAATTGTAAAATATATTTAATCATTTTTATTTCAACTAATTAAAAAATAAAGATTTGATATACAGTACATTTTAGTAGTAATTTTGATGTTTTATTATTCGAACTACTCCCGGTTGGAATTAGCTCCAATAATCGACTGTTCTGTAATAATTATGACTTGCTATATTTTTAGTCACGCGTTAGATGATTTATTTTCACTGGTTGCATTCACCATTTGTGGCCTCATTTCATTATATATATATATATACAAACCTTGCTCGTATTATAGTATTGGATATAAATTAATATGAAATATAAGTTTAGATTCTACCATCTTCAAGCAATTAGATACTCGTCAAACGAATAAAATGCTTTACTAATTATGTAATTTTTAGTTTTCTGTTGAATATATTTATTTCATTCACTTCTTTTATGTCCATGGGTAGTTTGTGTAAAAATTTGACTCCAGCGGCAGTTGGTTTTTTATTATAAAACTTCAGATTATATTTATAAAATATTACTGCCATGATAAACATATATACTATGATTCTAAGCACAAAAGGATGGATCTCAACCATATGAAGCTAAATAGTAAGTTTTATCTATAAAATGTAGGTTGATAACTGAAATATTAATATTTCCTTATTCTCCATAAGATTAACATTGGAGCCCCGAAATACAACGTACTGTGTTTAAATTTTTTAATATATCGGTAACCGTTGGATGTAGAACAAAACTTTTGGTGTCTAAATTGTGTAGTTTTTTGAGTTGATTTAAATAGTAAAAGAAACATTTTGAAATATTTAAAATTACTCATAAAAACGCAGAAATACTCAATTTTAGGGTACAAAACCCCCCAAACGACCCGTTCCGAGTGACCAATATATCTGGATTACGAACTTGTCCAAGTAAATGTATGACATCTCTACCAAATTTGGGCACGTTCACGGACACATGCACACACACACACACACACACACACACTATATAATATTTTTAATGACTATTAGGCACCTCAAACCAAAAAGTGTCATTGTGTTTTACAGTAATTTTACAGTCAAAACGGTGCAAAGGATTTTAAAAAGATTATTGGGACTTTCTGGCATAACAATAAATTTGCAAAATAATTTGTCTATCACCGTTAAATCAGCTTAAAACCATAAAGAATTATTAGTCCTCGACTAAATGTTCCAGAGAGAAGTTACATGTACTGTCCACGGTAAACACAGCACGTTGTCTAAGAGAGCTCAATGTTATTGTTTTAGGGATTACTAAAAATACTATTTATTGTTAGTTACTCAACCATTTTTATGAAAATTTGTTTGCAGCTTATTAAAACACGCTCAAAAATGTTATCATTTTCCCGGGGAAAGGGACGGGTTTAGATGGATACTTTCCCAAGATTTTATTTTTAAAGTTTGATTTTAATGGGGGATAGCATGTGTCAGTTCACTCATTTTATTTTGGTATAAGTATCGATGTATTGAAGTTTGGTGACGTACTTTTGGATCACTTATCACTCCGTATCAGTTGCACCCCGCTCGCTCATCAGCTGAGTGGTCGCGTGGACGGTCGGCATCGTAAACACCCCACCATCCACCATTGGGCACACTCTTTTTCTTTCACCCAGATTTCACTTACCATGACTGAGATAAATGTTCAGTTGAGAACCATTAAATATAAATATATATCTTGAGAGGATAGGTGGACAATTTGCAAGAACCTATGATAGTAAATTAAATTGCCAACGCCTGAATCAACGTTCACGTAAAAAAGAATGAAATTACTCATATATTTTATGAATTTACAAATAGGTAATCTCTATAAACAAAATAAAAATTATTCATTTTGCATGTTGAAAATACTGAATATTCTGTACTGTTTATGTTAAAAAATTGTTCAGAATGGGGAATGAATTTAAGGGATGCCTTCGTATGCCTATTGTTCTTTTGAATAAATAAACCTTGACCTACAGTGTTAAAGGATATTCTTAAATTACAAAAATATCACCACTTAATAATGTGTTTCTTCTGTAACATTATCCAAAGTTATAAATGCTATTACTGTTTATAAAAAGAGCAGCTAAATTGTACAGGTAAATAGATTGAATTTAAAACAAATCTCGTTAAAAACCTTTTGGTGGAAGTCTCAAGTAAACTTAC
Source organism: Nephotettix cincticeps (assembly GCA_023375725.1). NCBI lineage: Eukaryota > Metazoa > Arthropoda > Insecta > Hemiptera > Cicadellidae > Nephotettix > Nephotettix cincticeps. The sequence continues at coordinate 1,899,940 of CM041784.1, read as the reverse complement.
GTGGGATAAGAAAACTTTTAATCTCATTCTTGTCATAGTTACTTGCAAGATTGTACATTATCAGGTAAAATTGATGAATGTATGAGTTATTCCCTTTGATTAGATCCCATCCGCAAGTAGACTATTCGGTCCATTAGAAGTCTAATTCGTTCTTCAAGAAATTTTAATTTACGTGTTAATATAGAGGATTTGGCTACCTGTGGATATAAGTAACAATTCAAATCGTCTAGACAAACATTAAAATTACAATTATGATTTTCAAAAGTCCAATAATACTAGCACATTTCCAACGTCATGTAGACTGACCGTTCCGCGGAGAAATTTATCAGGCAAGCCCCGGATTCCGCTCAGATTACCTAGTTGTTACTAGGTTCCTGCGCGTACTTATAAAAACACAAACACCTATGCTAGCATTGTTGATACCTATTAACTAACATGCTTTTCCACGCCTTTGAAAACCGGTCTGGTATTAGCACGGCTCGTTGTGTTGCGATAGCTCAAGACGTTGGAAAGTGAGGCGGAGTATTTATGTACCGGCTTCGACTGTCTGATTTCTCTCTTGATTTTTTTTGTAAGGAATAATTAAAAAGCGGTATTTTTTAGAGATCTCTATGAAATACAAAACTTTTTTTATGAGTTAATTTAAAGTGTCCAACAACAGAGAACGGTTAGAATAACCACAGCAGTTACATTTGTTACTAAGAAATGTAATTTCGATTGACACTAACTTGAGTAACTTTCTACACACTTTCTTTCTTATTTTTGTTATTCATGTCCCATTAAAATGAGAAAGTATAAAGTTGAACGCAGACTGGTAAGGAGATTGTACTCATTTCATTTTCAATTTACACGAGCTAAACTTGCTAACAAGGTATATTGATATCTCCAATGTCCCTTCCAAATGTTTCCAAAACTTTTCAGCTCTTCCAGTTTTAATAAACATAACACTCGATTCTGTTAAGAACGCTTTTACCAAGAAATTTGTGGAAATTTGTAGAAATTTCTGTTTTCGTTGGTTTGATTAGATTGGGATGTATTGAAGTGAAATACATTTAGTTAAATAAAGAAAAATAATGCTTTTAGTCTTATGGTCTATGACTAAGGTAAATTACTCTTGAGAGTCTCCAGAAATGGTAAAGTATTTTTCTTTAGCCCCATGGGAACAATGTGAATTCTTTGAGAGCATTACTCGTTACAGCTAAAAATACTGTTTGGGTGTAAAATTAAAGGTGAAGTGATTATCTAGGGAGATTTTTTCCGTGAAAATATAATTACCACGCAATTATATCAAATATTCAATAGTTAATTATCTTCATTATAATAGAAAAAAATTAAAATGTAATTTCCTGGTTAACAACTTTAGTTTTAATTTGACATGTAAACCATCATTTTACGACAATCGGGTTAATGCTGTCACAAAATGAACATTGTTCTTATAGGATTAAAATCCAAGATGGCGGAGGTACTACAGACTCTTAACGTACCCTACACACTTAACTCTAGATGGAGGAAAGCTAGTCAGCTAGACAGCTAGGCAGGACGGCAAATAGAGTAACTGCCCACTCTTAACGTACCTTCCATATTTAACTTTAGGTAGGAGAGCAACTAGCTACTAGTAACTGTAGTTACTGTAGTAACTAGTAACTGCTTAGTCTGTAGCTACACTAGTAAACCACCTACCTTTCAACTGTATCGTGTGCTATCTATTTCAAAGATGTTTAACTGCTCATGTTCCTTTCCATATATTCTATATGTCTAATATTTTTCAGAGAGAACCAAGATTTATCATATTAATTACTATATTATAAATACCTACAGCATGAATATAATTGAATAATATGTCAATCATTAAACAGCCGTGACACCTATTAATATTATTCAGAGATATTTACCTTTCTAAACTGCTTTGAGGTGTCAATTATACTTTTACGCTGTACGCGTTAAAACATTAAGATTGTGACGCGCCGAACTAACCATCTGATCGTTCCGGTTTACTGTCGTAGGCCTGCTGTGTAAAGAGTACAAATGTGACTGTGCGTACTACATGAAGATATAAATGTGCGTGTATATTGAATAATGAGCTTAACCACGCTGTTGAAGATGGACCGTCGTAGGTGTGAAACGTCTACAGCGTAAAAGTGTAATTAATTGACACTTCAAGGCAGTTTACAAAGGCAAATAACCTTGAATCAAATGTATAATATGCTCCCTTTCTCAATTTTTACATGGTATCATTAGATAACACATCACAGGTAACACAGACTCTTATATATTTTTTATTTTGTGTATTTTTCAGCCGATGACATTTTTAACACTTCATTAGGGAACGGTGCAAACCTGGTCATGTTACTATCTAACGTTGACCTTTTGTTAGATAGCTAATTAATAGCCCAATTTCAAATGACAATGGGACCGTAATCGAACCAACGACCTTTCGGGTGTTCAAGAATCAGAATCAGAATCTTTATTGATTGTAGTCAATCGCTATAAATCTTGTCATGCAAATACAATCAAGCAATACATTTCAAAATATGGTCTCTAAAGTCTAGACCTATAGATAATAACATTATGAGATCATTAGATGATAAATAAATAACAATATGAAAAATCAAAATAATGACAGAAATATAGATATCCTGACTATAACATGCAGCATAACAACAGGCATTTAGTCTAAAGTGCAAATCATGGAAATAGTCAAATTCAACATACAAAGCAGTCAAGCTCAATATGGATAACTTAAGGTTACAATAAATGTAAATAATTTATATAGAAATAACTATAGCCTACCAAAATGAACAGCAAGCAATTAATTACATCTTAAGTTCAGTGAATTCAAACTTGCAAGGCAATCAAGCTTATAAGAATCACATGGTTGGTGTAAGGGGTTCTGCAAGATAAGCGTCTGCTTCACTTGGGGCCTGAAGCATTCAGTGGTTGAAGTCTAAATGGGTTTGGCAGAGCATTATACATTTTTAGCCCTATTACCTAAAAACTTTAATTGTTTTAGTCTACCTATGTCTATTAATAAATAAGTTAAGCCTATTTCTATTAGCATGCTCATGCACAGTGTCACATGCCTTAAAAATTATTAAGATTAATCTTTATATAAGTTAAACAATCCAATTGATTGCAGGAAAGGTTAAACTGCCTAGCTATGTGAACAGGGGTTGACATGATGTCCAAGGTGGCACTGAACAGATCAATCACACAACTCTCTTCTGCATTATAAGAAGACGAATGACTCACTGAGTGATGGATTCCCCAGAGCAAAGTGCCATTGGCCAGATGACTATATATATGGGAAATTTAAACTATAAGTAAGGTCTCTATGTTTACACAATTTCTAATCATTCTAAGCATAAACAGTCCCTTATACAACTTTTAACCTAGTAGGATAAAAGTAACTTTTATCCCGGGCGAGGTTCCAATGTCATAGAAGATAATGCTGTATTGATAGTGTGAGGTCCTTGCCCGCCTCTTGCGCTCGGTACCCACCATCAGCCGTTGGGCCAGCCCTCACTCTAAACTTCAGTTCAATTTTAATTCGATTCCTCCTCGCAATCACCCCCATTGAATCAACCCATTTCTCTTCATCATTACATAGTCTTTGATCATAGGAGGACGACCACTGTCCGTTACTATCTTACACTGTAACTATACATTTTCGTAAATATAATATATACGGTACGAAAAATTCTGAAATCTATTTGATTTTGTTTGGAGTGTACAGAATCAAAACTTTCATATTTATATACACACTATGCTCGGTATTGTATTCTTTATTGCTTATTCGTACGGGTTAATTTTAGTAGATTAAGAAGTTTTTTTTAGAAATGTCGTGTTAAGAGTAAAATCTTTTTGTAGATTTTCTTTTTGGCCAAACTAAATCGAGCAAGATTCAAGCCACCAGACATATTATTAGTTTTCATTTATTAAGGGATCATTAAAAAAATCACCACTTTAATTTTCTGTTATTTCGGGTATTTGAGTGACGAAGATGGATATAAAGGTTCAACAATCAATGTTAGGGCCCTGAATTGAACACTGGCTGGATTGTTAATTTATTGTTGTTTTTATTCTTTACAAACCTCAAGTGCTCATAATCATGGACCTAGTATCTATGTGGTGAAATAAAAACAGCAAGTTACCGTAGCGACATGTGCCACAAAGGTGAGCCAGAGGAGAGCAAGACCATTCATGATCTGACAGGAGTCGCAGGCCACTGGTTCAAAGGTTATGGTACCCGATTTACAATCTGAAGGTCATCGGTTCTATACTGAGAAAATGCTGTGAAGGTTTAACATTGCATATGAAAAGCATTAGACATTTATGAAACCCCTATTATTAAAAAAAATGTAAATTTACTATTTGGGGAATTTTGCATTTAAAAAGTTAAAGAGGTATTACGCAACTCCTAAACACTAGAAATGTAATTCCAGCGTTCTGTCCCCTTCGTAATTTTCAGCAGTTTTCCTGGTAGTAGGATCGGTTCATTCGAGTCATGGGTTTGAGAATGTTCACACGTAGAACTGGTTTGATCTGAGAGACAAGACAAGATATCGCTAACAGGCAAGTTGACAGAAATTCTGCCACTTAGCCAACCTTCTAGGCCATTTTATACTGCCTACGGTAATAGTATACCAAGATATGTGTAACACCTCAGCGTAGGGAATGTAAGCAAGCTTCTTACAGCAAACCTGATGAACATCAACAAAACGGAATAATAGTTATAGTTTTTAATAATTATACATTAAAAACATTACATAATGAAAACGTCTATTGGAAATTAATAAGGACCTACGGCATCTCCATAACATTCATCGCGTGGGTTAGCCATAGATGTATTTCTTGGACAATAAATAACGAAGGATAGTACTGTATATCAAACAGTCTTTTTTATGAGAATTAGTTCTTAGAATAAATTGCAATAATTTCCTGTAAAAATCATCTTTTAACTCTATGTAAAAATTGACATTGAAAAACTGATGTGATTTTATGGGAGTAAAATTTATTTTATTTTATTTTTTATTTAATTTAATTAAAAATATGCGTTTTTCAAAGTCTGAAACTAATGAAATAAAAACCGTGCAATAATACAAATTTATCATGATTAGTAATGGATTTTCATCGATAATTATGTTAACCTACCTTCATTTCATTTGGAGAGAATGTAGAATCCGTCTTCTGCAACAAACAAATAAACTACTATGTAATGTGCGATTTGAAATTCATTCATGAATTAATGAATTCATTATTTCAGAGTGAGGATCGTGATTTTAATGATCATAATTTTTCGACTTCATTAGACTAAAGTTATGCCAGATACTCATTACACGATCATAACTTAAGTTATTCATTCTTGCGAGTTTGTCATTGCTGTGGATTCTATTCATCCCTAAATTTATGTACCAACTGGTTAAAGTGTACCCACTGGTTATATGAATATTTGGAAAATTATAGGTATTGATATTTTTACTTAAAAATGTTCGTATTGACCGAGGATCTCTGGAAAATTATGCATATTACCAACGTAAGAATAATATTTACGAATAGTATAGCCAACGGAAGGCAATCGACGATAACCAATAGGTAATTAAGATAGTTACTGATAATATGTGGGTTGGATATTCTCCTACACCCAATCTGCAGTAAATTGAGTACACTCCTCACTCCAGGGGTAGGCACGCATAGAAGGTAGTCCTACGGATGAGATAGTCGCATCTCAATAATAGTGTTCTTCTGTAAGGTACCACTAAATACCGGCGCTGATTTAGAGTCTATATTCACGTTTGAAATGTGTCTAAAGACAGATTTCTGAGGACCGATATGACTGAAGCTGAAGGCTATGCTGACGACGATGCTGCCCTGGTCACGGAGAACGCCGAAATGGTACGACTAAAATTTAATCTCGTCTTGCGTTAGTTCTGTCTTTGGACCTTGGAAAGTACAATATTTTAGTCCTCACACTATTTTCCTTTGCAAGTTGAGGAGCCTGCTACCAAATAATAGGGACTCAAAGACAACTCTCTGAGAGTTGTCTTTGAGTCTCCGTGACGAGCGGACGTGTTTGGTTTCTTTTGTGTGTAATGGTTAGTGTATGGTTCGTTTGTAAGTTTTTTTGACTGCTTTAAACTTTTATGTTTTCAGCTTTATACCGGTTTGGTCCGGATTATATGTTAATTAATTGTGCTATGTTTTAGATATTAGTCCACCTGAGGACGGGATCAGATTCCAGATCCCGAAACGTCGTGAAACTTTGTTTTACATAATATCGTGATGGAAAATGTCCGCAATAAGAATCTAAATAATATTTGAATTTAAATAACACTTATAATGTTAGCTTACAGAGGCCATGCGCCACCACCGCGTAAATGGTAAAAGAAACTCAAGTTAGAAAAACTGCTCCATAAAATAAGCTAAATTAATTTTAATTTTAATTTTTTCATAGAATAAGAAATTTTAGTGTCATTCGATTTGTAATAAAATTTCTTAAACATATTATTTTTTTAATATCTTGTATTTTTTATCGTTTTCAAAGTATTTTAGTTTTAAAATTTTAAATGGCTGCCATTTTGGATTTTGAGCTGGATCGTGCTAGTTATGTTTTTGAGACATAGTAATCTACTAGTGTAAAACACATACCAAATTTGAAAATAATCCGTTTAAAAAGTGTAACAGAAAACTATTTTGAGAAAAATAGAAAATAGCAGATATCTTAGGCCATACCTCCAATGGAACTTTTACTTCCTTTTAATGTACCTAATCACTCACTTAAGTCTTGCCATGAGACCTACGGTAATAGCTCCTTCCCTAAGGGAAATTTGCTAAAAGAGAAGCAAAACCAGAATTTAACCAGAATATTAACTCTTACCATGCTGCCTACGATAATTATATAACTTATTCCCTATGAAAAATTCAATAAAATGAATAATATTTGGAAATATTTTATAGACCTAGCAAGTAGGAAGGGTAGATAATCCCGCTTGCGCCCGGTCCGGCTTCACCATCACAGGTTAGGCTAGGCACATCCCGACTACCTGCTCTACAACCCTGAACCCCCGTCAAACCCCTCATTGTGTGCGATCAAACGTAAATTCTGTTGGTGATTTTGAACTGTTTTTCCAGGAATAAAGGATTTGGTGGTTTTGGTTTTGGTGGTTTTGGCACGGAATCAAACGTTGTACCGTAACAGCGGTGTCACACAGACCAGCCAGAGTTGACTACTCATCATCTGACCGGAGTTGCTGTCTATCGGTTTCGATCCAACAACCTATGACTTACTTGGGCAGAGAGTTACCCATAGCTAGTTTTTTTCTTCGTATTTTGTACTATGTGTTGTTGGATCAAAATATTTAAGACCTTTAGACTAACATTATCGTGAGAATACGCTCTTTAACTCAAAAGTTAGAAACCTCAAACCATTTTAATATAAACTGTTTGTATCAGATTCAAAATTTTGATTACCATTCGAGCAAAATCAAATAGATTATAATGACGGTGAGATCACAGGTGATCCGAGATGGTCCGGGCTGCGTTGCCAAACTGAACAAATCTCGAAAGCAGGGTTTGAGGACTTTGACTATAGTCTGAGAGGTTCATAATCTCCTGGTCTGAAGTTTTATCCAATCGAAGAGATTTCAAGCATTGTCTACATGTACATTGTCGGAGTGAAACTCAGCTGTGGGCTGACCTCGATATGGCGGACAGAGTGTGGAATGTGCCGACAACAAACCTTGCTGAATCGCCCCTCATTACTCGGATCGAACACGGCCTCCATCACCTTGGTGCAACCCCACCAGTCAGACGTCACTCGTCAGGCCCAAGGATTAGGGCGATGACTTGGGTAAACTAGACAAATACCAAGACTTCAAAAGTTTAGAGTTACTTGTAATTTGAGTATTTCAAGAACAAATAAAATCATATCTATCATAGATCTAGGTGATGTTAGTAAAAATATTTTTTTAACGTGTGAGTAATATTTTTATAGAGCCGATTTTTAGCAAGAGTTTATAATGTATCCACTGAAAAAATTCTAATTCTAAACAAAGAGATCCCTAGAAATTATAATTACCTTACAAATGACAATCAGTAAAATGTTTTCTGGTAGGCCTAGAACTCAATGTTACAACTATTGTTTGGGTTTAACCTTATTCTTATAGGAAGTGAGTAAAAAAATAGACACAGGATGCAGCAGATTTTTAACGATATCCACTATTGGTTATTTTTGATTTTTTTTGTGTTTGCTTATTTTCACGCCGCAGGCAATTTGGCAGTTAAGAGATGGCACAAAGTATTTGTGAAAAACGAACCAAACGCAGGAGGATATAATATATAGAAGATAATCAAATTCAGTGATTTTAAGTAAATCATTATATTTTATAGAGGCACTCTACACCTTGGCAAAAACCAAGGAGAACTTAAGTTAACAAAGTTTCCTACTAGTCGTTTCGTAATGATTGCACCACCAAATATACTCGTAACACGGGGGTATAGATAAATAAAACCCAATTAGTAAGAAAGCATTTCTCTGAAAATGTCACGGAGAGGTGTAAACTTAAACACTGAAAACGGTCGTCAAAATTGCCAAATGATTGCCTAGAGTCCAGTAGTGAACGGCTACAGCCCAGTAAACAATCGGAGATAAGTACTGTACAATTATAAAACTTGTAAAGCTACCAACTCAGTAGTTCTGCAAAAAATTACTGTCCTCAAGCAACGTACTGCCGAACAATGGAACAATGCCGTTTGATTTTATGAAAAAGAGAAAGGGAATTTAATAGTTTTCAGTAGATACTGTTTCTACTATGAGTCTCTGTTAATACTTAACTTACAAATATATAGAAATCAGTACAAAAAAAGAAAACACCATAAATACATAGTGCATACATAGAAATGAAATGAAATAATAGTGTATTCCCTCAGTCAATGTATATGGGTTATACATTAAAACAAAAATAGTCTATCTATACAACTGAACATTAACTAATAGACTACTACTAATGACTATTAACTAAAAGCCTATTATTGAATGGTGGCTACCTGTCAATAATTCACCAGCAGGATATATTTTTTACGTTTTAATTTTGAATTTGCATTGTCTGTAAAGCCCTGTAGGAAGTTCATTGTACAACATTTGGCCAAAATAGTATAACCTGTTTATGAAATTGCCAAGATGCCATGGTGGGTCCTACGTTGAGGAACATTTTTCTGGAAAGATAGTTCCTCACAAATATACGAAAATTAATGCTTTAGCGTTACCAACAGGCAAATGGTCTTCATCAACAGTATTCCAGCTACATCCCTAAATTTTACAATTTTTACAATTAATACAATTTTTAATTGTTTAATCCCATTCATTTTTTCTTTAGCGATATGTTCTCACAAGCTCGGATATTATAGATGAATATAAGTAAGCCTAATGACACAGCTTCTCAGACTTCGGCAGTGAGCCTCATAATCTGGAAAATCCCCTTGTTCTAAGGAGAATGAGAGTGTAAGTAGGAGCATCAGTGATCTGTAAAACTCAAGAAGCTGTCAAGCACTATCCCAAGAGTTTTTACGTTATCGCATATCGCAACTTGCACCACCAGACCCAAGACTAACTTGAGCTTCGCTGAGGGATTGCACCAGATCTCGTGACATTAAATTTAACACAGTGCATATAACTATGTTTTTTCATCCCGTCAGTATCTGTGTCAGCCCATTAGTTATGAACAAACATTTTACTTTTTGAATTTCTTATAAGTTTTATAATTGTGTTTTGTTTGCATGCTCATACGAGTGAAACTCCGAGACGTTTAGCAAACATATGTGTTGTGCAACTTCGTACATAGCTCACCTTACCAGCTACAAATAAATTGAACAAAATAGGCTTAATGCAGTTGCTCTGAGAAATACCTTTACATTATATAAGCAGGGTTAGCACTTCACTCTCTAACTCTACGTTATATACTGCCAGTAGCCTAAGTAGGAGCTTATACAATTAATACTATTAACATCAAACCATAACATTTGGTTTTATTATGAATAACTAAGTGATTATTGAATCATAGGCATTAGGGTTTTAAATTATTGTAAGAATATTATATCCACTCTTGTATTTCATATACAATAGTTCATAACACTAAATATGTTTGCTATAGCTGTGCCTAATTTTCGATCCATCCAATTTATAAAAATTTTCATTTACCCTATTTGTTTTGAACTCAATCGTTTGCATTATCTCCAAACGTAGGCTTTCTCGGCCGGTGTCAACAATGTCAAGTTGATTTTCGGCGTCAATTGCGTCAGCCTAGCCGCTGAGGATGCCACTTCACAGCAAGGGCGAAACGTTTGGCAACACAAACTCTATGACGACGTGGTTGACGCCGAAAAATAAACTTGATATTGTTTGTGTTTTTTGTTCACATTGTGTTTATGTTCGAGTTCATTTAGTATAAACATAGTTATTGGCAAAATAATTGTACGCCTTCCTTATATGCGTTAATGATATAATCTTAATGATATTTCTTAATGATATTTCTTAATTATTTCTTAATAATATTTGTTAATGCGTTAATGATATTTCTTTGCAGCCTGCCCACATGTTAAATATGCCCTTATTTCTAGCGTTTGTTTGTGACCTGTTTTTTATTCGTTAACTCTTAAGGAAACAATTTTGGATCGTTCTTTTTCTTTAGATACCTTATACCATGGGTGTATCTATTTTACATTTTACTCATATACGAGAGGGTACTAATGTCTCTGTAACGTATATTTTACGCTTGTAACGTATACTGATCAATCATAAGCTCTGATCTCATTACGTTACATCTAACATTTGTAGTTAACAAACTAAGGCTTAATCGAGTTAGAGTTTAGCCATTATGTGTTCCCCAGGTCAATTTGATTTTTAAGCTTTTCCTCTACACAGAAGAAAAGATATTTCATACTTTTTCTTTCCTTATTTCTACCCAACACAAATTTCGAAAACCATTATCAAGCTTAGGAGTCTCCTAATTTATTCTTCAATAGGGTATAGCCGGTAAGAGAATATTTACAAATCATTTGCACTAGAGAAAACCCCAGAACCACGCGTATAAAGTGAATGGAAGATAAAGTTCACACTTTAATATAAGGTTATTTACTCCTCTAAGCATATTTATGGTCACTAGAACTCCATTGAAGATTAAAGGGACGATTATTTCCCTGGGAATTACACAAGATATTCACGAATGATAAACCGTTCCAGCCGAATGTCTTATTGAACACTCTAGGTGTCGCGTTCTATGTTTGCGTAGAGATTGCGAGAATTTGAATTCAATCAAAACGGAATTAACATACAAACGCCGCGTCGACGGACACCCGGCACGCTCGCACGCGTACGCACAATGCCTCATCAATCACCTTTGCTGCTCGGCTAACTCTTGAACTTTACAAATGTCAAGAAATACTAATTAGACGAGTGCACAGATATATATCAAGTTGGACTGTTTACAACTGCGTTGGCATTTGGGCCGAGTGTGACTGTCTCCATCAAACTAACCGAGGGTGGTGGATGGTCACTGTGTGTTGGTCTTGTAAGATACATCCATTGAGTTAGATGATGTCAGAAAGTGGGTGGGTGACCCATGGAAATGGATGATGTCTGATTTTTGTTCAATGTGTTCGATGATGTCAGTGTACTTTCTTGAGAGGAGGATATTATAACGCGTGGAGTTAGATGATGTTGTTGTGCTAGTTTTTTTAGGCGGGTGGTAGGACGTACAGGTGGTGTGACCGATAGTTGGAACCGTTGATTGTGTATTCTAGTATGCTGCTAAAAAAACATTTTAATAAGTGCATATTAATAATTCTTGTTGAAACATCAACTACGAAAGTCTTGATTCAAAAGTCTTATCTGATTCCTTTTACTGCATACCTAATACGTACCAACCATAATAAATTTCCTGTTTTCTACTCCGTCTATAAGTCACTGTTCCTGTTTACTACTTAATTTAATTCAGAATGTCCATATAGTCTGAGCCAATCTCATCCGAATTCGAGACGCCGCGCGGCGCGCCGTGCCGAGTGATCCGTCGTCGCGTGACGTGTCCGACGGCCGTAGATGGTGGACGGTTTCTCGAGAAAGTGCAATCGGACGGTATATGGAGCCCAGCGGAAATGCACTGGTCACCCGGTTAGGAAACTTGGCACATTCCAGGTTGGTGGAAAGTACCCTCGCGACTGCTACATTTTCGTTGATAACATCGCAGAAAAAACTGTATAGGCTTATTTTGGATTGGAAACTCAGTCAAAGTCGTTAGTCAAATTTTACTTTTGCTAAACAGAGCAGTTAGCACGTTATTTTGGACGAAGTTTTTCCTCTTGTAACTTTTCTGAAGTTTAAACTCAACAGACCTTTTGATAATATCTGAGAAATGGCAATTTATGTTGAATTAGGTACTGAGTCAGATTGCCATTTTCGCATTTTTGGAAGAGCAGATAATGGATTCTTTGGAAACGAAGGCTCATCATCATAAAATTACTTTTCTGAATCTGAAAGGTAACCTAGATTTTTTGATACCTAAAAAATGGCAATTTATATTGCATTGGATACTGAGTCAGATTGTCATTTTAGCATTGTGTTGAGAAGAGCAGATAGCTGGTTCTTTAGGAACTAATGTTCTCCCTCATCCAGTAACTTTTCTTAACTTTAAATTAACCTATATTTTGTTGATAATATCACTGAAATAGCAATTCAAGTTGCATTAAATATTGAGTCTAAATTGATTGTCATTTTTACTTTTTAGCAAGAAGAGCAGATGTTCTTTGGAAACGAATGTTCTCCCTCATGAAGTAACTTTTCCAAAGTTGATACTAACCTAGATTTTGTTATATGTAAAACAATAATTTTTTTAATGTTATTTTTAAGCATTCAAGTAAACGTTACTTATCGTATGTAATTTTCTCAAGTTTTCCTAAGGGAGGAAGTATATGTCGGTACATTGATACCGTTTATTAACTAAATTTACGGTGCAATAATGGCTAGCCACTCAGACCCTTCTGGAGGGACGCAGCCATCACTACAGCCAGCGGAGACAGATCCCTCGGACCGGTCCACTCCCGACTGACTGGTTTTTATCTCCGGTTATTCAACAGAAGTTCTGATTACAGCTTTTTATCAAAACCTAAGGTCAAGCAAATATTCTGGATCTTAAAACAAGGTATGTAAATAATCTTTATGTAACTATTAGATAAAGGGCGGATATTTTCGAAGCCACCCCTCAAGGATACAGACTCTTTCGTAGAGAGATTTATTGATTAATTACAGCATAAAATGTACTGTTTAAATATTCCTAAATCAAACTGAATACAATGAAAATATTTTATGAATAAACCACTTTCCATCTTTGTTTAGCTGGCTGGGTAGTTCAGTAGTTATGTCATATTCTAAAGGTCACTGTTTTTATCCTGAACAAAATCATAACACAATTTTGTGAATGTTTGATAATGGACCCTTATTTTCGATACTTTCTTCTTTGAACTATTAATTAATAGTCCTGGCAAATTAATCAGATGGGCTTTGCCGGTAAAAAAGCTACAGGTTATCAAACCCTGCATACGTATCATACCCTTCACAGGTGGTCAGCTTGTAGTGTGGCACTCCCCTGGATAAAGTAAGACAAGTAACGGATCAACCCACTAAAATAACCTCCTCTGCTCTTTAGGATTCTAGCAAATATCAACATAATAAATACCACAATCATTAATCAACAATTAAATATTCAGACTTAAAACCCCATTATTTAATATTTTTAGATGGTTAAATATGCTTAGTGTCATTGCCATAGGCGTTATCCAAAGTGTAATACTATAACTAAATAAATATAGAAAGGAGAAACATTTATATTGTGTACATCAAAGTAAATAATGGTCAGACGGAAAATTATTTATTGATATTTCATACAAGATGGGCACTCAGAAAACTAAATAGGTTCTTAAACTGTAAAATCTTGAAGTGACGATCAAAGTAAATAATAGAATATAATAAGCAAATACAATATAGGTTTACAAAGAATGAGGCTGTAATGAAGAACTATATGGAAGGTGAGGGGTTATACACTTGCCAACCACTAAGGAAAAACTAAAACCATCAACAACTTGTACGTTTACATTACTACTTATATGGCCACTTGCAATAATAATATTAATTACACCTCCAAGGAAGAAATTTTTTTCTTTAAATCTACAATAACTAAAATATGCTTTGAGAATAGAAGAACTTACATTGGCTCGGTCCTGCTCCAAAGGGAAGGCTATATACAACCCGGAATCACACTGAAATCAAAAATAAACATTTCTTAAAACCACTTTTTAAAGCGATGACAGTAAAATTATATAAACTCAACTCAAATTTTTCTGGAATTATATCAGACAGATCTTCCAAAACAAAATTTACTGGTCGATCGTAATGCAATTGCTGAACTAAATTACTACTTGATTTTGGTTTAAGAGTCTTCAGTACTCCCGTCATCTTGGATTTGAGTCCAATGAGAACAAAATCGATTTCGTAACAGCATTACTGACCATATTTACACGTAAGTTGTAAATATGGATATCTAGGGCATTGTTCAGTTTATTTTTATTTTTTGTTTAAAATGAATAATTACCTGTTAACTATTGGATATAATCGTGTCCAGAAAATATAATCATGTTTTCTAGAAAATGAAATAAAAGAACGATTAAATAAATCCATAGATAACAACTTTACCTGTTTGACACCTCAACCATCTTTTTAAGATTATCAAGTAACCAATATGCTATCACAAATTTAACATCCTTTTTATAGGGCTAAACGAAATATTCTGCCACTAAGGCAGACTCAATGTATTTTTATCTTAAAATATGTCTTCTAGTTTCTACCTCACTAGTGCAAGATTGTGCACATAATGGCCAAAGCAACTCATTTAAAAGCGTGACAGGAAAATATTGTCGGTATTCATGAAGGTAAGGTAGGTACGACGAAGTGGGCCATGAAAGTAATTAGCCCCAATTTGATTTCAGCCTACGGTGTGTGTTACACAGGCGCAGGGATTAATGTGTGCTGCTCCCCTGCTACTAAAGCCTCTCATTTGTCCCTCGCTACCAGCATCTACCTGGGACTAATGTGTGCTGCTCCCCTGCTACTAAAGCCTCTCATTTGTCCCTCGCTACCAGCATCTACCTGGGACCAGCAAAACTCATAAACAAGCCTTATCTCGCGGTTAGAAGTATCAGACTAGTAGTAGACTGGTGGGCTGAAGCTCAAGTATTGTATGGTATACGACTATATGAACCAGTCTTTACCGATCCTGCGGAAAGCCCCAGTCACTCTCAGTATAAAGTCTCAAAATATAGAGCTGTCTACATATCGAAAATAATATGTCGATTCCGAAAAGCTTTGTCAACAGTCAGAATTATAGACCAGCGGAACGGGTTGCGATCGAGTTAAACTATTTTCATCAGTTCGGTAATAAGCCCAATTTGAGTGACAAGTATTCATCGGGGCCTTTGACTTAACAGGGAGAGCTAATAATATGTCACCATTGTTTGCGAGTACTGTACTTACCCAGACGAACCGAAGATTTTTTTTTAACTCTCATAGCCTTATTTGGCTCTCTAACTGGTTTTTACTAGTTCAGAGATCGAAAATGGATATATTAAAAAGACATTGTCCAATTACTGGTAATTCCTTTGGCTATCCAGCGTGACGGGTCTCCCAATCACATCGGATCCTTTTTGTCTCCCCTAGACGCATGATTATATCCTAGCTGAGCCTGAACACCTAGTGTGACCAAAATTATCGGGGGTTGGTGTATCTCCAACTATCCACCTTGGACTAGGAGGAGGCCTTTGGGGAAAAGGCTTACCCTAGGGGTTCGCCAGGCGGGGGATGTACTGTGCTAAGGTGTGTTGTGTTTACTCAAATGAAACCCTTAGGGTTGGCTGGGATAGGCCCTTTCCTTGTCTTGGGGATTTCGGAGTTTTTGAGTTGAAGTGTAAATACGTCTTAGGGTTCAGTTGTTCAATAGATTCTTCTTTTAGAACCACTCTTAGAAAGAAATTCACTTTTAATTCACTGTCTACAAAGTCTGGGTAGACTGTATTAAGACTAAGCTAGGACTAAGTTACAAAGATGGCAAGATAAAAGCTGGTAACATCAAATAGCAGAATAAATACTATACAGTTTTTTTAAGTGATGAGAATATCTTATACATAATTTGTCCACTGATACAGACGCTAGATATTTGTGTGGGACATATTGATATGTACGATGAACGATAAGTACTTATCAAGATTGATATTATGCCAGATCGATCCCCTTTCCAAGGTATTGTTGCCTAGGGAACACTAGGCAACACTAGGAAACATGATTGTCAAGTTCATGCGTCTTTTGAGCAAGCCATATTTTACTCCTGACAAACGATTTAAAGATAGAGAAGAAAATCACCCATATTTTGCCCACTCAGATCTACATCTTTGCAGGACGTATAAAGTGAAGATAGGGGTAAAAACACATTACTAGAGTCAGTGCTAGTACAATTGATTCTCAGCTCCGGAAACCGAACCAAATCCAGCGCTGATTCAAATTCAGAGTCCGTCGAGCTTACAACTTATCCATCTACTCAGAATTCCCGTTCATCCCTATCAGATATATTTCTAATACTCATCTCTTAAGTGAACCGAATGTAAACACTTCCAAAACAGACTAGGAGTTGTCATCCCTAATCAAAAATAATCAGTACTTTCATTTTCCCGCAACTGAAACCCAGAAGCAGTATTCCGGAATACCACCATGATCTGTAAAAGGAAACACGGCCCACCTACACCGTCTACCGTCCACCGTCCACCGCGGTGTTGGTTTAGCGCTAAACGCGTAGATTGCACCACACGACGGCTTGTTCTCCATACATCGTTGCACCACAGCGGCTGTGTAGTGTGTAACGCTCTTGTATCATAATCTATCCTGGAGAAAAACTTGTTCGCATTGACCTTATGCGTATCAGGGTTTTAATTTTCTCAGCGGCCGAGTAACTATTTCTTCATTTTCCTGCTTGCATAAAGCCATAAATCTATATACGGAAAAAATCGACTAAACTAAGTCTATTATTCTGTTGGTTAACGTGGACATGCTATGGTTATCGACGGTGAATATCTAGCGTGTCCAGTTACCGGTTGTATTTAATTAATTACTGCTTCATTCTGTAGGATCGATTAGATGTACCGTATTTATTATAAATATGGAAATCTATTAATCCATTATTTATTTATTTTTTATTTACAGTCCAAATTCTCAATTAATCAAAATATAGAAGAGAGACAAAAGGAGAGTGTATAACTCCGTACATATCTAAAGCCAGATTCGAGCATGAGCTTTTATCAACAAAACTGACGATCTTTTAACCTCCCACACACATACAGGATCAATAGACCTTAGAGCTTTAGTTCACGGTTAGACCGTGAACTCAGACGTCTGAAGTCTGAGGCCCTTACGAACGTAAGAACGTCTGAGACGATTTTGGAAGTTTTCGCTCCATGAGAATGTTATTATTGTGCAGCATTAATGTAAATCGATAGTCGTAAAAAGATTGTGGAGGTGTTAAATTAAATAGTTAAATATTGGGTATAGTTTTGTGATAATTATATATTTTTGGTAAAATATTTTCATCTTTTATTTCCCTATACAACTATTTTTTTTGGTTTGACTCTAAAACGATTTTACGACTATGTTCAGTAATGCTGTTACAAAATTAGCATTGCTCTCGTGAGACTAAAATCCAATTTCGCAGCACTGATGAGGGCGATAAATTAAAAAAAATTGTCTGGTAAGGAATAGAATAAAAATACCAAAATTTGCCGCACTAGGCTAATAGCATACTTATCCTATTTGGAAGAGCGGGGCTGGGAGGAGAGATGATACTAACGGTCGGTAAAAGACTAAGAGGGAAAGTGCAACGGTGGACTGACACCAGTGCACCAACGGCCGGGAGGGAGGTGACCTTGGGCAGCAGCAGCAAGGCCGTCCGGTGCGACTAACGGCAACGTCCACGTCCTGCGACGTCTTGGGACTGACGGAACCAGAACTGTATCACCCCGCCTCCGCCGCCGCCACCTCTTCCACATAAATTAGTTGTGGAAAATTAGCTCATGAAATCGCCGCAATCACCGCCGACGGTCGTAAAATGTAAGAGCAGTCTAAATTTAAACAAAAATAACGGTGTGAAAGATCCAGATAATAATTTTGAATATATTTGGTCTTGAAAATACAAAAACCATTGTCCTTTTTTGAAAACACCTCAATGATTATTTTAATTACCTGTAACCTAAAGTGTCAGAGCCGCAATATTTGACTTCATTCCCATAAGAATATTTGTACTGCACATTCTAGTAGTGGCCACACGATTGCCGTAAGAAGATGATTGATGTTACAAATTTAAGATATCTCCGGGAATAAATAAAAAATATATTTCCAAAAATACACAATTACCCAAAGTACTTAGTTATCGTTCTTATCGTTCGTTACTTATCGTTCAGAAATATAAAGAAATATAGTAAGCAAAATGTAATTTTTTAGTAACTGTAACTGTAACATTAAAGCTCAACCATATTTTTATGGAATGAATACTCTTAAGAAATCACATTTAACCACGGTAATGGGAATTTCTTATCGAAAATACTCGCTTGGTTACTAAAATAAAAAGTTTGATGTCGACAGGTAAGCTTGCTGTTAGGTAACCTTACTGATATGTAGCCAAACTGGCAGGAAACGTTACTGACAGGTTATCTTAGTGATACGTTACCAAACTGACATGTAATCTTACCGACAGGTAACCTTATTTACATGTAACCTAACTGATAGGTAACCTTACCAAAAGGTACTTTATGGACGTGTAACCTGACTGATAGGTAACCTTATTGACATGTAACCTGACTGATAGGTAACCTTACTGACAGGTACCTTACCGACATGTAACCTGACTGATAGGTAACCTTATTGACAGGTACCTTGCTGACATGTAACCTGACTGATAGGTAACCTTACCGACAGGTACCTTACCGACATGTAACCTGACTGATAGTTAACCTTACCGACAGGTACCTTACCGACAAGTAACCTGCCTGATAGGTAACCTCATCGCCAGGTACCTTACCAACATGTGACCTGTTCGATAGATAACCTCAGAGACAAGAAACCTCGCCGACAGGTAACCTTACCGACAGGTATTTTATAGACAGGATGATTTATTGTATCCTTTTTATAAGAATAAATATTCTGTGTGACTGTGTGGAATCCACTGACATACAGGTCAAACCTTAATGTAATTATTGATTCTAGTTTGTTACATTGTATTCATAAATAATAAAGATTTTGTATACACAACCTCCATTATATAAGTGGAACGCATATGCAATAAAAAATTACGAAAAGAGTGCAACACTCCTTCACAGGTGGCGGAATGGGAACTTTCAGACTACTAAAGTGTTTGTAAGTGCTTCCTTTCATTAACTGGTTCCTGCTATGCACAGTCCGACCTGGGCCACCACATGACGATAAATATCGTTTTCAAAGGGTTTGCTGTAGAATTTAGTGGTATAAATATATCGTTTTTCGAAACGAAGAATTTAAAAACATGGCACTTTACACAGACATACAAGTCAATGTTTGTAGACACAAGGGATATTAGAAAATCTCTCATATATTGCATGATCTGACAGCAATATGCTTACCATTTAGCCAATACCTCTTGGTTGATTGCAAAACTGTTTGATGACACAAAATATATAACATCGGAAAATAACCCCCTGCCTGAAAAATACCGTGGTCTCTCCTATAATTATGTCAAACTGCTTAATTTCGCTCACAACGCTAAGCCAGATTCTGAGTCATAGTTTTGTGAATTTTATTTAACGAATTTAATAAGGCTCTACCTGATTGGAGTCTTAGAGAGGGGTCTGCCAACCAAAATTTTGGTTTAATGGATTTTTACTGATGGTATATTTTTAAAATATGTGTTTGCTTTGCGACATAAGATTAAAATCAAAAACAAACCATTTACTAATTTGAATCATTGCTCTATGTCTAACGGTTGATTTCATAATTGTTGAATGGGCTAAGTGAGGTTGACCAAACATATTACTACTATACTAGCAAAGTAATTAAATTTACCGAGGTGTTTTTCACTGTTTTACACTCACCTAAAAAATTGGGAAGTCGTTGAAGCAATTCAAAAGTTTTAAATGCTATGTTTAATTACTTGTTTTCATAGAAACTATCTCAACGCTGTATCAAAAGTTAGATTAGTTGTTAATAAAGATATGGAGATTTGCTTAGGATGCAGGACTATTGCGACAGGGGTAGTTGGAACTAACTACCGTTTGTAGCCTGACATTAGACCCTGACCTTTCAGAACTACACCAAAATCTTGATTAAGAGCTGCAGAGATGTGGAGGAGGACGGGGAGTCGGGCCGGCCCGGGTTATAAATGAAGTTAGATTATGATCGACCCATATCGCAATCACGGCCAGTGGTCTGGCTAGTTGGCAGTTGGATGTGGATTGGTTAGCATCGTCACATATGTGGATTTATTTATCGGTATCCGATTGCCTTGCGTAACGGACATGGCCGGTGTCAAATAATGGCGGATTGTGCAACTCCTATCTGTGGAGTGCCGAGTTCGGAACGCCACTCGTGGAGGCACTGGGTGGTTTAATTAGTCTGCAATTCCTGCGCCTTTTTCACTCATTTCCAATAAAACATTTTTAAATTCAAAGAATCTTTATAAAGAACTTTTTATCAGAAAACCCCTGTACTTTTAAATATAATTTGTATCAAGAGTCCTTTGAAATAGCTTTAAAATGTCTAGCAATGTTTCAGAGTAGGATTCAAATTTTCTCGTTTACTTAAAGAATACATGATAAAATATACCTAAAAATGGCTTTAAAAATACTATTGACAAATTCCAAACAAGTTTATTAACAATTTAATTAAGTTTATCGCTGATAAATATCTTTAAGATGAACTGATTCTGAATTAAAACCAATCCGATGTGCCTTTATTTTAAAACTCATATTTGAAGCGAGTCATGTTTCGAATATTTAAACATTTCTCAAACGTCAAAATCAAAGATGGTGAAGGCACTGCCGATTCTTAACAGATAGTTAACCGATTCTAAAATAAAGTGGCCATTTCGCTATTGGGAAGTGGTAAAAAATCACAAACTAAAAACGTGATAACATTTTTAAGAGGTAGTTTTCAGCGAATGTTACACAATAATGATATTTTACAAAATATATGCAGGCTTTAAGAGTCTCTAATAGTCCTTGAGAGGTTTTTTTCAACGATCTGTTTGATTACATCGATAATAATCCTTTTCGGAATGTATCAATTATACATTTTTTGGATCCGGATTTCAGCAATAGTTTATATATATATATACATTAAAAATGTCTCGCCTGCCTGCTTCTTCACAGCCAGCTTAATCCAGTTAGTCTTCATCTCAATATTGTATGTCAGGAGTAAAATAAATTTGTTTGCTCAAAGAACGCATGTACTTATTGATGCCTATCCTGTCACGCCGGACGTTTCCTAGGCAGCAACATCCCCTCAGAAAGGTGGCCAAATTGTATTTTATTGGCGTGTCTTATTCATGCATCTAGTTGCCTTTCTTTTTTTTCTAATTCCTCTGTAGTAACAAATTTTGATTAAGAATGTTTTGAAGTGGGAGTTGACTTTGTCTGGTTTTCACGCGGAGAAAGAGTACTCGTCTAACCATTGGTGATAAAAGAAAAGGAAAATAAAAAACTTTGGTTCCCAAGGGGTATCCTTTTTATCTTTTTTATATCTTATGTTAAGTATTTTAAATTTTTATGTTGATATTTTCTTTTCGTTTGAAGTGTTAGATTGATTATATTCTTAAGACCAAAAGACTATGAAGTATATACATACGATATTGTTGACCTTTTCCATACATTGTATGAATAATGTAGGGATTTTACGGCAATAAAAGTATCATTTTCTATTCTGATCTAGCCTATTTGCGCTTCTCCTAGCATACTATCCTCCTTCATCGACCTTTTCTGTATTTTGGCTCCTTTTATTTACCATTTCCATTTAATTTCTTTAACTAAGCGTTTTTTTCCTCTAGTAAACTCTGTCTGTAGATGTTATCCATGATATTCTCTTGATTGATATTCTCTTTAAATTGTCGTATCTGGGTGTTCTGATGGAATGGTGTCCTCACTTTAGATAGAGTATTCGTCTCCCCAGGTAGTTCCTAGCTAATATTGTTTATCGTAGTATAGTATAATAGTAGGTTATAATACCCTTGTCAAAACAAACCCTTCATTCGATAATCGTCAGGCAACCAGCTTAGGGATCGACAATCCCATTTTCAAGTTAATTTTTTTTCACAATACAACATTGACAATAAGACAAAAAATTTGTAATATAGTATAATAATTCAATATCTTATCATGTGAACCATGTAAACAAACTATAGAGGTATAGTTTAACAGAACTTTTCAAACGAAATAGTATAGATTTTCCATTTCCATAGCGTTTTAAATAATAAACCTAGCACTTTAATCTGTGGAGATTGTTGAAAATTGAAAATAATCCCGATTTCAGTCAATTAGATATTTTGTGCGATACCTCTTTTTAAGATTTATATAATTCGAGATTCTAGACTAGCTATCAAGTATAAATCGTCCAACAATACTTCTAAGAAAGCGTATTACAAAACGTAAGTAAATGTTACCGGTGCGTTGTCCAATTGAAATGTAAGGCTTCATTTATAATGATCGCGACTGCGCAACAATATGATCCATTGCGATACAATCTCGACATTTATCCAGATTTACTTCGTACTTTGCATAATCTGTTTAATGTACGGACCGCGAGAGCGCGTTGTGCTGCATCGCGTCGGCGGACTCGACAGCCAGGAGGGCACACTGGCACACACGAGACTTGGTCAACACTAAGAAAGCGAAAACAGTATGTTTAATGCTAATTTTTAAATATTTAAAAATATCGTTATTTAATCTAGACGTTTTTATAGAAAAAGTTGTATATTTCCAGTCCACAACTCCTATTTTAGTTTCCTCCAGTTGTTGATTTGAGGATTTGGAGATTGGAATTTTATCCCAACCCACGGAAAAATCGCTTGTTGAGTTTTG
Source organism: Nephotettix cincticeps (assembly GCA_023375725.1). NCBI lineage: Eukaryota > Metazoa > Arthropoda > Insecta > Hemiptera > Cicadellidae > Nephotettix > Nephotettix cincticeps. Next base: position 1,876,762 of record CM041784.1, on the reverse strand, counting down.
AAATATTCGTTATGTTAGCCACCAGGAGAAAACTGAAATTATTACCATCCCTCCAGTGCCCTTACGACTAAAGCAATGAGATAAAAGCGACAGAAGAAAAGGAAGGGTCAGATCTCCCTGTTGAGTTGCAGCACAGTCTAACCTAAACGCTTTGAAGAAGTGATTTAGAAATTTTCTTCATTAACGAGTTTACGGGTTGAAAGTTTCACTGTGCTAACACGTATTTACTCAAACGTGAAATTGAGCAAGTCTTAAATTGGAACTCATTAAGGTACCGGATTTGAATTAAAATTAAAATTTAAAATTTAGATAAATGTTTAACATGTAGATGCATACTATCCAAACCCTAATGTCCATCCTTAGAATATCCTCTTCCAAGTAACTAGATTCAACACAAGAATCTGTATCTACCATGGATATTTTTGTAAACTACTGATTCTTAAATCCTAATAAATTAGCAAGGTATCGTAATAGATTTGTTGGCAGATTATTCTGGATTATTAGATCAGGCCTGTTGTTACAACCGAGGAGAGATAGCATCTTCAACCCCCCAACAAGTCCCGGACAAATGTTGATCGTCACCTCATGATCATCTCGGGAGTTATGGATGTCAACGAGCTTCTGTGTCTATAATCTATCAACTTAGATGGTTTAGAAGATGATAACTTCCTTAGGGATGAGGAAGATTGTATCCAAGTCCTAATGTCTTAAGAATCTCTTCTTCCAAGAAACTATATTTCACACAAGAATCCGTGTCCACCCGGTTTTGTTGAACGTTACTGATTCTTCAAAACGTAATAATTTATCAAGATATCGTAATAGAACTGCCAACAGATTCGTAACAATCAAGAAGAGATAGCATCTTCAACTAGTTCGCGGACAAATGTATTCCCTGATGATCGTCTACAGCCATGTTCTGCGAAGTTATGGATGTCGAGGAGCTCCTGTATCTATCATCGGCCGCGTCGGTATCTCACCTGACAAGAGCCATGTTTTGTGCCGAGTTTCACCGAGACGGAATGTCTACAGTCTACAGTCTACAGCGCCGATAGCTGGAGCTGTGCCAGCAGGTCTTGCACAACCCGCCCCCTCACCCCTCACCATAGTCCAACAGCTCCGATTCCAATTTAGATATAGCATTCACTTACTCTCGAATTATTTTGATAAATATTTCCCGGAGAATACCGGTCCTCGATACGATTCCTAGTATTGTGCCGCGCACAGCCACATTGGGCAACCAGCCGCCGTTACGCCGTTACGTCAGCGTCACGCCTCGATCGAGCTAATTAATCTTAATCTTCGAATGTCTCGAGCTTTCATATATCTCTTTGTTCACCATCTTATAGCCGCCTCGTGGCCGCGGTGATTGTTAGGCTCGTATCCTCGTTCTAATGAAACGGTTGCGTGTAAAGTTAACGTACCGGTGCGGTTCAACAATTGAACGTGAAGGAATAGTTCGTTTCATCACTAGAGACGAATAAGAGTTCAACTTTTAGCACAAAATTTCTATCAAATGCTAAATTATATTTTTATGTTAGTACATAATAATAGATTACAATTGATAACAATAGTTTATCACATTTTAGTCAAACTGGTCTGGTTCGTGGTGCCTAAGGTCCACAAAGGCTCCTTGCTATCGCAGACTCATGGTGATGGACCCAATGAGGTTAAAAACAATTTTGAGGGATTTTCACCAGTACAGAATTGTCTTATGCATACATTTTGCTCAAGAAAATAGGAAAATATGGTTAAGTAAAAGAAAAATGTAAATTGAAAAACAAAATGAGAAATGCTTAACACTCTATTACAAATAAAAATAAACACTGCTGCAGCTATTGCCATTCAGGTTGCATAAGCACAACCATTAGGTAAGCAACTCATCCAACAAAGTATGTCTTAAAATAATGTAAATACTGAAGTGTTTAATATCGTATCCTTCTGGTGTTAATCAGATGTTCCGGTCGGGAATGTTTGAGTTGTCGCCACGACCTACCGCCTACTCGCGGTTTTGAGCAGAATTGATCAATACAAGCCTAGTTCCCTAATTATAATTTATCACGTCGGTACAGTGATAGCGAGGCCGATCCCGCCATTACGACCCACCAGTTGTACGTGTATCACAGTTCCGGTCGCGCGTGGAATGTCAGGGAACGCTGTATCCTTCAACTCTCCTTTCCCAATCAGCTCTTGTAGGATCACGGCTCAAATATTTGAGTCATAAGGCGGTGCGAACGGCGTTAACCTTAACTTGAAATCCGCTAGGTCGGCGCTAGTGTCGCTTGTTTGTTACGAAAATTGGATTTTTCATACGAGCGTCATGTTTAAGATACCCTGTTCAAGACAACAATTCTGTTTTCCTGTACATTGCTAAACATTAAAAATTACATATTTGTAAAGATTATCGGATGAAAATATTGCTTTGAAAATTTGTTTCCTGTAGTGTATGATTTTTTGTCTTTTTCCAAAATATCACATACGTCACGTGAAAGAGCTTTCATGCACTTTGTCAAAATTTGAGCTCAAAAGCAATTTTATTTTTCCCACACTAAATTTCTCAACTAATCACCCTGTAACTCGAAAGGTTTTCACTAAAAACTTGAAAACCCTGTGCCATAGCTTAACATTTATGATACAATCAACAAATAAACATTAAAATTATGCTTTTTAACATAGCCCATTTTTTCGCTCCACCACCTTAATGGCACTTCTAGTCATAACCATTAACACCTTTGTATCTCAACTATCTTTGTAAAGCTCAATACAGTAGTATTGCAGTATATAAATTACTCTACTTCAATAATGTTTCGTTTAATGTCGTAAAACCAGACTTGAATTGAACAGGGACTATCAGGATTATCAATTCGCAATCTCTGATCTAGATTATGGCAAGGCAGTTAAAGGATGTAAGGTTTTCTCCCACGTCCTACCAGGCACCAGGTGATAGCACTGACTCGGGTCGTTATACAATGTGACCGATAGTTTACGATCGCATTGTATTCCATAGATTTACAGCGATAGGTTACGCACCATGAAAGTGTCCCAGTGGTCGAGTTACGAATCCAGTGACATTTACCTCCACACCTCATTATGCGCTACACAGATCAAATTCACGACGTGGAAAACCAGATCAAACTGCTCCCTTTGGAATCCTTATCTTTGACTCGACTAGAACCGATTTGCAATTTATCTCGAGTGTTCTGGTCTAAGAACGTGGAACGCACTTCGTGCACCCTGTTTTTTGCCACAGCAAAAATATAAAAACGGTTAAACTCGTTACGGCATTTTAAAACGTAAATGCACGAAACAAAGAGAGTTTAAAAATAGGACTATAGTCTAGAAAGGACGCTTTAGTTGAAAAGGACAGAATTGACTCGAAAATAAAACTTAGGAAATCGTTGTGGGAAGTCTGATACTCGATGACGAAAAATATAATACAAAATTAGAATTATGAATTAATTTAACCTTGGAAGTGTTTTCGAAACATAGATAGTGCGTAATCTTATTCACTCGAGAATTTTGCCAGTTACCTTCTAACATTATCGGAACTCTAATTTGGTCCAGCCCCTTGCTTCTAGCCAATCCAACCATATTATTAAAGACTTTTCCTTGTTCCAGTTAACTATACTTAATCTTAATATTTCAGGTTTAATTTACCCAGTTTCAAGAACTATTATATGCAATATATTTACCTTTGAGAAGCCTTTAGTTCTTGATGAAGTGAGTAGATCAGTCCATCAATACCTAAAGGCTTGTCAAAGGTAAATATATCATCTTAATATGTTTAATCGCTGTAAAAAGATATTTCTAATTTTAGTTCTCCCTTTTGAAAATACACTACGAAGTGTATTTTCATTATATCTTACTCTTTCTATGGTCTGCTTGAACTACTAACTTTCTCATGATATTTAGTAAATAATGTCCCAAATAGATTTTTCATAAGATTCTCAGTATTATAGGCTATCCTTTGCGACAATAATCTCAGTTAAACACAGAACATTCAAAGCGCATTAATCCCTTTAACTATCGTTTTATCCCTTTAATTTATATAGATTATAATATTTGAAAGCATAATAAATAAATAATATGATGAAGGAAAAACAAGCATTCAATTTAGCTTAAATACAGTCATAACATTCTGCAGGAAACAGGGAGTTTTACAGTGGTGAGGCCTGTGCCCTCCCGAAAACCAGTTTGGCCTTCAAAGCTATTTGTAACCTTAGCAACGATCTCTTAACTTATTCTGAGCCAACATTTATGTGGGATTTAAACATTCAAAATCACCTATATGCTTAAGCGGCCTGCCTGGGACTTATCATTATGCCAAGTTAATCTTATAGCTCTCCAGTGATTTTGGATCAAAGCCAACACTTTCATTAATTCGATTCGCTTTAATGATCAACTACTAGTCCTACCTCACGGGTGGCGGTTACTTAAAAACTTACTTAAAATGCTTACATAACTGAAATTTAAGTTACAACGTAAAGTTACATAATTTAAATATCAGTTTCGTTCCGCGATACAACGGGTTTGAAGATTAGAGCTGAACCGCTGGTTAGTGTTTATCTAGGTTATCACCCGGGCAAATTAAACCCCGAAACACCATTTCTGCAATTGAAAATCAAATAAGATCATTTCCTTTGTCCTTTGAGACAAAAGTAAACTCTTATGGGAAAACAGAATACTAAAGTAATTCTACAGATGACTAAATCATTTGGTCCCCTGAAGCCCATAAAAGACAAAACATGAAAAATAGTAGTGTGCATTTATGTCAAAGAGTGCTAGTTGGGATAGTACATGGTTCGATAGGGAGGTCTTTGACGTCAGAACATTCCACCTACACAAAAAAAAATTGTACATATTAACACTTAGGCCGGATTTCATATACAGTTGATAGTTTTTTTTTCAATTCACGGAAAACAACGTGCAAACATCGGTTAGCAATTTCGCCAATCATAAACACCAGTATTATCATTGAAATGGTACGTGCCCGATCATTAATCAACTGGCTATTTAAATTTTCGAAAGATTCAATATTTACTCCGTTAGTGCTGCTTTAAACAATGTCTGCAGATTTCGAAATAATTTTTATTACAAAAAGACAACCAATCGTTTTGACAATCGAGCTGTGATGCAATCAGTTTTTGATGCAGCCACCTCGGTTGAAGAACAATTAGACTCATCGTTTTCGTTTTCAAACCCTAAATCATAACGCTTCGGCCAGCTTTGGACATTATTTGTTTTAACTGTGCTCAATTTGCACCAAGCTAATTAAATTTCATCAACCGAATTCCGCATATTAAAGTAAAACATTTAAAAGTGAACAAGTAATTTTTTCAACGATTGCCGGATACGATAGCGCTTTTTAACACTCGTTTTTGGCGTTGAAATTAAACCGATATCAGCCCGATCCGGTTCTGACGGAAGTTCAAAAGTTTGGTGAAATCGGGCTTAAGCTTGGTACACGGTTCATTGAATGTAAACACGCAGCGGCAGAGACATAGAACCTGGAGCCCGGTGCTAAGTAGGATCTGTAAATCCGTCATGGATGATGGACGGAGGGCGAAGGCCGGGGAGACCCGTGTCCGGATCACCCCTGCTGCGCGTCCGGTAAGCCTACCGAGAACTCCGTCGTGAGGTTGGCATCGAGCCCGAGCCTGCTAGCAATCCTTACACCCGACATATTGCGTCAATTAGGACCTAGTACTGTGAGTTGGCATTGTTATTTGTTCCCTGAAATTTGAAGGTCGTAGAAAGCCATCAGGATGTTTGAGAACAATGTGTTCACTGTGCAACACTGTATAATTAAAAAGTAATTGAGTTAAGTAAATAATGAAGTTTTATATAAAATAATAAGTAAGACATTGTTTAATTAACATTTTTAGTTTCTGTTTCACATTGAATGTTGATGGGTAGCTTAGCACACAAAATTTCATTTTTGACAAAAGGACTATTGGAAGTTAAACTAAATTATCTCTTAAGAGTCTGCATCAGTGGTAGCCATCTTGGATTTCAGTCCCGTAAGAGCAATGATAAATTCTGGCGCCTATATCTCGTTGACCTATTGTCATAAATTAACGGAAGAGGTGTCAAATTAAAGGTATTACAGTCCTCCAGGGCACCACCTTACAGAAATTCTTATTTTCGCTCTCAATATAATAATGATTATAATAATAATGATAATAATGATTTATTTTGTAAAATATTCCTGTTTTTCCTGTATTTTTGTTTTTATATCAAGTTAAATTTTTGACCATATTATAAGGTCATGCCCTTGAGCCACATCTCATCAATGTACTTCCAAAGTTTTACATTGATGCTTTGATAATTAACGCCAAAGTGAAGGTATGTTCCGCCAGAATTTAACATTGCTCTTACGGGACTAAAATTCAAGATGGCTACCACTGATGCAGACTCTGTAACTCTAGATCCAGGCTTTGATTGTAGCCTAGTTCCAGTGAATTGTTCATGAGCTTGCTCATTCTTTGGTAACAGTCTGATAAACATTCTATGCAAAATTTGTTAAGAAGCCCATTCACATAGACTTCATATCTGTGCTTGGGACGTATCAAGGAAAATTAGGGATGAGTCGAGACAGTCCCAGGTGGAAGGTATTGATACAAAATTATTGAAAACATCCGAAATACGAAACAGGACAATCGCTTACTCCAGTTAGCAGTCCGTCACTTTACCAACTACGCCACCGACTTACTACGAGATAAATTTTCAAACGAAACAGCAACAGTCGGTCTTCCCTGATCTTACAATAGTGTTTCAATACATCGCATTGTGGGCCAAACGATTTGTTTGGCATTTGTACAATGGTTAACCCATTTCTATCTCTCTTATCCTTTTACTCTGTAGCTTAGCTATCTCTTAGAACCGATTACTAAGGCCAACTCCACCCTGACGCAAAAGCAGGGGCGAACGACTGATATTACTGTGGATGGCCAGTTTCGCAAGCCGACCACCAAATGGGGGCCCGGCACGCCCCCTGGAGCACACAATGTAAGGGCAGCAGTCGTACACGCTTTGGGCAATGTTCAGGCGTCAGGCGCCGTATTAACTGTGCTGCCATTTTCGATTTTGGTCACAGTATTACAACAGTACAACAGTATTAAATGTGAGCTATATGCAATTGTAAAAACAACACTCACTAAACCAAATGACCAGGAAGATAAAAAGCTTGTCTGAGAAAATATTTAATAGATCTTTATTTATTTTTCAAATATTGTGTAAACACGTTCAACAACTAGATTTGCCTGTAATTTTAAGTGGTGGTATGAACCTAATTAGGAGTCTTCATAAATGCCGTCATGTTGATTTGGATTGTATTGTAATTTTGTTTTACATTAACCAAAAATCATTTAATTTTTACTTTCTCCCACGTATATAATAGTATATTGGGAAAGTATTGTTTTCTTCAAAATTTTATATAATTTGAGTAAATATATTCGTTTTGGGGTCCTCTGAATACAAAAAAGTGCGTTTCAACGTGATGTCTGTCTGTCCGTGTATGTGTATGTACAGAGCCACAGCCTACCCCGGTGGTCCGATTTAGATGAAATTTGGTATGTAATTACCTGTATTTTATTTATATGGTCGTGAATACAGCGGCGGATGTGGCCAGATCAGCTCTTCACTCACACACATCGAATTTTGTTCGTACATTCGGCGTTCGCTTGGCTTGTTGCGATTCTTATGATTTCATGTTGTCTTGTTTTAGCGAATTTCCCATAGGGAAGAAGCTATTACCGTAGGTTTCATGGCGAGACTTAAGCCCTGGACCATATTATTTTTTCGTCTTTAGGTGCCCAGAGTCCAAAAACAATAGTCGTTAAAATTTATATATATATATATATATATATATATATATATATATATATGTGTGTGTGTGTGTGTGTGTGTGTGTGTCTGTCAACACGATAACTCTCGTAAAGATGGTCTGATCGTGACAAAATTTGGTAGAGACGTGTATTCCTACAAATGCTCGGACGAGTTCGTAAACCAGACATATCGGTCTATGGGAACAGGTAGTTTGGGGGGTTTTGTACCCCAAAATGGGGTGTTTTGCGTTTATCACATGTAATTTTTAAACATTTCTAATTTTATATTTTACCATTGGAATCAACTTAAAAAACTACACAGTTAAGTTCCTTAAAGTTTTTCTCTATCTCCAACGGTTACCGAGATATTAACAAATCTAAATAAAGTACGTTGTATTGTGGGGCTCCAATGTTAATCTTATGGAGAATAGGGAAAAATTAATATTTCCCATATTAATCAATATTTTTGGATAAAACCTGATATTTAGCTTCCTGTGGTTGAGATCTATCCATTTATGCTTAAAAATCATAGTTTATGTGTTTATCATGGCAGCAAACCTGCATACTCTTTTCCCATATTAATCATATAGGGAATAGGCAAACTCCTTTTTTATGGACAGATGTTGATGAAAGTTGGTATAAATGTTAAGATCAAAATTAATAATCGTATAAATTACTAATTTCAGTGTTCCTCACAACAGCTAACCTGCACACTCTTTCCGTTGTTAATCTTATGCAGAATTGGCAAATAATTCTCGTGTTTATGGACAGATTTTTATTAAACTTGTCATATATTATTATTATTACTATATTATTGATTTGTAAATTCGCTGAGTACGCAGGTTAGCTGCGACGGGGGTATTTAAAATTATGAAATATAAGTTTAGTAATGAAAAACTTTATCGTGCATTATTTAAATCTATTTAAGTTGTCACGTTACTATTCCGGATTAGTTTTTTACTTTCTTCCCCTATACGATAGTATAAGCAGAAAGTATTGTTTCAGTTAGAATTTTCGAATTTGAGTTTCTGCTGGTTATATTAATTTTAATGGCTCCTGAATCGTAAAAAGTGGTTTCCGAGTGATGGTAGTACCGGTTGGTAAAGGGGGGTTCCTCCCATGAAATTCTAACAATTAATTTAACTTTGTTTCTCTTGTTTTTATTTCAATAAATTGGATGATTATTTAGAAACAATAAATTATCAAATGATATTTAGATAAAATTTAAAGAATATGGTATTTTTCTTACATATTGTCGTTTTTAAATTTAATGAAGGGAGAAAGTATGTGTCAGTCTATTGATACCGTTTATTCACTTTTGAAAAATTGATATAGTAAAAGTTTGATTAAATTAATACTATAGGAAATCTTTCTACTGAAGTTATGCTATTTCTCATCTTAGCGTTTTGCTGGCTAATCGCAAGATTGCTGTTGACATTCTAAAGTAATTAAAAAACTAGTCCTTGTTACAGTTCATGCTGACAAGCAACTGAAGCGAATTATAAATTATAAATGTACTTCCACGATATAAAATCGTTTGAACGCTACGAAAATACGTACGTCCAAAATCTATGTTTGTGTAACTAGCCTTAGAGAACATCAGGGTTTTTGTTCAAATTGCGGGCGAGTACCCGACGGGGTACATGCCGTACATTACTGAGGTGCGTCGTGTGTCCGAACGGGTATACGCTTTATTTGTTTTCTAAAGCCGTTTATGACCAACAAGGTTGTATTTAATTTTGGTTACGTATTTGTCCGCGCCGAGCAGACGACCTTTAAGTATGTGCCTGATGGGGTACACGATTTCATTTGAGATATGAGCTACGTCATCGGATAAACTTTTTAAAAATATAACGATAGACATTTTGTTCAATACATGATACCAACGTGCCTTTTCATCAGTACTAAGAGAAATTAAAAAAATACGGGTTTTTGATAATCGCGAATGTGTTAATCATTGGTTTACAAACCGGGACACTGTGCATTTAAACAATAACGACATTTGTGTCAGGATCTACCTAACGAGTCCTCGTGAAGAAAGGGCAAACACCGAGATGAGAGCGGCCCCAATCAGTCTGGTAGGAAGATAATTTTATGTCGGGCAGTTAGGAGCAAATGTGGCAGTAAAGTTATGTAAGTCAGCGGAGGTTTACAACTCAAGTATTTGCTGTAAGTGGGTTGTAGGCTCGAGTCAAAGCTCGCCGGTCGGCTTACAGCTAACCGTTCGACTCCAACTCTTTACAGCTGCTTTATTACGGCTACGCGCTCTTAATTCTCCAGACGGTTCCATAACTCATGGTGGATAGCTCGGCGGTTATGTTATTCTGGGATATCTCTGTTTCCAGCCCGCAACACTGTCCCAAGGACTCATTGACGACGGTTAAAAAAATTGTTCGGGCAAAGTGCTCATGACGAGGAAAAGTCCGGGGGTTTATGTCGATGAGTTCATTTGAGAGTCTGAAGTAATTTCAGCCCCTCGCATTTTTAGACCCAAAAGAGCAATGTTAAAATATATGCTCTGAAATATATGTCTCTGTTCAAACGCGAATTTCAAAATTCAGCCACAACATTAGGTGACGGTAGCTGGCCAGCTGTAGCTGTAGGCCTGACTAAAGACAATTTATATTTCAATAGAATAACTTTTTGAAAGTTAGTTTATACCCTAGATAACGTGACCTTTAACTTAATACCCTAATCTTACTTTCATGACCATCGAGTGGCCATCACTGCTGTAACTCAATTAAAATTGTTCATATAGACTAAAATACAAGATGGTGGAGGCAGTACAGACTCAAGAGTCTGTGCCATTTGTAGAGTATAGAAATTTGTGTCGATGGAAAAATTCCGTTGTTACTTTTTGGAATTATTCATAATTGGAGTTGTTCATAATTTAGTAACGTTCATTAGCCAAAGGTATGAACGTATGAAGGTATGAGGTATGGTAAGGCATGATACACAGTGTATTTACCATTCCGTTAATTTTCTCTCGCATACAACAGTAGTCGTCTAAAACTGGTATAAGTGACCCTGATGATAACTTGTGGCTGTTGCATTCCGCTTCATGTGGCTGCTGCAAATTAGGTCAAGGGTCAGACAAATCGTGTGGAATTGTTGGAGACCTGCAATATCCTTGCATTAATATAATGAGCCACAAGACGTATCGTTTGTCTCTTGAGCATCAACCTATTTTTATTAGGTGACGGTAGCTGGCCAGCTGTAGCTGTAGGCCTGACTAAAGACAATTTATATTTCAATAGAATAACTTTTTGAAAGTTAGTTTTATACCCTAGATAACGTGACCTTTAACTTAATACCCTAATCTTACTTTCATGACCATCGAGTGGCCATCACTGCTGTAACTCAATTAAAATTGTTCATATAGACTAAAATACAAGATGGTGGAGGCAGTACAGACTCAAGAGTCTGTGCCATTTGTAGAGTATAGAAATTTGTGTCGATGGAAAAATTCCGTTGTTACTTTTTGGAATTATTCATAATTGGAGTTGTTCATAATTTAGTAACGTTCATTAGCCAAAGGTATGAACGTATGAAGGTATGAGGTATGGTAAGGCATGATACACAGTGTATTTACCATTCCGTTAATTTTCTCTCGCATACAACAGTAGTCGTCTAAAACTGGTATAAGTGACCCTGATGATAACTTGTGGCTGTTGCATTCCGCTTCATGTGGCTGCTGCAAATTAGGTCAAGGGTCAGACAAATCGTGTGGAATTGTTGGAGACCTGCAATATCCTTGCATTAATATAATGAGCCACAAGACGTATCGTTTGTCTCTTGAGCATCAACCTTTACAAAGGGAAGACTTTACTGGGGAAGACGTGGAGTCGATTTATTACTTGAAAAATGAAATAAGTTATTTGTATTTATGGCAGATTTGCTTTTTATATAACAAGGATTCATTTTTTTTCTTTTTATATTATTAAGTAGAGACCTTAAAACATTTGGAGAGACCTTTGGTGTGTGGCTTTGTGCAGATCCTGAGTTAGAAATCCAACTCCTGGATCTCGGTGCCATGGGCTTGGTTGCATATTCATTACAGATCTAGAATTTTTATTTTGTTTCAAAAATTATTGCTAAGGAAGGACCTTAAAAGTATCAACGCAAAATAAAAACTTGGTTAAAACTTTGACTTAATACCTAGAATGAAGTGGACTACGTGAAAGGACAAGATCATAACGGCAAGGCTCCGGCTCCAACTCCGTGTAGCTCAATGGGAAGCCTTCGCCCCACCACGACGATTACGAGGACAATCTTACTTCTGGGCTCATTGATGATTCATGGGAACCTACGTGTTAACGTGTTAGAGTCCAGTATAGCATACCATACACGTTTATGTTTAAAAATATCGGTAAGGATACAAATTCTCTTCATCGATGAAATATGTGTATTTTAATATACCTTTTTACTATTGTCGGGCTGAGTGGCTCAGTGGTTATAGTACTCGCCTCATAATCCTAAAGTTACCGGTTCAATCCTGAGGAAATTCTTGACACAACTTTTTGTTTGATACTGGACCCAGTTGTCGTTGTTCATTGGTTTTTAATTAGTGATCATGGCAAACGATTCAGCTGTTCTTAGTCAGTAACTCTGCTGCATGTGTCATTAAATACATTGCACCATTCACTCATATTCACCTAAAATTCCCACCAGAGTGGCTCGATGTATTATTTATGAATATGAAAATCAAGAGACTCCGTAGCTTAGGGTCTAGTAAGTCAAACTTTTCTGGATCGAAACCAATGGGGGGCGACTTCCGCCATGTCATGAAAAGTCGTCATCTCTGGATGGCTATGTGACTATGTACCGCTTCTGTACCTCGACAGTCGCTGTCTTCATCGCACGGGTGCTAGGCCCAAGTTAATAAGCAGCTGGGGGGGGGGGGTTATAAAAAGAAAAACTAAGTATAATTTCCCCATATACTATGTTTATGTAAGAAAGTAAACATGTTCTACAAGATAGAATGTTTTCTGTTACATAATGAGAGGTCACTGTATTTGATTGGTTAGTAGTAGTACACTATAGTTATTCTTATGATTGTTGAGGTTATGACCATACTCGTTATTAATGGACTGGTCGATTTATTATGCAAAGTAATCCTTATGTGTTGGGCCCTCTATATCCTTCCTTTTTACTATGAAGAGTATCTCACCGTCCAATTCATCCTGAACAACTAAGTGAAGCATCAGCCCTATTCTCATTCTCAACGATATATTATTCGCAAACAGTAATTTCAAAATCCAAGAGATCCCGCACTCAAGTCAAAGTAAGAATCAAGACTTTCAAATCAACTGTTTCGCGAGAAAATCATAAGATCTTCCAATTATCGCCTCCGATCCTGAATCAAGTGGAGAAGCCAGTTTCTTCCGTTCAAGAAAAATTCGGAACATCCCTGAGAGATATTCTCCACAATAAATGGGGTGAATTCTATATCCATTATCAGCTGATCATTTTAATTACATTACAAGTTCTATCAGTACTGCGTTTTATTGTTTCCTTGGTTACCACGCTAACTTGCCCGTTATATTAAAATATTTCATGCCACCTAGCTAAAAATTGTTTCCAATATTTATTAGGTCCTGACACATGGGGCTGGTTTTTGCTAACATTATCCCTCACAACTTCTTATATTAACCAATTTTAACGTTTAAGGTTCCCAAAAATCGTCTGGGATTGTAGTTTTGCAGTGATGTTATAGATTTAAAGATTTTCTAATGGGGTATCCCTCAAAGTTCTCTTCATAAGCTTAACATTGAGAAAGAGTTGGTTATCACAAGGAGTAAATATAAAAGCTAAAACAAATGATTCTTCCAAATATATTTGGTGTATGGTGATGTTATCGATGGACTTATTATTATTTATACAGTTAGGATATATAATTGTTCACTGATAATAATAATGAAATACTTATTTATTTTATTTTAGTTAATAATTTCTCACTTTCGATATAAGTTATTTGGAAACTAACTTATTTTCCCTATCACCACATAATACACAGACATGTTTGCGATCCTTAAGGCTAAGCGGGTATTTTGTATTAGTATTTTGAACACGATATGTTTTGTTGTATACGATATGTTTTGTTGTATTATATTTTTAGACCAGTCTGTGGCGTGATAGATTCCAAACCTGAATCAGTATAGCCTTGGTTCGCATCTGGGAGTTTCCCCATCAGTACCGTATGTCTTTCACCGTCAACTCACTCCTGGTGAGATGCTGTTAGATCGAGAACGAATGTCTCCCCAATATCTCCGCGCTCAGGCCGTTTGTGACCTATGTGGGACTTATTTCCATTTTTTAATTATAAGTACTTTATAGTTTCTTATTGAAATAAAGGGATTTAATTTGATTTAGAGGCCATAGCTATTGCCATCTCTGGATTAAGAAATTCGGGTCGAGACCCTAGGGTTTCGAGATTTACACCTCGACCTCCTATGGACCTCTACATCCGTTTGCCGTTGGGAGGGACCTAGTCACCAACGTATGAGGGTCGCACCCGCGAAGCGCACGAATAAATCCAGTTGGAGCGCCCTACAGAGACGTCTCGAGAGCCTCCGGAACCCTTGGCCCAACTGGATGTCCAAGTGAGCTTTTACACCATCCGAAAGACGGAGGGCTCAACGCGTCCTCGGGCCTGGCAGTCGCTTGGGGTCTCAGGCCGAACGAAGTCTGTGGAGCCCCAAATAAGCCATGCAGGAACGGGGTACTCGTTACTCGGAGTTACCACCAGCCAAAGAAATAAAATAGTAATGAATACGCCTTGATTGTTTATAAACCACACACCTTAATTTTTCACACGAAATTTGATTGGTGTCAAACTCAAGAAGCGCCACAGAAACAAGCGAAGGTGGATTACCATTTTATAATGGGCAACGCTCAGCGCGGAGCGGCCGAGACTGGAGTCCCGCGTTCGCGATCTGACTATTAAAACAGGCAATAATTACAGTGGTTAACTGGCGGTAATGGATGCGACGGTCACCACAAATCAAACCACGACCTTGATACTTTTTTGAATTTTGAGGGGGGCAGTGGAAGTGTGGGCTCGGGCAGTGAGCCATTAACGACCACGAAAACCGGTTCAGGTTTTATAATCGTACTTTTGACAATATGGGTGCAGTAAGAAGGTGACATTTCACGAATAGCTTGTGGCTTTGAGCCCCGGCTTCCTGACGTGGAATGCCAGACATTTTCGCGGCATTTCAATTACTTTTTGCTGTCTGCAACTATTAACTTAGTGTCTGCTGATAAGCTGAAACAATAAGAGGCTTGAATGATGTTTGATCTATTAAATGTTTCCCTCTAACTTAGACTGGAATCCTGTAATCCAGTTAGTTACGTGGAGGTCACGAATTGTGGATGGTTGTAATCAAAGATCGGTGGATGCTATAATCCCTGGTGTGGATTAACGTCTGCACGGTTGAATACTACGTTCATCCGCAAAGACCATCTTCATACTTAGACCAGATTGTGACTCAGAGGTAAAATTGTGTTTCGCATACTACGTTACCTTATGTAAGTCTCTTAGATGACGTTTTTTGTTGGGATGACATCAATTAACAGTCCTGTCTAAGGAACATGTCATCTTTAGTCAGTGCAAGACTACAAGATAGCGCCACAATCATCTTACACTCATTTTTCATTCATACTTGGTTTAAAATACCTACTTTGGTAGGTCGCCATTTTAGTAAAGTGCCTCAAACTATAAAATTATAGCCCTTTGTTAATACTTGTATTAAAGACAGGCGAAGCCACATTATTTCAATGCCACCAGGCGAGGCAAAGACAGGTTGGCAATCTTTTACTTATACCCATTTCTTATTTCAAACTATTTTTTCGAAACAGGTCGATTTTACAAATTGATAACAAAAATAAAGCCGAAGGAACGAGGAAAATATTCAAGCACGTAATAACAGGAGTCACCAGCCACGGGATTCAAACGTATGACAGGCCAGCACGTTACCTCTGGCTCAAATTACAGCTCTTTAGGTAGCCAAAGATTATACGTTAATAACATATGTAACACGCAGATTAACCGTTTTACGACAGTGAAGTCGTGCTTTTCAGCCATAAAATTAATATCGTTGCTGTGGAAACTACTTCACGATAGTAAATTAACCTTTAGTGCATATTATATTTTCAGTAGAATATTGAGAATATTGTAAACTCACTCACGTTTTTATTCAACTAACGATTTTTCTGAACTGGTTGATTTTACAAATTGATACCAATAATAAAGGTACAAGGAAAATGCTGGTTGACTCAGAGGAAATTATACAGGAATTATAGGATGAAATTATAGAAATTATAGGGTCTACTTTTATGAGGTTACTGAGTTTCAAAAAGATACCTTGAAAACTGATTGCTTATAGGCCTAGTTCTGTAAAGACGAACATTTTTCTTCCACGTAAGAAATGATACTTTTAGAAATTTATAAAAAGGTTTTACCACATTTACTCACCGCCTGCTACAGCTAGACCTAGCGCGCGCCCTCCCGCCATTCCACGGTCATTCTGACTAGGAAATATTCATTCAGCTCCACCATCAGCTTGGAAGGATTGCCTACGATTTTGATATCGTACGGAAGGGAATTCCAGAGACGGTGAGCTGAGATTTTGTGCCGGAGGATTCGTAGTGTTCAAGAGCCAGGACAGGCATGTTTGCACCCCAGGGAATTAAATATTTCAAAATTGTTAGCCAAATAATATGAAACCCCACGATTAATTATGGAATGGGTTGTTTTGATAATTTGCATCTGTCTTAGAAAAGACAACTTTAAAAACGAATAATGAATATAACGATATCGCACGTAGCAGGCAGGCGTGCGTAGAGCACACAGAGAGTTCACAGAACTTATATTATTCCCATCATAGTAATTGAGTAGTAGCCTACTGCGTGTTCAGGTTTGCTGCAATAAAGCATGTTTTACATGGTAATGTGCTTATATTAAGGCTGTTTACTAAGTATAACACATAAAATGTTTAATCAAATCATGTCAACAACTAAGCGAGATATACCAATTTCTAATTAAGAATAAAAATGAATAGTTCACTTTTCCATGGGATATTCGCTAATGAGTGACGAGATCATCTCTACGAAGATTGTACAAGAACCGAATACAGTAATTTTGAGTCCTTCACAATTTTGTTTCCAAAACTAGTCATGTCATTGATTATTACTGAGTTGCAGTTAAAGTGAGGAAAGACGAGCGATACATATTTTTTTTACACGACGAAAACTCGTAAACTGCAAAGAAAAAAATAGAAAGTGAGTTGTCTGGAGGTCGCAGAGTCCAGCATATTTGGTACCCCTACGTCCCACATGCTGAACACTTTATCACCTATTGATTCCTTGTAACTCAAAGGTTAATGGTATCAAGTTTTGCGCAAAATCTGTTATTTGTGTATACAACATGGCGGCTGGGCTAGTCGAGGCGGCGGCGGCGGCGCGGGCACCGGCGCAGTTTACGCGGTCTTGTGGACCTTGGACCTGCTAATAGCTTTGTCCCCTACAAGGAAGCCGAAACGAGGCCGAATTTGTTTGTTCTCACTCTCATTGTTTCTACCGAAAAACCAGTCTATCAAACCTGATCCTTTTTTGAAATTACAACAATGAAAACCCAACCGTTTTAGGGAAACCGGTTACAGGGAAGGATAATGTGGAAGTTGTGTTATAGGATAATTGTTCTGTACAGTAGCCAGTATTACTCGACCCCAACGTGATTGGACCATGGCCATATAACTAAAAAGGTTGATTATACTGAATAGACCCGGAAGTCGGTATAAAATCAAAGAAACAGGTGACAAATTATTCCTTAATGTTGAAATAATTATTGTTATGTTCCTCCATTATCTATCCATTATTTTTTTAAGATCCTCCATATGCCTTTTCAATTAAACGGCGATAAGAATAATCAAGGTAGATTAAATTAATTTAAAAAAACTAAAAAATATAAATTCCAAACGTTGATTTAACACCTGAACCATCGTTTGAAATTCAATGTTACTGATGTTGGGTTTTTGTTGTTTAGATTGTTATTACGGAAATCCATCACGATTAGTAATATAAATTTCAAGAGGGTTGCGTCTTGTGCGCCTTGTGACGTCCGGACGTACCTTGTTTTTTGTACTCTAGTGTTTTCTAACTTATGTTACTTGGTATTCTTTGTAAGTTTTTTGACTGCTTGAAACAATTTTGTTTTCATTTTTATACCGGCTTAGCCCGGATTATGTATTGATCTAGGTTTCAGCTCACTTGAGGATGAGATCAAATTTCAGACCCCGAAACGTCACGAAACTCAGTTTTACAAAATCGTGATTGAAAATGTTAGCAAAAACAATCTAAATAACATTACCTATCGTTTTATGACTATCAATTGAGGAATGGTGAGGACACAATTAAAATTTTTTTAGGGTTAAAATCCAATATGGCATCAGCACATATAGGCCTCCGTAGGTGGTGGGCAGTAAGGATAAAAAAGATTCTACCTCACCGTCAGATCCGACTAAAAGTGTATATAAATCAGCTTTTAATAATCACCTACAGTTTAAATAATAATTTTAACGTGTTCTTGTTTAAGTTAGAAAATTACGGCAATTTGGGTTGCCACGGTAGATGGAGAGTTACTTAACAACAATAAATCTGGTCCAGAAACTAAAGCTTTGTATCTTTGAGGAAAGTTCGGAATTATTCATACATAAAATTCTAAATCCCCCCCAATGTCTGTAAAATAGCCAAATGGATATCATAATCCTTCAAACTGGCTTCTAACATCTGATGCGATAAACTGAAACAGCCATCACAAGTCAAGTAGTGTGAAGTGAAGGACACGAAGACAGCGGGATCCTGAACTTCATAGGTTTTCGTTATCGATCACAAAATTTTTATTATTTCGTGAAATATAGAGGTCGACAGGTTTTTGTGCAAAACCAGTCTCCACTTTAAAGAGTCGTAAAAAGGTTTGCGAGCGCCTTGTTGAAATGTGGTAGGAGTTACTGGGCATAAATAACGCGGCCGACATATTACTTATAAACGTGCGATGAAATTCGCCAGATATTTGAATGACACGAAGGAATTCAACGAGTGTTAATATATAAAATTTATGTAGGCTTATCTAAACTGATACTGTGTTTAGAGTTACTTTCACATCACTACAGATTCTGGGCAATAATTGTTTAATGACAGTCATCGAGTCTTTAATTGAAGCCTGCGTAATGACTACAAGTTTCAAACACGTTATTTACTCGTATTCTTCCAATATTACTCGACTTACAGATGGTGTTTACTGACAAAGTTGTTGTAATGTTTATAAATTAGGAAACTTTATGGAAGCCGATAAGGCATACATTTTTTGGGGTAACAACTTAAATAAAATATTTGTAAGAAGGGGTAAAGAAGTTTTTACACTTGAAAAGAATTTATCACAAAAGATAAATGTTTTGTATTTTCGTGATACTTTAAAATTAGTTGATTCTTACAATAGATAATTTTTTTAATTTTGGATAATAAGGAATGTTCGATGTAATAATATGACGGTACCAATTGGCTCGTGAAAATCTATATACTATATAAACCGTAAAAGAGGGACTGCAACTAGGGGGTATTAATTTGCTCACCTAACTTATTTTGAAAAATAATTGCTTTACTTTATACCCTCATACAGTACATGGAGAAAGTATTGGTTTCGTCGAAATTTTCGAGTTTTGGATTAAAGTGGATATATCCGTTTTGAGGCTCCCTGAATCCAAAAAAGTTGGTTTCGGAGTGACGTCTGTCTGTGTACAAACCCCGAAACTACATAGAGAAGTTAAAAAAACAGTTTCTTTCATATTTCTCAACCGTTTTCTATGAAACTTGGTATGCAATGTAGCATCACCCAATGACGCTTTCCAAAAAGTTGGCCATTATCCGGGAGGGGAGTGGGGGTGGGGTTATGAAGGGTTAAGAGCTGGGCTGATCTTGAAATTTTGAAACGTTTTTTTATCCACTCGATCAATTAGTGTAAAATAATTTGAAAGAAAAGATCGTCTACGTCCTCGGGTTGCTTAAATGTCGAGAATGAATACGAGTTGAAATAAAAGCGAACAGGAAACAATATGGAAAAAGCTTTTACCGAGTCAATAAAACGCCATCACGACATGCTACACAATCAATGGGTGAGAGAAGGAGGGAAGTAGAGCATGCGGGATAACCCACGGGTGCGAGGGAGATAGAGGGACGTCGAGCTTGAGCATGCGCCACCGGTCATGTGGGGCGGTGCCCACACCAAGGCACCATGGCGGCCGTCGTCGTTCACCGTTCAAATATCTACTGTTATTTTTTTAATTATTGATAGTTATAATTGTCAATCAATCCTTAGTTTCTTTTGATTACATTATCACCTTGATACAAGAATGTTGCTTAAAACTAACACATCAGTACCAGGGCAATGATGTGCATTTTGGTGAAGCTTCGTAGTATATATGTATATCCACATATACTACGAAGCTTCACCAAAATGCACATCATTGGTGGATTATGGTGGCCAAGGTATTTTACCATATTACCTTGGCCACCATATTTTAACTCATTAACTCTTGGACCAAAATATATATTTTCAAGCGTTTTCAGTAAATTCTAGATATTATTTTAGTAAGTTTAAGGAGTCGTAGGCCTACCAACCTAATGGGTCAATGTTCTACCTGGGCCCTATATGAGTATAATGGTATTTCACTCAACAGTTTAACAAAGGATCCACATCAAAAGTTAACATATGTCCCATCCACATGAATCGCACGCATTTATTAAACCCCCAAAAATAGAGTTAACTTTAATATTCTAAATAATTACTGCTTTTAAGTTTTCTTGTACCCAGCACCAAAGATGTTTAACTAGCTTCAACATACCAAGTCTTTACTAGTAAAGTAGATTTTACGTAAAAATAAATTTCAGCAAAGGTTTGGCCAAGTAAATGGCCTTATTTTGTAGAGCCAGACGATTTTGATTTGTTTTTCTACAGTATTTTATGATTCACTGTAAGATGATTCGATGTTTTATTTTCACGAAAATTTGGCCTAAATATTGATATAAATGATCAGAATGCACGATATCAGCAGTTTCGATTACATGTTGTCAGGTTATACAGCTTCAGATTATGTGACAATCATTCCATTTGGCTACAACATCAGCTTGTGTGGTTGTACTTCTCCAGATTATTTGACTATACAGCTTCAAATTACTTCACAATGCTTATGTGGCTACATAGCTCCAGCTTGTGTACCCACACAGTTCCAGCTTATGTGGCTACACAGCTCCTGCTTGTGTGGCTACACAGCTCCTGCTTGTGTGGCTACACAACTCCAGCTTGTGTGGCTACACAGCTCCTGCTTGTGTGGCTACACAGCTCCTGCTTGTGTGGCTACACAGCTCCTGCTTGTGTGGCTACACAGCTCCTGCTTGTGTGGCTACACAGCTCCTGCTTGTGTGGCTACACAGCTCCTGCTTGTGTGGCTACACAGCTCCTGCTTGTGTGGCTACACAGCTCCTGCTTGTGTGGCTACACAGCTCCTGCTTGTGTGGCTACACAGCTCCTGCTTGTGTGGCTACACAGCTCCTGCTTGTGTGGCTACACAGCTCCTGCTTGTGTGGCTACACAGCTCCTGCTTGTGTGGCTACACAGCTCCTGCTTGTGTGGCTACACAGCTCCAGCTTGTGTACCCACACAGTTCCAGCTTGTGTGCCTACACAGCTCCTGCTTGTGTGGCTACACAGCTCCTGCTTGTGTGGCTACACAGCTCCTGCTTGTGTGGCTACACAGCTCCTGCTTGTGTGGCTACACAGCTCCTGCTTGTGTGGCTACACAGCTCCTGCTTGTGTGGCTACACAGCTCCTGCTTGTGTGGCTACACAGCTCCTGCTTGTGTGGCTACACAGCTCCTGCTTGTGTGGCTACACAGCTCCTTCTTGTGTGGCTTACACAGCTCCAGCTTGTGTGGCTACACAGCTCCTGCTTGTGTGGCTACACAGCTCCTGCTTGTGTGGCTACACAGCTCCTGCTTGTGTGGCTACACAGCGCCGACATTTCCACTCTGCTCGCTCACGACCCCTCGCTTAATTAGCGCAGATTTGTGTGATTCTCTGGTAATGAACGCGGTGCAAGGCGGCATTTTGCAAGCACCTGGCCTAGCGCAAGCACAAATGCAAGCTCAATCTGAAAAACCAGTTTCTCGTTTTAATCTGTTTATTCATACGTTATCACGCGTTCGTGAGATGATTGAAACGGTTCATACACGGTAGTAGGAACGTGGTTTTGTAAACAAATGTGGTCACTCTTGTTAACCTCAAATAGAAATGTATATCTAAATAAGTTCTTGCGTGTTTTTTTGTATTAAATCACAAAGTTGATCTATTCCGCTGTGAATAGTTTTAGTTTAACTTCCTAATAATTCTTTTGTGAGTATGAAAAGGCCTAAAATTGTCTTTTTAAGTTAAACGATTTTGTCATTGAATAAACTCCCGATAAATGATCGTTTTATTTCAGGTTGAACTTTATTAATGAGGCAGCTCAGTATTATCATCGTTACTTATCTTCGTAAGTATTCGGCCGTGACATTTGGCAAGGAATTTCCTGGCGGATATGATATGCATTCCAAATAAACTAAACTTAATACGATCACAATTTAAAAGTTTGTAAAAGAACAAAGCTTAATGGTTTTAGATGTGGGGTTTATATGAGATAAGTGAGCCGCACTCTGTAGTCACGCTGTCTGACCTGTGCCAAAACCGCATCCAGAGCCAACGAACAAGCATCAGCAGATTGCATCAAGGGTCGCAACGCATATTTTGCAACCGTAACTCAAAATTTACGAGCGGAGGCGTCAAACAAAACCGGGTCACTATTGGAGCGACCCAGTTGCGGGACAATTTGTGAAATGGATGCGATCAGGGCCGGCAGATAACGCGATGCGAGCTAATGTAACAAATGCAATACAACATATGTCGCAAGCCGAACTGCGCAAAGGTGAAGGTCGACCTCGATATATCGCTTACAGCTTGTCGGAACAGCGCAGTCGATATTGGATAAAGATGCCGACGCTTGTTACAAATATAGACCCCAAAATGTTTAATGATTATATTTATTTACCAGACCAGCCGCAATGCTATACTTGCATGGAGCTGCTACCAAGATAGTGAAAGCCCTAGTCTATGGAAGTGCGTGGGTCAACAGATTACCGGTAGGCCTACACGTTAAAGGAGTCTGCACCAGTGAGTTGTTGGTTATCCAGCGACCCAGTGTGAACTTACACTCATTACACTTCCAGAATTTTCGTGTTCGATTCTGTTTAGTTTTTACCTGAGCCTAAATAGCCATATAGTCAATACAGTCAGGGTACGTTAAAGAAAAAACAGATCTATGGATCGGCTTTTCAGGAAACTCTCTTACTCCAATGGGTGTTTCCCTTTAGATGCATTTACTCTGATGAATAAACTCTTACTTCCTTACCAAATCAATATCTACTTATTTCATGGATGAATGATCAATAGTTTACTGATTTTAGAACTTGGATAGGTCTGTAGGAAGAACTCTTACTCGACATTTCTTCAAAACAATAAAATTATTAGTTATTAATTATAACTTATATGATCCTAGGATGTATTATAAGTTTGCTTATCTTTGAGAGTACTTAAGGCCCGTTTCCTTCCCTTATCTTTTACGAATTCCTTGTTTACGTAAGGACACCAATGTCCTAAAATGCATTAAGGATTCAACTTTGAACCTCATGGGTTGGGGAGGAATCATGTATTTCCCAAGGGAAATATTTACATTCAGTTTTCCAAGGGCCTGTGGTACTCTGCTAATCCTGTACCGAAGTGGCGTTAGTCACATAAGCTAGCCACGATCAGACAAGAATCAGGGCCTGTGTCCCTTGGGTTGGTACTCTGCTAATCCTGTACCGAAGTGGCGTTAGTCACATAAGCTAGCCACGATCAGACAAGAATCAGGGCCTGTGTCCCTTGGGTTGGTACTCTGCTAATCCTGTACCGAAGTGGCGTTAGTCACATAAGCTAGCCACGATCAGACAAGAATCAGGGCCTGTGTCCCTTGGGTTGGTACTCTGCTAATCCTGTACCGAAGTGGCGTTAGTCACATAAGCTAGCCACGATCAGACAAGAATCAGGGCCTGTGTCCCTTGGGTTGGTACTCTGCTAATCCTGTACCGAAGTGGCGTTAGTCACATAAGCTCACACGATCAGACAAGAATCAGGGCCCCATTCACTTGTTTGACTTACTTAACCTATCCCTGAGCCAATAAATGAATATTACGTTGAGACTACATTAGATGGTAGATCAAATGGTAGATCGTTCTTCAGGATGACTATTTTGTTGAAAAAACATAGAGTAAAACGTGATTAACATTAAATAGTGATAATAGGTACAAACTACAAAAATGTAATTAATTTATTGTTAAAATTAACAAACATGTTTTTTTGTCAACTGGACAAGAATACAGTTAAGACCTAACACTGGTAAGAGCTTAACGCTAAGTAATAAATTAAATTTTTGAAACATGCGTCGATGGTCAAAATTTAATATCATATCTATATCTGGCCTGAAATTCGTGAAACAATCAGTTTTTATTACCTGTAGCCTGTGACAACCTTTTGACAATTTCATGTTTTTGTGTATTTGTTAGTCTACTACACACTATAAAAAATAGCTAAACTAGCCTTATTAGGTGGACAGAAGAATCTCACTATTAGAGAAAGTCACTAGACGACGAGGAACAAAGATACAGCTGCAATTTTTTGACAACCTTATCAATTTGAAAAGAGAACGTGTGAGTCAATAAGGAGACTCAAAAAGTTTGAATACTGATGGGATTGAATTTCATCCCCTTAAGAGTCTGCAGGAGTGGCGAAATACATCATTTTAGGCCCATAAGAAAATTTTTTAATTTCGTTACAGCATTTTAGGCACTACACGACAGTCATAAAAAGATAGTTGGGGTATCAAATTGAAGGTAAAATTATTAACTAGGGAATTACATAGTTATTATTGTTATTAAATTTTCTGGATAAAATATAATTATCATGCAACTATGTCTGATAGTTAACAAGTAATTATCTTTTTTAATTATGTAAAATTTTAAAAAATGGTAGAAGTAATTCCCTGGATAACCACTTTACCTTTAATTTCACACCCTAATCTTATTTTTACAACCATCGAGCGGCCAGCACTGCTGTTTGTGACTAACATCGAAGATGGTGGAGGTAGTGTCATATCGGAGTCCACGAAGTGTCCAACATGCAAGAGGGGGTCAGAGGCAAGGGCTGACAGCAGCAGCATTGCATATTAGAGATCATTGTTAAGCTGCCGCGGAGCCTTGGCGCGTCCAAGGCATTTCCTTACAACTGGCCTTGACACACAACCGTTATTTGTCGATTTCGATTTGATCAACGAGTAAAACAATAATTTATAACCCAATATTTCCGTGGGTGAGATTAATGTCGGGGGAAATTTGATTAGTGAAATGCCAAGTGTCGCGCGGGATACGTTGAACACCTTCAAGTACAGGAATGTACTGAAATGCGTCAGGGATCATGACGGTATTGTAGGCTATAACGGCTGGGTGGTAGAGTGATTTTAAAGCCTCCTTCATAACCTGTAGTTCACGGGTTCAGTACCGGACTGGGTCCAGCTGAATTTGGTTGTTGGGCTGTTAATCAATGATCTTACAAATCAAAAGCTGATCTTTATCATGAAATAAGCTACATAATATCGTTTGATAACTTACCAATAACACTGACCTCTCACTCATAGTCAAGTTAAATACCAAAAACATTAAAAGTTTATAGTTAATGGTTACACTGACCAGTTGCCACCTAGAATCAACAGCAATGGTTGAGAGTAAATCGATAAACTGGATAATTGAACTTTTATTAGTTTTATTAATATTTTAGCATATTCTATGTGGTATTTGATATCAAATTTACGGCGATCATAAGGTATGGGAAATGTCCTACTTTTATTTTTAATGGAATAGTTAGTTAACCTATTAGGAAAATATGATGTTTTATCGTGCTTTTAACGTATATTCAGTAGATTCATTGAAATATCAAAACTATATGAACAGTGAAGTGAGGGAAAATAAATCATACACGTATATCTCTATTACAAGTTGAACTATTATTTGTAATACACAGGGGTGGTGAAAAACCCCGGAATGGACTTTTATTTATATTATGGATCATCCTACAAGAGTAAAACTTTGAAAATCGAATTGGAATCTAAAATAATATTTTTGTAGCTTATTGCCTAGTATCAACCTCAGATGGGGGCCGGCTCACAAGGAGTCAGTACGAAACTTTAAATAGATGCATAGGTTGATATGTAATCAAATTAAAGGTATTTTAATCAAAGTACAATGCCATAAACCCGACTTTAAAGGACGACCGAGTCAGGAATGGCAGCCATTTAAAGATGGATAGGTTTTATAATTTATTTTCTATGAGAGTAAAGTGTTGCATTTCAATTGGGTCAAAACTAATTTTTGGCGTTGTTACCAACTCTGAAATTCGTATTTGGGCGGCCCACAAGAGTCAATAGGGAATTTTATAAAGAATAGGTTGATATCTACATCAAATTAAAGGTCTTATTTAGCAAAACAATGCCGTTACTCTGACTTCAAAAAGAAACCCGAATCAAAAATGACAGCCAATGGTTTCAATTTGAAAATTTTACGTGTTCACAAGTTTTGAATATGTTGGAGATATTAGAGATTATAACAATGTTAAAAATAGGTTGCTGTCACCCAATGCAAGTTTTATTCTTGTAGCTTAAATGACTTCAAAGTTCAATGAATGAAGTTAAATGACTGACTTCAATGATATTCAAAGCTTATAATCACCTAAAATTGTCTAAAGGTTATTTTAAATTTCTCACCTAAATACCGGTTGAAGAGCTCCCAGCTAAATAAATGGGCTGAAACAAATTGAATTTAGCAAAATCATCCTCGATTGTGAAACTGCCAGAGACGCGGAGACCCGAGAGTGGCACTTCATCAGATAAGGTCTCTGGACGAAGATAACTGTCATTTCGGTAATGCGTTCATGCCATTAATTTGTTTAATGTTTGGATGAATATAATTAGGTCAGAGGCGCTTGCGCCGAGTTTCTACATGGTTGGGGAGGGAGAAGGAGGGAGGTGGTGGGAGAGCACGCGATCCCATCCCCTCAGATAGTATCATCACACATTTGCCATCATTTTTCATTCCGCATTGATAAAGTAATAGGTCGTGACTCCGGGTCCCTTGTTTGACCACACACGCCTGGTGCTAACTACATGTCAAGCTACACGTGTTTGGTTGTTGTACGTTGTTTTGACAATGTTTAAACCTCAACCGTCTCATTTCGTGAATCGTTACCAAAAACCAAAACTGAAAAATTTATTGTTGATGACGGCGGTTCAGAAGGCATCTCAACCATCTTTTAAGGTACTCCTGGGTTCTAGAAACTTGCTCCCTCAGAAAGTGCGCATTATAGCTGGTGCTAACAATTACGAGTAAAGAGTAATTTTGTGGGAGGGTCTATCATGACAGTGTATGGCTTCTACAATTGCAATCACTTTTAAACCCCAGAAGGAGCAGGGTATGAATAAGTTTGTTTTAGTTAATTAATATGTATTATTAAGTTAGTTTGTTCTTTAAGTTATTAAATAAATTATGGTTTTAGTTTCAAATGTTCGATGTGCTTTTCGATTATAAAAATTATTTTTTTACACAACAAAACTTCAATTTCAACTAATTCAAATCATATGTCTTTTACAATAAAATGATTTACATCTAACATATACGATTATTTTCTCCAACTATTATGGCTGAACCAACGATCATGTTCCTTAAGCCACACTCACACAAACGATGAATTTAATTTGACACTTCCAGTGGAGAAATAATAAATTTAATGTTCGAGTTAATTTCTTAATTGTAGTTAATTTTTGATTGTGAGAGTTCTTATCTATCTATCTCGGCTCTTGTGTTTGTTCTCCAATTATCAAAGCCATGACGTAATCGTTTTTGGGTAATAATTTTGGAAATTTCAAATCAACTGGTAAATCGTTATGATGAAGTCACCCAGGGCATCTTAAAAGTCCGTTACTGTCAATGGAAAGTTGCAAACGTTTTTGTAGGGGATCAATTTTCTGCGTCTTGATGTTTTCAAGAACACTAAAAAATTATATGTTTTTTTTCTTTCTTTGTTCTTTGTTTAAACAAATCTTTCCCAGCCTAGACGTGCTGATTGAAGTTCTTGGGCTGTTAAATTAACAGTTAAAAAAATTTCTAATTTATGACATGTTGAAATAAATCTCTTTCAGTATGCTGTTACTCTCAACGACTTGTTAATCGTTGTTGAACAATTAGTTTACTGACCGTCTTATTTAATACGGCTAGTTCTTCATTTCTATGCTCGTCCTCTAGCTTAGATGAGTAATATTTTTTCCATTCAGGTCATCCATTTTCAGGAAGTTCATACCGCATTGGTCTTGTCTACTATAGTTCACAACATCGAAAAGGTTTATGTATATATCATCGGGGTTTTCTCAATATGAAAGGCCTCCACACTATAACGGGAGACAAAGAAAATTATAATCATAAAAATGGATAACATTTTTTATTCTGCGCACTCATATTTGAAATTAGTAGTCCAATAAACAAAATTCAGTTTCAAAACAATAGCAAAATAATAGTCTAAATGCTTGTCTGTATCGTGGACCCGTGATACTGGCAAATGCATGTGTTTTGCTGTTGAGGTTTACGATGAATGCTCGGATCACTGCTGATATAGAAAAGGCTTTCCTCCTAAAGTCTTCAAACTGTGGATAGGGACGTAACTAGGTTTAAAGATCCTTTATCTGTACCAGCTAAAAATAACATCGAGGAGCTAAGATTTTGTAGGATTCCATTCGGAGTTTTATACAGCCCATTTCTACTTAGTGTCACAATCGTTCATCACTTGTCACAATCCCATCTTGATGATTCTAAAAGCTAAAACTTCATTTTATGTAGGAAACATGGTTACTGGTTGTGACATTTGAATTGAACACAAGTTGTGAACTTTGAATTGGTTGTGGCATTTATTTTAAGTAATTTAGCCTAGCACATCCACTAAAGCCGGAGTGTGGCGAAAGCAATAGATTTTCTATTTATTGTTTATATGTATTTTTATGTCTTTATAAAAAAAAACAACTCAACCACTGTTGTAAATGGTTGATCAGGTGTAAATTAATTTGAAATGTTTACTTTGAAATAAACTTGACTAACAAGAACTGAACTATTATCCATAAAGAATTACGCTTCCACAAACTAACTTAACAATGCATATCAATTAACTATACTAAACTTATTCATACGGACACTCATATAATACAAGATATGATATGATAATGATAACAAATTGGCTTTTGTTAAACTTAGCAAAGTTAAGCTCAGTAACAGTGTAACCTTATTGCAGTAACCTTGTTACTTGTACGGCTTAGAAATAGCCAAACCAAAGTCCAAAATTGGGATGTAAATAATGTTATTGGAAACTCTCTTTACGGAGTTTTTTTGCACTGCTTAAGTCAAATCTAAGTATTTTGTTAGGGCAACCATAGTATTGTTTTTATTTTTCTTCATAGTTTTTTGCAGTATTAGGTTTCAGTTCATTGTTAGATTGACGTTTCCTGGTGTTTCTGAAAATACATTCTCTCATTCCCATGTCAAACGAACCTCTAAAATTCATGTAATTATTGAGGAAAGACGTGAGTTGTTTGAGTATAGTCGGTGAGATAGCCTTTGAACGACGATAATATCGAAATAAAGCAAACTAGATGGTCGACCTCCAGCGTTTACAGTATTTTAATGTAGTCTCGTGGCCAATATATTTGGATCGGTGACGTAGGCGATGGCATTCCAGTCTCCACAGCAAGCTCCAACCTCCTACTTAACTTCTATTTTCGGCTACAAAACCAACTTTGCTTTTTCCTGCTTTTATATCCTGAGACTGTTTATATATATATTTGTTAAAACTCTTGTGTATTAAACTATTCAAACAGAGTTTATAGGTAAGAATTTTTATTTTAATCCAAAACCTTTTAAACAGAAAATTGTAATACTAGTTCCTCCTAGTTAAAATCAATAAAATCAGTCAAATGGTAAACCTTTGGAGAAGATAGGATAGTTACTAATCTGATTGGGGAAATAACAAACTAAAAAACCAACCGAGTAAACGTTTAACCCGCGAGAATTGTGAACGAAGAATATCATTAATACCTTCAAACATTTAAGAGAAGGTTCTATAAATATGTATACCTAGTTACAGTAAAATATTTAATTTTAGGAAATAATATAATTAATTCTTATATTGTATTCGATTATAGTGAGAAACCGATGCCAAATGCAGCTAACAAGGTGTGGGCACTACGGTCTCATAAAATTACGTTTTTAATATTAAAAAGTTTCTTAAAGTAAAAATATATAATTTGGCCTACACATTTTTCCAGTGGACAAATTTTACTCCAACGATTATGCTGCATTAGTGATAAAAACTGAAATATCATGACCTGATGAAAATATTTTGGGAGACCCCATCGAATAAACTATAATTATAAAATTTACGCGTATTAAATTCATACAGGTTCATGACAAAAATTCATAATAAAATAAAATATTGTATATAAGGAAGATGATGAGACTATGGGAATTTATGTTTCAAAAGTGAGGGAATCTCCCAAGTCACGGGAGGTTCAGTGTGCTTTTATCCAATTTATTACGCCCATTCGCAAACTGCCTAGGGTTACTGTAGATGAATTGGGAATAAATGGGGGAAATTGAACATGTAATCGACACCAAATAGCTGTGATTCCACTTGATTGTAGGGTTACAATGCAGTAATGAGGTGTTGAGTCCGGGACCACGGCCTTCGCAAGGCCAGGCTCATACTTCTCCCTTCCATTCCTCTACTTCCTCTACTTGCGCTACGTACTTGAGCCACAACGCGACCACGGACCACTTCCTCGTCTCCATGCCCTGTAAGCCTCCGTAGCTTCTTGTCCGCTACTTTGTGTAGCTAACGTACTTGAACAAGGACGCAAAGGTCCTTTTAGCGCACCGATTACAACAAGAACTGAATGACGATCGTGAAGGCTGGTGCTGTGGTTCTTCGTCCACAGTGAGTGAGGATCACAGCTGCGAAGGCTAGATCTACGGTTCTGGTACCGTTTAGAGTGGGAATTACATTTGAGAGGAGTGAAGCTGAACAGTGACCCTAACTCATCAACGTCTGCAAACGAATGGACTCATTGGTACACTACGTTCAAGAAATTTTTTCCGCGTCTATCAGAAACTGATGACAAAGGTAAACGAAGCATTCTAATTAATTATTTATATCCTTCAGTTTTTACCATAATTCAATAATGCCAATCTTTTATAGAAGCAATAGACAAAGACAACTTATATAAAAACCTATAAATTAAATCTTTGCTCGACATCAGTTAGTAACAAGATGTCAAGTCCCTAAGCCATAATTGTGATTTTAAAGCTGTTTCAGCTAAAAAAAACAAAAAACAAATAAGCTCACATTAAAGACGCCTTTATTAGGGGACTATATTCCAAAGTCATGTAGACGTTTACTAGAGAACAGTTCTCTCACTCTAAAACGAGTATATGGCCAAGCCTTGACCCCTGAGATGGCTGATACATATAATAACAAAACTTTTCATGTTAATGCATTACCATCTTCTTCCTATACTTGTATAAACAATGAATTTCTAAAAGTAAGTAATGTACCTGAAGTCTGAAATGTTAGCTGCCTCCTCCACCCAAAAAGGTTATTTTTGTGGGAAAGCAAGGCACCTACGGAAAATATACCCAGCAAGAGAATCTTTTTGTAAACCTTTTGGTAAGTTGGGTCATTTCTCGGTCATATCGATCTAGGAATAAAAGTGTTACACTAGTATCAGCAGACTCCAGGCAACAAGAAAATATACAAGTTGTCTCTGTAATTGCTCCATTGTGTTTCTGCAAAATCCATTATTGATGTAAATATCAAGGGTGTCAATGCAGAGACTTTAGTCTATAGTGGAAGCCCTTCAAGCTATATTGATGAACAATTTGCAAAAGACATAAGATAAGTTTGACATCCAACTTCAAACCAAATTTCAATGGCTTCAAAATCACTATCCTGCACAATCAAGAATAATAGCAATCTTAATCTAAAAATTAGAGATGTAAAAGTCTCTGTACTCTCCTATTCATGTGTTGATTTCACAAGTGGTCACGATATTCTACAAGAATACGAGAAAGTAGTACAGTAATTAAATTTTGTGGAAATAAACCATCACTTGAGATTTGTAATGTCACCACAGCCAGATTACCTGGTAATTACCATCGTATTTATTACCTCAGAGGCTTCGGTTTTGTTTCACATAAACCAACTATTTTAGCTGCTAAGCCTGAAGCGTTGGTTCTTATTTCGATCAAAGCGAGAATTACAGCACTGAAGGTTTGAGGGGTGGTTCTTGACCCACACGAAGTGAGTATTACAGCTGCGAAAGCTGGAACCTCGGTTCTTGTTCCACACAGAGGGAGAATTGGAGCTGTAAAGCTGACCCTTTAGTTTTTGTATTCTACGGAGCGAGTATTACAGCTACATAGGCTAAACCTTTAGTACTTTTTTGCAGAAAGCAAGCTCAAACTGAATCCAAATAAGACTAATAAAGGAAATGAAAAACTAAAAAAGGAATTCAAACATTTTCAGAGAACCAAGTTTGTTAATTGGCGATGAACAAGTTGAATTGGTTAATGTGATTGACTTTCTGGGGGTGAAGCTGGATGATTCACTCGACTAGAAGGATAAACTACTTAAAGATCGAATGTAAGGAGACGAAAGGACAATTTAAAAAAAGGTCAATCTTCTCAGTCTTAATAATATTGATCTATTTAAGACCATCTATGTCTGTCTTGTCGAGTCACACATCTCTTACTCTATTTCCCCGTGGGGTGTGACAGAAACCAACTTAAAAATAATAGTCATAGGTATAACACTATATTTAGGAATCCTTTTGCAGTGCAGCATAGAACAACCTTTTTTTAGAAGAACCCCATGTATTCAGGTTAAAGTATTTCAAAAAAAGTTGCCCAACAAAATTGAAAATTTAACAACAGTCTCTAAGTTTAAGAGAGAACTACAAATTCGAAGACTTGATCAGGTTGTCTGGTTAAACACGGAGCGAGTATTACAGCTGCGAAGACTACGCTTCAGTTCTTGTTCAACGCGGAGCGAGTATTACAGCCAGGAAGACTGGAGCTTCGGCTATTGTTCAACACAGAGCGAGTATTACTGCTGCGAAGGCAGGAGGTTCAGTTTTTTTAAAGCCAGAGCGAGTTTTTCAGCTGCGAAGACTAGAGCTTTGGTTCTTATTCCACACAGAGCGAGTATTACAGCTTCGAAGGCTGGAGCTGCGGTTGTTGTTCCGCACAGAGCGAGTATTACAGCTTCGAAGGCTGGAGCTGCGGTTGTTGTTCCGCACAGAGCGAGTATTATTATACAACCATTATCGATAGCCACGCATCGACCTTGACATTTAGTGACCACGCATAAACTTACAAACAAAAAGAATATAGATCGCTTGTTCGCTTTTTAACGGATTCGACAGCCTCGGCTCGTTAGACGTTTTTGTTTCGGAGTCAGGTCCGAACGGCCACAATTAGTGGGTGAAATGGAATAATCGGGCCCGACCTTTCCACGGGGTTGGCGGGTCGTCAGCTTCGGCCGTTACAGCGGGTCGGTCTTAATTATTTGCAACGACTTAAATTATAAGAATCTTGTAGTGGAAAACATTATCCTTGTTCGTGTCTCGCCGACAAGGGTACATACACGCTAGGAAACATTCGAGGTCATCTACTTGCAACCGATCGATTCGCCAAATCGAATAATCTGAAATTATAATATATTGTAGACGTCGTGTTCTCTTGAAGTCTTTATTTGATAAACGATAACTAGCAGTTCAAAATTTGTGAAATATATGAATTCCTTACTAAGGTTGTAATAACACGATCGTGTTCAAGTAGAAAACCAAATTAATTGAACAAATTATTTTTCACAACTAAATGTAAATAACTATATGGTTTGGATGTTACATTGGAGTAACCCATAATTATTTAAACTATATAAAATCTAATCCTACCAAAGCCTTTTGCCTTAAGAGTCTTTATTAGAGCCTTTATGTTGAATTTAAGCCGTATAAGAACTATATTAAAGCGCTTGAACGAACTCTCCATTGGAAAATTAGCTGCATAAAACGTGATTAAAACGTGATAAAGGTTTGAGAATATATAAATTCAAACGAAGAGTTTGGTTTACTATATAACTTATAAAGAAGATGGACGTTTTTGTTTGTGGGTAGTGTGTTTTGGGTTTGTTGTGGCAGGAACGCAATTATGGGATGCAAACGGTTGAATTTTACGGATCTTAATATGCAACACATAGGCATACTCATTTCCTTAAAATCTTCGGGTCGTGTGAACGTCCTAAGTTATGTTTACATTAGAATATGAAAACATAAAATCTTGTAGTCAAACATTATCCTTGTTGACAGTTCGAAAAGGGAAAGGAAGAAACTGGACGCCTATTTCATGTTTAAATTATAATGAACCCGTTTTACTAATATTTTGACAGTCGAAAAGAAGAAAATAGAAGTTATGTTTTTTACTGATTAAACTGCTGGACAAATTAGTGAATTATTTAAATAAATGGTAAATAATTTTTTTTAACTTTCTATTAATTTAATCTAATCCATATTTTTAAGAGTCTTTATTTGTAGAGCCGTGTTTTGATTAAACAATGAAGAATTAATTGAAAAACATTAAAATGTTGTGAAATTTAGTTTTTTAAATTTAAACGAAGAGTTTGGTTTACTATGTGTTATAAAGCGTCGAAATTGATTGTTGACAAATGAACCGACCAATCACAGCCATCTGGCCGCCATTATCGTCACGTGTTACATGGAGTATTTACCAGGTATTTACGTGATGTTACTTGTGTTTTATGTTATGTTGTTTTGATTATTGTCGACCACATGCTAGTCGTAAAAATAGGTTGAGGTATCAAATTAAGGTTGAAGTGGTTATCTAGTGAATTAGACCCTATATACATTTTTCTACCATAAAAGGATTGATACTTGTTGATTATTGTGTATATTAATAGTTTTAGAAAATTAAATTAAAAATTGTAATTATGTAATTCATTAGATGCCATTTCTACCTTTAAGTCTAAAACGTAATATTTCGCTACTCTTGAAAGTAAATTATTTCTGATATGTAAAATTATTTATTTAGAGCCGTTTTCGAGATCACTGATAACACAATACAGGATTAGTTGTAGCACGGCTTTAATAGGCGTTCAGCGTTGGCAGCGGTAGGCCCAGATGTTTTGGCGCGTGCGTTGTCGCGGCGGCCGCCCCCCGCCAATGCGCTACGCCTGCGCCTGCGCCATAACCTTAACCTCTGACCTTTCCAAGGTTTACTCCAGATCTAACGCGGAACTGCGATTGTGCGCTCGTGTCCGCCAGTTTCTATTCAAATAAGCAAACATGTCAATATTTCCTCTGTCACGAAACCTAATGTCTCCGTAGGTTACCGATGCAAATTTACGTTATAGTGGTTCACTCGTTTTCTGCCAACTTATTTCGATTTTTATTGGAGCGTTGGTGAAACCAATTCGAATATCTTTGACCACGCATTTTTTGTCGCATTTAATTTAAGTTTTTATACCTCTCGTGATTTAGGGTGACTCTCAAATAACTTTGTCCATGTTCAAGTTGTTTATGAATGTGTTGCGATAATTTGGGGTACATTAGTTATAAAGAATTAACGTAAAGATATTTCCTGAACTATTTTAATCGTTAATATTTGGACAATCAGTCTTCATACAGATTTAGATATTTATATATCTCAACCTGTATGATGACTAATATATAAAAATATGTATTTTAAAATTTTTATAGCTAATACTTATTCAAAAAATACGATACTATTTATTTCACTCTCGTTCAGAATTAACTATAAAACCAGTACAACACAAAATTTGAAAATAGGTTTTAGATTTCAGTAGTAGATTTGCACGATAGTTACGGAAAGTAAAGCATCCATTTCGTAATAAAAGACAATATCTTAATTCTCACTAAAAGAGGAGGAAAGGTCTTTAAAAACTTAGAGAAGTACTCCCTATGATGTAAGAATGAGTATAGAGAATTGGAATATTATATTCAAACATCAAATCAGACATCGGACCGTACGAAACACACTATAGTTTACTTGCAGAATACTTTGAACCAATCTTAATGACGTAACCACTTTGACGTAATTTTCACGAGAATAACACAAACGTTTTTAGGTGAATCGGTCCAGATGGCTAGCCAGAAGTGTTTTCTTAACATTCCGCAAAAAGCCCTTAACTGCGTCTAGACGCTTGCTAAGACAATCGGTGTTCAGAGAACTTACAAATTATCAGACTTGCTTCCTTAAACTTTTTTCTCTGCTCCCTGACTGATTCGAGGTTCGGAGGCCGTCAAAATGATCGGACTTCAACCTACCTCACACTAACTGTCTTGCTCTGGGTTCTGAGGGCGTCCAAATTATATAACTTGCTTCCTTCAAACGTCGTCTTCTCTGATCCATATATTTTTCGAGGTTTTGAGCACATCCAAATCCTACCCTAAGTCTTTTTCGGTGATCGAGGTGATCCAAATCATCGGATTTGTTTCCTTCGGCCATCCACTTTTCTGCTCTAAGTCGTTTTCGGTGTTCGAATGTCGTCCAACTCAACGGACTTGCTTCCGTGAACCGCTCTCATCTCTGCTCGCTGTCATTTTTAAATAACTTATGATGTTTTCATACGCCTTAAATTACACATCAAACAAAACAAAGAATATTTTATGAAGCAAAGGTGTCTTGTGTATCTTTGAAACATTTTAATGATAGCAAAAATTCAAGAGTAAAACTTCAATATGGCAATTTGTCAACCTCAAACCTTTAACCACTTCATTGGTCACTTTTATGGAGACACGAGTCTCAGCCAATAAGGATCATTTTTAAACCTTTATTCTACCAAACTCAGTTATATGAGAGTTTCTAAAAACACCCTTCGTACTTTTACTATAGACTACATCACACAAATATAATTACTGTAGCTCAAAACATTGAAAAAGTAACAGTGTCATTCTCGGTGGTGCGGCGACCTCCAGCCAATCTAGTTACTGTTCGCGCATGAGGACTGTTTGACAGGACCGTTGATGGATAGTAGCGCCCGGTGAAACCTACAACTGTGTGGAATTCAAGAAATGGGTTAAGGTCTTGTATAATGCTACGTCATCCTCTATACCTTTCGCCTCAATTGTTGAGATTTTCTCCTGTTACTCCATGATCTTCGTGGTTTCGACCTACTGTGATTCTACTCTTGCAGGTGTTCGTTCGTGTTTAGGTAGCAGATGTTTTGTGCGATACATATATCCACAGGTATAAATGTCAGAACAAAAGTTAAACCATTGCGATATAGGTCATCATAAGCCAAAGAAAAGATGCGAAATATTTGTGTGAAAAATAAATTAATATTAATGGTGTTGAGTGGGTTATATAACCATGGATAGCAGGAGGTAAAAAGGCTTAAATTTAGCACCAATTTGGTCCTTGATTCTATCAAAAACTCAAAAATGATGTAAACCATATGATATTTATGTTATAATTTTACATAAAGCCAAACTGAAATCATTAATGAGCGATTAGTTAGTGAGGTTAAATTCCTTGCCTCCCAATATGTTATAAGTCTATCTAAAGCTACCGGTAAATTAATTCACACATAATTCATTCTATCCTATTTGTAGAACAGCCCATTTATACCTATGACTGCATCATGCTCAAACGTTGTTTTACCTCATTCATATACGAAAATGCTTATTAATGTAAAATTTATTTTTATAATATATGGCCTGGTTGTTTAAGTCTTTATTTATCATTTATTTATATGCTCAAACGTTGTTTTACCTCATTCATATACGAAAATGCTTATTAATGTAAAATTTATTTTTATAATATATGGCCTGGTTGTTTAAGTCTTTATTTATCATTTATTTATTGTTTATTTATCTATTATAAAACCTTTTCTTATTGTCAGGTCTCTTATTACAGTTAACGCCACCCACCGCTGCCTGGGTAGGTTGTCTGGTCTACAATTACAGCTACCGCCACCCACCGCTGCCTGGGTAGGTTGTCTGGTCTACAATTACAGCTACCGCCACCCACCGCTGCCTGGGTAGGTTCCGCCTCCTCGAAGCTAAACAATGCAGTTATCGTCATCTCGTCTGTGTTCGCAGTGTGATCGTAAACCGAGCCTTGTTGCACTTTATGTACTTGTAATAAAATGATCGATTAGTTTTGTAACATCTTGTGAATGCGATGTTGTCACTTGGGTTTGTTGTGGCAGCCGTCGCGAATGTGACATAATACAACTAATATTTATATGTAAACGGTTTTTGAGCTAGCCATTAAATTATATCATTTTTTGTTTGGTTGTTTTCGATGTATAAATTGTAATAATTATATGCATTGCCTCTCGGTACCAATAAAGGGGATTCTTGTGTGGGTCAGGAAACCCAGGATTGCAAGCCAGGAAACGAATGCTAACGTTCTCCTGGTTATATATTTTAAATTGATTGACTCGTATTTTCGATAAAAGGTATATACAGTGTTTCAGCGTGGTCATGAAAATTCAGTTTACACTTTACAGTTTCTGAAATAATTTCTCCATTCCACGTGATAGGACCTTTCTTGAAAGACAATTGTTCTATTCTGCCATTAAATTTTTCAACGCACTATCATTTACTCTTAAAAGAGGAATCAGACAGGGTTAAATTCAGGTATAAACAATTTTTTCTTATTGATAAGAAATATTACTCTGTCCAAGATTTTTTAGGATAACTGGAGTCAACAGTTTAATTAATTTTGACTTAAAAATTAAGGTTGCGTTTGGGTTAATTCATGTAACTTATCTAAGACTTAGTGTTAATGATATTGTGCAAATATAGTTGTTGAAAAAAACTAATTTTGAATTAGGATATCATGAAAGATATCTACTTTCTTGAATTTCACAATTGCTTTAGTTAATCTGTTGGAACTGACGTGAATTAATTGTATAAAATACATGAAATGTCGTAATACAGAGTATTCATAGAACAATTGTAGGGTTTTAACTGTCTGTAAAACTATGATAAGACGGAATTAAAATTACACATTGGTATCCCTGCATCCATTAGCTGAAGCAATTTCGTTTATATTAATTACAGTTGTGTTGATAGTTGTACTAATTATCGATTAGTACATGATTATTCTTTTAAATAACCTTCAAGCTGTATTTCTTTACAAACATGTTTTCCGATCAGGAAAAGCCTAAGTGTTTAAAGTTGTTAAGTAAACAGATTTTTTTCTTCTGAGGATATTTTAAACACGTTTATATTCTTTAAAAATCGAAATTGAGATTCAGTCTGCACTGGAAACACACACAAGAAAACAATACAAGAAAAATTTTACCCAAAATTCCAATTGAAATAGATCATCGTCTGGACGTCTGTAGAGCAAAAAATGGTCGCCATGATGAAGTTTATTAGCTATGAATAAAATCTTTATGTCAAGAGTTCAACACGATAAATAGTATTTTGTATGTACCCACCATCATTTCATAATAACTACAAATGTACGACAACACAATAAAAATTTAGTTACCGTAATTAAAGATGTTGATAAAACTGGGCAAAATAATTGTTTAACAAAAACACTCGCTGGTTGGATTTCTTATGTTGATTGGTAGAAAAATACCTTGGTAGGTATATCTATAAAATTAGGAGTTTTGAGAAAATATTTAGTCTTTTGTGTATAGCTCAAGTAATTATCATAAAAATCATATATAGCTAAAGTGTTCGACTGGCTGGGAGGTACAGAGGCTGTAGTAGACAGACATACCTGTAGTAGGCTTCATAATCTGAGGGTAATCGGTTTCATCATGAGCAAAGTATTGACAAAGTTCTGTTAATCTCTAGTTACCTTTGTTCATTTAGCTATTATCTAATACTCGACGTAAATTAAACAGCTGGCCTTTGTCTGTAATAAAGCAACATGGCATAAAATCCAATACACTCATTAAACCCGCCTTTTACTCACATTTACTTAAAATGCCCGCCAAGTTTGTCTTATGAATAAATAAAGAAATAGTATATCTCGGATTTGACAAATTCTCGTTATTGTTTTGAAAGAATACAGGGTGTTTCGGAATTCTTTACAAACCTTTTAAAATATTACATTTAAACCGACCAAAAGTGCTTGTTTACTCACTGAGCCGCCATCTTTTTAACTTCTCAAAACCAATTAAACGTAAAGGTTTTTAATTTGGTGTGTCTTAATAATAGTGAGTATAGCTTTGCGGGAAAATAATATTGTTTCTACAAGACAGATTCCAATTGGCGGCCTTTAAGAAATTACGAGTAGGACAAGAACCGCTTTGAAAATTGCACTTATATAATAATATCTTGTTTTACTCACACACACATTTTAGGTTTATATCTTGTTTTACAAGAATAATATGTTTTATGAACGTAAGATAAATTTAATAACGTTATTTTGGCTATTGGCTGGAAAGTCTACATTTAAAAAATGAAATGCATCGAGGTCTTTTAAATGGACGGGCCACATTAGTCATGAACGCGACCAATTTGGCACTTCAATCTGCCATGTCTTTCAACCATACTGGGGCGTTTTTCTCCATGACATTTCGTATTATCATCTTCTTAGCCTTGGCGATTTC
Source organism: Nephotettix cincticeps (assembly GCA_023375725.1). Taxonomy (NCBI): domain Eukaryota; kingdom Metazoa; phylum Arthropoda; class Insecta; order Hemiptera; family Cicadellidae; genus Nephotettix; species Nephotettix cincticeps. The sequence goes on along the minus strand of CM041784.1, from coordinate 1,836,060 downwards.
TCAATTTCTCAACATTAGATTGGGGACATTTGTGGAGAGGCGTGAATCTCAGATCACGAAGTGTGTACCGGGTCTCAAGGCCTGCCTCTGCCTATCTGCCGACCAGAAAAGTCCATTACTCTCAGCAATGTAGGCTGAGGTGACGCCAAAGAATCCGGGATCTTGGTGACAATGGCATTCGCAACAAGTAAAGGCTGAAACCTACGTACTTCGAATAGTAATTAGACTATCATATCTCGCCTGTCTGACAACACAGGATGATAGACCTGTCATGTGTGACGAGGGGTGCCATGGACTCACTATGAAATTAGAATAGATTCTTACTGTTCCAACCATCTACATATTGCAAGTTTTACCCTTTTACAAACAATACTAATGTTTTTGAATCTAATGTCTTCCACCATTCTTACAAAACTCGTGACAAATCCAACATGGCCTATCCTATCCATATGTTAACGCTTTTTGTGAAAGGTATTTATTATTCTGCTCAACATCTTTATAATTCGCTGCCCCGACCCCTAAAAGAAATAGTAGAAAGATAGTAGAAATAACTTTAAAAATATTAAAATGTTTTCTAGCTGAAAAGTTGTTGTTGAGCTCGTATCGGAACGCACGAACTGGTCAATTTTATTCATTTTTCGTCACGATAGTACGTAAATTTGTGTTTTGTTATTTTTGTTGTTATAATTTATGTTATTTAGTAATCTTTTAACGTATTTTCTATTAGCAAATCGCATGTAATTTTATGAATTTAAAAAAATTCAAATGTATATAATATATATATATATATATATATATATATATATATATATATATATATATAGTAATAAGCAAATGTATATAGTAATAATTTGTAAATTTAATTTCTTATTTTTTGAAATATGTACATGTTTCATGAATTTTTACTCATTACATAGTTACTCATTCTTGAGTTGTTTCATGTAATAAATAAAACGATTCTCCTGCTCATTCTCAATACTGCACTTGTTTGATAGTTGATAGGCTCTATCAGAGGCGAAATATTTCGTTTAAGCCCAAATGTTAATAATTTTGTTTCCTATGTAAGATGCAGCTCTCTCAAACTCTAACTTTTCACTATTGCAAGATGATGATCTTTAGAACATTTTTAATAAACTACGACCCAATAGAATTTTCGGAAAGATATTTTCTGGCGATTTATAAACAAAAGCACTTCAAATGTCTTTAAAAGAATTCCACAATTAAAAAAAACAGCATGAATGATGAGAAACAGAGTTACCATGATACATTAGGCAACACAAATGTCGTATTAACGGAATAAATTACGAATATACTTTTATCACATGTTTGTGACACCACAACTGGCAACACAATAGCTGTAAACATATTATTTAGGTTTTAAATTAAAGGTAAAGTGGTTATCTAGTGAATTATAACATAAAAAATTTAATGTAAAGTATATTTTTAAATTTTTAAAAATATATTTCTAACATAAAAAATACAGTCACAAGGCATGCGTGATAATCAACTTTTTGTTGATTATTATACAAAGGCAATTTTTTATTGCCTTTGTATAATAGAAAATAAAAATATAGTAAAGTAACTCACTAGATAATCACTTCACGTTTAATATTTCACCTCAATATATTTTTTCAACAATCATGTTGTCATTAATGTTGTCACAATTTTTTTCTTATGATATTAAATTCCAATATGCCTGTCCTTTAAAAACTTAAGGAGGAAGTGTATGGAAGTAATTAGAAGAATTAGAACAATAACGGATGAAAATACCGCAATTATGGCATATCACTTATTATTTCCTTCTATCTGCGGTATAGAATCGTTGCCTAGGGATCCACTTCAGCGTAGACATTTTAAAACAAAATATTTAAAAGGGATTTGAAGCTATTAAGTAAATTAGAGAACTATTACTGATATATTATTCTCAATTATACAGTATGATATTATTCTGTATGCAAATGGACGTATGCCGTGCAAATGAATATAAAAAATATGTACTCGTAAAACGAGGTGTACAAAGAAGTCGAGGTAAAATTAAAATGACAATGAGGATATTCTAATGCTCCCATACCAAGATTTTCATAATTATATACAACCTAGACATAATTATTAGCTACCTTGGTTGGATGTAAACCCTGTTATTTATCAGCATCGTGCATGCTTATTACATGGAGTTATACATTTTTGTTGTTCTTCTTTGGAAACTTATGTCGTTTTATTCAAGTACAGAAAAGCTTTCTTCAAATTAAGTGGATCGACCTTGTATTATAACCATTACAAATATTTTTTTATCTTCTAAAATAGGGATAAGCGGTTTTTAGAACACAAAATGTCGCTATGTTTGAAATATTTTTAAGTTTTGATTATATAAAATTACATAAACGATGCTTTTGAATTATTTGGTAGGTTTTTTTGGTAATTTTTTAATATAACTGCATAAACTCAAATATCCTCCATACTTCTGTCACTAACTATTTGGATTCTTATTATGAATAAACAAGTTACGTGAAAGCCCGCTCGGCCTTTTTGAGGAGGGAATGCGTGAGGAGGAGGGACGTCATTGATCAGGTATTTTTGCAAAGTTAAAAGTGATAACGGTGGTGATGTCATTCCTGCTAGTGATGCTACCTGAGCGAGCTACCTTTCCCCGCCCAGAATCCCTAGTTAGACAGAATTACAATGTAACGCAACCTGCATAGGGTTCCAAAACACATCGCTTTGAGGAGTTAAGTTGGTTATTGATAATCACCATCAATAACCAACCTAACTTAAACCCACAAAGCGCTGTTTGTCGGCGAACAAAACACGTTGCGCACAGGTAACCTAACCTTCAGAGTTAACTATACAGTTTAGGTTGAGCAGGCCTTAATATTGCTTGTTTATTCATATATAGTTCCCAATCAGTTAGTAACAAAAAGGATAAATTTGAGTTGAGGCAGGTATTGTTAACAATTACCTATTATTTCTATGACGCGGATAGCTTTTTGGTAAGTATAAATAACTAAGCAAACTGATTAAATGCTGTGTTTAGCCACGTGGGACTTGCCTTTGTTAAGGTTCAAATTGGTTATTAAATACTGAATCTGAATCTGAATAATCCTATGTAAGAACTAAAAGAAGCTTTTGTTGCACGGCTACAAGCCGTAAATGGCAGATGGTTTAGGAAATAGTGTGCACAATATGAATTTTTTATTTTTCTGATTTTTCATGGTTTTGTGACCACGTATTATTTATTCGAGCCTAATTATATTAGACTTTTGCTTGGTTTTGTAGTTTTAGTACTGATTTGTTTTTGAGATTGCTACTTGATCATACTAGGTTTGTTAATTTAAGTATTATGCTCTGATTTATTTTAGCCTGAACCACATAAGTGCATTTAATTTTTTCTGAAGCATGCTTTTAATTGTAAAGCAAGATGGACTGGATTTTATTTCTCCATGTAGTGGACGTTACCAATTGATTCAAGATATTTTCAGTTTCATTTGGGAGCATACTGATTTGCCTGATCCCTCGTTAGTTTTTTGTTCTTCCTACGCCAGAGACATTTTCATAAAGTCACAGTGTGATTATAAGTTTACACAAACATCTCTTGGGGAAGAAACCCGAAGGCATCCCGTGATTTGAACCCGTTACCTCTTGAACCGAAGTCCAAAACGCTAACCAATAGACTTGCAAGACATCCGCTTAGCCAAGGCATTGCTAAGCTTTCGGGCAATTCCGGCCTGACCTTTTTTAACTGAGGTGGAAGTGACGCCATGCTCTTGTATTCTGTTGACTGAATGTATTTTGCTCAGTTGTTTGAGGTAATTTTAAAGGCATAATTTTACTCCGGTGCTAATATTGCTACCAAGAGATATTTTACCTCCACCGTTATTACCTTTGATCATGGGATCGTGTGATAATCGGCCAACGTCAAACTCAGACAGATGTTCAGTCCACGATTGTCGCCACCCTATCATGACGCTTCTGTGTAAAGGTAAAAGTGTCCTAGAGTCCCATTTACTTGTTATGACAAACCCAACTGGTTTTAAATCAGTCTAAGAGTGTGTAAATTAAATGAGGCCGAGTTTAAGAGTGGCTGGCTTTATAGTTTTTTTTCGATCTCATAGTTTGACACCGTTAGTTTTCCTCCTTGTATATGGTTATTCGTCAGTTTCCGCCCATACTGAAAAACCCCTAGTCCCGAATATCCTCCAAGATCATATTGAAGAACTATGTATCAAATAGAATATTATAATCTGTGGGCAGTTGAAGTCAATTTGAAATTTTGCGATCGTGTAATATTGGACCCAAATAAAATCAAAATCATTTATTGCCACAAAAAAGAACATGTATAGCAACGTCAAATTTAAATATAATCTTACTATCTAATAATTTACATTATTTTTAAAGACATCAAATGCTTCACAAATTCATCGGCATTATATACAGATAGGACACATAACATGCTTTGCCCAGTTGCTTTTGATAATTGATCTATTAATTAATGATCGTAACGAATAAATCAGATTGTATCTGTCAGTAACAGAGCTACATGACATCTACGTTTACAACAGATCACTGAATATAGTAGTAGTATATAGTAGTAACACGCCTGAGCAAAAACACAAGGCTGCTGACTGCTAAGTGACTGATCATGATGTACTATCGGAGCAAACTTATGTCTAAGAATTTCTCTAAACCAAGGACTAATACACGATTCTTAAGATTACCCTAAATCCTGAAATAGCATACTGAATTGTGTGTGAAAGTTTTTAAATCCGTCCATGACTCAGGACCCCACGGGGTCAAAGACTATCTTGTAATTGGTAATTGGTAAAAAGGCTAGATGGAGGCAAGTCACGCTGGGTGTAAAATCGATACAGTGAAAGCTTCTGCTTCATCTACCCCTACCCCAGCCACACTACCACGGTGAAAAGGGTTGTAAGGGAAATCCTCGATACTGACGATGAAATTAGGTTGGTGTCTTTAGAGCAAGGTTGGGAGGTTGGGCTTCCTAAATTCAGGGCAGGAGCTGTCAGAAGCCATTCTCCAATCGCTCTATACTCAATAGTTACGGGCCTGACTCGAGTAGCGTTAAGAGTTCATAGCGATAAAACAGGTATAAACGTATGTAGTTGTCAATTTACAGCAAAAAAATTGAGTATTAAAACGACATATTAAAAACTAATTGATTTAAATCCAGTCAGCCCTTTAACCCAAATAGACCATACGTATGGTCTCAGCATTAGTGCACAGAGACGATGATTTTTACGAAAAATATATTTTGTATTCATGGAGCCTCGAAAAAAAGGCTGCATTTCCAAATAAGGACTTCTATATCTCGGGGTTTTTGGTGCTCGAAATGACCTCCTGACCTCCGCATAATGACGTATAGGTCAAATATATTTTATTTTTCGGAACAACCGTGTACGACTTTTTACCGATAACTATAGCAGACATAAAAAGTAAAGTCTATGGCGTTAATGAGGTAGGTTTTATATATTTTAAATCTTATAAATCTTAAATTTTAAATCTTAAACCTTATATCAATAAAATTCGAGAATTGAGACGAAAACAATACTTTCCCCGAGCACGCATAGCCGGTGTGTTGGCCCTTCCAGGTCACCTACCCTCCCCTCCTACCACCTGGCATATGCCAGTATTAATCATCACCTTATCTCCGGCTAATCCAATAAGTCCCCCATGCCCGGTCGCGTGCTCCCTCAATACTCTTAATTGTTTGCGTCTTCCATCATGCCGCGCGGCGCATCGTATATATCCGGCGCCGACTGACGTTTATTGTTATTGTATGACCGTGTTATCATTATACACGGCAGGAGCGACGGCGTATAAAACGAATGGTGGTAATCTGATATGTACACAATACGATTGTTCGGGAACCTCACTAACCTTGATAACTCGATGATTGGTAATTTTTCTCTATTCCCTTTGAAAAACCTCTAAAAATATGCTGTTTTTAAGTGTGTTTTTACAGAGTGGCGTATAAAATTCTTGAGCCTTTATAATTCTTTAAAGTAATCTCTACAGTTCGAACGGATGTACTGGACCCTTCAGAAAAGTAAATAACTATTCTCAAAACTACAAAAGTTTGGTTTATACTTTTTCAATTATAAATTATAAATATTATATTTGATAACAGATACGAACTTAAAAGGGAACGCCTCATGAGATCGAAAACTGTAAAATACAAAAATTATCTCTGTTTCTTAAGATGAAATTTAGTAAGTCTCAAAAGCACTGTCTGGTTCATTATTACAAGACGAAGTTTTTTTGAAACAGATTGCAATCAATTTTAAGAGTTATCAATTTAATTAAAAGTAGCAGTATGTTACAATATAGTATACATGGTCACAATATCCAATTTAATATTTTCTTTGCGTTGTTGAAATTGAACGAGTTAGAAAGTTTATAAAATACAAAGACAAATTCATCATGCAAATAATATTTTAAAAACACCTTCTCAAATTAGGTTAGGTTAGGTAATGTACAAGGAACTGCATTGAAATTTTAGAGTGCCTTCAATTTCACCGATGCAAAAACAATCAAGTTTGATATTTTATTACTTTAAATCTCATGATAGTATTGTTTCAAAAACATAAAAATTGGTAATATTAATTAATTTATACTTTGTGGTTCATGAAACTTAATATCACAAGATCCAAAAGAAGAGTCTGGTTAGTTACACTTTTTTGTGAAAACTTAGATTACTTTTGGATTTTGTTGAATTGCATCTTAAAAACCTTGATCATATTTATATTTTAAGTTTAGTATTTTATGAATTTTGTATGAAATTGGTTTCAAATTAAAGTCATCCGGACAATAGAAATCCTAGAAAACTAGAACACTTCACTTCTACACAATTACCCTATCAGCAGGCTCCAGTTTAATCTATACGCTAACTGTTAGTAACTCAATAAATTGCGTCTAAATCTGGATCGGCTTCGGCCAATTAAAATATACCTGAGTAACTAACTCATGAAATATCGCCTTCATGTTCGATACAGCTGGTAATTATAACACGTCAATATAGAGCTGTGTATATATCAAAACTAATGAATCGGTCCCAAAGAGCGTGGCCAACAGTCAGAATTATAGTCCAGCGGAACGGGTTGCGATCGGGTTAAACTGTTTTGGTCAGTTCGATAATGGGTCCAATTTGTGGGACAAGTATTCAGCGGGGCCTTGGGTTTATCAGGGAGAGCTAATAATACAGCACTGTTGTTTGCGTGAATTCTCTCAAGACAACCGAAGATATCGTTTTTTAAAACTCCCATAGCCCGAGTAAGCTATCTGATTTTTTACAAGTTCAGAAATTAGAGATTGGTTGGTTGGAGATTGGAAATGAGAGTGGAGATATATTAAAGACAAGCTGTCAAATTACAAAGTCCTTCGGTTATCCAGTGTGACGAGCTTTCCTACCACCTGGTCCTTTGGTGGGATTGGTTGACTTCCGGCTAAGCATGAACACCGGACACGCCAAATACAGTACAGTGCCACTAAATATTCGGTTCTGAGAGTATTGCCGGCGATAGACTACTAAAAAAAGGAGTCTATCGCCGTTCGTGAATAGGCCTAATGAACTTTCAATGTTTTAATATTATATATGTGTTTTGAGCTTTGTGTTTTTGTTTGTTTTTAAATAGTTGACGTGTCTTATGACGAAACTTTTGACATCGACCTGATAATGAAGACGTTGTCTTCGAAATGCACATAGTCGCACAACACCACATGAACCGACTGGACGGATAGGTTAGTAACCTAGTTAATTCTTAAAAATCGGTTCAGGAGGCAATAATGAATAAAATAATCTATAATACTCCCCGACGTGATGTCTACCACATAATATCATCTTCTTTTAAGAAACTCAGATCCTTGCAGCCCCAAAGGTCTAAAGCATCTAAAGCTATTAGTTATTCAAAATCAAATTTTAATAATTCACTGAGATAACCTAAATTCTAAAAATAATCCAACTTTACTAAATCTGTACTAAATGAGCTGCGATTGGAAATTTTCTGCATATTTCAAGTAACATTGACGTAAAGTTATTACTTATTTAAATAAGATTGCGTGGGTCTTGGTTGTGTATTTGTATGGTGTAATATATTCCAATACTGCAACCAGTCGGTGTATTGTTTCCTTGGTATACGATTTAACCACATTCCATTGCGTATAAGTTAGTGATAACTATTTTATCCTTGGCATTACAGATCAAGGCCCCCTTTCCCTCTTATAGAAATACAATATAATTAATAACTATTGTTTCTATTTTCCCTCGTGTCTTGCCGTAACCACTTTCTAGTATGATCAATCTTTAACGGTAGTCTTACGACGAAATTTAGACAGTTTTTAGATTACGGTTGAATGAATTACACAATCTGTTTATGGCGGAGGGAATCTACGAGTGTTTAATGTGTGGATGGTTCAGTGCTTGTAATACACACTTCATAATCTGAAGCTCACCGGTTCGAGCCTGAGCAAAATCCTAACAAAAGTCATGTTGATCACAGCTGTCGTTTATAATCATTACTAATAATGCTAAGTGTGTCAACACTCACACTCTTTTTTCATTTTCATTTTAAAATACCCATCAAAGTGTGTCGGTATCTTATATAGGGATAGAAACATTGATTGAGACAACGACATTTTAAATTCAGGACAGTCCACAGTTGTCCCAAGGAAGTTCTATATCCAGAAGAAAATAGAATCTAGATAGTCTTAAAACATCTGTAAAAAGTGATTTTCTCCTTCCCCTCTAAAGAAACCTCTGTTCTTTACCCTCTACGCTCCAAATTTTTCTGCACTCGGGTCTTCGGAATTTTTAACTCTGTGATTACACACATCTCTCCTAAACATCTCTCCTCCAAACGATGGCTTGGAAGTCAATATCTAAAATATTAACTGTGGTATATTCTGCTTCTGAAATTTCAATTCAAAGAAAAAATTTTATATTCACCTCACAGATAATTAGGCAATATTGTGGATAGCTCTTTTAACAATACTTGACCGCGTAATTTAGATACTGATATATGCGAAATAAAAATTAATCAGTATGATATTTACATTCAACAAAACTTATCGAAAGGTCCTGCCTGAGACTGAAAGGCTAGCTGTCTTACTGGTTGAAAAATAAGGTCGGAATGAAGTTAAGCGGCTTTGTGCAAAGGTCAATGCAGCTTCGCCTTCGATCAAGCATGCACCAACGCATTCGCGTACCAAGGCACAGGGTGGTCCGTTAGTAAACAATTAGGTCAAGCTTCTTGGCTTCAGCTTCTAGCCCCTTTTTACTTCTATCCTTATATATTATATATAGAGAAAGTATTATTTTCGTTAAAATTTTCGAATTTGAGTTGAGAGTGGGTATATTTGTTTTGAGGCTCCTTGAATCCAAAAAGACCGAATCCGAGACTATATTGGTCTTCCCATTTTTATAAAATTTGGTACAAGGGTGGACTTTGTTTTTAAGGGTAGTTTACCTCCAAAAATCCTTATAAAATATGAAAAATTCAAATTTCTCAAATACCGCACTAATGATTTTGATTAAATTTTCATGGTTTATAGCTATTAAGGTCCCAAATATATATGACCCCACTCGTATGTCTTTTAAACTAATGGTTTAAAAGCTAATATAGTACGCCTTTAAATGTCAAAAATCTTTATTTTTATTCGGGCAAAACAGTAAATTTGTAAAATATTTTTACCATCTCCATCAAAATCAGCTTCTAAACATATTATTATTTTGAATCATTAGTTTACTACTAACGGTTCACGAGAAAAGTCAACGTCGATCTAAAACAAAATGGTGGTGGTTTGAAGTTCATAATTTTCCATTTTTACTCCACCACCATTTTCTTTTGCATCAATCTATAAAGTATGGTTTGCGGCATTGATTTTAGTTAAACAAGACCTTCAATTTTATATACATAACAACCTATGCTTACTTTTCAGCTTTTCAACTTTCTCCCTACGGGCCGACCCTCTTAAGTGATGATCACGATGATCACAAAACAGCGTACAATTATCAATAATGGCAAACTTGGTTGTGATATCTCTTTTCGTTTTAAATGTATTAAGTCGTCTTAGAACTTAATTGTCACAGTGTATCTACAAATGTATATATCGCAAGTGATTTATCCATTCCATTTACATTGTGATGGATGAGGCAAGTATTGTGAGGCAAGTGAGCTGGCTACGCATGTCGGCGTTCTGCCAGACTACGATGCAACCTGACCGGTGCAGAATGGGATCCAGCCTTACATACACTTTCTCTCCATATAAATGGATTCTTTCGCAGTAATAATCGATCTATTCAGGTTCACCGTTCCGTAATTTTATAAAATAGTTTCGATACTTTCAAATAATGACTGAGTTTAAATTCGTTAACGTGTTAGCGTAGGTTTTAAAACAAATTTTACTTGCCAATTTAAATTTGTTTCCCTAGCGATAAAACGTTTTAATGGCCACACCACTCTTCTATAACAAATAAAAATGAGAATCAACCGGTTAAAATATGTGCGACAGCATTGTGCACACATCTGACGGGAAGTGGACAATTAAATAGTACAAGGCCTAACACAACCACCACCCTGGGTAAGCAGTAGTCTCGACTCTCTTAATTTGCTACCTTACAATATATTCAATTACTGTACTATCATTTTACTATAGGTTTTCATACGTAAATGTTTAGAATATAGTTTATTTCCCAAACTCAATATATACATCTCATTTAAAATTGTATAACTATAACATTATTCTTATAGTGTGCATCGTGATGTTATTTGAATATACACTCAATTACATGATCAGTTACACTGTTTATCAGACACTGTTGTTTTACAGACACTAAATTTATCAATCAGGCACATATAAAAAACTAACATAATAACATTAACATAAAATATCCTTATTCAGTATTACGTTATACAAGTTGTTTGTTTCTTGCATAGGTTTTAAGACCACGTTTGATTTACTGGTTGACAAATGTTTCGCCAACTAGAAGTTTATTGGTCAAACAAAATGTCTCAACAGCCATAACAGTTCTACACAATAAACAAAAATGACAATCATCGGAATAAAAGTTCCACGAATCTGAAGTGACGTGAATAAATTAAAACAAAACAGGTCTTACACAACTACCCGGAGTAAACTGTTGTCTCAATTTGAAACTGTCTCACTTATATTTTTTTATATTACTATCATTACAACTCAATGATCTTTTAACGACTATCGAGTGGCCAAAAAACTAACATTGTTTTTGTGGGACTAAATCCAAGATGGCGGAGATACCGTAGTTCTGAGTCAAACGAGCCTGGTTCGAATACAGGGACGGGCGACTCCAATCAGATAATGAGAAGTCTCCTCCTACGATGCCGCTACAGCACCTCACTGTAATTATTGTACCCCAAAAGATGTTGTCTCACAATAATTGAAAGTTGAGGGTTTCAATATAAAAAAATAATTAATTTTTCTACCTCTCTTATGTAATTATATTTGTTATCCGTGTGACGAATGTGATTTTATCGGGTGAGGTTAGTTGAGAAATTAAATTACAGTAAACAATATTGGCAAACTGTGGTGTTACAAGCACAAACAGTTCTTAAAATACTATATTCGACAATTGTCAAGTAATTGTTTTCTTATATCATTTTTATGTTGGTATAGGGAAAAGGACTGACATTTAGTCTGTTATTTACTTTGTTCAAATTACGTTATGATACATAAAAGCGCTTTTTAACTTCAAAAAAAGGCGATGTTAGATTCGAATTTACATTTGCAAAGCACGAAATCTCAAATAATGAGACAAGGATCAAAATATAATTAAATCTACAGTAATAACAATGGAATTATCTGAACCAAAGTCGAATGTGAGGCATGTTTGAGTGAAGAAGGTCAATCGATTGAGGCAGCTGAAGTCTGCTAAAGGCGACAAGGTGCTACAACATTTTAGGGAAGTCAGGTAGATCTTGCGTGATGAGTCATTGACGGTCATGACAGAAGATTCGCCACAGTGAAAAATATCGATATTAACGAGAACTAGGTGAAACTTAGTAAGGGAAAGTGTTATATACACAAACTCCTGAAGCACTTTTTTACAACTGTCACTTAATTGTTTATTCTAATGTAGACTTATGTTGACAAGGAGTTTTTTGAACAATTCTAATGGTTAACTTTGTTCAAATAAAATTACTAGATTAGATTAGATTAGATTATTGAAATGGTGACCATACTACAAGGTAGGTATTTTAAGCCAAGTATGAATGAGAATTGAGTGTAAGATGATTGTGGTGCGATCTTGTAGTCTTGTTACTGACTAAGGCTGACGTGTTCCTTACATAGGACTGTTAATTAATAGCCCAAAAGCCGATGGCAAGTAAGGATCCTACAGTTTAATGTGGAATCCGAACCACTGCCTCTGAATTACAAATTGGTCTAATTATGTGGATGGTCTTTGCGGATTAACGCAGTATTCAATAGTACGGACGTTAATCCACACAAGAGAACACTACAACCACCATCCATCGCTCACAACTATCCACAATTCGTGATCTCCAAGTAGCTGGATTACAGGATGTCGCCACCATCCCAGTCGAAAAAATATACCAAAAAGGCTCTTCATAACTTATAACTTCACAAGACATATAACGTAACATAACCAAGACATATATATCATCAATAATGGATTTCAAACCAAGAATATATCACATAGTTGGTATACTTTTAGTTAGTTTTGTACTATAGCAAACCTTCATGTAAACTATGTATAACTCTTTTAGGCACCCCTAACACTGAGAAATGTCGGCCGGTCGTCGTGGAGACGAGACGCGTTTAGTGCGTATTCGCGTCTCCAGATCTGATAATTAATATTACCAGGTGATAGCATCAGAAACTTAAGGTCATTTGAGGCGAGGCTAAAAAATATTAAACACATCGAATTTAGGCCTGCGGCGACATAGAAATTGTTCTTCGGCGTAAAGGTCAGTGTCGGGACCCACTGGCCTCGTCCGCCCCCGCGTAATCACAATACTTGGGTATGATTGATTTGTGTTCCTCTGGCCACTGCAATATCAGGTTCTTGAATATCAATAAAACTCATGTCCTTAACTGTATATAACTTATTTGTTTATCAACGGTTTAAATATAACACAAATTCCTGGAACTTCTAAAAACTTGAAACTTTTATAACCAATTAAGCTTGGCTAATCAAATATGTTTCATGAATTATCGCTGAAATTGAGCAATGGTTTCCCTCAAGGATAGCTAGCTGCCTGCAAATTTCAGAATGGTAGACTCTTTTTAATAAAGGTTTGAAGTATATAATCAGTCAGCATAGCTTAACTATTGAGTAGCGGGAATTGCTAAAATCCATTGTATTAGCCCCTAACTGTCTGTTAAGACTTAATAGTAAAAACGTACGTCAATCACAGTTCATATATAGATGTTGACTACATGTTTCACCTGGACGCCGGACCCCGGGGGCCTCGGACAGTCGGACAGTTGGACAGTCGGACACCGTTGCCCGGACGCCGGTCCCCGGGGGCCTCGACAGTCGGACAGTTGGACAGTCGGACACCGTTGACCGGACACCGGACCCCGGGGGCCACGGACAGTCGGGCAGTTGGACAGTCGGACACCGTTGCCTGGACGCCGGACCCCGGGGGCCTCGGACAGTCGGACAGTTGGACAGTCGGACACCGTTGCCCGGACGCCGGTCCCCGGGGGCCTCGGACAGTCGGACAGTTGGACAGTCGGACACCGTTGCCCGGACGCCGGTCCCCGGGGGCCTCGGACAGTCGGACAGTTGGACAGTCGGACACCGTTGACCGGACACCGGACCCCGGGGGCCACGGACAGTCGGGCAGTTGGACAGTCGGACACCGTTGCCTGGACGCCGGACCCCGGGGGCCTCGGACAGTCGGACAGTTGGACAGTCGGACACCGTTGACCGGACGCCGGACCCCGGGGGCCTCGGACAGTCGGACAGTTGGACAGTCGGACACCGTTGACCGGACGCCGGTCCCCGGGGGCCTCGGACAGTCGGACAGTTGGACAGTCGGACACCGTTGACCGGACGCCGGTCCCCGGGGGCCTCGACAGTCGGACAGTTGGACAGTCGGACACCGTTGACCGGACACCGGACCCCGGGGGCCACGGACAGTCGGACAGTTGGACAGTCGGACACCGTTGACCGGACACCGGACCCCGGGGGCCTCGGACAGTCGGACAGTTGGACAGTCGGACACCGTTGCCCGGACGCCGGTCCCCGGGGGCCTCGGACAGTCGGACAGTTGGACAGTCGGACACCGTTGCCCGGACGCCGGTCCCCGGGGGCCTCGGACAGTCGGACAGTTGGACAGTCGGACACCGTTGACCGGACACCGGACCCCGGGGGCCACGGACAGTCGGGCAGTTGGACAGTCGGACACCGTTGCCTGGACGCCGGACCCCGGGGGCCTCGGACAGTCGGACAGTTGGACAGTCGGACACCGTTGACCGGACACCGGACCCCGGGGGCCACGGACAGTCGAACAGTTGGACAGTCGGACACCGTTGACCGGACGCCGGTCCCCGGGGGCCTCGGACAGTCGGACAGTTGGACAGTCGGACACCGTTGATCGGACACCGGACCCCGGGGGCCACGGACAGTCGGACAGTTGGACAGTCGGACACCGTTGCCCGGACGCCGGTCCCCGGGGGCCTCGGACAGTCGGACAGTTGGACAGTCGGACACCGTTGACCGGACGCCGGTCCCCGGGGGCCACGGACAGTCGGACAGTTGGACAGTCGGACACCGTTGACCGGACGCCGGTCCCCGGGGGCCTCGGACAGTCGGACAGTTGGACAGTCGGACACCGTTGACCGGACGCCGGTCCCCGGGGGCCACGGACAGTCGGACAGTTGGACAGTCGGACACCGTTGACCGGACGCCGGTCCCCGGGGGCCTCGGACAGTCGGACAGTTGGACAGTCGGACACCGTTGATCGGACACCGGACCCCGGGGGCCACGGACAGTCGGACAGTTGGACAGTCGGACACCGTTGACCGGACACCGGACCCCGGGGGCCTCGGACAGTCGGACAGTTGGACAGTCGAACACCGTTGATCAGACACCGGACCCCGGGGGCCTAGGACAGTCGGACAGTTGGACAGTCGGACACCGTTGACCGGACACCGGACCCCGGGGGCCTCGGACAGTCGGACAGTTGGACAGTCGGACACCGTTGACCGGACACCGGACCCCGGGGGCCTCGGACAGTCGGACAGTTGGACAGTCGGACACCGTTGACCGGACGTCGAACCCCGGGGGCCTCGGACAGTAGGACAGTTGGACAGTCGGACACCGTTGATCGGACACCGGACCCCGGGGGCCTCGGACAGTCGGACAGTTGGACAGTCGGACACCGTTGACCGGACGTCGAACCCCGGGGGCCTCGGACAGTAGGACAGTTGGACAGTCGGACACCGTTGACCGGACACCGGACCCCGGGGGCCTCGGACAGTCGGACAGTTGGACAGTCGGACACCGTTGACCGGACGCCGGACCCCGGGGGCCTCGGACAGTCGGACAGTTGGACAGTCGGACACCGTTGACCGGACACCGGACCCCGGGGGCCTCGGACAGTCGGACAGTTGGACAGTCGGACACCGTTGATCGGACACCGGACCCCGGGGGCCTCGGACAGTCGGACAGTTGGACAGTCGGACACCGTTGACCGGACACCGGACCCCGGGGGCCTCGGACAGTCGGACAGTTGGACAGTCGGACACCGTTGACCGGACACCGGACCCCGGGGGCCTCGGACAGTCGGACAGTTGGACAGTCGGACACCGTTGATCGGACACCGGACCCCGGGGGCCTCGGACAGTCGGACAGTTGGACAGTCGGACACCGTTGACCGGACACCGGACCCCGGGGGCCTCGGACAGTCGGACAGTTGGACAGTCGGACACCGTTGACCGGACGTCGAACACCGGGGGCCTCGGACAGTAGGACGCCGTTGACCGGACGCCGGCGTCCACAATCACACATGTATATCTTGAGTCTTAGAGTAGGCCTAGGTAATTTTACAGTACAGTAAAGAAATTTACATTACTGCACATTACTGTTCAGCAGTTTTGCTGAGTTTTACTTTTTTGTCATTGGACTCTAAAAGTCATAGAGCCCATAGAGTCATTAGCTAAAATATTTTAACAGTTTGTATAAATGGTAACATATTTGGGGTTAACGTCATAACAACGTTCATTTTCCTGTGCGATCACATAAAACGCGAATTCCCGTCCGAACAGTGCAGTCCACACGAAAATCGTAAATGTAATATAGAATGGAGTTTTTTTAAGATCGCAGACACGTGGAACTTGAATCGTTAACGTAACTTGCATTACCTAACATCGGGCACTGACAGTCTTCAATTAATTACCTATGTTTTAGGAGAGTTCATCAATGAATGCAAATTTGGTATTAACTCTAAAAGAACAGTATAAATTTAATGCAAGTGATGCGAGTTTTCAAGTATTTATCAAGGAAAATTAAAATTAAAATCTTCATTTAGTTATTATAAAACAATATGAATAGAAATTTATGTATCGTGTATCATTCATTGCCTTTTTACCTTATGACCCTTCTGATATAGCAACTTAACCAGGTAGGTACTTTATGCCAAGTATTAATAAAAATGAGTGCGATTTTTGGGTCTCGTAAATGACTAAGACTGATATCCTCCTTAGACACAACTGTTAATTAATAGTTAATCAGCCAATGACATCGGAGAGACCTACAGAGACCTACCTACGTGGAATACAAACCACTCTTGTCTCTGAATTACGAACTGGTCTTTGAGAATGAACGTATTATTCAATAGTGCAGATTTTAATCCACACGAGAATATCATATGTACCGACTATCGCTTATAACTATGCACGATTCGTGACCTCCAAGTAGTTAGAAACGCCACGGCCCAGTCGACAGGATCAATTCTATGAATTCAGCAATATCGTATATGTTGAGTTGACACTGATAAGTGAAAACAATTCATTGATACAAAAACGCAAGGTCATCGCATCGTCTGCATGATTGACAAGGCCTGATAAGGACCGATAAGCCTTCTAGGCTTTTTGTTTAGCAGTTCAAAGTAGAGCATCGTGGATACAAAATTAATAGTTCCGTCAAAAATAATGGAACTACAAACACCGTGGTGGTTTGACGTTACGGTTTCTCCGTGGATTATCTGAGTTCAAAAGTAAAATATGTTTCTCCCCATTTCCAGGTATGTTTTACCTTAAACCGAGTGTGCATTTATTTTTAATTATTTGCTGTTTTGGATGTTTCGATACTTAGTGTTTAGTGTTTGTGTCCAGCTGTAGTCTACATAATCAGACCCGTAAGAGTAACGAATTAAATCAAAGTTTTTTTTGGATATTCCAGGTGTAATATTTATTTTGGAATAATAGAAACAAATAAAACAAAAATATGCGTTTAAGTTAACCAGATGAATTGGCAAGAAGGTTCTCCAAGATTCACAATGAGTTGTCAGATCGTACACTAAGGTAAGAAATTCTCTAATAAAACTTTAGGTTTCTAAACCTATATTTAACTACGTCGCAAAATAACCCACCCGCATAACCTGGTGGCCGCTACTTTAAGGTGATTATACCTCAGCTACCGGCCACCATACTCTACATATTGTTCGGATTAATGAAATGCAGTAATGTACCATAGGGAATAGTCATATGACGATATTATTAAAGGGGTCTTGATCTAGAGGTTTCATGATCTTATAAAAGTTGTCCGTCTCTGTATTTCAATCAGACGCGTTTACCATACCCCTGAGCTACCGCATTGGTACATGCTGAACCACAACGAAAAAATAATTACCTTCACCATACAAACTTATTTTGATTCTTCCTCCTTTACCAGCACGGTTATTAAGGGAACGCACTGGCTCAGTAAGTCAAAGGTTGCTGGATCGAAACCAGTGGCCGGAGACTCCTGTCAGCACTAAGACGTCAATTCATTACAAAAACGTGATTTTCTTAGAAAATCTAGTATCTAGGAATAGTAGAGGTTCATAGTTCATAGTCTTTAATGGGTGTTAAAAAACTATCCTAACCCAAGTATCAGTACATACATTTGGACGTGCGAATACACTTCGTCAAATATTTTCTCGTAACTCAAATATAGTCAGAATCAGAATCAGAATCTTTATTGTGCCAAAGGATACAATCTTGTACACAAGCACTCGTCACTAAAACTAAAAATAACTTCTAAATAAAATATTAATATTTCATGTTTGCTGAAATTTAAAATCTGCCACCTTATAAGGCACTAAATTAGCCAGAATGTCTTTTATTTTGTGTTTTTATAGTGTATATACGTGTAGCGAGTGACGTACTCTAATTTCATAAGAACAAAAATATAACCTCTGGTTATTTTTTCTCTATAACCCTTGTCATCCGGCGTGAACTTAAAACAACAAAAACACAATTTTTGTTGTTTGAAAAAATTCTTAACAGGAATCTTTTATATATAAAAGTTCTACACAATGCAATAAATATTTGTACCGGTTTTTATGGAACACTCTGATTTTAAATCTGACAATCTAACAATGAGTGGCTATATATTGGAATAAATAATGGAATAGGAATAACACTGTATTCATTTAGGTATTTACAATTCCGTCTCTGGTAGTTGGTGGGTGAATATGGTAATTGAAGCCGCGGCACGAGAGACCCTGTGCGAGGAAACGCCGGAATTTCTATTGGCCCAGACGTCCCGCTGAGTCAGCTCGAACCGATTACATATATATTCACGTGAAAACTTAATATTCATATCTTGTGTCCTTGTAACCGCAGATTGTTCCGGACATCTTAGGACTGGTGTTTGGTTTGAAAATGACTTCATGTAGTTGACGACTTCATTTATAACAGAACAAACCTCTAAGTTTTGGATCCGTTAAAAGTGGTCTAGTTGGATTGCAACTTTTCTGTGTTCGCATAGATATTTTAGAATTGGATACATTAGAAAAAAGTCGGCACCACCATTTTTGACAATATGATCGACGCGAGTGCTCAGAGGCAATGCATTCCCTCAGACATAATTTCAAATATTACCGGTTCAAAACAATGCCCGGCGACTCCTCAGATGAACAGCGGTCTAGCCCATGTGACCTCTAGCTAGTCGGTACCTCACTGTCTTTACTGCAAGGACCCAGCCCGTGGGGATGACTAGTTCAAGTTAAAAAATATAAATTTGGCTTCTCTTAATCGCTTTTGTACCACTGGTTTTAGCAAGATCTTTTTATTGTCTTTTTAGCGTGACAAAAACCAGACAACCGATTTGATCTGGACTCTTGGAAGCAGTATCTATATAAATGAAATTAGAGTTTTGTCTGTACATTGCTATGAGTGTTATAGTTATAGTGAGTGAGTGTTATAGTTATTTTTAGGTTTCGTGCGTTAGAAAAGCCGAAAAGTCTTATCTCAATTTGTGTATGTCTGTTTGTTTGTCAGTCTGCTGTTTGTTCTGATGCTCCAAGAAGCATTTTACGACGAACACGGACCGCCGTGGTGTCGCTAACTACCACGCTGGAACACGGACCGCCGTGGTGTCACTACCTACCACGCCGGAACACGGATCGCCGTGGTGTCGCTACCTACCACGCTGGAACACGGACCGCCGTGGTGTCGCTACCTACCACGCCGGAACACGGATCACCGTCGAGTCGCTACCTACCACGCCGGAACACGGATCACCGTCGAGTCGCTACCTACCACGCCGGAACACGGATCACCGTCGAGTCGCTACCTACCACGCTGGAACACGGACCGCTGTGGTGTCACTAACTACCACGCTGGAACACGGACCGCCGTGGTGTCACTACCTAACACACCGGAACACGGATCGCCGTGGTTTCGCTACCTACCACGCCGGAACACGGATCACCGTCGAGTCGCTACCTACTACGATGGAACACGGATCGCCGTGGTGTCGCTACCTTCCACGCTGGAACACGGACCGCCGTGGTGTCACTACCTACCACGCCAGAACACGGATCGCCGTGGTGTCGCTACCTACCACGCCGGAACACGGATCACCGTCGAGTCGCTACCTACCACGCCGGAACACGGATCACCGTCGAGTCGCTACCTACCACGCTGGAACACGGATCGCCGTCGAGTCGCTACCTACCACGCCGGAACACGGATCACCGTCGAGTCGCTACCTACCACGCTGGAACACGGACCGCCGTGGTGTCACTACCTACCACACCGGAACACGGATCACCGTGGTTTCGCTACCTACCACGCCGGAACACGGATCACCGTCGAGTCGCTACCTACCACGCTGGAACACGCATCGCCGTGGTGTCGCTACCTACCACGCTGGAACACGGATCGCCGTGGTGTCGCTACCTTCCACGCTGGAACACGGATCACCGTCAAGTCGCTACCTACCACTCCGGAACACGGATCACCGTCGAGTCGCTACCTACTACGCCGGAACACGGATCACCGTCGAGTCGCTACCTACTACGCCGGAACACGGATCGCAGTGGAGACGCCATCCACCACGCTGGAACACAGATCACCGTCGAGTCGCTACCCACCACGCTGGAACACGGATCAACGTGGAGACGCTATCCACCACGCCGGAACACAGATCACCGTCGAGTCGCTACCTACCACGCTGGAACACGAATCGCCGTGGTGTCGCTACCTACCACGCCGGAACACGGATCGCCGTCGAGTCGCTACCTACCACGCTGGAACACGGATCGCCGTGGTGTCGCTACCTACCACGCCGGAACACGGATCGCCGTGGTGTCGCTACCTACCACGCCGGAACACGGATCGCCGTGGTGTCGCTACCGCACCGCGACACGGATCGCCGCGCTGGCGATAAATACAGAAGTGAAATTGTCCCCCTCCCTCGCCACAAAGGACTGGTATTCGACAATCAGATATAACTTACGTAAGGAACGATTTTGTGAAACGGTCGGGCGACCTGCGAGTTCATACTCGCGGACCAGAGGAAAGTCGTTCGATGTCATTAGAACCGTGTGCTGACTGCCGCACGCGCGCGCGCACGCACTCGCGGTTGAGCAATGTCAGGTGCACGAGCTACTTCTCCTTCTACCAAGTTATTACGCCTATTCTTTATTACGTCTACTTTCATGTGTTATCAATTAGCGTAAATGTAACATAATTTATATTTTGGTGTCATACAGGTCTAAACCTAATCTATTCAATAAAATAACCGAACCTTTTAAATAACTCGTCTATAAGGATGCTATGTGTGGTTGGTAAGAGCTGGGAACAATTTCCCGATGTGAAGAAAGATGCATCGAGCAAGTTTGCATGAATCTGAGAAAAACGTATGCTTTTTACAACAGAAGTTTAACTGTTAACGTAATCCAATAGGGCCAAGGGATTGATTCTCAAGGCTTGTGATTGGTTTTCTGGACACAAAAATGGTTATGGCCATTTAAGAATAGCATGATCGGTTGGTCATTGCACTGTTGATGATGAGCTTTGATCAGGAAAGCCTTCAAGGTTTGCGTCATAATCACTTTGACAATGGATTGGGGCTGACGTTCCTTCTTTGGGTGTGGAGATGCGTTGCCATTCATTGATAATATTGCACTTTTGTGTCAATGCCGTAGCTGTAAACCCAGCTATAGTCTACAATGGTCCTCTACATCAATGTTGGCGTGTTCAATAAGCTCCCGACAAACAATTACCGGGTCTTCTCAATGCCGTTCGGTCAACAAACGGGGAACAACCTTTGCTGAAACTAGATGAATGTTCAGTATTTCAGTCGAAATTCTGTAACAAAAACCAACGATAAGCTCACCTGCACGTTCCCTGACGGTCAAATGGTGATTTTTACACACCAGATCTGAGTTCAAGGCTTTCCTGATTGACCACTTTTGTTCACGAATATAGTCTATTATAAAAGCACATTAACATGTCGCTCTAAAAACACATAAAACCATAAAAGGTAAACAAATAACATTTAATAAAAGGTTTACAAAAGATTTACACGAAACAATTTTTTCAGCAAATAATTACTCTGTTAACGCACTTTTTAAAAATTCCGGCAGATTATTGAACAGACTTCGGTTTAGGCGTTATCTTAATGAAGCATGGCTGAAGCTGGTTGGTTTTGTATTGTTATTTTGTAATATTCATAATTAGCTTGTAATGCATATATTAGTATACATTATTAATATTAAATTGCTTCACTGAACATGGTTCACGGATATGTATATTGTTAATAAATTTTGGGCGGAAATATGCTACAAAGCATTTCAAGTGCATCAAAAGCGTTTTTCATGCATTTTAACTACTATACGATTAATTAAAATTGTAGGATATACGCCTGGAAAAAGCTCGTAAATATAATAAACTAGAAAGTATCTCGGTAAAACACTTTCGCTTGTAGTGTATATAGCAAATAATAATACCATTAGTCAAAACTGTCTTTTAAAAAGCAGTTGAATTGGTAAAATACTGGTAAGTAAACCAAGAAATCTAAGCCAGTTTAAAGGTGAATTAAAACAAAACTTTAATTTAGTAGTATATATTCAAATAACCTGTGTACTTATTTTTTAGACGTATAAACAAATTGACATATTTTTCGTGTTCTGTAAGCTGATGCCTATGTTCTAAAACTGCTCCAGTTGTCGAATGACTATCGTCAGGACGGTTGAAAAGACGTCCCAGTCCGTGCGCCAACAAAGTTCCATATAAGGAAGGATTAGTGAAGGCAGAGTCCGACCACATTGGAATCGTCCACTTCATGAAAATTGAAATGCAGTTTATTAAAAAGTGACCCACCCATTCTGCAAGGTTCGGCGGCAAAGGTTAACCACTCGACGCAGGACAGCCAGTGCTGTGTCCAAATGCTGTTATCTCAGTGACCTATACAGTTCAACACGTAGGCCTATGCACAGAGGAGTTATCTAACGCGTTGGCGAATCTACATTGACAACCACAACTGTTATACCTACTTCCTCTCTCACGGTACTGTGCGAGTATCTGGTACAAATTCACAAGCAATTGGCGGTGTTATTGTTTTTTTTTAGTTCGTAATTAAAAATTTAGAAGATTTTTAAAAGTTTGAAAATCTAGATTCTTCACCGTACAATACTTCAGCCTAGACTGAACTTAAAAGGATCAAAGTATGAGTCAGGTGATTTTCGTGGAAATTAAAAAATAGAAACATTGATAAACACTTTACTTGTTTCTACTGCACAATTACGAAAGACAAGGTCAGAATATATATGCGAAGTCGTGGAAGCTATTTTGTAATGTTTGGTGAATGAAAACTCTAGAAATAAAAGTTAGAAAAGCTTAAACTCATGAACAACAACAATATATTTAAAACAAAGAAGGTATTAATAATAAGCGCTATTGAGCTAAGGATGAGTCACTTAAATGTATTCTCACCGACTGGGGATACAAAGTGTAGTTTTGTGATGTACAAACAATTAAGAAGTATCAAAAATCTGTTGCTGAAATAATGATTTCACTTTTGTAAAGTCATGTGCAGTGTTCGGGATATGACATAACGTTTGTGGGTGGTTAAAATAGTAAAGTACTATGTATACAAAACATAACAACTGACCAAAAGTAAGTATCGGCTAACAGTCTGATGATCTGAGCTATAATAGAAGAATCTATATATAACAAACAGAATTATTCTTGGAAAAATACAAAGAAGGCTTTCTATTACGCTTTAAATTTATAAAACCTTTCCGCTCTTCAAAAAAATCCTTAGTAAACTGTTTTGAAACAATCATATCGGAAAGTGGCAGAAACTGTTGCTAAACCTCACGGTTCTAGTAAGGGAAGAAGTTGAAAACGTAGAACCTTGACATTTGGCTGAAAACTGTCATCGAGGCTAGGTCAAAAGTGGTACAGCACGTTGGCACGTTGGCCATTTATATATTGATTTATGAGAGGTAGTGGTGCGCAACTAGTGTAACAGTGGAGCATGTGGGGGTGCAATTACCCCGCCCTAACCACCGGTTGGTACTGCCACCACCGCTAACACTGCCGCAGCCGCTGCCGCTGCCGCTCTCTGCTTATTTATAACCTGTTGGCAGATTTTGCACAATAATCAACCTCAATAGTCGGGTCAACCGGTGTAGTACGTCCCACCGATGTAGTCGCCGCATAGTATTTGATAGCATTCAACGCTGCTAGCTACTGTATTTGATAGCATTCAACGCTGCTAGCTACTGTATTTGATAACATTCAACGCTGCTAGCTACTGTATTTGATAGCATTCAACGCTGCTAGCTACTGTATTTGATAGCATTCAACGCTGCTAGCTACTGCATTTGATAGCATTCAACGCTGCTAGCTACTGTATTTGATAGCATTCAACGCTGCTAGGTACTGTATTTGATAGCATTCAACGATGCTAGCTACTGTATTTCTGTGCTCTAAACGACAATAAATTAGTCATGATTTTATATCTTGTACACACATCTGGACAGGCTCGCAATATATGTCCCTTCCTTTACTACCGCTCTGTTTTCCCCCTTCTTAGCTAAACAGTAAAGGTTTTACTTTTTTCAATCTAGAATTTACTATGAAATGTATAAAAGCTACAACTAATAAATAATATATCATTTCGCAAACATTTTACCTCCATGATTGACTTTAAGAGCCTGCCTCAATGGCGACATATTTCGTTTTAGTCCCATAAGAACGATGTTGAGTTTTTGATAGCTTTACTGGTAACACATAGTCGTAAAAATATGGATAAACTATCAAAATAAAGATAACGTGGTTATCTAAGGAATTAAATAATTATTTCTTAACATTTTCTGGAAATTATAGTTACTACGCAACTATATACGATGTTAAAAATTTATCTCTTAAAATGTAACTCCCTGAACTACTTCCCCTTTATTTTTATACCTCAATCATCTTTTAGGAACACCGAGTGGTCAGTAATACTGCGACAAAATTAACATTGTTCTTATAGGACTAAAATCCAAAATGGCGGTGTAACTGTAGACTCTTGATAATAAGGTTGCAATACTTTCCGTCTTCAATATTTTTCTTGTCACCAATGGAATAGTTTTGGGAATACATTTCCATTATCATATCTGCTTCCGTCATATGTGTCTTAAATGAAATGTAACGACAAAGCAATGCTTCTATGCAAAAGTATGATAGTAGTAATGTGTTCCAGAAAATAGTCGTATGGTGACCAAAAAAGGGTTTACTCATTATGATTCATCCACAATCGTTATTGACTAATAAATTACATATTTTATTACTCCAACATATCCGAAACCGACTCACATACGAACACAACAGATCAGATGTGTAGTATAATGTTAATGTATATCTGTAAATGTTTAAAAAATTTATATGTGAATAGTTGTATAGTTTATTACTACTGTATAAACATTTTTAATTTTTATTCCCTAATGGTGGGAGTAATTAACTCCGAAACTTTTGGGACAAGTACAACAGTTTTTAGGAACTGAACAGAAAGGTATGTTACCTTCTGGTTCTTGGTAAAAAAAATGGTTTTCTTACGTCATGGATAGGCCGAATCTAACCACGATCCGAGAGGGAATTGATGTTATTTCATATAAGTGATTAACAAAGAACCAATTCTGAATTTTTTGTAGAATATATATAACAGGTTATCTGAAAATATTGTTTGTAACTGTGGAGGAGGCGACACGAGCTGCTTGGAAAGGTCCGTTACCAAACCCACGCGCTGGGTTAGAAGAAAATAAATAATACTCAGGCTGTCACTATATGGGTTGTATACAACCATCAATGTTGAGTTGAGCAAACTATGTTAATTGCACTGTAATAGACTACTAGTGTCTTGTTTTAAAATGTTTCAATTGTTTTATAAAACCAATTTAATTCATCTAACCTAGTTCTAAAAACTTCCACATATCAAGTTGATTCCCGATAAAAAAATAAACTTAACTTAAATGAAGTGTACTTTAATTTCAAAATATGTAACAATACGCTTATTTTTATTTTTCTAAAGTTAACAGATACCCATAATTACTTATTCATTATTTCGAAATACGCATCGTTCATAAAAAGATTGAGCTGAACTGTTAAGACGGTATAAGGTATGTTAACCTAGATAATGCCATAACTATTGCTTGAGGATAAATTTTATTTGTATTCTTACTTCCAAAGTGTAAACTCAGCATGCATGTGAAGAAAATTTTGCATTGCCTAAAACGTAACTCACATACCTATGCCTCATGTCTGGATGGAAAGTGTCGATATTTTGAGTTTTTGAGAATTGAAAATGCAAAACTGTAATCCATGTGCGGAAGTATTCAACTGGGTGTAGTGAAAAAGTTTTTTCATATGTGATTTCTTACAGATTTTATGTAGAAAGATTATCTCCCATGCTAAAATTTTAAAAATATTTTACATAAAATTTCATTGTTCAGTACCGACTGCATAATGGGTGGGAGTGTATTGATTAAAGACTTTACTGGAACTAACTAATGAATAGTTCACGTTTATTTGCTACAACACTGCTACAGTGGGGTAGCGTCATCACTCTCGGCTACAAGTCAGACTTAGGAAGTAGGGTTGCTATAGAAAAGCTATAATTAGCTTTATGATTAGATTTATGAGGGGAAGACGTTGGCTATTCCTATTGGAAAATTGTACAGCCTTACTGATTCTGCCTTACTGGTGAGATACTTCGTTTTAGCCCCATAAGATCCATGCTAATTTTGTAACATTACTGGTTACACGATAGTCGTAAACAAATGTTTGGGATGTCAAGCTAGAATGACATTATTAATTTCCTAATTTGATTGTCTAGAAAAATATAATTACTTCTGATGACTAACAAGTAACTATCTTTTTCATGAGATAGAGATAAAAAATGGAGAATGAAAAATGATAAAAATGAAAATGTCTTTTTGTTTTTCCATAGAACCACTTTAACTTTTAGAGACCTCAGAGTCTTTTTGCGACTATCGAGTAGTCAGTAATCCTGTCACAAAAATTACATTGCTCGTATGGGACTAAAATCCAAGATGGCGAACGTATTGCAGGCTATTAATAAGAATGGACAATGTTTTGGTTGGCTCATAGAACCTCAAATATCGTGCGATAAGACTACTCCCTCCTGAGGACTGATGAGGATTATTCTAAAGAATTATTCTCATCCCTGGCCTGAATTACCTATAGAAATCCTACGATACCGTAAAGAATGTTACGCTGATTAGCCAATAGTTTTAAAATACTAAAAAAATTCGTCTTCAAGAACATAATGTACTACTCGGAACTATAAAAGACTAAAAACATTCTATAAATGCTTCTAACGCAGAGCACCATCTAATGATACCATTTGTCTACAGCCATTTTAGGAACAATCTCCTCTAGAGACCTTTCATCGGAGTCACTCATCCTCTCTCTCTACAAAGAGCCTTGTGTAATACATCTCACAGGGCCCATAAACTTTCGAACCATAAAAATCGAATGTTAATCGCGAAACCAAAATGGAGCATGAAACGAGTGCAGAAGCGGGAGCGAGCATGCCTAATGGCCAGAAGACCTTACTGCTCGGTTTATGTTAATAGTTGGCTGATTCCACATGGTTGACCTTTTACCCCACGGGCACGGGCACGGCGAGGCTGTCGCAACGGACCTCCGATAGATAACTAACGATGCGGTTTAGACAATTACTGTTGATACTAGGAATAAACTGGTATATATCATAGGACCTTGAGGAAATTAGGAATTGATCGGCCTTCGAGTAACCGAATGAGTCTGCGACAACATGTAATAGTGCGGAACAGAGCTAGGGCCACAAAACTGTACATGGGGTTACTCAAGGGGCTGCAATATTCACATTACTTTTTACTCTTTTTATTTATCTACTTTCCTTTTCCATCCAGTTCCCTTGAATCACTTCTAAAAGAGCAATGTTCAATTCTGGTGACTAGTGAATAGAGTATAATTTTTACACACTCAGCGGATACATGATAAATTATTGATGAAAATCTTCTTTACAGAAAATATTGTATTCGACACATTCCAAAACTTGTTATTAAAAATTTAATCCCATATAGCTGAAAAAATCTTTACGAAAAACATTTTTTTGAGACTAATCCGATTTGTCTTAATTTGAAATGTTGCAGTTGAGCGGGGCGTGTGTTTTATAAACATATTCTGATTTTTCACTAATTCAATGGATCTTACCTGTAAAATAATTCTTTAAAGTGAGGCATGTTTCAGAGTATTTAACAAATGCTCTTAGGGGACCAAGAATCATCAAGTATGGAAGGGGCACTAGAGACTCAGTGTCTCAAGTCTTCATCAGTTTTGTGTCGAATTTTGGCCCAAAATGAACAGTTTTAATATGTTTACAGGATTACTGATCATCCGATAGTCTTCAAAGATAGTCGAGGTGATAGATTTAAGATATACTGATTATCTAGGGAAATGCAAAATGGAATTAGTTTTTTTAATAAATCAAAATTATTACTTGTTACTTTGTATATTAATACAAACAATGCATTTGCATTGTTGGAGATGGCGGGTTTATGTAATTTGTATTGTTATTGTGTTCATTTTCCATCACGATTAGTAAATAAACCCACTATCTAACTTTGGTTTGATTTACTGGGTGAAGTAAAAGAGAGGAGACATTCGTTATCCATTAAAGTAGGGCCTATTTGTACATTTTGTTGTTGTTTTTAGGCAAAAAGTGGGTTTCTACATGGTGGCTGTCTGTCCGTGTGTGTGTGTGTGTGTTTGTGTGTATTTTATTTCCGGATGTTTGCAGAGGCATAGCCCATCCCGTTGGTGCAATTTAGATGAAGTTTTTTCATTTTTTGGAATTTTTCATTTTCAAAGGTAGTTCGCCCCTAAAAAACCCTTAAAAACTTAAAATATTATTATTTCTAAAAAAATACTAAAACGATTTTTATTAAAATTTAGAAGTTTATAGTGCATATAGCACTGAATTATATGACACCAACCGCATGTCTGTGAAAATTATGGTTCAAAAGTTGTGAGCTTTGAAATGTCAAAAAAATATTCTTTTGAGTTTTCCGTGAAAACAATAGAATTAACGTATAATTTGACTGCCCCCTTAAATCCAGCTCAAAAACTGAAAAAATTAGTATTTGACTTATTTGTCTACGACTGACGGTTCCAGAAAAAGTTATAAAAACATTGTACGTTTTCTGAGAGCGTCAAATGTTATTCTAATGCAGAATATAAAAATCAATTTGTTCCTTATTTCCCTACTGTTTTGCGCGAAACTTGGTATGCAGTGTAAGGTCACATCACAAAAAAAATTCACTCGATTGGTATTAGACGATTGGTATTACCTGGATGGGGAGAGGTAGGTAATGCCTCAAAAACATATAACAATTAATTAAATTCGTTTTCTTTTCTTGTTAGTATCAAAAATTGGATTGTTATATTTGAAAAAATTAATTGTTGAATTAATGATAGATAAACTTAAAAATATATGATAGATTTATTGAAGGTTTTCGTTTTAAAATTTATTTTAGAGAGAAAGTATGTGCCAGTTCATTGATACCGTTTATTTGACAAAAAATTCGTAATTACTGTACCTAATATTTAGTAAACCAAGGTATTTGAACAGGAACGTATGTTATGAAAATTGTCTTGAGTTATTCGCTAGTTTCGTATGGCTTCCGCGCATTGGGAGTAATACGAATAGAATACAGACGTCACCTTGTAAGCCAAAAATAGAATATTAGTACTTCTTATAGTACAACAAAATAATAGATTTTTTAGTAAATATCTATCCAAGTATTCTAGAGGTGTGACAATAGTACCTGTTATACACCTCCATTGGCTCAAAAAATAAAAACGTTCTTTTTCAATCAATATAATTTAAAAGTGTTGTTGATCTTTATAAAGTTTGATTTCAATTTCACAAACAAATCTATAGAGAACGTAACATAAACATCATCAAACCACAAAAAATCCAATTATGAAATAAACTTTTTTTATTCAGCATTATTCAAGTGATTAAATATGTTTTTGAGGTGTAAAAGAGAAATTAATAATGACAGATGAAAGTTAAATTGAGTACCAACATTATTATATTGTATTTTTCATAGAATACAAAGAAATTAAACCTATTGAAATTGCTAACAAAGAGGGTCATAATGAATTAAAAGCCGAAAGTTCAGTTCTACTGTTCTTCTGATTCTAATTCAATACAAACCTCTCCAATTTTTATTTTTTATTATTAATTCGTAAAATAAAAAATCTAAATTGCATATACAGTAATTGAAATTTTTTTTATTTGAAAAAATAATTCAATATTAACATAATTGTACAACAATAAAAATTTGCAGAAACAAATATGTCTCTCGACCATTCGAATCTATAAAATTTCTACATTTCAACGTAAAACACTTACTGTACCACCATCATTCACAGCGACAATTGCATTTCAGTCCAACCAGACTAAATTAAATTCCAAAGTAAATAATTATTTCATTAATTCTATACATCGAATTAGTATTTCGTACTAGTATGTCTCGTTGGAATACAAGTTTTCAAATCATATAACTTTTATATTCAAATTTTTCTCACCCCCCCATTTATGAATTTTTAAAATATTTTTTCTGATGACCTAATGAAATGATGGTTGAAATTTAATACAATACGAAGTCATAACCTCGAAGGAAACCGTTAGAAATAATGAAGCCGGGAGTCAAAACAAGGTTCCTGTTCTGTTCACGTCACCAGGTTGCGCCTATCCAGTGTCTCCAGTTATTGTTTTTACATATCAATTATCGTTACGTAAGAACCACCTGCACATATAACGGGTTTCCAACTCTCCATTTCATATCGTGATTCACGTTGTCCCATCACCCTATCATTGTCGTGAAAAAACGTTATGGATGACGTAAATTAATATTTCCTTTGATGACAGTTTCCAAATTGCGTATAAGGAAATTTAGATATTTTTCATCGAGGGTTTACATTTGTATATAGTTGTATCACATAAATAAATGAAAAATACGTTAAACAATTTTTACTAAAGAGTTTTACTTTCTACAAATTAAAATCCAAATTATTCCGCAACAAGTTTTGCTATTAGCAATCACCTCAAACTAGTATCTTAAAATTTTCAAGTGTATACTTTCTAGGGTTTAAAATCAAAATTGTTTATATAATTTTTTAATTGTACCTCAAATTCCTTCTTTTTGAACATCTGAATTTGAAGATTTTGTGGAGGCATAATTGTTTGGAAAAATTCTTACGTAAAACTTGAGAAATACTTCTGTATTCATTTTCCCAACTGTTTTGAACCCTATTAATTTTGTTTTAATAGTTACCATGTGAACAGAATACTACACTGAAACACTTATCATTATAACATGTTGCGGCAAATTAAATTAAACAACAGTGTAGTTAGTCAATGTATGGAAAGAACTAATGGCTCTATTATATGCTGATCTTGCGTCGATAAGCGATCTGACGCAATAGCTTCGGTGGAAAACAAGAACAATTTTTTTCCATGATCTCCTTTGTTATAGCATTAGATACATTATAGCCCGTTTGATTTCTATACGATGAATAAGTAGGCGCTAATAACAGAAGTAAGATAAAAAGAATGGTTGAGTAAGTTAATTTTTATAAACAGCTCAGAAAGTAGTTCGTACGGTTTATCTGATCATTTTCACGCGAAGTTCTTGAGAAAAATTCTGTATGCACGAATTCAATAACCGATCGCCCTTGAAATCCGAAATTTCTTGTCGTTTTATTGGCAATTATTGCAGGAAGTGCGAAAGTAAGCGATATTCAACGATTAAACGCGATCAGGGTCGAGCCAAGGCCGCCAGACCTCCAAACCCGATCAGGGAAAACTAATTCTCGGATTTAATGTTTTTATTATTCTACAAAACCGGGATTTTGTGAACTCGTTTTGTGAAAAAAAACTTTTTTCAACTTTTCCCCATGAGTGACCCGCATGATAGGAGACATCCAATAGCGACTGGGAGACCTCAACGGCCGGATTCAATTGTAACTCTAATTCCTTCCTACCGTAGATTTGAAATTGAAACATTTCGCTAACATAATTGTTTGGAAAGTCTTATGACATCTAACTCAAAAATATTGTGCATTCCTGTATTTAAATTCATTTCCGTTTGTGGTTGTGTTATTTTTCATAATTTCGAAATCACTAATTTCGGCAGGGACTTCGATCGTTGTAAATTTTGTGATATCCACTTAACCGTGACTTTTAGATAAATCACCAAACTTATATGAGTATAACCAGAGTATATTGTATCCAATTGCTCCAATTTACTGTAAATACACTAACATTTTGTAGAATAGAATCATACGATGAGAGATCACATATTCCAGTTGGGTGCGAGCTACAGATAAGACCAGAGAGTGATAAGGGTTATCACTTACATCAGTGAGTACCTCCGAGGCCATGGCGCTGGTTGAACACACTCACCGCGACACAATCAACACATGGTAACGAACTCAACAGAACTGGACCGACTCCGACTGACTAGCTAGCCTACTTTCGCGGCTGCCCCTCCACCCCCCGCGCGATCGTACTTACCTGCGATCCGATCCGATCTCCTTCTGCCTCCCTCTCCGCCCCCATCGATCGTCCGAGGGTCCAATGGTGCCGCGACGCTACCGACACCGCGCCGACGCGACGTCCGACGCCCGACGCCCGACTCCGCCCCTACGGCCCCCAGGGTACATGTAATCTCCACATTATCAAATATGCTGCTCGCTCAATAAAACATTCCTCCGAATAATGGCGTCCATTTTATAACATTTGCAATTCGCTCTATTCCAGGCGAGGTCGAACCGTTGGAAATCTGTTTTCTCGTTGGTGACACATCGATATTATATCTGATATCGAACATTATTACGTGCGATATTATACACGTTGTTTTCTAAGTTGTATACAATACATATGATGTATTAACGATTTAACAAAAATAAATCACCAGCTAGTTTACATGGCGATATAAGAAGACCTTGGTTCATCGGCTTTAAAATCGCAGTCAACATACAAACAAAAAATTTTTTGTCTTTATGATGTTTGATATTAGTTCTATTTTTTGTTATTTTAAATTTTATACCACTAAAAATCCGAAATTAGTAATCTATTATCTCAATTTCTGTCTGTTTGTCTTTCCGTAACGATAAAGAAGACCATTTGTCTTCGTATCAGACGAGCACAAACCATTTATGTTGGGTTTCTCCATGAAAACGACCACCTATAAAGGAACTGTTTATTATTGTTATTTTATAAGTAATAAGATCTCAAATACAGTTTTTAGCAATGTTAAGTGATCTATTAGTCTAGTCTATAGTCTATTCTCAATAGTTAATTTTAAACCTATTTAAAACATATGCTATGTTAAATTTATATCTTAACTCGACATATTTTTTTAATGGCAGAGAAAAAATAATTTATTAATGAAAACATTATATCTAGTTAAAAACTATTAAAAAACAGCTGAGCTGAGTTTTACGTGTTTATTTTTGTTAACGATTTTAGGTTATATTTTTCATAATAATATCTTGCTTTCTGACACCGAGTTGTACTACCCATACAAATGAGTACTACATTCTGCTAGTATGACATAAATTGGTTTCATTGGCCTATATTAGATTTGTACTGCCCATGCAAATGAGCTACATTCTGCTAGTAAGACATAAATTGGTTTCATTGGCCTATATTAGATTTGTACTGCCCATGCAAATGAGCTACATTCTGCTAGTAAGACATAAATTGGTTTCATTGGCCTAGATTAGATTTGTACTACCCATGCAAATGAGAACTACATTCTGCTAGTATGACATAAATTGGTTTCATCGGCCTAGATCAGATTTGTACTGCCCATACAAATGAGAACTACATTCTGCTAGTATGACATAAATTGGTTTCATTGGCCTAGATTAGATTTGTACTACCCATGCAAATGAGAACTACATTCTGCTAGTATGACATAAATTGGTTTTATTGGCCTAGATTAGATTTGTACTACCCACACAAATGAGAACTACATTCTGCTAGTATGACATAAATTGGTTTCATTGGCCTAGATTATATTTGTACTACCCATACAAATGAGTACTACATTCTGCTAGTATGACATAAATTGGTTTTCATTGGCCTAGATTA
This sequence comes from Nephotettix cincticeps, assembly GCA_023375725.1. Lineage (NCBI taxonomy): Eukaryota > Metazoa > Arthropoda > Insecta > Hemiptera > Cicadellidae > Nephotettix > Nephotettix cincticeps. Next base: position 1,801,886 of record CM041784.1, on the reverse strand, counting down.
TATTTGTACTACCCATACAAATGAGTACTACATTCTGCTAGTATGACATAAATTGGAACAGAATGGAGTAACTAAAGGTGTTTAAAACCGCAAACAGAAAAATTAAAAGGTCAACGTAATTCACATTACAGCCTCATTGGACACTGAAAGTCTTGAATCACCTACACTTCTTTGTTATAAAAGTTCTTTTTTGAGATTTATTATTGGCATGGTGGATTATTTAGATTGTTATTTACATGTTATTTAGATTTTTATTGCAACCTTTTCCATCATGATAGCTAAAAAACTTTCACCACGTTTCGGGATCTGGAGTCTGATCCCGGTCTCAGGTTAGTCAGAACCTAAAACATAACAATATTAGAATATAAGGTGGACTACATCCACATAAATCAATTTACTTTAAGAGTATTCTTCAATGATTGCATATTTGGGTTCAACGTCGTAAGAACAGTGTTCATTCAATAAAAGTGTTACTTGTAGTGTTGAGGTGGTTATCTATCAAAAACCAAATCTTTAGTTTTTGCAAAACAATATTATTAGCCTAATAAGTATAATATCATTACCTTTATCTTTTTTGCCTAGTTGAAATGGTGACCTACTGAAGTTGATAGTTTAAGCCAAGCGTGAATATGAAATGAGTACGGTCATGTAGTCTAGTTACTGACGAAGGCTTTAAACAGGACTGTTAATTAATAGCCCAACAGCCAATGGAATCTAAAGGAACTACGGTTTAATGAGGGATCCACAAAATTGGACACGTAAATTCTTGAATTAGCTATATTTTAAGAGTTTTATTACGGAATTACTTACCACACGATAGTCATACATTTATAACTAGCGTACTTTAATCCATTGTGGGATAGTGGAATGGAATGCAATTAAGATACAATATAATAGGATGAAGTAAAAACTCACTTTTTCCAACACTACTTAATATATTTACACTTATATTGTAATTATATACGACGGAAAATATATACAAAATCTGTTAAATTGGCGATCGATTTCGTTCAGTCACACTAGACACCAGGTCCAAATGGATATTGTCTTCATATTATGTTACGAAGCTCCAGTTTGGGGTTTTTAAAAATAATAGTATAGTTGAAAACACACAACATTTTTTCTTAAAAAAACTGTTTTGTTTGCCACAAAACACGCCCAATTATGTGTTACATCTTGAAACTCCCAGAAAATCGTCTACCACATATTTGAGCGAACAAGTTATCTCAAAGCAAATTTGCTGGCATAAGCAATTAAATCAATCTGTTCTAAACGGGGTTAATTTAAATAATTTGAATATGCTGCAAAGTGCTGTAGGTGTTGTGGAAGCAGAGCGGGTCGCGTGGACGGACGAGAGCAAGGGGAGGGCGATCACGTCAGTGCATCACACACAATACTTGTCCCTTGACCTGGAGCTCGTCCAACGAACATTCCTCACTGATGAGTTAGATATTAGAACAATTTCCTGGATTATAAACGCTCGAGCTGAACTTATCTATTTGAATTATTAACCTTGGGTACAGAAGAAAAATTATCTGTGTTCTCTATGTAATACGGGACGAAGTGAGTCCGTATATCATTTTGTAGCTGAATGTCCGATTTTGAAACAGATTAGAAAATATTGGTTAAAAAATATTTTTTTAATAAAGATGAAATTTTTAATTATTTAAATGGTAGGGATTGGCGTAATTTGGGAAATCACTTTAAAGATGCCTGGAATAAAAGGTGGGATTTAATACAAGACTATAACCGTTAACCTTTTAATCCATGTTTCGCTTCATTGATTGTTGTTTAACTTAGATCTTTTTATATGAATATATAATTTCATTTCTTTGTAACAAATCCTCTTTGTTTATTAACGTATATTTAGTTTTATGAATCGAATACTATTTGTTTTTAGTTCTTTCTGTATTTGCTTGCTACAATATTAAAAATACTGTTCTATGTTTACCAGTGTCAACCAAACAGACGGTTTTTGACCATTGTTTAATGTGATATATAATTTGAACTTTTGTAAACATGTATTTGATTTGGAAATAAATGCACTCTTTGATTAACAGCAAGTATCCTGGGGCTGCTGCCCATGGGTGCCGTGTGCGGGGAGCAGACCTTCAACCTCATCCACAGCCTGTACCTACCTGGTGGAGCGCGTGTTGCGTGGGGAGGTGACTAGGTGCATTACCCGGCAGGACGCATAGCTCCACTTCCCTGTCAGACTTCTACATAGTCGGACGTGGGTAGGGGGTTCTTCTACTTTGGTTTCAAGCTCTTTATAATTACCTCCCCTTGGACCTTACACAACTTACACTCTAGCGTTATACTCCAAGACACTCAAAAGAAAGGAATTTTTATTTATTTCTTCGTTGAAACCCAATGAGTTCAGCACTAGTCAAAGTTGCACTGCTGGTCTTCCACAACTCCAGGTACTGTGTAGTTCAGCACTGGCCACTGTTGCACTGCTGTACTACCACAACTCCAGGTACTGAATAGTTCAGCACTGGCCACTGTTGCACTGCTAGTCTACCACAACTCCAGGTACTGTGTAGTTCAGCACTGGCCACTGTTGCACTGCTAGTCTACCACAACTCCAGGTACTGTGTAGTTCAGCACTGGCCACTGTTGCACTGCTAGTCTACCACAACTCCAGGTACTGTGTAGTTCAGCACTGGCCACTGTTGCACTGTTGCACTACCACAACTCCAGGTACTGAATAGTTCAGCACTGGCCACTGTTGCACTGCTGGTCTACCACAACTCCAGGTACTGAATAGTTCAGCACTGGCCACTGTTGCACTGTTGCACTACCACAACTCCAGGTACTGAATAGTTCAGCACTGGCCACTGTTGCACTGCTGTACTACCACAACTCCAGGTACTGAATAGTTCAGCACTGGCCACTGTTGCACTGCTGGTCTATCACAACTCCAGGTACTGTGTAGTTCAGCACTGGCCACTGTTGCACTGCTGTACTACCACAACTCCAGGTACTGAATAGTTCAGCACTGGCCACTGTTGCACTGCTGTACTACCACAACTCCAGGTACTGAATAGTTCAGCACTGGCCACTGTTGCACTGCTGGTCTACCACAACTCCAGGTACTGAATAGTTCAGCACTGGCCACTGTTGCACTGCTAGTCTACCACAACTCCAGGTACTGAATAGTTCAGCACTGGCCACTGTTGCACTGTTGCACTACCACAACTCCAGGTACTGAATAGTTCAGCACTGGCCACTGTTGCACTGCTGGTCTACCACAACTCCAGGTACTGAATAGTTCAGCACTGGCCACTGTTGCACTGCTAGTCTACCACAACTCCAGGTACTGAATAGTTCAGCACTGGCCAATGTTGCACTGCTGTACTACCACAACTCCAGGTACTGAATAGTTCAGCACTGACCACTGTTGCACTGCTGGTCTATCACAACTCCAGGTACTGTGTAGTTCAGCACTGGCCACTGTTGCACTGCTGGTCTACCACAACTCCAGGTACTGTGTAGTTCAGCACTGGCCACTGTTGCACTGCTGTACTACCACAACTCCAGGTACTGAATAGTTCAGCACTGGCCACTGTTGCACTGCTAGTCTACCACAACTCCAGGTACTGTGTAGTTCAGCACTGGCCACTGTTGCACCTACCACAACTCCAGGTACTGAATAGTTCAGCACTGGCCACTGTTGCACTGCTGTACTACCACAACTCCAGGTACTGAATAGTTCAGCACTGGCCACTGTTGCACTGCTAGTCTACCACAACTCCAGGTACTGAATAGTTCAGCACTGGCCACTGTTGCACTGTTGCACTACCACAACTCCAGGTACTGAATAGTTCAGCACTGGCCACTGTTGCACTGCTGTACTACCACAACTCCAGGTACTGAATAGTTCAGCACTGGCCACTGTTGCACTGCTGTACTACCACAACTCCAGGTACTGAATAGTTCAGCACTGGCCACTGTTGCACTGCTGTACTACCACAACTCCAGGTACTGAATAGTTCAGCACTGGCCAATGTTGCACTGCTGTACTACCACAACTCCAGGTACTGAATAGTTCAGCACTGGCCACTGTTGCACTGCTAGTCTATCACAACTCCAGGTACTGTGTAGTTCAGCACTGGCCACTGTTGCACTGCTGTACTACCACAACTCCAGGTACTGAATAGTTCAGCACTGGCCACTGTTGCACTGCTAGTCTACCACAACTCCAGGTACTGTGTAGTTCAGCACTGGCCACTGTTGCACTGCTAGTCTACCACAACTCCAGGTACTGAATAGTTCAGCACTGGCCAATGTTGCACTGCTGTACTACCACAACTCCAGGTACTGAATAGTTCAGCACTGGCCACTGTTTCACTGCTGGTCTACCACAACTCCAGGTACTGTGTAGTTCAGCACTGGCCACTGTTGCACTGCTGTACTACCACAACTCCAGGTACTGAATAGTTCAGCACTGGCCACTGTTGCACTGCTGTACTACCACAACTCCAGGTACTGAATAGTTCAGCACTGGCCACTGTTGCACTGCTAGTCTACCACAACTCCAGGTACTGTGTAGTTCAGCACTGGCCACTGTTGCACTGCTGTACTACCACAACTCCAGGTACTGAATAGTTCAGCACTGGCCACTGTTGCACTGCTGGTCTATCACAACTCCAGGTACTGTGTAGTTCAGCACTGGCCACTGTTGCACTGCTGGTCTACCACAACTCCAGGTACTGTGTAGTTCAGCACTGGCCACTGTTGCACTGCTGTACTACCACAACTCCAGGTACTGAATAGTTCAGCACTGGCCACTGTTGCACTGCTAGTCTACCACAACTCCAGGTACTGTGTAGTTCAGCACTGGCAACTGTTGCACTACCACAACTCCAGGTACTGAATAGTTCAGCACTGGCCAATGTTGCACTGCTGTACTACCACAACTCCAGGTACTGAATAGTTCAGCACTGGCCACTGTTGCACTGCTGGTCTACCACAACTCCAGGTACTGAATAGTTCAGCACTGGCCACTGTTGCACTGCTAGTCTACCACAACTCCAGGTACTGAATAGTTCAGCACTGGCCACTGTTGCACTGTTGCACTACCACAACTCCAGGTACTGAATAGTTCAGCACTGGCCACTGTTGCACTGCTGTACTACCACAACTCCAGGTACTGAATAGTTCAGCACTGGCCACTGTTGCACTGCTGTACTACCACAACTCCAGGTACTGAATAGTTCAGCACTGGCCAATGTTGCACTGCTGTACTACCACAACTCCAGGTACTGAATAGTTCAGCACTGGCCACTGTTGCACTGCTGTACTACCACAACTCCAGGTACTGAATAGTTCAGCACTGGCCACTGTTGCACTGCTGTACTACCACAACTCCAGGTACTGAATAGTTCAGCACTGGCCACTGTTGCACTGCTGGTCTATCACAACTCCAGGTACTGTGTAGTTCAGCACTGGCCACTGTTGCACTGCTAGTCTACCACAACTCCAGGTACTGAATAGTTCAGCACTGGCCAATGTTGCACTGCTGTACTACCACAACTCCAGGTACTGAATAGTTCAGCACTGGCCACTGTTGCACTGCTGGTCTACCACAACTCCAGGTACTGTGTAGTTCAGCACTGGCCACTGTTGCACTGCTGTACTACCACAACTCCAGGTACTGTGTAGTTCAGCACTGGCCACTGTTGCACTGCTGTACTACCACAACTCCAGGTACTGTGTAGTTCAGCACTGGCCACTGTTGCACTGCTGTACTACCACAACTCCAGGTACTGAATAGTTCAGCACTGGCCACTGTTGCACTGCTGTACTACCACAACTCCAGGTACTGTGTAGTTCAGCACTGGCCACTGTTGCACTGCTGTACTACCACAACTCCAGGTACTGTGTAGTTCAGCACTGGCCACTGTTGCACTGCTGTACTACCACAACTCCAGGTACTGTGTAGTTCAGCACTGGCCACTGTTGCACTGCTGTACTACCACAACTCCAGGTACTGTGTAGTTCAGCACTGGCCACTGTTGCACTGCTGTACTACCACAACTCCAGGTACTGTGTAGTTCAGCACTGGCCACTGTTGCACTGCTGTACTACCACAATTCCAGGTACTGTGTAGTTCAGCACTAGTCAAAGTTGCACTGCTGGTCTACCACAACTCCAGGTACTGTGTAGTTCAGCACTGGCCACTGTTGCACTGCTGTACTACCACAATTCCAGGTACTTTGTAGTTCAGCACTAGTAAAAGTTGCACTGCTGGTCTACCACAACTCCAGGTACTGTGTAGTTCAGCACTGGCCACTGTTGCACTGCTGTACTACCACGACTCCAGGTACTGTGTAGTTCAGCACTAGTCAAAGTTGCACTGCTGGTCTACCACAACTCCAGGTACTGTGTCGTTCAGCACTGGCCACTGTTGCACTGCTGTACTACCACAACTCCACGTACTGTGTAGTTCTGTATTGGTCTCTGGTATTAACAGATGCCCAATGCATGTTGACATGTTGGTTCGAATATGTTTCCTGTCCAAGCTTGATTTCTAGTTTCCTAATTTCCTTACACAAACTTCACCTCATCGTTTTATACACTATACGCGTAGACTATGTGTCTTTCAGTTTGTATCTTCTTGTAGTTGTATCCTTTTGTAAGTTTGTATCTTTCAGTGCTGTATATTGCTATCCGTTAGCTACTTTTACATAATATACAGTAATAACACACTATTGTAGAACAGCATTATAATTTATATAGCTATATTGTTAATCTAATTGCGGTAATTAGTTTTGATGTTCAATGATATTTTTTAGCCTACATTTTAGTGTATCAAGAATTAGCAGAAGGTATATGTCCGTCCTTACAGCACGATACTTATCATTATGACAAAATGTACATGAAATCTCAAACTAATAAATACAAAGAAAACATAATATCTCAGCTCAATAGCTTATATTAAGTTACAATAATTAGATAAATTTGATTAAATCAGAACATTTTTTCATTGTTAATATTTGTTATATGATAAGATAGTATAGTTTTGAAATAGATATAAAATCAATTAGCAATATAACCAAACTAATATTTATTTTAATTTGATAGCTAATGATTATTTATTTCTACTTAATCACCTTTTAAGATCACATTTTCGCAAGCTCTCAAAGCTGGGGCTATGAGAGTTTATTATATTATTGTCACATTGCGGAGGTCAGTTTAAAGAAATCAAAGCCTTCTTCAAAGGCAAAGAATAATGGAAATAAGTTTCATAACTATTTGGGCTCTCATTTACGTGGAGAGGAGAATGAAACGTAAAACACAAACAATGACATCATAAATCCAAGCAACTCTAGCTTTACTTACCTGTATTTAGATATAGATATAATTTTGCACTCGCGTAATGTTACACCTGTGTTTTAATAGTCTTTACTATTCAATTCCAATTCCAATACTATAATACGAGCAAGGTTTGTATATATATTTGCACACGGATCTCGAAAACGGCACTAAGGAATTTCTTTAAATTTTGGAAATAACTAATTTCCGAGTAGAAAATAAGTTCTAAATAGGTCTAATGTCCAGGAAAATTCGTGTTTTCTTGTAATATTAAGTTTAAAATCTAAAAATTTAACATTACACTTATGGAGAATAAAATGTAAACAATACAAACCAAAACAGCTGTTTATAACCGTTTGACAGTTCTTGATTTAAGACGGCGGGGAACAATATGTGAATAGAGGTTTTTCATAAATATTTATTTTATGTATGTAATAAATGTAAAATTATCAGGTTACTAAACAATTTGTAAAAACTTAAGGGTAACATAACTGTGCGAAATAAAAGCAGGAAAGAGTATTTCCAAAATCTTCCGTGTTTTGATAGAAAACGTATTTTTTGTATTGCTTGAAGCCACTGCAACAAACCAATTAATATGTGTAAATTAAATTTGTCTTTTGCTTTTCAATCCTCATTCCGTTTATACCAAAATCAGTTGATCGCAGGCTAATAATAACTGTATGGATAGTTAAACAGTAAATGATCGGCTAAAACAATTAAGGTTGGCTAAAACACCTTAACGCACGTCGCTGATTTAGCAGACGCCGTGGTCCAGCGGTAGCGTGTTGGCCTCGTAACACGAAGTTCGCGTGTTCATACCCCATCAGGGGCAATACTTTTTGTTCAGTGCTATACTAATTATGGTTCTATTAAATTGTTTTTATTTAAACCACATAAATGTTTTCATTGAGTAATAAATGTGTTTTAATTTTTCTAATTATTTTTTTAATACATGTATTATTCTAAACGAGCAAAGCTCTGTCACCAGGTACTTTATATAAAACGAAATATTTCGTGTTAGCCCCATTAGAACGATGCTAATTTTGTGACAGCATTACTATCACACGATAGCTGTAAAAAATTGGTATGAAAGTTAAGATGTTTAGTTAAATGTGAAGTGGTTTTCTTGTGAATAACATAGTTAAATTTTCTTTTTTCCGAAAAAAAATAATTACCACGCAAGTACAACCGATACTTTACAAGTTATTATCTTTCTATTATGAAATTATATAATTCCCCCGATAACTAATTTAAATTTAACTGACACCCCTACCAACTGTTTACGACTTTCGTATGGTGAGTATTTCTGTCAACAAATTATCATTGTTATTATGCGACTAAACTCAATACGCTGAAGGTATTGCAAAGTCAATTTAGTCTGCATCAGTGGCACCAACTACAGTATTTTTAAATTTTACTTCAATCCGTTTTAAGTTTTTGCAGTTTTTCCCATCACCCGATTGTAATAAAATGAAAGCTAATGTGAACAATTAAAGTAACAATGGTCATTTAGAGGTAGTTAAAATTAAATACGTCATTTACTTGGCATAAAACAAGTTAATTACCAGGTGGCATTAACTGGTGCTGGTAGTTAATTTTTTTTTGTACTGTAATACAGATAGACACTATTATATTCGTTTAACCCTATTAGTATCTTTATATGACTGTGTTATAGTGATTATTACCTCAAAGTATAATTCATCTATAGTATTGTAGATAGTACAGTTGTTATAGTAAGTTCTCAAGGGACCTAAATACTATATGATATGACTGAAGACTTGACAATATTTTTGGGATGTATTTTTCTAATTATAATAATTATTGATTTGACAGTAACTATACGATTATATAGCCTACAAAGAACTATATAGACTGGCTTGAATTTTTCAGCTATAAGGAGAATGTTAAAGTCAAACTGTACTAAATTGTAAAATAATTCTAAGAAAAAATGTTGCTTGTGAAATATTTCCGGAAAGATAACCGGTTAAGATAATAAGTTGGTTAGTCAGTAGTGCATAAAACTCCAAACATGAAGGAAACACTATTATAAATCACTATAGAATTATCTGATTTTTGGGTTCACAGGTAGGCCTATAAAGGGTAATTAGAAGTTGGTGTGGCAAAATCTTTTCAGGTAAACAAATACATCCACGGTTATTTTTGTTTGATCCCACAAAATACTAATTTGTTTATATTTTTAAGCTGATTTCAATGGAGATGGTCAAATTGTATTACAAATTTATCCTTTCGTAAGAAAAAAAATTACAGACATGCGGGTGGTGTCATATTATTAACTATAAACCATGAAACTAATAAAACTCGTTACAGCGGGGTCTGGACACAGACAGGCAGGCAGACAGACATTAGTCCGAAAACTACTTTGTGGATTTATGAAGCCTCAAAATGAATATATCCACTCTCGACTCAAATTAGGGAAAAGGTAAAAATTTATGCAAAATTAGTGATACGTTTTCCACTTAAAATGTACAATAAAATTTATTTTTAGTTTACAAAACAATATTGTTTATAAACTAGACCGAACGAATTTTGCATTGTAATTTCAAAACATGTTTAATCATACTTTCAATTACATTTTGTAATAAAGCACGTTTTAAAATATTAAGTTTAGTGTTTTCTAGCTTCAAAACGCCTATATTCCAGTTACACCTTTTGTTCCATTAGGGTTTTATAGGTATAACTGGTTATATGCTTTATAGTGAAAATTTTTTGAGCTCATTATCTGAACCACACCCGGTCCCAATAAGTTGGGATGTTAAAAATTATTCTTAACTTTAATTTACTTAAATTGGTATTCTCTCACTAAAATTACTCTACAGGTAAAAATTTATATTTTAGTCCAACTAATTACTTTCGTTTAGATTGAATGGCCGAGACGTTCTTTGGACCAGATGAAGAATCACAATCAGTAATTCAAAGATTCACGACGTTTCGGAATCTAAAGTCTTACCGTCCTCAGGTGAGTTGTAACGTAGAACATTAGTAGAACGTAGCACGATTAGTATTTGATCCGGAAATCCAGATGTACTAATCTTATATACACCGCTTAACGGTGGAGTCACCACATAACCCTCGCAGGAGCGGGTACTCGTAAAGAGTTACCACCTGCCCCCCCCCAAAAAAAAACTAATCTTGTTGTGTTCCAGATTCCAGCTCACCTGATGACGTCAAATTTTACATTCCGAAACGTGGTGAAACTGTTTTGCTGATTGTGATGAAAAATGTTCTTGATAATAAAATTTAAACATCATAAACTCACCATCACCAACAATGACTTTCAAACTAAGAATGGTATTAGTCATTGGAATTTTCTGATTGCAAGGCACATTTGGTAGATCTATTTTGAAAGTCACTAAGAATTGGCATTCACGGCTTTGCAGGGAGACCCTGGTATGATATAAGGTAGTAGGCACTACAATACGTTGGGCAACCACTTTCTACCTGGCTGTCGGCCAAGTTTGTCCAAATTCCCCCATCAGTCCACTCCGCTGCGCCTGTGCCTGCTCAGGAGTCAGGAAACAACGTTGGAGGTTGGAGTTGTAGGGGTAGCGCGTCCAAATGAACCAGGGCAGATATTATAAAAGTGGAGGCATACTGTATAGATTCACGAGAAAATCATTTAAGAAATTGAATAACTAGGCGAAATTGCACTTTTATAGCAGGCCATTTTGCTATAATAATTACGTTGCTAGGACATACAACAGTACAAACTAGGAATGAATACTAATCTCCAAAATGTGTGATACTGATGAAACACATGGGTGTGTTGCTTTTGCCCAATAGGTCTTCTTATGACGCGTTTGACAGTTGTGGTACTTCGTGATCACTCCTGGAAGGTTACATTATTTATACAAAATTATTTTGTGATGGTCTGTCCAGGAGAAACATCTTAAGGGACGATCAGTTAATTCGCTCTCTTGGAGTACAGTCCTTGAGGCAATGATTGCGTTGTAAGATTTGCTACTGATTAAGGATTACTTTATTACAAACAAAATCGTAGCTCGCCAATAATTCTGGTGTTCTGGTGGTGACTGTCCATTTTCTACCGATAGGTCATAATCAAATAATGTGCTTGCAGAGTTCAAAGATCACAATATCTGGTTTTGATGTTTTGTGCTAGTGATTATTCAGTTTAGTTTTCAGTTATCTTTCATTCCAGCGATGACGAATAGTTGAATCAGATTACAAATAAAGTAGATGTAAATATGAACCAATCTGCAGATACGAAGTTGTGTTAGATGCACAGCATGTTTCTAAAATACTTTAATAAACGGCTTTATCACGTAAGGTGTCCAATATTGATTCCAGACAAACCGTCGGTCCTACAATGATGAAATAACATTCTTTCCCACTAAACCAACCCCAAGGAATAACGTAAAAGTTTTTTTTTATTACAGGGTGTTCTAGAAAATGAGGGTCACTAGTTCGAATATCAGAAATATCAAATACAAACATATATCAATTTGGAATATCTCGATTTGTCCAAAATGGCGGCTCTTTTAGTGGAAAAATCCATTTTTTTTGAAAACCCGGTATTTTTCTTAAATATGCAGATTTAGTGTGATTAAATAATCGCATCCGAGCTAAGCTTTATTCTGATATGCAACATTACAATACTACCTCGAAAACAACAATTAAAAAATTTAGTTTTTGAAAATATGTACATCAAAAATTATAAATATCATCATGTAAAATAGCATATCATTTTAAATGTATTGCAAATCCAAACCTTCAAATTTAAATCTTATCTATGTCTATTTTAGTTTTCGAATTATCATCAAAGAACTTGTTTCTACTATAAGAAACACATGTTATTTGTTTCACATGGATTTGATTTTCCCTGTTGATTAAATTAAATTTAATCAACATTAAATTGTGGACGTTAACTGTGGGAATTATGGACATTTGAATACTTTAAAGTCAAATTTAATGAAAACTATTATAGTAGTGAAACTTTATAAAGTACATACAAATTTTATAGTTTTCGTACAAACTAGTAGTATGTTAATATTAAATGAAAGAAATAGAGGTTAGTTAGATAAATACTTGATTAAATATTTTGTTTAGATAGAAAAGATTACTAGTTACTAGTTATTGACACCAGGTAAACCATATTTTTATTTAAAAAGAAAATAATATATTTAATTTTAAGTTCCTTCAAATAATTATTATTACTTTTTGTTAATTTTTTATAATTAACGGATTGTGGATGAAGCTTTAAACACGTTAACATTGTGGTAAAATTAAATATAGCGTATTTTGAATTATACCCAATAGTTTCCTCCCATAGCTAGTAACCGCTCACAGCCAGTGAGAACACCTGTCCGTTCATGGTATCTCTTATCATCTGAGACTTATGATGTACCTATACCCACTAGTGTGTTAGTTACACTAATGCTACTTACCACTTCATATTGGTAGATCTCTTGAATTTGTTTAGGAGTAACAATATTTATCCGTGCTATAATGAAATATGTAGAAGAAAATAGGTGATTTTATCCTCAATACATATTTATTTGGTACCAGAAAGAGGCCAACATTGTGTATAAGGTAGAGAGAGACCAAAATAATGAAACACCAACAGTTAAGAAATATTAAAAATAATAAATCATTAGTGTAAAGGGCAATTCATGAAGAAAAAGAAAGAAGTGGAGGACATATTCTACTAGTGAAAATTATGAAAAATAATGCTTATTATAAAACATGGTTTCGGAAATGCTTCGTTAGCGAGTAACAACGTGAGTTTTGAGTTTAATGCCGGTTTTCTAAAAAAAAACTCCACTTATAGTTTCGGGACTAGTTTTATTGAATTTTTCAGTTCATTTTACATAAAATACACTGCTTTGACACTTTGATTGACACCCAAAAAACCAGTAAGGTTTTTGTAAGGAAATTTCAACGGGCGTACTGAAATCCAGACAAAATCTTTCGCTAGCAGTTACTCGCTAACGTAGCATTTGCGGACCTACGTTTATAATATATATTTTTTTCCATAATTTACACTAGTATAACACGCCCCTCAATTCTTCATGAATCACCCTTGCATCAGTCAGAAACATGGTCATATGGGAATTCCACCAAATATTCAACAACTAACTTTCTGCTTTGATTAGTTACCGGATTCGCTGGAAAACTTTAAGTTGAACCCGGTTACCTAGAAAATTAGAAATTAAGTGTTCAAGATTAGGTGATCTCGTAACCAGTCTAAGGCAGTAATCCCACATTGTAGATTAAGTAAGAGTTCAAATAGTTACAATGTTGTTGGCCTCAAGTTGTACAATAAGCTTCATATTGAATCCAAGTCCTTACCTCTTAGTCTATTTAAGATTAGACTTCATAAATGGTTAATTGCTAACCCTTTTAAGATATAAAAGATTTTTTAAACTTTGACAGAATTAGAATTTGACAAGGCCTACTTGTTATAAATTATTTTTGGTCTTGTATATATTATTTTGGGCTTACATTTCTCGTATTAAATGTTGTAATGGCCTAACTTATTGCTTCAAATTGACTATGCCTATCACATTTTTGTAATGTTTAATGGCAATAAAGAGCTTATGACTTATAACATCATGATTTGGAGATCAAGTCAAAGGAAATACCTAAAACAAGAGCCGATGGAAAGATGAGGCCTTCTAAAATCCTAAGCTCTACAGTCGAGGAAAGATTACTCTTGATTGAACAGAGGATAGTTTCTCAACTATACCTGCACCAGAAGATCACAAAGGATAAATCTGAAGACCTCCCAAGGTTATTAAGGTTGTGGCTGATATCCATCATCCCTGTATCACCAATGCAAAACATGCTGTACTAACACTCTCGTAAGTATATCAATACTTTAAGAAACCATTATCTGTAGAATCAAACTTTTTTACAAATTTTGTTATACATAAGTGTAACAATTCACTGTCAATGCCTCTGACGACTCTTGGGAAGGGTCTCTGCTTTATTATGACGCCTATATTTCACAGCTTTTTGTATACAGATTATTTTATGTATATTTTTTGTATTTTTTTTATATTTAGTATATTTTTGTGTACCAAATGGTAGCAAAGTTATAGTAGGGAATGGAGAATTCACGATGAGCAACATGTCAGAAAGATACATTACTGTCATTGCAGCTGACACAAATGGATTTGGTGCCTTGCAACTCTACAGTCAATCAGGGATTACAATATCCTAAATAAACCTACTAAACCCACCAAGGATAAATATCAAATCAGTCTAGGAAAGCTTAATTCTAATTTGGGAGGGATTGTTAGCTTGGATCAAACCAACAATCTGGATCTCCGCTTACAATCATTTATGAAAAAGGCTAAGAAGTTCTCTCATCTCCTCCGATAGATAATAATGAAAGTATCAATTGCCAGCAACAGTGAACCCAACCCTCTGGAGCGGAGATGAGGATTCACCTTTATGGTCTCTTTAACCTCAATTCACACCACTCCAAGGACACAATCAAATGTTCTTGCACAGTCACTTAAGAAAGAAAATCTTTTCATTGGTCACTAGAGGACTTTCTGTCTCTTCCTAGCAGAGACTACAGTGTTAGAATCATCACTTGAGCAATACCACTGTGGAAAGAGCACCCAGGTGCTTATCAGTTATCACCATCAGGAACTGCAAAGATCACCACTGTTTGAAGATTACTCAAGTGCTGATCACCATTGGGTCCCACGATTATCACTCCTGTACAAAGATTACTCAAGTGCTGATCACCATTGGGTCCCACGATTATCACTCCTGTACAAAGATTACTCAAGTGCTGATCACCATTGGGTCCCACGATTATCACTACTGTACAAAGATTACTCAAGTGCTGATCACCATTGGGTCCCACGATTATCACTCCTGTACAAAGATTACTCAAGTGCTGATCACCATTGGGTCCCACGATTATCACTCCTGTACAAAGATTACTCAAGTGCTGATCACCATTGGGTCCCACGATTATCACTACTGTACAAAGATTACTCAAGTGCTGATCATCATTGGGTCCCACGATTATCACTCCTGTACAAAGATTACTCAAGTGCTGATCACCATTGGGTCCCACGATTATCACTACTGTACAAAGATTACTCAAGTGCTGATCATCATTGGGTCCCACGATTGTCACTACTGTACAAAGATTACTCAAGTGCTGATCAACTTTGGGACCTACAATGATCACCACGGTGCAAATATTACTCAGGTG
Source organism: Nephotettix cincticeps (assembly GCA_023375725.1). NCBI lineage: Eukaryota > Metazoa > Arthropoda > Insecta > Hemiptera > Cicadellidae > Nephotettix > Nephotettix cincticeps. Next base: position 1,786,351 of record CM041784.1, on the reverse strand, counting down.
CTGATCGAATAAAAAAATTAATTGTACTTTCTTTTTCTTTTAATAAAAAATTAGCCGGACAGTCAAATATTTAAAGGAGTAAAAGATTATGGAAAATACAGAGAAAGATTACATCATATTTAAAAAAGATAACAGCCTTTCTTTGAAATACAACGCTATCGTTACTTGAGTCTGTGCCTTTTTTCACTTACTTCTCAGAAGAACAACATCAAATTAAAAAAATCAACTTTTTTTAAGAAAACCTTGTACTTGGTATAATTTGAAAGTGCATTATAATATAAAATGATCTATCTGAATAGAATTTCAATTTTCTTGTACTCATTGGATACGTTACAAATTATGTCTAAAAAATTAGCTCTACAAAAATATTACTGACACATTCCGAAAAGGGTAATTAACATTTTAAACAGATGGATAGCTGATAAATATCTTTAAGATGAACATATTCTGATTTGAAACTCATACGGTATTTTATTTTAAGATTTGAGTTTGAGTAAAAGTGTGCTTTAAAAATTTTTAACATTGGTCTTCGGGAGTTAAAATCCGTGATGGCAGGGGTACTATTTTTGAAATTTCATTTGACTGCCTTATTTCAATTTCAGGGATGCAACTGGAAAAAAAAGATTATCATGTGATGATGTACAACTTTAAAAGTGAATTGAGTGAGTTGCAATGTGTGGACAACTTGTCTATTGCTTTTGCTCTTGAGACTCAAGTGTAAAACTAACTAACTAAGTGATGGTCCGAAACACTGTTTCATTTTTTTTCTTAAGACTCTTTACTAAATTAAGTCAAGTGATTGCAAGAGGACGGAAAGAAAATGGTCGCCACCTTCTCAAAGGTAGTCATGTGACAACAGAACTTCTTGCAAATCAATGGACTTTAAATGCTGAATGGTATACCACTGTTTCCCTGTTTGAAACAATCAAGGAGTGCATTAAATATCAGCATAAGAGTAATTAGACTGCATAATCTCACTCAGCAAATGTTATAGTACAGTTTCAGGTGAAAACTCCTGTTAAACTGCTCTCTAACCCACCCTATAATACCGATTTGGTCGCTGAGTGATTTCCTACTCTCGGTGGTAGAGCGTTTTATAAGGAATTTTCACTGGGCAGCATTGGAAGTATAATCTGGAGTGTCTAAGGGCCCTCCTCCACATAAGTTTTAAAATACTGATGCCTGAAACCTTACTTTCAAGCCATTTTTATTAGGATTAATGCCACTTACTTATCTCTTAACATATTTTTATATGTTAAGGGAAATATTTTTTTTCAATGATAAATCAAAATGTTTGTGGAACAATACTAAATTTGGACTTTAAAAAAATCACTTACTAATTTTATGTGTCCTAATTTTGCTAAACAATCTTACAATTATTTTTGTTGTCTTTTATTTGTCAAGTAGTTAAATAGAAAACGAACCTGCTCTAAGTTCACTTTGAGACGGCTAGCAAAAGAAAATAGTATTAAATTAAACTAATACCAGTTCTATGAATACTTAAAAAATACCTTCCTTAATTACAACAAGCTACTTAAGAAAAGTGCTTAATTTTGAAGAAATCTAGATGCTGGTGCTACAAACCTCTTTAAAGAATGTTTTTAAATCCTGGTACATTTTATATGTAAATCAATAAAAAATATATTGCCAGCACAATCTATATCATCTCTCTAGATCAGAAAATCTCAGCACTAGGCTACACAAATGTCGCCCAGTTAACATGTTATTTTAAGCCATCCCGTTGCCGAAAATAAATTTCTTTGGAGTCAATTTTCAACCCCGGAAGACGCACCTTCATCTACAGAGAAGAGCTCTGGCAAATGGAAGAGAATGAGTGGCATAAGAGTTTTAGGGACTAGTTCAGAAGAATGAACACTGTGTGGGTGAGAGAACTTTGAACAAATGTAAATGTAAGTTTTAGTTTAGCAATATATTCTTAGTACCTGAAAACTTATCTAATGAAGTGCATATTTATGAAAAAATACAATATCATACATTAAAATATAAAAATTACTTTATTTGATTATTTTGTACAACTGAAATATATCACCAATATTAAAGCACACTTTGACCAAGAAACATGAATAAATGTTAGGATCTCACATTTTTCAAGTTTGGTATATTTCAAATCATTGTAAAATTAAGTATAAAAAATCTATTTATGACATGATTTAGTAACAATAAATACAATAAATTTGTTTCACGATGAGATTGTTTGCATCTACTTTACTTAAAAAGTATAATATCATTAATATCTAACGACATAAACTGATCTAGATCCTTCACTTGAAAATGTTGGAAACTGTTTCCTATCAGTTTTTAATATGGTGTCCAACTTAAAATGTTAAAATATATTTTATAGATGTTGTTCTGCTAGAGCATGCAATTTATTGAACTTCCTTTTTTCTCATAATGCCGATAAATTTTACAGATTATGGTTGAGGATGTGGATTGCTTATTTAAAGTAACATCAAGTACAATGAGATATTTTGTCCATGAAATTTTTGTAAACAGATGAAATTTGTATATTGTAAATAACCTTAAGTAAACAAACTTATCTTCTTCTTATTTTGTTTGAAACTACTTAGAAAAAGGCATGGCTATTTAATTACTTTATAAACAAATTAATAACTTAAATTAATCTAAATAATTGGTTAGTTTAATGCAATATTAAATTTTTATAACCAATGCCACAAGCTTACTATTTTTATGAAAGGAAATATTTTTTAAATAGCATGTTCTGAAACACATCATAAAAAATGAAATCTTTTCCGTTACATGTATGCCAGGATTCTATTACCATAAGTATGTAAATATCACTTACTTATTTTTTTGCAAAAAATAATCAAATAACTGAATATTAATTTGAAAATAGGACCAACTAATTTTAAAATATTACAAGTGGTTTCATTATTTGATTTCTAAGTTAGTTTAAGTTGGGTATGGTTGTAATCACTATGCGGTTAAACACACAAAAATGTTTTTCTACCCTATGTGGTGCATTTACAAAAATATAAAACATTTAGTGTTTTTAACAGCAGTGAAATAAAAATAGTACGGGTCCATAGAGAAACTATTTGACTTGTTTACATAAACTGGCACCAGCACTGTGAAAAATACAGCTTTCAGGAAATATTCTACTATGAAACTGAATATATATTTTAACATAGTTGATTCTTGATTACTGTATAAATTATGCATATAAAACTTAAGTAATCAACTAACTATCGGTATACTTATAATAGAAAAGATGTTAAAGTTGGAAGCCATATTTGAAAATGAAAGGAGAAAAAAATCAATGTGAAAGAAATTGTTTACATAGTATTACAGGTATATTGGAAGTATGTAACTCCAAAAAATAATAATGTACGTAATGAATACTGCACAAACTTTTAAGGGAAGAATTAAGTTCAATCTATATTATTTGTTTGTTGTTATACATTTCAAGTAAAGTAGCTGAAACACTTAAACCAGTCATCCTATTTTACTTGAACAATGAAACTAAAGAAGCCATGTTAGTTTGGAACTTTTTCTGGTCTAGCTAATCATAATTATATAGGTATGATATTCGTACAAAAATGTGATCTTTTCATACTTCAAAATCATTTTTAAATTAATGATCTTAGCTTTTAATATTACCATCCCTTACCTATCATTATATTCTTAGTAAGTTTTTGATCATGACTGTTAATTAATAAAATAAAGAGAGAAATATTGTTAACAAATCTACAGATAAAATCATATTACATAATTACATTGTTATATTATTTTAAAAGCTGAGCAATGAAAATGGTCATAGACATAATATCAAGAATATAGTAGCTCTAGAGTTTATAAACTAGCTTCTAGGTATGTTAATAATAACATTAAATATCACAGAAAGTCCGAACAACTGGTTAGTATACATCTTCAGTGTAACCCAGGTGTTCGAGTCAAATGTTGTTCTCTTCTTCTGGAAGATGTCAGGTAACTTATATATCTTCACTTTGGGTATTCACAGCCTGGATAAATTTCATTAATTCAATCAATCATTTATTTATTAGGCTTAATTTTACATGTTTTAATTTTATCTTGTCTTAAAAAGTGTGTTTAAAGTTATCCTGAGAAAGGTTGGAAATTTCTTTTTGATCATTAATAAATTTTTAAGTAAGTTTAACCTTGGAACCAGGGTGACATGCCTACTTTCCAGCGCCCTGGGCAACGATCCCCGAAGTAACCTTTGCGTCTGAGTCACCTCTTCCAAGAGCCTCTGGCTATAGTTTTTGAGATACAAGACACACACCGTAGAGCATTCACATCTTGGGGAGAGCCATGCTGGTGGAAACACAACAAACTAAACGTGAAAAAGTTCAACTAGGTCATCTCACGGGGAGCGCAGTAGAATCCTGACGAGGCTGGCAGCGAGGCATTCGTAGCATCCTCAATGGAGCTAATTGTCTTGGCCTGCCATCAGTCCATGCCGCGAAGGAGACTACTACGCGATAAGCAACCCTGTCTACAGGTGGACTGAAGAGATTAAGGACCTGTTAAGGAGAATAACATGCTTTAGAGCCAAGCTAGGCGCCACTAGAGCAAGAATTCCTGCTAGTAGAGGTCTTAAGTTGGAGGCCTACAAAGCTGCAAGGAAGGCTCTCCGCCGGGTCATCAACAGGAGCAAGGCAAACAGCTTGAGGAAACTTTGGGATGACGTCGATTCCGATCCGTGGGGATTGAGTTACAAAGTCGTGATCCAAAAGCTCGGCACCCGATCTCCATCTTCCATCATGGAAAGCGCCACTATGGAGAGAATCATCAATACACTGTCACCTAGACATCCACAGCGTCTGCTGGTTGACTTTGGACGGGTAGAGGCCATTCTGCTCTTCATTATTGAGGAGTTGGAGACCTCTGTTCTTTCCTTGAAAAGCAAAGAGGCTCCTGGCCCAGACCTGATTCCCAGCGAGGCTCTGAAGAAGATTTTCACAATTAATCCCGAGCTGATGCTGAGAATGAACAATGCCATCCTGATCGAGGGGTGTTTCTGACTACCTGGAAAAACACCAGGTTTGTGCTTATCTACAATCTACTCATTGGTAGCTACTGGGGACCTGTCCCCTCGGCTATGGAAGTCACCTCTGGTGCCTTGCAAGGTTTAACACTCAGCCCGGATCTCTGGAACGTTGCTTACGACAGCTTCTGAGATCCGAGATGCCAGAGGAAACTATCTTAGTTGGGTACGCCGATGACGTTGCGGCTCTTATCACTGCACGCAACGTTGAACTGGCTCAGGTAAAGTTGAATCAGGTTGCACGTGGTTAACACCTCCGATATGTCCGATTGCGGTCTTTTGTTTGCTCTGAGCAAGACAGATCGTGATACTCATACAGAAGAGAATCAACTCCATCGTCCCGCTGCAAGTGGGAAGGGAAGTGGCCAGCGGGGGAATCATTTACTGGACCAGTCAATGTGTGCCACCAAGTACCTCGGAGTCATGGTGGACAATAAGCTAAGCTGGAGAGACCAGATCTTCTGTACGGCGGACAAGGCTTCTTCTTCTTCTTCAACCTATGTTGGGGGTCCTCGGTCGAGCAGAAGATGTCACTTGATGTTGCAGTCCAGTCCGTGCTCCTTTACGGGGCAGAGGTAAAGGCAGATGCTCTCACCAAGGAAATCTGCTAGTTGCGACTTTCCCAGGTTCAATGTCAAGCTGCGCTCTGCGTGTGTCTGCCTATCAGACAGTATCCGAGCCTTGCTGTCCTCGTAGTCGATGGAATCATTCCTGTCAAGCTTTGATAGGGGAGAGGAAAACGAAGGTGACACAAGGTGAGAAAGGCAAGAATGCTGCAGGATCTGAAGAGCACTCCCAAACCTTCCAGTAGTGGCAACACAGGTGGGAGCACGACACCTGAGGATGATGGACCATCGAGCAGGTCCAACCGTGGGTGGAACAGCGGCATGGCAAGGTAGATTACTACATCACTCAGTTTCTGACAGACCACGGCTATTTCAAGTCGTACCTTAATCGGATGGGCAAAACCGGTTCACCTGGTTGCACTTACTGCCCGGGCGTTCCCGATAACATTCTTTCGTTACCCCGATTGGGAAAGGCCCCGCCCTGCCACAAGATCATGGAGCTCGAGGGAAACTGGAATTGTTTGTCACAGTTCGTCCGGGGTGTCCTACTAGAGAAGTAAAGCGATTTGGAGCGTGAAGTGGCCCAGATCCCCAAAACGAATGCTTGAACAAGGAGTGAGCCCCAAGGGCGTAAGCCAAATTTAGGCCTAGCCTGTTGTAATGTGACAAACAGTTCCAAGTTAGAATACTAAAGAGTAGAGGAAGTTTTTTAATGGGTAACGCCATTTTTTTATGGAAGTCCCACAATACAGGCTGGCCACCTGGGTGCATAAAGCATTTTTCCTCCTCTCCCTGAAAAAACCCTTGGAACTGTTGAAATTAAAAGATCTTTAAAAATCATTTTACAAGTTTTATATTATTGACAGTACTAGCACTTAACATTTTTTTAATTTCATAGTTTTTCAAGAAACATCCAAAATATTTTACAAACAATGGTCTTGGGACTCAAGGTACAAGTAACATGGGTACCCTATGGTACCCGAAACATAGATTATCTTTGTTGGAAAAGGGTACATATTACATGGCAATAAAACTATATAATCGTCTACCCAGAGATATAATAAAAGAAGATAAAATAAACATATTTTAGAAAAAAACTGGAGATGTACTTAGCAGAATTGTGTCCTTACACAGTTAATAAATTTTTAAAGTGAGCACAGCTGTTTGTGTCAGGGGTTTTAGGTATAATTTTCTTATATACATATATTTTTATAAACAAAAAATATTGTAACTAGATATACTGGGGTTGTCTGTAAAGTAAGGTTCCCTTGGTGCTAAAGTCATGAAAAGCGCTGTTACGGTGAATCCCACGCTGCCGCAGTGTACCTTGGTTCCCCCACTCCAAATCCCCTCCCTAGAGTCACTTACGGAGCTTAGCCTTGGCTTGGAGCCATACGTCATGGATCTGTCCCTCGCATCAACCGCTAGGTGCGAGCTGCGCTCGTTGATACATTTTCTGTCTGGAAAAAACATTCCACCGGTAGAAATCCATTCCCAGCTATGCGAACAGCTATGGAAACAGTTGTATGAGCTTTTTAAAACTCTTTGACCGATTTGCGTGCGTTTTGTACGCTCGTACAATTGTCTCCATAGATTACGCATAGCTGGGAATGGATTTCAACCGGCGGAATAGTTTTTGCAGACACCAAGCAGGCGAAGCGAGGGACAGATCCATCACGTACGGCTATCAAGCCAAGACTGAGCTCTGAGACTGAGTAGGTGGCTCGCTATGGAGGGGATTTGGAGTGAGGGAACCAAGGTAAACTGCGGTAGCACGGGATTCACTGTAACAGCGCTTTAACGATTGTAGTGCCATGTGATCCTTACTTTATGGACAGCTCTTGTAGATATGAGACTTGCCGTATGTTACAAGAGCTATGCTCAACTTTGTAATGTTTATGGTGAATAAAGAGTTTGAGTTTGAAGGAATATTGAAAAGTAACAAATTCAAAAATTAGTTTTTTTACGAAAAAAACTAAATGTGTATCAGGCTTAGTTCTGAAAGTAATAACTTTGACGATGTACTATAAAGAAAAATCTGTCTGCTAAATATTTTGTATTCTGTAAATTAATGGATGAGAGCTTGACAATATTGGAGATGACGACAGTACACAGAGTAGTAATCAGAGATGAAGATAGTACAATAGTACTTTTTTTTATCATTGAAAGCTCCTGACCTCAACAAAATTGGCCTAAAAGCCATAGTGTCAGGTTATAAACTTAACCATCAGTATATTTACCATTTCCATTGATATCAGCATCAGTTTGCTTTGGAGGTGAAATGCTGGATACAGGTGTTCTTTGCCTGGACAAGTCACCTCCTGGGGACAGGGCTGTGATGCTTCGTCTTCTTGAGAGCCTGTAACATTGACATCAGTGTCAGCTTGCCTTGAAGAGCTGCTACATAGAGAAATATTTTTTCTGGACAAGTCACCCTGGGAAAGGGTTTTGATGTGATGTTTTTATTTGTGGAAAATTTTTAACATTCATCAATTATTATAAGTACAAAAAACAAAAAAGTAAGCTTACATTTTCAACTTCATTTCTAAACATTTTTGTAGCAAATATATTTTCATCTTTCAAGATCATTGATACATTCATACCTTCTTCATGTTCAAAAACAGGTATATTTTGCAGACATCCACTATCTTATTTCTTATGTTTTAACATCCAGAGGCGATTCTTGTGAATCATATAGGGTGTTGAAGATGCAAAAAAGAGCTAAAGACTAATTCATAGTATAGGCATTAAAGATTCATACAGGAAATATTTTAAATAGCTCCATATTCTTTCACTGCCATCCATGTGAGGTTTCAGAGGTTCTAGAGACCCACTGCGGCTGTTATAGGACTATGTCATCTTCAGCCTTCAGCATCCTTATACATTCTTCAATGCCTTGTGTATTGCAGTACCCAATTCATCAAACAACTTTTTGGAGATGACACCTTCCTACATTTGTCTAAAGATTTTCAAGAACTACTCAAACTACAACAAAGAGGAACCGTCATCTAAAAGGTTAAAAGACAGGCCACCAATTTTTTATCTGCAAATTTTTTTATATACCTAGAGAAATTTAAAACCAAAATAGTGTAAGTTTATAACTTAGATAGTAATAAGTATCAAACTGTGACCTACTAAACTGTGTCTACTATGCAGACACTGCATTGTAAGGGTGTAGATAGATTATAGATTTAAAAAAAGAAAGAAAGACCAACAGGAGCCTAATTGATGGGATTTTTATAATGCAAATTTATGTCTTGTTCTTGTTATGTCTGGAATTGTGTGGATTACACTAAATTAATGATAAGGACAGTGAAATGGACCTTGCATATACTATGATCCTGGACACACTTCATTCACATACTTAGGCATAGATGATAATTTACTACAGACTACAGGCCGAATTATTTTTTAGATGTACCCTGGAGTTCTCCCAAACAATTTTCTCCTAGGTGGAGTTTTCCTGGGTTGATTGTTTCCAGAGCCCAACTGAAAAAAGACAAATATATGATTAACTAACATTCAACAAATATAAAAAAATATTTTATTTTCTTTCTTATACACATTTCCTTCTGTAAAAACCTAAGTCTTCAGGAATTATTTTATTTTATTCTCTTCTCACATACAGGTTGAACGCCTAACCACAACAGAAAAAAGTAAAATAATCCGCAAAGACACAGGATATTTTCACGTTTTTGGTGCCACAAAACATTAGAGTGTTACTGGAATAATTTTGATAGTGTTTTTTGATGCGGTAGTGTTTTTTATGAGTTCCAGTATAACAGTTACAGTTAACAGTTTATGAGTTGTATAACAGAAAATATAGTATTTATTGAATGAATGAATGAATTTAAAACAGAAATTTATTCATCAACATAGATAATACAATTATTTAGACACAATTTACACAATCTAAACTTCCAAATGATGAAATATTTAACAAAAATAGCTATGGAATAAGCCTACATGGGCAAGAATGCCTGTGTTTATTCTCAGGTGGAGTTATAAAAATTATGATGGAAAATAATTGTATCAATCGTCCGTCAACAGAAGAGGAAAAGAAGAATTTTAAGAATGAAAACTCTCATTAGCACAACAAAATTCACTTACTATTCATTTATATTATTTAATGTACAAAGAAATTTAACAAAAATAAACCTCTTAATGAAGCTCAGATAAAATTGGGAGCAAGGTTGCCCAAATCTTGGCGAAATGAAGCAGGAACGTATGTGTATATATGTATGTGAGCATGTGTTTGCATGTCAATGAGAAGAGACAGGTGAAGTTGAGTGAGCAAAGAGAGAAGTGATGTTTGTAAAAATTTAAAGTCAAGTCCAAGTAAATAATGTGAAGGTTCAGGCCTGCCCATACCTGGAAACAATTAGACTCTCATTGTTATCGGCATTGAGGGACAACAACCAAAAAGCTTTGGGAGAAAAAATTTCGGAACATTTTGAAAAGATATGGTTGTATTAGTATGAAGAGTTTGAGCTATCTAACTGGGATTCGTAGACAAAATTGATCTTTGAAGTTGAATTGAAGTTGAATCAATGAAGTTGATACCAATATTTTGTGCATAACGGGTGTGATGTGTATGACTGTGACATTTAAAAAAATGTGAATTAGTAGGGTTCTAATAAAAATGTGTCTGACTGGGAGTAGTTTAGTCTCCGTGAATAAATCATTACTAGAGTATCTCACAGATTTTTTTGAAAGCAGCTTTGAAAGTGTTTTTTGGTACACCTGTAAAGGCTGAAGATTTAACTTCTATAGGCACCACCCTCCATGCTTAACTAATAACAACATACCCCTCTTGGTTTTTGATGCTAAAAACAATAATAGATTGGACATCGGCAAAGTATTCTTGTTTTAACTCATTTTTATTTAGGATAAAACTCAACTGTCTGAAAGCATAAATGTATTTTCTTAGCTTGTTTTTTTTTCAAATAATTAATGTGTTCAATCCATCTTAACCGGAAGTTGAAGATAACCCCAAAGTATTTGTAAGACATAACTTTCTCTATAGACTGACAAGAGCAGTTTGTACAAATGGGATCTAAACAGCTATGAATTACTAAGTTTTGAAGGTGACAGTCAGCACTGCTTTTTAGGGAAATATGCATAAATTTGGTCTTAGATATATTTAAGGACAGAATATTTTGATCTAGCCACTTTTTCAGAAGACTGAGATCATTGGTAGTCTTTTGAAAAACTTTGTTCCAGTCTCTACCTTGCAAAAAAATCAAGGTGTCATCAGCAAACAAAAACACTTTGCCCTGCAAGGCAAGCTTAGAGATGTTAGTTATTGATATAGATTAAAAATAATATTGGGCCAAGTGTACTGCCTTGAATTACGCTAAATTCAACAGGTAAGGCATCACTCTCCACACTTGCCAATGACACACATTGTAGTCTGTCCTTTAGAAAACTGTGAAATCTTGCAAGGCAGCAATTATGTGTTACTGTTATGCTTTTATATATTTGTGTGAAGTTATAGTCCATCCGAATACTAGCTTATCATATCAGCAATATCTAATGCTTGAAGTTCCATAGACCGGAGTATAGTAAACCCAACTCAAGGCAAACTTTTGAGTTAACCATAGCTCTGATAACTGGCATTCAGCTCATATTACAATTTAAAACATATACCAAAGTGATAAAAATGTATCAAATATAAATAAGAAGATTTGATAACTCACTAGACGGGCTGTTGATGATGTCTTCTTTAGCTTTTGTAGTACCTTGGTTATGTCTGCTTGGGATATACTGAACTGGGGTGGACCCGAGGGCTTTTTCTTGGGCATATCAGTCTTAACTGATGAAGGTGGAGCTATCTTCAGAGCAGGGGTGACTAGGGAGAACGGCGGTGGCGGGGGAGGAGGTGGAGGGGGCCCACCTGTAAAATACCAAATACCATTTTATAAGGTATTTTGATCTATATTGAAAGAAAAATGCAAATCAGTTGGATACAGCTACGCTTGGTGCCGGGATAGCAAATTCTTTGTCAGAAAGTCTTAGGGTGAAAAATACAAAAGAATTGACATTTGAATTGTACAACCTTAAGTAGGACTATATAAACAATGTCAAGAAAATGTTCATTTTAATTCATAAAAGTCTTTAGGTTTTTTTTGTTCTATCATCTATATGGAGCATTTAGGCAATGCAGATTCTTACCATTGAAACAGTTTTGGCAGTCGATGAACGTCCTCCACAGGGTTTGTCAACATTGACATGTCGCCATTTATAAAAGTGAAAACCACTCGTATACTTGAGTTTTACCTAAAGCTCATCTTTGTAAGCAGTTTTCAACCTAACAATGGCATCTGAAGCAATCTCCCCTAACAAGAAACAAAACTTTATTTATGTTCATTTATGTCCGCCAAAACGAAAAAAAAACTACGATATGGTGAAATAGTATTCACTAAAAAACTCACTTTAGACGAACACGTCCACTTACGGCGACGGCACTTGCGGCACTGAACTCTGGATGAGCTATACTACACACACGTAATGGCAGACTTTACAGGCCACGCCTACGGTAGCGTAATTCCCGTTACTTTTGGGTACCCCCTCATATATCAGTGTTTGATATTTGTAAAACAAAATTACAATATTATGAATGAGAATTAACATTTCCATAGTTACACAGCAAGAAACAGATCTGACTTTCAATATCCCAATCATAAACTTAAATTAGAAGAACAACTACCACAACCTAATCATTGTGTAAGGTAAAAAGCTCTTCAACCGTTTACTGGGAGAGATGAAAGCTATAGATGATTTTTGTTTGCTTTAAGAATAGGTTAAAAGCTGTTTTATTGGAGAAGGCTTATATCCTAAAAAATTAATATTTATTGTGTATAATTATTTTTATATAACTTAAATGAAATTATTCATTATTATTGTTTTACCTATTAACTTTGACACATGTATATTACACATATTATTTGTATTTTGTATTTTCTATCATAAATTAGATAGGAATATATGACAATGTCTCCAGTTATTTTAGCCATGCTATCTTGTACAAAGTATTTTGACAATAAAGACATTGATTTCATTTCATTTCAAAATTTTATTAATTATAGCTAGTGATGTGGGTCGGGTAAATACCCAGTGGGTAGGTAAATATAAATTGGGTATTTACCCTGGCCTGGGGTAAATACCCAAAAAGTGGGTATTTATAATTTTTATTAAAGTTAGAGAAGATTGAGATGTTTTTTTGCAATTATTACCCTCTAAGGATAGTAACATGATATGTAACATGATATGTAGTAACATATATAGTAATGATAATATGTCTTAAACAAAATTTCATATGGTCACTACTAGCATTTTACTTCTGGGATTAATCGCCATAAATATCCACGTCCTGGGTATTTATAATTTTTATTTAATTTAAAGAAGATTGAGATTTTTTTGCAATTAAAACTGTAGGGACAGTATGGATGATTAAATCTTAATAAAATGTGTCAACTTAATTTCATATAGTCCCTATTAGCACTTTTCTTCAGAGCATAAAGCATAGTCAGCATAAATACCCTGGTCGCATGGTTGCACTGGTCCTGACTACTTATGATTTTTTAATTTCTATGATAGATATATGATTTTATTTTATTGAAAGTGAAGGAAAATAATTTGTAAAGTAATAATTATTATTTAGAAAAACAGGAAAATTTAACCTAGTAGTGGCCTATGTGTAAACAACTTAAGAAAATATTTAAAATTCAATCTGTAGGATGGCAGGATTTAATTACAGTAGAAGTTGGATAATTCGAACCTCAAGGGACCAGAAAAAAATTTGAATTATCCAAAAATTTGAATTAGAAAAGGTTTTATGTATGTGGTTGAAATAAACAACTAAACATCATGTTTTTACATTGTATATTAAAAAAGTTAGATTAATGAAGATATTATTGATTGAAAATCCTAATTTTTGTTAAATGTCGATAATGTGTTTGGGGGATCCCGAAACTAGCTATTTCAAACTTTTCCCTTCTCTACCTCCTTGATCGCCGCTATTTATTCTTGCAACGTCAGAGATTTGTAGGTTCGCTTTGACGAAGCCATCATACACACGACGATGCATGAACGCAGACGAAGTCACAAATGCCAACACGAAACAAAGACGACGAATATCGGAATAAAACCATCATTAATGATACACACGCTACTGAACTGTGTCGGCGCCGTGTAGTGAGACTAGAGATGTCAATGTTGTGATTTATAAGCAGGTGTACGTGCAATGAGAAGGATTGGCGGGGGTGGGCGTGTTGATCTAACTAAAAATAGTCTGAGGACAGGAAGCCCGGACGTCGTTTCCTGGAAAATTGCACACAATGACTTGTTCACTTTATAGATTTATGCTGTAAAAACTTCGAACTATCCAAAAAATTATTCGAATTAACCAGGATATTTTAACATTGTTTTCATATAAAATTCTAGGGACCAAGACAAAATTTCGAATTAAGGAAGTTTTCGAATTACAGAAGTTCGAATTATCCACGTTCCACTGTATTATTTTTGTTCTAGATCTTTTGTTGGTATCAAAATAAAAAAACTAATTTCATAAACTTGTGATACTAAACATTTGAATCTATAGCACAATAAATCTTTCAAAATTATATTAAGTTAGACCAAAAAACATTTGTTAGTAGGTTTATCCAAATATATTATTCTTTTCAACTAAGTGGTAACACAAAAAAGTTTATTTACTTTTAGTACTCTGCCATTCTGTCTATGTCAATCAGATCTTAGGTCTGTCTAGCCTTCCAAGCCATTTATACAGTAAAAATTTTAACTATCATAATTTAATAACGGTAGATTTAAAACACGAAACCCCATTCTTATTTGCAAACGTAACGTATTATTTTACAAAAAGTGCTAAATCATTAAATGAATGGTACTAGCCAAGCTTCAAGTTACTGTAAAAGGTGTTATAGACTATCCTGATTTATCATGTAATGATAACAATAACATATTTAGGGATAAATATAAATTAATTTCAATCGATTTCATAAATACCCAAAATACCCGGGTATTTATGGATTTTGGGTATCTACCCCGAGTTTTAAATACCCAGGGTATTTACCCCGAGTTTTAAATACCCAGGGTATTTACCCCGAGTTTTAAATACCCGGGTATTTTACATCACTAATTATAGAAAAAGTTCAGTAGTTCAACACATAGTGGACCACAGAGGTGTCATGTATTAAAATTTCGAATGATACAGAATATTTATCAGATAGGGCTATCAGTTCTCATCTTCTTCCGCCCCACTACCATTATCGATCACCATTGAAGTTATACTGGTTTACTTTTAATTGTTTGTCAACAACCTTTTTTAATACATCTAATTTCACGTCTAACTTTTTATCACCTTTCATCGTCTTTGTGTTATATTGTGTCTATATTTGAGTGTATATAGTGTTGAAGTGTATTTGGTGTCAAAATTTGAAAAGTTTACTTTTGAGTACTGCATAATTTTTTTTCTTGGTTACTCGAATTTTATATAAACTCAATGGAGAAAATTTTATTTTATTTCATAATAAATTTCGGTAATGATAAGTGTATTTGCTAAAAGCTGATTATTTTCAACCCTCGTCGTTAAGGGGCCAAGGGGCTCGTCGTCCTTCATCGTTAATCAAAAATTTCCAAGTAACAAATTTTTGGCTTTGGATATGGTCAAAATCCTGGCTCATTTGAACCAGGATTTTATAGATGGCATAGGATGTTTGTTTCTATGAGTGCACTAATTTAACTACAGTATTGAGTATTTTTAATATAGGTACCGTATATACTAAAATTGTTCTTGCCACATCAAAGTAGTAACTGGAAACATGTTAGTCTAAAAAGATTATCCAACAGTTTCAACAGTCTATATATAGCAACTAACATTTAACTTAAAACATAATCAGGTTGTCGCCAAATGTCAAATTTAAGGTGCTTTGAGGGAAAAATGGTACCCAAACAGTCTAGTAACTATCTCCATTTACTCCTAGGAGGTTACTTAAAAAAGTTTTCAACAGGGCCTATATGTAGGCTTGTGACTAATTTGTTTTTTCTTAATTGTATCCTATTGAGTTTCAATAAAACTTAAACACTTAATATAGATGTTATTGTTATGAATTGTATAAGGTAATACAGGGAGTGGCAGAAGAACCTGACGGTTTTCATTTGTGCGCAGTTGGTTTGACGTTTGTAACTCAAAACTGCCGCGATTTTCGCATCATCACGAAACTTAAAAAATGTCCAATGTTTTGCGTCATTATTGTTGTTTTACTTGTAATAACGTGCCGATAAATATTCAATACTTCAATGACACAAGTATTCTGTCATTATCATCGGTTGTATTTATTCACTGGTGACGAAATTATACAAGAATTCCAATAAAATATAGGCTACCAACAATTATTTATTTACTGGTGGTTCTGAAACCAATACTGTTTTTAGGCTACATTGAGAGTGGTAGTTATTCAACTTTTTTATTTTTAATTTAATTGTTATTACTATAACCAGGAATGTAAATAGTCTTTATACATTTTGTAGCTCTGGAAATATTGAAGGACCACTGGTTGTGAGTAAACGCTGATAAATAGTCTTGCGTGTGGAGTTTCGAGTTTTGAGATTCAAGTTTTGATTTTTTTAGTTTCAATTTCAAGATTCGAAATTCCTGGATTTGACCATAACTTGCTGAAAGTAATGATAACTCAATTGATTGCTTCAATTAGCCATGCAATGTTGGGGAAAATCTTTCATAGTTTTGTTGAGAGAGTGGAAGAACGTAGGACCAAGAATGGAAATCACTTAAATAAGTTGTCTTTAAATAGGCTCCAATGAACCCTTTCCTTGTGTATAGCGGCTCAAGCCGCGGATCTTGCCATCGCGTAACACACTATAGCAGCTTTAGTTGTCAATGTATTAATTTGATTGCAACATTCGGTATTAAGTTTCAAATTGTCGCTCAAATAGTACGTTGTCTACTTTCGATATCAATTGAATATAACATTATCTCCAAATTATGCTACCAACGTTATTCGATAGTTTAAACAATCGAATATGTTTTACTGTGAAAACTGCAACAACTGCCAACGCGTATAGCGGCTGTAGCCGTCTGACTGTCAGCTGATCTGTTGTGAATAGCAGATGTTCCTGTGTGTTTGTGTAGACTGTTGAGGTTATACTTCAGTAAAAAGGTTGTTTTGGTTATTGTTACACAAACAGAAAATTGTTTAGCAGTGTATTTGGCAGTTTTATTTAGTGCTTAGTTATTCTAAACTTGATTAAAATGACAAACCTGGACCATCCCAATTTTGATCGCTTTATTAGTGCAGTTTTGAACTGCTAATTTTAAAGTAATGTAGAACTTGATTTCAGTGATGATTCCTTACATGACAAACCCCTTGACAATTTCAACGAGAGTGAAGAGGAAATTAGTGACCACGAGCCTATTGACCGTGAGAGTATTGCTTTTGAAATTGGTATTTTTTGGGGAGCGCGCTGGTCTAGGGGCAGAGCGCGGTGCTTTGGTGCCCAACGTCCCGGGTTCAAATCCCGCCAATCACCAATGGCTTTTCGCTCTGTGATAATGCCACAACCCAAACAGGGGTGGGCAAAAAGCCGCTACGACTGCAGTGCCTTTGGAGTAATCCGCCCCTTCCAATAAAAAAAATATATATATTGGTACTTTTGCTCCCTCTGGCAGCACGTAGCACATATAGCACTGAAATAGCTGGCTCTGTGGCGTATTCATTAGGGCCTAATTAGTTAGTAGTCAAATGGCTAGCTCTTATTGCTAGATTTTGACAATCGGTAATTGGTTCTTAGGCATTCGTTACACTTTCTTGGTACCAAACATCCAATTTAGGAAAAAAAATATTCACACATTTCAACCAATAAGCTTTACATATATGTAAAATGTGTTTAACCCTTCTAGGACCAGGCTAAAAATGTTTAGTTCTGAAAAAAACACAAGCCCTATTTTTCATAATATTCTCAAAAACTGGATATCCCCAATAATGCGTTTTTGTACAATATTACTTAAAGATTGATAACTCAATTTTTTTCAGTTATCAATTTCTTTTGATGACAGTATTCTGTCGCTCTGTATTTTTTGGCAGTCACACGATCGACAGTATACTGCCACTTGATCCTCAAAGGTTGAGTTGAGTTCTTGAAAAAAAAATACCATATGTAATGGTTGAGTTGGATATAATAGTTGATGCAAAAGCAGGAAGCTGCAGTTTTGACATAACATACCTGTCATAGGGGCTGTGCTGGCAATTGAACTAGCAGGGAGCTGTAGTGTTGCCAACCTAGCCCTCATCACATCCAGGCCCATACGCAAATCATTGTTTTCTTTTTTTAGTTCTTCCAATGATGCATTCTGTACATCACTCGATTTCTGAAGAGTATCTGTCCAAAATAAAATAATATTAAAAAATTTTAACTTGAAAATATTTCAAATGTCAATACTTTAGCTTTGCTTGGGTATGAATGGTGTTTCCATTCTCATCGGAAATATTTCCCATTGAGGGGAAGCATAACGTTTTAGCCCTATAAAACCTGACTTTACTATTACTATTATAGTGGTGAAGCATATTTAGACAAAAAAACTCTCTGGGGGTTAATTGATATTATAACCTGTTGATGAGTAAGCCCGTCATGTGACATGGCTAATATCAGGGCTAGTAGAGTACACCTACTCTACGTAGTCCTGATATTTTGATATTGCCATAAAAAGTACTCCCGGGAGTAAGAATAAAAATCATGGATTTCTTTAAATATATTTGTTTTATTATTACGATGAATGGATAAAAAGCATATTTTAAACCTGTTTTGATGTATTTGATATTATTTACGTCTCTTAGAACGTGTTTTATTTGTGGGTGTGACGTATTTCAAAACAACGATGCGGACATAGCGGAAATCACCCATTATTAACCATTACAAAGGAGTCAATTACTAAACGGCAACAAAAATCACTAGGTTACCCTAACAAATAAAGGATCAGTTGGACACTAAACATGCATAATCACATATTCGCCAAGCGAATAGACGAGAAACGCCGACACTTCTGTCCTCTGACCCGTTCTACCAACCAATTAAACATAATTTACCGTGCCTAGTTAATTATGCACCAGTTCTAAATTACTCACTTTTAAATCATTTTATTTCACTTAAATGTTTCGAGATTTAATAAACCATTATAAATGTTTAATATATTAGTAATTTTTTAAGAAATATCAAATATATTACATCACATCATATGACGTGGATCCTCAAAAGGGAACAAACGTCACTTGACGGGTGTACTTAAATGTGCTCATTTGTCGTTACTCCTCAACAGGTTAAAACTATCATAAAAAACAATTTAGACACAGTGCTAAAAGTGCAAAATAATATGTGTTAGGGTTGGTTTAACTCTTCAGCCCCAGAATTTTCAGATCCCTTCCAACACCCCTGAACGGCATTCGGCATTTGGACCACCTAGTACCAGCAAACCTGAGCTGTAACTGATAACTGTTAATCTAACCTCAATACAATGTTATCTAAGTCTATTACAAACAAATAACACTAATTTTACTAATAACTAATTTTATTGAAAACATCCGAAAATAACCTAGTTCTAGGCAGTACTCACAATGTTACCATAAAATGTCTTCTTGAAACACAAAAACATTGACATCCCACATTACATCAGATAATAGTAAACAAACAACAAACCAAGTGGTTAGCTTCTGCTTTTCCAGCAGAACTTTTTTAATTTTCCTCCTTTCAAATACAGCAGAATGGCAAAAACATTTGTGTTAGAAATGTAGACAGTGTTCTCCAATATTGAGAAGCTCCAAATAGTTCTTAAAACCCATTAAGGTGGCAGCAAAATGCATTAGGGCCTACTGACAATTGTGTACAGAGCACTGAAACCGGCGGTAAGCGCTTCATTAGCTGTGCAGAGCACAGTACGTCAACCGGGGTTGAAGGGTTAATGCAAAAGTGCCAAGTGTTAACTATGAACAACAATACTAATAAAGTTTCAATTTCAATTTATTATTCGAGATGTTGTCGCTATCTTAAATAGTATTAGAACTTGTAACTAATCTTAATTTGTTTTACCATATTAACAACTTTAAGGTTAAGTTAAGGTTAGCAGATATTTTAATGTTTAACGATATGAGATCAAATTAAATTCTTATTAATTCAAGAGCAATCAAAATGCTAGAATTTGAAGCAAAATAATTGTTAGATAAAGCTAAAGAAAGGGAAACACAAAATATGCATGTACAAATAATAAATAACACGTTAAATAAGCATGCCACATGCCGCACAGTGCTTCCATAGAAACTACGAACCTGTTTCGATTTAATATTCATATCTTGTCCATTTAGTCTGTAAGATTACTGGGAAATTCATCAACATTTTAAAAATAATTACACACTCAAAAGGAACTCCTATCATACAACTTCTGATAAAACTCTAATAGAATAAATATATTACTCTCAGACTCAGAGATTATAGGATCATATTGACAGAAACTGATGCAAAAATAAAATCTACTATGATTTAATTGCAGCTATCAAATTAATAGTACATTCTTAAAACTCACTTGTACTTATTTCAGTTATTTCAAATTAAATTCCTCCAGTTCATTACTTTTCAACATACCATTTGGGCCACTAATCTACGCTTGAAGGGTAAAATTGACTCTATTTTTATTAAACCTCATTCGCTCGTGTGGGCAGCAGTTTGCCACCTATTAAAGTTTTAGTGTGTATTAGGCCATTCAAGGTCATCAGAAGCTTCAGCTTCGGATTTATTCCTCACCCATTATCACTACGACAAGGGGGTAATATTTTTTTTTTATTTTTAGGCCTCAGAGATGGCCATTAGTTCACAATATCCTCAATTGTGGCTATACTCAAACAGGAAAATATGTTTGCAAAAGTCACTGCAATGTTACATGCAACATCTATTATGAAAAATTGGATGAAAATTTTGGTATTAAGAGGACTTAAACCCAAAAACAATTTGCAAATTTACAAAAAATATATTTCTTAAGATAACGTATTTTGCTCTGATATCCTAATCTCTTGTAAGTTAATAAACATTATGGGTTGAAAAAAAATCTTTGAAACATTATTTTTAATACCCTATATTTAAGTACCCACCTTTAATAAATATAATTGAGTAAAAAAACTTTCAAAACGTGCAAAATGCAATAGGCGGCAAATTGCCACCACACGAACGCTCACATTCCACGAGGCCAAGCGAGCAGATGAAGGTTAAGAGAGATGTCGTTCTGACCAATTCTCAGTAGTTAGCTTCAGTAAAAATATAACCCTACATTGATTGTGAGGCTAGCATTTGAGACCAATTTTCAACGCTAATCTTGGTAAACATTTAGGCCAACATTGATTATGAGATATAGCATTCAGACCAATTTTCAATGGTAAGCTTGGGTAAACATTCAGGCCTACAAACATTTTGAGACGTCCTTATCTTATCTTACTCAACTTAAAATGTTATCTTTTCTCAAATAATGATGAAAAGATGAGTAATATTATTTATTATTTAATTGAAAAGTGGACTTCATATTTGAGAATAGATTCAATTAGGAAAGTATCAAAGAAATATATAAATAATAGGTCTCTAGGACTAACCTTTCTGCTTTCAGCTTTTTAGGTCTATGAAATGTTAGGCCCCTACTCTCTAGTAAAAAAATATTACACTGGCAGTTGAAATTCAACTTACCCACTTTGGAATGAAGATCGTCTATTTTCAGAATTAAAATATCATCTGAAATGAGAACAACAATATGAACAATTGTGAACCAAGCATGGGAACTTAAGCATTCAACATGCATCAAGAACACATCAAATAAGTCAAATCAAATCAAATAGTTTATTATTCATTGATAACCAAATAAAAAACTCCTAATCCTTGAGTTTTTTCCCAATTTGTTTATATTAATAAGCTATTTATACTCACATTTAGAGTTAGATTCTTCAAACCAGTGTAGGCATGGGTATATCCTCCTTAGAATTACCTAACAATACAGGGTATCATTAGAATTTTAAAAGTCTAAATAAGATGAATGAGCGTATAAAATCAATCAAGAATAAAATAAGATAATCAAGTAAGTGAATAAGATGAATCAAGTATAAAATAAATAAA
The DNA here is from genome assembly GCA_023375725.1 of Nephotettix cincticeps. Classification (NCBI taxonomy): domain Eukaryota; kingdom Metazoa; phylum Arthropoda; class Insecta; order Hemiptera; family Cicadellidae; genus Nephotettix; species Nephotettix cincticeps. The sequence goes on along the minus strand of CM041784.1, from coordinate 1,764,565 downwards.
TTCTTTATTTCCAAAATGTAAAAATTATTTACAAATAGTGAACAAATCATGATATAACATTTAACACTTTATTTGCATATCTATATTCATTTACTGTAAGTAATGGATAGCCACCCCTTTAGCAAGCGCAGTGCAGAGGTGGCATCAAGTATTTAAAACGCAGTTTCAAAACAGTGTGTCGAGTAACTCCCAACTCAATAACAACAAATATAAATAGAACAAATAAATAACTACTATATTTAAGATTTAAATAACTAGTGCCAAAAAAATAACAATCTCATTGACATTCTAAACTCAAATAATACATTTCTTAGGAAGATATTCAGCCTATTCCCTAAAAGCTCAGCATTGATACCTACATACATACATACATATACACACATACGCATACATACATGATACGATATTCAACAATGAATTAAAAAAATAGAAATGATTACAACATACACATTAGCTGGATACTATGACAGAAGTTAAGTTTTATACAGAATTTTGATAAAAACAAAAGTAATAATGAAATAATTCCTTTGAATTTACCAGAATGGACAAAAATTAAAAGCATATACTAACCTAATAAAATTTCCAAATTATTCTTTATAAGTATTTTTGAGGGTTTTTTTAAGAATGATGAGATTGTTGTTAAAGACGATACCAAAGTGGGCAAAAAATTTAATATCTTATGTACAAATAAGTATAAAATTGTTTGTAAGCTTCAACTCTTAGATTTGGAATGGATACGCAATTGTTGCAGCCATTTGAATAACATTTAAATTTCCTCTTACGTGTTAAGTTTTTTCCTTAATCTCGAGTTCAATAATGAAAAATACACCGTTCTTAACACCGATAACGGGCAAATGAATTTTAAAAAATTAAACTTTCTAAGAACTGCATAAAGTGCCTTTAATTTTTTATGCATGATCTATCCAGTTAAGTCTTTCATCTAAAATAACACCTAAGTATTTAATTGCCTCAACTTTTTCAATTATTACAATTATCACAATTATTACAATCACAATTATAATTGTAATAATTATTACAATTATTTATTGCAATTATCACAAAATGTATCATGGGAAAGAAGACAAGATTTGCATTTAAAAAAATAGATTAATGTTTTCAACAGGTTTGTCCGTAAGAGAAAAGTTATAAATTTAGTTTACGGGCTTAATAGCATTCTGTTTTTGGCAAACCAAATTCTTAGTTTATCACTCTGCATACTCTGAATTAGTTCACCTTGATTTACTTTGCGGTAGCATATAGCTGTGTCATCAGCAAAGCAAGACAATGTCTCAAATACTGACCGATACAAAGACTGACCCCTTGTGGAACTCCAAATTTGATAGGAAGAGTACTAATAATATAGTTTCACATTGAGGACGTTCACTTAAATATAGCTTTGAAACCATTTTAAAGAAATACCCTTGATACCTGCTTTCCAAAGTGTACTATATAAATTCTTATGATCTACAGAATCAAAAGCTTTGGTGATATCAATGAAAATACCACTGACTGATTTATTCTTATTTATACCTTCAAAAACTTCAGAGCAAAAGTATAAAAGGCGTTTTAAGTAGACTTGCCTTCCATAAATCCAAATTGATTTTCAGAGAAAAAGTTATTTGATACAAGAAATTTTAGCAGTCCTACCTTCATGATTTTTAGGGAATTTCCCATAGGGAAGAAGCTATTACCGTAGGTCTCATGGTGAGACTTAAGCCCGGGACCATGTTATTTTTTCTTCTATAGGTGCCCAGAGTCCAAAAACAATAGTCGTTAAAATTTTTATATATATATATGTATATATATATATATATATATATATATATATGTGTCTGTTAGCACGATAACTCTCGTAAAAATGGTCCGATCGAGACCAAATTTGGTAGAGACGTGTGTTCCTACAAATACTCGGACGAGTTTGTAAACCAGACATATCGGTCAATGGGAACGGGTAGTTTGGGGGGGTTTTGTACCCCAAAATGGGGTTTTTTGCGTTTTTCACATGTAATTTTTAAAAATTTCTAATTTTATATTTCACCATTGGAATCAGCTTAAAAAACTACACAATTAAGTTCCTTAAAGTTTTTCTCTATCTCCAACGGTTACCGAGATATTAAAAAATCTAAACACAGTACGTTGTATTGTGGGGCTCCAATGTTAATCTTATGGAGGATAGGGAAAAATTAATATTTCCCATATTAATCAATATATTTTTATGAAACGTGATATTTAGCTTCATGTGGTTGAGATCTATCCTTTTATGCTTAAAAATCATAGTTTATGTGTTTATCATGGCAGCAAACCTGCATACTCTTTTCCCATATTAATCATAAAGGGAATAGGCAAACTCCTTTATTTATGGACAGATGTTGATGAAACTTGGTATAATTTGTTAAAATAAAAATTATTTATGGTATAAATGACTACTTTCAGTGTTCCTCACAGCTGCTAACCTGCACACTCTTTCCCATGTTAATCTTATGGAGAATAGGCAAATAATTCTCATGTTTATGAACAGATTTTTATAAAACTTGTCATATTTTATTATTATTGATTTGGAAATTCGCTGAGTACGCAGATCTGCTGCGACGGGGGTATTTTAGATATTTTTGAAAAGACAGATAATAGAGAAATCAGTCTTGCTAGTTAACTTATTAATAATTTCTTGGACCTCCTCAGCATAAGTAAGATAATGAAAGAACATTTTATCCACCATAAGCCAAGGAAAGAAATTTTCATATTTATGTAGATCAACTCTGTCAAATGACTCAGACCTTTGCATAAGATCACAAACAACGTTTACAAAAATGCATTAAATTCTTCAGCAATTTCATTATCTCCTGTTAATACTCTTCCATCAAACTTGGAATGAATTCCATTTATTACATTTAATTACATTACTTTTCCGCTCTCGGCCCAAAATACCACTGATAGTTTTCCATTACTTTTAGCGAATTTCCCATAGGGAAGAAGCTATTACCGTAGGTCTCATGGTGAGACTTAAGCCCGGGACCATGTTATTTTTTCTTCTTTAGGTGCCCAGAGTCCAAAAACAATAGTCGTTAAAATTTTTATATATATATATATATATGTATATATGTATATATATATGTGTCTGTGAACACGATAACTCCCGTAAAAATGGTCCAATCAAGACCAAATTTGGTAGAGACGTGTATTCCTACAAATGCTCGGACGAGTTCGTAAACCAGACATATCGGTCAATGGGAACGGGTAGTTTGGGTGGGTTTTGTACTCCAAAATGGGGTTTTTTGCGTTTTTCACATGTAATTTTTAAAAATTTCTAATTTTATATTTCACCATTAGAATCAGCTTGAAAAACTACACAATTAAGTTCCTTAAAGTTTTTCTCTATCTCCAACGGTTACCGAGATATTAAAAAATCTAAACACAGTACGTTGTATTGTGGGGCTCCAATGTTAATCTTATGGAGGATAGGGAAAAATTAATATTTCCCATATTAATCAATATTTTTGGATAAAACTTGATATTTAGCTTCATGTGGTTGAGATCTATCCATTTATGCTTAAAAATCATAGTTTATGTGTTTATCATGGCAGCGAACCTGCATACTCTTTTCCCATAATAATCATATAGGGAATGGGCAAACTCCTTTATTTATGGACAGATGTTGATGAAAGTTGGTATAAATGTTAAGATAAAAATTATTTATGGTAGAAATGCCTAATTTCAGTGTTCCTCACAGCAGCAAACCTGCACACTCTTTGCCATGTTAATCTTATGCAGAATAGGCAAATAATTCTCATGTTTATGGACAGATTTTTATAAAACTTGTCAAATATTATTATTATTATTATATTGTTGATTTGGAAATTCGCTGAGTACGCAGGTCTGCTGCGACGGGGGTATTTTATATCCCCTGTATTTTGTTCAAATGTATTGTTATAGTAAGAAGCTTTTTGATCCATCATATCTCCTTTTAATTTTCTGGAATAGTTAAGAAGAACTAGAGTTAAAAAGGTTCTATTGTATGCTAACAATTTAATAGCTTTTAAATATTACATCCATAAAAAATAAGTTATTTATATTATTACATACTGAATTGATACATGATACTGAGTTGATACACATTAGAAATAAAAGGTTATAAGTACATAATTACAGTGGATTTGGTAAATTACAAAATATTCAGTTTACCGAATCCACACACAGACAGTTTCTGCGGTAAATTGTACAATGGGTTTTGAACTATTTTGCCAGTCAATAACACTTATAGTGTTATTGTTCGTTTTAAATGTTTATGTGACTTATGAAATGTTTATGAACTTTTTATTTTGTTGATGAAGACAAGTTTGATGCACCGATTTTGACATTTTTTAAATTACTGAACATTAGAAAATCAGGCAATGAATCCTTAAAACTAGTCATATTTCAAAATTGACAGGATTGAGGATGCTGAGGTACTTTTAACTTTTTATTTGTAATGTACCTATGAAACAATAATCTTAAATAAGTTTTACAGGACTACATTCAAAAATAGGTTTCTGTTTCTTGAAATTGATAGAACATGTTACTTTTTTTATCATTGTTATAAAAAACCCCCAAGAGAAATCAATTTTAAAAGATTTTTAATATTTGATGGGAAGTAAGCCTCTTCCTAAGCCTTATCCTAAATAAGCCTCTGATCATTTTTAACCATTGTACTAACATAAGATTTACCATACAATCCAATAATTTTTAATTCCTATTTTTTATTTGAGGTTTGGTTTCAGCATATCAATCTCAATTTTACAATAATCTTTCCTTCACTTTGGCCGATCATATGGCCTACAGATGAGCCCACACAGTAAATGTTGAAAAATATTGAAATAACAACTTTGAAAAAATGTTACTGACAACTCACTGATGAGATATTGAAAACTGTCATTTACAAAGCTGAACTTAGGAATAACTGGAAATATTGTTATGTAGCTGAAAATAGATATTCAATTTTTAACATATGTGGTTGGACCACGAAGGAAGCCAAGATACAACAATAATTGTTGATACTTCAAGCACAGATACTCACCTTGATCCCATATGCTGTAAGGATGGCAAAAACCAACTTCCAAAGCAGTTCTATTGAAACCTGTAATTTAAACTAAATTAACTTTCCAATAAGGCAGTTTCTATTAACTGATATTGAAATTACACATTGGGGTTTGGAAGCCCAGTCTTGGGATTATATGATAGTAGGAACCAGGGAGCAATCTTGGGATTTCCAGATACTAATAGGAATATTACAAACTACTGACATGAAAATGATGATGCAGTGTAACCTATTATAACCGTCACCCTTCATATGTAAAGAGTGGAGCTGTACGCCTTTAGAATTGAATAGGTTCTGAATAGAACTAAACGGTGAGTTGGAAGGGATTATTATCAATCACTTGGGGTTAGTGGTTTTAACGATGTACAGGTCACCCAGTGGGACATTTGATAATTTTTTCTACTACTTTAGCTTAGGTACTGATCATAATGTCAATGTACTGAGCAATCGCAATGAAGCTCGGGACTCTGAAAATATACTGCGAAGTTTTAATTTCTATGCTAAAACGAATGTGCCCACTAGGGGAGATTCACCTCTAGATACAATGCTAACAGATATTGACAAATGGAAGTATGATGCTAATGTCAACATGCAATATCAGACCATAAGCATGTTTTCTTTACATTGAAACATTGGAATACACCTACTGCAAACCTAAGCAATATGAACTCTCCTAAACCTGTTTCTTTTAAAATTTTTAATCATACAAAAATTTCAATTTATGTTGACTAACTTGCTTCACTAATGGATAGTCGGTATGAAACGCTGACATTTAATAGTATCGTAACTTTTGAAAAATTCTTTGGTGATTTTAAATCACACTTTGACTGTCATTTTCCCCTTGTTAGACATGTGTTCCAAATTTGCGAAATGCAAACCTCCTTGACAAGAGAACCTTCATTACTGCAAGTAAGAGCTGATTCTCAGATGTAAATCAAATAAACCTTTGGGGAAAAAATGCAAGCAAAAAAGTATCAGTAACCTCACATAAACATTTAAAAAACAGTCATAGTGAAAATGCCAAAAACAGCTAAATCAAGTAAGCTTACAGAGTAATGAGAGATATGTACAATTCAAGATTTAGGTTGATCAGGGAAATCATTATCATGCGTATCAAGCTTAGTTCTGAAATTATGAAACCTGCATCTGAATCTTCATTTTCAGTAGTACCAGCAAACATCAGAAAATTATATGCTTATGAGCCTTGTACTTGAATCGAGGACATAATTTTTCAGTATTACCCATAGATTAGCTACAGAGAAGATAAATATTTTTGGCTAAACTCTTCAATTAAATCAACATGCATCTAACTTGTAAAATATTATTCCTTGCCGATACCAATTCTGTAGGGCCTTCTGTTTGATCATGGCTTGATAAGTTTTCCTTTAACACGTACAATATTTTGTGATAATATTCCCCAATAAAGAGTTTTATATTTTACGGGGTGATGAAAATTACAACAATTCGTACTTCATTAAATACTGTAACATGAAGTTGGCAGATTCCCACTTCATTATTTTTTATCATGTGCATGGCTACAACACTAAGGGCAAGAATAGCCTACATGGGTTTTAACCATTAACTAACTGTACAACTTATGACGTTAACATTTTCAATCAAATACCAATCATAAAATGCAACTTTTTTTTAAATTTTATAAAAGTAATACTAAAATGGTTTTAAAATTAATAATACTTACAAAATAATCATTAGTAAAACTTTTTGGAATTTCTATATCCTCCATTTCTTCAATCTATAACAATCAAATTAATGTGTGAGGAAACCCATCATATTATATTTATTACATAGTAATATTTCTACAATACTTCCACAGCATACTACAAAATAATTGCACAAGATAACCACACTATAATAGAGTGACAGTACAATGTCATGTTGTACCTGCTTGGAGACTTTTTAAGCGAGTTCCCAGCAGATTTCCCCCAGGGTGTTTTTTTTTTGACACTCCAATGAACAATGCAATGATCACTCACTAGATCTTAAACCTATAACACTGATAAATTCAATGATTTTTATTACAAGATACATACCATAAAATCTCGGATCACAAGAGTAAACACTCCAATACTTCTAGTAGATAGATTGATGAATCTTTTTTATAAATTGGACCTGTCCAACACGTACATTTTTGTGTCTTCTTCATTTTGCAAAAGAAATCATTTCCTGATGAACAGCCTCCTAAAATATGTTTCATTTTTAAAAGTGTGGGTGAAAGGCAATAACTTGTGTCCAAGCAATGGTGATTTTTATGTTTTATGCCAATTCATTATTGGTACTAATGACACACCATGATGTTATTCATTATAATCAATTCGATTAAAGTAAGATGAAATTAGATAAAAGCCTACATTTGGAGTAGGCCTAAATCAAATTTAGAAACTTTAGAAAAAAATTTAGAAAATTTCAATAAAATCACTGATAGTTTTATAGGACATGTTATTGAAATTAGCCTACTGGAATACAGTAAATAAAATGGAGGAGTTGAAGAAAAAAAGGTTAAACCATGTTAGGAACAAGGAGTGGATTATGGACATGTGGATTATGGGAGTGGAGGTAGATGTCTTAAATGAAATTCAGAGGAAGCAGTTGATACGGTTTGACCATATCAACAGAATTAACGAAGACCGACTCCCATAGAGGGTTTCAAATGGATTAGTCTAACAGAGAAGAGGGATGACGTAGACAGAGTTGGCATCTCGAGATAGAGGAAGTTATGGTGGAAAGGTGGTTATAAAATTGGGCAATAGAATATGAGTACAGAGGCATAGGAACTGGGGAAAGAGAGGAATAAAAAAATATTAAAATACTAAATTAAAAGTATCACCCTTAACTGACCTAGCCAAGCGTAGGAAATATAATAGTGTTCCTATCTAATTATTCCAAATAATGTAGGAAATCTTCGTTAACATACATAGGCTATGCAATAGAAATTGGGCATTAAAAACCACAAACATAACCTGAAGTACACAATTACCTATCTAAACTAAGATTTACACTTGATACAAAAAAAGGATTCAGCTATGCCTAATACGAGTAAATTTGATCATTAATGGTGATTTACATGAATAAATCCGTCTATAAAATGTTCAAAGATGAATCTAGGTACATAGAACGAACTAGGTATAAGAATATTTACTCACTTAATTCTTGTAACTTTTATAATCCATGGGCTTTTATCTACGAATTATGAATGGTTTAATAATGTTTATTCAGTTTGATGTATTTTCAAAATAAAACAAATGATTCCTTCATAAGTAAAGTATACTCTGATTTAAGTTTTAAATTATCTTTTGGGCAAGGCATAACAACCTCCAAATCCAAACCTAACCAATTGTAACTTGTATCGTCGTAGAGTAAGAACATATTCCATGGAGTACTGCTGATAATGATTACCCTTTGTACTGAAGATGATAGCAAAGTCTTGAAAAAGAAAAGTACCATAATGTATCTCTCATTTTCAGGTAACCCTCTTTAACGACTTAAACATTTTATTTCTTGCCCCTGAGCTGTGAGACTAAATTTAATAGTTTTAAGTTACCGTACCTTATCGTCAGCAGCTCAAATAGTCACTTTCTGGCACGACCGGTTTCGTCACATCATTCTTGTGACATGATCATGTGTATTCAGCCTGGATTTGCTTACATGTCGGTCGGAAAGACGTCGTCAAAGTTTTTGGACATTAAAACATGTAAATGACACTCAACACAATAAAACACAGGTTTGACATTTAGGTTGAATGTTAAAATTCTATTAAAGGCGTACGGGCCCGACCCAATTGTTGGCAAGACACTCACTGGTGAAGGCGGTCCAGTGAGTGTCTGTTCTGAAGATTTTATTGTGTCATTTTATTGTTATGGACCTTTTGACGACGTATGAACATCCTCTTTTGAATGAATGATTAAATTAATTGATTTTTTTTAATAATAAGTACAGTTTAACATGAGAGATTTTAAGCTTGAAAATATAATTGTTGATTTTTACTTTCTCCCCTTTTATACATAGTATAAGGAGAAAGTATTGTTTTCGTCAAAATTTTCGAATTTGAGTTTAGGGTGGATATATCCGTTTTGGGGTCCCCTGAATCCAAAAAAGTGGGTTTTGACGTGATGTCTGTCCGTCCGTGTGTGTGTGTGTGTGTGTGTGTGTGTGTGTGTGTGTGTGTGTGTGTGTGTGTCTGGATGTGTACAGTGCCACAGCGTACCCCATTGGTCCGATTTAGATGAAATTTGGCATGTATATATATAGTTACCGTATCTCCAGGTGTTTTTTTAATTTTTTTTAATTTTTGATTTTTAAGGGTAGTTCACCCCTAAAACCCCTTAAAAACGTGAAAATCCAATTTTCTCAAAAACGGCTCTAACGATTTTGATTAAAATTTGATAGTTAATAGTGCACAGAGTACTAAACAATTTGACACCACCCGCATGTCTGTAAAAATGACCCCCCAAAAGTTATGGGCTTTTAAATGTCAAAAAAATCAAACTTTTAAATTTTCAGCGAAAACAATAAAAGTAAAGTATAACTTGACTGGTACCATTGAAATCAGCTTAAAAACTAAACAAATTAGTATTTTGAATTATTTGTCTACGACTAACGGTTCCAAAGAAAAGTTAAATTTACTGTCCACGATAAACGCAGTACGTTGTCTGAAAGCGCCCAATGTTATTCTTATGGAGAATATAAAAAATCAATTTCTTCCTTACTTTTCAACCGTTTTCCATGATACTTGGTATGAAGCATAAGGTCAAATCACCAAACAAATCCAGCTCAAAAAAGCTTGGTATTACTACCGAGGGGGGTGGGTTCCCCCCATACAAATTGAACAATAAATTATTAAATGATATTTAGAATAACTTTGTAGAACATTATAGTTTTATTACAGATTGTCTTTTTTAAATTTACTTAGGGGAGAAAGTATGTGTCAGTCCACTGGTACCGTTTATTTTAATGTGGACTCGTCATTAGAAAAATAAAACATGCGTGTGTCATGTTTTATTTTTCTAATGACGAGTCCACGGATAGAACGTCCCTGCAGGAACACTTGATGCAGTTAATAATGTAATTGACAATCCTACGTGAACTGTGATAATAAATTAAGTTAATTAAATACACAGTTTGCGTCTAAAATATTGGATTTTATTAGTATTTTGAATGCAACTTTACACTGCATTGCGGGATAGTCCGAACAACTTAGTAGTCTGAGCAGGGTTCGGCCCCAATTCTGATTACCAGGACTCTCTGGTGTATGATACAAATGTGAGTAAAATCAGCTGCTGAAGACATTATTTATTTCAACGATCTACCAATTATTTAATGGAATTGATTTTTGCTTTCTGAAAATAGGAATTACAGTATATAAAATATGAATTAAAAATACGAAAAAATATTGAGCCTTGTGTTTTAGCTACCTGTATTAGGACGTTCAATCCAACGAGTTTTCTATTTTGTGCTCTCTGATCAACCAAACGGGTTTCCTAGTTAATAAATCGTAACATATATCCACAGCTCGGCTCTGCTAAGAAAAAGACAGTAACTACTGCACTCTGGGTGATTCTCAGATATTAGTGGTTTAGTGTTTAGTTCATAGCCAACCAGTAAATAAACCTTTTTGATGATTTTTTCCATTTCTCATATACTTTATGCACTGAATTTAAATATCTTCTGTTTGACCTAAAATTTATATTTTATTTAAATACTAGCAGTTACTGTACTTAATGTTACAGATTATTAAGCAAAAAACAGTAACTGCCGTTCTCTAAGCTAAAAAAACACAATCTACAATGTACAATGTACAATCTACAATGTAGTTACTGTTTTCTACCTTAGAATTTATAGATACTGTTTTTTACCTTAAAAATCTGTACCACGAATTATAGTTACTGTAACGGCAGCACAGTTATTTACTTTACACAACAAACAAAAGTATTTGGTTTGTATTATAATTTTTAATTATTTAATATTTAGTTATTATTCCTGAGATTATTTTTTTATATATTTAAAGAACTTTGAACATAGGTGTGATTACACAAGGTATTAAAATTACGTTATATATTTGCACAAATTTACTAATGAACAAACTAAAACAGATCTATCTTTAAGTTAAAACTTCGAACTCAAGTGTGATTACACAACGTATTAAAAATACAAAACTCTGTCTTGAAAGTTCAGTCATCAATGTCTGTGATAAGGTCAGGCTCCTCACTTGCATTAAGATTTAACCAAAATGCGTGTCGGTTTTCGGGCATTAGTGGAATCAATTTTGAAATTATATCTGCTTTTTTCAAATGGTTTACGCCCCTTTCAGTTTTTCTTGTTTCTGGTTTTGGCACTGATTTTTTCTTCAGCTATCCCGATTTCAGGAACGACAGTTCGTAGCTTTTACCTGCAAACTTATTTTTGTAGTGAAGATCTAAACTTCCTCGTTTAAAAACTACCTGAACCATTTCACTCAAATAAGGTCGTGGAGTTTTCTTTGTTATTTTATACAGGGTTGAGAATTCAAAAGGCAGGAAGAAAACTGTTGATTGTAGGCTTTTAACTATTACCTTCCCTGAACAAGATTTTTTCACACATTCCTCAAAATCTGCGAAGTCATAAACCTTTCCTTTATATTTTACCTGTAACAAAATAACCTTTTAGTTCTGTGTTAACTGGTAATTATTTTTATAAATATATATTAAACAGACAAATCTTTATGTTTACATGAAAGATGTTATGATAAACTATATTTATTACATGACTAGCTGTTACCCGTCGGCTTCGCCCGCCGACCCTTTTATTTCTTTGTTCTTGGATTCAACCTCCTTCAATTCATTTGCAAAATAAAATGTAAACAAAACATTGACAGTCTGAGTAGTTAAGATGATACTTAAAATATCACACAGCTGTTCATTATGATATTTTAAATCTTATCCATCTGGTAAAATCAAAACAAACCTTTCCACCATAAGAATAACATGGTAACTTTGACGGCCACTGGGGCTGCACCCCAGTGTCCTAGGACTCCGGTTGATGGCTTTAAACATTCCTGGGGTCATCTTGTATCTGTATGCAAAATTTCATCAACTTCGGTTGAGCGGTTTCAGAGTCTATAGGCAACACACACACACACACACACACACACACACACACACACACACACACACACACACACACACACATATATATATATACATATATACATATGTATATATGTATATATGTATATATGTATATATATATATATATACATACTTCCTCTTTTATATATTAAGATTAAACAATAATTAATAGTCTAGTAAGAATTCTACAAAAAAGCTCATACCTGTTGAGTAACTTGGTGATGAAAATGGTCTGCTGACATGAATGTATGGCCAGGTTCTAGATAGTTGAGCTCAATTGAATCTGCCTGTATGTAATTGGAATTGACTACTCCAACAAGATGGGAAAATAGAGCCCAATTTTTGTTTTGACCAGAGCAGTTGTCGAGCCAGATAACAATTCTTTTTGCATCTCTGTGTAATTCAAGGAAACATTGTAAGGCACTGGTAATATCATGTTTTTTTCTCCCAGAGATTCCTTCATACCACAAGCATGCAATGGGCTCAATTTTCTGCTTCTTCCCAACGGGAACAAATGATTCATTGAAAACCACAATCCTTCTTGTGAAAACAACCTCTTTGAATTGCTCCATTTGTGGAAGCATCATAACCTTCTGTAGATCTATTGAATATACAACGGTTCCAGACTGGTGGTAGTCTTCCATATTATCTTCATCCACAGACTTTTCATACATTTGCCTAGCTTCTTTGTATTTTTCGTGGTGCTGACCCCATTCTTTATATATCAAACAGGACTCATCAATGTTTTTCACGTGATCTGCATTGTGTAGCTTAAATCTAGTACATCTCTCACACTCCTCGTGCCCTAACTTTGTAAATGAGATATTCATCTCAGCAATAACACTTCTGTACAAATCGTATGAGCAAGGGAAGTTACTATGCTCTTCATGAGAATCTGAGTACATTTGTAGCCTACAATTGTCAATTCTGATGACAAGTATTTCCGATTAGGGGCATGTTCTCTTCGGTAATGTGATTGTATTTCATTCGATATATGCGATTTCATTACATCTCTATCAACAAAATTGTGCGCAGTGTGCCTTCCTCGCATATCTTGTTTCGGGGAAATTCCTTCGTTTGCCTTATTAAGTGTGTTGAAAACAAACATATCATTATGTTATCATTAATAGTATGTTATAAATAGAGTAATCTCTTTTTTTCGTACAGTGCCTAAGAAAGTATCTGCTAATAAAACAAACACAAACAGAAGCTAGATAACAGTAACTGAAGTACACTAAGCTAAATAACAGTATCTACGATGAAGATACTGTGTTCTGGCTTAAAACGTGCAGTTACTGTTGTTTGGCTTCGAAAATAAAAGTTTAAGCTGTAGTTACTGTGAGGTCTGACCATTATATCTCAAAAAGTATCAGAGATACGGTTTTCTAGCTTAGATTTTTGGATTCCTCATGCTTGAAAACATTAAAATCAATCCTAACCTGAAAATCCGTAATTTTGTCAGTTACTGTCTTTTTCCTTAGCAGGGCAGAGCTATATCCTATAGTTATCCTATCACAGTTATATCCTATAGTTAAAAGATAATCATCATTTTTTGATAGAACAATGTAAAAATGGAAAATCTAATTCCCTAGATAACCAATTTACCCTTTATTGGACACCTCACTCATCTTTTTACGACAGTCAAGTGATCAGTAATCCTGCTACAAAATTAGGTAACATTGTTGTTATGGGACTAAAGTCCAAAATGGACTGTCCACAGAATGTTAAGACAGGTATGAATTTATTATGTCTAGGGAGGAAAAATACATCAAATTCATTTCAGCAGTGTTCAGTGCCGCGGGCCGGTGTCGAGAGGGGTTTTGAGATTTGAGAGGTCGTCGGGGGGTGGGGAGAGGAGTGGGAGGGACACAATAACCGAGTTGTCCATCACGGGCTAAAGTTATTATTTTCGACTTAGTGAGCCATGTGGCGCCCTCCCTCTCCTGGATCCTTCGACATTCTGGATTTAGTCACTCACACTCACATTTCTGATCCGGCGCGGCTTTGGGCACTACTCAAACCTCGACGATAAATTATTATGTATAGATCGTCAAAAGTCCGGACCAGTTGGTCCGGATTTTTGAGAATTCAGATTAGTGTGCGAAATATCAACCCAGTAGAGCAGGTCATGGCGTCATCTTGATAACGTATTCGTTGATACGATTCGAGGAGTTACCAAACGCAATTCTACTTGATGTATCGATATTTTGATTGACTATCCACATCGGTTATAAAAACTTCAACTTGAATGTGGGAATGGAAGACGTTAACCTGTTTTATGGTAACTACTGACTTGACCGTGGTAAATCATGAAATTATATTTTACGGTATAAATTTTAAGTTAAAATGTTTACCTCTAATAGCATAAAATTCATAATTAATGTGTTTGGCTAAAATTCTTTAAGTTTTAAAACTGCTTTTATGTTCCATGTTCCATACAAACATCGAAAGGTACCGTTAACCAGGCTAATAATTTTTGTCTGGTTTGCCATCAGTTTACTTAATCACCACTGTTTTTATTTAATTTGGACAAGCCCCGTTTTAATTGAGTAGCAATAACAAAGATGATTAGTGGAGATAACATTTTCCTCCAGTTTATCAGATAAGTTATATGGGTAGGAAAATTAAAATACCCCCGTCGCAGCAGATCTGCGTACTCAGCAAATTTCCAAATCAATATAATAATAATAATAATAATAAAATATGACAAGTTTTATAAAAATCTGTCCATAAACGTGAGAATTATTTGCCTATTTTCCATAAGATTAACATGGGAAAGAGTGTGCAGGTTAGCTGCTGTGAGGAACACTGAAAGTAGTTATTTCTACCATAAATTATTTTTATTTTAACCAGTTATACCAAGTTTCATCAACATCTGTCCATAAATAAAGGAGTTTGCCTATTCCCTATATGATTAATATGGGAAAAGAGTATGCAGGTTTGCTGCCAGGATAAACACATAAACTATGATTTTTAAGCATAAATGGATGCATATCAACCAAATGAAGCTAAATCCAAGCTAAATATCAAGTTTCATAAAAAAATATTGATTAATATGGGAAATATTAATTTTTCCCTATCCTCCATAAGATTAACATTGGAGCCCCACAATACAACGTACTGTGTTTAGATTTTTTAATATCTCGGTAACCGTTGGAGATAGAGAAAAACTTTAAGGTACTTAGTTGTGTAGTTTTTTTTAAGCTGATTCCAATGGTGAAATATAAAATTAGAAATTTTTAAAAATTAAATGTGAAAAACACAAAAACCCCTATTTTGGGGTACACAACCCCCCCAAACTAACCGTTCCTATTGACCGATATGTCTGATTTACGAACTCGTCCGAGCATTTGTAGGAATACACGTCTCTACCAAATTTGGTCTCGATCGGACCATTTTTACGAGAGTTATCGTGTTCACAGACACATATATATATATATACATATATATATACATATATACATATATACATATATATATATATAAAAATTTTAACGACTATTGTTTTTGGTCTCTAGACACCTGAAGAAGAAAAAATAACATGGTCCGGGCTTAAGTCTTACCATGAGACCTACGGTAATAGCTTCTTCCCTATGGGAAATTCGCTAACACTGTACAGCAAAAAATACTTCTTGGGATGGTCCAGTTAATGAAGTGGTTTTGGCTGGGGTTTTGATTAACAACATGGTAAATTTTCTGTAGGACTAAATGGCTTGGTGGTGTTAGCTTTGATACACGTTTTCTGCCAGCCAAGTCATCCGCAGCAAGAGCATAGACATTAGACGATTACTACATGATCCGGACTAAGCCAGTATAAAGTTGAAAACAAAAGGTTTAAAGCACTCAAAAAACTTATAAAGCAACAATAGTTACGCACACATGCACACATGAAACAGTTCTTGAGCCCTTGTGACCAGTGGATGTGTTTCGTTTCTTGTGTAACTAATCTTGTTATGTTATAGGTTCTAACTCACCTGAGGACAGATTTAGATTCCAGATCCCGAATCACAAAACGTCGTGAAACTTTGAAAAATATAACATAAAAACCCACCATCACCAAAATTTAATTTCAAACATAGTACTATAACCATGGTTTCAACGCTAGTTGCGCCTTGTTCAAGTAGATGCCATGGATAATATCAGAGTGCCACAATTTATCGGTGTCTTGGACGTCGTCATGAGGTGGAAGAACACTTAATACGAAATAAAAAAAACAACGAAACAACATTTTACATTTAAACATAAAATCCTGCGACATGAAAATTTGTCTTACCAGGTCAGACGAATACCATAATAATGAGTAAATCACCTTAACGTTTGTTTATATTTTTTATAATCTTTTACTACTTTACTTTACTTTTAACTGGAATGGCGACCTACCCAGGTAGGTATTTTAAGCCAAGTATGAATGAGAAATGAATGTAGGATGATTGTGGCGCGATCTTGTAGTCATGTTACTGACTAAGGCTGACATGTTCCTTAGACAGGACTGTTAATTAATAGCCCAACAGCCGATGGCAACTAATGGACCTACAGTTTAACGTGGAATCCGAACCACGGCCTCTGAATTACGAATTGGTCTAATTATGAGGATGGTCTTTGCGTATTAACATGGTATTCAATAGTGCGGACGTTAATCCACACAAGAGAACACCACATCCACCGATCATCTCTCACAACTATCCACAATTCGTGAGCTCGAAGTAGCTGGATTACAGGACGTCGCCACCGTCCCAGTCTAATTACTGTTTATGGTCGATAAAATACGGAAATTAATAAAAACACATTAGGTATAAAGTACACATATTTTCATTTAAGCTATTTAAAACACACACACACACACACACACAACGCATAAAGGTAGTCCATTTAAAGATGACATCATTCAAGTTCAAAAAGCGTTTTTCAGATACCACTTATCGTCTTAATCAAAATGCCTCTGGCGTTGATTTTTTATCTATGCCAAAGGCATTGTCAAGTGATTTCTTCAATCAGCCACCTAATTTTGGGTGTTCTTCGGTGGTTTTAGTGATATCCATTCCTGATATCTACACTCCTGATATACACTCTTCCAGTGTCCCATTAAAACTACCGAAGACCTTGCCCAAAGTTACGTGGCTGATTGAAACAATACTTGAGTTATCACCACTATCAGTTCTTCAACTGTACTAGGTTTGTTCATGTACATCTTTGATTTTATAAATCCCAAAAAAACACTTTGGTGAAGAAATGCCACCTTACCGTGTAATGAAACGACCATTAAATTTTCTGTTTAAAAAGTTCATTATTTCTTTTGCAGTGCGTGAAGTTGCTCTGTCATGCTAAAACCAAATTTGTTCTACTATTTTTCTTTTTAAATCAACTGATAATTCAGTGAGAGATATTCTATTTGTTGGTTGCTATTTATGTAATTAAAAAAAAATTACAAAAGACACGGTACTTTTTGTTTGTAAACATTAAAGAAAATAAGTTGCAATGTTAAATGAAATAGTATTTAGAATAATTTGTATGATGAAGATATACACAATGGACCCCACCGTCAAATTATGCTTTACTTAGCGGGTCAAGATCATGTTAAAATCTGTGAAATAGCCCTAGCAGCAGACCTGCGTAATCAGTTAATTTTAGTCCAATTATAAATTACTTCAGACGGTACTGAGCAGAGAAATATTAAAACTAGGATTTTTACATATCGTACACCTTAACTAGATGAAGCTCTAAACAAAGCTGTACACACAATCCTTTAAATAATAAGTACGATATCAATTTGTATACATTTTCCCCATAAGACTAACGTCAAAACTTCAAAGGACATCATAAGTACTGTGTTCACAAATTTCTATATAAGTAACCAGTTCATGTATACCGAAGATTCAAAAGTCTTAATTTATTGTTTTCGAGAGCTAATTCTTAGTAGAGGCCTCAAAACGAAAATAAAAATAGGTCCCGGGGCTAGTTCTGAT
Source organism: Nephotettix cincticeps (assembly GCA_023375725.1). Classification (NCBI taxonomy): domain Eukaryota; kingdom Metazoa; phylum Arthropoda; class Insecta; order Hemiptera; family Cicadellidae; genus Nephotettix; species Nephotettix cincticeps. Next base: position 1,746,410 of record CM041784.1, on the reverse strand, counting down.
AATAGTAACAGCTCTATGTCCTGTAGGATATCTGAGATTAGGACGCTGAACCTTTGGACCATATTTTTTGGAATTTTCCAAATATTGCATTCTCTGAAAGAGTATTTAATCATGATCATCCACCTATGTTTTTTGCTAATCTGAAAAGTCCTTCTAATGAATATATCGCAATTTGTACTGCAAACACCCCTCTGTTGCAAAGATTTTAAACGTGATCTTCTCGAAACTGTATTTTTCAGGTTTATAGTGTACGATAGTTAAAATAGCTCCATAAGTACTGTGCTTATTATTATGACAATTATTCACAGAAAGTTTCATAATTTCTTTCTGAACCAAAATAAATAGGGTTTATAGTTAGGTTAAAGAAAGTTATTTACAAAAACCGAATGTTTAAAAAATGTCTAAGGAAAAACTAAAAACACATTGACATAAAGTATTTAATTTTAAATGCTACCTTTTTGGACATAAATCCTATAATTTAATGAAATACAAACAGTATGTACTATTGACGATAAGATGAACAATCTAAAAATAAAAAAGGAGAAAGCAGTATATCCCCTTAAGATCAAGGAAATGTATCTGATCTGAGCCAGATATCTTGTACATTTTGGGATAAAGACTTTGAAGTGGGAATCAATGACAGGCTGATTTTTCATTTCGAGCGACTTGTCACTAGTTGGGGGGCGCCATGTGCGCGCTGACGGCAAAATAATAACCGGCGCGGCTGGCTTGTATGGCTTTTTTGTCAAAAGTTTTACAGTAACCCATTAATTATAGATACTTCACCGAAGTCAAAATTGGACTAGCTTGTTTATGGGATGTGTATAACGAATCAAGGGTTTTGCCTTACTACCTTAGATAAATTAGAAAATTTGTACCAATATTAAAATTTGTTTTATGGAAAGATAACATCTTTGTATGAATTGGTTTCAAAATAGCTTTAAAATATATGATAACATATATGATAAAATATATATGATCCCTTATCCAAAAGGGATAGAATATGGAAAATAAGTTTCTTAACTATACGGGTGCTCTCGTTTTCATGGAGAAGACGAACACAAATGTAATTAGCGTCACAGAGAGACAGACAGACAAAAATTGAGATATGACCTATTTTGGCTTTTCGGGGTCATAAAACTAGAAATAACCAAAAATTGTATACTTCTAAAAAATGTACAGGCAAAACTTTAATTTTATTTATATCGATTTCCATTGAGTTTTTCTAACGTAATAAGTACAAAAAACCATTAAATGTCAAAAATTTTGTTTATAGATAAATTTTAAAGAATAATATTTTTGATCGAATTGACCCCCTCAAGTCAATTAGAGTCAAAATAAAAATTGTTTATGATAGCTGTTGGGGGCGGAATAAAGAAATTTAAAAACATAGCATAAATTCGAAGGACCAATATACAGAAAAAAGGGTTGGATACAAAATATACTTTGTTTTTTTTTTTTTTTTTACAAAATATCAGGTTCTTACAAATATGAGATTAAACACACAAAAAAATGTTCACATTATTAAGTTACAAAGTTAGGCCTATTAGTTTTTTTACATTTCACTCACCACACCATTCTTCATGTTCGATTCTTCAATAGTCACAATATTATCAGAGTCTTATATTTCTTGATCAATACAATTTTACATCGTTTTTACAGAATTATGACATTACATTAAAAATTGATTAAGAACCTGATAAAAATGAAAGTTTAAAAATGGTAAAGAAAGAAAAACTGGACTGGTTGCTATGTCAACCAAAAGAAAAAAAAATCAGATAAACAAAACATAATTAATATTGAAATCATATGATGATATTTGAAATAAATTAATTATATGGAAAAACAAAGAGAAAGTTAAGGAAATCATATAAGAGGAACTTGGAATTGATTGGGAAATGTAACATATAATAATTAATAAGCGTGATGGTCAAGCTCATGAGTCTTACTTTACTTTAAACGCAACAATAGCAATGCCTACTTTCAGTGTATCTCACAGCAGCAAAACTGCATACTCCCATGTTAATCTTATGGAAAATAGGCAAATAACTTTCATATTTATCGACAGATCTAGATAAAACTTGATATACATTATTATTATTATATTAATTATTTGGAAATTCGTTGAGTACGCAGATCCACTGCGACGAGGTATTTCATATTTGTAAAATTTCTTTGGAAACCCTGTATTTGATTTGCTCATCTTTAGTTGGCAATAAATAATAAGCTACACCGTTGTTTTTTTAACACTTTATTTTACTTGGTTGCTTTTTAGCGAATTTCCCATAGGGAAGAAGCTATTACCGTAGGTCTCATGGTAAGACTTAAGCCCGGGACCATTTTATCTTTTCTTCTTTAGGTGCCTAGAGACCAAAAACAATAGTCGTTAAAATTTATATATATATATATATATATATATATATATATATATATATATATATATATATATATATATATACATATGTGTGTCTGTGAACACGATAACTCTCGTAAAAATGGTCCGATCGAGACCAAATTTGGTAGAGACGTGTATTCCTACAAATGCTCAGACGAGTTCGTAAACCAGACATATCGGTCAATGGGAACGGGTAGTTTAGGGGGATTTTGTACCCCAAAATGGGTTTTTTGCGTTTTTCACGTGTAATTTTTAAAAATTTCTAATTTTATATTTCACCATTAGAATCAGCTTAAAAAACTACACAATTAAGTTCCTTAAAGTTTTTCTCTATCTCCAATGGTTACCGAGATATTAAAAAATCTAAACACAGTACATTGTATTGTGGGGCTCCAATGTTAATCTTATGGAGGATAGGGAAAAATTAATATTTCCCATATTAATGAATATTTTTGGATAAAACTTGATATTTAGCTTAATGTGGTTGAGATCCATACATTTGTGCTAAATAATCATAGTTTATGTGTTTATCATGGCAGCAAACCTGCATACTCTTTTCCCATGATAATCATATAGGGAATAGGCAAACTCCTTTATTTATGGACAGATGTTAATGAAAGTTGGTATAAATGTTAAGATAAAAATTATTTATGGTAGAAATGCCTAATTTCAGTTTTCCTCACAGCAGCAAACCTGCACACTCTTTGCCTTGTTAATCTTATGGAGAATAGGCAAATAATTCTCATGTTTATGGACAGATTTTTTTAAAACTTGTTATATATTATTTTTATATTACTGATTTGGAAATTCGCTGAGTACGCAGGTCTGCTGCGACGGGGGTATTTTATATTATTTTGTTATTTAGCTAATATATATAATTTTTAATTGATGACAACACGTCCGCTTTATTTTTTGTTACTTTGGAATGAGCAAAAGGATTATAATTACAATTAGAGAATTGATATTTTACCTTTAAAAGTCCCATCTTTTGAACCGCCATTTTTATAGACATGCGAATGGAATCAAATTATTTGGTACCCTGAGCACTATCGCTCTAAGAAACAATAATATTAAGAAAATGAAAAAAAACGCTTGGAGATGTGGGGAAACATATAAAATTTTATCTAAATCGGGCCACCGGAGCAGCTTGTGACACTGTACACATGTGCATACATGCACACAGACAGACAGACTTCATTTAGAATACTACTTTTTTGATTTGGTGTCCTAAAACATATATATTCACTGACATCCAAAATGTTGACGAAAATAATACTTTCCCCCCACACTTTCCTGTAGGTGGAGGAAAGAAAAAGATATGTCAATGCATGTCATGACATTAAACACTCGATATATTTTAGGTTAAAACTATGTGTCATTTCTTCGATACCATCAGTGAATAATTTCTGGTATTTTTACCCCTGTTAATTTGAATGCCGGAGTTATCGAATCTGGAAGCAGGCCTCAGGCACATTACCATTCCGTAATGTTCCGCGTCTCTGTCTCTGACGTTGTGATATATCTCGCAGTTGTATTATTTTTAACCAATCGCTTATTCTTCTTTCTTCTGTCGCGTTCTGAATTGCTCTCTTTAATTCGTGGCCTTCTGCCTGAATACGGAATTAACAATGGGCGTTGATGCGATATAGATTCTACTATGATTCTATTTCCTAAGTTTAAAAGTGATATATCGTTCTGTGAGTTTGAGGGTAGATGGAATATTTTATGGTTCGTGAGGGGTAGTTTTGAACGTGAGGGCACTGTTCATGAGTTGCTCGTGAGGGGTGGTTTTGAACGTGAGGACACTGTTCATGAGTTGCTCGTGAGGGGTAGTTTTGAACGTGAGGACACTGTTCATGAGTTGCTCGTGAGGGGTAGTTTTGAACGTGAGGGCACTGTTCATGAGTTGCTCGTGAGGGGTAGTTTTGAACGTGAGGGCACTGTTCATGAGTTGCTCGTGAGGGGTAGTTTTGAACGTGAGGGCACTGTTCATGAGTTGCTCGTGAGGGGTAGTTTTGAACGTGAGGGCACTGTTCATGAGTTGCTCGTGAGGAGTAGTTTTGAACGTGAGGGCACTGTTCATGAGTTGCTCGTGAGGGGTAGTTTTGAACGGGAGGGCACTGTTCATGAGTTGCTCGTGAGGGGTAGTTTTGAACGTGAGGGCACTGTTCATGAGTTGCTCGTGAGGGGTGGTTTTGAACGTGAGGGCACTGTTCATGAGTTGCTCGTGAGGGGTAGTTTTGAACGTGAGGGCACTGTTCATGAGTTGCTCGTGAGGGGTAGTTTTGAACGTGAGGGCACTGTTCATGAGTTGCTCGTGAGGGGTAGTTTTGAACGTGAGGGCACTGTTCATGAGTTGCTCGTGAGGAGTAGTTTTGAACGTGAGGGCACTGTTCATGAGTTGCTCGTGAGGGGTAGTTTTGAACGGGAGGGCACTGTTCATGAGTTGCTCGTGAGGGGTAGTTTTGAACGTGAGGGCACTGTTCATGAGTTGCTCGTGAGGGGTGGTTTTGAACGTGAGGACACTGTTCATGAGTTGCTCGTGAGGGGTAGTTTTGAACGTGAGGACACTGTTCATGAGTTGCTCGTGAGGGGTAGTTTTGAACGTGAGGGCACTGTTCATGAGTTGCTCGTGAGGGGTAGTTTTGAACGGGAGGGCACTGTTCATGAGTTGCTCGTGAGGGGTAGTTTTGAACGTGAGGGCACTGTTCATGAGTTGCTCGTGAGGGGTAGTTTTGAACGTGAGGACACTGTTCATGAGTTGCTCGTGAGGGGTAGTTTTGAACGGGAGGGCACTGTTCATGAGTTGCTCGTGAGGGGTAGTTTTGAACGTGAGGGCACTGTTCATGAGTTGCTCGTGAGGGGTAGTTTTGAACGTGAGGGCACTGTTCATGAGTTGCTCGCGAGGGGTAGTTTTGAACGTGAGGGCACTGTTCATGAGTTGCTCGTGAGGGGTAGTTTTGAACGTGAGGACACTGTTCATGAGTTGCTCGCGAGGGGTAGTTTTGAACGGGAGGGTACTGTTCATGAGTTGCTCGCGAGGGGTAGTTTTGAACGTGAGGGCACTGTTCATGAGTTGCTCGTGGGGGGTAGTTTTGAACGGGAGGGTACTGTTCATGAGTTGCTCGCGAGGGGTAGTTTTGAACGTGAGGGCACTGTTCATGAGTTGCTCGTGGGGGGTAGTTTTGAACATGAGGGCACTGTTCATGAGTTGCTCGTGAGGGGTAGTTTTGAACGGGAGGGCACTGTTCATGAGTTGCTCGTGAGGGGTAGTTTTGAACGTGAGGGCACTGTTCATGAGTTGCTCGCGAGGGGTAGTTTTGAACGTGAGGCACTGTTCATGAGTTGCTCGCGAGGGGTAGTTTTGAACGGGAGGGCACTGTTCATGAGTTGCTCGCGAGGGGTAGTTTTGAACGTGAGGCACTGTTCGAGAGTCAGTCAAGAGGGGTAGTTTATAGACTGTGGGTCGGTTTTGGTACATTTGTTTATCATCCTACAGGCAAGGGACTATTTCTACATAAGTTGGTGGACGTTGAGCTTCAAGAACGAATATTCAACAGACTATTTCAGTCGTGGTCTGTGAGTGGCGACCGCGTACAGGTGCAGGTAGTAAACCTAGACACAAACAAAGCAAGCCCTAACGTAGGAAACCACGATAGCGCATGCCTACAATAGTGTAGGCCTGTAGTGTACTGTAGCACGCCACGTCACGTCAGGTGTGCTACTTGGAAACTGTTGAGTGAAGCCGAACAGAGTTAAATAAACTACTGTACAAGAATAGCAATGCAAGCGGCTCTATGGGCCGCTACATGTTGAGGTAGCGACACAGAAGTTCTTTTTCCAATTTAACAAAAAGAAACTCTTTTCATTATTGCTCTTAAATAAAAAATATAATAATATACTTTTATCTATGAAACTTCACTACCCCAATCTAAACATACTATACGATCTAGATCAACAAACACCGAACAGGAGGTTTCGGTCCAGAAACCATTGACTTGCTGGGCTAGTACGTTCCCCTGAGCTAACGTGTCAGAAAGAGCACCCCATTGTCTTTTAGAACAAAAAAAGAAAAGCTACTCCATAATAATGATGTTGTCTCCTAAATCATTAAAATCCATCCAGCGATAACATTTGGAGCACAGTTTGTTTAATCTACAATTAAATAGGGAGATGTCTGTAACAATAATAAGTACGTCAAATTTTAGTCTTGAATCTTTGGTAAAGCGAATTTGGCTCCAAAACTTAGATTGCTACCCTAATCTTAAAAAATAATTTTATTTTCAAAAGTAAATTTTATATTGAATAAAAATAGTATAAACAAAAAAACTGGTACACAATAACGACATGGAGTTCCAACAAAGGGACAAAGGTGATTATTTAAGCAACTGTCCAACTAAATAATAATGTCGGAGAAGTATCGGTCCCCAATGCCCTTAGAACAAACTTTAAGTCAGATACGCTTATGATTACGTCAAATTAATATAATTAGAACGAATCCAAATTAAGGCTTCACAGCACTCCTGTGTACCTCAGGACTTCCTTTATGCTCAAAATAGAGATACAGTCTATCCTGGTTGTTGTACGTAAAAATTGTTTCGAGAAATCATAGTTCAGAGCGGATTATTATTTTCTAACAATAATCAGTAAAAAAATTTAATAGAGGTTAGAGCATAGTACTCACGCTAAATTGTTACTGAACGTTTTTGTATATTATAGAACATCGTTCTTACGCTGACATGTTAATGAAAGTCTTAGTAGTGGATATAGGATAGTACTCACGCTGGCATGTTAGTGAACGTTTTAGTAGTGGATATAGGATAGTACTCACGCTGGCATGTTAGTGAACGTTTTAGTAGTGGATATAGGATAGTACTCACGCTGGCATGTTACTGAACGTTTTAGTAGTGGATATAGGATAGTACTCACGCTGGCATGTTACTGAACGTTTTAGTAGTGGATATAGGATAGTTCTCACGCTGGCATGTTACTGAACGTTTTAGTAGTGGATATAGGATAGTTCTCACGCTGGCATGTTACTGTACGTTTTAGTAGTGGATATAGGATAGTACTCACGCTGGCATGTTACTGTACTTTTTGATATTATAGTTGATATTATACTTGATATTATAAGTGTTGGACTTGAACACGCCACCATGTACAAGGGGGTCTATCCCCTTGTCGAATCCCGTCTACTGTGCATTGCTAATATAATGAATGCGTTCAAATCAGGACTTTAATGTCCACAACACTACACCACACAACACTAATTTTTTAGCGAATTTCCCATAGGGAAGAAGCTATTACCGTAGGTCTCATGGCAAGAGTTAAGCCCGAGACCATGTTATTTTGTCGTCTTTAGGTGCCCAGAGACCAAAAACAATAGTCGTTAAAATATATATATATATGTATTTTTATGTGTGTTTCACCATTGGAATCAGCTTAAAAAACTACACAATTAAGTTCCTTAAAGTTTTTCTCTATCTTCAACGGTTACCGAGATATTAAAAAAATCTAAACACAGTACGTTTTATTTTGAGGCTCCAATGTTAATCTTAATCTTATATATTTTTGGATGAAACTTGATATTTAGCTTCATGTGGTTGAGATCCATACATTTGTGCTAAAAAATCATAGTTTATGTGTTTATCATGGCAGCAAACCTGCATACTCTTTTCCCATGTTAATCATATGGAGATTAGGCAAACTCCTTTATTTATGGACAGATGTTGATGAAAGTTGGTATAAATGTTAAAAAAATTTGATGGTATAAATGGCTACTTTCAGTGTTCCTCAATGCAGCAAACCTACTCACTCTTTCCCATTTTAATCTTATGGAGAATAGGCAAATAATTCTCATGTTTGTCGACAGATTTTTACCAAACTTGTCATATATTATTATTATATTATTGATTTAGAAATTCGCTGAGTACGCAGGTCTGCTGCGACGGGGTTATCTATCTTTGCAATGTTCTTCCTAGCGCTGAGGCTGATTTTGCCACGGGACAGACCACCGCCTAAATTGTAGTACAATAGTAATTAGATTAAAGAATGTAGATGTTTGTACACTTACTACTCTCTGGCATAAATTAATAAATGTTTTATATTTTAGAGTTTGTATCAAAATGTAATGATACAGTAGCACAATCTTCTAGAAGAGTAAAGTTTAAAATACAGAGGTTCAGATTATCGCCAAAGCAGAGCACGCGTCTCAGAGGGAGCCCGGCGAAGTTTGGAGGCGGATGAGACAAAGTTTGGAGGAGCCTTCTCCACCCCTCCACCCTACTCAGGATATACGTCATGATGCCAAAATGATATTTACAATTCAAATGAGCCTGTTTATTTAGGGTAAGGCTTTGTATTTGTGAGGACGGCGGTCGCGATTCGATACACTGTGTCGTGGACCAGCTGCGGACCGCGGACCGGGTGCTGCGCCCCACCGATCAGTCACCCTCCGCCGCCACGAGTATCACCACCACTCCTGGGTGGGATCCTGCTTGAGATATTATTGCGGACTTTGAATGATGCTAGATATTAGAGGATTAGGAGGTTCTAATCAATTAGCAAAGCCAATGCACGATTTGCTGTGGAGTGTTGTACGGCCACTGAAAAGAAGGAAACTAGAAAATGGGAAACACAGATTATGAAAAGTATACATAATTCTCAGATGTGTAAAAAACTCTAAACCAACGTAGATTCGAAGTCGGTCAACAGAACGTTTTATAGGATTAATGTTCCAACTCAACAACCTTTCCACTATTTCCACTGGACAAAGAATCGGTCTGCCCAAGGAGCCCTCAACCTTACATTTGATGGTTCACACCCTAGGCTAGTTCATCTTCTACCCAGCATACTCCTAGAGAAAACCAAGGAATCATCCCTCCTCCATGGCGCATCCCAGGTGAGGAGATACACCACTCCTCAAAAATTACGATCAGACTGAGTGTAGAAGCGTTCTTTGGAGGTTCAGCCAGGAGTCGAGCCCAAGTACAGTCGGGACGTCAAAGTGCTAGGGAAGCCCGTTACATTGGATAGCTAGAGGGCAACACTAATGTGGTTACTAATTTTCAATCCACCCGATTTTGATCTCTAGACTATCAAAAACTGGTCGGCCGACTATAGGGAATGCAAATGTTCATATCCTTAAATAAAGTTTTAATTCCGTTTCGAGACCTAGAATCTTATCTCGTCCTTTAAATAAACAAGAGCACAGAAAATTGGCTCAAGTCTGCACTGAAAAGAGCTATCCAAACCTTCAAACCTCCAAACCAAACTGAAACTGAAACTGAAACTGAAACCGCCAGACGCAAACCTAAACGATCTGGTAGTTATTAGCTACCCCTTGGCAAACACTTCATCTATGCCTATATCTCCAGCTAGACCTCGAACCCAACCCGCTCGTATTTTATACTTCTGCACTAATCTCTACTGGTATCTATCCTTCTTCGGTAAGACACTTCGCTTATGTATTTTCAACCATGTTTATATTTCTAGATCTTTTTGGGATTAAATAACATTGAGTATAACATTATTAAAATGACACACACAAAGTATCTATCGAACAAGTGGTTAAAGCGTTTACTTTTATTTCTATTTGTTTAATGTCATCAAAATCGTATATTTCTACTGGTACCTTCACCCCAAATTGAATTAGCAAATCAGGGAATCAGTACAGATGGATGTATATAAGTAAATACAATAAAGTTAGGTCAACTAGTAAAATACTCGTACCGTAGCAACCTACAATTTTGACAAGGGAAAAGTTTTGTTCACTAAACAATCGACAAGGGTTTTTCTTATTTTGTACTATATTATTGTGGTGACGATTTCGATATAAATACGAATTATATTAATCGAGTTGTTCATACAGTTAACGCTATTTTCATCGTTTGCCGTTTTGCTTTTTTTAACAGGTTTGTTGAATTATTTGAATCAGTTGAATTATCAGAGGGATTCTACGTGGTTAGCGGTCGTGGCAACTGGTATGTTGCCCTAAATATATAGGCCCTAATATAATATATATAATAATGTAATATAATATATAAATAACCCTTAATGTTTAAAGCTAATTCTAATTGCTCCGTATAACATCATGAATTTTAAATGGAGTCAATTAACTATATAAATAAAGGAGTTTAGACGGAAAATTGCTGTATTAGGTTCGCTTTCACCGAATCAGGGACTCTGGCAGACTACATAGATCATAGCCTAATCCAAAATAATTTCAAAACACAATGACAAGTCGATTTTTCGGCGTCAACCGCGTCGTCATGTTGTTAATATTGCCAAACGTTTCGCCCTTGCTGTGAATTATATAAGTATCTAATTTAAAACTAATACTAACATATTTTTTAATATTAAAAATGTATTTGTTTTTTTCCTATTTTGATCTCAGGTAAATATTTAGTCATAACAAAAGTCATAATAAATATTTAGCCTGTACAAATGACGGCCTAACTGCTTGTTCTTGACTATAACAATTTATCAGTGTTAATAATATCTTCAAAATAGCTTTGAAAGGTGTTACTCCTTTAAGTGTCAGTAATTTTAAAAGTTTATAATAACACATGGTAGTAATATTTTTTCACTAGGGGATATTTTTAGTCTGGTTTTGATTTCAAGTTGACCAAAGTATAAACGCAGTACAGTTTATGCATTTTAATTTGTACTTAAGAATCATAAAACTGTTTACTGTTTAAAACCTGAACCGACTCTGTTAATCATTCTACTGTTCCCTCGAAATTTGAATTTATGCTTGGTAGGGATTCATAAAAATAAGTCTCCCTAAAATGTATAAAAAATTGTTTCCATGCGTGCTAACCAGTTTATATTGCTATTTTTTGTATGGTCATTCAACAAATTTATAAAATAAAATTTAACGGAAACATGTATAATTGTGTTTTATACAAAAAGGAGGACGTTAAAAATATAAATAATCTGTGGACATTGTTGAAGAAGGCAAACCACAACAAAAAAGTGTACCTTTGGAATTCCTACACTTGAGGGTTATTTGCCCTAAGAATGGATTATTTTAGACTTCTGTAGAATAAAGAAGGATTTTTTATTTCAAACGTGGGATTAGCTGTCTAGCAATTGTTACTCTAGTGATAGTTGCATTTGAGTAGAACTATTTATTATCAAACTGAATTTGAATTAAAATCTTTATAAAATATATGGAGAGCATCCATAATCCGATTCTATTTCTCTGAACATCATCCATCAACGTTGGATCAGTCATAATATTTAGAACGGAATTTAAATAAACGTAGACGAAGAGCTTTTAATTTTTTGTTCGAAATTCTGGAAAATATCAGGATATTTTTTTTAAAAGGGAACATAAATTTATAAAAGGGAACGTCTGGGAACTCTGCTTCAGCTCAAGGAAGGTCGAGACAAGTTTGACGAGAGAAGGTGTCTGATAGCCTACTAGCGATATCTCTCCCGGGGTGTTTCTAATTTTCAAAGTTATTGTTCGCCGGGAGGGTCCCTCGGAGTTGAGCGTAGCGAATGTCCTCGCAGCTGTCGCGGGGCTCCACCCGATGACGAATTCCAAACGTAGGTCGATAGGTCGATGTGCTATACCTACAATGAGATACTTTTGGAAAGTAGGTTACGTTTTTTGTAGACACTGGATTTATTGCTCAAATTAAGTAGTTAACCTGTGCGCTTCTTTGATGTGCTTTAAAATGTTAAAGATTATCAACTCGCCCGCCGCGAGGTTCGGTCAATGATACGGGTTTTGTCAGCAAGGAACTTGTCTGCTGCAAAAACTCATTGACAGATTCAGGAAGAGTACGGAGATACTGTTAATAGTTACTAACAGTGTAAACAGTAGTGTAAATAGTAAAGTACGTAAGTGGGTACGAGAATTCAACGGTGGCCGTGACAATATCCATGATGATGACCGCTCCGGCTTCCGTCGAAGTAAAGACTCCTGAAGGCAATAACAGGTCTCTCCGAATTTGCTTATGTTTCGAGATCAGTGCTTTACAAAATTGTTTTTGAAGTTAACGAAACTATGCTCTCATTGGGCCCCGAAACTCCTACAAAAACAAACTCCAATATAAACCAAAGAATTGAGTGTGCGCCGGGAGGGTTGGTAATCTTAAACATTTTGGAAGCACATCACAGAATCGCACAGGTTAGCTATAGAGCTGAAATTAAACGCAGCTGTCCCCGAAGTATGCCTGTACACGACACACGTGCACATTGTCGTATATACATGTACTACTAGTGAATACAACAAAATAGAACTTTCTTTCCGAACGTACGTCGTAAGCCGTAAGTGGAGGAAATTCACTTCACCCAAACTGACTAATCAGTTCGATTCGCTCGACGGCCTCTTGGGTTTACCAGCCAAGGATATGAAATCCTTTAGGAAGCTCATATTGTTTGAGCCCCCCTTTGGAAAACCCACTGAACCGTCACAGACCAGTTTCCAGATATATAAAAGGACACACTATCTATCAAATCGTAATAATAAATTATTTTATTATTAACAATCAAACAAGCCAAACAATAAAAGGTAAAAATACTTCATAGTAGTAGATCTGTATACTTTGTGAATTTCCATTTATGTAGGAGCTACTTGTGATTATGAAAAAATAATTTTAATCATTGAATAAGCCACATATGGAGTTATATCAATTTACTTTACATATTCTCGATTAGAATAGCATAAGAAAAATAATAAAATTGTCTGCTAGAAGGAACAAAAACTAGATTTTTTCAGCATATACTACTACTAACACATGATTTATTTTTTCTGGAAAATGAATGTAAAAATAATAATGTACTCCACTAGGTACCTTTAATTTGACGCCTCAACCATCGTATATCCAGGAATAATGTCACAAAATTAGCATTATTCCTATGATGACTAAAACGAAGTATTTCACCAGTAGTCGGTCATCTCAAATATAGTATTAAAAAAAGTAATAATATTAATAATTTCAAACTGTGTTGGATCTACTGCCCACATAGGCAGCCATTTAAGTGTGTTCATATATTATGTAAATAAATATATTATATTCGTATGTTTGAAAGAAACAAAGGAGGCGCCAGTCGATATACAACAAAGTTTAGTTTTCTACTTCTTTGGTGGAAATATTGCAAAATACAATATACATACAAAATTACAATCTAAAACCAAAAATAAATTCTAGAAACGACTCAATGATAAAGGCACTTGGCTACTGCGTCAGTTTAACCATGTTCTAAATATATTTCTGGCATGTTTTATAACTATTCTCGTTAAAATATTCATAATTTATGTACAGCTATGAGCGTCTGAGATCTCAAAAACTGCCAACTATTTTATGTCAGTTAATTGGTTTTATACCAGTTTTCGGATACCGTAGTTTATACTTCTACGACTTAAAAATAGTGTTTAATAAATATTGAAAAACGTTTGTTCTAAATAGCACAAGTACAGTATATAGGTACTACCTAGCATAGTTTTAAATTTTCTTTATCGTGAAATTGGAGTTGAGAATCCAGTATTACGTTGCAGAAAAGAGAATTGACTGGTTTTATCAAAGCATTCACTTAATTCTAATTTTGACTTGTATTGATACTGTATAATTTACCAACAGTATGTTATATAGTAACAATTTCTGTAATTATGTTATCTGTCTACTGTTATTGATACTGTATAATTTACCAACAGTATGTAATATAGTAACAATTTCTGTAATTATGTTATCTGTCTACTGTGCACTTGGCTTCAAGATGATGAGGCAAGACAATGTTACAACGCCTCTCTGATCTGAAACAAAACAATCGATCACGGAACCGGAAACCTTTTCAGGATCTGTCAAAACAATGAGCTAAAACCTTCATCTGCGTTTACAAACACCGCTTCCGTTTTAAATATTATGAATAAAACAACGTTGATTGTTGAGGATGATATTCTTATCAGAGATATAGAATCGGATTATGGAGTTTCACTCGATATTTTACGAAAATGTTTAGTGAAAATTAGTTTGAAAATAAATATTATGCATAGCTGAAGATACATACACAAGAGATTCATATACACGAGATCAGATTTACCTTTGTTAAAACAAGTGAAATACAAATCTAATTTAACTCATCCGTGTTTTATTTTATTTTTGTTATGAGCACCAGAATATTTTTAAGGTTTTTTTTAAGGAATGATCAGAACCCTGGTCTTGTCACTACTGTCCCCAACGCTGACCTGTTGTTAGATAGGTAATTAACAACAAAAGAAATGTAGGATTTTGGTAAAAGTTAGGTTAAAAATGGCTCCTAGGTCCGGATTCGAACCAGTGACCTAGGGTTACGAGGAAAGTACGATACTTCTGAGCTAGACAGCAATTCATTCAGTAAATGGATGCTGTTAAACTTTGTTTGTCGATAATTGGTATCATCGGCGGTCTACCCACGCAAAATAATCCTCGACGCTAATTTGACTACCATATTTTTATAATTTGCCCTCTTAACCTTCTCATATGTTAAGACCAAGAGTATTTTAAATATTTGTCTTTAATGTCACAAAGAAATATAACTCGTGACTACAATCTCATATCCTTTATCAAATCAAGTTAACGCTACATCTACTGTAAACCCCTTTATTATTGTCTGTGACTGTCGTAACATACAAAATTGAACATTGGCCAAAAGTATGTGACATTCATGTCATTAAGCGAGATCAACCCACCATTAACTGCTTCTCATTGTTGACTGTGGCTATTATATCATTACAACATTAAGCATTGGCCAAAGTAAGTGACATTGATGTCATTAACCGGGGTCAACCCACCATTAACTGCTTCTCATTGTTAACTGTGGCTATTATATCATTACAAAATTAAGCATCGGCCGGAAGAAAGTGACATTGATGTCATTAACCGGGGTCAACCCACCATTAACTGCTTCTCATTGTTGACTGTGGCTATTATATCATTACAAAATTAAGCATCGGCCGGAAGAAAGTGACATTGATGTCATTAACCGGGGTCAACCCACCATTAACTGCTTCTCATTGTTGACTGTGGCTATTATATCATTACAAAATTAAGCATCGGCCGGAAGAAAGTGACATTGATGTCATTAAGCGGGATCAGCCCAACATTGACCGCTTCTCATTGTTGACTATGACTGTTATAACATTACAAAGTTGAGTATTAACAAAGTTAAATCAATATAGTACTATATAGCAAGTCAATATAGCAAGTTTTCATATATTCAGTGTGAACAGTATCTTTGCAAATTGTCACAGTCACTTTTTCATTTTGGACATTAGGATATTCTCCCTTCCCCAGCACAGATATGTTATATTACATACATTATATAATAATCAATTATATGCCGTATAATCACAACAAAAATTAGGTTATTAATTGTGTAAATAACATAAAGAAGATCACAAAAATAAAAATTAGATCTATCCGTTGAAATCTCATAACACCTTAAATAGCTATAAATTATTATTCCTTATTATTATCATGATTCTTTTGTGATAAAGTTCAGTGTAGGTATGAAGTTTTAACTTTTAGAAATGATCTTTTAAGTTCAAAATTAATCTTTTTCGAATACTCCTGCTATTTAGCTCGAATTATTAAGAGGTTTTA
This sequence comes from Nephotettix cincticeps, assembly GCA_023375725.1. NCBI lineage: Eukaryota > Metazoa > Arthropoda > Insecta > Hemiptera > Cicadellidae > Nephotettix > Nephotettix cincticeps. Next base: position 1,730,420 of record CM041784.1, on the reverse strand, counting down.
TGTTCACAGGAGTCTTATAATAAAAAAATGAATTATATCAGTAAAATTGCTAAGCTAGACAAAGCTAAAGCAGGACGGATGAGAAGTAATTAATAAGATTTAATGTAGCGTTTGCAATCCGCTGTGAGCGGGCTTTCCTCCGCTCAGCAAAGCTCGACTGCTACAGCTACCTCTCTCCGTGTTTCCATTGAGGAAAACCTTTGTACGTTTGTGTCCGGTGGACGTATATCACGTTCACACTTCTACTAATTTTATTTATTTATTCAATGTTTACAATACTACAGAACAGCTTATGCCTATTATACTACAGCATCAATTAATGTTAACGTACGTAGGTAAATAGCAGAACACTAATGGATGTACATTCTTTCGTTTGAACAAAAATTAATCAGGAATATAAAATTAATTGTTAAAAATAAATCGATAATAAAAAATATTTGACAATAAGTGAACAGCTACATTACGAAGAACAAATCTTAATTCAACTTAACTATAGTCGCAGCTTATGACTATTATACTATATTATTAATTAATGTTAACGTACTTAAGTAATAAAAAATGTTGGAGATACATCTTTCCACGTCTAACAATCAAAAATAATAATAAATTATATAAAAATAAGTGAATAATCAACTAAAGTGTTTAGTAAATTCACCATGAAAAAGTAAGCTACACACATGACCCGCGAGGTGACAGTTAAGCCAGGGACCATGATAGAAGTTCATAGCTCAATCCCTTGACCACGTTTTGGGGATCATTAAATATTTTATATATATTAGTAATAAATATAATTATATAGGGGTCATAGATTATTATGTATAATTTTTTAAAAATCTAATTTTACCATTGGATTCAGCTCAAAAAACACACAATTTAGTATTTTGAATCGTGACTCTAGGTAAATTGGTTACTGGGATATTTAAAATGGTTACGCAGTATATTATGCAATGTTAATCGTATGAAGAATATCTAAAATCAATAACTCACTTATTTACTTAAATGTTCTTCAAAAATTTGGTACGTAAGTCCATCTAGTTTTATTAATTCATCCATAAAACCCCAAATTTAATGTTTCTTAAGGCAGCAATCCCACGTATTCATTATAATTCTTATGGAGAATAGATAAATTAGAGTAATTCATTTAGTTATTGACATAATTTGATAAAATGTTGTAATGTGATATTGATATTTGATATTGATGTAAATGTGTTTTTACTTAGTGAACACCTTTAATATAAGCACATTGCCATGAAAAACAACCCTTATTGCAACAAACGTGTGTACTCAGTAGTATTAGAAAATTATGATGGGAATAATATAGGTTCTGTGGAATTCGCTCTACTCACACCAGCGTGCTGCGTGCGGTCTCGTTCACTTATTATGTAGCATATTTGACGTAATTAATTGTGAGCGTGCAAAGTAAATTCATTCGTTTCTTACACGTTAAAGCATTTGGTTTTAATGACGTGTGCTACTAAAGAACTCGTAAGAATATTCTTACTAACGAATAAAAAAACTTAATTATAGTAATATGAGATTCATACTTATTACTAGAACATACCTATTTATAACGTGGCAAAAGAATTGTTAAAGTCTTTGTTGACCTGTTTTAACAGGTCAATACTCAATGAATTTGTATTTTAAATCTTTATTATTATATTTAAAGGTGAAATTAAACCCAAATTTGTTCTATAATATTGAGAAACAAACTGCTGAGTACAGCAAGAGCCGGGCGAGGAAAAGTACAAACATTTTTACAAATAAATATTCTTCTTGACTTGCTTGAACAAAACCGACTCAAAACAAATGACTCTAAAACTACTTTTATGGAATTCTCGCCTAAGTATTCACTAATTAGCCACTTTTTCAACATCATCAGTTAAGTTTCTTGGTCTGCTTATTGATTCGAACCTCACACTCCAATTCCACATCGAAAATGTGTGAAAAAACTGAGCCAGGGTATATTTGTTCTGCAGAAGCTGTCTTGCTTTGCCTCCATCGAGCTGCTTCATGCGGCCTACTACGGTACTATATATGTCCCTATTGACTTATGGACTTATGACATATTTGGTGTTTTGAAAGTAGCAAAACCTTTTATCTAGGTTGTAGAGGAAAATGAGGGTAATTTTTCAAATACCAAATCGGAAATCATGTGCAAATACTTTCATCTCCAGAAACATTCTAACTTTTCCTTCATTATATATTCTTGATACTATGTCTTTCTCCCACAAAAATGTCATTCTTTTCAAAACTTTCTTCCCAACCACAGCTGGTACAAGGAGTAAACCTCGTCATATCCTAAATATACCTCCTCACTCCACCTTATTTTAAAAAATATTTCAAATGCTCCGCGATAAAACTATTCAATTGTCTGCCATTGAAATTTAAAGAGAAGAATAATTTCTATTGGTTTATAAGTAATCTCAAAAGTATACTCTTAAAGAAAGTTTTTTATAGAATGAAGTATTGTTTAGCTGATGAGTTCTTCGCTGGTCAACGTTAGCCTGTTGCAAAGAACATTGATTTTATTTTGGTTGTATGTACACTAAAATAAAGTCTTAGCCTATGCATGTATTTATGTCAAAATGCTCAATAAAGAACTACTATGAACTATTATGTACTAATCTTGTTATGTTCCAGCTCACTACAGGTCAGGACCAGATACCAGATTCCGAAACGGCGCGAAACTTTTTTTAGGCCTCACTATTCGTGATGGAAAAATGTCCTGAATAAAAATGGAAATAACATAAAATCTCCATTACCAACAATTACTTTCAAATACGAAAAATTCTCTAAGGGTTATATTCTTAATACAAGAATGATAATAATAATAATAAAGATAATATGTATTACCTCCTTAACTGCTAGAGTGCAAAATTAGTTTTATTATTCTCATGGCACATCTATCTGAACCACACACAGCCCATCAAATTCTCCACTGTGTTAGTTCTTGTCGCTTGTTCAATTCTAATCGAGAAACAAACTAATGGAGATTTACCGAAGAATTAATTTGTAATGGTACATTAAACAAAATGGTTTACCTCGGTCTGTCAAAGAAAGCAGCTGTTTTCGCCCTGGAATCGAGACGCAAAACAGGTGATTTCCGTATTCATATACTTATCGCACTCTAGTGATTTAAATTCAGATAAAATATTAATAAAACAGTATGCACTTAGTCGCTGAGTAAACGTTGTTTTATATGGAATAAAGGTGGTAACACTAGTTATAAAAATCATACCATAAACAAACATATCTTTATTTACTTCAAACGTAGGCTTTCGCGGCCCTTGTCAACAATGTCAAGTTGATTTTTCGGCGTCAACCTCGTCGTCATGTAGTTTGTATTGCTAAACGTTTCGCCCTTGCTGTCTCAACAGTCTCACCCTAGCCTCTGAGGATGCCACTGAACAGCAAGGGAGAAACGTTTGGCAATACAAACTACATGACACGTGGAATCATGACGCAAAAAATTAACTTGACATATCGTTATTTAGATTTTTATTGCGGATATTTTCCATCACGATTTTATGTAAAACAAAGTTTCACGACGTTTCGGGATCTGGAATTTGATCCCCTCTTCAGGCGAACTAATATCTAAAACATAACACAATTAATTAACAAATAATTCGGACTAAGGCGGTATAAAGCTGAAAACAAAAATGTTTAAAGCAGTCAACAAACAAACCATCACACACATAAGAAACATAACACGTCCACTCGTCACGGAGACATAAATCATAAATCCACCATCACCAATAATGAATTTCAAACAAAGAAACATATCGTACAAAACTGGTGATTTCCTTATTCATATAACTTATCGCACTCCAGTGTTTTAACTTCAGAACATAAAATAATAACAAAAATATATACACTTACTCACTGAGTCAACTATGTTTAACCTGGAGTAAAGGTGGCAACACTAGATATAAACATGTGACCCATTATCGCACAAATAAACATATCGTACAAAAATCAGCAAACTAGTTTGAGAAGTGACACCGATAAATGGGTAGGTTAATTTGGTTAGGTTATATTATAATAGCCAAAAGTAATACTAATGGGCATCGATCAGTTAGAAATTAAATTAGGAAAGTATTTCCTAATTTATTAAGTATTCCCTTCTTCATCAGAAATATGAAGCGTTAATACTGTAGCCCATTGATATCTGTAGCTTGCAGATATATGGCCAACGTAGGAAAAATGTAATAGCAACTTGTGCGCAAAGTGTCCCTACTGCACTCGTGAAACATTCCAGTAAACATTTCTCTATAGTTAAAAATGTCACTTTGCGCACATATTGCACAACTAACTATTCCAGTGTTCGGTTATTCCATTATGGGAATATAGTAGAACCTCGTTAATTCGAACCTCAATAGTAAAAAAATCACTACATTTCGTATATTTTGTATGTTCTCTTAAGAAAACCTCTTATATTCGAAAATATATATTTCGATGGTTTCAAGTATTTTGAGGCATAATTTTACCTGTAGAACTCAAAATGGGTTGTAATTGAGCCTCTAAATTTCGAATTTTGTGTCTTTAATTCGAGCCCCATCCTCTACAACATGAGCCTTTGATATTTGATGTAATTAAACAAGCCAGTCGAAACGTGAACCAGCAATTCCTCCAGGTTTGGATCGTCAGAGGCATTGTTCACTTTGCTTCGTTATAGAACTGATATATAAATGTCGATGGCTACAGCTACCGTGTTGTAAACTGGTTCATTTTTGGCGTGCTACCGTATTTTTTAACTCCCTAGTGGATTTTTTTGAGAATCAGTTAAAAAAGTAAGTACGGTTAGTTTGAATCTTATCCTCGCTAACCTCTAAGATTCAAACTTACAAATTGAACCTCTACAATTCGAATTTTAATAACACTAACCTCCTGAAATTCCTTTGATTCGAAGTAAGTTGGGATTTTCCTCGAATTTCGAGTTAGTGAGGTTTGGCTGTATATAGTATATCGTACTCCAAAGTTATTCGTTAATCCGTGTGACGACAACACTCCCTGGCGGCCGCACGGGTAAGCACGCGTCACACGCACTCGGAGGGGTGTGCGCATGGCCGCACTGCGAGACAAGGCGGAAACTTGTCGCTAACTCGTTCCGTTCCAAGTTACATAGGGACAACTAAAAGCAAAAAGCGAGAAGCTGTCAGAGCCCTCTGACAGCGGAGTTGTGGCTCCGTTCACAAATACAACGCGACGTGATGACACAATAATCGATACAGCTCCACTCCGAGAGTGCATCCGACATAACTAGGACTGCTCTACGCTTTAGGTGTCTGCTCATAAACTTATTTTCTTTCTATTAAGGGAAGTGGGAAATTGTTATCCCGCGTATGTTAAATTTATTAACTTAAGATACATTTATCTTAGAAACTATAAGAGCTACAACTTTAAACTTTGTTTTATACTAAAAAGTATATATTTTTGTAAAAGTCCCCTACCATTTTTATAAAGATATTTCAACAAAAATATGTTTTCGGTAATCAAAAATATATTGAAAATCAACTAAATTTCTTTAGAAATAATATTTTTAAATGAAACTTTTTATTTAGGTATATCGAAAATGGTAAGACTATTAGGAAATAATATACTGCCCCCCCACACACGCACATCATTCATACTCCACCATTATCTGAGATAAATGTACCTTTATATTTAAAAAATATTTTTAAGGGAACAAGATTTATAAAAGCAGCCATTTTGAGTGGTTGCCTGAAATTATGTGACATTCAATGTTTTTTACTTTATTTTTTCCATCTAGAAGTAAATCCGGACCAAAGAAATTATACAGGGCGAATTACGTAAGGTGTCCAATATTGATTCCAGACAATCCGTTGGTCCTACGATGATGAAATAAAGTTATTTCCTACTAAATCAACCCCAATGAATAACTTAAGAATATTTTTAGATTTTTTTTAATATAGAGTGTTCCGGAAAATGGAGGGCATATATAGTATTGTAGTGTTGCATATCAGAATAAAGCTTAGCTCATAAGGAATGCAATTGTTTTTTTATTGATTCACCCTGTATGATTAAAAAAAGACAAATCAAACCATGAAATGTGTAGTTTTTGTATTCTTTTTTCATCGTCCTTAAGAGTTTTAAATATCTGTGAATTACTGTGTATAGTTTGAGAAAATGGGAAATTAGGACCTGAAAAGTATTAATTTTGCTAAATAAAGGTAAGCTCCTACAAGGGCAGAAAATAAAAAATAAATTCGCCAAAAAGTTTCTATCATTAGGCTTATTATAGTTTCCACGAAATAAAAAAACAAAAAGATTCTGCTAAAAAATAATTAACAATTTCATAATTATTTGTTTGTGTTTTAAAATATTCATTGAGTTGAAATGCAGTTTAAAATCAAATTTGTTGGAGTTGATATCATTTTCCGTTTGGCCTGTTTCCCTCTGTGATTTGGAAACACGCCTTCCATGGCGATTCAAGCAGAATCTCCGATCCACTCAACACAACATATCAAAAATGGTAAGTTCCGGAGACCAACAACTTTTTATTTTGATTTTTATGGTAATACATCTCATAATTTAAATAGCTATATAAAGTAAGATAGTAGCCTAACTTATTTTAAATAAGGTAATAGGTAGCAGGTGATGTGACCCGCCTGATCAAAATTGTTTTGTTATCAAAAGGCTCTTGAAATTGATTTTTCTTTCACCATATTTGTCTTTAATTTTTCAAAATAACAATTAAATTGTTTGTACCGTTGATACCACTAGTTTACTCAAACATTTTATAACTAAAATAATGTCTATAAAATTACGATCGATTTTTTCAGTCTTTCAAACATTGTAAAGTAAATTAAACAAAACCCTATCACCGTCCCATCTATAAATACAATTATATGAATAAAAATGTAAAAAAAGTGTTTTGAGTTTTTCCTTGGATCAAGTTGACTTTATTTATTCGGGTATAATTAATGACCCTGTCAAATCAATCAGTTGATCTTTATCTTTAACAAAGCTGCGTATGTCATAAACCCATTACACTCATCCCAAAACTCCAAACTGTATTTGGCTCCGACAGTGTCCCATCGAATGAAAGTGCTCGAATATTTCAGTCTTCTGCTATGATACAATCGCCAAAATTAAAGTTTATTTATTTATTTATTTTCAAATGCAACAATACACACATAAGTCGAGTTACATTGCAGCATTAATATAATTATAAATACAAAATTAATATAAAATACAAGATAGCATACTACGTCCACTGAAGCCAACCGACAAAAATGATAATAATAATAAAAATAGAAAATAAAATAACAATCCCAATAAATCAATACTAAAATGATAAACCTGACGCTCTGAAGACGTATATACAACTACAAAAATAAAATTTACCTAATGAAAAAAATGATATTTAAACAAAATTTAACAATAATTTGAAATTAAATGACTATTTAACTACAATAATAGTGACTAGCCTACAAATAAGGATTAGAAATTGATTTTTTTTTAAAGTTAAGGTCGATGAAAAATATCTATACTACCAGGCAATGAATTATATAGAAACACATCATAACATTTATTGATGAGTACCAAGATTGGAGGAGCCAAAATGCGGAGCAAAAAGATGTCGAACTCTGGACGTGTGTTGGGGTATAAGGTGGCAGAGCCGCGACAGCATCTCACCATCATCAATGACCCCGTTAGCAGGTTTGTGCAAAATACCAACATACCCACATCACGACGCCTGCTCAGACTCTCCATTCCAAAAATCAACAAAAGAGCATTATAAGGAACAATAAATGAATAAACACCAGTTAATTTGAAGTATAAAAATCTTAAAAACTTTATTTGAAGTTGTTCAATTAATTCTTTTAAATAGTTTTATAAGGATACCATATGATGTTTCCAAACTCCAACTTAGATCTTACTAAAGAAAAGTAAAGTAATTTTAAAGACTCAATTTTTAAAGAAATTGCTTAAACTTAATACCTCGTTTTATAAGGAGTTAAATCATACGTCATTTATATCGTAATAATATTGTAAACTCTAGTTTATTAATTTCCAACCCTCAGTTTTAAACTGAAAAATAAAATTTTAAACATTTATCATTTTCACCGAACTTGAATTTGAAAATGTGGTTACATGTTGCAAAATTGTTTATGTATATTTTTTGTAAAACAATCATATAAAATTTGGGGATATCTCTCTTAAGCGTGAGTAATCTTTAAATGTATGTTTTAAAATTAATAATTCACTTTAAAATGGGAGGAGTTTATTCACCTCCAGAAACCATGAGTGAGGTTAAAATATAACACGCATTTTAAAAGGACCAATAAATTAGTAATTGCCTATTATTGTTAATAACCATGTCATAATTAATATAAAAAACTCTGTAGCTTATTTGTGTTACATTTATACTTGATATATGGCAATAAAAGATTATTTAGCTATTATTCCCTGGATTTTTTAATTTAGCTTTTGTACCAATTATTTTAGGACAGTACAGTATAGTCGTTTACCGCACGTCTAATGACCTATCCTAAATTATACGACCTTATTGAAGGACCTTAAAAATAAAAACAAATAGTGCAAAATAGATTTTACTTTCCCACATAAAAATAACTTCAAACGCATAATGCAACTTTTACTATGTTAATTTTTAGTTTATAATAAATCATATGTATAAACTGTTCCACAAATATTTTACTACTATTATAAAACATATTAGTACATTTAATCATAGATTTCATTACATTAATTTTTAAATAATACTTTATGATTGAAAGTAAACTTTTTTGTTTGAAAGTCATTGCTAGTAATAATGAGTTTATGTTATCGAAATCAATATTACTGGCATCGCCCGTTACGATTATTAAAACTAAGTTTTCCGACGTTTTGGAATTTGGAACATGTTTTACTGCTTTAGACATTTTTCAGCTTTATACCGAGTTAGTCTGGATTATTTGCTAATATTATTATGTTCTAGGTTCCAGCTCACCTGAGGACTTGATCAGCTTCCAGACACAAACGTCGTGAAATCTTGTTTTACTAATCGTGATGATAAATGTCTGCAATGATAATTTAAATAAAGTATACAGCGTAGTTTTCTTCTTGTCAGAGAATATCTATACGCTATGTACCCGTGGTTTATCATCGTGGTACAGTTATAATTTATTACGGGGTTTTAACAGTAAATATTTTTGAGTTTGACTATCCAGGCCACCACTGACCCCTATTAGTTCTTATAGTTGAACAAACTACTGAAATCGTATATTTTAAAAATAATCGAATAACCAATAATCAGAACAAACCCTTGTCATGCACAAGAATCTAATTGCGCCCTTGAAGCGTTTAGCTGTTTCACCAACATATTTTCCCAAGGTTTAAATGGCCCTGTACAGAGCTGCACAATGGTAACCCCTCTGTAGTCCTCCACCCCCCACCCCTGCGCCGCCTCCCACAGCTAAGCTTATAATCGCGATAATATTTGATTCCGTCATCTCAATGCCCGATCGCACAGTTTCCGGTTCAGTTGTTTGTTCTCTATGACGCACCCTTTAGGATTTGCTCTCCTGGTCATTGTCGACCAGGTACTGAGCACCGGGGTTTGATTAACTTCATTACTATCATTAGCTCTGTTCCTTAATCGAGCTAGAGGGTCCTTTGAGAGCTTTTCATACAGGAAAAGGTCGGAAATAATGAAGTAATTGTGCACATAGTGATGGAATGGTTATTTTTCGGATTTCTATACAACTGTCACGTCTTAGTATCAGCCACGGAAAATTAAACACTATGTAACGTGTATGCTTGTCATTGTCATTGTCAGAAGAGGAACAGGAGGTTCCAGCAAAACTGCTCCACTGGGTCCATAGTTGTTCTTTTGTACATCTACCGCAAAGAACGGGTTCATGAGAATCGGAAGGCAGGAGAGGACAATCTGGGTCACCCGGGAAGGTAGAGGCAACTCCAAGCCCGTCCAGCTTCCAGAACCCGGAGAAGGAGCCCCGAGATACCCGGAGAGGTGCCAGGTATCCGGAATAGAATGAAGCAGACACCAATCCATTACAGAGTGAACCAACTAATAGTGAGATTCAGACTGGGTCTCTAAGTTCTAAGGGTGGCATGCCCTAAGAGATAAGGAGAAACCAAATTTTCAAGGGAAGCTGTTCACTTTGGACAGCTAAAAGACCAATTTTGTGACAACTTCATTTAATTGTATACAATTACTGCCTCTGAAAAACAGCCAGAAAGGCATTTAGGGACAATTTGGAGCCTCCTCTCTCTCCAGTCACCAACTACGTTTCCCTCCTCCTTGACGGAACCCATTTCAAGAATCTGGAGTACCTGCGCATCTTTAAGTCGCTTCCCAAAAGAACTAGTTAAATTCAAAGAATCACTGACTTTTTTTTAACCATAAAACCATGAACTTGGTAACATTTGAAAGGGCATTACAATGTCCATAGAGATCTATCCGATTAGATTTTTTTTATTTACTCAATGTATATTTAATGCTAAAAATCAACTATACCAAAATAATATTGACCCTATCAAAAAGTATTTTTTTTAAATATTAATGTAATATATTGCTGATAAATATCCCTATAATTAACACATTCTGATTTCAAAATAATCTGACGTTTCTTAATTTGGAAATTACTGTTTGATGATTCATGTTTATGGGTTTTTAACATTGCTGTTAAGGGACTAAGCCCCAAAGTGGTGGAGGTTCTGCAGACTCTTAATACATTCTTTTGGACCACCTAACCATATCAACCGCATCTTCTGCGTTTAACATCCCCCTCCACTCCAAAATTCTTCTCCTAACCTCCTCGTTCCGTACATGATCGAATCTTGTCTCCCTACAACTCCTCTAAAGTACATCCATTTCTGTAAATAACAACTGTCCCTGATCAATGTTATAGAGTAATGAATGGTACAAATAATTAGAGAGTATCTATTGTGATTTTCCCCAGTCCTTTGATTTTCTAGCTGTCCTTTGCCAGTCTAGATACCAGTACTGAGGTCCATTACAGAAGTATTGTCACAATCACAGGTAATTATATAGATGCACTCCAAGTGAACATAACTTTGTTTGTTCCCCACCAGGGAAGGTTAGAGCGGGGGACCAAGAACCAGTGGTTAGACTCTAGGACTAAGTGGAGATGCCAGATTTCCTAAATCAAAGCCCCGGCAGGACGGGGTCTACCTCCCGACTTGGTATGATCAGCCGACTGATCATCCTTTTAATCCTACCTCACTCCAATCATAGTAGATCCACTAGGGGCAAGTCAATGGTGAGAGTGCCCAGTCGTTAAAGAATTTTTCCTGGGTTTGGATAAGATACCGCCCTCTAAATCCCCTAAACAGCGGGCACAACATCCATTGTAATTTAGTAAGTAGTTACTAGCATTATGTAAAGTGTAAAAAATGTAATCTAGGTCGCATATACAAATTCAATAAGAAGTGGCAGGTAGAGGCATCTGTCATCTGCGCAATATAAACCAGTTGTATGTGTACAATATTCTATCAGAATGAGAATTGGCTATAGGAGGTTGCCCAGCCTACTCCCCTGAGCTGTTAGCAACATATTTTGGTGTGTTAATTGTTAAATGCACACCAAAGGTACTCCACAAGTATTATTCAATAAAGTTAAAAAATAGTTAAGAAACTCTAATTACCTGTACTAATAATTAAAGATATAATTTATTTAGTTTTTTAGTTTGTTTCGATCGTGATGGTCAAATTGCTTTATAAATTATTGTATTGACGAAAAACAAAAAAAAATACATTCTAAAGCTCATAAACTTTCATACTTACACGCACGTGGGTGCTGTACTTACACGCACGTGGGTGCTGTACTTACACGCACGTGGGGGCTGTACTTACACGCACGTGGGTGCTGTACTCACACGCACGTGGGTGCTGTACTCACACGCACGTGGGTGCTGTACTTACACGCACGTGGGTGCTGTACTTACACGCACGTGGGTGCTGTACTTACACGCACGTGGGTGCTGTACTTACACGCACGTGGGTGCTGTACTTACACGCACGTGGGTGCTGTACTTACACGCACGTGGGTGCTGTGCGATTGTCTTGCTCTTTACTCACATCAAACTATAATTTTAATGAAAATCATCACAGTTTTTTTATTAATTTTGTTCAAGAGATATTGCCAAAGTGCACCCTCGAATCAAACTTAATGAATTTGAGAATAAATAATAGAATTTAATAAACTAATAGAAATATTGGAAAAATCGAAAAACTAAGAGTGTTTGTGCTGTTTGCGTAAATCCCCTCTGCGGATAACATACTGTGACATACTGCGTGACCTGTCATAGTCAACAAGAACAAGAAGGAGAGGAAGAATATGATAATTGAAATTATAAAACAACGATTAAAATGTATATAAACACAAAAGATTATTATTAAGAACAGTAATGATTAATAGGCATACAAAATTAAAAAAATGTCAATAACTTTTATTTCGATTGTAATAGAATGTTTTGCTCATTTATTTATTATTGCTATTTATTATCACTCATTTATAACTATACTTTGATAGAAAAAAGTTTTATCGATATTAAAAAAGTATTTCAACTAAAATTAAGTTTTTAGGGGGAGTGAGCTCTGCTTCGCTCACGTGAATCTAGCAGCTGACGTTCCCGTAGCGCGTGTAGTTGGGGGAATTGAAATTGAATTGACGAAAACAATACTTTACCCGAATACTATGTGTAGGAAGAAATTAAAAGTCTGTAGAAAGAAGAGATCCTTAAATTTAGGTGGATCCTCGGCGTTGGGGCGAGTTAGTCCGTGAAATCGCCACGAATAGCGCTAGGAATATAATTCGGTTAAATTCTGCTTAATACTATTCATCTGTATGTGAATAAATTTACATATGAGTTTTATATTTATATTCCGATACAAAATATTTTTGGTTACCTATATCATGTAATTTTTTGATTATTCCCGATTTGGGTTGGTACGACATCCTATACTGCGGTCGAAGGCCGTACTGGGGCAGGGTGGTAAATTGCGAAAAATGTTGCGAAAATTCAATTGGCGTATTTTACACATATTTAATTTCTTTTAAAAGTGGAATTTAATTTCTATAGTATTATAATTTAAATAAATAAATCAAACATTATGAAAATTATAAATTAAAATCAACCTAATGAACTTTAAACAATAAAACATGTTTTGTATCTATAATTAAAGGAATTATCATATTTATTCGCTCTTTACAATATAAATAAGTACACAATAGATATTATGTTTGTTTGGTTCCCTTAAAAATAGAATACGTTAGTGACATTTTAGTTATTTAACTTTGTGTTAAAAGATGAGCATTTCATTGTCACAATACCAGTATTATAAGGTTCAAAACATATGAGATAAAAATCTAAACTATTGAAATTTTTGTACAACCATTTGTAAATGGCAACAGTATAAAATATTCAAAATTTTAAGAAAATCAAAATTATTATAAAAATATGTTTTATTTAATTATTAAAAGAGAGCTAGTAGTCGCGTTACGAATAACAACGTCAGTTCTTCAAAACTGTATACTTTATCACTGTTACTCTGATTTGGAACCAGGTAAACTAAATACGAATACACCGAATAAAAGCGAGCGAATATTGATATTTAAGAGCATGGCCGAGTAATGAATCAGCCGATGTGGCCTCGCCAACCGGAAAATTAAAGTTCTGGCTGACAACTCGGCAATAATAATTTGATTTTATAGCCTCCTGCCCCCTCCCCTCCCCCACCCACTCCCTACATGTGGAGCAAAGTATCTCCTTATCCACGTCAAATCAGGTCATCCATTTTTTACAGTTTTATTTCATACACAGTATCGGAACGTAATGATGATAATAATTTTATTCCATAAAGTACAATTTCTAGTCTAAAGACTTTTGCAGTTTGAAAAAATCAAGGGGATAAGAATTTAACCAGGAACTCTAGAACATGTGTTATCTTCTCCTTTCTTGGCTGGGTATGATCCTTTTTGAAAACTATTTCTCCAAATGAGATAAGATACCATAGGCCTACAAACACATCTCAGAATGGCCGGACTAGGATAAAAATGGTCCGATCGAGACCAAATTTGATAGAGACGTGTATTCCTACATTTGCTCGGACGAGTTCGCAATCCAGACATATCAGTCAATCCAACGGGTAGATTAGGGGGGGGGTTGTACTAAATAATTGGGTTTTTATGTAATTTAAGAAAATGGTTACATTTTATCTTTCAACATTAGAATAAGCTTAACAAGCTACACAACTTAGTTTCTTAAAGTTTTTCTCTATCTCCAACGGTTACCGAGATATTAAAAAATCTAAACACAGTACGTTGTATTTTGGGGCTCCAATACACAACGTACACAACAATACACAACGTCTTATGGAGGATAAGGAAAAATTAATATTTCACTTACTAACCAATATTTTTGGATAAAACTTATTTAGCTTCATGTGGTTGAGGTTCATTCATTTATGCTTAAAAATCATAGTTTATGTGTTTATCATGGCAGCAAACCTGCATACTCTTTTCCCATGTTAATCTATAGGGAATGGGCAACCTCCTTTATTTATGGACAGATGTTGATGAAAGTTTGTATAAATAGTCAAAATAAAAATTGTTTGTGTTAGAAATGCTTACCTTCTGTGATTCTCACAGCAGCAAACCTGCATACTCTTTCCCATGTTAATCTTATGGAGAATAGGCAAATAATTCTCATATTTATCGACAGATATTGATAAAACTTGTGATATATTATTGCAGGATATAAATAACAGCTCATTAGTATACCTTCATCATTTAAGGTACTTTTCATATTGTACCAAAAATACAAAAATCCGGACAAAAGTGAATGTAAATATTACATTTTAAGTCAAACATTTAAGGAGCTTCACATATTTTTAATAATGCGTTGTTTTATTCTTTTTTTAAATTTAACTTAAATTTAAATATTATTTATTACAAAATAAAAATCTTCATTACAAGGTTGAGACAAAACTTTCGGAAAAGTTGGTCCATATAGCACGGGCACAGTGGCTAAAGAAGAATCGGTCTCTTAAAAATGACAATTACACTTGCAGGTGTTTTAGGATATGTAATTAACGTAAATAAACTATATACGTATCTGTATACTTATTCAGACATGAACGAAATCAAAACACAATTTTTGACACAATTAATAAAATCAGGTACCAAATATATGATTATCATTCATATTATAAAATTAAACATAATGTAAGAAAGTTGTAGAATTGTAATGAATAAATCGTTAAAGAAAAATATTAGGAAATGCTGAACCAATAATCTAAAAGCAGTTTGAAAGCAGTAACGCAATTCATGGGATAAACGCATTTTTGAAAAATACAAAAGCGACTCTCAGAGCGATACTTGATCATTTATGACGTACGGCTACATCGGTACATTTCACTCCAATGGATTTGGTTTATTATACACATTTTAAGCTAGACAACATGTTTGAGTAATCACGTGGCCAAATAAAAACCCTTCTCACCCTGGGGCGGACACTGGAACTTCAAAGAGAAAATCCACACCCTTCAGGGCTTCCGAATATTTTCAGACTTTTGATACGAGTTGGAATTTTGCATGGAACGTTTTATATAGAAACTGTATAAAACTTCGGTGGTACACGACTGGAAACAGCTGATTTTGTCAGTTGGGTAGAAGGTAGGAATTAGTAAAGGTTCCTTCCATTTCGGCTTCGACCATTTTTGACAGAAAGTCGGAACTAAGTAAATACTCTTTACAACAATCCCGGCCAAGGAGACAAAAAAATGTTTGATGCTAGTGTGCCTCAATAGAGACTCGCTAATTTGAAAACCTCTACAATTTGTCTCTTCCTTTAAGACAACCACTAATATTTAAAAAAATGTATTCAGATAGTTCGAAGTTTTGCGCATAATTTTGCCCCAAAAATTCGAATTTGTTTGTACTTGAGCCTTTAGAAACCAAATTATGTTCCTTTTATTCAAACCCCTACCTCTAAAATTGGAAATCGTTTCTCATAAGCCTCTAAAATTCGAAGTAATTAAAAAAACAAACAATGCGTTTCCACAAATCCTCCAGGTCCAGATCATAAGTGGTATGCTATCGTATTCACTTTCTAGTGATTTTGCTTGTGAATGAGTTGAATTTTATTCTCGCTAACCTCTACATTCCAAACTTCCGAATTAAACATCTACAGTTCAAATTTTAATACCATCCTTTATAATTTCAACTCCCAATAATTCAAACTTCCTTTATATCGAAGTAAATTGGCTTTCCTTTAAATTTTGAATTAGCGAGGTTCGGTTGTATTATAAAAACACATATAAACACTAGACAAGACAAAAACCTGACACGTTGGCTCTATGAATCCGGCAACAGCGAGAGAAGTTCAATTTCAGCTCTACGTGTCACGTGTTTGTTATGTTTATATGTGCTGTTTGCGTTTTTATAATAATGTGACTATCTTAGTTATGAAGTTGGAAAAGCTACCAACTCTTGTATGGCTCGTCAATAGATCTAATGATCCAAAATAAGTTTGCACATGGAGCTACAAGAATCACATGCAGATAAGGTTATTGAAACCAGTTTTTAAATCTCCATAATAGTAATATTAATTACCACAAATATAATAATATTATCTGACCTTATCTGACCTTCACGACATCGAGTCTTTTTGCCGGGGGACACACTATATTCAAAACATCCTTTCGAGGATGATTCGTTCAGTGACTATTAAGTTACAAAATGTTTTGCTGCAAGCGAATTTGTACACTGAAAATAAAACTTTTTATTTATTCAAAAACCTTGAGAGTTCCATGCTGCTGAACATCTGAAATGTGTTCAGTACAGCGCGGGTCCCGCGGCAAGAAGACTCGGTCTCGAGAAGGTCAGAAGAACACAGGAGTGCCGGTAAATATCTTTATTTATGAAATAAGTAATTTTCTACAGAGACAAGGAGCGGGACGCTGCGCCGGCGGTCCAGTCCTTTGTTCCTAGGCGAGAGGTAAATACACAGTAATTAGTTGAGGAGGAGGGATAGACCGCCCAGGCTGCCAGCGGGAGGGAATATTTCCCAGCGTAGGGATATTTTTTATTTCGCGCTTTCATTTGGAAACAGGCGTTCGCCCGGCATAGCAGTCAGCGGAGCCTACGCTGCTATATTAGATTTTACCGGAAGAGAAATGTTGGAAACATACTTATTTTCAAACATACATTTTGTAATCACGAGGTTACGCTTTGACTTTTAATAAAAGGTCAAACTGAAATAAATGTTGCAGATATGTCACAGTTAAAAAAGTCTTCAGACATAAAATTTTAAAATCGGGTGAATTATTAGTCTTAAGTTGTAGACAAATTGAATGGAAATTAATGATAAGAGTATTTTTCTGCGACCACAAATTTTCGCTCAACGTCTAAGGAATTATAGCTGTTTATGGTTTGGGGGCTATTCCAACCTTCAGCCCAGAAAAATCCTGGATGAACTACTGTTGACTTAAAATTTATTGCGTTATGTTTGTGTTTGTAAGTCTACAAAACAAATAGCTTCAAATACGTTGACTTATCTGCATTCTACTGGGAGAGAGCATATTAAATTTAATGCCTTCTAATGTTGAAATTAAATATTAATATATCAATAATTGTAACATTAGTAAAGTTATTGTTGCTGGTGATTTTGTAAACAATGACTTACCAGCGTTTTAGTTACAAAACAACTACGATAGTTATTGGCAGCTAATGCTTTTTCTTTGAACGAGAAACAAATAAGAACCAAAACAAACATAAGTAAAATGTTTTAGATAGTTTTTAATAGCTCAATACATGGACAGAAACTACAACTTCTAATAACTAGGATTACCATTCTTATATAACCTTCCAGAAATTTCTTCTAGGTTCCCTTAATTTTTAGTAAATATTATTAATCTTATACCAAACCTTTCAAGAACTTCCTTCTAGGTTCCTTTGTCTTCTAGGGAGGATGGTCAATCTTATATCAAATCGTCGGTTTGGGGAGAAATATATTTTAAAATGAAGGATTTGAAAATTAACAACGGTAATTATGAAAACAAATCTTCGACATCAACTAGCACTCATGAGTATTCTAAACCGCCACTAGATCTTTTTTCTTTAGTGGTCTTTGAATATAAATATTATGATTTTAAAGTCATATACTCCGTATCCACGTTTATTTCGTATTGTTGCAGCCAGATGGCTGGAACAATTTTTAAATATAAAATATATTATCTAATGAATATGTTAAACCACAATAAACTACTACGAAAAGAAAACAAATATTTTAAATAGCTTTTAATAATTAGGGCTATAAAATATATATTTGGTTGAACTGCTTCAAAAACAGCTGTTTTCAATGCATATGTTGCGGGGCGAAAGTCTTCCCCTATTGAGAGAAAAAATAATAAGCTGATGTTGACGTCATTAGATATTAGCGAATTTCCCATAGAGAAAAAGCTATTACCGTGGGTCTCATGGCAAGACTTAAGCCCGAGACCGTATTATTTTTTCGTCTTAAGGTGCGCAGAGGCCAAAAACAATAGTCGTTGAAATTTATATATGTATAATATATGTGTCTGTGAACACGATAACTCTCGTAAAAATGGTCCGATCGAGACCAAATTTGGTAGAGACTTGTATTCCTACATTTGCTCGGACGAGTTCGTAATCCAGACATATCATTCAATGGGAACGGGTAGTTTGGGGGGGCCTTTGTACCCCAAAAACGGGTTTTTGCGTTTTCCCGTGTAATTTTTTAAAATTTTTAAATTTTATTTTTCACTATTAGAATCAGCTCAAAACACTACACAATTTAGTTTCTTAAAGTTTTGCTCTATCTCAAACGGTTACCGAGATATTAAAAAGTATAAACACAGTACATTGTAATCTTCAAACAGTAAATTGCATTTAGGGGCTCCAATGATATATTTCCCTTACTAACCAATAGTTTTTCATGAAACTATGTATTTAGCTTCATGATGCTGGGATCCATACGATTATGCTAAAAAAATCACATTTTATGTGTTCCTCACTGCAGCAAACCTGCATACTCTTTCCCATGTTAATCTTATGCAGAATAGGCAAACTCCTTTATTTATGTCCAGATAATAATAAAACTTGGTATGTGGTCAAAATTAATATAGTTTATGGTAAAAATGCCTATTTTCAGTGTTCCTCAAAGCAGCAAACCTGCACACTCTTTCCCATGTTAATGTTACGGAGAATAGGCAAATACTCTAATTTATCAACAGGTATTGATTGCTCGATCTTGTCATATACTTGTATTATTATTGCCATATTATTGAGGTGGAAATTCGCTGAGTACGCAGGTCTGCTGCGACGGGGGTATTCGTTTTAATCTATATTGATTACAGTTTTACAAAAAATTAAGTGAAATTAGTAACATTACAGTTATGCCTGTGCATAGTTTGGAATCAGGACATTTTTTGGTTATTTTTCGTTTCATACCCCAGAAAAGCCGAAATGCTTATCATCATAAATAAATAAACGATGGCCTATAAAATCAACGGTCTTACCTCAGTTTTGGTCTGTCTGTCTACCTGCCTTTCTGAAACGCTCAAGACATTTTTTTCGTGTTTTTCGTAAATACGAGAGCACTTTCAGTTATCTATTCTAAATGAACCCACTCACTATGAAATGAAATAATAAGCTTTCAAAACCCCTGTTTTGAACGGACGGAGAAGAGGACTTACTGGTTCTCAATTCAAAAAAAAGGTTCCCTTTCTCGAATCTTTTGTTTCAGATAGGTTGGCAAACACAACCGATGATGTCACACTACCAGCGCCTCTAGCTGGTGCGCACGAGGATGACCACCGGCCAACGCTCAGACAGAGGAAGGGGACAGGGGTAGAAGTGCCACAACTCCGTACCATTCCGTACACACGCTATCTTGTGTCGCCCCGCAAGCTGGCTTGGAGGCGAAGTGTTGTGGTTAACTGTTCCGTTATTAATATAGTTTTTATATTGTGCAAGATGGATAAGTATAGTATTATTGACAACATGATATAATTCATATACGCAGCGTAAAGGTCCAATTTTTAATGTAAATTATTATATAATCACTCGAAAATGGGAGGAGTTTGTCCACCTGCAGAAACGTTGAGTAGTTAAAACACAGACACGTTGGAAGAATCCAATAAAAGATATTGAATAATTATAACCAACCCCAGAGTAATTTTGAAAGATTATATTAACCTAATAACTTAGACCAACTGAGAATAACCTAGATTGAGGAATATTACTTTGAAATCCAAGAAAATTAATGCAATTTATATTAAATTTCATAGTATACAGACGATTGTGTTGGATTTATCGTTAAACACCTAAATATCATAGTCTACATTTTCCAGTCTACATAGTTTCATAGTCTACATCTCTAGTCCAGTCTACATAGTTTCATAGTCTACATCTCTAGTCCAGTCTACATAGTTTCATAGTCTACATCTCTAGTCCAGTCTACATAGTTTCATAGTCTACATCTCTAGTCCAGTCTACATAGTTTCATAGTCTACATCTCTAGTCCAGTCTACATAGTTTCATAGTCTACATCTCTAGTCCAGTCTACATAGTTTCATAGTCTACATCTCTAGTCCAGTCTACAGTTTCAGTTTATGCTACTCTTGTTGAGTAAAAACTCGAAATCATTATAATTCGTCCATCATTAAGCCATCCCCTCAGTTCATGAATGCCGCTAAGTTCACACTTCTGGACCCTTTACTTTTGCTTTAATCGTATCGGACCATCTTTATCTAAAGAGCTTCACTGAAGTAGCTTACGATCTAATCTGTTGTTCATTTTGTAACAATGTGTTCTAATTCCTAAATCGTTGTAATTTTTTGACGTTGATCATTAATCCATCCATTTTTATTTTTTATAATTTTTATAATCAGTTCTATTGCAGTCCGATTTAATCTGCTGTTCGATCTGTAAAGATGTTTTCTAATCCGAAATAGTTCATTAGTAGCTACATTAATCATCACATGTGTACATGAAGCCGCAAAGGTTACTTCTAAGGCCTTTTACCGTTTCTATTTTCTTCAATCGAGACAAACTATTTTTTACATTTAATTTCAATGTCTGCTGTTCGGTATGTACTTACATTTTCTAATATAAAATATTTAATTATTATCCATATACACTAATACGCAAATGTTATTTCTATACCCTTTACTGTTTCTTATTTTTCTAAACGTGGCAAACTATTTTATACATTGAATTTCATTGTAGTTTAATCTATCCTGCTCCTGTTCCTGTGAACTGTTCGGTCAGTAACAATAATTTTTAACCATCGCATTGCAGTGACAGCGGCTCGGCGGGGAAATATGGCGCGAGGGAGGGTAATGTGGCGGGTGCGCTGCGGCGGCGGCGGCGGTGTCAGTCAGTCACTACACCAGTCAGTAGACCGCGGGCCGCTGAGCTGCCAGCATCGCCGAGTGTTACCACAGTGGTGCGATGTAACGTGTGTTCGGAATGTGGTTCTTTGAATGAAGTGTCATGTGCTCTCGTCTGTTTCCCTGGCTGCTGCTTCTGTTGTTACGTCCTTCCCAAACCCTTGCCGCCCAACCCAACTGGATGTGAGTACTGAGTACGACTGGACTGACCGGTCTGCGCTATGCGGCCACTCTAACCTCACTTCTCACCTGTTCGATTCCTTACAAATTTTCATTCCCAGTTTTTGCAGCCAGTTCGTAAACGTAGCCTACCTGCTTCTTTTGTCGATCTAGAATTCCCACTTTCGCCTTCGTCGGCCGCCGGTTCACTTTGTAGTCGGAATTGTTTCCGTCTGTTCTGCCTGCTCTGCGCGATGTGTTCGTGGTTGTTTCAGGTGACACGATTGCGCCTCAGAGTGGACTCACCAGACGAGTATCTCAAATATCCTTATTCGGGCTGTTCTTAAGTGAAACAATAATAACTAGACGTAAAAACTAAAAAACAAGTGTTAAAGACGTTTTAAAATATTCTAGAATATTCATTTTTTGGAAGTACAAGTTTTAAAATTTAATATTCCTCATTCTCTAAAAAGCCTAAATATTCTAAACATCCGTTTCAATATATTTCTTATGTTTTGTTTTGAATAGTTCAATTAGTTTTAATAGCCTACAAAAAATAAATCAAAATTTTAAAATATAAATATACAATTCGGTAGGATAGGCACATGATGAGAGTTCATACCGGCCAGTAGAACAGAGAATGGGATTGGTCGGTCACTGTCCATGTGTATTGTTTAGAATTTCCTAAATATTTCAAGTTCATCAAGAGTCACCTGTCGCGCTGTGGCACAATTCACCGCACTCTACCGCTGCTGTACAGTTACTACTGCCAAACACACGCGTTTATTTTGGAATGAGTGTACCGAGATTTGATTTGGGGAGCAAAAAACTAAATTTTGTCAATTTTATTCTAAAATGTATAGGTTTGATATTAACTAAGAATAGATTTCGTTTGTTAATCATTTTACGCAGGATTAAAATAAAATGAAATGTGTCTTACAACTAAAGCTTTTGATAATACGGAAACTTAATGATTTTATTTTATAAACTTAAAATTGTATTGGTAAATGTACTTCAATCTTGTACCGGTCTATTTTTTCAAATAAAAATAAGTTAAATGACTCATTTTGATGAACTATACTCATTTTGAATGAACTATATTGATCGGTATTTTATGAAATACGTTAAAAACCAAACGTTTAAGTCTTTATTCATAGTATAGCCTATATAGCCCTACTTTTGTTGCCTATTTTTATAAACTATTTACGATTATTAGGTGGACATTAAATTTATTTGCTCTAAGAGAGTATATTGGTTGTATTTAGTTTTTCTATTCTAAAATACAACATTTATATATTTCTCGATTTTATTTTATATTAAATGTAAACATATTTATAATTACTTATACTATGGTTACCAATAAGTATATTTTTCTTTTTAAAAATTTAGTTGTCAAAATATGTTGAAATATACTTTGCTGTGATAAATAATTCCACTGTCTTTCAAGACCGTTTTTGACATATCCTTCCGGTAATAAATCATTTCGTGCCGAAGCGCAAAATGATATTTACAAAATTATGTATTCAGACTTATTAATTTAGTTAGTTCCAGCCGCTCTAAACTTGTGAGGTGTATGCGCGACTGTAATCTGATTCATGGGTTCATTCTAATTCTGATTAATTAGCCCAATATTTGCTTTAACCGATTTTTGTACAAAGAAATTAAACCTTTCTATACTTATTGATTTATATATTATTATAGACTGTTTATTTTTAGTTACGCTTATTCAAAAATAAGTTGTTAAAATATGTTTTAGTTGCTAATTCTTCAATTTTAATCTGCACCAAACTAGTAAACATAATCACATACAATTAAAAAATAAAATCTATTAGATTATTTATTTAATTCCTAAAAAGTAAAATTCACACCAATTAGTAGCCTAAAACGTTTTTAACTTGTCATATATGAGTTTAAAATAATCCATAGTGTTAAAATTGAACACCGAACAAAATAATCCATGAAATGGGTGAGTATTTAATAATTAAAATTACTTATCTCCTGAATATACACAGTTGCTGTAGTTCACAAACCGTGAAACCTTTTCTGCCTAAATATTTGAATATATAAAATTAATGAGTCATAACTGCTGAGATTGCATGGTGCAAGTTAAATATTTTTAGACAAAAATATAATAGTTGATTACTTAGTGAAAAATACGATGATACAATGGTCTGTAGTCTATTTTAAAACTAAGTTAACCAGATGAAATCATTATCAATATACGAAAGTATAAATGACTATAGGCTGGAATAAAAAAATTATACTTTTGGAAAATTTCGTTAGGTTGATGCGTTTTATATTTTTATGTAGTTAGTTGATTTTTCATTATTTTTTCTACGACCATTGCTAAAAGTACCAATAAGTACGGAAAGTAACTTCATTAAGAGGACCATTATTAGACATTTTGAGTTCATAACGATACAGATTTTTCATAACGATACAGGTTCTAGGCCAATCAGAGCTCAGCATTTGACGAAAGTAATGCTATTATGGATATATTGAAATGCAAAATCAGCTGGTTTATCTATAAAGACAGTGCGTTTTAGTTTCTAACTTCAAATGTGAGTTGTAAACCAATAATATCAACATAGTTCGCAAATCAGCAATTACTCCAAGAATGAAATACACACAAATTATTTTTTGATACCTTTTTTATTGCAATGGTCGTTGATAAATGAAATATGCAACTCTTGTTTTTAAAAGTCTGAATGTTGTTGGTCGTAGATAAAATAGTGTTTTCAACGATTGTATTATGCCTAAAAGGCACTCGTGAGATATTTCTGACTTACATCCCACTCGTAGCTTTTAGGTATTTATAATACAATCGTTGCATAAATTTCTATTTTATATCAGTCAGAATTCATAAGATAGCACACTTCTTATGAATTACACCACAGTACAATCAAGTGGACATTTTAAATGACATGTACCAAATTATCAAAAATTGTATATTAATCAACAATATTATGTATTATAAAAAACATCAAACCAAATAAATGTTAAAATTACCGACCGAACTCATTATCGCCAATGCAAAAAAAAACTTCAAAAGTTGAAAACTAAAGTTTCTAAAGACTTGGTTTATAAAAATAATTAGTTTTATTGATTTATATATCTAAATTGAGGTAGATAAAAATACTGAATAAAGAAATCCAACTACAACGGATATAACAGCAACGTAAACCTATAACACTCAAACCACTCCAATAGATATTTACCCAACAGTGAAAAGGACGAGTTTGGGCGGTTAGAGACTACTCGCTAAAATGCGCGGCGTTTCTTTAAAAATAAGGCTCTTTGGACGTCCGCGTCGGCCCCACCGACTAAGTAGGCTCTACGTATCCAAAACTTCTAAACGTCTACAGAAGCTTTAAAATTCATAATGGTGTTAATATTAATTATTCAATATATCTTATAGGACTTTTCCAACGCGTCTGTGTTCTTAACTACCCAACATTTCTAGAGGTGGAGAAACTCCTCCCGCTTTTAAGTAATTACCTAATAATTTACATTTAAAATTGAAAGTTTAAGTTCAAAATATTAATCATACCATGTTGTCAATAATACTATACTTATCTCCAGTAGTGCTCCAACTCTCGTTCTGAGCGCACGCTATTTTTTGTCGCCCTGCTAGCTCGAAGACGGAGTGTTGGGATTATTTGTTGCGTTATCAATAGTTTTTGTATTGTGCATGATAGATAAGTACGAATTTATCGATGCCATACCTTTTATTCACATTACCCCTTACTTACTTTACTCACTTCCCATAAGAACAATATTGAATTTTAACAACCGCTGTGACGTTATTTTGCACAGTAAATACTCGTAGGTCCTACTTGAATTTACACTTTTATCTGAAAGGATATAATATTATTTTAAAATGACAAAATATTTGATTAATATATTAAAATTATTTTTTTCATTTGCTAAGAAGGTAAAGGTGCCTGTTTTGGGTTAATACTGGTTATGAAAATCTTAATCGGATTTAGAGTGGCCTCATTTGATACCTAGTAGGGTCCATTGGGTCAAACTATGTAGGTGCATGATGAACTATTCAGCTCTATACAAAAAATTCTGTTTTTAACATTATTCTAAGGGGACAAAAGTCCAAGATGGTGGAGGAAATACAGACTCTCAATAGTTCTAGAAATGAAAAATAGATGGAATATTTTATTTTAGTCCGAAGGATGGAAAGGTATACACTTTCAACGTTTTACAAGGGTTTCTAAAGGTCAGATATTGATATTAATAATAAAATATTCCTTTGCGTACCCAAAAGGAACTTAGAATCACATCTTAATAGGCTTGAATACTCTTCAAATTATAAGTATCGGTTCGTATATTTTAATGTTAATTAATATGATTTTTAGCGAATTTCCCATAGGGAAGAAGCTATTACCGTAGGTCTCATGGCAAGAGTTAAGCCCGAGACCATGTTATTTTTTCTTCTTTTGGTGCCCAGAGACCAAAAACAATAGTCGTTAAAATTTATATATATATATATATATATATATATATATATGTGTGTGTGTGTGTGTGTGTGTGTGTGTGTGTGTGTGTGTGTCTGTGAACACGATAACTCTCGTAAAAATGGTCCGATCGAGACCAAATTTGGTAGAGACGTGTATTCCTACAAATGCTCGGACGAGTTCGTAAACCAGACATATAGGTTAATGGGAACGGGTAGTTTGGGGGGGTTTTTTACCCCAAAATGGGGTTTTTTGCGTTTTTCACATGTAATTTTTAAAAATTTCCAATTTTATATTTCACTATTGGAATCAGCTTAAAAAACTACACAATTACGTTCCTTAAAGTTTTTTCTCTATCTTCAACGGTTACCGAGATATAAAAAAATCTAAACACAGTACGTTGTATTTTTGAGGCTCCAATGTTAATCTTATGGAGGATTAAAAAAAAATTTTTTCACTTATTATCTAATATTTTTGGGTGAAACTTGATATTTAGCTTCATGTGGTTAAGATCCATACATTTGTGCTAAAAAATTATAGTTTATGTGTTTATCATGGCAGCAAACCTGCATACTCTTTTCCCATGTTAATCATATGGAGATTAGGCAAACTCCTTTATTTATGGACAGATGTTGATGAAAGTTGGTATAAATGTTAAAAATAAAAATTTTGATGGTATAAATGGCTACTTTCAGTGTTCCTCACAGCAGCAAACCTACTCACTCTTTCCCATTTTAATCTTATGGAGAATAGGCAAAAATTCTCATGTTTATCGACAGATTTTGACCAAACTTGTCATATATTATTATTATTATTATTATATTATTGATTTGGAAATTCGCTGAGTACGCAGGTCTGCTGCGACGGGGGTATTTTAAATTATCATTTTCTGGTTTAAAAAAGATCCGACTAAAGAAAAAGTATTACCTCTTTCATGTAGTTTTGGGTAGTTATATTTGCACTGTTTTACGTAATGGTGTTATAAAAATAACTTAAGTACGGGGAAAGTAAAAGGATGAAAGAAGATTATAATACATTGCGCAAATTAATTCTCTGGTTTAGAGTTTTATGTCAATAAAACCATTATCAACTCTTGCCACAAAATGTTTCTACCGACTTTTCATTTAGTTTTATTGTTGGAAGAGCAGTCTTTTTGATTTTTCGTCCCTTTACCATGCAAATGTTAAATGTATCATAAATATTTGGGTCAGTATAGATACTGACCAAATATTTATTATTAAACTATTTCTATCTAAATATTGGGAATTTGACAAAGAAGTCCACCTATTCTTTATTGATTTCAAAAATGTCTACGATAGTATCAACAGAAAACAAATGTGAAAATACCTCATGGAAATGGGAATCGAATTAGTTATGTTAGCTCAAATATTTATTGAAGATTCAAGGTGCAAAGTACAAATAAAAATAAACATTAAAATGAATTTAATGTAGTTACCAGAGTACAACAAGGTGATGGACCTTCCCCACTGTTATTTAATTTAGCTTTGGAAAGTTTCATTAAAAGGGTAAAACATCAACAACTTGGTGTAGAAATTGGGAAAAAGGCAAATGTATTAGCTTTTGCAGATGATGTTACCTTGTTGGCAGAGGATATCAATGGTCTAAAAACTCTTACAGAGAATCTAAATAAAGAAGCTAGAAAAGTAGGATTTAGATGTTAGTGAAGAAAAAACAAAATACGTTATAGTTTGACGACACTTAAAATATTTTGATTTTGACAACGCTCATCAAGTTAGAGATTATAGTTTTGAAAGGACTAAAGAGTTAAAATACTTAGGCGTGACACCATAAACCACAAGAATAGAGAAGAAATATAGATAATTGCCAGACTATTACTTGAAAATAAATGTTATTGGGCTCTTAAAACAGTAGGCTTCTGTCAAGAAAAACCAAAGCAAAACTTTACAAGACTATAATACAATCGATAGTACTCTCCGGATCAGAGACCTAGACATTAATAAAGAACCAAGAAATGAAGATTATAATTTTTTGAAAGTAAAATTTCCTATCAATGAAAATAGTGTGTGGAGAATTAAAACAAATAAAGAACTGAGGAAAATGTAAACACTTACGGACATAATAGTCCAAATAATGAGTAGGAGGCTAAGATGGGCTGGTCATGTAAAGAGAATAGAATAAGATACAATTCTGAGAATGGTATCCGAGAATCTACCTTGAGGAAAGCGACCGCTAAGACGACCCAGGCTAAGATGGCATGACTAGGTGCGAGGAGACACGTAGGGAAGCTGAGAGAAGAGGCGGATTGGATAGAAGACAGGGAAAGATGGAGACTTGTTAGCGATGCCTAAAACCTACTGAGGTTTGAGTGGCAACATAGGTATACTTAACATGCAAATCATTTGTAAAACTTATTTTGTTTATATTTTTTAGTATCACTTTTTAAATTTGACGTACATTTTTTAACGGTCTGAATGTGTAATTCGTTCTCACGCACCGAAATAGTTTTTCGTGCGAGATATATCTTTTGAATTATTTTATTCAACAATTATTATATGTTTTTATTGAATTTGATCAAGGACTTTTGTATATGAATGCATTTTTTTGAAATAAATAATATTTTAATTTAATTTTACTTGATATACAAAAATGATATACCATACAATTAGTTCAGGGTTTTCGGAAAAACGATTTTACAACAATTCTTGGTAATTTAGATGCATTTAAAAGGATTGTAGAACCTACGAAAAAACCTATGAAGAAACAGTCCACTATATAGTTATGTTTGGAAAATATGCAATGACTAGTATTTCCTTGAAGGCTAGTGGAAAGGCTAACATTATCACGGTTCAACGTTCAAAATAATCGTTTGAAGTTAACCGACCGATTTCATTACCGTATTTTAAGCGTATTTTCGTAAGGAATTACATTGCCTTAGTCCTCATGGTAAGACCTAGGCTGGGGACCAAACATTATTTTGTTTTGGGTTCCTCGAAACGAAAAAAGGAGTATGTTTTGTGTGTGTACCCGTAGGAACGATAACTCTCGTAAAATGGTCCGATAGAAATACAATTTGGTGCCTACATGTACCTAAAGGATAAATATACTGGTTCGAAAACCACTTCTGTCTATCCGATAGGGATTTAGGAAGGTGTTTATGTCCCGAAATTATATTTTATGGATTTTTACAAATTTTTTTTTAATTTAGGGTTTCTTTGCATCATTTGAATCAGATCAAAAAATGTAATAGTAAATTAAATTTTGCTTTATTTCAAACAGTCACTGAGATGCAGGTTAAACAAATGTGTAACTGACAAGGTGATGTGTACCACTGTTTTCACCTGCGTCACAAAAAGGGTATTTTCGGTGCAACTCAAGTTTTTTATGTAAGCCCCATCAAGAGATCATTTTTAAGCATCTTTTTGTAAGTAAATGAATTATGGAAATTATAGGTTTTTATCCTTTACAAGTACCAAGAGGTAATTCCAAAGTATCATGGAGTTGTTTGTACTTGAGTCAAATATTAAAAAAAATAAGCCTTGAATGTTTTGGATAGGTTCTTATTAAAGATATGGAAATGTCTGAGGACGCAGGTCTGCTACGATGGGTGAAATTGTAGCTGTGGAATTTATCTTTGAAAATAATGTTCACTATACTTCTCCAATTATTTTAGTATTATTTTTAAAGGAGATCCATTGAAATTTGAAACCGCACCTTATAGTTATATATAGGGTGTTTTGAAATGAGTGGAACAATCTTTGTTAATCGATAACTTGCATCAAGGTAAGAAATCTTTTACCAAAATCTAAATTTAACAAATTTATATAAACTTTATTTTTAATAAAAACAACTCGGGCCTACGCACAGACCATTCTTGGCCCATGTAGGCCATTTCCTACTTTTTAAGTTACTTTTATTATTTTCATATTATGTCTACGTAAAATTGTTTTTTATTTTTTTATAACATCTAACATTTAAAAAATGTGCACAATTGAATTTGTAATATATTTTGTTTGTTTTTTGGAATAAATCTGATTTTGACTTTGACTTTGAAATAAATTTCCTATAAATTCATTTGTTTCCTAATTATGTCCACAAACACAAATTTTCCAATTTATAGTCTAGTTTTTGTGTTGCACGCCTACATTAAACCTATAGTACGATTATTTAATAAGTTGTATATTGCAAATTTCCATAAAATGTTTATACCTTAAATATACTTTATGTCAAGACTTTTCGTCTATATGGGCTTAAAATTCGCCAAAAGATATAGAACTTTATAATATAAATTTCAGAACAAGATAATATAAACCGTAGTACCTTTAATAGGTCTTACTAAAAAGATTAATACTACACAAAATGAAAACTAAAAAAAAAACTAGGGGTCTATATTGAGGTTTACATTATTATCCTTCTCTGAGGGTCGAATAACCTGTAAAAACCCTTAAATCCAAATTCTTTCCAAAATGACTGTAACGATTTTAATAAAGATTTCATGGTTTATAGTCACAAAGAATACGACACAGTATGTCTGTAAAAAATTACTTAAACTTTTTAGACTTCCCAACAATACCATAAATTATAGATGTCAATCGACATTAAACCAGCTTAAAAAAATAAACAAATTAGTATTCTGAATCATTAGTCTACGACTAATAATTTCACAGAAACATTAAATTTACTCAACAACTCCCCAAAATATTTTGAGTAAAAAGGTGTTTGAAAGAAATTTGATGATTTTTTTAACCATTTATACATGGTATTTCAGTAAGCATAAAATAATTTTGATAATCGAAAATGTGTTAGTTCCCTAAGAAGTAATAAATGCATTAAAATAAAATTTAAGTATTTTGGTAACAATTATAACAAGCAAATAAATGGACCCAGCTGCAGTGTCTTGAAAATAAACAAATTTTTACTTATTTTAATAAACTGACTGAAAACAAGAGAAAAAATTAAAGATATTTCAGTTACGATTTGTGTAGTAACTTTTGGATTAGAATACTAACTCAAAGTATGTCAATGATGCTGTTTATATTAATACAGTCAGCAACATTATTCCCTGCAGTTTAACAAATATAACTGGTATAGTATACATTATAAAAATATAAAAATATTGTAATTAATTTCCACTGGTCTTCGTTCCATTTGGAATCCTTTTAATACTTTCTCTTCATTTTTTTTATGTATAGAAATATGCTCCGGGCTAGGCATTAATTAACACCACAAAATGCGCGGCTCTCTTTTGGTCGCGAGATGAAAACGCGAAACAGAGACTTTTGTTCAATTCAACCCTAGGACAAACGGTGCAGCATTTCTGTTCTATCAACACAGAATTTCATTTTAATCACTTAAAATTATGTAGTTTTTATTTTTATTTTACGAATACGAGATGCAGAAACCTTTTTTGCAAAAAATTGTTTGTCTGTTATTATAAAATTCAACAAAATGTTTACTTTGGAAACTATCTTTGTTGTAGTTTTTCCAATCCAATTGTCATTGGCAGAAAACAATCATAAAGCTTATATTATTGACCAAACAGTTATTTAGTTTTGTATGAAATGAAACCCAAACGCAACAAGTACATGGAGAAAAGAAATATATTTATGAAAAACAATTGGTTACTATAAACAAATGTAATATAAAACGTTTTGAAGTAATAAGCACATTCATTGGCGCTTCAGGATCAATACCGAATCTCTTTGTTTGCAACTCATTGTTGGTGATGGTGAGTTTAAGCTATTTAGATTTTTTATTGCAGTCATTTTCCATCACGATTGATAAAACAACGTTTGACGACGTTTCGGGACCTGGAATCTGATTCCGTCCTCAACTGAGCTGGAACGTAGAACATAACAAGATTAGTACATATTCTGGACTAAATCGGTGGAAAGAATAAAACAAAAATGTTTAAAACTGTTAAAAACTTTACGAAAAACAAGCAACAAGTCACTCACGCAAGAAACAAATCACTTCCGTCCACACGGCACAAGGGCTGAAGAAAAAGGGACTTAACACATCACTAAATTTATTGCGAAATTTGAAGTACGGCATAAAATTCTTGTAAGATTGGCATAAATGACGGTAAAATCCCAATCAATATTTTAAAGAACCATTTATACAATTATTAAAATAATCTATTTTTCTGCTACAATATTCTCTGTGTTGAAGAAATTCACAATGGCCAATAGATGTCGATTTTAATTTTTTTCTTTTTTATATACTACATTAGGGAATTAATAATATACTGTATACATAAATCAAACCGCTTAGGAGATTTATGACTTCCAACACATTTATCAAGGCATTTTGAAGCATTTTCACTTTGATTAATTACGTTAATTTTATCGAAATTCACTACAAACAGATTTTATCGAAAATAAATATACAGAAGTGTAATATTATCGTTAGTTTATTATTCTAGAAAATTACAACATTATTTTTTGGATGAAATTTCTTAGGGTCGCTTTTGCTTGGATGAGTATCTACTCGTTAGAAATTAATGAAAAATCGGAGAAATTATTCCATAGAAACCAATTAAACAATCGGAATATATATTTGGCAGAAACTAATGAAGCATCCGGAGTATCTATTTATTAGAAACTAATAAAATAATTGGAGTATCTATTCTGTATCTTTACATAGTTCGGCACCAGTGACCTCACATGGTTTACAACCACTCTGCCAACGAATTTCGCCATACTAACCATCTCAATACAAGCTTAAATCAGTGAAAAATTTAATAAGTAACTGATTTACATATCCAATACTATAATACGAGCAAGGTTTGTATATATATATATATATATATATATATATATATATATATATATATATATAAAGAAAAAGAATTATGTATATAAAGATCTCGAAAACGGCACTAAGGAATTTCTTTAAATTTTGGAAATAACTAATTCCCGAGTAGAAAATAAGTTCTAGATAGGTCTAATGTCTAGGAAAATTCGTGTTTTCTTGTAATATTAAGTTGAAAATCTAAAAATTTAACATTACGCTTATGGAGAATAAAATGTAAACAATACAAACCAAAATAGCTGTTTATAACCGTTTGACAGTTCTTGATTGAAGACGGCAAAGAACAATATGTGAATAGAGGTTTTTCATAAATATTTATTTTATGTATGTAATAACTGTAAAATTATCAGGTTACTAAACAATTTGTAAAAACTTAACGGTAACATATCTATGCGAAATAAAAGCAGGAAAGAGTATTTCCAAAATCTTCCGTGTTTTGATAGAAAACGTATTTGTTGTATTGCTTGAAGCCACTGTAACAAACCAATTAATATATGTAAATTTAATTTCTCTTTTGCTTTTCAATCCTCATTCCGTTTATATCAAAATCAGTTGGTCACAGGCTAATAATAACTGTATGGATAGTTAAACAGTAAATGATCGGCTAAAACAATTGAGGTTGGCTAAAAAACCTTAACCGATGTTGCTCATTTGGCAGACGCCGTGGTCCAGTGTTAGTGTGTTGGCCTCGTAATATGGAGGTCGCGTGTTCTAACCCCATCAGGAGCAATACTTTTTGTTCAGAGCTATATTAATTATGGTGTATTAAATCGGTTTTATTTAAACCACATAAATGTTTTCATTGAGTAAAAATGTGTTTTAATTTTTCTAATTAATTTTTATGATATATGTATTATTCTAAGCGAGCAAAGCTCGGTCACCAGGTACTTTATCCTAATAGACCTAATGTAATGTACAAGTATCTTGTACATTACATACAAGTACCTTCTATAAGAAGATACAAGTATCTTCTTATAAAAATTGTTTATTTAAGTATATTATGTAACACACAAAACCTAACCACAATAATAATAAATAATCTATAGTTTATTATAGGGAATATATGCTTTTTCATTTCCCTCTCTAAACTGGAAACATCGTGTCTTCCATTTGAATCAATTAAAATTAAATTGAAAATTAAAGTAACTGGCTGAAAGTTTTTGACGGTACAGATGGTAAGCAACACGGCTTATTTTGTCACTCATTATAGCCTGACATTACTCTATATATTTCCCAGAGTGAATATTGTATTTGTGGATTATAATGATGAATAAAATATCAACTGTTAAATCAGATTGCTTCGCCTGGAGGAATTATAAAGCAAAAGAAAGACAAAGAAAGCAGAATGAGGAGGAAAAATGTGACGCGAGGTAAAGAAGAGAATAGTAGAAAAGCACGTTCTACAGGGCTAACTCCGAACATTAATTCTGACAATCCAATCCCAACTTTGTAAATAAAATTAACTAGCTGGATTTCATTACGCCTTACAAATTCCGTTGTTTTTACTTGCTAATAGTCAAATATAATGAAGACAATTCCGTCTCCCTCAACAAACCATCATTACGTTTAAACTCTATAACTTTAGTACTTTTTAAACATGCTTTTGAGATCGTTAAGTGGAGAGGAAAATGTTGAAAGTATCGATGTAAGGTAAAGTAATTACATATAATATCTACGATTGTGTAGAATGTTTTGTAAAGTACTTCAAATCTGTAAAAATAAAAAATAAACTAGAAAGCAAAAATAAATACATTCTTGAAACATACTTGTTGTTTTAACAGAGTTCGAATTGATACTAGTCTGACGCTGAGTAAAAGCCCGAAATTATTGTAAATTGATCGTTCATTATTAATCCATCCAATTAAGTCAGGAATGCCGCAAAGCCCACTTCTTGGCCCTTCACTTTTTCTTTTTTCATAAACGATTTATTTCACTATATTGACTTACAATCGATAGATCATGGATAAAAAAAGAAGATTTATTATTTTAAATTAAATAAACGACTATAATTCGCCCATATAACTTTTTACGCCGAGCTCGGAGATATTATCGCTCGATATTAAATAGTTTTGTTTTCTCCGAGAACAGACGGTCCGCCCAATATGCTAATACCAGGTCGTTGGCGGGACGTTCCACGTTGGAGGAACCTACTTTGATTTCTTTGTTATGTACCATTTGCCGTGTGTCCTA
Source organism: Nephotettix cincticeps (assembly GCA_023375725.1). Taxonomy (NCBI): domain Eukaryota; kingdom Metazoa; phylum Arthropoda; class Insecta; order Hemiptera; family Cicadellidae; genus Nephotettix; species Nephotettix cincticeps. The sequence goes on along the minus strand of CM041784.1, from coordinate 1,695,384 downwards.
CAAATCCTACATCACGGAAGAAAATAATTATTGTTTTGTACCACCATTTACTACTATAATGAGTTACTACCTCTACCGCTGTTTTTAACTATGACTTCTTTTGATCGTCATCGGTATTTATTAAATTGAAATGAAATCGAATGAAATTCTTTATTACAAATTTGCACAAAATACTCACATTATATTAGCTAAATTACATATTTCACTTACTAACTACAATACAATTACATTATAGTATAAAATCCTATACTGTTTTAGACACACAAAAAGACACAAGAGCAATAGTTTGCATCACGTGGTTAAAACCTGTATGGGATGATTACCACTGAATTACAAAAAATAGCTTACTCAAGATAGAAGGACTGTGGCCAACGCACTCATATATAATAATACTTTGTGCATTGATTGAAATGATACAACATATGGCTTCTTTAACAATAGCTTATCTAAATACTTAGCTAACATCATCTTCGTATGTTATACGAGTATTTTAGAAATAAAAGTTCCTTGCTGACAATTTATTTGTTGTATTGAGCTATATTATGAATTACCCTCAGCTCTTAGGTATATTACTGTGAAAAGTTAATATGTTTAGATTTCATAAAGACATTGGTTAGTAATTATTCAATATACGTATTTTATTTGACTTCCAACACGTCTGTCTTTTTAACTACTCAAAGTTTCTGAAGATAAGGAAACTGCTCCCGTTTTCAAATGAATACCTATTGATTTACAATATTTATAAAGTTTAAGATCAATACACTACACAATTATGCACTCAGTTTGAGGGAATCAGTAGTGCTCCAACTCCCGTTCTGAGCACACGCTATCTTGTGTCGACCTGCTAGCTCGGAGGCGGAGTGTTGTTTGTTGCGTTATCAATATAGTTTTTATTGTGTATGATAGATAAGTATAGTATTATTGACAACACGGTATAATTAATATAAGTCATAAGTCATAAGTCATCTTTATTTGTTCAAGATACAAATAATATTTGAACACGTCATTTGATACATTACAATGATACATTACATTGATTACAATGATTACACATTACAATGATACGTTAAACAAATTAAAAATATATATAATAAAATCTTAAACATAGAATATCTAACACAAAATATCTGAGAGAGAGCTCACCCAACTTCACTTATCAGATAGGGACACAATTCCAGGAAGTGTTCTTTAACTTTTTTTTGAATTTATTAATATTGTTAATTTTCCTTATTTGGAGGGGCAGTTTATTATAAATTTTGAGACAAGTATAATAGGGTCCCCTTTCATACTTTGCTGTTAGGTGAGTTGTCACTGACAGCATGCCCCTTGACCTTGTTGGGTACTGATGAAAGTGTCCGTTAGTCACAAAAACCGACCAGTTCTGTTTGACAAAAACACAGACTTCGTATCCAACAAGACCGGCGAAAGTTAAAATTTGGAAATTCTTAAAAAGTGGGCGGCAAGAGTCCGTTCTTCTTAGACCACCCATCACCCTCAGACACCATTTTTGAAGAACAAAAACCCTACGGAAATTTTGAACACTCGAGAAACCCCAGAATATAACACCGTATCTAAGAATTGACTCTACATGTGAAAAATAAACTACACGGAGGATCTCGACACTGCAAACCTTAGCAAGACGGCCAAGGGTATAACACAACTTTCAGAGAATATTGGATTTTCTGTATTATTCAAACAAATGATTTGTTGTCTACGGGATGGATATGACTTAAACAAATTTAAAGCATGACCTCTTACTCCATATTATTTCAAGTTTTTGGACAAGAACATAATTGATTTACGGTGTCAGAAAGGACTTGCTCTCAAATCACAAAAAATCCAAAGAGTACAAAGTCTTTGGTCTGAAAATCAGGAAGGTTGTTTAGTAAAATTAAAACGGGACTGTGGATCCTTGGGGAAATCCCTTGGCAAGAAATGACATATTCAATTCAAGGAAATTTCTGTATTATTACAAATTATGGCCTCAATAATCTTGAAAAGGATGGAAGAATTGAAATTGGTCGGTAATTTCCAAAGCTGCATTACCATACTTGAATATTGGAAGAACTTTACTAATTTTGAAAATAAGAGGGAATGTGGCAGTCTTGATAATAGTGTTGCAAATATGGGTAAAAACTCCGCTTACTCCATTAAAACATTTTTTCAAAGAAAACACGGAATTTCGTCAATGCCGGCAGCTCTAGTGCCCTTTAGTCCTTTTACTATTTCCTCCACCTCCGAGACTGTCACTTGACAAAAAGAACTGCGTGCAACTGGAATTTGAGAAAAAATATTGTGAGGGGCACCATAGTGACTGGGATGGATGCTAACTCGGTAAAAAATTTTTTCAAAAGAAAACACGGAATTTCGTCAATAGCTTTTTCCCTTTATTTCTATTTTTCCGTCAATTTCCCAATTTAAGATTTTTATTTGTGAGGGGCCACCTTAGTTTGTTTTATTGAAATAGTTGTTTTCATTTACAATATTCCAAATTGATTTAGTGCGGTTTTCAGAGTTTATGATGGTATAATCATAAAAAGACATTTTTGCCTCATTTAATTTTGACTTGTATCGATTAATTTCATTTTATATATGCTTACTCAAGGGTTCAGTTCTGGGGAAAGATTTTAAAAACTGTATGTAATTATTTTGCATTTTAAGGTCTGATGAAATCCATTTTTGAGTTGGTTTTTTTCTGATATTAATTTTTTTTGTTTTAATCGGAAAAGCTGTCTCAAAATAGTACTTAAAAGTTTCCATGAACTTTACACACATTTCATCAACATCATTACTCTCAAAAACGTTGCACCAGTTTTCTCCCAAGAGATAATTTCTAAATAGATTAATTTCGGTTTCGCCAAAGTATCGCTTTTTTATCACTCTACTTTGACTAAAATTAGTGGAAATGTTTGGAGAGAATTTCATGAATTGGGCCCTATGATCAGAGAAGGGTATTTCCAAATTGTCCGAATTTATTAAATTTGAAAGAGAAAAGATGCTTAATATATTATCTACAACGTTATTGCCCCTCGTTGGTTTATTAATCTGAATACTGTATCTAAAGACTCCAATAAGATCGCACAGAGATATTGTGTCCCTATCAGACTTGTTCTGAAACTGAACATTAAAATCTCCACATATGACAGTTTTAAATTTGGATTCCTGAAAAAAACTTAACATTTCATACATCACGTTTAAAAATATTTTCATGTCTCCGCTGGGTGGCCTGTACAGAACAACTACATTTGTGTTGATGTTTGAAAATGAAACGCCAGAGCATTCAATATGCATTTCAGTCGAAAGATTTTTAACATAGTCAATTTCTTTAGCTTCAAAACATACCTTCGAAAAAACTGCAACCCCCCCATGAATATGTGACTGCCTATTAACAAATGAAACTAGATTGTACCCCTTAAAAAAAGTTAAATCAACATTATCATTATTCAGTCAGGTTTCTGAAATACAAACAATATCTGGATTATGCTCATCTAAAAAAACATTAATTTGATTCAACTTGTTTGAAATACTTTGAGCATTAAAATGAACTAGCCACTGTAACCTAAACTTTCCAATTTTAATGTAAATTATTAGGAAATAACTTGGAAAACTGGAGGAGTTTCTCCACCTCCAGACGTTGTGTACTTAAAAACGCAGACGTAGAGGAAAAGTCCAATTAAAGATACTGAATTAGTTAATATGACTGATTTATACTGCTGCAGTATTGTTTTTACTACGATTGTGGCATAGTTTAATCTCTTTTGGGAGCATATTACGAATTTTAAACATTCTTTCCTCCAGAATTGATAAATGACTATTCATAGGTCGTCTTCGTCCCCTCAGTGACGGCCACCATTCGACAGCTCGACTGTAGTCAGCAGGTGACCGTTTCGGAAAGTTCCACGAGTAGGCTTGATAATGAGAATATAACTTCCAGAAAACTAGTTTGCTGACTAAATATGTTTAGATAAGAAGAATAATTGAAGATGACAGGTATCATATCCTATTAACAGTATTTATATTTGGTTGATCTTGGAAATATTTTGGTTGGAATCCATTATGTGTACAGATTTAAATTTCCCAAGCACAGTTATATAGTCAATCAATTGTATCCGAAGAAGGATGGATATGAGAGATAATACTATTAAACGCTCTAGATGAATTAGTAGGGACACATTTTGGTTGTCTAATTTACCTCTGCAGAGCGCGGTGACTTACAATGTTTTTTGGAGTATGGTGTTAATTATTTTAGATTGTTAATGCGAACATTTTCCATCATAATAAAAGATTACCGCGACGATTCGGGATGTATAATCTGACCGTCCTTAAGTGAACTGGAACTTAGATCATGACAAGGTTAGTAAATAATCCTGACTAAACCGGTTTAAAGCTGAAAAGAAAAGTTTTTAAAGCAGTTAAAACTTGCATAGAATGCCAAGCATCAAAAGTCACCCTCACAACAACAGAGCACAAAAAATACAAAGTATGCCTACGTCCACGCGTCACAAGGACTCAGCAATCGCTGCTTAAAACACTTTTGTTTCCAGCTTTACACCAGGTATATTTAGCTGGTCAAATTCACACGTAATAAAGCTATAAAGTGGTTCTATAATTAGACACGGCATGAATCTGTATGGGGAAATGCAGTTATGTTCATTTAACGGATTTTTGCCAGTATTTTAAATTTAAATTACTCTATTCGGTTTCCTCATACTTTTTCCCTCTATGATTGGTTCTTAGAAGACTCCAAAGTCTAACTCGCTATTTCACTTTCAATTTAACAACTATCATCACTGGAGATATCTATGAGAATATAATGCAATTATGATGATATAAATTGCAATATAACGTACCTTCCAGCCAATACCTCTGTATTAAGGAAGAAATATCGTTTGTAATAAGTTGGAATTTTCTTAATTTAGGTTGACTTACAGTATTTATATGATATCGTGAAATAATAAGTTTTGTTGGCACGTGGTATCTAGAATTACTCTAGACGATTTATGTTTACTCAATTTAGATGGATTTTAAAAAAGTAAATAGTTTCGTAAACAAATTACAAACTCTTTTAAAAATTATATAAATTTTTAATTTAAAACTCATGTTTTACCTTTTGAGCTGATGTAAGACTAAATTACGCACGTAATCTCCGTAAGAAAGTTATATTCAATAAAGACGTTTTTCGGTGTCAAAACACCTTGAAGTTTGAAAAATTCCTATTTTAGCGAATTTTCCATATGGAAGAAGCTATTACCGTAGGTCTCATGGTAACACTTAAGCCGGGGACCATGTTATTTTTTCGTTTTTAGATGCCCAGAGTCCAAAAACAATAGTCGTTAAAATTTATGTATATATATATATATATATATATATGTGTGTGTGTGTGTGTGTGTGTGTGTGTGTGTGTGTGTGTGTGTGTGTGTGTGTGTGTGTGTGTGTGTGAACACGATAACTCTCGTAAAAATGGTCCGATCGAGACCAAATTTGCTAGAGACGTGTATTCCTACAAGTACTCGGACGAGTTCGTAAACCGGACAATACCAATATCGGTCAATGGGAACGGGTAGTTTGGGGGTTTTGTACCCCAAAATGAGGGTTTTTTGCGTTTTTCACATGTAATTTTTAAAAATTTCTATATATTTTACCAATTTTCTATATATTTTTTTTATTTTACATAAAATTTCATTTATATTTTACCATTGGAATCAGCTTAAAAAAACTAGACAATTAAGTTCCTTAAAGTTTTTCTCTATCTCCAACGGTTACCGAGATATTAAAAAATCTAAACACAGTACGTTGTATTGTGGGGCTCCAATGTTAATCTTATGGAGGATAGGGAAAAATTAATATTTCCCATATTAATTAATATTTTTGTAAAAACTTGATATTTAGCTTCATGTGGTTGAGATCTATCCATTTATGCTTAAAAATCATAGTTTATGTGTTTATCATGGCAGTAAACCTGCATACTCTTTTCCCATATGATTAATATGGGGAAAAAGTATGCAGGTTATAGGGAATAGGCAAACTCCTTTATTTATGTAAAGATGTTGATGAAAGTTGGTATAAATGTTAAGATAAAAATTATTTATGGTAGAAATGACTACTTTCAGTGTTCCTCACAGCAGCTAACCTGCACACTCTTTACAATGTTAATCTTATGGAGAATAGGTAAATAATTCTCATGTTTATGGACAGATTTTTATAAAACTTGCCATATATTATTATTATTATATTATTGATTTAAAAATTTGCTGAGTACGCAGGTCTGCTGCGACGGGGGTATTTAAATTTAGTCCCGAATTATAAATTTAAAACATTTCACCACTGTTTCTTCTTTGAAAATCAGCCATTGTCAAAGTGTACATTATTTAGCTACCCGAATTTTGGTCCAGCTGTTTTCTTAACGGGAGAAAAGTTTAAGGGAATGATGGTGGGAGGGGGCCTGAGGGCGAGGGAAGCTAATCAGTAAACATTACAAGGCACGGGATGGGATTAAAAATAAGAAGGAACCCCGGGAGGAGGGAAGTGAAAAGTTTGAGTTTGCCGGGCTGCGGGAGGAACCAATTTAGTAAGTGTGGCCGCACGTAAGTGATTAGCTGCCGTGTCCGCAGCGTGTCTGTCCGTGTACGATGAATGCCGACTGATTGCGGCTGCGGCGCTCCGACTCTGCGATACTCCGATAGCAATCTCGTTTTGCGATATGTCTATCCTAACTACTAGCCTAACTCAAAATTTCCAAGTATCCTGTTTTATAATATAACTATTTTATTTAAAGAATTGCATTATCAAATCCAAATAGATTTCTCATCTTCAGCTAGGTAGTATAGGAATATTTGCATTGACTGGGACGGTGGCGACGTCCTGTAATCCAGCTACTTGGAGGTCACGAATTGTGGGTAGTTGTGAGAGATGGTCGGTGGATGTAGTGTTCTCTTGTGTGGATTAACGTCCGCACTATTGAATACTACGGTAATCCACAAAGACCATCCTCATAATTAGACCAATTCGTAATTCAGAGGCCGTGGTTCGGATTCCACGTTAAACTGTAGGTCCATTAGTTGCCATCGGCTGTTTGGCTATTAATTAACAGTCCTGTCTAAGGAACATGTCAGCCTTAGTCAGTAACGAGACTACAAGATCGCGCCACAATCATCCTACATTCATTCCTCATTCATACTTGGCTTAAAATACCTACCTGGGTAGGTATTTTAAGGGTAGGTCGCCATTTCAGTTAAAAAGTATAAAGTATTTCCATACAGTGAATTTCGTCTTGATCACTAAAATTTCAATCAAAATCGTTAGAGCAGTTTTAAGAGATTGGAGTTTCACGTATTCTTAGGAGTGAACTAATCTTTTAAAAAATAAAAAACGGTCGGTGTATTGCCAAATTTCAACCTTGTTCCAAATTTCACTCAAATAGGACCATCGATGTGATCTCGGGGTCATTAAAGAGACAAACAGACAAAGCCAAATACTAATTCTCCGATCTAGGGTGCCGCAAAACAGACATTTCCAGTCTCAGTTCAAATTCAAAAGTTTTGACGAAAACAATACTTTCCCCATTTTTACACTATTTATAGGAAGGTAAAGTAAACCCTGTATTTCATTAAAAGCATAAATCATAGAATAGTTTAGGTCCTCAAAGGCGAGGTCACCACTAGACATATAACATAGTATTTCTACTACTTTGATTGGAACAACTTAAAAACTGTATAAATGATTGAGACCACTTGTTCAATAAAAACACTTTGTGTCTGAGTCATTAACCACATTCCCCTAAATAATATTAAATGTTGAAAACAGTTTATAGAAGAGATACTTAAGCGATTGGCGGTTGAACGATATGATGATTATTTAGAATGTTTTGAACGATATTTTGATATGTGCCTTTGAACAAGATTTACGCAACAGCTCAATCTTTATAACGGAAATTTTTCAACCATACCATATCTTCTAACTGCCAAACCAACTAAACATCTTGTTGTCAGATTGGTTTTGTACATTTTATGTTATTATTTTTAAGAATATGGTTGAAACGACAGCTGCTAAGTGTCTCAACAACCAAAAGTTTCCTGAATTTAATTAATGTTAATATAATTCTTTCAAAGTAATCAGTAATTTATCTGTCTACTGTTGTACATCTCCCAACAAGTCTCAAAATTTTCCCGTACTTCGGTAAACCAGAGCCCTATATTTGAGGTTAAAGCTGTTCAGCAACCTTCTTTTATCTGAGTGCTAACCTATTTTTATTTTCTATTACATCTGAGGGTTAACTTATTTTTATTCTCTCTTACTTTTTGTTACCAGAACATGATGTCCGAAACTGTTACGATTTCTCTTGTTTTTATAACCAATCTAATGTGACGTATGAAGAAAATTTATGATACATTAAACTAAAACAGCTGGAACAATGTTTAACTGGGGGTTACTTATTTCTTTTTTTTCATTCCAACAGCAGCAGCCAGATGAATGTAATTGTAACATTAATTAATTTTAGCATTCATGGATTACAACCCAAAAATGTTTAAGTAATACTAGATATATTGATTCACATTATATTAATAGTAAGCAATGCGAGAAAACATTTAAGAATACAAGATACTAACATCACAATTGAGAAAAGGAAATTTAGATAATAACAAAAAATAAGACTTTTGTGGTTCAAATACCAGCAATATGTAATCATTTTTGTTTCTAAATGTTTCGATCCACTAGTTATGGGATCATCTTCAGGCTCCAGCCAAGTATATATTGTTTCTAACCTCAAAAATAAAAAAATAAGAGCTTAAATATATACATTAGCGTTCACTTTGAATCTAGCAAGTGACTTAGAGAATAGAAGTACCTGGTGACCGAGCTTTGCTCGGATAGAATAAGACATGTATTTTACAAGTTAGTTAGCAAAATTAAAACAAATTTACTGCTCAATGAAAACATTTATGTGGTTTAAATAAAACCGTTTTAATACCCCTTAATTAATATGGCATAAATACTGAACAAATATATAGCCCTCGGGTGGGGATCGATCACGCGACCTTGCATACGTAGGATCTAAGCGCTTAAGCTACGGCGTCAACCGATTTCGCGCCGTCGTTTAAGAGTTTTTGGCCAACCTCAATTAATTGTTTTAGCTAACCTTATACTGAATTTAAATGTCCATACTGTTTGTTATTATTATCCTAATCCTGTGATCAACTGATCCTGTGTTTGTTAGAAACGGAATGAGGATTGAAAAGCAAAAGATAAATTTAATTTACACCAATTATTTGGTTTGTTACAGTAGCTTCAAGCAATACAACGAATACGTTTTCTATCAAAACACGGAAGATTTTGGAAATACTCTTTCCTGCTTTTATTTCGCACAGTTATGTTACCCTAAAGTTTTTACAAATTGTTTAGTAACCTGATAATTTTACATTTATTACATACATAAAATAAATATTTATGAAAAACCTCTATTCACATATTGTTCTTTGCCGTCTTCAATCAAGAACTGTCAAACGTTTATAAACAGCTGTTTTGGTTTGCATTGTTTACATTTGATTCTCCATAAGCGTAATGTTAAATTTTTAAATTTTAAACTTAATATTACAGTAAAACACGAATTTTCCTGGACATTAGACCTATCTAGAACTTATTTTCTACTCGGAAATTAGTTATTTCCAAAATTTAAAGAAATTCCTCGGTGCCGTTTTCGAGATCCGTGTGCAAATATATATATATATATACAAACCTTGCTCGTATTATAGTATTGGATTAATACTAATTTCAAACATGCCTTGGGTAGAGAAAAAATAATTGAAAAAGACAAGGTCAATATGGTATCTGGAAAGAAAGAATGGAGTGTCAGTGAGTGTGCGTCAATATAACCAATATAACCAACCACGAGTGATCACCCATGGTGTGGCCCTTTTGGTACGTGTTTATGTAATGACTAGCCAAAGTACCCGTTCTTCGCACGGGTTAAAAAGGCTGAAGGGTGTAGGCTCTACTGATACATTTAAGTTATTGTTAATTAATTCTTCATTGTTTACAAAATGAGAAAACACGAGTGTCTACAACATTTCAAAGTAACATCTGTCAAATATTGGGAGAGGATAAGGATTAATGTAATAAGAGACAGTCGTCGGAAAAACTTAAAATCTATCATTCCACTATTTCAAATAATTCACTAATTTCGATCCAGCAGTTTATCTGAAAAATCAACTTTATTTCTTCTTCTTACCGAACTGTCAAAATATAGTGCAAACGGATGTTGTCATTAGAAAATGTTAACATTGAAACCTAGGACGATCACGGCAGCTATTTCTTCTTCTTCTACCCGAACTGTCAAATTTTAGTGTTCACAGCTGTTGACATTCAAGTAATTTTATGTTTTCATTCTTTGAAAATGTAAACATTGAAATTTAGGACGTTCATGGGGCGTAGCCCGAGGGGATTTTAAGGGAACGAATATGCCTATGTGTTGCATGAGTTTAAGATCTACCTTTTTGTAAAATTTCAAACCGGTCAGTTCAGTATTTTTCGCATTTACTTGCCACAACAAACCCACAAACAAGCATACAGAAACCACCTCTTCTTTATAATATTATAGATAAATCATAAAGTATTCAAGGAATGTCGGTCGTCAAGGTGCGGGTAAGGGAAGACTCTTGGCTCGAAAGTAGTCGATTCTCGGTTCCAGAGAGTTAATGAGTGCCCCCGAGATGAAAGCTTTGCTTTTCAATGAATCCATCGAATAAAAGGTGCTTTCAGCCGCTCTTCCGTTAAATTACACCTTATTATTTGGGACCATTGTTGCATCAGTTGAGGGAACCGGGTTTATCTAAGCCCCGCCGCCCTTCCGACCTACTTACACTTTATCTAACTCGACCAATAACTATCTTAACTATTTCAAATTTTAAAGTTTACCTACTTATTTTTTTTTAATTCAATGTACGGCGTCCTCATATACAAATAAATTTTCCATTCACAGGAATGGAAAATAGAATTCGATAATAGATTCCATTTTGTTTAACAGCCCAACCTCCAAAATGACGGAGGTATGCCCTCCGTCATTTTGGACTTTTACCCCATAAAACAATGTTAATTTTGTGACAGTAGTAAAGTTAAAATGATCATCTAGGGAATTATATCATTTTAATTTTTATTAAAAATAATTATGTAAATCCCTCTATAACCAATTAATCTTTATTTTGACACGTCAAAAACCTTTTTACTACTATCATGTAACCAATTATCCTGACACAAAATTAAAATTTTTCTTAAGGGGCTAAAATTCCCTGCTAACGCAGTTTGTTTATTACTTTCCTGGAACTGAAAATTATGGTTTCCCAAAAAATACATTTTAGTAATGTTTGACACAGAGAGGTTCCAATTTTTACTTGAGGTGGTGAAGAGTGGTTGAATTCAAAGTATGAAACTAATTGAAAATGAGTCAAAAATAAGTTGTAAAACTCAAATTCGAAAATTCTGACGAAAATAATACTTTCTCCTAATACGATAGTATAACGTATAGGGGGAGAAAGTAAAAAGGTATCAGTGGCCTGACACATAATTTTCTCCCTTAAGTCAAATATAAAAATACAACATTTAATAAAACCACATATGCTCTGTTGTTAATTTAAATATCCTTCATTGATGCATTATTTCAAATATAATTGTCAAATTTCTTAAATTAACAAGTTCAAATAATTGTTAAAATGTTTTTGGGGACGTAACCCACCTCCCAGGTGATACCAAACTTTTGTGAGTTGGTTTTTGTGTGTGATGTGACTTTATACTATGTACCAAGTTTCCTTTCATCTTTAGACAACGTACTGCGTCTTACACGGACAGTAAATTGAACTTTACTCTGGAACCATTAGTCGTAGACTAATGATCCACATACTGATTTGTTTAGTTTTAAGCTGGTTTTAATGGCCGTAATCAAACTGTTTTATATAATTATTTTTAAGCCAGAAAAAAAACATTTTTTATATTTAAAGCCCATAACTATTAAACTTCGATGATTTAAGAAATGTGGGTGGTGCCATTATGTTTGTCTCGTAAAGGACTATAATTCATAGAATGTTCATCAAAAACGTTAGTTTTACGTGTTTTGGGGGGGGGTTTAGGGGTTGAATACCATTACAAACAAAATATAAAAAATTAAAAATATGCTCAGATATAACGTGGATTTTTATCTATATACCAATTTTTACGAATTTTATATAAACCTTCAAACAAGTCTTGTAAATGTTGATAGAGAATTCCGAAATAAACTGTACATTTGATGGTTTATTGTTTAACAAGTAGTGTTTCTTAAAAACCTTTTTACCATAAAATATTTAAATTTTGTACACATTGTACAAACTTCAAATATAATATAATGTAGTCTTTTATTAATTAAACTATACACCACTGATAAAGGGTGTTTCAGAAACATGTCCTATCATTTGTTTTTGGTATTGATATTTAAATTTTTCATAAACCTTCGAACAATTCCTGTAAAGGTGACCATATCAGTCAGACTACTCAACGTACCATCCGTAGGTTGAGTAGACTACGGATTATGAAATATGTTACCAAAAGCAGAGATTTTACTAGCTAAACTTTTGCAGCTAGTACAATCTCTAATTCTATTAGTATTTCAATAATGTTTTCCTGCATTCGGAAATAGTATCTCAAACTAGAATATGGGGAGGATATAAAAAGTGCAGAACAGTGCAGCAAAATATGTGTTCTGCCTAAGCCACCGTGACCATGTGTCACATATCAGAAAGGCTTTACAATCCTCCGTTTGGATGCCGTATGTAGAGTGTAGAGTGATGACCTGCTGTTTGGTCTTGCTGAAGAGACTCGGTCGGCCCTGCCTCTGTGACAAACTCTAGCTTCGTCGTGATGTCGGACTGGGACCGTGGCGTCGTCCTGTAATCCAGCTACTTCACGAATTATGGATAGTTGTGAGCGATGGTCGGTGGGTGTAGTGTTGGGTAGATTAACGTCCGCACCATTGAATACTACGTTAATCCGCAAAAATCATCCTCATAATTAGACCAGCTCGTAACTCAGAGGCAGTGGTTTGGATTAAACTTTAAACTGTAGGTCCCTTATATATGCCATTGACTGTTATGCTTTTAGTTAACAGTGCTGTCTAAGGACCAAGTCAGCCTTGGTCCTAGGCAGTAACAAGATTACAAGATCGCGCCACAATCATGCTACATTCGCTTCTTATTCATACTTGGCTTAAAATACCTACCTTGTGGTACGGTCGCCATTTCAATAATTTAATTTTAATTTAATTTAATGTCTCTTTGCGGTGTACTCGCCAGGGCAAAAGCCACCATTTTTGGAGAGTCAGTCGAGAGGTTAGGGAAGGGCTTCTCCTATTTTGGCCCGTTTCCCAGACAGTACAAAAAGCTTAAACATATGTATTTTAAGAATAAATTAAAACTTTTTCTTGGAAAATAATGTATTTTGTACACTTTTGTTATTTTATTTATATATTTATCACCGAAATTATTGCTTTTATTGTTGTTGTTTGTTATTTAATTGTTCAATACTTTGTTATGCTGCGCAATGCATGTTATATTAATGTAGGCTACGACGTTAGACTATCAAAATTTTTTTTATAACTAAGAAGCGTTTGTTGATAAAAGCATTTTTATTTTAATTCGATTTATTTTTTTAGGTTGGCAGAGAGTTCCAAAACACCCTTTATATTTAATGGTGTAGACTATTGTTTGCCCAGTAGGAAGTAATAATTGGAGATTGTCGACGGAGATATTGGTGCCTGGCTGGGACCGGCTTACCCCACCAAAGACGGCGTAATCTCGCGCGCGCCGTCTTTTCAATCGGCTCCCAGCACTCCGGGTTTCATCTGTGCTGGCTTACAAGGGACTTTATTTTCTCTTTGTAATGTCAGTTTAAGATATTTCCTCTCTTGATAACTCCAAAAAACGAAACTGGTGATATTAACGTGCTTTCGTATTCATTAAGGTCCAACCACACGGTGGAGGCAATTATCCGAGTTACAGTAAAACCTTGATACAACCAATCTGAAGATACTGAATAAAAAATACATTATATCGAGGAATATGTTGCAAAGGGATTCATTAAATTGAGATATTTCCGTTTCCCAGACATTACAAAAAGCTTAAAATATTTACTTTTAAGAATAAATAAAAACTTTTTCTTGGGAAATAATGTATTTTTTACAGTTTCATTACAGTAAAACCTATATGTTTTTTTCTTGGAAAATACTGTATTATGTACAGTTTTGTTATTTTTACTATTCATTTATCACCGAAATTATTGCTTCTATTGTTGTTCAAAACATAGTTTCATTTTTGGTCAGCTAACATTTCACTAAATAGATGTTTACAGGTTATTTGTTAACCACTAGTAAGAATTGAAGTTTCATGTTGTTAGCCTTCCGAGTCACACATTTTAATTTGTAAATAGTTTAAATACCTTAACCGTCTACGTGATCCTTCGTGCTGTGGTTTCTTAACTCACCACTGCAGTTTCAACCCGCATGAGGTCTTCATCAGCTGATGAAGTTCAACTGATGAAAAACTATTAGAACTATATTCGTGATCAATTTTAAAAATAAAAAATCAATACACTACAAATTACTGATGCGAATTGCATTATGCTTCTTAGATTTTCTTTATGAGGAAAATTAATTAAGTTGGTTCATGTACCTATTAGGATAGTCGACGTCCTGAAAAATGAGTGTTATATTATAAGTGTAATGGATGTTATTACTTATTTAGCTTTATCACTGGCAAAAGTCAACTGATTTTATTTGTCAGGATCACATAATTTTGTGTTAGCATGTGGCTCAGGTTTGAACCTGTGACCTTCAGATTACGAAGTGAGTACTATAACTATAAACTACCCGGTACTTTGAATGTGCATCGGTATGATAAACATATATAATGCTTTGTTTTGAAGGAACCATTTGAAATACTACTCAGGAAGAATTAAATTTCTCTGAAAACACGTTCTGATCTTGATTATTCCCATCCTAATGTGACTTTTAAGCTGAACCTTATTAAATTAGATTAAAAATACAGAATAAAACATTTAAAGTATATTTTTAATAATATAAAAATTAAGAGACGATTCAAGTATAATACACTTAATCTTTATTAGGATATTACAAACTAAAAGTGCAGTTTCACACATGAGGTAGAGGTATATTTGGAATATATCTGTTATCTCTCTTGATTAAAAAAATTATAATGCCTTTGCTTGAAATTAATTTCTGGTGTTGGTGAGTCTGTATTATTTAGATTTTTATTGTGGACATTTTAGTAAAACAAAGTTTCACGACGTTTCGGGATCTTGAATCTGATCCCGTCCTCAGGTTTAATAATATCTAAAACATAGCACAATTACTAATACTGCAACTAATAGCATTTAGATATTAGTTCACCTGAGGACGGAATCAGATTCCAGATCCCGAATAGTCGTGAAACTTTGTTTTACATAAAATCGTGATGGAAAATGTCCGCAATAAAAATCTAAATAGCATCAATCTACCATTGCCAATAATGAATTTCAAACAAAGAATCCTCATACATTACGGAACTATTGTACCATGTTCCTTATAGTTCGACAAATTAACATCGAGCTAAAAGGAGCTCCCGACTCCCCTTAAGTTTTACTAAAACAGGGTGGATGCAGTGCTTTGCAAAAACTTTTATCAGTAACATGATTACCGGAGGTTAGTCGGACGGAGATAATCGAAGATTTATCGAGGGTTTACTGGTGGTTTAGTGATCTAAAATTTGAGTGCCCCAAGAGAGTGAAGAGACACGGACGTGGCGTGTGAACGCGGAGGGCGTTGTTTAAAGGCATTGTGCCGGTGGGAGGAGCGTGGAGCGAGGAGCGGCGGTGCCCGAGGTGTATCGGTGATAGTTAGGGAATTAGGCAGGAGGGTCGGACATCATTAGATGCGTAACCTGAGCCGGCTAGGCCGCTGGGTGGCCTATTGTATCCAGGTACCCCCACCCTCCACGCCGACGTCACTTCTTTGTATTTCGGTTCTGTGTAATTTGAAATATACACTGAACTAATACATACTTATACATACACTCTCACTTTTCAAATAAGTTTCAAAATACCCCTGTCAAAACGGACCTGTATCCTCAGCGAATTTCCAAGTCTTGATTAATAACCTATCTAAATCATTAAAGCGGTTTTTAATTTAACTAAGGTACGAAAATTCCACGAGATTTTGAAAATGTCACCTCTTGGTAATGCGTAGAGAAAAAGACCTATAGTTTCAAAAAACTCTTTTTAATGGGTTGACTACATGAAGGTTGGCCAGCATTAAAAAAATTTAGTTGCCCAAAAACATCCCATTTTGGGGACAGGTGTAAACCGGTAAATACACCAAAAAGTCAGTTTTCATTACTTTGCAGGTAGGCTATACTATGTATGGCCAACCTCACTTATTTCATTCAACAGTTATGAAAGGATATCTACATAATTTGGCTAGCCTGAATATCTAAGTAACTGTTTGACATAGAGCAAAGGTTCAAATGCTTACTAATTCTAATGGTGCTGATCAATCCCATATTTTTTATTAAATTGTGTATAAAAATCCATAAAACCCAACTTTGGGGTACAAAATTTCCCTAAATCAGCCTTCAAATACAGTGAAGTGCCTGGTTTTTAACCCCACAAATTATCCATTACTCGTATGTAGTAAATTTCGTAACCCCTTTACTATAAGTTGAAAGATTGAGGGAGAAAATATATATGTACTAAAATACTGAGTACTAAAAATATATTAAGCAACAATTCCGCAACATTGTGACATCTTTATGACCTGTTTCTGAAACAACAGCAAGATTTAGGAAGGTCTCTTATAATAGAAAAGAAATTTATGATTTATCAAAATCAACAAAGTGAACCCGATTTTTTGAAAATTCTTGATTTATCTTAGGCCAATATTGGATTTGGGTTATCAGCGGGTTCTGGGCAAAGCGTTGAAGCTGGAAGACCTGTAAGGATAAAGGTATACGATACAGCTCAAGGAGATAACGCTTCTTGATAACCCCGAGTCCTTCATATCACTGTCACGCCTTCTCCCTACGAAAACAATAAATACCCTCATGACTGGTGCACGTTCTTTGTAAGGAACTTCTCAACTTCGTCTACTCTGTAACCACACAATTTCATCTCTAGAATCAAGAATCAATAAAGATTCATAGCAATCAAAGTCTTTGATCATGAAGGTGAAATCGGAAATGGGCAGAGCCAGACTTGCACACAAAACATTATCCTAACACATACAGTGTCCTTTGTTTAGAATTCATTATTGGTGAAGGTGGGTTTACGTTATTTAGATTTTTATTGCGGAAATTTTCCATCACGATTTTGTGTAAAACAAAGTTTCACAACGTTTCGGTATCTGGAATCTGATACCGTCCTCATTCCTCGTTTTCAGATTGCACAGTGATGGAAAATGTCCGCAATAAAAATCTAAATAAAATATACATTGTAATTCATGAAGAAAATGAAAGAATCGATAGACGTGTTCAACTAGTCAAAATTATGAAAAAGGTTTATATCAACATGGGTTGGAAATGCTTCGTTAGCAAATTACGTATTGCAAAAGATTTCGCCTGTATTTCAGTATCCCCGTTAAAATGAGACCTTACTGTTTTTTAGCTTTAATTGAAGTGTCAAATGTAATATATCTATGTAAAATTAACTGAAATATTGAACAAAACGGGTTCCGGAACTGGAAGTGGAGTTTTTTTTAGAAACCCCTGTAAAAATAACACTTTTTTAGTGTACATTTGGTCGGCAATACCCCTGCTTTCTTAGAAATAAACAAATATATTTTTGAAATAAAACTTATCGATAATTAAATTGATAACTTATAACTAAACTAGAAAGCTTCATTGTCAACACTGTTTCAGAGTTACATTATTTGCAAATTTTATTTAAAAAAATGTATTTTTTTTGCTAAGATATCAGTTATAAAAGACCAAATGTACCCTAAAATGAGTTATTTTGGCTATGATTTTTGGTTTTACGCCGGTTTTCTCAAAAACCACTCTACTTACAAGTTTCGGGACCAGTTTTATTCAATTTTTCAGTTCATTTGACAAAAATACTCGACATTTGACACTTCAATTAAAGCTAAAAAACAGTAAGGTCTTATTTTAACGGAGATACTGAAATCCAGCCGCAATCATTCGCTAGCCATAACTCACTAACAAAGCATTACCGAGCCCATGTTTATATAAACCACAAATCACGCTATCTGAGATTACTATAAACCAAGAAAAAGTCATGTTTAGTTAAACAGTTTAACTGGAATTAATACAAAAATAAAATTGAAAAAGGAAGAACGGAACTCGAAAGAAGAATGTAACTAAATATTCAAACGTGAGCACTGAAGGTGAGGTCTATAACATTTCAATTGTAAAAATCAGATAACAATGAGGAGCAGTTACTTGACCGAAGCACCGCAAGCTTGCGTAGGCAGTACCTTTGTTGCTATCCTTGTGGTAGATTTATTGTTAGCAATTGCACATTGTGCCGAGGTTTATGGGAAGGCTCATTGCTCTCTGACGGAGTTGCCGAGCCTAACAACGGCGCGCTCTTCAGGTATACCAATCACATCACTACTCACAAGCTAACTGCGTTATAATGGAGTTGCCGAACCTAGCAACAGCGCGCTCTTCAGGTATACCAATCACATCACTAATCACAAGCTCACTGAACTATGACGGGGTTGCCGCACCTAACAATAGCTCGCTCTTCAGGTATACCAATCACATCACTAATCACAAGCTCACTGCACTATGACGGGGTTGCCGCACCTAACAACAGCTCGCTCTTCAGGTATACCATTCACAACACTACTCGCAGGCTCACCACACTATAACGGAGTTGCCGCACCTAACAACGGCACGCCCTTCAGGTATACCAATCACATCACTACTCGCAGGCTCACCACACTATGACGGAGTTGCCGCACCTAACAACAGCTCGCTCTTCAGGTATACCAATCACATCACTAATTACAACCTCACTGCACTATGACGGGGTTGCCGCACCTAACAACAGCTCGCTCTTCAGGTATACCATTCACAACACTACTCGCAGGCTCACCACACTATAACGGAGTTGCCGCACCTAACAACGGCACGCCCTTCAGGTATACCAATCACATCACTACTCGCAGGCTCACCACACTATGACGGAGTTGCCGCACCTAACAACAGCTCGCTCTTCAGGTATACCAATCACATCACTAATTACAACCTCACTGCACTATGACGGGGTTGCCGCACCTAACAACAGCTCGCTCTTCAGGTATACCAATCACATTAACACTCGCAGGCAAATATCCCTCTGATCTTTGTCGGAGTCGCCAGGCGTAAGCCGCAACTCCTCAGGTGTAACAATCAGAGTAGGAGTAGGGCGTTGCCCGCGAGGAAACGGTTCACATAACAATAATCCGACCAGCGACCAGCGCCGCACTGGCTCAGTCAATAATGAATACATTTGTTATTAGAAGCTTTCTATGGAACTATTCCATCGTTTAGAAACACGAAGGAAACGTGAGTTGCGTTTTGAGCGAGCTCTCGCGGCCACGGACCACACTAGCGGCTCCTCGCATGTACTACATATTCGACGCGGTGTAGACGGTAAAGAAACGGGTCAACAGACGTTTAAGCGACCAATAGAAATCCCATAGGGAGGGGAAGTAAATCAAATGTTTTTGTCTCTGTTTTGGCCAATGCAGATCGCCCGCCACTGTCTTGGCGTGAGGGTGCATTAGAGTGATGGTGACGGAGACCTCTCTGTAGTCCGTCCAACCCCTGGGCTTTCTTTTCACATCATCACAATTTTGCGCTCGCTGTTCTCACCAACTAAACAGAACTAAATTTCCTTTTACATATTTTCTCAGAGCTTTTGATTATAAGGTTGAGAAATATCTGGAACCAGTTTATGTTTTGAAAATTAGACGATTGAAATACTAAAACTTTGCAATGTTTTAAATCGGATAAAAAAGAACTTTCTATCTTATTATTTATTATAACTGCGCTTCCAAAGGGAGCGACTAAATAGGAGTCAGGAAATCCAAACTAACGTTTTAGGAACATGAAAACCGTACCGGCTCACTTATCCGTACATAACCATACCTATATTATTGCAATACTGTCCTTTTTTAGTTAATAATGTGTATATATTTATAAGAACAGAAAACATTGTTCCGAATGTTGTTCAACTGGTCGTGTTTAAGAATAACAATCATTTTGTTATTTAGATTTTTATTGCTGACATTTTCAATCACGATTAGTAAAGTTAACAAAGATTCATTATGTTTCGTTATCTGGACTCGGATCCCGTCCTCAGGCAAGCTAGCACCTAAAAAACAAGATTCGAAAATTCTATATTAAGTTGAAAACAAAAATGTTTAAAGCAGCCAAATACTAAAAAAATCCAAGTAACATAATTGACGTCGGGGTCCATCCTCCCGCCGTCTGATGAAGGGAAGGGGAAGCGGCTGGACAACGCCTGAGGCGAGTGCGTGCGTAGTCAGAGTGGAGCAGGCACCAGAGTTTTGGTTTTTCCGTGGAGTTGTTTCCTGGTTAGGTAGGGGTTGTGCCGTCCTACTTTGTTGTACGGGAGTTTGACAAACGAAGAAGATGTGTTTCTCTGAGCTACCAACCCCCTCACACCTCAAGGGACAATAAGGAGGCGTGACAATAAGTAACACAAACTATAAACTAAACACGTTCACACGTCATGATGACGTATTCTTTTGTTTCGTTTCTTTCCCATTGAAACTCACCATTACCAATAAATATCAAATACAAAATCATTTTATTTCTCAGACTTAAGATTTACAATCTACATTAGACAAAATATTGATGGAAATTACTGTACGCATGGTTCTGCATGCTCGTGTGTGGACTAACATAATCATACTACTTATTGGTTGCAGAAATAAAACAAAATGATTAAATGATTCAGGAAAGAAAGGATGTTGAAATAAAATAAAATCACCACAACAAGGATTTAGGACCTTAGTTACTTAGTCCATAGGTTTTATAAGCATGGAAACTGGCCGTAGAGCGGAAAAAGGATTTTCATGCAAGTATTGCAGGTTGTGGAGGGTACGTGCAAAGAGCGATTGTTTACCGATGCGCCGGTGGGCTCATC
Organism: Nephotettix cincticeps; assembly: GCA_023375725.1. Classification (NCBI taxonomy): domain Eukaryota; kingdom Metazoa; phylum Arthropoda; class Insecta; order Hemiptera; family Cicadellidae; genus Nephotettix; species Nephotettix cincticeps. The sequence continues at coordinate 1,674,198 of CM041784.1, read as the reverse complement.
ATAAAGTGAGCGGAGCTGACGCGTCGGTTTCCCGCTCGTAGCTCTTCCCCGCTCAATTGCCGATGTTCGTGTTGTTTGGGAAATTCAATTAAACACCCCTACATGCTGGTACACGTTGTTAACCGTTTAACGTAACCGAATATCGCATAATTAAACTTGCAGCTCATGAGACCGTTCGAACGTATAGCTATTCCAACCTTTAAAGGTTAGCAGTAGTTATCATTTACAAAATTAAATACAATACATTTATACCTTTATATATATTAAAAACATGAGAGACGTTAATTGCAAAACGCAACCGAGATACATTAAAAAAAGAAGCTATTTACAACATTTCACAAGACTATTTACGAATAGTGGATTTGTTGCTACCTCTTAACACACGTTTCAATGATTTCGGTTATGTTTATGTCAAATTCGGTATATTTTTTATCTCGCTTTGTGGTAGCTATTGTAATACCACAAAAGCACACATTGTTAAGCACCATTTGAGTATTTCATGTGATATCCATATTTTCACCTTTTGTAATACCACATGTGCGATTTATTTTAAGGCACCATTTAATGAGCCATGTGAGTACTGCATGTTATATCGCTATTCTCTTCCCATTTTAATATTACATGACTCATTGTAATATACTGTTTGAGTATTTCACGTGATATCACTACTTTTTTCCCATGTAATGTTACATGTGTGACCCATTGTTAAAAACAATATCAGTAATTCATATGATTTTGTTATGTGGTGCCCATTGTAATATCACATGTGCCGTGAGATACTTAGTGATATTCAGACTGCCTCTGCTTTTCACCCACTGGTCCGACTGATATTTCAAAAGTGTTTTATGGTTTCGATCCGGGCAAGGCTACGAAAACCGGTTATAAGCTGTCAGCGTCCGTTCTTCGGTAGGTCAGTATGCAGCATCCCTCCTTTACTTGGATAGTTACTTTATATTAATATCATTGTCCTTACTTCTTCGGTAGGTCAGTATGCAGCATCCCTCCTTTACTTGGATAGTTACTTTATATTAATATCATTGTCCTTACTTCTTCGGTAGGTCAGTATGCATCATCTCTCCTTTACTTGAATAGTTACTTTATATTAATATCATTGTCCTTACTTCTTCGGCATGGATCGGTAGTGCATCATTCTCTACCTTTACTTGAATAGTTACTTTATATTAATATCATTGTCCTTACTTCTTCGGCAGGTCAGTATGCATCATCTCTCCTTTACTTGGATAGTTACTTTATATTAATATCATTGTCCTTACTTCTTCGGCAGGTCAGTATGCATCATCTCTCCTTTACTTGGATAGTTACTTTATATTAATATCATTGTCCTTACTTCTTCGGCAGGTCGGTATGCATCATCTCTCCTTTACTTGAATAGTTACTTTATATTAATATCATTGTCCTTACTTCTTCGGCAGGTCGGTATGCATCATCTCTCCTTTACTTGAATAGTTACTTTATATTAATATCATTGTCCTTACTTCTTCGGTAGGTCAGTATGCATCATCTCTCCTTTACTTGGATAGTTACTTTATATTAATATCATTGTCCTTACTTTTTCGGTAGGTCAGTATGCAGTATCTCTCCTTTACTTGGATAGTTACTTTATATTAATATCATTGTCCTTACTTCTTCGGCAGGTCGGTATGCATCATCTCTCCTTTACTTGAATGATTACTTTATATTAATATCATTGTCCTTACTTCTTCGGCAGGTCGGTATGCATCATCTCTCCTTTACTTGAATGATTACTTTATATTAATATCATTGTCCTTACTTCTTCGGCAGGTCGGTATGCATCATCTCTCCTTTACTTGAATAGTTACTTTATATTAATATCATTGTCCTTACTTCTTCTGTAGGTCAGTATGAAGCATCTCTGTCTTACTTTGAAAATTACTTTTTATTACTAACAATATCCTTACTTCTTCTGCAGGTCAGTATGAAGCATCTTTCCCTTACTTTAAAAATTACTTTTTATTTCTATCACTGACTTTACTTTTACGGTGGGTTAGTATACTTAATGTCTTATTACTAAATATGTATTAAATAAATATTAACTAAGTTTTATTACTAATTTTCCTGTCGATTATTTACCTCTTCGTATATTTATCAATTAATTCAGATTGACCTATGTTTATCAGATTGACAGATGTTGTAAACTTCATAAAAGGAAGAAAAATTAAAAGATGCGGTTATAGCGAAGTAAATTAGAAAAATTCTAATATTTTTTTTCAACATACTCTACCCAATCTTGTGGTAATATTTTTTAAAATAATAATTTGAAAAATCTTTTACGTAAGTATTTTTGTACAAATAATCCATTAATATCAGTATGTACGTTTAGGTGTATTATTCTACTCGTGGAGTCGGAGAAATTGTCGACGTGTTAGTTGAGGTTTTCCAAATACGAACCAAATCCATTTTTTCTGAAATTCTACTAAATAAAACTTTTGTTATGAGTCATAGTCATTTATAACATGTCAGATTTGTTGACATTTTCATGTTACAAATTCTATGCATTGTCATAAATGCAAATACAATAAATAGGGGGGTAAATCATTTGAACCTTGATAAATATTATACATTTAAAGTGGCGAGTTTAAGTACTGCCTTTATTATGTGGGGTGAATAAAATACAAAATCGAATGATTATAGCAGGAAAATAGTAATTGTTTTTGGTAATTGCATAAATTATGAACAGAGCAACTCCGACGCAAGTGCAGGCGAGCTTAGCTTGAATTAACCCAGGTAACGCAAGTGCAGGCGAGCGGTTAGCTTGAATTAACCCAGGTAACGCAAGTGCAGGCGAGCGGTTAGCTTGAATTAACCCAGGTAACGCAATCATTCCATGCTATCCACGGGAATGTGGGTTAGTTGAATTAACACGGTTAGCTAGATGCATTGCGCGCACGTCCTGGAAAATAGAGGATTACTGGACGACATTTTGGGAAGTCTTTTAAGTTTTAGTAGATGAGCGAGTCCTCTGGGGTCCTCAGGATTTGGGGGTCATCTAATTTTAGGGTATAAAAAATGTCACCGAACTCTGTACCGACCTTTCTAGATATTACTCCTAGACCAGACAAGCCGAAATTTCATATTAAAAATCGAAAACTCAAAATCTACCCATACAGCTGCAGTTTATTTCACATAGCAAATTTTAATTACATATCGGATATTTAGTGAAATGAAATTTGGTATGTAGATTTATCACCTAAATATATAATTACAGAAAACGGTTTCAATTATGATTTTCAAAATTGTGGCTGTTAAAAAATATGAAACTGTAATCTTTCAAAAAATGGCTCATGATAAAAACAATGATTACCTTTTTATTAAGAAAGTAATTGTTAATCTAACGACACCAAATATAAGGAAATTGGTTCACAAATAATGGAGAAAAATCATTTTAAAGAAAATCTGTTCTTGTTAGTATCAACTTTTGCGATATCGCTTATAGTGAGCTACTTCCCTCAGCACTTTCAAGTTTATTACCACTAAACATCTAATTGATCGATACATTCTTAAAGTATGACAGTTTCCTTTTAAATCGTTTCCTTTTTCTGTATGTTAATTATTGTTAATCAGTATGTTAATCAGTATTGTTAATCTGCTTTTTAACAATTATCTTTTTTATATTATTCAGTATTCAAACCGATTGATAACTGACTAATTTTTATATAGGAGAGTATTGCGAAATGCATTTTTTGTGAAGCTACATTTGGAAATGCAAATAAAGCGATAATGTTGTATGGTGACTATTTTCACAACAGACAATGTCCAAGTGCTAAAACATTTTTAACTGCTGTCCACAGCCAAAAATTAAAATTGAAAATTTTTTTCTGTACTTAGATCTTTAGGTGATGTACTACATACAATATTACATTTATTATAAAAATCTGTTCTTCAATTAAAATTAACTTTAAAAAAATGACGTCTATATGAGTAAATCTTAGGTTTTCGATTTTTTAAATATGACATTTTGGCTTGTCTGAAGGTCGGTGAAGGGTTCAGGGACACCGTGTATATCGATTTAACAAATACTATCGGTGGTTTGCTGAGGAAGGCGACACACACACACACACACCATTACACTCACCCTTCACTCATATTCGCTTCAAAATAGCCTTCACAGTGGGTTCCTTTCTTGATTAGTATATAATTATGAACATGAATACCGAAATATGTGCAACAGTTTCCAGGTATTCGAAATTTGCAATATTGTATTATTAACTTGAAAGACTACAATTCGCTACTAAACCTTTGCGGTGTTCCTGAACCTTAGAGGGTATCATCTGATTCAAGCGGCCAGTCGCATACTTACTTTTTAGACGATTAATTTTTGTACCATTTCAGTCGGCGTCAGTTTACAAAACAATAAATTGCCTTGAAGTGTTTAAAAGTAGCCAATATACTGCATTCAGGCTGATCGGGATTTCCCTGACAATTGTCCGGCCAGTGGGCATAATGCAACCGCGGTTTTGTACCCAGCGGGGTGTTTACAAACGACTGATCCTTGAGCCGTCCCTTGACACTCCTCTCAGCCACTAAGGGACGAAGTTTAAAAGGTGATAAATACTCCGGGTGGGGGGAGGGGGTAGGTGTGAACAGAGTCGGCGCAGATTAAAAGGAAAGCCGTGTTGATGAGTCCCTATAAACTATAAATAAGAGAAGCGACCACATGGTCGAAGAGGCAGGTTCCCTCCCCGTGTCTGGGGGCTACGTCCCTCTCCCCACAGGTACTGGGGCATTCTCTAACCTTTTTATACATTTTACCATCGTGATAAAAATTAAAGATTTGTGTGTGTATTACTAGTCATAAAATATACTATTTAAAGGTGTATTCCTGTTAAAGTATGTATTAAAAAACACTTCATTTTTTTAAATAAGGCAATTTTTACCAAATAAATAGATAAATTTTTTATTTCACATCTGATAGCAAATACGCTACAATAACATTTAACATATTTTACAATGACTAAAAATAATTTACTCTGTTGAAAAATAGATGAATAAATAGATTACATATTCAATGAAAGATGTAGGGGTTTCTTAGGAACCCCTACATTCTCGCGATCTGGAAGTACTGCGTCAATGTTTTGAAGTTTATAATGCTATACATTAGCATGTGTTACGTAAACATAGATCTATCGTTTAGCTTATTATTCCCGATTTCCAAACTGTGTTTAAGTAGATCGCAGGAATCCAAATTTCTACAAAGCTAACCTAAACTTGTAAAAAACTAATTGCTAATTGGCCAGTAATAAGATGAAAGAAACAATAGGTACATTAAACAACCTACAGCTACATCTCTCTGAATTTAATATAAACTTTTAACAGTTGATATAATGAATAATGATTTTAATTATTATTTATTATAATTATATTCGCTAATAATATGACAATACGTATATAATTAGGGACATAACATAAAGAATGGTTATATAATTTGAGTAAAAAAGGGATAGCCGTTAGACTAACCCCTTCATTTAATTTATAGAAGTTAATTAACTTTATTATAGAGGTAATGGTTGAAATGATCTAATGTGTACAATAAATACTCCCGTCGCAGCAGACCTGTGTCCTTAGTGAATTTCCACATCTTGAATAATAACCAATCTAAACCATTCAAGGCTTATTTTATAAAAGATTAAATAAATATCGACAATTCCAAGAGATTTTTAAAATACCACCTATTTATGCTGCGTTGGGATAAAGACATTTATTTTCCATAAATCCATTTTCTTTTAAAAAGGTCTTTAAAATGGAATAGGCTCTATTAATTATCGGGGCTTACATTTAAAAAATTTGAGTTAATGTACCAAATACCAAAAAATTTCCCTATGGGGGCAGGTGGAAACCAGTAATACACCAACATGTCTGTATACTTTGCAGGTATACTATTTCGGTTAACCTCACTTAACCAATTTTTTATGAAGGGTTACCTATATTTTTACTAACCTGCATATCTCACCAGCCGTTTGACATACAGCAAAGATGCTTATGAAACGTAAATAATGTTTAATGAAACATAAATTTGAAACGTAAATATGGAAAGGATGGTGTTTTGGCGTATGGGGACCTCAAAACTAAAATTTGTTCCCCGGTCTAGGTCTTACGATAAAGACGACAGTAAAAGCTCGATTTGGAAAAAATTCTAAAACATAAAAATGTACTAAAAAAATAGAAGTAATTTACAAAAATGGCATAGCATTTAAGTGAATTTGCCACTCTTAAATGGATAAAAAATGAAAATAAAAATTTATTTTCTTCTAAATTATACTTTATTTTGTTCTAAATAAGAAAAAATACACTTCAATGCGATACTTCATTTTTAGTGGCGTAATTTAAGTTTTCCCAAACCTTTTTACATATACATCCACCTAATCTCACAGCGCGAAGGGTCGATTATCCAAAAGTTGACTTCTATATTTCCAGGACTTCAAATTGATATTCCGAGAGAACCGTTGAAGCTAGGTGGACGAAACCTTTGGTTCTTATTACTGACAGTGATATATTAAAAGATTTCTTGTATTTTGAATGTTATTAGACTATTGTTTTTCTGTAAATTAAATATTTAAAAAAATATTTTTGATTTAATTTTCAAATTTAAATTTGTTTACTTCCTTTAAAACACAATGATGAAAATACGTGAATTTTTAGTTTACCTAAATACCTACAATTCGATACAAAAATTATCAATTTTGAGTGAGTAGTTTTTACAAAATATCAATTTTAAAAATATTTCAATTTTTTTTAGAAAAATACACGTGTTATCAAAAATGGATAAAATCAAAACATTTTTTCATTATTAGGTCTTTAGGGATACACAACTGCCAAACATTATCAGAAAATAAAAGATATAAAAAATATCTACGAAAAGCAACATCCCTTAACACATATTGTACAAAGTTCGTAGTGGTTCACGAAAAAACGATACTGTATTGTTATTATTGAACCATAATAATTTAAATGATCAACTTTCATGAGTTTAATAGAGCTGGCAATTAATCTTTATCCATTAAACTGTAATACAATTGGGGCAATTGAATAAAAAATGGATGTAATTAATGAATAAGGCTGAATCCCGAGTGGAGTCCCCTCAGTTTTTTTTCAAGAAGTAGGTCAAATTTAAAAATAGTGCGATACTAAATAAAATAATAAAAATATAATAAAATAAAATAAAAAATAGTTTGATAATGTGTACAATAGAATTATCAAAATGACACAATTAGTAATGAAATTTGTGAACTGACACAACTTTCTCCCTTTAAAAGAAAACTTTAAAAATTAAAATTTTAGGAAAGAGACCTAACTACCACCGAGGCCATAACAAACATTTTTGAGTGTGTTTAAATGAATGACGCAACCTGAAGCTGCAAACAGATTTTCACGAAAAACAGTTGGGTAATAACGAAGAATGAAGATTTTGTAGTAATCTTCATTGGTGTGTTTACCAGTGTTTCCGTAGATTTTCACTTTTCTCTTGAAGCGTAAGTCGTAGACTAATAAAATTCTGAATTGAACAAATTGGTTTATTTTATAAGCCAATTATCTTATGGATTTAGTGTTTTACCAGAAAATCTAAAAATTAACTTTTGACATTTAAAAGCCCATAACCTTTGACCCGTTGCGTTTGGTGCCATATTTTTTAGAACCTTAATCACTATAAACCATGAAATTTTAATCAAAATCTTCAGAGCATACTTCGAGAATTCTTTAACTCTTTACCTTTTTATGGGGTTTAGAGGTACTACCCTTAAAAACTACCCATAAAAATCAAAAATTCAAAAAGGGGGCCTATTTTAAGCCAAGTATGAATGAGAAATGAGTGTAAGAGGATTGTGGTACGATCATGTAGTCTTGTTCCTGACTAAGAATGAGTGTTCCTTAGACAGTACTGTTAATTATAGCCCAATAACCAATGACATACATGGGACCTACAGTTTAACGTGGGATCTGCACCACAGTTTTACCTCTGAATTACGATCTGGCCTAATTATGATGATGAGGATGAACGTAGTACTAATCAATAGTGTGGAAGTTAATCCGCACCAGGAAATATTGCATCCACTGACCTTCGTAAATCCATAACCGGCTCTTAAATCCATAATTCGTGACCAAGTAGCTGTATTACAGAATTTTATAGCATTGACCACATTTTTCTGTAAGCAGTAGAACCTCGTCCATGAAAAGCACAGTATTGTTATTAAGAACCATCGTTTTGAATTATCAACGTTCATTAAGATTCATGAAAACATTAAAACCTTTTTGCATTTTAAACTCTTTTACGAAAGTAATTTCGCACTGAAAACAAAGAAATCTGCATCGTAATATGCAATCAGAGGTTCGGCAAGAGCAGGTGCGCGGTTGCGCGGGCATGCAGCATGCAGCATGCAGCATGCAGCGTGCAACTTGCCTCACATATCACACGCATGTTCCACAGATACTGTCATTGTTTGTGTTGCGTACTCGTAATCACTTGTATACATTGTAGAGAGCGGACTGTTTACCTTCCCTCTCTCATCACCCTCCCCACTCCCCTTTAACCAACCCCTCTCCCCTCGGTGGGATTCACCATTACCCCTTTGTGTTCTCTACTTAGTACAATTAGCGAGCAAACTTAACTCTTTTGCCTTCGGCCTTTTAAGTCTGGAGGGCAAATACGTCAAAAGAATGACGTTTACCTTAAGTCGACATTTGTTTTTGCTACTCGTATCCTCTTCCAGGTTCATTCAGTGCTCTTGGGCGTGTTTATTGTTTATTGATTAGATTGAAATTGTGCAATTTATACTACTTTTATGTATGCATTTTTGAACGGACTATAAAAAGACTTTGAAATTAAATGAAATAGTTTACTGTCGTAAGCACTTTACAGTATTCACAAAGTCTAAAACACAATTTCAATCAGTCACATTTACAAATTCAGAAATTAAAAATACAACACCACAATAGCAAAAAAGGCTTAGTTTACACAGTATAAACTCTTTACTTAGTAATTAATTTAAAATTCAGTTTTGTTTGAAAATATAAACTCATTTACAGAATAAAAATTATGTCCAATGAGCCAACTATACAATTTATTTTTGAAGGTTTTTCATCATATTTATGGATTTGTTTTTTAAAAATCTATTATATATGTGGAGGCACATTACTGTGTGGATCTTTCGGCTCTTTGGCAATAGATGAAAGTCAATGACAGCATTATTTTTATGCCGGGTATCATAATTATGTTAACTGCAACAGTGGTATAGGAGACGTGTTTTTTAAAAAGGTAAACGATTATTTAAAAAATATACAAATCAATAACTGCCATAATCTGGGGGGGGGGGTACGAAAAGGAGCCTACAATTATCTAAACTTCCAGCCAGATTGATTATTCTTATTACCTTTTTTTGTAAAATAAGAACTTCATTGACCCTACTAGAGTTTCCTCATAGTATTAGGCCATATCTAAGAATAGACTCTAGGTAGTCTAGGTAGTAAATATGACGTCTTCACATAAGTAAGACTATCACAAGATGAAAGGCACTTGAGAAGATAAATTACCCTTGATAATTTAGCAGTTACGAATTCAACATGATGGCTTTATGTTAAATGTACATTAAAAATGACTCCCAGACATTTCACATGCTTCTTATCCTTATTTATATTATAAACTTTGAACTGTTGGTGGCTAAGTTAAAATTTTATCAATTTGATGAAACTGCGGTCAAGTGGTTCTCTTCTTATTTATCTGGACGGACTTTGCGCACTAAGGTTAACGGACAGTTATCTTTAGCACTTTCTAGGTCAACTGGAGTTCCTCAGGGGAGCTGTTTAGGGCCGATTCATTTCCCAATATACACTGCAGATTTGAAGGACCAGGTGAGGTTCTGCACTCTCAGCTCCTTCTCTGACGATTCCCAGTTGTTCTTATGCAGACCTTCGGAAACAGCAGAAACTGTGCGGTGGATCAATGCCGATTTAGAGAGTATCAAGAGATGGTGAAATGAACATAGTCTTCAATTGAACGCCGATAAATGCTCTGGGCTGATGATTGACAATGTTACTTTGCGTGAACGGTTCAGGAGGAGTAATGTTGACAATTGTATTTTTGTAGACGGCAAAGCTTTGGCTTCATGTAACACTTTAAAGATTCTTGGGATTTCTTTTGTCTCCCAATTAGATTTTTCCAGCATGTTCAATACATTGGTAAAAATGTCACTGTCAGATTGAAGGTCCTTTACCGGTTAAGCCATCTCTTGCCTATGTCTTCCAAACCAGAACTTGTCAACTCAACAATATTTCCTGCAATTGACTATGCTCATCTGAAATTTGCTAATTGCAAAATTAAAGAAAGGAAAATAAGATGGTTCTTACTTGTTTGCACAATAGAGCACTACGATTTGTCTTCAATATAAAGAGAACACAGATCACATCACATCAGCGAGTATAGATTGAGTGCTAAGGTATCATTGATAATAGGCTGCTCCAATCTTCAGAGAGTCAAACTGATTCACAAGGATTTCGAGTCCAGAAACCAGAGTACCTGAGGAAAAAATAGTATTTAGATGAAAACTGAACCTACACAGTACTCAACAGGATGGTCAATTACATTTGCCCAGAACAAAAGTAGAAACTGGGAAAAAGGGCTTTAGCTATTTCGGGCCGAAGAAGTGCTTTGCCAACTGCTATTATAATTTTAAGTCAGCATGATTTTAAAAAAGACAAGAGACTTCCTTAAATAATGATTGATTTTTTCCTATATGTTACATTTAATTTTTTATAATTACACATTTGTATCCTGACGAGAGTTGTCATGTAAAACAGAGTTTTACTTTGATGAACGCTTCATGAATAAAGACGTTTTGATTTATAATCATGGCCACCTGAATCAAAAGGACGCAAGCTAAAGACAATTTACTGAGTTTTTCTACTATTCGATAAAAATCCATTGGAATTAAACTCGAAGCCTCATTCAAGGAAGATTCAGCGAGTTGCTGAATTGATTCAGCGAGTTGCTGAATTGATTCAGCGCGAGAGTTGATTCAGCTGCCCAAAATCACAATGCATGTCAACGAAAGTAGTGTCGTCGGTATAGGTACGTAAGAGTCTTCGTCGATGGAGTTTTAGTCCAATAGAAATCTTATTACAGCAGTATGCTATTGACCACCCAATTAATTTGTGCTATTTTTTCTTGAAATAGGATAGTTTATTTTTAATTACTGAGCTTTAGTCCTACTACGTTGCAGTTATTTTTTTCTTTTTTTTTCTTTTTATTTGGTTGATTACCGAAGTGAGTCAGGTAACCTCCGGAGCGTGAGTTGATTGTCGAAGATTAGGTGAATTTCCCTTTAACTTATAGGCCTATTATTGGCTGCGGCTGAATACAACCATTGACTGAATATATTTCTGATGGAAGAAAGCCACCTAGTTTTCCATCCTAATAGGACAATTGAATGAGTTTCAAATAACTAACTATTTGGAATCAGCTTTTTTAGTTTGGTAACTAAAATACCTAGAGTAATTATTTAAAACCATGTCGTTTATTTTTTAGGCTGCGTCTAGCCAAAGCCTTGTAGTTTTCTCTCATAAAGATAAAATAGGATAATTGATTTCAATATATTGGTAAGTAAAAAAAACCTAGAGAATTTAGTTAAAACCATATCGTTATGTTTTAAACTGCATCTAACAGCAAATTTTATACAGTTTGTTTCATTATAGATATGATTGTGTAATTTGGTGCTAAAAAAAACGAAGAAATGGAAATCCGCTGACTATGTGTTGACCAAGAAGGCAAAATATAAACATTTTTTATTTGTCATAGAACTTAACCAAAATCGGCTTCTACTGATAGAGAATCTGAAGATAACATTTTCGACTGGATACAAAACCCACCATACTTAATCGTAGTGAATACTGTACCTTATTTTTCCCATCTCCATTTCCAAAATACTGATCGTTTTATCTAAATATATACTGAAAACTATTGATCAAATGTTGAATCTCTCATTCAGAAAATCAAACCCACATTAAAAATCGTAATACTGTCACCTCAATCAAGCAGAGTATTTGTTTGTTATGTGAAAATTCGTGAAAGTTAAGTTTAGTTAGTTTACTTAAGTCTTCTGAGTCTGCAGTCGCCATCTAGAATTTTAGTCATATAAGAACATTTTAATTTTGCTACAGCATTACTGACCACACGATAGTGGTAAAAATATGGTTGGGGAGTCAAATTAAAGATGAAGTGGTTTTCTCAGACGTTAAGTTTTCCATATTTGTATGTAAAAAAGACAATCAATTGGTTTAGTACGGATACAATTGCGTATTATTTATATTTTTTCCCAAAAAATAATAATACAATACCCTAGACAACCACTTTTTAATTCGACAGCTCAGTATTACAAATTATTAATGCTGTCACAAAATTATATTTGATGAGAACTAAACGAAATATTTCGCCAGTAAGGCAGACTGTTAGTTCTAAAAGTTGAAAGAAATGTTGACTTGAGGTCATTGGCTTATTCCACTGGCGGTCATAAGTGAAGTCTTCTGGGACTTCAATTCCCGATGAAGACTAATGGAACTACAACACGGTTTCCTCCTCAAGCTGTTTCTCCTTTTATCTCCTTTTATCCTGGACCCATTGTTCTATCCTATCTAATACTTCCTACAGTAAATGATTCCTAACCTATTTCCAAATAAATCTCTACAATTATTTTCATACTGATTTTCACCTATTACTGTTAAAAACTTTTTATCATGAACTTTTTCAAATTTTCAACCGTAATCCTTTGCCATCGACTTAAGAAAAATTATTAACTTATCTTATTATAAAGATAAGTTGCACTTTTTCCGTTCCACAATTCTGCTACCCCCCCCCCAGATCTTAGACATATCCATTCCAAAATGTTCAATCAACAACTTCCTGGACTTCCTAAAATGCATTTCTGCATGAATTAACCCAATTTACTCCGTCTTAGAATTTTTTTACTGCAACATATTGGTGTAATATTGTAGTAAGTTATTGTAATATGAATGAATGCAATGTATAAAAGGGTATATGTAGGTATATAATGAATTTCCCGATGTAATGAAATGTTCATATTTTATGTTAAGTTTAGAATATATTTCTGACTCTGTCTGTTATTACTGTAGTGATTTAATTAAAGTAAAATTTGTATTTATTTATTTAGGTATTTAAATAAAAGAAAATATTATTTGGAGTCTTAATTTTTTTTACGAGGGTATATGCTGATGCACCATCAGGGAAGAAATATCGGTACACTCCCCGGTGTGTGGGACTCTCACCCACTAAAAACCCCTCGCCTCAGGCTTAAATACGCCTTGGAAGCACCTATTAAGGTATTACATTGGCGGAGCCTCCTGGCTTTACCTGTTTCCGGATGCCTGCTAGAACCTCACTGAAGGAGCGACCCTGAGCTGGTTTTCAAGTGATTGCCTGTGATAATTTACATTTAAAATTGAAAGTTTAAGTTACAGATATTAATTATATTATGTTTTCAATAAAACTATACTCATCCATCATGCACAAAGCAAAAAAACTATATTGATAAGGCAACAGATAACCATAAAACTCGCCTCCGAGCAAGCGAGGCGACGAAAGATAGCGTGCACTCAGGACGAGAGTTGGAGCACTACTGGTCCATCAATAGTGCATGGGAGAACTACTGATGGACCAGTACCATCAATCGGAGCATCATTACGGCTCTAATTAAAAACACAACAAATACCGAAAAACGCAGTCACGTTGGATGGTTCAATAAAAGATATTGAATAATTAATATCCAATGCCATTATGAGTATTGATTTAGATTTCTCAGCTTATTATTTCTATCCGTTAGATCGTTTAAGTAGATCACAGGTGCAGTTAAGTGAAGCATGTGGGAAATTAATTCTACCATTTTGTAACAAGGATAATTAATTGATAGATATTCCGAAGGAGGTTTGTGGCATGGTATATATGTGTTGTGCTCCAGCTACCGTTGTTTGAGGATTTTGGTAACCGAGACTAACCATATCCTGACCATGTCCACTTGAAACTACTGTTTCGATAGATACTCTGCTACCAATTGTAATATGAGGGGGTTTAATGCTATCAATTTGTGGTGTATGAGGTTATTGCTGGGGCATTTTTATGTAATGCTGCTACCTTACAGGACCTAATGTATGATAATGGCTTAACCAGGACTATTGAATGATCATTTCCAGAATATATACTGTATTTATGGACTGAGATAGACTCTGAGAGCATTCATTGAAATTAATAAGCTGAATAGGAGAAGCGGAAATTATTTCGGATAGATTATTTCAATTATGATGGAAAATGAGTTTCCCAGATACCAAGATCGTCTGCCGAACCAGTTGTTGAGCCAGCTTTGATGATTTCCTACATATATTGTGATATTGATTGAATAATGTGGAAGTGTAATATCTTAATTAATTCGTTCAAATATTTAATAATTTGTCCTACCATGTGCCATACTACGCCCGCCTGGATACATCGGGTAATTTGCTTATTTACTGAATGAAACTGCATGATCATATTTAAACAAATAGTAATAATCCAATACTATAATACTAGCAAGGTTTGTATATTTGCACAAGGATCTCTAAAACGGCTCAAACGAATTTATTTAAATTTTGGAAATAACTAATTTCCGAGTAGAAAATAAGTTTTAGATAGGTCTAACGTCCAGGAAAATTCCGATTTTCTTGTAATATTATGTTTAAAATCTAAAGAATTAACATTAAGCTTATGGAGAATCAAATGTTAATAATACTAATCAAAACATCAGTTTATAACCGTTTAACAGTTGTTAATTGAAGATGGTAGTGAACAATATGTGAATAGAGGTTTTGCATAAATATTTTTTCGTATGTAATAAATAAAAATTATCAAATTAGTAAACAATTTGTAAAAACTAAAGGGTGATATAACTGTGCGAAATAAAAGCAGACAAAAGTATTTCCAAAATCTTTTCTGTTTTGATAGAAAACTTATTTATTATATTGCTTAACGCCTATGTAACAAACCAATTGTTGTCAATTAAATTTCTCTTTTGCTTTTCAATCCTCATTCCGTTTCTAACACAATCAGTTGTTCACGGGCTAATAATAATTGTATGGATAAATAAACAGTATATCTGGGTTGGCGAAAACACCTTAAATGACATCCATGCTTGACAGACTCCGTAGCTCAGTGCTAGCGCGGTGGATTCACATGCTGCAGTTTCTGAGATCGATCCCCGTCTAGGGATCGATCTCATACTGATACTGATTCCCTATCCTAACATACCCTAGCCGTAATCCCCTCTTAAAAATATAACTTATCTTTCCATTATTTGACCGGCGAGGCTGAAAAAAGTGGGAAGAGACGCCGGTTGCAATTCTCGACATTTGAAAAGGACCTCCGGTCACGGATGAGTGGCTTGGCACTCTGGCAGCCAACACGTTTTAGCGAATATAATATATATATATATATATTTAGGTGCCGAGACGTGGAGCGGCACGACACAAAAGCTTTAAAAATGTGTTTAATATCGCGCCAAACTCGACTTTTGAGAGTTCGTAACTTTTTTTAAGACATGAGTCAAAACTGTGATTTAATTCATACACTGAACTGTACACACGCGATATCACGTTCAAATTAAATAAGAAAGTAAAAGGTGTGATTAAATTTATTTTAATTTGGAAGAAATAAATGACATAAATTGACAAAAGGGGAAAAATGATACTATATATTTACGTAGGGAATTATTTTTTCTCAGGATGGGAACACGGCAGCCCAGTGAAGGTCACCGGCCCACCAACAGAGCGGCATACATAGAAGCGCGAGCAGCGCAAAGGGAAATTTTACTTCTTCCTGGAACCCGTGTTCGGCTGACCGCAATCTATTTCCAGTGGCAAACACCTGCTGATAGCCGACTGAACACATTACGCTTTTTGATTAGTCACAGTCTTTGACGGGTGTTTATCAATTGCAAATATTTCAGCGAATTAGTAAATTCGCTGAAATATTTGGAATTTGAAATACAGCTAATAACGTGGTTTTTCATGACAACACATAGACCATTGCAGGATTAATGAAAGAGCACATTTTCCAGCGATTCTGGCTGAGCGAGTGACGTGTGGCCAACGCAAAGGTGCCTGCATTCCTGGAAAGCTTCACATCGACATGGGTATCATTTTATATGAGGGTAATGCAGGAAGAATGAATTGGAACATTTTCCATTGACGCTGGCTGTGCGAGTGAGCGTGGGGCCAACGCAAAGGTGCCCGCATTCCTGGAAAGCTTCACATCGACATGGGTATCATTTTATATGAGGGTAATGCAGGAAGAATGAATTGGAACATTTTCCATTGACGCTGGCTGTGCGAGTGAGCGTGGGGCCAACGCAAAGGTGCCCGCATTCCTGGAAAGCTTCACATCGACATGGGTATCATTTTATATGAGGGTAATGCAGGAAGAATGAATTGGAACATTTTCCATTGACGCTGGCTGTGCGAGTGAGCGTGGGGCCAACGCAAAGGTGCATGCATTCCTGGAAAGCTTCACATCGACATGGGTATCATTTTATATGAGGGTAATGCAGGAAGAATGAATTGGAACATTTTCCATTGACGCTGGCTGTGCGAGTGAGCGTGGGGCCAACGCAAAGGTGCATGCATTCCTGGAAAGCTTCACATCGACATGGGTATCATTTTATATGAGGGTAATGCAGGAAGAATGAATTGGAACATTTTCCATTGACGCTGGCTGTGCGAGTGAGCGTGGGGCCAACGCAAAGGTGCATGCATTCCTGGAAAGTGTTACATCGACATAGTTATCGGATCGTTTTATGTGAATGTAATGCTGGATGAATGAAAGAGCACGTTTTCCAGTGACGCTGGCGGTGCGAGCGCGTGGCTGACGCTAAGCTGCCCGCATTCCTGGAGAGCGTCACATCGACACGGATTTCGTTTTATCACCGTTTATTCCCCTCCCCCCAAACAATCCTACAGTTTCATTTCCACACCATGTCGGGCACTTAATGTGCCGGTAATAATATATGTCTACCGTAATAAGTAATTACGGTAATGGTGCTTATCCGAGGTACTGACATACTTTAAGAGTAGAGGGTATACCATTTTTTTTAACTGACCTTACAAGACAGCATTTCATTTTCTGCGGCCATTTTCATTGTGCCATAACATAGAAATCTCTAGTCCTTATCATGTATCTTGAGGTGGTTTATTATCAAATAAAACATGGTATAATATTGATAAAAAATTTTTGCAATAACTGAAACATTTAAATCTGTAGTATAACGATTTTTTTAAATAATAGATATGTTGTTTGCATAACAATAAATTTTCAGAATAAAGAATCTAAACTGAGTTAAAAGTTGCTGTAATTTTAATTTCCCAACAAATCTTATTTCTTTGAAGATTGTTTTAAATGTCCTAATTACATTTTTCTTGAACATTGTTTCTGCAGTAATGGCTTCAATTTGTTTTCGCCAATAAATATTGTTTAATTAATTTAAACATATTTAAAAGAACAAAAAATGTTATTAGTAGAAATTAGTTTATTTATTTAGTCATTATTCAGTCAGACACATTATTCATTCAGGTCAGACAGACATCTAAAAGAATATTTGAAGGTACAACAGAGCAATAGTGAGTGTAATACATTTTATTTTGAAAAGGGTCAAACCCTCGACAGTTTAGATTTTTAACTAGAGCCAGAACCATGTTTGAAAAAATACATGAGGGAATCTAAAATTAACATTTCTGACATATGATCAAAAATGTTTCTTTTTTACCATCATGTTGTCCCTGTGGCCACACCACCTGTGCCTGTGCGCCAGGATCGGGGGAATATCGCGGCCTACGTCACCCCTGTCAATAAAATATAACACACAAAAATATTTTTAAATATTAACTTATATAAATTGATTGACTTCCAAACAGTAAATTCTCCGAATCTAAATCCAAAACTTGGCTTTAGATTTATGTGAAAAATTAAGTTAAGTCAAGATCATAAAAATCATAAACATTCTTCACCGGGGAGGTGTTGAACGTATTATATCAAAAGACCAGGTTCATGTTACAAGCTATTAAAAATACACAATGTATGGAGGGAGGGGAGGAAGGGGGAGACGCTAAATCCACAATAAATTATTCCAGTAATTTAATTACTGGAACACGCTGCCAATCGGCATTCTCAGCAAATAAAGTGTGTGGCGTGATGGACCATGGACATTAAAGTATTATCTCCTCTGCCCTTACATCCCCACACGTGCTATCGGTTTCCAGCTCCCTCTCTCCCTCACAGCTCTTTCACGTGCTATCAGTCTCCCTCAACCTCTCTCCCTCATATCTCCCCTCACGCGATATCAGTCTTCCGCTTCTTCTCTCCCTCATATCTCCCCTCACGCGATATCAGTCTTCCGCTTCTTCTCTCCCTCCCTGCTACCCCTCATGTCCAACCAGTCTCCCGCTCCCTCTCTCCCTCCCTGTCTCCCATTATGTCCAACCAGTCTCCCGCTTCCTCTCTCCGTCCCTGCCTCCCCTCATGTCCAACCAGTCTCCCGCTCCCTCTCTCCCTCCCTGTCTCCCATTATGTCCAACCAGTCTCCCGCTTCCTCTCTCCGTCCCTGCCTCCCCTCATGTCCAACCAGTCTCCCGCTCCCTCTCTCCCTCCCTGCCTCCCCGCATGTCCAACCAGTCTCCCGCTTCCTCTCTCCGTCCCTGCCTCCCCGCATGTCCAACCAGTCTCCCGCTCCCTCTCTCCGTCCCTGCCTCCCCTCATGTCCAACCAGTCTCCCGCTCCCTCTCTCCCTCCCTGTCTCCCATTATGTCCAACCAGTCTCCCGCTTCCTCTCTCCGTCCCTGCCTCCCCTCATGTCCAACCAGTCTCCCGCTCCCTCTCTCCCTCCCTCTCCTCCCTGTCTCCCATATGTCCAACCAGTCTCCCGCTCCTCTCTCCGTCCCTGCCTCCCCTCATGTCCAACCAGTTCTCCCGCTCCCTCTCTCCCTCCCTGTCTCCCTCATGTCCAACCATCTCCCGCTTCCTCTCTCTCCTCTGCCTCCCCTCATGTCCAACCAGTCTCCCGCTCCCTCTCTCCCTCCCTGCCTCCCCGCATGTCCAACCAGTCTCCCGCTCCCTCTCTCCGTCCCTGCCTCCCCTCATGTCCAACCAGTCTCCCGCTTCCTCTCTCCGTCCCTGCCTCCCCTCATGTCCAACCAGTCTCCCGTTCCCTCTCTCCCTCCCTGCCTCCCCTCATGTCCAACCAGTCTCCCGCTCCCTCTCTCCGTCCCTGCCTCCCCTCATGTCCAACCAGTCTCCCGCTCCCTCTCTCCGTCCCTGCCTCCCCTCATGTCCAACCAGTCTCCCTCTCTCACTCCCTACCTCCCCTCATGTCCAACCAGTCTCCCGCTCTCTCCGTCCCTGCCTCCCCTCATGTCCAACCAGTCTCCTCCTCTCTCCTCCCTACCCCTCCCACTCCCCTATGTCCCCTCAGTCCCCTCACTCCCTCTCTCCCCCTCTCCCTCCTCCTCCCTCATCCTCCCTTCTCCTCTCTCCCTCTCTCCTCCCCCTCCCCTTCTTAACCAACCGCTCCCGCTTCCTCTCCTTCCTCCCTGTCCTCCCCTCAGTCACCAGTCTCCTCTCCTCATCTCTCTCTCCTGCCTCCCTCATGTCCAACCAGTCTCCCCCTCCCTCTCTCCTCCCTCCCCGCATGTCCAACCAGTCTCCCGCTCAATCTCCGTCCCTGCCTCCCCTCATGTCCAACCAGTCTCCCGCTTCCTCTCTCCGTCCCTGCCTCCCCTCATGTCCAACCAGTCTCCCGTTCCCTCTCTCCTTCCCTGCCTCCCCTCATGTCCAACCAGTAAACCGCTCCCTCTCTCACTCCCTACCTCATGTCCAACCAGTCTCCCGCTCCCTCTCTCCGTCCCTACTCATGTCCAACCAGTCCGCTCCCTCTCTCCTTCCCTGTCTCCCCTCATGTCCAACCAGTCTCCCGCTCCCTCTCTCCGTCCCTCCCTCCCCTCATGTCCAACCAGTCTCCCGCTTCCTCTCTCCGTCCCTGCCTCCCCTCATGTCCAACCAGTAAACCGCTCCCTCTCTCACTCCCTACCTCCCCTCATGTCCAACCAGTCTCCCGCTTCCTCTCTCCGTCCCTGCCTCCCCTCATGTCCAACCAGTCTCCCGTTCCCTCTCTCCTTCCCTGCCTCCCCTCATGTCCAACCAGTCTCCCGCTTCCTCTCTCCGTCCCTGCCTCCCCTCATGTCCAACCAGTCTCCCGTTCCCTCTCTCCTTCCCTGCCTCCCCTCATGTCCAACCAGTAAACCGCTCCCTCTCTCACTCCCTACCTCCCCTCATGTCCAACCAGTCTCCCGCTCCCTCTCTCCGTCCCTCCCTCCCCTCATGTCCAACCAGTCTCCCGCTCCCTCTCTTCCTCCCTGTCTCCCCTCATGTCCAACCAGTCTCCCGCTCCCTCTCTCCGTCCCTGCCTCCCCTCATGTCCAACCAGTCTCCCGTTCCCTCTCTCCTTCCCTGCCTCCCCTCATGTCCAACCAGTAAACCGCTCCCTCTCAAATCCCCTCATGTCCAACCAGTTCTGCTCCCTCTCTCCTTCTGTATGTCCAACCAAGTTCTCTCCGTCCCTACCTCCCCTCATGTCCAACCAGTCTCCCGCTCCCTCTCTCCGTTATATGTCCAACCAGTCTGCTCCTCTCTCCTTTATGTCCAACCAGTTTCTCTATTATCTTATGTCCAACCAGTCTCTGATAGTTTAAGTAACCGTCTTTTTTGATCATGTCCACAGTCTCCCTTTTCTTCCTCTGTCTTCATGTCCAACCAGTCTCTCGCTCTATGGTTTCTTTAAATATAAACCGTAAATTATTGTAAAACTGATAAATAGTCCATTTCTGCTAACCTACCAGAAATCATGGCTATATTCACACGTTATGATTAAAGATGCGTATCCTTAGATGTTAGTGACTTATAACTCTTCCTGAAAAAGCCAAAACGTAGTAAGAAACAAGTAAGAGCCATTTTTGAGAATGTAATCCCTTTATCATCCCGTTATAACAATAAAGGGATAATTATATACACATATATATATATACATATATATATTTGATAATCGACGTTACTTACAACTAGTCCATCTCATTCTGATGATTCAATATCTGGCTTTTTTTACCAATGTCTATTTTTAAGCATAAAATAGTTTGAATGGTTTTTGATGATGAAGATGGTTTTTTTATTGGCGGGAGGATAATGGATTTTAACAGAAATAAAAAGTTAAAAGGGTTCACTAGAGCTATAAAAGGTTTTATAGTGAATTACTTTGCAGAGTGCACTTTAAGTAAAATATAATACCTCCTTTGTAAAGCTATCAGTCAATAGTATGATAGATTTCACGCTCTAGATGCTGATTTAGAATTACCGTATCTGCAGAATGAACATAATCAGAATTACAGATCATTATCGGATATCTATTACATTTATGAGTACGAATTACGCTAGACTTGGGGATTGAAATTATATTATCATTATAATAGAGTTATTAAAAACAAACGTTCGTCAACGATATTAACATATGACGATGACTGTGCTATTAGCCGGGGAGACAATACTTCTGATCGTCTGATCGATGGCACCAGGTTATGTACTCTCATAGACCTGACACCTGACAAGAGGTATGAGGACGGCTGTACTATTTAATAAACCTTGGAATCAATACGTGGTCTGATCGATGGCACCAAGTTAAGTACACTGATAGACCCGACACCTGACAAGAGGTATGAGGACGGCTGTACTATTTAATAACCTTGGAATCAATACGTGGTCTGATCGATGGCACCAGGTTAAGTACACTGATAGTCCCGACAACTGACAAGAGATATGAAGATAGCCGTGCTATTAAATAACCGTTGAGTCAATACTTTATCTGATCGATGGCACTAGGTTAAGTAAACCGATCGACCTGACACCTGACAAGAGGTATGAGGATAACTGTAGTTATAAGCCGTGGATTCAATACTCCTGCTCTCATCGATGGCACCAGGTTATGTTCACTGATCGTCTGACACCTGACCAAAGATATGAAGTTGATTGTTCTATTTAATAACCGTGGAGTCAAAACTTGGTCTGATCAATGGCACCACGTTACGGACACCGATCGACCCAACACCTTACAAGAGATATGAAGATGGCTGTACTATTTAATAGCCATGGAGTCAATACGAGGTCTCTCCGATGGCACCAGTTTAAGTGCACCGATTACATTTTCAAAAATACGTCAACACAGCGTTGGTTTTTTTCAGATACCTGATTGAATTTGGATAATGAACATGATGGATGCAATTATATGAAATAATCGAGCGTACATTCATTTGATGTTTAAGAATACAATTTAAATAAATTATGTATTCGTAACTTTCAAAATAAGTACCCATTCATCAGAACCTTTTTGGACTGATACAAAATCATTTTGTTAAATGATTGAATTCACAAGTAAATGAGTTGAAGGACTCTGATAGTTGAGTTCATGTATAGACATAATTGAGAGTTTTGTGATTCAGACAATTTTTTAAAAAGTCTGACTTCATATGCTCTTTATTCTTGAATACCCAAAAATGAATAAAAGGAATTTATTCATTCGTATAAAAATGTTTAAACCAAAATTGTATTGGTTATGATATTAAAACATATTAAATGTTTGCCCTTAATACTTGAAAAAGTGTTACAGTACTTGTACTCTTTCGTGGATTTTAACCTCCTGAAAAAGTCCTATCGAAAGTTCTAGCACTTGGTGATGCTCGGGCAGAAATTAAATTCCCGCGAATCCACCGGATCTCATCAAAACTTGTCAAGTCAAAAGCCTTGGGAATAAAAGAGGTTTCAGAAATAACTGCAACTGGAAACATTCTCTGACAAAATAACGGGATTGTAAGGTGTATGGGCTAATCAAATTTTAATTTATTGAATTTAAGGCATTAAAATTGCGAAAATTATTAGTTTTATCTTACAGATCATCAACATACTGTAAAATTGTATAATGATAATTGTATTTTTATGAAGTAAAATGTTAAGCTTCATAATACAACTATCTTAAACTTTGCTTCCTCTCTTTGTTCTCAATCATTAGTTTATATTATTCATACATTTGTCACCCTCGTCTTGACATCCTACCAACTTTTACTCAACAAATTCAATCACGGTAAATACCATTGACCTTACATATTGTGATAAAGTGAAAAATCTTGGAGTAACATTTAGCACCGCACCAACTTGGGACGAGGCAGTTGCCGACACACAAAAAAGGTTTTTGCTTCCTTACATTCACTGGAAAAACGTAAAACCTTTTTGCCTCGACATACTAATCTCCACTTGATCAAATGGTTCCGTGTCAAAACCACCAAAATCAAAATCACCAAATCCTTTTTTCCTGGAAAAACAGTTCAAAATCACCAACAGATTTTACGGATGATTGCACTCGATAATGAGGTGTTTGACGAGGGTTCAGGGTTGTAGAGCAGGTAGTCGGGATGTACCTAACCTGTGGTGTTACAGCCGGACCGGGCGCAAGCAGTATTATCTACCCCTCCTACTTGCTAGGCCAATAAAATATTTCCAAATATTATTCATTTTATTGAATTTTCCATATGGAATAAGTTTTATAATTATCGTAGGCAGCATGGTAAGAGTTAATATTCTGGTTAAATTCTGGTTTTACTTCTCTTTTAGCGAATTTCCCATAAGGAAGCAGCTATTACCGTAGATCTCATGGCAAGACTTAAGCACGGGACCATATTACTTTTCCATTTTGAGGTTCCTAGGGACAAAAAACAATAGCCATTGACATTTTATAGAATCTATATAGTGTCTTTCTTCAGACACTTGAAAATGGGATAATCCCCGAAACATGTAGTGTCAAAACAAAATGAAATAATGCAAGGGTACTATGGTCTTAATTTACAATTTATTATTATTAGTAGTAGATCGTATTAGTGAACGTTAATAAAACAAAAAATATATAGGGCCTTGAATAAAAATATATAGGTACTATAAAACAATTGAACAAAAGCATGTTGAGATTCAAACTTAATAAACTATATAAAGAAAATAAACAAAACCCCCGTCGCAGCAGACCTGCATACTCAGCGAATTTCCAAATCAATGATATAATAATAATAATATATGACAAGTTTGGTCAAAGTCTGTCGATAAACATGAGAGTTATTTGCCTATTCTCCGTAAGATTAAAATGGGAAAGAGTGAGTAGGTTTGCTGCTGTGAGGAACACTGAAAGTAGCCATTTATACCATTAAAAATTTTATTTTTAACATTTATACCAACTTTCATCAACATCTGTCCATAAATAAAGGAGTTTGCCTAATCTCCATATGATTAACATGGGAAAAGAGCATGCAGGTTTGCTGCCATGATAAACACATAAACTATGATTTTTAAGTATAAACCACATGAAGCTAAATATCAAGTTTTATCCAAAAATATTCATTAATATGGGAAATATTAATTTTTCCCTATCCTCCCACCGCCCCTTGAAAAGTGAATAACATGCATTTAAAAACCCCCTTTTACGCGATATTAATCGCATTTTGATCTAGTTTTCAATGAATAACCTACTGATAATAATCAGCTGTCTTTGTAGTTTAAAGATTTAATAGAGATAAAAACAAACAGCTGTTAAATCAATATTAGTTAGTTTACATTGGTCATTGATCTTAAACCCATTTCGAAATCACTCTCTATTAAATAGTTAGTACCTGGTGACCGAGCTTTGCTCGTTTAGATTAATACATTTATTATAAAAATTAATTAGAAAAATTAAAACACATTTATTACTCAATGAAAACATTTATGTGGATGGAACTCGCGGCCTATAGTTCTTGAGGCCGATACGCTACAACTTGGCTACGACGTTAGTCAATTGAGCGATGTCGTTTAACGTCTTTTAGCCAAAGCCGATCATTTATTGTTTAATTACCCATACCGTTATTATTAGCCTGGGATCAACTGATTTTTATTATAAACGGAATGAGGATTGAAAAGCAAAAGAGAAATTTAATTTACATCAATTAGTTGGTTTGTTACAGTGGCTTCAAGCAATACAACGAATACGTTTTCTATCAAAACACGGAAGATTTTGGAAATACTTTTTTCTGCTTTTATTTCGCACAGTTATGTTACCCTTAAGTTTTTACAAATTGTTTAGTAACCTGATAATTTTGCATTTATTTAATTCATAAAATAAATATTAATGCATAACCTCTATATTGTTCCCCGCAGTCTTCAATCAAGAACTGTCAAACGGTTATAAACAGCTGTTTTGGTTTGTATTGTTTACATTTGATTCTCCATAAGCGTAATGTTAATTTTTTAGATTTTAAACTTAATATTACAAGAAAACACGAATTTTCCTGGACATTAGACCTATCTAGAACTTATTTTCTACTCGGAAATTAGTTATTTCAAAAATTTAAAGAAATTCCTCGGTGCCGTTTTCGAGATCCGTGTGCAAATATATATATATATATATATATATATATATATATATATATATATATATATACAAACCTTGCTCGTATTATAGTATTGGATATTTATTGATTTATTGATTTTTACTGATTTGTTTTGGATTTCAGGTTTAAATTTTAGTATGATAATCTTTCGTCTTGAAACTAAATCCTACAAACTGTACGCCAGGATTAATTTGTCGAAACTAGTTTTATAATTTAAATATTCAATAACATATAAATATTCAATTATATTCAGTATTATACTCAAAGTTTAATCCCTAAGTTGTTGCGTGATTTGTCGACTACTCCGCCACGATCCAGTTTAGCCGTGGCCCCGTGGGTTCAGTCGAGGGGATGTACTCGTATACCTGTCAAGCGGGCGCTGCAGATGGCCAATTATCGATTCTTGGAAATTGGTGGTTTTGATACTTGGTGGTTTTGACACTTGGTGGTTTTGACACGACACGGATCAAATCACTAGTATTACCTCACTTTAGTTACTGTAACCCAGTGACTCAAGCTCAGGCGAGCATGCTTCAGCGGTCTCAGAATTATGTTTGAGATATG
Organism: Nephotettix cincticeps; assembly: GCA_023375725.1. Lineage (NCBI taxonomy): Eukaryota > Metazoa > Arthropoda > Insecta > Hemiptera > Cicadellidae > Nephotettix > Nephotettix cincticeps. The sequence goes on along the minus strand of CM041784.1, from coordinate 1,648,074 downwards.
TAGGGGAGACTGGGGTAATGCCAGTAACATAGTGGAAAATTGCATTAAAACCCAATATTTTAACCCAAAGCCTTTAATTTTTTTATTCATTTATTTAAAATGTTGTTTTGTACCATGTACTTAGAAGAATGTTAGCGTAAAATCATTTATTTTGAGTTACAAAGAAAAATTGTCTTTGACCGCCATTACTCTACTCATGGGGCAATGCGAGTCAGAATTTGGTTCATTAGATTGAGACTTAAAAACCGGAAAATAGAAAATGGCGAATAGAAATGTATAATTTTATTAATATTTTTAATCATCAGTATAGGTTATATTTGCAAAAGTATAATAAGCTTGTGCCATATAATGATATAAGCTTATTATACTTAGATGTACCTAAAAAAGAATAAACTTGTCATTTTATTTCAACAAGACTTTGTATAATTTAATTTTTGAATAGATATCATATTCATGTCCTTCAGGATCATCCCATCCAGGACGGACAGGTGGGCCCATAATTCACAGAATATGCAGCGGTCACCGCTATTACTCCACAAATGCCGACTCTCATTACCCCAAACGCTTTCACTTTTTTAAACATATCCTCAAATCCTAACATCAGCTTATCCTAAGAGTACAACTTCATAAACGGTTATAAGAAAATACTTTTGTTCAGAAACGATCAACGGCAAGCATGAGAACTATTTTTAATCAAAAACTAGATTCCAAATTGAGCACTGTTTATATCAAAAAGTCAAAAATCACTTCTTCGTCAGTACTAAGCAAGTCTCTACTGGTATTTCCACGAGAAATGAGGTAGAAGCGCCTCACAGAACTAATCTGCGTTACATACTTTCATAAAAACGTTGGTGGTCATTATTATCCCATGACTGTCACTAGCCCAGTCTCCCCTATTTCGTCTGAGACGTGTAGACTGCATCATAAAATGCTACCTTGAGTATATTTTGGAATTAAGTTATTAAAGAGCAATCAAGATTCTTTCATTCATTTTGTCAAACATTTTGTCAAAACCGGACTTCACGACAGATTTTAAATTTGTGTCCCAAGGTAGTTCGCCAATTTGACGTTCCTCTTCTATTACATTGCGTATACCTATGAATTGCTGTGGACCATATCGAACTGATCTAACCTACTTTAAGCTACCGTACTACCTTGAAGTGAAAATACACCTTGCACTCTATCGTGTTTGCTGGTAATGCAACTGAGCGCAGACATCTTTGTCAAGACAACACGCGACCATATCGAACTGACCTCACCGTTCTTTAGCTACTACAACTATTTGTTCAGGTGAACAAATACCTTGCACTGTGTCATGTGTGTCGGCCCTGTTACTGTGTGGTGACATCTTCGTCAAGACAACATTCGATTATATCGAACTAAGCAGACATATCCCTTCTTATAATCTTATTACATGTGTTTTCCCATTCTAAGTGGCAAGACATTCTGTGTATGTTGAAGACAATAATCAGAATTTTCGTCATAGTATATATACAGTTTGTAGCTATTTAAATTGTTTCCATCACAGTTAACTTGTATTAAACGTGGAACGTGACAATCCTAATCATATTTCTATATCACTTGTGACACCTCGGTGGAATGAAATACAATAAGGTGTGCACTCACGGTGCGACAGGAGCTTAGCATAATAAACGTCCATCACCAGCAACGCGTATTGAACGTGCAGCTTTACACTCATAACAGAGTGACTTTGTAATTGGTGGGGGCAAAAAGCGCTAAATTACGCGTGAAGAAGTATAGTCGGTGAAAAATGCAACAAAACCAGTCCACGTGCGTCTTGTATAGCACCACTCACGACCTCTGGACCACACTCATTCTGTGCAACACCACTCACGACCTCTGGACCACTCTCATTCTGTGCAACACCACTCACGACCTCTGGACCGCACTCATTCTGTGCTATACCACTCACGACCTCTGGACCGCACTCATTCTGTGCTATACCACTCACGACCTCTGGACCACTCTCATTCTGTGCAACACCACTCACGACCTCTGGACCGCACTCATTCTGTGCAACACCACTCACGACCTCTGGACCACTCTCATTCTGTGCAACACCACTCACGACCTCTGGACCGCACTCATTCTGTGCTATACCACTCACGACCTCTGGACCGCACTCATTCTGTGCAACACCACTCACGACCTCTGGACCACTCTCATTCTGTGCAACACCACTCACGACCTCTGGACCGCACTCATTCTGTGCTATACCACTCACGACCTCTGGACCGCACTCATTCTGTGCAACACCACTCACGACCTCTGGACCGCACTCATTCTGTGCAACACCACTCACGACCTCTGGACCGCACTCATTCTGTGCAACACCACTCACGACCTCTGGACCGCACTCATTCTGTGCTATACCACTCACGACCTCTGGACCGCACTCATTCTGTGCAACACCACTCACGACCTCTGGACCATTCTTATCTCTCACATCTCACAGAAGTGTGAAAATTCCCTCATTAGAAAAAATAAATCTTTTCAAAAACATTCAAATAAATCATTTCGAGAAACATTATCTAGCATGTCGACAGCAAAACCTTTACGAAGCCGTTTGTCATTTAATTTCAACTCTAGCAAAACTTGAATCTTATACACTCGAAAGCTTAATATCTTGTGAAGAACTCTGTGAATACTGGATTTTGATCAATTTAATTCACGTTCGGCAATTAGATGTGACTTTCTTGGATCTTGAAGGTATGCATCTTGAATGTTGTTGATAGCTTCATTCTGCAGTTGGGGTCTGCCGTAGTCTTTTTTATGGGCAATGTTTCCAGAGTCCATAAACTGCTTGTACTAACGCTCGATATTGTTTCTAAATGGCGGAGGATGGCTGTAAACAGTTCGAAGTCTTCGTTGTATACGAACTACAGATTTACTCTCAATAAACCTTTTAACACATTGTGCTCTCAACTTCACATCCATAATGAAACAGCGAGATTTGCTTATGTTTAAAAAAAACAATTATTTTTCAGAGATACCAACCAGAACATCAAGATTCCAGCTACAAAATGATCTACATTTGACTTTCCTACGACCATATCATGAATATTAAGCCTTATTTTCGATCCATTCTTTTTTGGACACAGTGTATATTCTACAGAAGATTTATTTTTAGCCTCGTAATAGCGACCGCTGAGTGCTACTCAAGAGACACAATGATAACGTTACAATGTTGATTGTAAACGTGTAAATGTTGAAGTTATTAGCTTATAATTATAATCCAAGCGCTACTAGTGTCAGGAATGATAAACCTTTTACTAGTGCAGAAAACATGAGCTGATCTTCCTAGCCTTGGTTAGGGAACCGTTTTTTATCTTTTTACACTGACTTTAAATTCATTATTTCCATACTGCGTGGTGAAACCGTTTTAGTCTGCTCTCGCAGCTGACTGCGAAGACGTTTATTTTTGTTAAAGAATCATTCAATGGTTAAACATTTTTATTTTTGGGTTAATACTGGTTTTGAAAATCATAATCGGTTTAAAGGTCGCCTCATTGGGGCCTAGAACCATCGGCCTACCCAAATTATAATTTTAATCCACTGATCTACTTGTATAATACTCTTAATAATTAAGTTAAATTGCTCTTTCCGTTTTGGAAACTTTTGTAGTTTTATTTGTCTAACACATGCAATCAATCAATCAATCATAAATTTTTTATTGGTAAAATATTTACAGCTTATTACATGGTTTATACATACAAATAGTCACACATGGGTCATAAAGGACCTGTGCGTGTGACGCGTTCAATCTGGTTGCACCAAGTAGCAGTACAATAAAAAAAACTATATCTAAATAAAAATTTTTACATTGAAATAAAACAAAAAAGAAGAAAATAATAGTTAAAAAAAAGAAATTACAATGCCCAAAATATAAAATATATAAATAATGGAAAACCATATTCCTGTAAATACTAATAGCATATTAAAAAACTAAATATTCAAACACTAAGAAAATAATGAAAAAACACATAAATAGAGGAAGACGGTAAAGTTGAAAATCAAGTTGTGTACAGTAGCGAAGTACAGTGAAGTAAAGTGGAGTTCAAGTCGATATAGGTAGTCACTCACGATATTTCGGGCCGATAAGCGACTCAGTACTGTCGGGGCCGATGTCCAACAACCAGGCAGCGACGACCCTCTTATAAGCGCTAGGAGAGACCCGCAGGTCCCGGATCTCAGGCGGAATCTTACGTAACAAAAAATTTGCTATGTAGTAACCGTTCGTTATATTGATCGTCTTTAATACTTTAGGAACCTGTAGCCCGACACCCAGCGCATTACGGGTTCTATAATTGTGTGAGACTGGAGTGGCTACCAGGTCCATGTGACTGTAGGTATAGGCTAATAAGTCCCTAACAAATAGCTGTCGAACAGAAAGTAAACCAGTCTCTTTAAATAATAACTCAGTTGAAAAAACCCGTGGTTTCTTAAAGGCAGTTTTTATTATTGATTTTTGGATGACAAACAATGGATCAATTAAAGATGAAAAAGCCCCTCCCCATGCAATCAGTCCGTACTGTAGATAAGATTGTACAAATGCAAAATATATCGTTTTAATGTAGTTAAAATTTAATATGACTTAACTGGTGAAAGATATATATCATTCTTCTCAGTTTTGATGTAAGCAAATTAATGTGATTTTCCCATCTTAACTTTGAGTCGATGATAACCCCCAAGTACCTGTAGTGACTAACCCTCTCAATAACCTGACAGTCACAGACGCTGCCGGCCTGGTCTCCGCACGAGTGCAGGGCCAGCCTCAGCTCTACTGGCGGCTCGCTCATGGGGCGCAGCGCTATTGGTAAACATTTCGTTTTACTAATATTAATTGTTAATATATTATTTGAAAACCACTTTCTCAAAATCTGTAGTTCTGCTGATGCGATATTAAAAACATCATCCCAGCTACGCGCTCTAAAAATTACCGCAGTGTCATCAGCAAAAAGAAATAGTTTACCAGAAATATTTAGTTTATCAATATTATTGATGTACATCAAGAATAAAAGAGGCCCAAGCGTACTGCCTTGAATAATTCCAAAGTTAACTCCCGACTCGTCACTAGCTGTACCATTTATTGATACCACTTGGGTTCTGTCACTTAAATAGCTTTTAAACCAATTGAGCGCTACGCCCCTAACCCCTAGGTGTTCTAATTTAGAAAACAAAACCTCTCTATCAATTGAATCAAAGGCTTTTGCAAGATCAATGAATGTAATTAGTAATTTATCGTTGTTATTTAGCGAGTTCATTATTATCTTGTTCATTGAGAAGAGAGCGTCACTGGTGTTTTTGCCTCTTCTGAAGCCAAACTGTCGTTCAGATAGAATATTGTTTTGTTCTAGATAGCTCTGCAATTGAATTTTCACACACTTCTCCAATACCTTAGACAACACACTCAGCAAAGAAATCGGCCTGAAATTATTCATGTCACTTTTTTGCCCTGATTTAAAAATAGGAATTACCTTTGCGACTTTAAATTTATCCGGAAATACCCCTTGTGATATACTAAGATTGATTAGATGTGTCAAAGGTAACAAAATATTTTGAAGATTATCTTTTAGAATTTTGGCAGTAAACCCGTCAAGTCTAGGGGCGGAGCCGCCACGCATTGCCATCACACAATCCGCCACCTGATCACCAGACACCGGCCCCAGATGCAGCTCGTGCTCAACCCTGTATAACGCGTCGTCCACCAGCGGCGGGCCGACGGACGGTGGCAACTCGCCCGCCAACTTGCTCCCTACATTAGAAAAAAAATTATTAAAAGAGTTAGCCACCGACCTAACGCACCCCCCGCCGGCGTCCGACTGCCGCAGGAAATAGGAGATAGGAAAATCTTCCTTCCTACCACCACCTCCATTAAACTCATTTACATTTCTCCAAAACAATCTAGGATTGCTAGCTGACGAAGTGATTTTTTCTCTGTAATAATTTTGTTTAGTGACCTTAATTTTGCGGGAAACAGTGTTTCTTAAACTTATGAAATCATTTCTTAATTGTTCATCAAACGGACGTTTTTTAACCAATTTACTTATCTTGTCACGATTTCTAATAGCATTAATCAAGTCTGTTGTAATCCAGGGTTTTAATTTTTTAAAGCGCGTAGAAGATTTTTTCGGGCGTATTGATCTGTTTTTCAAGTCTGATAATGTGTTGAGAAATGAGTCGCAACACGCATTGACATCTTGTTGAGCCAGAACACAATCCCACGACTGTGTCGCCACCAAGTCGCCCAAAATATCTGAGTCCAAGTAAGTTTTTTCAGTGTCGTAGTTCGGTTTGCGGATGTGGGTGTCAATTTTTCCCATAGTAGCATAGTGATCAGTGATGTCAGTCTTAAATACACAAGAAGAAACCGTTGTGAGGTCAAAGTGTTTTAGAAAAATATGATCAATGCAAGATGAAGATTCATTTGTTTCTCGGGTCGGTATATTGATCAAATCTAAAAAACCCGCTGAATACATTATATTCAGATATATATTTTTAAAATGTGATTCTTTACTACTCGGCAATATATCAATGTTAATGTCCCCCATGAAAATATGTGTATGTTTATTGTTGTTTATGATATTCGAATAGTGAGAGTCAAGATCTTCAAGAAATAAATTAATATTCATAGACGGACTGCAATATACTGTCAAAATATTGTAGTGTCTGGAGTGCAAAGTAAAGTCCAGTTGGAGTCCTGTCGCTTCACCCATTCTTATCTGCTTCATTGTTCCACATAGTTCAGTCTTCAAGTACACAACCACTCCATGCAAGTAGTTATACTTGAATTCCAAATTTAATTCTTTTTAATTTGGTATACCATGGTATACCACTCTGCTGTTAGACTTAGATTATTCAGTAGATCATAAACCTGGGAGTGAAAATGTAATCGCAGATGCCTTATCTAGGATGTATAATGAAAATGAAAATGACTCGGGAAGTGAAGAAATCGGAGACATAAACAAGAACTCAAATCGAGAAGTTATAAGTCTTGTGCAGAAGAAAAAAGAAGAGATTATAAATAAGGCCAGGAAAAACACATTTAAGCCGAAGGAAGATTTATTAATAGCAAATGTAATGAGTGAACTACCTTTAGATTTCGCTGATTTAAAACGTCACCAACGTGAAGATGAGGAATGTTTAAAAATAATCGACACTAAGGGAACAAATCAACTAACCTATTTTATGAAAAATGAGCTTTTAATGTATCAAAGAGCAAATGGCAAAAATATAATTTATTTGCCTAAAAAACTATTCAATCTAGTATTTGCATTTTTCCACAACACTGTATTAGGCGGACATTTTGGCGTATACAGAACTCAAGGAAAAATAAATGAGTATTTCTATAACCCGCGACTGGATGACATAATAAAAAAAAGCTAAGGAATGTAAAATATGTGCGATGAGCAAGAGTTACTCAATTGAAATATGAGGGTAAACTAATATCGATTCCTACAGAAGAGGCCATGAATACGGTATTTATCGATATTTTAGGCCCCCTCCCAAGATAAAAAGCTGGAAATAAATACTTATTTATTGCTGTTGATGGATTTACCAGATTTGTTTGGATTTATGCATTACGTGAATGTAATTCAAGATTAATAATAGGAAAGTTGCAACAGATTTTCGCCAATTTTTCAGTGCCTAGAAATATTGTATCTGACAACGCAAGTTATTTCATCTCAAAAGAGTTTAAATGTTTTTTATTTAAGAATTATATTTGTCACAGACGTCTCGCCGCTTACCGTGCAAACGGTAATAGATCTGAGAGATTTTTGAGGGATTTATCAACTTACTGCGTTGTTTTTATCATTCTGATCAAACTAACTGGGACCAGCATTTGAATTTGGTTCAAATATAAGCCTAAATACCGCCCGTAACTCAAGCACAAACAGTACAGCATTTAATTTAATGTTTAACCATACTGCTAACAATGCTTTATCTAATTTATGGAATATACAGGACTTCATATCTGAAAAGCTAACTGGTGAAGAAAATGAGAACAATTTGAAAAATGCCATCAAGAACGCTCGAAAAAGTATACAGAAGAACAGAAAACGGAAGAAGTATAATGATCACAGGAGCAAAGCACCTTTCAAGATCAATGACCTCGTGTACGTCAAGACGCACAACCTCAGTAACAAGTTGAAAATTTTTTGGAAGAAATTAGCTATCAAATATGAAGGACCTTTTAGGATTTTGTATTTCATAACTGACGTAACCGTTTTAGTGGCACGTGAATCGAACCTTACTGAAGTGAGAAAAGTACACATTGTTGACTTAAAATTAGCCCATGTGAGAAATGTATAAAACTTCAGTTATGTGAAATAAATCAAGTCAGCATTCTCTCAAGCAATATACGCAAGACTTAATAAAAAAAATCCAATATTAATTACGTATTGTTGAGGTACTGATAGATGAGAATCGATTAATGAAATGTAATTAATGTAGAGCAATTTGGATTTGCTCAGATGTTAATGTTATTTCGTTATGAAAACTATTCTCGGTAGATATTATCGTTAAACTAATAAAATCTATAAGGATAAATCATGACTATAAACTGATATATTGTGAGTTATTGTTTGAGTTTGTGAAAGTTTTAAGAGATAAACATTTTTTAAAGGGGGAGAATTTATACTGATTTTGGAAAAAAATATTTATCTTTTAATATGTATATAGTAATAGTAATGAAAATAAAGTTATTTTTCGTTGTTATGTTGGTTTCACTGCGTCCGGTTGAGTAGCGAGACTATGTCCGTTTTGTTTGTTTTTGTTTATGTTTTTCACTTAACTTCTGATGTTTTTGACGTGTTCTAATGTAAAAATATGGTTTTTCAGAAGTGTGAATTAAATAAAAATTTATCAACAAAATTCTGTACTATTATTTGCCCTAAGGGAGTACAGAATTATTATTATTATTTTTTTTGATAAATTTATATTTAATTCACACTTCTGAACAACCATATTTTTACATTAGAACACGTAAAAAACAACAGAAGTTAACTGAAAAACATAAACAAAAACAAACAAAACGGACATAGTCTCGCTAATCAACCGGACGCAGTGCCACCAACATAACAACGAAAAATAACTTTATTTTCATTACAATTACTATATACATATTAGAAGATGAATATTTTTTCCAAAATCAGTATAACTTTTAGAGGTTTTAGAGATAATGATTGTTGATCTGTGGATTTCCTTTGTAAAATGAGATAAAAGGTAAACCAAACCATATACGCTATACTCAATTATAAAAAATAGTAGAAAGCCTTATTATTACCAAATGAAGAGTTCAGATCAGTTTACAATAACTTATTTAAACTATTTTTGCTCTTTTATAAGTTAAACAGCTAACACGTTTACATAACCCTATGGCATTATGAGCTGGAAATGTGAAGGCAAAGCTAAACTACCCGGATTCCCAGGCAAAATCACACATAGGTACACACTATAATATAGATTTCGTAGACAGAACATAACGAACAAGTTTTTACAATATTTACCATAAGATTGTTATAATACCACTATGTTATATACGAATCCGAAAAGAGTTTTGTTATGAGGATCGGCATCTTTATTAGCAAAAAAAACTGCTGAAATCCCAAAAATGTGAACCATGTTCAGGCGACACCGCGTCAATATCCGTATATTTATGTCCGTTGTGCGGCGTAAGTGAGAGAAATGGTTTGGAAATGGTGGAACTTCCGGGTTGTATTCATCGTTGTTCTTACTCTATCGCATAATAGCCTTTGCAGAAGTATATAACACTCCCGTAGCAGCAGACCTGCATACTAAGTGAGTTTCCATTTACTTAGGAAATACTTGAGATGATATCAACTACGTTCAATCATTAAGTTAAACCACCTAAGGAAGTTATATCAGTTTACTGATTCTCCATAAGAATAACATCATGGAAGCAATTTTAAATTTTTAACATACAGTAGTTGGTCACCTCCAGCCTCCTAACCCCCAATTCGGATAGATCAAGTTAAATGTATTTCGAACTTTATCAATAGTGTAAATTTACATGTCTTCACCAATTTAATTTAAGATTCGAGTTTTTTACGAAATTTCTCATGTTTACGGGTCTAGGTATTTTCATGACGACCAAACTAAGTACGTTAAGTTACGGGGCTAACTGCAGTTAAACATGCGTTAACGTTTTTGTGAAATCGGGTCTAAAACAAATATAAAATAAAACCATATAGCTGTTGAACTATATAACACTATCCTCCTTCCAAACAATATGGAAACTTTGTTTCCGATCTACTAAAAAATCCTTGAGGCACTTGCTTACTTGAATACTAGGATGGAGATTCATCCAGTTGGCCGACCAGGGTTGGATGCCATCAAATAATACTAGGCAAAACCTAGACATTTCATGACATTTGCGATGTTGGGGCTAGGTTAAGTCAGGTCTGGCGGATGCTGAATATTTACACAGCTTGGTAGGGTTGGCAATTGACCGCATAACTCGAAAAAATTTTCCACGCTATGTATAAAACTTTTGCGTAATATAAAATCTTTTAAAACTATTTTGAATTTCGTCTGAGCTGATCTGGCTAAAAGTATTCATCTGAAAAGTTTTCTGACCTGAATATTTGGATGTTTTTGGAGTTCAAGTTGTGTTGGACTGAGCATTGATTTTTGTGTCTAGTGTTAAATTTATGAATGTTATTTATTTATTGTGTGCCTTGATGAGGACTTTATACTGTTCTTGGGACTGTTGACAGTCCTACGATTCCAAAATAATGGAAGCCGGGAAGAATAAGAATGTTGTTGGGTTCCGAAAAGAATAAGACAATGAATCGGTTTACGCGAGGTCCGTTGCCTCGCTTGGCAAAAACTTTTTTGTTGATTGATGGTAATAACATAAGAGTGTTTTTAAATCTTGAATTTAATGTAGGAAGCCTGCCTTTCTAGGCGAAAAATTGACGATACAGTTTTATTTCGTTGTACTAACCCAAAAGTGTATTTGGTTATTAATTTTGGTTATGTTTTGTTTGGGGATGAACAGAACTTGTTTTTTTGGTTCACAGTATTTATTAAATAATATATTGTGATTTAAAATACCGTTTATAGCTCTACCAAAAACATTTTGCCTACTCTCGACCATTTTAATTTCAAAAAAGGTTTCAAGAGACAAAGTCAAGAATTTGAAATACGATTTCGAGCCGGCAAAACGCAATTTTCGGCCCTTGTTTTTTCTCAATAAAACATTTTTGATTGATTTTTGATTGATTGATTGTAACTTAATAGTATTGCAATGAGAGCGTGGAGGTAATTTGAGCATATATCTAAGGGCCTTCTTTTGCGATGTGAAAATCTGGTTAAGCTTGGAACAGATTGCCACATTGTAAAGGTCTGACTTTTCGAAATAGATTTTTCGCGTTCAAATTAAACATTACTAGAGCACTGTTAGGTCTCCAACTGCGGCGGTGCTTCTTTAAACGGGTGGACAAAGGTACCTAGCAGTGTGGTGAGAGGGTGGCCGGAACTGGCCTCTCCTGTGGGGGAAGTGGAACTAAACCCGCGATCGCCGATACCATTGCCACTACACCACCAGACAAGAGATAGTGCTTTGATGACATTGAAAAATAATTACTAATTTAAATACGAGGTACGTTCGGAAAGTAAGTTGCGTTTTGTTGTAGACACTAGTAGCGTATAGCGCGATGAGTGTGTGTGTCGTGTCCCGGGCTCCAGGCATACTTTGGAGATGACTGTGCTCAATTTCAGCTCTGTGGCCAATCCGTATGGTTATGTGATGGGCTTTCAAACTGTTAAAAATTATCAACTCTCCCGCTGCTCACTCAGGTGTTTGGTTTATTGTGGGAGTCCGTTTTGTAGGAGTTTCGGGACTCAACGGGAGCACAGTTATTCGGAGATAATGGGATTTAGGTGTCCAAAAACAATTTATAAAGCACTGATCTCTACACATCAGCAAATTCGTTCGAGAGACCTGAATCGTTTGCTCTTATGAATCCTCGCTTCAACCAAGGTCACCATATCGTCTGTAATCAAAGAGGGACTGTAATAAAGGGGAGCAATCGACATCATGGACATTGTTAAGAACACCTTTGAATTCTCGCACCCACTTACGCACCTTAATGTTATGGTCTATTATCACCATACTCTTTCTAAGTCTGTTGATGAATTTCTGTAGCAAACAGGTTCTTTGCTGACAAACAACTAGCTATTATAATAGTTGAGATTTCACCACCTCTAGACCACGCCAATCCCCCTATTGATCGACCGATATGTTTGGTTTTTGATGAGAATAAAGGTTAAGTAAATTTTTTACTAAAGAAAGATTCTATGTTTACAATAATTATGGAGTGAAATTGAAAAGTTATGAAAATACTATATCCTATTGATGTTTTGAAACTATGAACACGACAAACATATAATCGCTATTTTTAACGTAATGTTATTGTCTTATTACTTTAAAACTAGTATATCTATCAATATAAAAAATAGCGTCTTTTGACATCTTCAGGTGTAATGTGGACTCTATAAGACACACCTATCTTCAGCATCAGAGAAAAAAAGAACATATACAAAATACAATAAAATACAGAATGTCTAAATAAAGTTTCTTGCACTGTGAAAAATGGTGATTACCGTGGGAAATAAATAAATATATTTCGTCAGTAGGATAACTGTGTCTACGCGACGTGGATGGCCATAGTTATAAACGGAGCGCATTTTTGTCGGAAGGTCCAGATTTTTCACGCCTAGTCAGCTTGCTTTCACTTCCGCTTCTGTCAGATTTTACTCTTTTCGGATGTAACTTCTCGGTGTTTAGTGGAGCCGCCTTCCGTTTCCTTGTGCCGCCTCCATTTAATTATACCTCTGTGTGCCGCAAATGATCTGAAGCATCTGCTATCGTTTGAAAGCTTAAAATCTATTTCATTAAAATTATGCTATTACTCGCATTCAAGTTCGTGGCAATCGATAAACTTATTTAAACTTTAACTATTAATTTTCTCTAGTATAATATTATAATTAATTAGGAATACAGAAAAGTATTTTCTACGATTTCGTGGCCTACCGAGGGTTTAAAACTTGTCGTCCAGTTCCATTTGCAAATCAAAAACATGTAACTATAAGGGTAGGGCAGGTACCTACTTTATAAATTGTTTATAAACATGGTAACTTTTCTACATACATTCATCTCTCTTTCATTTTATTTAATATTTTGTATATTAATTTTTTTTATTTCACACAGCGATCGTGGTATGGAGAGAATGAGGGAGAACAAGAATACATTTTCTGATTATAAACATCACACTTACAGTCAAAACGAAAGAAGAAACATTAAATTTCAAAAGTAACTAACGTAAATACCTATTAAAAATTAAATAGCAATGCATATTGTATGTGCTATTAACATAAATAAACAAAATAATGAAAGCAACAGCTAAATGTAACAGCAAGAAAAAGCAATATACCAAAATAAATCATATAAGTATCAACTAGGAATAGTCTGTTAGCCATTTGATTATAAATGTTTTTGGGTCGACCGAGGCTGTAGTCGAGGCTTAGCATAGTAGTACAGTAATATATATGTTTTTTACATATTATCGTCCCATGAATCTACGGTATACACGCCATCTTGATCCCATAAGCGATCATATCAGCATATCAGCGATCTTGAGACTCTGATAAACGTTTTTTTGGAATGTGTCAATAATATTTTTTGCTGTGCTGATCTTTTAGAATAGTTTATTATGTATATGCTGGTTAATGTAAACAATTGGAAATTATGGTGACAGGTCATCTTTGTGCACTAATTAAAGCAATTGATCCAGCTTAGTAAATTACCTTACCACTTGAAACTTTGAGTAATTGAGCCTCTGTTAAAAATGGGTGTCCTCATGATGGAAATAATGATAGATCTATTGCGATTTCTTCAAAATGTTCAAAGATTATTGAAAGGATTGTGACCAATAGACTTCTGCCGTGAAATAAAATCATATTCACTTCTTAATTCGGTTTCCTCGAAAATAAATCAACTGTCCATGCGATGGGCTTTTTACCTAAGCGAGGCCTTCGACCTCGTAGACCATGTACAAACTTTACTTTTAATAAGTAAGCTTTATTTTCTATTGGTATAAAGGGTATGGCAAACAATTGGTTTCAATATTTTCTAATGGGTCAACACCAGATCGTTGAGATTTCACAATAATATATGTTGAGATGTATATTTTATTATCCAATCCAATACTATAATACGAGCAAGGTTTGTATATATATATATATATATATATATATATATATATATATATATATATTTGCACACGGATCTCGAAAACGGCACTGAGGATTTTCTTTAAATTTTGAAAATAACTAATTTATGAGTAGAAAATAAGTTCTAGATGGGTCTAATGTCCAGGAAAATTCTTGTTTTCTTGTAATATTAAGTTTAAAATCTAAAAATTTAACATTACGCTTATGGAGAATCAAATGTAAACAATACAAATCAAAACAGCTGTTTATAACCGTTTGACAGTTGTTGATTGAAGATGGTGGCAAACAATATGTGAATAGAGGTTTTGCATTAATATTTATTTTATGTATGTAATAAATGAAAAATTATCAAACTACTAAACAATTTGTAAAAACTAAAGGGTAAAATAACTGTGCGAAATAAAAGCAGAGAAAATTATTTCCAAAATCTTTTGTGTTTTGAAAGAAAACATATTTATTCTATTGCTTGAAGCCACTGTAACAAACCAATTAACTGGTGTAAATTAAATTTATCTTTTGCTTTTCAATCCTCATTCTTTTTCTAGCAAAATCAGTTGTTCACAGGATAATAATAACAAACTGTATGGACATTTAAATTCAGTATAAGATTAGCTAAAACAATTGAGGTTGGCCAAAAACTCTTAAACGACTACGCCAACCTGGCCCACGCCTTAGCTCAGTCAGTAGCGCTCAGATCTCACATATTCAAGGTCGCGTGATCGATCCCCACCTGAGGGCTATATTTTTGTTCAGTATTTATGCCATATTAATTAAGGGGTATGAAAACGGTTTTATTTTAACCACATAAATGTTTTCATTGAGCAGTAAATTTGTTTTAATTTTGCTAATTAACTTGTAAAAACATGTATTATTCTATCCGAGCAAAGCTCGGTCACCAGGTACTTATTATATTATTATATTACTACTTAATTGCAGTAGCTTTTATTCCTAACAATAAATTTCATTCATGTAACATAAATATTTTTTAGACGATGTTTAAATTCAATCTTCTTCAAGTGTTAAATTTCTTGTAACGCGGTGTAAATTTAACGCGGTGTAACGCTTGATAACAGATTCATATTTCATCTGCACACTAAACATGTATGCAATAAAGCAAGTTAATTTTTATTTTGCACAGACTTCAACGCATTTTCAATACAGAAGTTCTTTTAATGGCTTATTATGGAATCATCGTTCCATATATGATGTATGATGTATGATGTTTCGACATGGAGTGCTGATTGCTCAAAAACTAAGCCAATTCTTATCCTTCAAAAGAGAGACATTAGTTTAATATATATAATGTTCCAAAAAGACAAACTTGCTGTCCTTTATCCATTAACAACAATATTTTTACTTTTCCATCCTTCTCCAAAACGCTCATTATTTTAAGCAGAATCCGTTGTGTTTTGATTGTTTCAAACAAATACAGACATCAGCATAACACTAGACACACGTATTCCTTAAAATCATCAATTAATAAAACCACATTTTAAAAATACACTCACTACTCAGAAATTTCATTTTTTATCCATATTTCATCCAAACTACAAACTAATCAAACATCAAAATTTTCAAACGTAACTTAAAGAGTGCAATTGTAAAAAGATTATTACAGTGTCGACGAGAACGTGATAATATGATGAAACTTTTAAAATAAATAAGAAGTTAATTATTCATTACAGTTATTGCTGTTAGTTTAAGTGCGGACATTTTGTTAGTTTAGGTGGATAAATGTATTTTTGGTGGCTCGTTCGTTGTTGGAGTCACCGAATAAAGATTTTGTTTTGATCGCTACGCTAGACATTATAATTCACTATCAAATTACGCCTAGTGGCAGGTTTTTTTGTTACAAATTTAAGTCATAATTTTATCAATTTAACATTGTTCCGAACAAGGCATCGCAGACTCTAAAACAGGGAGTGCTCATTCTCTTTAACTGGAGGGTAGGCGTTGCGTCACTTCTTGCTCTGGAAGTTGAGATTAAAATTTGATACTCATACTTATTTCCTTTATGTTCGATGATTTTCATGTTGATGTGTATTCCCTTTGAGAGAAAAATAATCCTGACCTTTTGATACTTTGATTTAGATACTTTACTTGAATTTACATGAAAGTTGCACACTACCGGTTTTACTAATGGAACATGTCGACTTCTTAAAATTCAGTTTTGAAAATCCTCAAATATACGTGTATACATAATTTAAAAAACTAAGCTTGGTACAAATCATTATTATCCTTCAGGACAAAATAAAGATATTTATGTAAAAAGGTGGTTAAGATGTCAAATTAAAAGCAAAGTAGTTTATCTGAGAGATTACATAGTTCATTTTTATTTTTCTGCCATAAAAAAGATAATTTCGTGGTAATTATATTTTTCGGAAAATAAAGTAATAATTTAACTATCTAACTCCCTAAACAACGACTTTACCTATAATTTTAAACCTCAACCATCGTGGAGGTTTCAAATTAAAGATAAAGTTGTTAGTGAATTAGATTTTTCTGTCATAAAAATATAGATAGTGGTCAACTATCGGGTATAATAATTGCGTATAATGATTTTACAAAATTAATGTTGTTCTTATGGGGATAAAACGTAATATTTCGTCACTCCTAAAGTCTGTAGATTGTTCACATTTACTTAACTCATCTATCTCTTACGCCCCCCCATTCCCGAGGTGTACGTTTTCATGCGGGAAGAGGTTGCTAGCTGGATTTTATGGGAGTTCTTAATACCATAAGATTGAACTAAACGATCTGAGGACTGGACTAATTTTTGACGTACAGTTTTGAACAAGGTTGACGTTCTCATCTATCTCAGTTCTGATATCGTTTTTATTATTCTAACAATAGAAAAATAAATAATAAATATAAGTAAGGTAGCTAAGTAGTAACACGGAGGCCCGGTAAGTCCAAGGTTGCTGGATCTAAACCAGTGGCCGGCCACTCCTGTCAAATCATTTCTGTCAGCGGTCATTTCTGACTAGTCTACGTCACCTCGCTGGCCCTAAGCCCATGGTGAGGGCAGTAGAGTTAAAAAAAAATACAAAACACAAAGAATTTTCTGGATGATTACTGTTAGTTACCTTTAATTTGACACCTGAACCATCTTATACGACTGTCGTGTAATCAATGCTGTCACAAAATGAACATCCCTTAAGGGTAAAATAAAATCGATTAAAGTGAGCCAGAGCGGCGGTGCGGCGGCGGCGGCGGCGTGCGCGACTTATTTATTAGTCCTCTAGTATAATTAGACGGGCGAACGCGGCGACACCGGTGTTACAAATCGGCCGGGGCGGGGGGTGGGGAAGGGCGATAGCATCTATTAAAAGAATTAGAGACACGGGAATTAATTTTTGACAAATCGCTCCCCTTCCCTCTCTCGCGTTAAACACCGAGCGATAAAGTGCTTCAATACCGCTGTACGACGACATGGGCGAAGCTCAGCCACGAGGTTGGGACTAAGCCCACTCTCACCAGGATAAGCGAAACACGGCACTCTATCCTCATTGTGAATCCTTCACATAGTGTTATGTGGCTCGAACTTAAAACTGGATATGTTTGGAGGCTGTTGACACAAGAAACCCACTTAAAATATGATTATCGATGGAGTAAAAATTATTTTGAAAACTCCGGTCCAGGTGACCAACCTTTTTATCCGAAGTGACCATAATATTTGGCAGGTTTGTTAAGTCTGCAGCACTTCCCAATCTTGGATTATAGTCCAGTAAGAGCAAGGTTAAAAATTAGTTTGAATTCAGAATATATTAGGCCCTACCATAAATATTTTTATCAGCGATTTATCTCATTAAAATCTTAAAAAAATTTTCAAGGATCTGTCAATATAACTTTTGGAAACCTTATGTAGAATTTGTTAATTGTTTATCATGACCCCATCAGAGAAGAAGAATCATGTACCCATTGATCCTTAACTAACCAGATTTGCTAGAGGCTCCTAATTCTTTAAATCTCTCAATCCGGCGACGTTTAACGATTTCGTCTGAAGTACGAAGTCGGAAGCGGAAGTTTGATATCGTAATCGATATTGAATATCGAAAAATTCTTGATCCGGAAACATCCTTAACTTGCTGTAGGTATTTCCGTTGGGCTCCTGATTCTTTAAAATATACTAATCAGATGACTTTATGATTCCGCGCTACGAACGAAGTCGAAAGCGGAAGTTTGATATCATTTTCGTTATCATATATAAGAAAATTCTCAATACTAGAACATCCTTAACCAGCTGGATTTACTAGGGGCTCCTATTTTTTTAAATCTTCCAATCAGGCGACATAATGATTCCTTGTTGTTCCTTCTTTGATGTTCGAGGTGTACCATACTAGCGGATGAGGAAGTTTGATATCTTTATTAATATCGAATATCGGAAAATCCTTCCGATACCGAATTCGCTAGGGGCTACTAATTCTTAAAATCTAGCCGTCCGGATGGCGGGTGCGAGGTGCGAGGTCGAGGCGGAAGTTTGACCCGTATCCCGCGGCCTTGCTCCGGTCCTCACAGGCTTCTCGACCTCAGCTCCTGGACTCCTTTGCATAATCTAACAACCGGCTCACACTGCCTCAAAATCTTAGCTGGAGATACAATAATATACTCATACTTAATTACAGTATACATTAAAACTGTCACAATCGTGCGTCCAATAAATAGTTATGGTTAGTATTAATTCATGTTTGTCTGAATTCTCGAGAAATTGTGTATCCCTGCTTACCTTAGAGGGGCGAAGTGAAGGATTCTTACTTGGCGTGAACTCGGGGTTAGCTGCGCAGAGGCATTACTGTTCTAGGGCGAACGCACTTTCCTTGCCCAGAGGACATGGGTGTTTTTGAGTCAGAACTAGAGTCAACCATCTTCTGCAGGAACTATAGTACTTGAATGGTTTTGTACTTATTTCTCTTAAGAGCAGTGTTAATTTCAAACAATCGCTGTGAAGTTGGTTTTTTCCAGAAAAACCTTTACTTTGTGCCATAGAAAGAGTATTATAATTTCCAGCAATCTATCGTATTAGATTTATTTAAATTAATTGCTCAGTGAAAAGTGGTAAAATATCAGCTCCACAAACACTATTTTTTTACAGAATCCAGAAAGGTTTATCAAAGTTTTAAAGCAGAGGTTATTCGCCCGTCAGACGTGCGCCATTACTGTAGTCCCCTTTCGTGTCATATAACCTTCCACTTCCAGTTTATTCTTAGAAAAACTATCTAGTGTCCAGGAACAGAAGTTCATTGTTTTTCGAAATGGTTGATGTTTTTTTTTATAACTATACAAAGAACGTAACGTAACCCAAGAATCAGTATCTACATTTTGACGTGCGAATAGTTACTTCGAAATTTTAATCATATGATCACTGATAAATATCTTTATGCCACATCCTATTTTCATCAAATCCGACATAAATCAATAGGATTTAAGTTACATTCATCAGCCAAGTGGCTCAAAATTGAGGGTTTAACCACCACAAGTTTCGAGTCTCGAGTATGAACATAAAAACTAAACTTTGTTGTCCAACTTGAAAATGGGTATTTGGAACTAGTTTAATCCGAATGGGGATCACTTGGCTGATTAAGGTAACATAAACATTTCAAATAATTTTTATAAGTGGTCCAGTGACTATTAAATATGTTACTCGATTTTTCTTAGATATGACATTTTTGTTTGGAGGAGGCATGTTTCAGAGATTTTTACATTAATCTTATGGTCTTAAAAATCGAAGATGGCTTAGGTGCTGCAGATTCTTAGATACAACCATTCATTTTGAAAATAGAGGATATTTATGAAGTCCTCAAGCCAAATTCACCCCCTGCTGTGTTCCACGAACTCGTTTACCGTTAGTAGAATATTCGACACTGAATAGAATCATAATTTTGAATAATAATTTTCAAATCTGATGTCCTCCTGAGCTGATAAGCGCTATTGAGGACAGCGGGCCATAATGGCCAACCTGTGATATGCTGTGCTGAACATATTTCTGTATTTTATGTGTTGTGTAATCCGATGTATATTTAGCTCAGAAATTGTATTTGAAAGAAGGAATCTTTACGTTTTACGTATACCACTGTTTAAACAGCTGTTTAATGGGTTTCTGGTGGTAATAAACATAAAAAATATAAATGGAAAGTTTGTGCATTTAAGTTCATTTTAACGTGGAATTTGTACATAAATTTACAAAATAGCGCTACTGAGGAAGTAGTTTTAGAAAAAGAGAGATTTAGTTACGTTAAAAGCAAAAATACCCCCGTCACAGCAGATCTGCATACTCAGGGAATTTCCAAATCAATAATATAACAATAATAATAAAATATGACAAGTTTTATAAAAATCTGTCCATAAACATGAGAATTATTTGCCTATTCTCCATAAGATTAACATGGGAAAGAGTGTGCAGGTTAGCTGCTGTGAGGAACACTGAAAGTAGTCATTTATACCATAAATAATTTTTATTTTAACCAATTATACCAACTTTCATCAACATCTGTCCATAAATAAAGGAGTTTGCCTATTCCCTATATGATTAATATGGGAAAAGAGTATGCAGGTTTGCTGCCATGATAAACACATAAACTATGATTTTTAAGCATAAATAGATAGATCTCAACCACATGAAGCTAAATATCAAGTTTTATCCAAAAATATTCATTAATATGGGAAATATTAATTTTTCTGTATCCTCCATAAGATTAACATTGGAGCCCCACAATACAACGTACTGTGTTTAGATTTTTTAATATCTCGGTAACCGTTGGAGATAGAAAAAAACTTTAAGGAACTTAATTGTGTAGTTTTTAAAGCTGATTCTAATGGTGAAATATATAATTAGAATTTTTTAAAATTACACGTGAAAAACGCAAAAAACCCCATTTTGGGGTACAAAACCCACCTAAACTACCCGTTTCCATTGACCGATATGTCTGGTTTACGAACTCGTCCTAGCATTTGTAGGAATACACGTCTCTACCAAATTTGGTCTCGATCGGACCATTTTTACGAGAGTTATCGTGCTAACAGACATAAATATATATATATATATATAAATTTTAACGACTATTGTTTTTGGACTCTGGGCACCTAAAGAAGAAAAAATAACATGGTCCCGGGCTTAAGTCTTACCATGAGACCTACGGTAATAGCTTCTTCCCTATGGGAAATTCGCTAATATAGGTTAAACAGAAAACCAGTTTTTTCTGAGGTTATTGGAAGTATAAACGCATTATTAACCATATACAAACATCAAAAACCAACCTAACTAAACTCCGCAGAGTACGGTCGGCGATATCATGTGTATTATGCAACGTAAATTTGTCGCCGTCAAACAGTGCTCTGAGGACTTGAGTTAGGTCTTGGTTACTGATATTTTCATAAGGTTAATAGCATTTTTATACAATAAGTAGCAATTATTAGAAAACCACTAAACCGATGGTTCTGTTACACCAGAAAACAATTAAACCGCTATTTAAAAAAGTGGTGTACGTATTACGGAAAAGATCCGAAGCCTTTTTGGCGTTTTAACATTGGCTGTTTTGGGACTACGGACTCAAAAATATATATATTTAGTTTATATATATTTTCTCGAATATATTTTCTCGAACTTTACACTCGAGCGGACGTGAGGTCGCGGGTTCGATCCCGTCACCTTCTGCTTCCTGTCCCGGCAATGATGTGATCAAAAATAACTGTTTGTAATCACCGGGATCCCGATGGGAACCGCTTCACCATCCGGTGCTAATTCCGAGCGACAATTTTTGTGGGATCTTGGCTCTTTTCCCGCAGTTAAATTTGTGTGGGAAGTCACTGTCGGAGCTGGCTGTAACTCTTAATTGCGCCTTTATGTCGGTTAAATTCACCTCTCTTCTCTCACTTCAATACTTTTATCTTACTTCTCCGCCGTAGATTGTGAGTGTTTCTTAATTTGCTATACGCACTAAATTTTGTTTTAACACAATTCCCTTGTTAATAGCAAGTTATGCTATTTTACTAGTCTAATTTAGGCTAAACTAAAAGGAAATCTCCACTTCCCTTGATTTAGTAAAATATACTTACTACTTACTAAAACTTACTTGCTCTTTTCATAGAAAAGAAAGATTTTAATTTTATTCAATTGGCAATATTATTAATACTTCAGTTATGTTATTTCTTGAGCAACATATTTATTACAACATTTCGTGTTGGAAGAAAAGCTAAACAAATTCCACATATTCATATTTTTCGATCCATTTTTATTCCATGACTTCCCTTAAAAAATTCGGTACAAACATGATGCAAACTTAGATCCAAGAGGTGGCAGTATTTGATTTTTGTGACCAGGAAGAAGGGGGGGGGTAAATAAACATTATAAAAAATAGAATATTTACTTTCCCCAACTTCTTTACATCCGGCTATTTTTAACACTTTAAGACCAGTATTACCCTTCAAACTTAGTCTGCCGGTTGTTAATGAAACTTATTTTATTTATTCGTAGTAAACACTTTGAAATTTTAGTATATAGAATCACAATCGATTTGGTTTCTACTATAAAATAGTGAAGGTAATGTAATGCTAATAGTAAACGTACATAAAATTGTTTATAACCCAGTCAACATCAATTTTTATTTCTAAAAATTTCATCTAGCTCTAATCCCTGTAAAACAAGTTTAGGTGTAGAGTGATTTTTTATATAGCCTGTTGTTCCTACATAGGAAAAACGTTCCCTAATAGTTTGTTATTTTTAGCCTGTTTAAAACAAAACTACATTCCGATTCGTTGAATCCGATAGCATATCCGATTTCAATCCTCCAGACTGATAGCCTAACCGATTTCTATTTTTAGGAACGATAACCTTAACGTTATGATTGTAGGACGATTAGCCTCACTGATTTTGATTCGTTGGACCGATTGCCTCACTGAATAAGATTCGTTGGACTGATAGCCTAACTTATTATGATTCCGATTCGTAGGACTGACAGCCTCGCCGATTACAATTCTCTGGACCCTTGGCGACCGATTCCGATTCGTAGGACTGACAGCCTCGCCGATTCCAATTCTTTGGACCAATAACCTGATCGATTACGATTTTTTGGGCCGTTGGTATAACCGATTATGATTCGATGTACTGTTAGACTAATTGATTCTGATTTCTTTGACCGCTAACATATATAATTATAATTCGGATTCATTTTATTCGTTTGTGGTAGCCCTGCGCGGTTACAAAAATGTATGAGTAAGCCTAACCAATTTGAGTTTCTACAGCATTTGAAAAAGACGAGGTGGACTATTGATGGCAGGGGACAGAACGGCCGCCCTGCCGACTCAATTATTCCACTGCTCTGATTCCTTAGTTTCGCATTCACCGTTTATTTGATTCCAACTGGTGTGGTTCTGAGATTATTTAAAGGCACGGGCTGAATCTAGGTGAAATTGGAGTTGAATATTGATATATTGATATTGGGGGTTTTAAAGCTTGGGATATTTTTAAAGGTAACAGGGAACGGTTGATTACCTCCCATCTCGTCCGGTTCTAGTCTCGTCCGCCTTCAATTTGTCACATCTCGTCCGCTTCCCCTCACCCCCTTCCCTCTGATTCCATCTCTCCATCAAACGATTCCGGCCCTCAATCATTGTTCCATGGCAATTACCATTACTATGCTTATAGTATGATATTAATACCTCCTTTGCAGTATACCTGCATCCTCAGTGAATTTCTATGTTTTTAATAATTAACTATTCAGTATTTGGTAAACAAACGATGCTTGGTTACATATATATACGTTTATTAAAAATAAGCTCCAACGATAGAGTACTTTTAATTATTTTTCGTTGTTCAATTAAGAATTAAAAACAATTTGTATTTTAACAGTTAACACCATTGGCATTAACTAACAATCTGTTAAAATAATTTATCTAAACATATAACAAAATATATTGCCCTGTCAAAGAATCGAACGTGAACTCTTCCACAAAGTCTTTCACCCAAGGAAAATTTTACAGTCAAACCTTGGTGTAACGCACATCAATATCACGAATTCCTTAATTTAACTAATATTGGTAAATCCCTTCAACCCCTTTTTAAATCCATTTTGTGGTACCAATACCACACAATGGAAATCTTACCTCCTTATTAGGTATAAACGATGTTTAAAATCTTGATGTTACGATTTTCTAATAGTAGTGGAAAACATAAAATTGCCACTAAATAACGAATTTTTTAGTGTTGGACCTTTACATAACGTATTTCACCTTTATAAAACGTATGGTCTACGACTTAATCACGCTATAACGTTCATAAACAAACGTGTTCCAAACTGAATCATCTGTCAGACAGTTTACATCTTGTTGCTTTTTGTAAATACCCCCGTCGCAGCAGACCTGCGTACTCAGCGAATTTCCAAATCAATAATATAATAATAATAATATATGACAAGTTTTATAAAAATCTGTCCATAAACATGAGAATTATTTGCCTATTCTCCATAAGATTAACATGGGAAAGAGTGTGCAGGTTAGCTGCTATGAGGAACACTGAAAGTAGTCAATTCTACCATAAATAATTTTTATATTTAACATTTATACCAACTTTCATCAACAGCTGTCTATAAATAAAGGAGTTTGCCTATTCCCTATATGATTAATATGGGAAAAGAGTATGCAGGTTTGCTGCCATGATAAACATATAAATTATGTTTTTTAAGGATAAATGGATAGATCTCAATTACATGAAGCTAAATAACAAGTTTTATCGAAAAATATTGATTAATATGGGAAATATTAATTTTTCCCTATCCTCCATAAGATTAACATTGGAGCACCACAATGCAACGTACTGTGTTTAGATTTTTTAATATCTCGGTAACCGTTGCAGATAGAGAAAAACTTTAAGGAACTTAATTGTATAGTTTTTTAAGCTGATTCCAATGGTGAAAGATAAAGTTAGAAATTTTTTAAAATTACATGTGAAAAAAGCAAAAAACCCCATTTTGGGGTACAAAACCCCCCTAAACTACCCGTTCCCATTGACCGATATGTCTGGTTTACGAACTCGTCCTAGCATTTGTAGGAATACGCGTCTCTACCAAATTTGGTCACGATTGGACCATTTTTACGAGAGTTATCGTGTTAACAGACACACATATATATATATATATATACACACACACACACACACACACACACATATATATATATATATGTATATATATATATATAAATTTTAACGACTATTGTTTTTGGACTCTGGGCACCTAAAGACGAAAAATAACATGGTCCCGGGCTTAAGTCTTACCATGAGACCTACGGTAATAGCTTCTTCCCTATAGGAAATTCGCTAAAACGGTTTGTTAAAGTCCCTGTACACTATTTCAATTACAAGTGTTATTTTGTTTTACTAACTTCTTGTATATACAGTATATCACCAAGCTATCGTGGTTTTATTAAGGTTAAATTAAATTCTTTATTGAGTGATTAACAAGTAGATCTGTGAACCTCAAAGTAGTGAAATCTTAACTGACGTAACCTCAATTTAACGAACCTCAAAGTTACATATTCCTTTATATTAATGTTCCTTCTTCCTTTCTTTTTTTTCTTTCCATCCTTCTTTCTTTTACTATTTTGTTCGTTCTTTCTTTCTTTCTTTCCTCCTTTATTTGTTTCTACCTTTCTTTGTTTCTTTATATTTTCTTCATTTGTTTCTCTCTTTCCTTCTTTCTTACTTTATTTCTTTATTTATTCTTTATTCCTTTATAAAGTAACATATTTTTATTCAGTCCCTTCAGATTCGTTATATCAAGGTTTTTACTTTATTTTTAGGTTAGTTACTTATTCAGTAAATATTCAGTTTTGAAATTCTTGTTGTGTCGGTTCTGACTCCGTGAGTCACAATTCATTACTAGTGCAAAATTATAGTTTATTCTTAGTAAATCTGATCCATATTATCATAGAGATTACATAAGATTGCTACGTAAGAATATATCAACCATACCTCCAAACTTTTTCATTTTTTAATTTTGAATTTATGAGAGTAGTTTAGACACAATTATTAGAATTGCTGACAAATAAATGGTACCAATGGTTTTAATAAAAGTTTAATGGTTCATTTTATGTTTTTAATGTCCCAAATAACATAACTCCTTCCACCACTTGCATGTCTGTAATGTTCTGTTCAAAACTATTATCCAAAAAGCTATGTCCAAAAAGGTATTATTTTTTATTTTACGGTAAACGACTTAATTTATAAATTAATGATACTATCACCACTAAAACTAGCATTAAAAAACTAAATAAAACAGCATTTTAATTTTTTATGCTAAAACAAACCGTTGTGGAGAAAAGTTAAATTTAATGTCTGTGTCAAACGCAATACGTTATTGTCTAAGTTGTTTCAGTGTTTCACTAATAAAAATAAGGGCGCCCAATGTTATTCTTGGGGCAAATACAGCAGAGAAGGGAAGTATAATTTATTTCACTGCTACCATTTATTTGATCTATTTATTTATTTACACTGTTTGGATCCATTTAGGATCACATCATACTAATTATGATTTTATGTTATTACATTTTTTGCTTCTTCAAAAATTCATCTATTAAAAATCATCTCACTCTTTCTGGCACTCGACGTTTTTTTTTCTAAAAATTCACCCCCCTTTGTTTTAGTTTATTTCCTGATGCAACTTCCTAACTGTAGATTTTATGTTTGAAGGTAACCTCCAGACATAAAATCTGTAACCATCGAGGATGTGATGTTGGCATTTTAGAGATCATTATTGGTATTTTGGACTTGTTTGATTGAAACTGCTAGTTTTAGTTTTTAGTTCGTGTACAGTATAATATAATTTTCTTTGTTAGTCTATTATAGCTTCTCATGATATGAAGATCAATTAATTACAGTTATCTTTAGAGTATTTTTGTGGCTGTCTGGTTGTAGACGAAATGCTTCGTCCTAAAGTTTTGGACCTAGCATTTTGTGAAATATTTTCCTCTAAGCTATCTTAATGTTCTCATTATTCCCTTTGTAATTAAGAGCTAAGAGTTTAGATGTATTGTAGTTAAGTGTTGGGGTTTTAACTGTTACTTTCCTTAGCAGTCTTGATGTTTCCCTAGAATCGATTTTCACACGAGACAACAAACATGCTTACGTGCGATGTTTGCTGCTTCACTGGGCATATTTTAAATTGAATTGTTAGTTTCTCCCATATAGTCATGAAATTATATTATTTCATTGAAATTTATTTTCCAGTCACAAGAGAATGGAGCTGTTGTTACTACTCCAGCACATCATATTATATTCATATCCGTATATATTTTTAACCCCTCAGGTTCATTTTGATATTGAATACATGTTTATTATAAAATAAAATTGAACGTGTGTATTTTTTTCAAAAGTGTTATTTTTTCAACAAGCGTCCGGCATAGCGCGCGTAGGTGGAGAGTTTCGAAAAGGGATATCTGCTTTGAGAGGGAGAGGCGCGGTGTCTTAGTTGGTGCAAGTTCGAGAGAGTCTAACCGTGCATAAAATTTGAAGTAATAGAGCAGATTAGAGAAGTTGAATCTCGGCAGTCTGGCGCAGACAGGCCGGCTTTATCACGCTGTACAATCGTGCACTCTTATCCGACTAACTTTAAATGACTTCATTGCAGTCTAGATCCTCTGGAGCTATTGGTAGTGTTCGATGCTATATCCGTTTCCGGACAAGATTTTTTTTAATTTTCACTTTCTCCCCTTATACACAGTAAATGGAGAAAGTATTGTTTTCGTCAAAATTTTCGAAATTAAGTTGAGAAAGGATATACAGTATACTGTATCGGTTTTTAGGCTCCCTGAATCCAAAAAGTGGTTTTCTCACTGATGTCTGTCTGTCTATGTAAAAACCCAAAGACCACATTTATCATCCGATTTTTTAAATTTGGTACATAGGCGCACTAAGTACCATATTTAAACCAATTTGTACCATATCTCCTACTGTATTTTTAGGGTGGTTAATGTCACAAATAATGTGACTGGAAGTACAGTTTAGTATGTCTGTAGAACTAATGGTTCAAAAGTTATGGGGTTTGAAATGTCAACAAAATAATTTTTAAATTTTCAGCAAAACAATAACCTTATAAAATAATATGACTATCACCATTAAACCAGCTAAAAACTAAACGAATTAGTACTTTGAATCATTAGTCTACCACTAATGAAGGTTCCGGAGTTTATGTTAAAGTTTATAAAATATATGTTATATTTTTATATGTAATAAATGTTAATAATGTTTATTAGAGTTTATAGTTAAAAGTTTATGTCCGTGGTGAACGTAGTGCGTTGTCTGAGAGCGCCCAAAAAACGAAAGAAACCCACTCAAAAATGTCTAACAAATATTTAAACTTGTTTCCTCTAATTGTTAGTTTAAGAAATTGAATGATAATGTTTGTAATAGTAACATTTTAAATAATGTTTAAATAAACGTCAAAGCTTTGTTTGAAATTCATTATGGGTGATGGTGGATTGATATTATTTAGAATTTTATTACGGACATTTTCCATCACGAATACCATTTGTACTACTGTACTGGAATAGTACAGTACTGGAATATACTTGTGTACAGCACTGGGATAGAATCAGGTATGGTATATTCAATACCGAAATATAGTCTGAGACTGGAAGTACAGTACTGGAATATAATTGTGTACAGCACTGGTATAGAATCAGGTATGGTACATGCAATACCGGAATATAGTCGGAGACTGGAAGTACAGTACTGGAATATACCTGTGTACAGCACTGGGATAGAATCAGGTATGGTACATGCAATACCGGAATATAGTCGGAGACTGGAAGTACAGTACTGGAATATACTTGTGTACAGCACTGGAAGAGAATCAGGTATGGTACATGCAATACCGGAATATAGTCGGAGACTGGAAGTACAGTACTGGAATATACTTGTGTACAGCACTTGGATAGAATCAGGTATGGTATATTCAATACCGGAATATAGTCGGAGACTGGAAGTACAGTACTGGAATATACTTGTGTACAGCACTGGGATAGAATCAGGTATGGTACATGCAATACCGGAATATAGTCGGAGACTGGAAGTACAGTACTGGAATACACTTGTCTACAGCACTTGGATAGAATCAGGTATGGAACATGCAATACTGGAATATAGTCGGAGACTGGAAGTACAGTACTAGAATATACTTGTGTACAGCACTGGGATAGAATCTGGTATGGTACATGCGATACCGGAATATAGTCGGAGACTGGAAGTACAGTCCTGGATTATACTTTTCTACAGCACTGGGATAGAATCAGGTATGGTATATTCAATACCGGAATAAAGTCGGAGACTGGAAGTACAGTACTGGAATATACTTGTCTACAGCACTGGGATAGAATCAGGTATGGTACATGCAATAGCGGAATATAGTCGGAGACTGGAAGTACAGTACTGGAATATACTTGTGTACAGCACTGGGATAGAATCAGGTATGGTATATTCAATACCAAAATATAGTCGGAAACTGGAAGTACAGTACTGGAATATACTTGTGTACAGCACTGGGATAGAATTAGGTATGGTATATTCAAAACCGATATATAGTCGGAGACTGGAAGTACAGTACTGGAATATACTTGTGTACAGCACTGGGATAGAATCAGGTATGGTATATTCAATACCAAAATATAGTCGGAGACTGGAAGTACAGTACTGGAATATACTTGTCTACAGCACTGGGATACAATCAGGTATGGTATATTCAATACCGGAATATAGTCGGAGACTGGAAGTACAGTACTGGAATATACTTTACTACAGCACTGGGATAGAATCAGGTATGGTATATTCAATACCGGAATATAGTCGGAGACTGGAAGTACAGTACTGGAATATACTTGTGTACAGCACTGGGATAGAATCAGGTATGGTATATTCAAAACCGAAATATAGTCGGAGACTGGAAGTACAGTACTGGAATATACTTGTGTACAGCACTGGAATAGAATCACGTATGGTATATTCAATACCAGAATATAGTCGGAGACTGGAAGTACAGTACTGAAATATAATTTTGTACAGCACTGGTATAGAATCAGGTATGGTACATGCAATACCGGAATATAGTCGGAGACTGGAAGTACAGTACTGGAATATACTTGTGTACAGCACTGGAATAGAATCACGTATGGTATATTCAATACCGGAATATAGTCGGAGACTGGAAGTACAGTACTGGAATATACTTGTGTACAGCACTGGGATAGAATCAGGTATGGTATATTCAATACCGAAATATAGTCTGAGACTGGAAGTACAGTACTGGAATATAATTGTGTACAGCACTGGTATAGAATCAGGTATGGTACATGCAATACCGGAATATAGTCGGAGACTGGAAGTACAGTACTGGAATATACCTGTGTACAGCACTGGGATAGAATCAGGTATGGTACATGCAATACCGGAATATAGTCGGAGACTGGAAGTACAGTACTGGAATATACTTGTGTACAGCACTGGAAGAGAATCAGGTATGGTACATGCAATACCGGAATATAGTCGGAGACTGGAAGTACAGTACTGGAATATACTTGTGTACAGCACTTGGATAGAATCAGGTATGGTATATTCAATACCGGAATATAGTCGGAGACTGGAAGTACAGTACTGGAATATACTTGTGTACAGCACTGGGATAGAATCAGGTATGGTACATGCAATACCGGAATATAGTCGGAGACTGGAAGTACAGTACTGGAATACACTTGTCTACAGCACTTGGATAGAATCAGGTATGGAACATGCAATACTGGAATATAGTCGGAGACTGGAAGTACAGTACTAGAATATACTTGTGTACAGCACTGGGATAGAATCTGGTATGGTACATGCGATACCGGAATATAGTCGGAGACTGGAAGTACAGTCCTGGATTATACTTTTCTACAGCACTGGGAAAGAATCAGGTATGGTATATTCAATACCGGAATAAAGTCGGAGACTGGAAGTACAGTACTGGAATATACTTGTCTACAGCACTGGGATAGAATCAGGTATGGTACATGCAATAGCGGAATATAGTCGGAGACTGGAAGTACAGTACTGGAATATACTTGTGTACAGCACTGGGATAGAATCAGGTATGGTATATTCAATACCAAAATATAGTCGGAAACTGGAAGTACAGTACTGGAATATACTTGTGTACAGCACTGGGATAGAATTAGGTATGGTATATTCAATACCGATATATAGTCGGAGACTGGAAGTACAGTACTGGAATATACTTGTGTACAGCACTGGGATAGAATCAGGTATGGTATATTCAATACCAAAATATAGTCGGAGACTGGAAGTACAGTACTGGAATATACTTGTCTACAGCACTGGGATACAATCAGGTATGGTATATTCAATACCGGAATATAGTCGGAGACTGGAAGTACAGTACTGGAATATACTTTACTACAGCACTGGGATAGAATCAGGTATGGTATATTCAATACCGGAATATAGTCGGAGACTGGAAGTACAGTACTGGAATATACTTGTGTACAGCACTGGGATAGAATCAGGTATGGTATATTCAAAACCGAAATATAGTCGGAGACTGAAAGTACAGTACTGGAATATACTTGTGTACAGCACTGGAATAGAATCACGTATGGTATATTCAATACCAGAATATAGTCGGAGACTGGAAGTACAGTACTGAAATATAATTTTGTACAGCACTGGTATAGAATCAGGTATGGTACATGCAATACCGGAATA
Organism: Nephotettix cincticeps; assembly: GCA_023375725.1. Classification (NCBI taxonomy): domain Eukaryota; kingdom Metazoa; phylum Arthropoda; class Insecta; order Hemiptera; family Cicadellidae; genus Nephotettix; species Nephotettix cincticeps. The sequence goes on along the minus strand of CM041784.1, from coordinate 1,616,054 downwards.
TAGTCGGAGACTGGAAGTACAGTACTGGAATATACTTGTGTACAGCTCTGGAATAGAATCACGTATGGTATATTCAATACCGGAATATAGTCGGAGACTGGAAGTACAGTACTGGAATATACTTGTGTACAGCACTGGTATAGAATCAGGTATGGTACATGCAATACCGGAATATAGTCGGAGACTGGAAGTACAGTACTGGAATATACTTGTGTACAGCACTTGGATAGAATCAGGTATGGTATATTCAATACCGGAATATAGTCGGAGACTTGAAGAACAGTACTGGAATATACTTGTGTACAGCACTGGGATAGACTCAGGTATGGTATATTCAATACCGGAATATAGACGGAGACTGGAAGTAAAGTACTGGAATATACTTGTGTACAGCACTGGGATAGAATTAGGTATGGTATATTCAATACCGATATATAGTCGGAGACTGGAAGTACAGTACTGGAATATACTTGTGTACAGCACTGGGATAGAATCAGGTATGGTATATTCAATACCGAAATATAGTCTGAGACTGGAAGTACAGTACTGGAATATAATTGTGTACAGCACTGGTATAGAATCAGGTATGGTACATGCAATACCGGAATATAGTCGGAGACTGGAAGTACAGTACTGGAATATACCTGTGTACAGCACTGGGATAGAATCAGGTATGGTACATGCAATACCGGAATATAGTCGGAGACTGGAAGTACAGTACTGGAATATACTTGTGTACAGCACTGGAAGAGAATCAGGTATGGTACATGCAATACCGGAATATAGTCGGAGACTGGAAGTACAGTACTGGAATATACTTGTGTACAGCACTTGGATAGAATCAGGTATGGTATATTCAATACCGGAATATAGTCGGAGACTGGAAGTACAGTACTGGAATATACTTGTGTACAGCACTGGGATAGAATCAGGTATGGTACATGCAATACCGGAATATAGTCGGAGACTGGAAGTACAGTACTGGAATACACTTGTCTACAGCACTTGGATAGAATCAGGTATGGAACATGCAATACTGGAATATAGTCGGAGACTGGAAGTACAGTACTAGAATATACTTGTGTACAGCACTGGGATAGAATCTGGTATGGTACATGCGATACCGGAATATAGTCGGAGACTGGAAGTACAGTCCTGGATTATACTTTTCTACAGCACTGGGAAAGAATCAGGTATGGTATATTCAATACCGGAATAAAGTCGGAGACTGGAAGTACAGTACTGGAATATACTTGTCTACAGCACTGGGATAGAATCAGGTATGGTACATGCAATAGCGGAATATAGTCGGAGACTGGAAGTACAGTACTGGAATATACTTGTGTACAGCACTGGGATAGAATCAGGTATGGTATATTCAATACCAAAATATAGTCGGAAACTGGAAGTACAGTACTGGAATATACTTGTGTACAGCACTGGGATAGAATTAGGTATGGTATATTCAATACCGATATATAGTCGGAGACTGGAAGTACAGTACTGGAATATACTTGTGTACAGCACTGGGATAGAATCAGGTATGGTATATTCAATACCAAAATATAGTCGGAGACTGGAAGTACAGTACTGGAATATACTTGTCTACAGCACTGGGATACAATCAGGTATGGTATATTCAATACCGGAATATAGTCGGAGACTGGAAGTACAGTACTGGAATATACTTGTCTACAGCACTGGGATAGAATCAGGTATGGTATATTCAATACCGGAATATAGTCGGAGACTGGAAGTACAGTACTGGAATATACTTGTGTACAGCACTGGGATAGAATCAGGTATGGTATATTCAAAACCGAAATATAGTCGGAGACTGAAAGTACAGTACTGGAATATACTTGTGTACAGCTCTGGAATAGAATCACGTATGGTATATTCAATACCGGAATATAGTCGGAGACTGGAAGTACAGTACTGGAATATACTTGTGTACAGCACTGGTATAGAATCAGGTATGGTACATGCAATACCGGAATATAGTCGGAGACTGGAAGTACAGTACTGGAATATACTTGTGTACAGCTCTGGAATAGAATCACGTATGGTATATTCAATACCGGAATATAGTCGGAGACTGGAAGTACAGTACTGGAATATACTTGTGTACAGCACTGGTATAGAATCAGGTATGGTACATGCAATACCGGAATATAGTCGGAGACTGGAAGTACAGTACTGGAATATACTTGTGTACAGCACTTGGATAGAATCAGGTATGGTATATTCAATACCGGAATATAGTCGGAGACTTGAAGAACAGTACTGGAATATACTTGTGTACAGCACTGGGATAGACTCAGGTATGGTATATTCAATACCGGAATATAGACGGAGACTGGAAGTAAAGTACTGGAATATACTTGTGTACAGCACTGGGATAGAATTAGGTATGGTATATTCAATACCGATATATAGTCGGAGACTGGAAGTACAGTACTGGAATATACTTGTGTACAGTACTGGAATAGAATAGTATGTACATAAATACTATACGTACATACATACTAGCGAAATACATATTTTGATGGAATCTATCGGGGCATGGTTTTAAAATTTTGAGCGCTGTTGTATGAACGTTACATAACTTTTCCGTAAAAAATCCACTAATAAAGCTAAGTGCAGTCACTTATCCAACATTTTACATGTCAGTAATCTCAGTAACATGTACAGCCTCACTCGAATAAACGGTTTTAATCAATTTTAACTAATAAAATTAGCCCAAACTCGATTTCTATTACGTACACAAATATGACAGCCCATGTGGCCTACTTAATTTTTAGCACTTTCCTTCTTTTTGTAAAACATGCCGTCTTTACAAAATTATTGAAAAATCGCTTTTCATCGTCTTTGCGCACTTCCCTTGCTGATTATCCGATGCTGAGTTGGGAATTATTCGATGATCACCGATTCAATAACAACTCACTTTCAGAAAAATACATTGACGTGGGGTGGGGGGATCGAGTCTTCATCCAGATATCGAATCGTTCACAGAGCATTGCCCAAAGCCCCGGGCCTAATCCCATTCCCAATAATAGCCTTAGCGTAATACTAATTTTCGTTAGAAAAGAATCGTATTCGACTCGGATATAAACTTCATTTTGGAAGGGAAAGCTTCCAGTAGAAAATATTTTTAAACGTTGGTATAACGAGACAGTAAATAATACGTATTGTAATTCAAATCCAAAATAAATTATTTTCGTAAAATGTCTTTTAAGGTTTATGTAAACCACGTTCTATTACTCCAGTATCATTATTGGCAAAAACCTACATTTTTCTAACGACATATCCGCATTTTTATTTGATTATACTTTGTATGACAATTAAATTTTAATGCCCTTTTAAATTTTCAATCCTTTCTGTATCTAAATTATCTTGAAGATTTATATTAATTTTTGTACACAAATTCTTAGTATTCCTTAGTCTATAGACTAGTTATGTTATTACACGCTATAGGGTTTTAAGTAATTTAATATTCATGATATAGACAAGCAAAATTACAAGAAAGTTAAGGTGTTGTATGCAGTAGGTTGATAACATTTAAGAGCCTTTGTAGTGTTTTCCATATTCTATATAAACTTACTCTCCAGTACTGGATAATTACCAAAACCTAGACAAGTGTGACAATTCCATATCTTGGATAAATTACTACACCACATATTTCAGAGCTTAGGTAATCACTCCAAGAAATAGAGCGTAGGTAGGTAATCACTCCATACTTCAGAGTGTAGGCAATCACTCCAAAAAAACAAAGCTTAGTACCCCCCATACTCTAGATTTTATGGTTTCAACCTAATACCCCATAACATAGGTTATCACAAAATACCCAGATCTTGGGTAAATCACCCAATACTTCAAAACGTAGCTATATCCCCCCCCATACTCCACAGCGTACGTTTTCAACCTTATACCACCAAATACTTCAGAGCGTGGGTAATCACCTAAGAGTCTCAATAGTCCAGTTGATCGAGAACTTGTCGAGCTGGAGTGCAACACATGCTGAGTGCTGATGGCAGCGTTGTGGCACATCCGGCAGCAATGGCGCCTTGCCGTCACGGCGCGAGAGCGTATAGATAACATTGATATACCGTAGTAACACGTGTGTGCGGTGTGTGTTCCTTGAAAATAGTTGGGTGGTCCGCGGACTTGCGTAACAGACGCAGTTAAATAATTGGAGTCCTGGATAGACACGTATTCCTTGGTGGAACATTGTACACGTGAAAGCTGGCAAGACGTATTTAAACAGCCTATCCGACTCCTCAAGAAGAGTTAAAAGCTCATAACGAATCCAGATGAAGGCTCGGGCTCTTACATCACTATAGTGTTTTAATTTCATCATCGACTAGCTGTAGTGGACGTAAACATCCCGTGTAATTGTAAGGAGTGAATGGTTTTGTACCTCCACTCGGCAAGTGTGGATGTAAAATGTACCTCGGACTATATGCCTATGTCATGTACCGTTGCTACACAAACTCCGTCTTGGTTCGAGATATGACTTCAGTCCATACCATACCAGCCTAGTCTAGGTACAAGAAATCGTCCAGTCCTTACAATGGCAAAGAACCGTTTATATGTACTTTGTTTAGACTATTGTTTTACCTTCCATCCATTCTGGTGATTTTTCACAATGGTGACAGACAACTACCCCACAAAGTATTGTGAGTCACCTACTCGTCCTTGGTTAATACACAACACCCAACGTCAAAGAGGCTGCGGACAACACTCATAAATCCCAGGTCGGTAAATAGAGGGATATATAACCCTTCCAAGACTGGGCGCTCCGTTTAAACCAAGGGGGCAAGATTGTCCGATGTCGAAGGGTAAATAGCCTCATTACAGGACACAATATTTGTAAATTTCAGAATTTCTCCACGATTCCGAAAAATCTGTCGTGATACAAAATTTAAAGATTGGCCGTCACATAAAAATATTGAAATCTAAATAAAGTAGTAAAAGTTCAAATGGAGGTGAGATTCTGAATTTCTAGACGCGAATAAAACAAACAGTCTTTCACCGCTTGGATTGAATACAGTTTCATCTAATTAACCAGTAAATATGTTCACTCTGAATATTTAGTTTAATTTTAAAGCCGCAATGATTAGACCGCAGCATAAGCCGAAACGTAGAGCCAAGAGCGCAGTCAGCCAGTAATCACCGATATTGATGCACTGGACCGATTAAATGATGGAGAGGGATAATCCATAAATAATGGGACATAAACAGAGCACTAATAAACATGTCGATCAGCTGATACGCCGATACAATCAGTCCTGTGTGCAATCTGCACGGGCTAGCAATAAAACATCATATAACACCACTGCACGGTTCATATGACAACTTCTCGTGGGGATGTTTGCAGTATGTACTCGTATATACACAGTGTGTTAGAGAAGTCCAAGAACGGTTTAATATAAATTCTACCATCCATATAAATAAAATTAGAATTTTTTCTGTACAATACTTAGGAATTATAATTTTTTTCACGTTTGCCCAGTAAAGCCGGAATGGGTTTTATCTTTACTTTTGTCTGTCAGTCTTTCTGTAGTGCCAAACAAGGCATTTTGTGTTCGTCTTATACGTGTTAACGAGAGCACCCATAGTTATGAAACTTGTTTTCCTTATTTTATACCTCTTGGAAATAGTTTTATATTCATTATATTATTGCCTCCTGAACTGTTGTTTAGAATTAACTAGGTTTCTAACCTTATCCTTTCAAACAGATCTTATTAATTATGCGACTATGTGCATTTCAAAGACTTAATCTTCATGTCAGGATCATGTCGAATTTCGTCATAAAGACATAAGACGGTCATGATTGAAAATAGGTCTAGTCTTTTAATATTATATAGTAATATGTGTGAATTTTGTAAATTTTATGTTTTTGTGCTTTTTAAATAGTTAAACGTGTCTTTATGGCGAAATTCAGACATGATCCTGACCTGAAGATGAAGTTCTTGACTTTGAAATGCGCATAGTCGCATAATTAATAAGAATTATTTTTACGGATAAGATTAGTATCTAGAAGGTTTTTGTCTACTTTAAACTAACCCACGTACTTTAAAGATAAAATAATAAGCTCTCAAAAACTCAGTGTTTTGCAATATTAGACATACATTTTCTAATTTTTACAGAACATGGGATAAAGGTGTTTTCATAGAAAGAAATAAAAAAGTTTCGTGTAACCTTCTGGCCAAGGTCTAAAGTTAGAGTTTTCAGGTCTCACTACTGCCTCTAACGTGACCTAACGACTACTTATGTAAGCGGGACCAACGGCTTAACGTGCCTTCCGAAGCACGGTGGCAGTCTGAGAAATTAAATTTCATGTGTCATGACCGGGAATTGAAGCCGGGTTTTTTGGGTGGTAAGCCAGTACCCTACCCACTAAGCTATGACTGCCACATAGAAAGAAATGACCAACAGCTTTCAAATTTAAATCAATATTAGTTGTTTTTACATTCATCGTTGATTTTAAACATATTCAAAATTATACTATATTAAAATATTATCTTAACGTGTAAAAAATTGTTACACTACAATTAATACAATTAATACAATAATACAATTGTTGATGATACAAATTTTCTGATTCATATAATCAAGCTGTAAATTTATTTTTTCCTTTTATTTATTTGTTTAAGATTTCAGGATTATATTTAGTCATGATAATCTTTCTTCTCTACACTGAATCCTACAACCCGTACACAGACAGGCACTACTACTTATATATAAATAGTAACAGTTTTTTATCATTGAGACTTATAAAAATAATTTGTTTAAAGCAACAACCGTCATTTTATATTATAAAGGGGAAGCCATAAGAGGAGTAGGTTGAGTATCTTAGAGGTAAATAAATGTTGATATGGATATTAAAATGGAGGTTATTTTTCAACCCTATGAGAATGTTTACGTTTTTGCTGGGTTAACCAATACTCCTAAAAATATGGTTGTTGTGTTAAATCAAACTAATACGTAATAAACACGATTTATGAAAGAATATGCCGTGGATCCCTTACGCCTTGCCGCTTGTCTTTTGGATGTTCTTGCTACAAATAATCTTACATAATGAAAGTAATTGAAATTGGCTGACTTGTTGTTGTGTGAAAATCTAACATGTTATAACTTCAGCACCTTCAATGAAAAAAACAGTATAATTGTGTTAAATAATTCCTTAAATCTCACAAATCGAGCAGTTCAGAACCAGTTTGGTTAAGTCCAGAATACTGTAACGCCTGCAATATAAATATGCAGTTTATTTTACAGACTTGTATCGCATGCAATACTGTGAATTCAGAAGGCGTTTCATAAATTCGGGATTTAGAATTTTAACAGTAGTTTAGATTGCGGCGATTCATTTAACGACTCTTTGTGAGTAATTTTAATGGAACGTTATTTTTTTACCTGTATTATATTTATGTATCGTATAATTCTGAAAATTCTCTTTAGTTTTGGAAAACTGTTGACAATTTCACTCCGGACATTTTCATGTTTAAAACAATCTTCCAATTAATTATACCTCCTGCTTTGAACACGATCAGGGCCAATGAGTATTTTTTCTACATCCAAGATACATTACCGTTCTGCTTACAGAATTATTCACATTTAACCTTCCATTGGTTTTGCCTGGTCAAATACAAAAGTACAATTTTTACCTACAGTCTTGAGGTGCACCCTTTGCAAACCTTTTATAAATAATGAGATTTAATGGTAAAACGTTTTTATTAAAAACACTTTGAAACCCTCTAAGATATCTAATGTATTATAAGGTGGTTAATCAATTTGATACATGTAACCCTCCAATGGATATGTTCTTGAAAGGATGCAAGTTTTCGAACAAATATTTCTCATATAACTTATTTTAACAGTTTTGAAGTAATTTATTAATAAAAATATAAAAAGAAAAACTATAAATTATCAGAATGTTGTAATTCTTAACACGATAATATAATATGATAATAATAATACGATTGTATTTTAAAACCAAATCAAACTATTTTTAGTTGCACTAGAAGGTAAACTGAAATAAATCTAGGTGTAAATGGACAGAGCAATGTCATGAAATATAACCCCATTAGATCTTAATTTGCTTTATGTGGTCCTAACAGGGGTTTAGGCATTAATAGCATTACATTAATAAATACAGTGGGTACATCAATAAATACATTGAATTAAACTGAAAATTATCAACCTGATACAGTATCCTTTCTTTGTTTGAAATTCATTGTTGGTTGTGGTGGATTTATGTTATTTAGATTTTTATCGCGATTTTAAGTACAACAGTTTCACGACGTTTTGGGATCTGAAATCTGATCCGTCCTCAGACGAGCTAGTACGCCTACCTAAAATTACTAACATTTTACACGAATTGCTAACACCCCCTCCCGCAGAGCTCAGCTGTAACCATGTGAAAAATTTATTTCTTCTAAAATAAAATAATAAATAAATGAGGTCTTTATTAGTCAGCGTACATCAGAAACATGTTGTTTTACTTGAACATTGGTGTTCTACTTGAAGCAAAATGCAAAAAAAAAACAGATAAAAGTAACTACTGAATAGCTAAAAAAGACTTAATGCCACTTTTTGCCTACTGTTCGGATGGGAATTTGTTGTACATGGGGTCTAAATTAGAAGTCCTTTTCCCAGGTTAGTTCTAACCCGTGGTGGTAGGTAAGTGCACCACTGCCACTGCACCTGACCTTGCTGACGACTTCGAGTCGCTCATGCTCAGACACCTCTGACCTGTGCATCAGCTTTCCAAACAGATATTTCGGCTTTTTAGTCAGCAAGGTCTTATGGTCTATTATTGAGGTTTAAAGATCACTGCATTGTTTTATGTTCAGCGTGTTTGCCTTCAATCTGAAATAATGAAGTGGTCGTACTTTTTTAGGTTATAAACTAACCTAAGAGCACTGTTCTGAAGTCTCGAGTATTTTTAGATTTTCTTGGGTTAGGCAGCCAACAAAGAAAGAAATGGCATAATAAATAGTAGGAAAAATCACCGAGTGGACCAAGTTTAGTTTCAGTTGATGGGACACCTCAATCTATATATGTAATTGCCTCAATTTGATGACAACAGTTACAGATAACTTTCCGAACTGCTCAGAAAATTTGAACATTTCGTCCCCAAATATTCCAAGGATTCCTAATGAAGAACAGATGAACAAGGGTGTGTTATTCAAAGAAAACTTTGTTTACATATAAGTGCCACAAAGTTAAATGGTAAATATGAATATTTTAATTGTTTTATCAGGTTTTCCAAATTGTATACAATGTTTGTGGTGTGGCAGGTACCTAGGAGTGGTGGGGGTGGGTCCACCCATGCAGCAGAGCCCTGGTGCAGTGGTGGAAGGAGAGGATCCCGAGCTGGCGGAGGCCCGGGCTGTCTGCGGCTCACTGCCAGGGCTTGTGGCACAGCAGATCGAGGTCTGTATGGCTCACCCCGGTACCATCCGAAGTGTGAGTGACGGTGCACGTCGGGGCATCGAGGAGTGTCAGTTTCAGTTCCGCAATGAGAGGTGGAACTGCACCACCAACCCTGAAGAACAAAGCGTCTTTGGCTATATTCTTGATAGAGGTCTGTATTTTATCTACCTATTTTAGTTGGCAAACTTACAGAGGTTAGAGTTACACAGGACTCCTTTGTTTACCAAACCGAATTGCATATATCATTTGATCCTAATATAAATAAATAAATAATAATAAATAAATAAATTTTATTGTCGTTTAACCATTGCGGCAATAGACAAAGTCAGTGTTACTTACTAAATACAATACATAGATACAGATTACAATACGCTTAATAATTACAGTGTTTAGAATATATTAAGTTCAGATTCATAAAATAGACAATGTCAATGTTACTTAGTAAATACAATACATAAATACAGGTTACAATATGCTTAACAATTACAGTGTTTTAAAATATACTAAGTTCAGATTCATAAAGTTCATCGATGGAGTAAAAAGGATTATCCACTAAGGTTTTATACAATTCAGATTTAAAAATATTAAGAGGTAGCTCTTTTATATCTGATTTCAACTTATTATATATTTTTAATCCTAAGACTTCATAACTATTTTGTGATTTGGATAATCTGTTATAAGGAACATCCACATATTTACAACGCCTTGTATTATAAGTATGTACATCTTTCCTTAAAGCTAATTTTAATTCATTGTTCTTAACATATGATAATACATTATACATATACAAATTTATTACAGTTAGGCATTGCAATTTTTTAAACAGTGGCTTACAATGATCTAATTTATCTGAGTCAGTTATTATTCTTACAACCTTTTTCTGGAGTAATAATATATCATTAATATGAGTACTATTTCCCCATAGCAAGATACCATAAGAAATGACACTTTGGAAGAAAGCAAAATATGCTGATCTTACATACTTATCAGACACATGATTTTTTAAATTTCTTATTAAATAAATGGTTCTAGATAGCCTACCTGCAATGCTTTTGACATGAGGCTCCCAAGATAATTTATTGTCAAAAGAAATACCTAAAAACGTAACTGGATCTAAATTACAAGAAAGTGGTAAATCTCTTAAGCTAAAATGCAAGTGTTGGGTTTTACTTTCATTTAGTAAGAACCCATTTGTTTTAAACCAAATTGAAGCTTGAGAAAATGTGTTTTCTGTTAAATTTTGAAGTATATTAAAATCAGAACTGGAATTTAAAAAGGTTGTGTCATCCACATATAATATTGTATGAAAATTTATAAACGCCGGTAGGTCATTGAGGTAAACAGCAGGGGCCCCAACACTGAGCCTTGCGGTACACCATACTTGATTTTAACGACATCAGACCTTTCCTTACCTATACATACAATTTGTTTTCTATTTTCTAGAAAAGACTTCAGCATATTTACAGAACTACTACTTAAACCATAATGTGATAACTTATTTAAGAGAGATGTATGCTCAACGCAGTCAAATGCTCGGCTCAGATCACAAAATGTAGCCTGAGCAAAGCCTTTTTCTTCAAACACTTTTAAAACAAATTTTACTAAAACATCCATAGCATCAGTAGTGGACTTCCCTTTTCTAAAACCAAATTGCTTATCACTAATTAAATTAAAACTATCCAAGTAACTACTAACTTGATTATACATAATAGTTTCAAGAATTTTAGAAAATATCGGAGTGAGGGATATTGGCCGATAACTTGCAGGACAATCTTTCGGACCCTTCTTGTATATGGGAACAACCCTTGATATTTTTAATACATCTGGAAAATTATTGCTTACCAAACATTTGTTTATACAGTAAGTAAGGGGATCAACTATAAAATTTATTACTTTCTTTAACAGATTACTTGACAAATCATAAAAATCAACACTATCGGATGGCTTAAAATTCTTTACAACTGATAGCACCTCTTCAGGTGTTACTTCTGCAAAGACAAAATTACCTTTAAAATTTTTTTCTCTACCGCTTTGAGCTAAAATATCACATGCATTTACAGGCTGTTTATCTATGGAACTACATATTTCCTCAATAGACTGAATACAAAAGTTATTGAATTCATTAGGCAATATATTAACATGGCCTTTGGTGTTATTGTTTTGAGCTACAGAATTTATTACTTTCCAGGCTTTTTTACATTTATTCTTAGATTTCTCAATGTTTCTAATGTTGTACATTTTCTTAGCTTCAATAATAGCCTGTTTGTAATCAGATTTAGCCTTAGAGAAAGTTAATTTAGAAGCAACAGTTTGATTTCTTTTGTACCAATCTGAATATAAAAGTACCTTATCTCTCATTTCAGCTAATTGAGGAGTATACCACTCTTTATTTAATTTATTTATATAAAGAAAAAATAAATATATACATTTTATATTTTATATATTTTATAAAAATTTATATAAAATAGTGCAACATAACAAAATTTAAAACTTGGCACTAATTGTCATGAACACTCAGTGAACCAACTCTCATGTTTTATTATTTGCTTCATCGTAGTAAATTCTCAGGGTGATTCCTGACTGTTTTCATTAGTGGTGGCTATTTTTTACTAACCACAACCACAATACGACTGAGGAAAAAACATACTTGTTGGCGAGTATGTTTTTTCCTCAGTCATATTGGTTTGTAGTGTGTGTAATGATAACTAATAATGATAACTCAATGCATAACATCAGAAGGGCTTTTTAATGACAAAAAGGAATCAATAGTTCAAAACGTAAACAAAGATAAAAACTTATGATTTATAAATATAAACAAACTGTATGACAGTTAGGAACAGCCACATACTCCCCTCCTAGTGACAACGTGATGTTAAGAGGTATATTTATTAGGTAGTGTTAACACTCTTCCAAAGCGGGTCTTCCTCTCAGGGAGCGTGTCAAGAAGATCATGTTGCTGTCCAGAACTGTCCACAGGTTGTTTACACCGTTGTTGTTTGTAGGTTGGTTTAATTTTGCTGTTCGTTGGGGTGACTGGGGATGTGTATGTTTCAGGTAGATTATTTCATGGGTTGTCTGACTCATGTTTAGCTTGAAAATGGTTTTGTAATGTAAAATTAGTTCAAGTGAGATTCTGCTGGGCTTCGCTGAAACGTGATGTTACACTGTGGGCCAAAACGTGTATACCTTGTCAACGATGTAAAATATGGCGTCATACCTCTAGTGAACTTAGTTCTTATCCTCCCGCTCAAAAAAGATTTTCTCATTTAAAAATCGACATCGTTGGGCCTTTAACCCCAACGATGTTGATAACCAACGACGTTCCCGAAGCTAATTCAAACACAAAATGTCAAACACAGAAGAAAACGTCAGTGATCCAGTTCTTCATCTCTCTAAAATAACAATCAAGATCCCACCCTTTTGGCGTAAGAACGTTCAAGTTTGGCTGCGTCAGGTTGACGCCCCATTCATCACGTCAGGGTCACCAATTTGTAGTGTGTGTAATAATAACTAAATACGGAATATCAGAAGGTTTTTTTAATGACAAAAAGGAATGAATATTTCAAAACGTAAACAAAGTCAACAAAGATAAAAACATATGATTTATAAATATAAATAAACTGTATGACAGTTGTTAGGAACAGCCACAGGTTCAATATTCCAACCTGATACGATCTCATGTATAATGTTAAGCTTTTAGATATATTACTCAAAACTGAACTGAAATTCATATAAAAATATTGCGGTAGACTATCAACAGTGATATTCCTTTTACGAGTACATCACCTAATGAAGCGTATTCCTAAAGTCTACCTGAAAAATGTTTACTAGGTTTTCTAAGTTGAATTATCTTGTATGGCAGGGGTTGTTATACTTCATATTCTCAAGGGCACCTGTAATTAATTATGTATGTAATTGCATAGGCTTATTTATTTTATTAAATGCAAAACCTGCATGATTTACCTCTTAGAAGTAGCATTTACACTCTTTGTACTTGAAGCATGTATACGCTTAGGCATCGTCAACACCACACATTGTATGTAGGATTATTTAAAAGGTTGTTTGGTAACATTCAAAAAGTTTACTTTGTAAGTTTAAACTGTTTATTTATAATACGTTAATATATGATTTTTTTATTAGATGTATTTTTAGAATTGCCTACTTTTGACATTTGTCTTTAACCTATTTTTGACTTAAATTAGTAGCATATATATATTTCGTCTCTGAGTGTTTATTTTCTATTCATGCAGTTGTGACACATGATGTAATAATAATAATAATTATTACATAATTATTGCTGTTGACCAAGATTGTATATTGTATAGCAAACATCAAAATATTATAACTTACATAAAAATTAAATATAGTAATAGCAAAAATACATCAGCCACTAGTCATTGTAACAATCTCATCACCTTGGAAATCTATAAAAAATGGAACACAATTTTTTTTATTTAAAATTTAGCTCCAACGGTATGATGAACTCATCCACCGCTTAGAACATATAACTTGTCAACTCACGCTTCAGTCTCGTTTTGAGCAAAAGGGAACTCTCCAGACTTTTGAGACTCTCAGGAAGGCAATTAAGGAGCCTGACACCTACTTGAGAAGCGAGTTTCGCAAATGCAGATGTGCGGTGTTGAACAGTGCTAAAATTGTCCCTTGCTTGTGTTTCATAGCCGTGGAAAGCATTGCCTTGCACTGGCAAGTATTGGAACGAACAATAGTTCACAGTTTGCAATAAGTAAAGGGAAGGTAGGGTCGTGATTCCTAACTCCCTGAAAGATTGTTTACACGACTCTCATTTACTCAAATTGGCAATTAGTCTGATGGCTCTTTTTGGAGTCTAAACACCCTTTCAAAATCTCTCCTTGCACAACTATGCCAATGTCCTTTGATGTTTGTAACAGTGTTATGTGTGTAGGCAGCAAGGAGACAGCATTCATTTACGCTGTGACCAGTGCTGGTGTTGTCCACGCAGTCACGCAAGCTTGCAGTTCAGGCAACCTGACAGAGTGTAGTTGTGATGCTGGGAAGCAGGGTCAGACAACCCCTGAGGGCTGGAAATGGGGAGGCTGTAGGTAAGAGTCAATTTTTTTATATTATTCGATCAAGTATGAAAAACAGGTAAATCGATCTTTCTGATGGGGGTTTTCCTACCCCGAAATGGATTTTTTTTTAAATTGGATAGCCTATGCTGGAATTGTTTTTTCCTCATTGCAGCAGACCTACTTCCGCTAACCCTGTTTTATTCTCATGGAGAATAAGCCAATATATATATGTATGTATGTATAAAATATAAAATAAATAACACCAGTATTAATTATTAAAATTAAATATTTGTAGTAGTAGCCCTAAAATGTGAACACACGCCAAATTTAATATTTAGATATACAGTATATCTTTCTTATTTTTTTAAATATTATGATAAAACCTGGTGTAGACTATAGCTTCAGCTAGTTAAGGCCTACCAATATGTATGTTGAAAATTCTTATTTTAATATTTCTTATAGCAGAAACCCAAATTAAGTATTTCCAAGGTTATTCTTATGGAGTAAATATGTAATTTGATACAAATTCCTTATTTTATAAAAATACTGTCATAACATTGGGTGTATGTTAACCTATGATGAAGCTTAATTTGCATCTTCAGTACAGCACAGTAATTAACAAATTAATAGAAATTTACTTATTTGTTTTTTATTTATTCAAAACCATCATATGATTACTGGTGATAAGTCAATATAATCTTAAAACTAAAATTAAAAAAAGAAAGTTTAAGTATGAGTATATGAGTATATAAGGAGGCATATAAGTGTGATCATTACAAATTAGATTTCAAAAATTCTTCCACAGAATAAAAAGCCTTCTCGAATAACTACTCTTATAACTGAGTTTTGAATTTTATAAAAGATTCAATATTTTTTAGAGATAACAGTAATTATTGTATATTATATTGAGGTCATAAGTGGAACACTTTCAGCTTTTTCTGTGTCGGTTTCAATACATTTTTTTATCAAGTGTCGTAATTGTAATGTTTCTGGCTTAGCATAGATGTGTCAAAACTTTCTTTAACCATTTAAGGCAATTTGATAAATATATGAACAATAAAGAGTAAGAATTCTAAATATTTGCTGCGGAGTATTAATAAAGTACATCAGTCAGCATTTGGTCATTGGAAAAGCTGTTATAAAATTTCCAAGCTCTTTACATATTGCTTGAGGCTGTCTAAGGGGGAACTGTTTTCTTAGTTTCCGAATCTACTCAATAGGTGCATCACTCACTTTTTTCTTCACATTTTAAGTCCCAGAACTTAGGATATTTTTTGAGCTCATAATTGCAAAACAATGTATAAATTTGCAATCTTAATTTGTAACTAGTAATATATTACTACTAACCATGATGAAGTAAATAAAGAAGTACTTAAAAACATGCAAATAAATATTCTAGTCAATATTTAAAAAATCTTGGACATTTTAAAGGCATTCTATTAATAAAACAGTTTTTAGTATTCTTTTAAATTATGGAAGTGGTAATGATTTAGTTTTAATAGGTAATGCATTATAGAATTTAACTGATACTTTTTTTCTTTTTTTACAAATTTTTCTGGGAACTAGTAAATCGAAGCTGTCTGTGCTAATGTTATTTTTATTTCTTGTATCATATTGGTGAAAATCGCTTTTTTAATTTAAATTTCTCAATGTTACAATGAATATAGTTAGACTAAAAAGAACAAAAAAAGAAAGTACAGTTAAGACTCTGAGACTTGTAAATGTAAATGTAAAGGTTTACAATGAGTTTTATTATTAACGTTACAGATTATTTTTGTTGCTTTCTTTAAGAAGTTAAAAAGATTGTGAATATTACAAAATACATAATATGATTTTTGATTATTATTTTATTATTTATACAATAATTTAGCTTGAAGTTTTTTTTTATTTATGAATGTTACATGTAATTAATCTTAAACCTTTATTGAATATTGCATAATGTAATAATATTTTAAATTTACCTTTTTCCTCATATATGAGAAAATATTAAAACTGAAAATAGGAACGTTGACAAATTGTACACTGCTAAATCAATTTTAATAATTGAATGGCAAGTTTTGTTCAATGGAGTATTAATTTGCAGCATTCAAATAATTGATTACGGCACAGACTCACACAACTGCTTGATTTGAAGTTGTGATTGCCCTTGGTTTGATTGCACTCATTAAATTTTAGTCATCAAATTTACAACTACGCAGATATATTTCAATAACAGTTTGTTATATACCAACATCTCTGATTAGAACCATTCGTTGTCAATTTTTGACGACCAGGTAGTTATGAATGTAGTGTTAATTTTTCCAATAAACATGATCAAAGACTCAAAAAACCCAATTTTAGAAATTTTAAAATTTGTTTTTTTACATTAACAAGACAATTACAAAACAAGAATTTCTGTACCACTATTTTCAGTATAAGTTTTAAGCTATTAACTTATATAAATAAGGAGTGAGTATTGATTTTTTCTAAACAAAAAAAATTTTATTGTTTTTTTTGTTTTTAAGATGAAAGTTGAAATAACCGTTTTGAGGTTTCCTGAATCATAAAATTTGGTTTTGTATTGATGTATGTCCATCCATAGACTCTGAAAACACAAATAAGAGGCTCAATTTTTGTAAAAGTCTGTTCAAGATTTTGGCAATAACTGGGAATTTTTTTAATTTTAAATATGCTTAAAATACAATTTTATGTTGGATAACATTTTTTTACTAATAGTTATTGGGTAATAGTTATTATATGAAAATAGTATGACACCATGTTTCTTAAATAATCATTAAAAAACTATAGCCTTTTAACTGCCAAAAAAATAAATTTTAGGAGTTTTCCAGCTAAAAATAAATTTACAAAATAATTTGTTGGCAATAATAACCTTTGGAACAAGCTGAAAAACTTAACTATCTAGTATTTTGATTTATTAGTTAACGACAAACAATTGTGGAGAAAGTTAAAATTTACTGTCTCAGTAAATACAGTATGTTGTCTAAAGGTGACCAAATTTTCTTATAGAAAAAAACAACAAAAGGGATTCCCTTTTTAACCATTTCGCATGAAACTGCAAATATTGAGTACAGCTAATGGCAACATCACCCAATGAAACCCTTTGAAAAAATTGCAAGGGGGAGTTTGGCATCTCCCATCAAAATATTTAACTGTATAGAGAGTGTGTAAAAGAAATTTTATGAATAAATCAATGTTTAGAATTTTTTATGAAAAGAGAATACCATTGTGTTGTTAAAAGTATAAATTTTTAAAATAAATGAGGAGAGGGTTTGGCAACTTCCATCAAAATCTTAAAACTTATACAGTACTGAGTCTGGGAAATAAATTTGATGGATATTTCAATGTTCAAAATTGTTTAATGGGAATAAAATATGATAGTGTAGTTAAAAGTATAAATATTCAAATTAATATTGATGGAGACATGTTCCTGTATACTGATAATCTATTTACGATATAAAATTCTTTTTTTAGATTTGTTTAATCCCTTACTGTCAGATTTGGTTCCAGCATTTGCTAAATTGGATAGGGGCAGTGAAATGAATAATCATATCCAAAGAGTCATTCTGAATTTGCAACAGATGCTAATGCGTAACAGTTGCATGCTCAGACTTCTCTTCCAGTCACAACATTTAGCTTGTTTTCTCTCTAACTTAAAAAAAATGTCCGTTTCCAGCGTCGTTCTCCCCGGGATGACTGGCGTCGCCTCCTCAACCCTCGGTGTTGGTGTTCGCAGTCCCCACAGACCGGCCGGGTGTAGCAGCGGTGGTAGCATATGTTGGTATCTGTCTTCGGTGTCGGCCTCCGCCCTCCGTTGTTGATTTGGTCGTCTCCTGGTCGTTGTGCTGCTGCTGCTGATTATGGACATGGCGTTTTGAGGGACCTCTAGCTGCTAGATCACTGAGGAATGGAGTCCTGAGGGATGGCAGTCCTTCCATCTTCTGTACCTGCCATCAGCATCCCATCTTCCCACGTCAACCGCAGATTGTCCACCATCAAGTGATCAAATATGAGCGGCATGTGTCGTCTACCGGTCACCCTCTCCAGCTCCGCCCTGACTGCCATTAGGTAGCCTCTCTTCGCCCTCACCTCCTTGGTGTAGTCCCTGTGGATGACATAGCCTGTTCCGTAGATTGCGCGTTTGTTTCATAATCAGATCAATGTCTGCATCATCAGGAAAGTGTGCTATTACAGCTTTGTTCTGCCCGTGGCCAATGAAATGAGCTCTATTGATCCATAGCTTATTATTGATGCCCAATACCTCCCCCAAAAATCGTAGAACCACCTCCCTACAGTCTACTTTACTGCCCTGCCACTTCAACCCTTTAAAAATCAAGTTGTTCCTGCGAGATCTACTCTCAAGATCCCCTAGTTTCGCTATAACTGAATCATTTTGCACTTTTAGGTTATAGATTTCCATTCTTTGTTTCGTAATCTCCTCTTTTAATTCCTCCACTGAATTTGAAACTAAATTAAGCTCTTCTTTTATTGCCAAGGCTATTAGTTTGTCATCCCACAGCTTATTTAAACTAAACATTAACTGTCCCAGTATCATGTCACCAACCTTTTCGCTACCCATCGTGCAATGGCGGGGTCTTCTCTCAGGAGTTCCAATGCCCTCCGGTGAACTAAGAGACCGTTTATTTATCCGTGACGATGAAGGTGTGAAGAACTCACTAATTTTTCGACCGAACACGTGCACGAACACTTCGCTACTGATAACTAGCAAACCAGCAAATATAAACCACCACTCTTATCACTGCTCCCATCCGTAGGGTTAATAAAACTGGTTTACTACAATCTGTCCACTTTAATTAGTAATATGTAGTTTTATAACTAAAAATGTTGCGAGCTGATACTACAAACTACTACTGTTGAATTGAATCCAGTGTTGCCAGGGGCAGTGAAATGAATAATCATATCCAAAGATTCATTCTGAATTTGCAACAGATGCTAATGCGTAACAGTTGCATGCTCAGACTTCTCTTCCAGTCACAACATTTAGCTTGTTTTCTCTCTAACTTTTGACTGGAAATAAAAACTCTTTTAACTAACTAATTTTTAAAACACAATTTTCAACACGATCAAATTTTAATTTCCAACAGTTCGATAAGTAATTTAGGTAATAATTATTGATTAAATGTTTTGAAATTATTTGGAAATTGTACGAACCCTTTTATGAAAGTACTATAATGAAAGGTTTTAATGTTAATGTTATCATGAAATGAATGTTTTATACTAGTACTATAGTGAAAGTTCTTTGGCTTGGAACAAATAAAAAATGGTTGAGTAAATTAAATAGCTTAATTTGTGTAAAGGTATGAATTGAAAGGTAATACTGTTATATTGTTTAAATATTTAATAGACAGATATAACACTATACACTGATTCCACTGTGGATTTATTAGAAAACGAGAGATTACGTTGAGTGCAATATTTCTAAATGGAATGCACATATGAGCGTGTGTGTTAACCAAAATATGTTTTTGTTTTTATTTGATTTATAAAACTGTCATTTATTATATTTGGTTTGCATTGATCTTCAACTTCAGTATTGCGAAAGAAAACTCTGCATGCGCCCTCTCCCATATCACGAACAGTGATACTATTCTTATACTAGAAAATTACTAACTATGTTTATTTAAATTATTACTCAAATTTAGTGATTAATAAATAAAATTAACGATAGAACCTCGTACTTTATTAATTTATTTGACATTTTAATACAATACTATATTATAAAAACATAGTAAGATGGGTTGAATTTGTCAATTTAGCGTTGCAGAATAAAACTCTGTATGCACCCTCTCCTGTTTGAACCGTGAAGCGCCCGCCCAAGGGATATGATATGATAGCCCAAGGTACATTTTACATACAAACGTGACGGATGGAGGTACAAAGATCAATTTTCATTCCTTACAATAACATGGGAAGTCTACATCCACTATATTTAGTCTTTAGTCATATCTTCTGTTAGTAAGAGTAGTCCTAGGATATATCGTCTGAGCAATTTAATACCCCTGTAAAACGGACTCCTCTCAAAGGCTGCAGTTCTATTCCTCGGATAACATGGATTGTTTCCATTTCTCGTCTGGTGGTCATTGAAATGTTCCAAACGTAGGAATTGATCCCTATTAACAAAGTTCAGAATGATGACCTGCTGAATGTACAGTGAATGCACTGTAAGGATGTCTGCATCTTTGAAAATTTCTTTCCAAAGATGAGGTGAGGGATTTGACCAAAAATAAGTCTTAGAATCTTTTTTGGAGCTTATTCTTTCCAGCTCAGAAGAATTTCTCCAAACAGCAATTTAATAACGTAGAATGCCTTTGCAATACGTTGAACTACTAACAAAATGGAATAACAATGAATTGAAAATTTAGTTTCAAATCAGTGTTAGTTAGGACAATCATTGATGAGTTCTCCGGGTGAGTAGAAAGGCCGGTCCAGGAGCCAAGCTTCCAGTGCCGATCTCAGCAAGTTCCCTCTCTTATTGAGAATTTCTTGAGACAGTGAGTTGTGAAGTTTTCTGTTGGTGTGGGATAGTTTAGTTTCAAACAGCTTAAGGTGGTATGCTCGTAATATGTACTCGTAGAGCTCACCATTTCTGATTTTGGGATGGTGAGTTTTTTTGTTTCTTTGCTGATTTTTTTCTCACTACGACCTTTTGAATGTACATAGAGACTATTGACGTGTTTTACTGTACTCTGTAAGCGTTCTTGCAGCTATTCAGGTGTTTTATTTTTAATTTCAATAAAATTTTTTAATTATAAGTGATTTTTTTTTTTATTTCAAATGCTTGTTGCCATCGAAGAAGGGTTATGGTATCAAAATATACTATACACTCACTTGCAATGTATAACATTAAACTAGTGCATGAACACACAATCAATAATTTGTCAATCCATTATAACAAAAAAAATATAAGTGAAATCATTCTTACAACTAAAACCAATCCCAAAGTCAAATTATTATCTCAGTTAATTGTTTAGTTCTCTTTTTACCTAAATTCGCCATTATTATTGACAACAACTGTGGTCTACGCACAGGCATCTGCCCATGTAGACCTTTTTTGTTAAATTGTGGCAAAATTTAATATTTTCTTTTGTAACTGTTACTATTATTATTATCAACGTCACTCTGCATTTACTGCATGTTGACTGATGGGAATAAACTATTATTTCATTTCATTTCGTTTTAAGCTTGCCTGGGCCCTGATACTTTTGGAGTATCAGGATTCTTTTGAAGTTAGCTTTTGATGTCCCCATACAGCAAGGCCATATCGTAATTTGAATTCAAAGAGAAAAAGGGCTAATTTTAGCTGTTTCTAGATTGCCAATATACTATTTGTTTTATTGTGAATAGACTGGTATTTATTTTTTTACTCAGGAAGTGTGAAGTGTTACTCATAGTGTGGAGTGAGGTAAGGTTATCATCTACAGTCATTCCTGGAAACTTGATTTGTGTTTCCATTTGTACCTCTGGGATAGTTGAACTTTGGGCCCTCTTCTTCCTAATCCAATCTGGCTTATTTTGGTTTGGTGTGCTACCAGGTTGTTCAAATTATAATATTGGTTTGCCATGTTAATGGCAACATAGGATGATACCGAAATATTCTCCAAATTATTTTCTTAAAAAAACCTTAACTGCCCATCACCATAGGCCTAAGACAGCGAAGTACTGAAGCGGCATTAGTCACATGGGCTAGCCTGAGGTGAGCCGCTGGTTTCGATCAGAATTAAGTCCTCCCTTTCCCATCCTTATACCTCAATCAGGTGCACAGAGTGGGGAATAACTCCACAATTACAAATATTTTACTTCAAAATGTGGAAAACATTTGTTCTGAAGTCGGCAAGTTGAGTTTCTTCAGTGTTTGGAGGTAACCTCTGCATATGCCCGATAACATTGCTGTGAATACGGAGCAGTATTTCTTGTTCGCTTGATCAGGTTTCATAAATAAATGCTTTGGTAATCAAATTATGCATTTAATTTTCAAGAATTGTGGAATGTGAATAAGATTTCATTAGCTTTTTAGAGCATAAATGTTATTACATTGTCATTTCATGGCTTAGAAATCATCAACTCTTTATTGAGAGATAGAGAAGACAAAGGTAGGCTGGATCTGTGAAATATTGTTTTTAACTGATGTTAAATTTAAATGTTTTCATTCCGATTAATATTTTATCTATGAGATCAATTTAATCCATTTTAAATAATATCAACCTCAGGATTTTATTTTTTTTATTTTTTACTATATAGATACAGTTCTGCATACAATAATTCAGGGTCCAAATATTTTTTATTTGAGTAAAAAAAAATTTATTTAACACCTTATTATATAAAAATATGATTGTAATTATAAACAGCATTTTACCAGTATTTACTTTTATTCTTCCAAATGCAGAGGTAACCTCCACATGTGCCTCAAAATCAGTGCGCCTGATGAAGGGTTAAGAATACCTCGGTGGCTGTGTAATTTTTCACTCAGGATCTTGTGCCTAGCAGATGTACTGTGGACTCCTAACCCTCCAAAATCTCTACAGCAACACACTCTAGCATCAGCTTGTTGAACTATTGGCTTCCTGAAATCTTGAAATGAGATCAAACAAAAATTGTTCATAAGAGTCTAATCTTATGTAATGGATTGTTCAATAAATAAACATTTGATCATTACTTTTAGACAGTTTTTATCATGTAATTTATTTATTACAGTGACAATCTGCAGTACGGTGTAAACTTTGCCCGCAAGTTTGTAGACGCTCCAGAGAGAGTGAAAGCCTCCGGACTTTCTATTAAAAATCAAAAGTCTTGGAGTGTAAGAGTGCGGATGAACTTACACAACAATGAAGCAGGGAGACAGGTACCGTATTATACAAATAGCTCAAGATTTATAGATTATAGAAACATTGGAGTCAAGTGAAGAGTCATCTTTGTCTGTCTACATCTTGTAAAGTCTACACTACAACAATCCCAAAACAATAATTATGTGAACTTAAGACTTGGGCGGGAGACAGTACTGTATAAGGTTGATGATAAAATTTACGCCAAATGAAAATACCATGTATCAGTTGTTTAGGTGGTTTATTAACGCACGCTGTTGGTCGAGGTCACTTATGTTACGCGGATGGTCAAGGGGTGAGCTCACCTTTTTAAATGCCTTGTTAACAATTTATATTTCACAAATTTCTAACAAATTATATCATACCATTTTTGTTTAACTATATTTCTAACCTTTAATTAATTATATACGCAACTAAAAATAACTAATGTCACAATAAAAATATTTAAAACTTCCACACTATAAACTTTGTTATGAATTATTAGAACTTTTTTCAATTAATTATTTAAAGCATAGAACGCTATTAACTTGTTGAGGAGTATGCCTGTAATGTGACATGGCTAATATCAGGGCTACGTAGAGTAGGTGTATTGCCATAAACAGTACCCCAGGGAGTAAGAAGAAAATTATGGATTTCTTTAAATATATTTTATTACTACAATGAATGGATAAAAAAAGCACATTACAAACACATTTTTCATATTATTTAAATCTCTTAGAACGTATTTTGGGTGTGATATATTTCTAAACAATGATGCGGGTACAGCGGTAATCACCCATTATTGGCCATTACAAAGGAGTCAAAAGCTAAACGGCAACAAAAATCACTAGGATAACCTAATAGATAGAAGATCAGTTGAACACTAAATAGCGCACGCACCATCATATTCGCGCTAAGCCAATTCTTGAGAAACATGTACGATACCAACCTGATGAACATAATTTACCGTACCTAGTAAATTACGCATCAGTTCTAAATTATTCGTTTTTAAATAATATTATTTTACTTAAATGTTTTCAAGTGTAACAAACCATTATTAATTTTTAATTTATTAGTAATATTTGAAAAAAAATATCAAATATCCGTCATTCCGTCATATGATGTGGATCCTCAGGGAGGCCCAAACGTCACATGACGGGCGTACTCAAATGAGCCCATGTGTCGTTACTCCTCAACAGGCTATAAACACATTATGCTAATACTCATCATATTATAAAAATAACAAAACGAATAAAATATACAAAAAAACATAATTTATTACTAAATAAAAGGCCTTTTTACATGTGCAAGTTATGCTTACTGCACTGTAACTCGTCACGAAACGAAGGTTTGGGACAGACTAATGACATCCTCCCTCGCAATATACCACTCACTACTTACATCCCAAACACAACAGGTAGTCCGAGTGTGTGGGCGGAGCAACTGCCCCATGCGTCCACAGGAGTGGCAGCTTGAGGATTGCCACGGGTGCAACGGTAAAAGTAATAATAGACTTTCTTTAAAGTTAGGCTTACAAAACGTTTAACAATAATAAACGACACAGACGACAGGCAGCACACTTTGTTCACACTGTGCACTATGACTGAACTGGACGTCATCAGACATGTCACTGTGTTACGGGGCAGGTCTGCTCCTGGCTAGGACGGTCTCTCGGCTTCCATTCTCAAAGATAATGCCAGCGACTTCTCTAAACCATTTCTTCATCTCATTAATTTATAATTATCAAACAGAATTTTTTCCGACAATTTTAAATTGGCTTAAGTTTTTTCTCTTTTTAAATCCAGTATGCACATCGAAAAAATAATTTCAGACCAGTATCTCTTTTAAGTTTTTTTTCTAAGGTTCTTGAGAAAATAGTGAAGGAACAGCTTGTTTCATATCTTGATCAAAACAATATTTTAACAAACTGTTACAGTTTGAGTCTAAAATAATGGATTTTATTAGTACTTTTAAAGCAACTTTACACTGCATTTCCGGATAGTCCATATGACTTGGTAATTCGAACAGGGTTCGGTCCCAATTAGTTTGGATTAATGAGACTCTGGTGTAATGCCAACTATTTTGCTGACCATATCCCTTTCCACATTCCTACTTTTCCAATCAATACCTTCTTTCCAGAGGCAACATCTCAATGGCTACATTTTTACACCAAATTAACTTTTTAGTCAAATATATATACTTGACTAATATTTCTTTGCAGGTTGTCCATTATTTTAGACTCAAACTGTAACAGTTTGAGTCTGAAATAATGGATTTTATTAGTACTTTTAAAGCAACTTTACACTGCATTTCCGGATAGTCCATATGACTTGGTAATTCGAACAGGGTTCGGTCCCAATTAGTTTGGATTAATGAGACTCTGGTGTAATGCCAACTATTTTGCTGACCATATCCCTTTCCACATTCCTACTTTTCCAATCAATACCTTCTTTCCAGAGGCAACATCTCAATGGCTACATTTTTACACCAAATTAACTTTTTAGTCAGATATATATACTTGACTAATATTTCTTTGCAGGTTGTGGCATCACTGATGCGCATGCAATGTCGCTGCCATGGCGTCTCTGGCTCATGTGAACTCAAGACTTGTTGGAAGACAATGCCATCATTCAGCGAAGTTGGTGATACTTTGAAAAAGAAATACCAACAAGCTGTGCAGGTATTTTAAGGTTTATAAAAAAAACTCAAGCTGACAAAATATTTGTTGAGAATTGCAATGTTATGTTTAGAAATTATATTATTCGTCAGGTCATCTGAGTTTGTAGATGAGAAGGGACTGAGTTTGAAGTTGTGAGAAAAGTGAGATGACCGAACCATGGTCGGGTAACAAAAAAGGTCAGTTAAAGCGAATAATCCTGAAAATATATTTTAAAACCAATTGATCAATCAGACATATAAAAAGTGTTAGAAGTTCTTCTTAAACATACAAAAATAACTATTTTTATAATTCTAAATTATTTATCCAGTATTGCTCAGGTGATCTGCCATGTATCTGCCAATATTACTGTGTAATATTGAAGTAACAAAAACTAATCTCATTCTGTTAAACACTCACAAATATAAAAATCTAATGCACACAAACAAAACTTATAATCATTGCTACATTATCGTCAAAGCTAGTCTCTTCTGTAAAACCTCTCTTTTTTCACCATATTTTACTAATACAACCGATTAGATAATAAAACAAAAATATAGTTATTATATCAAGAAGCAAACATGATGTACAGATCCCATATTCTAGATTAGGCAAGACATTGAAAATGTCATTAGTTATTGTTGGAACTAGACTGTAAATTAAGTTACCACCTAGAATTAGAAATTTAGACATAAATAAATATTCAAGTGTGCTATAATTTATTTTTTGCCCAAGAATGCCTTTTATACCATTAATTACAGACATATGGACTGACGAAGATTTCATTTACTAACCTCACAATCTCATGTAAAGGTTCATATTAAATAATTAAATCCTATTGATGAGTTCATTGTATTCTGTGTAACACATTCGCTGCGGCGCCCGAAACCCCTGATCCTCGCACGGAGCAGCATGAGTAAAGCTTTTGATACTGTTCATCACAATGTATTAATTAATAAACTCTGAGGCTGTTAAAGTTATATATTCATATCTGAATGGCAGGAAACAGTTTGTCTATAAGGATGGTGTTTTTTCTAATAGTAGACCTGTTCTCTTTGGGGTCCCACAAGGTTCCATATTGGGACCTATACTATTCAACATTTATATCAATGATTTACCCTCTAGTGTTGCCAACTCATGTAGAGAAGGTTATTTGTTTGCCGATGACCTTGGCCTGAAAATTAGAACCAAGCACAATCTTCAGTTAGAAAATCAGCTTACAGATAGTACTGTATTGGTTAATGATTGGTGCTCAGCTAATAACTTGTCGTTGAACCTTAGTAAAGTCTGTGATATTAGTTTTAGTTTTAGTAATAGGCCTATAGACAAAAATAGTAGCTCTTTAAAGTTCCTAGGAATCACTCTTGATTCTGATTTGAGTTGGTGTGGTCATGTTGACTCTGTCAAGAAGAAACTATCAAAAGGATTATTCCTGCTTTGTAGATTAAGAGGCACTGTAAGCAATCTGGTATTGTTAAATGTATATTATGCTCAAATTTATTCATATATATCTTATGGTGTAGCTGTTTGGGGCAATAGCTCCAAATCGATTGAAGTGTTTAGATTACAAAAAAAAGCTGTTAGAATAATTTGTAATGTACCACAAAGAACCCACTGTAAACCACTTTTTATAAAACTTGGCATTCTCACGTTCCCATCAGTATATGTTTTGTCATTGCTGCTGCATGTCCATACTAATTTAGAAATATTTACCGTCAATTCTGATATACATAGTCATAACACAAGATATAAAAATTCTCTCCGAACTCTATTTTATCATTACAGTAAATCACAAAAAAACTGGTTCTATACTTCAATCAAACTTTACAATGCTCTACCTACACATATAAAATCATTGCCTCTCTCTCAATTTAAAAACATACTAAAATCTAAATGTTTATATACTGTTGATGATTTTTTTTAATCTCAGTTTTCCAAGTTGGCCTACCTAACTAATCAATATCTTTTTACCATGTTGCTGTTTAAAAAAAAATATATTGTTTTTATTGTTATATTTCTGATTATTTATGTGTATTATATTGTAACAGATGATCTCATTGATGTAGCCTTTTCTGATATTAGCTCTTGAAATGTTAAGAATTTTGCGTTGGCAAGCTGGATATTTTATTGTTAGACATTTTTGTTGTTATTTTATATGTGTAAATTTTTATGACACTTCTTTTGACATTTATCCATGCATTTTTATACAATGTTAAATGACAATAAAGTTCTGATTTCTGATTTCTGTGTAGTTTCAAATCAACCTATAGGACAATTCAAAGTGACCCATACAGAAATAGATACTGCGTTATAACAAAGCTGGTCGTTGTTCTCTCAGATCCCAACAGATGGCAGCACAATCTACATCGCCAGATCCACCATCTTGATTTTTAAAAATGAAATGAAATGAAATAACGTTTATTCCCATCAGTCAACATACACTAAATACAGAGTGACATTGATAATAATAATAGTAACAGTTACAAAATAAAATATTAAATTTTGCCACAGTTTAAAAAGGAAACCTTTTAACCTAAATATCACTGCTCAGATCCGAGCGTTCCGCCCCACGTGCCAGGACCAGTAACATTCGGATCCAAGTGGTCCG
The DNA here is from genome assembly GCA_023375725.1 of Nephotettix cincticeps. NCBI lineage: Eukaryota > Metazoa > Arthropoda > Insecta > Hemiptera > Cicadellidae > Nephotettix > Nephotettix cincticeps. The sequence continues at coordinate 1,587,482 of CM041784.1, read as the reverse complement.
CAGCGAACATCTTAATATATGACAGAAGTAAAGATCTTATTTCTTATGTCCTTTTATTCAATTATGACTGAATGTTTGGATAATTGAAAATTTTGCTCATGCTCAGTGTCGGAAATTTTGACTGAGGTCCACAAAAGTAAGCATTTAGGCAGTGCACTTACTTTTCTTAAGCATTACAATTATAGATGATACCATTAAGCAGTATAATGATTGTCCTATAACTATTTTAATCAACAGGTGTCACGAGGAATTATAACCGGAGCTGTTAAAACCAAAGGAAAGAAGCGTTTACGGCGTAAGAGCAAACAGAGCAAGAGACTTCCTGTGGCGAAGGGAGACTTGGTGCACATTCACAAGTCTCCAAACTACTGTGTCCAGGACCCAATGAAAGGGATCCCGGGTACTCAGGGTAGGGAGTGCAACAAGACTTCCACAGGACCGGACTCCTGTGACTTGCTCTGCTGTGGTCGTGGGTACAACACCCAGGTAACCTGTTACTAGTACTTTTCTCTCTAGTCTGGAGCTGTATTAACACTTGGGAGACACATAAAAAAAACATGCAAATGCATACACTAAAAGCAAATAAAAATGGTGTTTTCTGTCATTCATACACACAATATTACATTATTACATTAGACTACTGCTTTTTAAATTATTTTAGTTTTTGAAACTCTGTATTAATAATATAAAGTTCTCTATACACCATAGAGACTAATTTGGACCAAATCATGTTCAGATTACCAAGTTGTTCGGATTATACAGAAATGCAGTGTTAAGTTGCATTAAAATTACAGTACTGTACTAATAAAATCCATTATTTTAGACCCGAACTATGTACTTAGACCAATTAACTTACATCTTATCCACAGTTCACATACAGGTTTGTCCACTACATCGTTTTCTGAACTGCATAAAGTGTTTCTGTGGGGACGTTCTATATGTAATGGACTCGCATTGACACATAAAAACGATCAATGACAAAACAGTGTTGTCTGTAGGCCTAGTTTTTACGCGATCACGGTCATTGCTGGAGATGAACTCAAATGTTCGAAAGGTAGTTTGCTGAAAAGTGATGATAAAGAGTCCTACCAAGAATGTAGTCTATTGTGAAATACTGAGAACATAGAATAGGCTAGAGATCGCCTTACACTATCTCGAGCAACTGTGTACTGCTACATCCGCATACGTGATGTTTGTGAGACGATGGCGCAACTTTGCATTGGTTAACAGGATTTCTTTGTTACGTCAAAAGATGATAACTAAAGTCTTTTTCAAAAAGTAAGGTATTGTGTTTTATAACATTGTGTACGTAGTAATGTATAATTAATGATACTGTGCTGTAGATTAAAGTGTTATAATTCAGATTACATTGCTTTGTTCTTAATCTAAACTTAGTAGCATTTTTCCCCATCAGGTAGTTCGGATTAACCGGATGTTCTGGGGTTAGGATTACCGGGACTCTGATGTAATAACAAAGAGAAAATAATCACTAAATATTTCATTTAAAAATTTAAAAAACTGTCTAATTTTGTGTAAATTTGTACAATTGCGTCCATTATTAAACCTTGTGGATCTACATTAGATTACAGGATGAACGACAATTAATTTTATCGATTTAATAATTTCTTCGTATGAGTTTAATATGACGTGCAATATTTTCATATAATCATATATAGATAAGATAAGCTATTTTAAGGAGGCGGCGTTAATGGATAACTGAAATCCACTAGGTCGGTGCTAGCGTCACTTATTACGCATATGTGATTGTTTCATGCAAGGTTCCTGAGTGACTCGTTTAAGATAACAATTCCTTTTTTTTGTATAATGTTAAACATTTTTAGAACTTAAAAATTACATATTTTATAAGATTATTGGATGAAAAATGTAGTGTTAAAAATTCATTTTCAGTAGTCAACAAAATTTGTTTTTCTTATTTCACATAGGTTACGTGAAAAAGATCTATTATTCATCCACGTTCCCAAAATTTCAGCTCAAAAACATAAGCAGTTTCCCATACTCCTTAAACAAAAAACTCCAAATTTCCGAATTAATTACCCTGTTACTCAAAAAGTTTTCACTAAAAACTTTTAAAAAAATATGCCAAAGCATGTTTATGATACAATCAACAAATAAACGATAAAATTGTGAATTTTTAAGATAGTAGATTTTTTCGCTCGCACCACCTTAAATTTAACCTTTGGACCCCAGGTGACGATATTTCGTCACCCAAAACTCATCCAAAACTCCTAATTAGTGTATAAATCCCCAGGCGACGACATGAACTGTATTTATATTTTTGCCTAATAACTCATACCACAGTAAATTAAGGACGTTAAATTAAAATAAATTTTGTTTACACATATTATAGTAACAATTTTGCTGGTTTAAATACGTTCGTTAAGCTTTGGAAGATTGTTTTTATCTGAGTATTTCTTGTCGTCTGGCATTAGTGAGTGATGTTATTGTTGTGGTTGCAACAGTTCAAGCATAGAGGTTGTGTTTATGTGTTTCTATGGACTTTAATTATTGTTATTGACTTTATTATCTTAATGAATTGTTTATTAATTTTTGTGAGTTCCTATCTAAAGCTATTATGATTTCATTACTTCGGTATAGGGGCTATGTAAATATGGCCGCTATGTAAGGCTGCTCCTTTTCTTAGTTTTGTCAGATTTTATACAAATCGTAAAAAAATTGTTATGGATCAAAATATAATATTTTTTTATTTGAGGGAAATAAATTTTGAGAAATAAAACTCCATTTCCCACGGTAAAATTCCTTTTAGTTTTTTTTATAAAGTCCACAAAATTTTTTTTTTCATGGATGTATTTTTTACTTGAAATAGATAATTATTTTTTATTGGTATATTCCATTAGTAAATCTTGTGACAAACATTTTTGTGCATAAAGTATAAATTTAACAAGAGTATTTTTTGGGTCCGGGGTTCAAAGGGTTAAGGGGCAGAACCTAGACTGGGACGGTGGCGACGTCCTGTAATCCAGCTACTTGGAGGTCACGAATTGTGGATAGTTGTGAGAGATGGCGGTGGTTGTGGTGTTCTCTTGTGTGGATTAACGTCCGCACTATTGAATACTACGTTAATCCACAAAAACCATCCTCATAATTAGACCAATTCGTAATTCAGAGGCCGTGGTTCGGATTCCACGTTAAACTGTAGGTCCATTAGTTACCATCGGCTTTTGGGCTATTAATTAACAGTCCTGTCTAAGAAACATGTCAGCCTTAGTCAGTAACAAGACTACAAGATCGCGCCACAATCATCCTACATTCATTCCTCATTCATACTTGGCTTAAAATACCTACTGGGGTAGGTCGCCATTTCAGTTAAAAGTATAAAAGTATAACCCTAGACCTTTAAAACTTCTGACCTCCTACTAAAATTTCACTCCACTGCCCCTGGGTCAGCTGACTGAACCCATCTTTACCCACCTAATCCGTCTTTACCCACCTAACACATCTCTGCCCACCTAACCTGTCTTTACCCATCTAACCCGTCTTTACCCACCTAACCCGTCTTATCCCACCTAACCCGTATTTACCCACCAAGTCCGTCTTTACCTACCTAACCCATAATTACCCACCTAACCCATCTTTACCTACCTAAATCATCTTTACCCACCTAACCGGTCTTTACCCACCTAACCCATCATTACCCATCAAACCCGTCTTTACCTACCTAACCCGGCCTTACCCACATAATCCGCCCACCTAACCTGTCTTTACCCATCTAACCCGTCTTTACCCACCTAACCCGTCTTATCCCACCTAACCCGTATTTACCCACCAAGTCCGTCTTTACCTACCTAACCCATAATTACCCACCTAACCCATCTTTACCTACCTAAATCATCTTTACCCACCTAACCGGTCTTTACCCACCTAACCCATCATTACCCATCAAACCCGTCTTTACCTACCTAACCCGGCCTTACCCACATAATCCGTCTTTACCAACCTAACCTGTCTTTACCCACCTACCCCATTATTTTTGTCCTATCTCACTCCTATTATCGTAACCCCATTTGAAGCATGGCAGAAAAGCGAGTGCTCACTTTCCTTCTGGTGTGGCTAGCACAATAAACAGGATTTTCCTGTGGAATGGAATAAGATCCCTGCCCTTAAATTCCCCAAATTACCATAACTAGGCCCTACGACAAAAAGGCAATAGATTTGCTTTTGATTGCAGGTGATGAAGCACGTGGAGAGGTGCCATTGCAAGTTCGTCTGGTGCTGCTACGTCAAATGTAAGACTTGCGAGACTCAAATTGATCGTCACACATGCAAATAAATCTGATGAAACCCAGTTCACAAATTAGTTAAGTAATAATTTAAGGTAGAATAAGTTGTGTGCAATCACAGGTGTTCTTACTGTCATCGACGTTCGCTTGATTCTGTTAAGGATGTTATACGGTAACTTAGTGTTAGAACTCTATGTCTCAGTGTCCATTATGTATTATCGTCCTCTCCTTTATGCTCTCTTTCCCTCTCTTCTCTCCTTATGTACTGTATTATTCTGTTTAGTGGACATTCCAAATAAATTTATAGTACATGATTTTATTTCAACTGTTGACTCTTCTGTAAGATGGTTTTAATTATCCTGACTCTATTTAAAATTTCCCTTGAATACCATGCAAAACTATTAAAACAGGAATAGGTTTTAAATAGATTTTTTAGTTGAAGTATACCTACATGTATTATTTTTGATGAAAAAACACTCATAAGTTGTGATCTAAAAAGTAGCGGAAGCATATAACTTAATTAAGTGAAATGTTTTTAATGGCGTGGAGTAAGGAGGAGGATTGTTTTTAAATTTTAAGACCTTCAACCGCTAACAGTTATTATGAGAAAGCTTCAAATAAGTAAAAACATATACTAGTGATGGGCTGATTCAAAATGTTTTAATGTGGATTCTGGAATTTAACTTTGGAGATCCTAAGTGCAGATTCCAATCACTATTAAAACTTAAAATAATGCCACTCCTCTAAACTGCTTCCTCCTCTAATTACTCTCATAACCTATGCATTATGGCTTTGCATAGAAGTGATAAATTCAATAGTTAATTCAAACTTGTTCAAACTTGTTCAAACAAGATTAACTTAAATCTAAAAGCCAGGAATATTCATTGTAAGAGTTTCTAATGGAAATAGCCTATATTAAAAAGTGTATGTAATTTTAATTTTTTATGATTTTCCAGAATTGGTATCAATCCCAAGAGATTTAAAGTATCGAAATACAACAATTCCTTTATATTAATTTGAATCAAAGGTTTAAGGTATCATGAATCAAAATCCGCACATCCCTAATACAAATTTATAATTTATTGCCCAACATAAAGGGATAAATAAATTATAAAGCATGAGATATATTTTTATGATAGCTTTCTCGGAAACTTCAGCTGTGATCAGTTAGGAGGGATGAGAAAAAAATATGTTGTCATGAACATGACATGGAACATTGACATTTAATCATTAAATGTCACTTCAGACAGTTTCATTTATTTCAATTTTTTTCTTCAGATCAATCTAATATTTAATGAAAACATCAAATTACAAATATTTAGTTAATTCTAAGTACAACAATCTTTTTTAGACTGATAAAAACCAAAATACATATATCAAGACAGTTTAATTAAAAAATATATTTACCCTTTGTATTTGCTTATTTGGAAATAAAATTTTTGACAATGGCTGTAAGAATCTATATTAAAACTCTCCGTTCAAACACAGTATATAAATATATTATTGGAATAAAATGGAAAAAATTATTTAAAATATAGACTAAATTCCGTGATACGTTACTATTCAACAACTAAATACATGTTAATGTCAATAATACACCTTACTCTAGAAGATTGTAATTTGTAAATATAATAATTTTATATGTTATTAGTTATGGTTCTAGCTTTAGAAAGTGTTTTTGAATTGAAGCAGGCTAACTTTAAACATTTACAATACAACTATATAGAATTGTATGTTTGATAAACCTGTTTTTAGCTTCTCCCTTCATTTCCTCATATCTAAAATCAATTTTATAGACTTTTAACCCTTAAAGCGCTACTGAGAATCACGGTCCCTGCTCATTTGTAAAAAACCAAAATATTATTTTCCCAATGTTTTTCTTGGATTTAGGTTGCTTGAATAGAGTTAAAAGCAGAAATTTGCTTCATTTCTATTTATTGAATATTTTAAGACTATTTTTAGGTTTTAAAAAAGTTTTTTTTCGTCTGGATGAGCCATTTCAGTTAATTATAATTAGTTAACCCTACAAGTGGTTGAGTATAACCTGTGGAGTGGCAGGCCCTTTTTTCACTAATCATATTCATATAATGTATACATGACCGAAAATACAAATAAATATTAAATTGTATATTATAGCATATCATTTTTTACGGGATTAAATTATCTACAAAAAAAATAATAAAAACTACTTATGCTATTTTTGTTTGGCCCTGATATTGCACAAACTTTTTTTTCAAAGTTTTTTTCCAAATAGCAATCCATATTTATTATAAGGAAAAAAACAAAAAGTTCACTAAATTTATTACATACAAAATGTTCCAAATTCATCACTGAATAAAAATAAATCAATTGTTACTATCGTTATAGGTACAAAAATTATTGTGTGTAACAAAGTATACTATAATACAGCAGTATTTTTGTGTAGCGGTCTGCCGACATACCTTATAAAATGACGACAGAAACACCCGAAGTGAAAAATTAGATTTGTTATACTATAACGAATGAATAGACAAATAAAAGCGGAATAATTACATATGAGTATGACCTTTTTATGTCGCCTGGTTACGGAATAGTAATTAAATTACATTGACCGCTGTCGATTGCGGCGATGCCATTCCACAGCTAGCGTTGATCGCCGCGAGATGTGGCCATGTCCACTTGTAGGGTTAATAAATCCTATACATAAAAAACACTCACACAATATACACAATTTACCACTAAAACACAATGAAAATATTTTGAACACATGAACAAAAATGTCAAGGACAAACAAGGTTAGCGAAAGTCAACAGCTGGCTGTAATGACTCGCGTATATAAGCGTAAGCAACAGTACAACAACGGAAGCAAACAAATACTGGCCAAAATTTGCCTAGCAACGGATTTCAGTAACTAAATTTTCCAACAAAGCCACCATATTGGTTTTGTGAGTGTAGGTATAAAAGCAAAAGCAATATCACCATGCACTCGGTTGTTTTTGAAACTACAGCGCATTAAATGTGGCGAAATGATTGATTGTGCCTAAAGGCGTCAGCCGTCGAGCGGCCCTACTGTACTGCGTTTAAAGGCGCTAGCCGCCCGGTAAGGGTTAAAAGTAATAAAACTAGGGCACTAGGGATAAAATGTTCAGTACAATTTCAAGTTTTACAACCAAGTGGTATAGTGAGATCGTAAGATGACTCAGTTTAGAAAGCAACTTTAAGCCCTTGTGATGAACTAAATTTTTCTTCATATTGCTCAATTTATTATTTAACTAACTACATCACAAAGCCAATAGTTTGAATAATTTTTATCTTAAAAATATATCTTCCAAATGATCTTTAATCTGTGTTTTTTTTATTATTCTACTATGCTGGAGCTCAGTCACAATCATTATGATTTTTTTGTTACAGATAATCACATTAACACTTAAGTTGTAGGTATTGTGAAATAAATTAAAGCCAATCAGAAAATGTGAGACTTCAACATTTACTAAAGTTAACTGAACTAGAATACAACTGAACACAATAACAGAATTGAAAACAGAGAAAAATAAAATACAGAATTAAAGGAATACGTATTTTACATCAAATACATCAATATATAAACACTGTAAAACCAAAACATTAGTTTGCTTAGCTTTTAATAGCCTTATTGGCTATTTTAATCTTAAAAATGTACCTAGGCCTAATCATAATAATTATGTTATATAACATTATTCTTCAACCTAAATTAAAGTTAAATTTACTTAAAATTTCAAAATGTATGAACTCTAATTATCATAAGCTAAGTTTAAATATAAAACTTATCATTTCTCGATCACTTGACCTGAATAATTTTAAAATAGCAGTCAAACCTAAATCAATGGAAAAAGAAATCCTGTTACTGTATTAAGATCTAAACATAGTTATTTTTAACTGTGAAAATACTTTTCGTGATGTGATGTGAATAATGTGAGTGAACGGGTTTTTAGTAAACTGTTATTATGAAAAGATTTATGACAATACATAATTCTATATTTTGACAATACAATATTTCTTATTTGGATCATTTAATCAGCATAGGAACGAGCCAATTGTGGTAGTACAGCTAACTGTCAGACATTGTGAAAACGAAATACTCACTCCCATTAAATGTTGACGTATAAACATGTCAATAAACAGTTCAGAAAATGAATTTATTGATTGATCAGTTATTTGATGATAAAGAATCAATTTCATTTTAACAGAGTAAATGAGATGTTAATTAAAGTTGTAATCTTAAGGGTTTACATTGCTGGTGATGATTTAGTTAGAATAAGGAAAATACAATTTATTAGTGTGCTTTCAAATGCAGAGGCACTTCAAACCACGATTCCTCAGGCCCGGAAGCCATTTTGATGAGCTAAATTGATTTATTAATTACTGACGTACCTAAATTACTTATTAATTTAACCTCATGCTAAAAACATAATTATTTGCAAAGTCACACATCACGACTATGAAGAATTAAGTATTGCATAATTTAATAGTGGAGACGAAAATAAAATATTATGATACTGAGGAAAAGTTATGAAATTAAGTAATTAAAATACAGGCCTACCTCACCGGGGCTTAACCCCCCTTGGCGATGTCACTAGTCCTTGGACATGTTCACTGGCTCCCGGCCGATGAGACAGAGGAGCCTCGCTTACCTGAGACTCAGCTGGTCATCACTGACGTCACGCTCACAGCTGATATCGCTGTGTCAATGGGTCAGTAGTTATTGGCTCGCGCAAGAGCCCAGGAAGTTAGAATCCCACAAGATAAATACAATCTATTTCTTATAAAAAAGTATAAAAGAATTCAATCCTCAGTGGGGTGAGATCGCCCACCTCACCCCCCTCTGGATCCCCCATTGATTGTACTTGTGTCGGATTTCACAAGATTTGTTCATGTACAGTTGTCGCATAGAACTGCTGTTGTGAACTACCTATTGGTAAAGTACTCATCAATGGATTATAATTTATTATATAATTTGATTAGTTACTTATGATTGTGTAATAATTGTAAATTCTTCTTGAAGAATAGAATAAACTAGTTTTAAGACATATTGAATACTAAATTTTTAATACCATCAAAAAACAAAACCGTAAAACATTTAGATATGTCCCACTACTATGACATAGATGAAATGAAGCATGTAAACAATACTACATCAAGTTTGATTTGTCATTTCATGTGTTGTATTAAGTTGTAATTACTTATATTGTCGTAACCTCTCATGTCAATATGTAATAAAATTGTAAAAGTTCCTTCTACTACTAAGGACATTACTCCTAGACTTAATGGTATTTTAAATATCACATAGTAAGATCAGTATTTAAAGTTATGAAATAGATTTTAAAATGTAATCAATTTGTGATTTATATAGTTTAAAATATGTTTCCTTCCTATACATTCTGTAAAAATAATAAATTAAACTTTTGATAAGAGTGTTTGCTTATCATATTTTTCCTCCAAATCAGCTGTAGATACCTTTTCCTTTCGCAACATTTCTGACCTCGGTTAACACTCCTTTGATTTTAAAGGAGCTTACCATACTTTTGATTTGAAGGTTGTTGCCACAACTTTGAGAAGTAGGTCATTTAATTTTTGAAATAAGGGAGTTGACAAGAGCTGATCAGAAATTAACCTTTGATTGCTTATTATGCAGAAAGTAGTGAGGGTAGCAGCCGTGTTAAGCTCCGTTTCAACTCTGTCAAAAATCTGTCGCAAACATTGTTGCTGACAATGTCTACAATAAAGCCGCCAACTTTAGCAGAGTGGAACGCACCTAAAAAATCACCAACAATGTCTGCGACTTTGGCGGGGAAAGATTCCTGAGGCAACATTGTCGCCGACACTAGTGTTTTATGGTGGAAACATGTAAATATCAGCAACAGTTGGCAATACGGCTATGCCCATGCGCTGAACTGACAATTGGGAAAGAAGTGAAATTTTGCACCTGGTTGAACTGCACGAACAGGAAATCGTTCTTGGGGATGTGAAACTTTGTGCCACCAAGAACTGCTACAAGACTACAAACGATGTGATCGCCAGAATTGCAAGTGTTTTATACCGTAATGACATAGACGTGGATACTTGATAAAATCTAGGGGAAGGATTGTACTGCGACCTATGAGATCTATTGTGCCCCCCAGACTAGTCTCTAGTTCTTGCCTAGAGAACCCCCTCTAGTCCTAATGCCTTAATAAAGTTTAGTATAACGAGGGGTTCTAACTTTGGAAAATCCTCCACCGCCACCTGGTGTGTTCCCAAGCTTCTGGCTCTCTTCTGACCTATCGCGTCACACTCAGCCAATAGGTGTCTAGGTGTTTCCTCCCCAGATTGGCAGAAGCGGCATTCACCCTCTTGGACAATGCCCATCTTGCTCAGATGACCCCTGAGCCTACAGTGTCCGGTTAGAAATCCCGTCAGTATCCTTAGATCGTTTATCTTAAGCCTGATCATGGTCTCAGACCTTCTTATATTATGCACTCCAAGCATTTCCTTAGCCTGTCGGCATCCCGGATGAACATTAAATAATATAGGTTTAAATACCTTTCGTCTTCAATCCAAATATGTAGTATAGAAGCTACTAGTTTCGGGAGTTTATACTCCCATTTTCAAGCTTACAATTCGTCATATATAGTTGCTTCAAGACACATCGTCTTCGTCAATCTTGATGTTAAAAAATACATTTACACTTATACATTTAAAACACACGAAACATTAAAACGTTGGCCGGCCACGAACGAACTTTGAGAACACATCCGGCGATGCATAAGACCACGACACGACTATCCTATACCTGTCTGGAGGCAATGACCTTGGGGAGGGGGAAACAGCTGACGGCGTTCATCCGTCCTTTCCTTATCTATAGCTTCGATTCTGTCAAACAATAAGTTGGAACCAAAATTTAATTTTTCATTAAGAACATCATCAGGGGACATTTTAATCGCTTTGTATATTTCAAACGATTCTAAAGCGTTCATCAGGGGGCCTTTCTTACATTTGTGCAGGATGTGGAGGTTTTCACTGCTACTGTTCACACTATGGTTTGCGCTAGTCAGATGTTCGGCAAACTTTGAACGTTGGTTTTTTTAATTTCGGTTTCGGGAGGTTTTCAGTAAACCTTTTGTTGAAAGACCGACCTGATTGCCCAATATATATTTTGGGACAATCGCTGCATGTCAGTTGGTACACTCCTGAATCGTCCAGACTATTGTTTGTTTGTTTACTTTTTGTAGAGAGGCCTAAATGATTTTCTATTCTATTGGAGGCTTTAGCTGCTAACGTAATGTTATGTTTATTTAATTCGTTTTTTAGTGTGAAGTGTAGGTTGCTGCCGAAATCTATTGATACGAATTTCCTGTTTGGTTCCTTCGTAGGTTTTGTTTGTTTTTGTTTGTATATGATCCTGTCTATGATGTTACTATCGTAGCCATTGGCAACAGCAATGTATTTTAAAATTGTGTATTCAATTTTGTAATCTTCCAGTGACATGGGTACTTTCAAAAGCCTGTTTACAAAACTATGGTATGCTGCCATTTTATGGGATTGAGGATGACTAGATGTGGCGTGGATTGTATGGTCGGTGGTAGTAGGTTTCCTGTAAATACGGAAGCTGATGCTGTTGTTGTTTTTAATGAGGGTCAAATCTAAGAAATTAATTGAATTATCCTGTTCTATTTCTAAGGTGAACTTCAGGTTATGAGATATGCTGTTGAGGTGATTGTTTAATAATTGCAGTTGTCGTGAGTTACCATTAAAAATTAAGAGAGTATCGTCCACATACCTCTTGTAGAAGACTATTTTATTAGCAAACTTGTTGTTCGAAAATATGTGATTGTTCTCAAAGTTGTTTAAGTATATTTCCGATAGGATGCTGGACAAGGGCGATCCCATAGCTAAACCATCTTCTTGTAGGTAGAATTTGTCATTAAAAATGAAATAATTTTGCTCCAGAGTAATTTTTAATAGGTCGATCAATTCATCAATGGCTTCTATGCTAAGTCCAGAGTTCAAAATCAAGTTATCTTTAGTTATCTGTAATGTTTCATGGATCGGTATGTTGGTGTACAAGTTTACTATGTCCAGTGACGCCAATGAGTATCTATTTTCTACTTGTAAACCATTTAAATGGTCGACAAGATCTAAATTGTTCCTTAAGCTGTGATCGTTTTCTAATTTAATGTGACTTCTGAGTAACTTGTCTAAGGTTTTTGCAATTTTGTATGTCGGGGCTGAAGTAAAGTTCACTAATGGTCTTATGGGAACGAGTTCTTTATGTATCTTGGGTAGTCCTCTTAATCTAGGTGCGCTAGGTTTAATCATTTTTAAGTGGTTGCATCGGTCACCTTGTAGGATGTGTTTAGTTTTGTTTAATGTGTTTTTTATTTTGGTATTGAAAACGTCGGTCGGGTCCTTGTTTATTTCTTTAATATTGTTATTGTTGATAAAAGCTAATACTTTTTCATTGTACTCCTCTTTCTTCATGATAACGACAGTTTGGCCCTTATCTGCTTTGGTGACAATAAGGTTATGTGCAATAAGCTTATCTCTGATAGATTTTAAAGTTTTGAACTCGTTGGTACAATGTCTGTTATAGTGGGTTTGTTTTCCTAGGATTGATTTAACCTTATTGTCGATTACATGTCTAACATAATTTTTGGAGTTATCATCAGTGATTGAGCTGATGGCAATTTCAGCGTTCAATAGTTCATTTATTAAATTTCTTTTCTGATTGCCGTTTGAGATATTATGTTTTAGCCCTTTGTTCAAAATGGTCAATTCACATTCAGAAAATACTATATCTGACAAGTTTTTAACCCTAGGATAAAATGTATGATTGATAATAAATTGTTCAATAGGCTTAGACTGTAGGTTAACCAGTTTTTCCAATTTCTTCTTTTGCACTCTTTTTTTCCTAAAAATTATTTTATTGATTTGGCTTTCAATAATATTAAGTATGTAATTTACTCGTGCATGATGGATCGTGTTAAGCAAGTCAATATGGGCTTTCATTAGGAGAACGTTTAACATGCTCTTCTTTTTATATAAAAATTTAATTTCGTTTTTGATCCATGCTGTTTCGGCTAACGACTTCGCTTTTTTAGCAGCAAAACTTTTATTATTTACTTTTACTTGCACGTAGTTTGGTATTACATTCAAATCTAAACATGTTTTATTAAACTTTATGTTCTGACATGTGTTGAGCAACTTTAACTTGACGTTCTTGTATTTGTAGGCAACTTTAGCCTGACTGGCGTCTAATTTAAACATTTTTGCCTCCTGGATTGAAAATGAACATTAAATAATATAGGTTTAAATACCTTTCGTCTTCAATCCAAATATGTAGTATAGAAGCTACTAGTTTCGGGAGGTTATACTCCCATTTTCAAGCTTACAATTCGTCATATATAGTTGCTTCAAGACACATCGTCTTCGTCAATCTTGATGTTAAAAAAAAAAAAAAAAAAAAATGATTTTTTTTTTTTTAATTAACTTTTCAAATTTTTTTTAAAAATTTGAAATTAAAAAACCAACGTTCAAAGTTTGCCGAACATCTGACTAGCGCAAACCATAGTGTGAACAGTAGCAGTGAAAACCTCCACATCCTGCACAAATGTAAGAAAGGCCCCCTGATGAACGCTTTAGAATCGTTTGAAATATACAAAGCGATTAAAATGTCCCCTGATGATGTTCTTAATGAAAAATTAAATTTTGGTTCCAACTTATTGTTTGACAGAATCGAAGCTATAGATAAGGAAAGGACGGATGAACGCCGTCAGCTGTTTCCCCCTCCCCAAGGTCATTGCCTCCAGACAGGTATAGGATAGTCGTGTCGTGGTCTTATGCATCGCCGGATGTGTTCTCAAAGTTCGTTCGTGGCCGGCCAACGTTTTAATGTTTCGTGTGTTTTAAATGTATAAGTGTAAATGTATTTTTTAACATCAAGATTGACGAAGACGATGTGTCTTGAAGCAACTATATATGACGAATTGTAAGCTTGAAAATGGGAGTATAACCTCCCGAAACTAGTAGCTTCTATACTACATATTTGGATTGAAGACGAAAGGTATTTAAACCTATATTATTTAATGTTCATTTTCAATCCAGGAGGCAAAAATGTTTAAATCCCGGATGAGCGGTCCAGGCTTTCCCTCTGGCTTCCTTCTCTTCCTCCTTTAATTTCTTTTTGAAAAAGGAGTCCTCCAGTGCATAACCTGGCTCCGGTCCAACAAAGGGGGTGGCTGCCCCTACCCTAGCCAGTTTGTCTGCTACTTCATGTAGCCACTACTGTAGCTAGGGAAGCTATAGTCGACCTGGACAGAGCCCCGCATGCCCAAGCAAGGCTAATTACTGCAGGAGGGCGCCTGGTATCCTGCAGGTACCGTTTGAGACACCATATAAAAGGCCTGGTGCCATCCACCCCTCAGCACGGTCCACATAACACCTTGGGTTGGCCTGTAACAGAGATGAGGAAAGGAGAAAAGAAGGATGGAATGAAGAAAAGGTAGGAGACAGATAGATGAAGAAAGATGATCCATTCATGGGAAAAAGAAGGAGGATGGATCAGCAGGAAAGTCCCAAGCTCAAAAGAAGAGTAGGGAGCTGGGGGGCTGATTGCGATGGACAAGCCACCGGGCGATGGGATCGCCAACCTACGCCAATTAGACGTGGATAAAAACTAAAGATAATTCTCCGGAACTTGCGTTTTGAACTTTTGACTACCAACGGTACCATTAAACAAAGCAAATGTTCAAGTCAATGAAATTCATTTGTCAAAAAGTATCATGCACACTCTGAAAATCCACCATTAAACTTGAATAGGCTACCTCTCTTTACCTCTTGGCTAGAAAACCCCTAACCCACCATCGTAGCCAAATTCGACCCTTTTTTTACATCATGTAGGCCCCTACTAAAATCACAAACGCTACACTGGTATTTCGTTCCTCGTCCATCCTGGAGGGCTAGCAGCACCAGATTGAATAAAACTATTAAAATGTTGCATCAGCAATGACGGAGTGGAAACAGTCATAAAACTGAAAACACTGTCACCAACCCTGTTGACTTGCGGGTTTTTCAGACCACAAAACATTGTTGCCAACTTAAGCAGAGTTGAAACCTAGCTTTAGATTTTAAGTTGTCTGTGCATCAGTTAGAAACATCAGTACCTGGTGACCGAGCTTTGCTCGTATAGAATAAGACATGTATTATAAAAATTAATTAGAAAAAATAAAACACATTTATTACTCAATGAAAACATTATGTGGTTGAAATAAAACCGATTTAATACACCATAATTAATATAGCACTGAACAAAAAGTATCGCCCCTGGTGGGGATGGAACTCGCGGCCTATAGTGAGGCCGACACGCTACAACTCGGCTACGACGTTAGTCAATTGAGCGATGCCGTTTAACGTCTTTTAGCCAAAGCCGATCATTTACTGTTTAATTATCCATGCCATTATTATTAGCCTGTGATCAACTGATTTTGTTATAAACGGAATGAGGATTGAAAAGCAAAAGAGAAATTTAATTTACATCAATTAATTGGTTTGTTACAGTGGCTTCAAGCAATAATACGTTTTCTATCAAAACACGGAAGATTTTGGAAATACTTTTTTCTGCTTTTATTTCGCACAGCTATGTTATCCTTAAGTGTTTACAAATTGTTTAGTAACCTGATCATTTTGCATTTATTTAATTCATAAAATAAATATTAATGCATAACCTCTATATTGTTCCCCGCAGTCTTCAATCAAGAACTGTCAAACGGTTATAAACAGCTGTTTTGGTTTGTATTGTTTACATTTTATTCTCCATAAGCGTAATGTTAAATTTTTAGATTTTAAACTTAATATTACAGTAAAACACGAATTTTCCTGGACATTAGACCTATCTAGAACTTATTTTCTACTCGGAAATTAGTTATTTCCAAAATGTAAAGAAATTCCTCGGTGCCGTTTTCGAGATCTGTGTGCAAATATATATATATATATATACAAACCTTGCTCGTATTATAGTATTGGATAAGAATGGTTTTGTTCATTTAAAAATGGCCAAACAAATGTTCTTGATGTAGGGAAAAGTGGTGGTGGTGATAAACTTCAACACAGAAGTTCAAAACAAAAAATCTAAGCATTTTTAAACTAACAAACCCATTCCCAAACAACTTCACTCATTATTATTGGTCCATATAATTTTTTCTTATGCCCCCAGCAATAACATGAAATATAAAGGAATAATAAAAAATCACAAAGTTCTCTATGATTAGCTGCTGCTTATCATTGTTTGGTTGTAAAGATCAAATCACAGCACAAACCTCACTACATTTGGTGTGATTTTTAATTGCAGCACAAATTGGGTAAGCGACAAAAAATAAGCTAACACTCAAACAACTTAAACTCTAACACGGCTGGAAGCCGACTGACATAAAATTCTGTGCAAGAATGGTGGTGCTACTCCCTCCATTTCCTACATAGTGGGAAAATGGGGGTTAACTTCCGAACAGCCCTCGTAATTTGACTTACAACACCTTTGACCTGGTGGAGGATACGTGCATATTTTACATAAAACTACTTTTCACACATGGGACACATATGTTATGTTAGAGTTGATGCATATACGTATAAAAAAGGGTATTTTATCTCTATAAGAATAAGCAATGCAACATCACAACTTGACCAGCAGATTGGACTTCTCTTTCACCCAGTAAAGTCAGGGTATCAATTCTTTTAGTATTTTGTTTTTTTTTTAAGTTTATTAATTGTTTTTAAACAATGGCAATTTTTAAAACATGAGAATCAAACATACTTGTCAGACCTGACGATTATAGGATTATTGATTTTGATGATTTAGGAACCAAAACTAATAGCAACAGATTGCATTACACAAAAGCAGGTATTTAAACCACTGTTAGAAACTTGTTATAGCTTTGTATACTTCATGAACAAAACACATACATACAATAATAATAGGCCTATTGAAAAATTATTTAGCTTATAAATATTTTTCTGAGATAAAAATGCACTTGATTAATTTTTATCAAATCAGCAAATTCATTGAGAAAAATTTAGTAGGGACCTATCATTGAAACTCCAAGGAAAAGGTAGATTCATATTTATAGTATTTTCATGAGATAAAAACCCAAAATGTTTTAAGGTATATATAACATAATGAGTGAAGTGTGAGTATAATATATGTTGTGAGCAGTTTTTGTTGACTTACAAAGTCAAGCTTATTCATTTCCTAGGATATCTCTATGAGCAATGACAACTGGATCCAAGGAAGCGTCACTGAAATGATGACACGTAGATAAGTAGGAGAATACTGGAAGCCTGAGGTCTTAAAAAATACTAATAATTAAGAGGATTTCAATTGTTGGTTTCTATTAACTGAAATTCAAGCCTACTTTTTCAAATGTCGAATTGCTTCTATATAGTATGATAGTCTAAACAGGCCTACTCTTTGTTGTGCTGGCTAACATGGAATAATTTACTTCAGAAGAAAAGTTTTTCTTTACTACAATTTAAATTATTATCTTGACTATTTTATGCAAAATATGTAATTTTACAAACTTTATATTAGAACTTTGTTTCTTTATAATTATCAAATTTAGTTAGGAAAGGGGAGTCCAATTCCTCCTCCCCCATTAGACATTTAGACATTAGACATTTTTAGAAAAATGTTTATACAAATATTGAAGTAAGCTCTATACAGAGATTTATATAGAATTTCAGAATCCAAACAATTATTATAAGCAAACTTTTGAGGGGGTTTAATACAATATGTTACAAAAATAAACTGCTATTACAAAAAATCCAGCAATCTTTTTGACAAAATTGATTTCTTTACTTATACAAAAACGCTGTGAATATATCTCTTAACGTATATATGTTTATAACATATTACATTTTCATTAGATTGGAACAGTGAGTTCTTCTGATTTAGATTATCATTATAATTTTAATGCAGATAAATACAAAATGGTAATATAGAATTAGGCAAATGGTTTACTCCGCAGACGGTGTCTGGTGGCAAACGTTAGTAAATTATTCTTCTTAAACTCCTATTAGATTTTACTTATAACAGATTGTAATAACTACAGTAACATCAAGAAAGTAAATTCAAACTAATCGTTATTTGCTCTGCTAGTGGTGACGACCGGTACATTAGTGAACCAACAGATTAAACCAACAATGGGACACCTTTAGCATGTAATGAAGGAAATAAATTCGAATGTTTTAGCTTCATTATATTTTATTACATGAGATTGTTGTCAGTTATTTTTATGGTTTAATATTAAAACAATTACGTAGATCTTCTGTAGCATATACGTTTGTGTATAGTAAAAATTCGTTATATTTGTTTCTATAATATGTACTCTATGGTTTAATCTGTAAAGTTAGTCTCTATGGTTAGTTGTCATTCCTTTACCGCCAAAGTAAGACTCCTTCTTTCCTTTAACTCTTTAAAGGTAAAGGACTACCTCGTTTTAGATTTCGTATGTCTGTTGTGTGATACATCGAAGTTGACACTTTAATTGTGCTTAAATTAGCGAACGACTTGTTGCTTTCTCAGTTAGGGTTAATTTTCCATCCCAACTATGTCCAAGCGATCATTTCCATTTGATGAAAATACGTTTGGAAGGCAAGTGAAAACTCGAGTCACTGAACGTATTAATTCCAGTTCAGAAGAAAAAATGCAGGAGGTGTACGGTAAGTGGGAAGAATTAAAGTTCAATCAAAGTTAAAAATCGGGTATTCAAAAGGTTTTCAGCCTTGCTAACATGTGGTAAAACCCAATATTAATTTTGATTCATATCAATATTATTTTAGCCTAGAATCAAACTTAGTGAACTGAAGTCAGAGTGTTATGAGTATATCTTGTCATTATATGTTGGTGACATTCTATTCATGGAAGTCCTATTCAATGCTTCTCTATTTAATGAACTTCACTCATGTTTTTTCAACATATGGGTCGTGAAGAATTGATTTTGGGTCTGGGTTTTGCATTGTAAATTTTAATGTTTGAAGGTAGGCTACTGTTTTAACAGTCAGGAACTTATAGCGTATCGTACGGAAATGGCTACTGTACCTGTAGAAATAGCTACACACAGAATATGGTCAAACTATACGAGAGCTGTCTCAAACATTTAACTATTGTAATACTTTGGCAACCTTTCAAAATAGTAGGATTGTAGTTAAGGCATTTGTTTCAATAATTTATGTACAGTTATATCCTTTGTCCCGTTTCAAAAGTGGACTTACAAGCTCAAAGTAAACATTTCACCATTTCAGAAAGACCGACATTGATGTTGAGTAACAGAGTTACCACAATACATCAGGCAAAAATGGTCTTTGATCTATTTACTAACTTGGAGAATGGATATTTTTAAGGATTCTATGAGAAATACTAACTAAAACGATGTATTTAAGTTCATGTTTACGTGATCACAAAACCACCATAAAATCATCTGTATTTATTTATAATCCCCCTACTTAAGTTCCATGCTAGCTCACCAATAATACTGAGGACATGAATATGAGGATAATGAAATTATGGCAACAATGCGTTATACAAAAACGTAATACACAATGCCACTATACAAACGGTTCGTGGAGTCAACCCTGGAACTGCCCATTAAATTTCTTCA
Organism: Nephotettix cincticeps; assembly: GCA_023375725.1. Lineage (NCBI taxonomy): Eukaryota > Metazoa > Arthropoda > Insecta > Hemiptera > Cicadellidae > Nephotettix > Nephotettix cincticeps. Next base: position 1,567,582 of record CM041784.1, on the reverse strand, counting down.
AATGCCAGTGTGTTTACTTACAATCTGCACGTGTATTTTTTAAATTGCGTTGCAAATGATAACTAATGTATTGTACGTAGGCCTACCTATATTATTTCTTTTCAGAAAATAATAAGGAAAACCCCTCATAACCGGCCTCGGATTTCCTGGTCCTCAGAATATCCGGTTGCTTCCTAGGAGAGATATCAAAATGTATTTTCCTTGGCGTAAAAATGCGTAAAGTACACACTAGCTTCCGCTACTCTACCGCTTTTACGATTTTTGAGATTGCTCCTCAGTTGAGCTACTGTACTAGGTCACTAGGTTTAAAGTTCGTATTTCACACCAAAAACTAAAATCACTAACCTAACCTAAAGAGGTTATCCGTCGAGGTTTTATTATTGGCAAATCTCTAGTCATGTGATCAGAGATTGCAGTAAACTGTTGTTTATAGAGAGCCATTCACTAGTTTTAGCTCTGTTGGAAAGAGCGTCTGTATTTTTTGCATTCAACTACGGCAAAGTTCACTTTTCGATTTTTGTTCGTAAAAGTTCTTTCCTTAAAAACACTGGATTATTTTTTAGGTTATGTTTACTTGTTCATGTCAGCAGTTCATTGCCACCTCAATTAACTCTGAACTCTCAATTTTTTTGTCAAGATTTTTGTTTTCGTGCACAGTGTCATTTTATGTTCAGTTTACTGAACAGTAGTGAACAAAAGATGAATCCATCAAAACGAAAACGTAATGTGCTAACAGTCAAACAATAGCTTAATGCGATCAAATGTATTGATTGCTAAAGGTGAATCTGTGGCAAAAATATTAATGAAGTAAATGTGAGAAAAAGCACGGTTAATGACCGTTGTGAAAAAACTTTGACAGACTTTTGTACAGATAGAGACTGAAAATGTTTTGTCCGAGTGATGATTCTTGAGAAAACCATCTTATTAGATGGGTTGATGACACTTTGTATTGATTTTACAAATGTGTGTATTTTTTCCAAAAATAATCACAGAAGAGACTTAAGCCCTCATTAAGACTACATTAACCAACTGCATGTTATAATTAGGTAGGCCTAACCCTTGACTTCCTTGGTGAACTTTTTGTTACACTCAGTCCTGGGTACCGTCTCACAGACTGCTTTTTTGAAGATAAAACATAAAAATTATTTTTACTTTTGGAAATCATTTTATCATTATAATAAGTTAGTTGAAATGATAACTATGTGAATAATATAAAATTAAGTTTATTGTACAAATAATAAATATATAAAATGAAAAAACTTTTACATGGCGAAATCTGATGAAAAATGTAAACATTTTCTAAATCCATAAAAACGTGATCATAAATATAACCATATGTTTAGGCCTACTTATTGGTATTTTTTCATTTCATAGGATATGATGGATATAAAAAATAATGATATTGATTAAAGAACATATTGTTTTTAAAATTGAGAAAGTTTCTTCACAGCTAATTTCAGCTTATATCATAGATTCATTGCAAAATTTAGTTGTACACTAGAGGCAAACAGGTTGTTACAACAATAGCAAATGTAGGCAGTTTTTCTTTTCTTCTTTGAATCGATCACATGTGTAGCATGTCTTTCTTTTATTCAGTCTTATCACCAGTAGGTTTGGGTTTAGGCTCTTCTACTCCTGGTTTTTACCCAACGGATGCATGCTCGAAGTTCATACAACAGCCTCGTATTCTGAAAATATCTTTTCAATTATTGTGGTTTCACCATCATCATCTGAATCCAATTCACTTCCCAAATCGTCCTTGTACCAGTTTTCAAGCGTCTCTTCGAAATCCGAGTCCAAAACACACACACGAGATGAAGGGCCGAGTCGTGAATACATTGCGGACCACTCTGTCATCTGTTTGTCACTCAGACCGCTGACGATAAACAAATCTATGAATATCACTAAGGACACAACCGGAAGACAAGTGTCAAAAGGGATCGGGTTTTCGGTGGTGGGGAGGGACAACTACCCGGCAGGATCCAGGGCCTTAGGGGTTAAAAATAGGTTGATTTATCCGTCCAAATCATTATCTGGCCAAGGGCTCGGTCCCAAGATGGCTGGATATGAGGGGTCCTACTGTACCATGGTAACACATATTTTGAAAAATAATTACACATATATTATTACAGGCTATATATAAGTGGATTGAAAAAAAAGTAAAAAATGAATTACAAAATTTGTAGGTTATGGAAATTATAATATCAATGGAATAGTAGTTTCAAAATATAAATTTTTTGTAGCAAATTTTACTTACTTTTAGATAATAAAATTAGTTTACTGATATAGTAAAATAACGTAACAATAAAGATAAATACATAAAGTCCGGAATGTTTACAAGCAATGAATAAGAATAAGAAATTTATTCAGCCAGAAAATATTTCATACAAATACATTGGCACGTCAACTTAATAAATAATACTCAACAAAAGTCCTTATCAGTCCATTGTCTTGACATATACTCTTCCACAGAATTTTTATTCTGTGGAAGAGTATATGTCACGACAATGGACATATATTCCTTTCTGTGTAAAAGAGCTTTTTAGCTCCTTTACACAGAAAATAATTTAATTTTATTTTAAAATCTTAATCACTAAGCATTCTTATGTCTAATGGTAACTTATTGTACAACCTAATAGCAATCATCATTGGTCTTATATCTGTCTTTACTAGTCTTACTTTTGGCAAATTGATGTTATTACAAAAACTAGTATTATGACTGTGCACATCTTTTCTACAATCTAATAGGTGAATATTGGCTCTAAGGTAAAGTAGACATTGTTGTATGAATAAAGAAAACAAAGTCAAAATGTTATACTCCTTAAATAGATTTTTACAACTATGACACATATTTACACCAGCAATTACTCTAAGAACTTTTTTTTGCATAATAAAAACTTCATTTGCATGAGGGGAAGATCCCCAAGCAATCAAACCATAACTTAAATGGTTATGGAAAAGTCCATAATAAGCCTGTATTAACACATTCTGATTTAATTCCCCACATAAACGTTTTACAGCAAATATACTAGAACTAAGTTTTCTTTTTATTACATGAACATGATATTGCCAATTTAGGGTAGATTCAAAAGTAAGTCCCAAAAACTTTGGATTCTAATTTTTATTCGGCATTTCAGGAACATCTCTAAGACTAAATACTACAGTTGATGTTTTATCTTGATTTAAAATTAAATTATTTGCTGTAAGCCAGTTCTCAACAGAATTTTTATGTAACACACAGTTTTCTAAAAGTTGACAATAGTCTGAATTCCTGGTGATTACTGTGGTGTCGTCTACAAATAAAACAATATATGCAGGGACATTTACACTTAAGTCATTAACCACTATCAAGAACAATAATGGCCCAAGTACAGAGCCTTGAGGGACTCCACAGGTTACAAGTTTACTTTGAGACACATTATTCCCTAATGCCACATACTGAGATCTATTTTGCAGATAAGACCTAAATAAATCTAAAGCCACACCTTTTATACTGTAATGTTTTAACTTTTCTATAAGTACTGTATGTGATACTCGATCGAAGGCTTTACTTAGATCGCAGAAAGTGATTGCAGCAAAGTCCTTTTTTTCATAACAATCTAGTATCTTATCAACCAGAGAAATAATTGCTTGAGTAGTTGATAGTCCTTTTCGAAATCCAAACTGTTCTTTGCATATCAAATCATATGATTCCAAATATTGCATTAATTGTGTACTAACTACTATTTCCACTATTTTAGACAAAACAGGTACAATTGCAATAGGCCGATAGTTACCTATATCCTCTTTTTTACCTTTCTTGTAAATAGGAAGCACTTTTGTGATCTTAAAAACATCAGGAAAAATTCCCAATTCTAAACAACTATATAATGAGAACTGTCAGTGGAGACACAAAACTGGTAATGGTTTCCTTAATCAAAGCATTAGTCAAACCATAGTGATCTTTACTTTTTTTAGGAGCTAATTGCTTAACTACATCTATAATATAATTTTATGTTACAAACTTAAAACTAAATTCACTAACATTATCAGGTACAATCAGGTTACTTAAATATAAATTAAAATCAGAGACACTATTTACACAAGTATTCGGACCTAGTGAATCTTTGGCAACATTAATAAAAAAGTCATTAAATTCATCTGGTATAAAATAATTATTATCACTACTACTTACAGTACCTTTTTTTATTTTTATTTACAATATCCCATAATGCTTTTGTTTTATTTTTTGCATTATCAATAAAGCTGGCGTTTGCCTGTTTTTTGCCTCTTTAATCTTACGCCTATACATAATCTTGACTTCCTTATATTCATTTATATACCAAGCAATATTTGTAGATTTTGAGAGGTTATACAGCAAATCTAATCTGCCTTTAATATTTTTAAGCTCTAAATTATACCAATGACAATTTTTTGAGGCTTTTTTATATCTTAGTTTTTTATTAGTTACAGTACTCACAAAACATACACTAAAATAATATTTCAAAGTATGTATAAAAGTACTAAAACTAACATGAAGGTCATTTGTCCGAAAAACATCCTCCCAAGATTCTTTTCGTAAATAGAATTTGAATTCTCTAATCCCTTCATCAGTTATCTTTATTGTTTTAAAAATATCTGTAGAACAGTTTTCATGTTCGTTGTCAAAATTACACTTAAAAACCTGTCCTAGGTGGTCACTAACATGTCTGTTAACTACATTAATTGTAAAGTTGTCACTTAAAGATGTAAATATATTATCTAAGCATATTTTCTCTCTAGTAGGCACAGTAACTGTCATTTGTAAACCATACATATTAAAGAGATTAACAAGGTTTACAGGTTTTTTTCAAAACTAAGAAAATCCATATTTAAGTCACCACATATAATTGATTGCTTATTTAACCGACTAATGTGACTTAACAATTTTTCTATGATATTAAAAAAGTTTTCAATATTTCCATCAGGACTTCGATAAATGGTCACTATCACTAACTTTTCACAATCCAATTCAACAGAGAGTCTGATGTCATCCATTACTTTAATCAAGGTTGGGTCTATCCTAGTGAAAATTGCAGATCCCCCATGAATCATGGTTGCTCGACAATAACTTGTAACCGGTTTTAGGTTATTGATGGAATATTCATTAATTTCATTGCTTATCATCCAGTGTCCCGTTCACACAAAACATCTAAATCAAATTCACATGAAATATTTTCCAAAATTCCAATCTTATTTCTCAGACTTTGACAATTGTGGTGAAAAATTGATAAACTTAACTTAACACAGTTTTTTTATAATTTTGAATAGGCCTACTATTATTATCATAGATATTTGCAATATTTAATTTTGTCAAACTGTCAACACTCAGAGTATCTAACTTGTGTACACTTAGTGATCTACCTAAAGTACTTACAGCTAAGGGTCCATTAGTTGTTGTTGATGACGATGCACGTAACTGGGTTATCCTGGAGGGGTGTAGTTTTCCAACGGAGACTCAGTTCCTGGAGAAGGTGACTCATTTCCCGGAGATGGTGTCTCGGTTCCCGGAGGAGGCGGCTGGTCTTCGGCTTCCGGCAGACATCTTCTTGCAGCAGATGTTGTTGATGCAATTGTTTTGGTTATGAGATCAGCTAACCATATCTTGCCTAGTCGATTGAGGTGCTGCCCGTGTTTTGTATGCAAATGTCTTAGAGCTCCACTTGCTGTAACCACTGACACATTATGATAGTTCTCACTTAGTTCCTCAAGGCGCTTATTAGTTCTTCTTACTTCGTTATTTACACACGACCAATGTGTTAAATCGTGTCTCATTGGTAAATCTACTAACATAACATTTGTATTTTTTACTTTAGGAAGGATATTTGTTAAAGTTTCAAAAACCTTTTCTGATTCATTTCTTCCATTACTTCCACATACAACTACAAGAACATCTCCTTTCTTCAGATTTTCTTCCTTAATGTTTCTTTCATTAATTATCTGACCTGTAAGTCCACCAGGCCTTATAAAACCTATTGCTTCATGAGTGTGTTGAGCTGTGTTAACATACCAAGCTAAATCTTTCCCATGACTATCGGCACAAATAAGTATTTTTTCTTCTTTTTAATTATTTGTTGGATTGAATTACTTTCTTCTTCCTCGCAAACATAGGCAGCCACATCCGACTCGACATCTTCCAAATCATTTTGTAGCACCTGAAACTGATTCTCTAAGGCAAAGCTAGGTGACACCCCTGTCATGTCACTGTTTTAATATTTATTTTTGTACGATGCGAGGTTTTAGTTACCTTTTGCCATATATCAGTTGCAGGGAGGGCTTGAAATTTCTTATTCTTAATCTTGAGGGGGGGGAAACACTTTAAACATAAGGTTTTTGCCGTTTCTAATTTATTTATTTGTTTTTGTTTTTCTAAACACTCATTTTCTAGTAGCTTTGCAACATTCTCTAGGCTACGTATAGTGTCTAACATGTTTCTAGTCTCTTCTTTATAAATAACACAACTATCACAGTTCTTAATTTGTATATGATTAGGCTTATGTTTAAAAGAGTCCCTTGACTCCTCCTCAACTTGTTCAACAATACTATCCCTGGCTTCTTTTTCCCATTCCAGCTGCTGCTCTATAAATTTGATCTTCTTCTGCATATCCTTTTCACTCTCATAAAATAGTTTTTCCCGAGACTCAAATTTTTCCTCGTACTCTTTCAACTTATCTTTCAGTTCTAAAACATACAGAGAACTACTGTTCTTTGCCAAATGAAGTTCATGTTTTAATTCTTCATTTTCATTGAGAATTGATTTATTTAGCTCATCAAATAGTGTTGAGCGATTAAACTGCTCTTTTCTGTGACTTTCCTTACTATTAACACAAACTCCTATACTTAACCTGTAATTTTCATTAACCTCAATATCAAGAGTACATTTAGAACATTTCCAGTTCTTCACCAAATCCCCCTCCTTCATGTGTTTAATATCAGAGAGGCTCAGCTGCACACATTTAAAATGATGCCATTTGCAGCATGAACCTGTACATAAAATAGAAGATGTGCTGGCATTTTTTTCACACACACCACAGGGATATCTAGCCATAATTGGGTAAAATATATTAAAATAATGTAATAATAAATTCACAGATTAAAATCCTTTTTGTAATATACTTTCAAGGCAAGTATTACTAGCACTCAATAAAAGCTACTCAGTTCACCTTCATTAAGTGCCAGAACTGTAAATAATAAATACAATTGTAAATAACCCCCAAGTCAAATAGTCCCTCAATGGCTAAATAGTCAACTTAATAATTATGAAGTTTGTTTGTAAACACAGTGCCAATGACATCAGTGATAATGTCAAGCAAGTCCCAATATCCCAGTCCACTATATATAGTCCAGAGGCTGACCCTCTTATCTCTACTCCCTTCTTATCCTTTCTGTGTCTCTACAGAATATTCCTGTAATTCAAAGAAATAATTTTACTGAAATCCTTTATATTTTATTTTGTGCAACAAATCTTTTAAAATGACTCACATACATTTAAGCACAGTAAAAAACACTATCAATTGGTATGAAACACTACTTTAACAGTTTGAAAAAACCACTAAAACTGCACATAAACTGAAGAGCACACTAACACCAAGTTACTCTGTCAGAGGCTCCCCCTCCACTCCACTCCACTCAATGAAACAGGTGCAACAGCACTATTTTATAATTTTAGCAGGCTGTCAGCACAATAAAAGCAAAATAAATTTAGTCTCAGCAGGCAGCAAATCTTGACTAATCATTAAGATTAGTCGATGACATTCCCTAAACCCGCACATTGTTCAAAGTTTGACCGATGGGCAGTTCCAGAGGTATTGATCATAAAAATAATTTTTGGCAACTATTAGTGTGTTGTGCTTATGTTTTAGAGCGAACCCATGCATTATTGTTTGAAGGTGCCAGGAGGGCGGCTGAGCAGCCGTCAATGGCTGGGGCACCAGGATCAAGCCATAAGGACTCATTTGATGAATTGGGAGATGATTCAGAAATGGAATGGGATCCGGAAATGATTCGTACGTATACTAAACTAAACTTCACTGCTGTTTTTAACAATCTGGCGTATCACGGATGTTACCACAGGGTCATCAGTTATTTTGTCTGTTTAATATCTTTTTTGGCAGCGGGGAGCCTTGACCTCCGGTGATGATAACGCACATCTTTCCTAGAATTGATATTGAGCCCAAACTCATTAGACAAAAGTTGGCAGCTAAAATATATTTGATACTTTATATTTTAGGCCCAAGTTATTTCTTTTATTGTTGTTTCTAACTTGTACAAAATATATTTATGTTAACTATTAATTTTCAGATACATATTATGCCTATAAAAGTAATAAATTTGTGTAAATATTTGTATAAATACTCAGTTATGAAGAATTGTTAAATAAATTTGTAATATGTGCATTTTTACAATATACTTACCTTTATTTTTCTGTGTATTTTCAGTTTATTTTAAAATTCTTTGACAATAATTGACGACCTTATGTGGTCATGTTTTGTGTGATCACTAAAAATTTTCACGTTATAGTAAAACCCCGGTTAATCGAAATAAATGGTTGAGAGCCGTTTTTTAGGATAAACTGTTATATGCTTAAAATTGTCCATTAACATGGTGTGTTGGAAAAATTATTTACAAACAAAGTCTTAAAAATACAGTGTTTTATTTCAGTTAAAAAATGTTATTATGGGATATAGAATAGAATAAACTAAACAACTTAAGTTAAAAACATCTGAAAACACAAACTTAGCTAATCGCAAACGATACACTACTGCAACCAGCACATTAACCCTTTCCAATAACGTTTTTAGACCTTAACCGCCCCTGTAGATTCTAGTTTTTAATCGGTTTTTGTGTCGGTCAATTTGAAAAATTGATTTATTGACTATATTTCCATAAAAATGACCAAAACTCATACATTTTTTCTATTCCTATTTCTTCATTACTAAAAATAACTTCATTTGACGACGACAAATCTTCCTGTTAAGCAACAGTCTTTTTACTTGCCATTATAAAACAGTCGATCATATTTCATTAGTAAACATTTTAATAATAACTATAAAATAAAACGCAAGTGTACAGAAAGATTGTCAACAATAACAAACAATGCGACCTCAACTGATACGAAATGAGTTAGATGCAGACAACTTCGTAATGTAACCAAGACGACACAGTTTCCACAGCCATCTACATAATAATTTATGTGAATTTTTTTGTCTAAATACTATAATAATGGCAGGAAGGCATCTAAAATCAAAACAATCTTTTTCAATTATCAAAACCATTGGAAATCATTATTAAACGACGGAATTCTCAATGTCGGCCGTAATTCTAGGTCGACCGCGCATCACCGAAAATTCATATATGCATTCTTTCTGGAGAGAGAAGATTGCAGTTCACATATTGTATACTTATTATTACTTATGAAACCGTTTCAGTTAACCCGGGTTTCGGTTAACCGAGGTTCTACTATATTAAAAAAATTCTTTTATAAAAGAATTGCTTTTGCATACCTGGAGATACTTCAGTGTGCGCCCATCTATGTTTTGATATCAACAAGCTGGATGAAGGGTTGATACTTTTAGAACTGCATGTATTGTGTATATAATAACTGAATGCATTCAATATTGGTCGAATGGTTATAATAAAGCTTGGCTTTATCTTTTTATTGTTATTTCTTGTTTTTTTTTGGTTGGTTGCATGTACTGGATGCCTTAAAAGTTTACATTGACATTATTTGGTGATTTTTTTTCAGGTTCTATATTTTAATCCAAACCATAATTTTTGTCCTGAGAAGCTGTAGCTTCAAGTAAAATTTAGGGTCTGTTAATGTTATGCTTACATTTCTAGTGAAGGTTTATAATTTAGAGTCAATTAAGAAAAACGTTCACAAATCCAATTATCGGCACATAAGGCTCTTTTGAAGAAAACTAACCATCAAATCATTGCATGAGTTAATTATTTCAGTTTTATTTTTGTAACTACTCAAAAACATTATACCAGTTTAACATGTAATAAACATAGATAACAATAAATAAACAACAGAGCAATAAACAACAATTCATTAAATAACAATCAATAACTAAACTCTTAACTCCAGTTACTCATTCATGTTAAGCCAGGAAGACCACAACAACAGGAATAAAAATTTGTTGAAACCGATACAGCATAAACTGGAAGTATTCCACTTATCACCTCAATATATGGGGCCTTAAAATGCAATAAATTACCATATTCCTAAAATAAACGGTTATCAGTGAACTGACACATACTTTCTCCCTTAAGTAAATTTAAAAAAGACAATCTGTAATAAAGCTATCATGTTCTTCAAAGTTGATCTAAATACAGTATCAATTAATAATTAATTGTTTCAAAAATAATCAACCCAATTCTGAAAATAAAAGAAAATGTTGACATTTTGATTTGTAACAATTCAGAGTGTCGCCAAATATGTCTAAATCACAGCCCTTCTGAACAATAATATTATAATCTCATCACCCGGTAGAGGGGGGACGAGGCATGCGCATTAGTTCGGGATCGAGGAAGTGAAAAGAGAAGTCTGCTCCTACTATTAAAGTTGGGAACACGGAACGACAGGGCCGCCAGGCTAGCAGGGTCATCCGCCGCGCCACGCACCAGTTTATACAGGAACGCCAAACACAATAGAGTTCTCCTAGAAGCCAGACTCCGGAACTCAAACAGCTCAAGCAAACTATCATATGGAACAGTATACGTATAGATGTTGAAACATTTAAAATATATAAATCGTAAAAATCTCTTTTGCACCCTTTCCAACGCATTGCGTTCAGTTATGTTAACAGGATTCCATATAACAGCCCCGCTCTCCAATCTCGACCTCACAAAGGCATTGTATAATTTAACTAACGTTTCTGGATGTGTAAAATTAAAACTTTGCCTGATTATAAACCCCATTATTTTAGTTGCTGAAGCTATGCATGAATTTACTTGGAAATTAAACGACAATCGAGGATCAATTATAATACCTAGATCTTTGACTCTATCCACTCTAGAAATAGACTTCCCATTTAGAAAATAATCGTTATTTATGAAAGCCTGTGATCGAGAAAACGTCATCAGCTGACATTTCGAGATATTAAAATGCATTTTATTTACTTCACTCCAACGGAAGACACTGCTCAGGTCAGACTGTAAATCAGCGACATCGGACCGTCCCCTAATGTGCTTAAATATCTTTAAATCATCTGCAAACAGAAGGGCTCTTGATGAATTAATGTAATTGCACATGTCATTGATCAAGATAGTAAAAAGACAGGGACCCAGATTCGAACCCTGTGGAACACCTGATTGAACAGTGAAAATAGAGGAGTGAAATCCGTTATAGGATACAAACTGTTTCCTATCCACAATATAAGTCTTAAAAAAACTCAAAAAGCAGTCAGAAACTCCATAATAGTGAAGTTTACGCAACAGAATTTGATGGTCTACTTTGTCAAACGCCTTTGCGAGGTCAAGAAATAATGAGTCCGTCTGAATCCCGGAATCCAGCCCCGATGAAACATAAGCAGTAAAATTTAGCAGATTTGTTGTGACAGATCGTCCTGGGACAAAACCATGCTGAGAGGGGGAAAGGTATGTTTTAAAGTGGCTAAATAAATGTTTATGTATAATCATCTCAAATATCTTAGCAGGAATTGATAAAACCGCCACCGGTCTATAATTAGTTATTAGTGATTTTTTACCACTTTTAAAAATAGGGGTTACTTTTGTGATTTTCCATTTGCTAGGGAATGTTTTTAAGGATAAGCTCAGGTTATATAAATAAATCAAGGGCTCAATTAATATTTCTGAACAACCTTTAAAAAAGTATTGAGGGAGTAAATCAGGACCAGTGGTACATTTGGATTTTAGTTTTGCAATGGCGACCTCCACATCATGGCGACACAGTTTAGGCAGTGGAAGGCACGACACCCCCGCCACACACGGCCCCGCCGCCGCGCGCTCCACGCTGGGAATTGATGCATACTTCTCATATACCGAACCAAAATATTTAGCAAACGCGCCCGCAACCGCCTCTCCGTCATCAAACCTGGCTCCGTCATACTCCATTACCATCAATTTATTCTTATCAGATTTTTTACTTTGAATGAAATTCCAAAATTTAGTACTGTCTGTGTTAATACAATTCTCAATTCCATTAATGTAACTCTGATATGCTAATTTCATTTCCACCTTAACCACAGTTCTTTGGGATTTAAATCTATCATAGTCTTCCTGCGACCCACTTTTTTTCCATTTCCTATGTAATCTATCTTTAAACTTTAAATTATTAATTACTGAGCAAGTAAACCAGACAGGATATTTAGGCAGTTTATTTCTTTTTATAGGGCAAGATTTATCAATTACATTATATATTTTTTTATAGAAGTAATCAACAGCTTCATTTATGTCCTTAATAGAATATAAATAGTTCCATTCAACATGAGAAAGATCCTGATATATTTGATAGAAGTTAGCCTTCTTAAAACAGTAACGATTAGTACCAGTTGACTTAGTCCTGAATGATAACGGAGCCGCGATAACAATCCTCACCTCCAAGGCCGGGTGATAAGGATCCTCGATAACAAGCTTATCTTCGCTTCTTACACTTTCGATTTCATCAATGTTTGAAATTATTAAATCTAGTGTTCTATTTTGAAAATTACAGACATTATTGCATAAACTTAAATTATTAAAATTCATGAAATTGTATAGTTCTTTACATATATTATCCCCGGTATTTAAGTCGTAATATTTCCCATACACATGCAAATTAAAATCCCCGATGAGTACTATATCACTGTTTCTTTCAAGAATAATTTGCTGTACAATATTTAAAAAAGCTAGGTAAACATCAACAGCAGATCTTGGCCTAAAATACACTACTCCAATATATAATGGCTTTCCTTTCCTACAGGCAATCTTGACAAAAACATATTCACAACCAAGAATATTGACATCAAATTTATCTACTCTACTACATGTTAAATTAGAAGATATTGCTACGAGTACTCCTCCCCCACTAAGCTTCCCCGTTAATTCTAAATTGCGATCACACCTAAATACATTATAATCATCAGGGAAAAATTCATAAGAAGAAATATCACTTTGTAAGTTCGTTTCTGTTAGTGCATAGTTACACGCTATGACGTTGTAAAAAAATGTACTACTCTTGGTTCTCAGTCCTCTAACATTCTGATAGTAAATGGATTGATTTAAGTAATTACTACCCATTAAAATAAATAACTAAGCTTATGGCAACCATTATAACTATTTCCTACACAAAAATAAATATAACTATTCTACAATAATTTAAATAAATATTTCTGATTTCGCATAACAGATAAATATTCTATACCATACATGCAAAACTTAACTTACAAAAATATATTAAGCATGCTGACTAGAGTTCGTTCAGGTCGTCGGCTGACTTAATCCTCCTCGCCGGTGTACCAGGGCCTCGTCGCACATAGATCGCGCAGTTCGCCGTCCACACCTGGCTGTAGGACTTGGCCTTCGCCGCCTCCCGAGTCCTCCTGAGTAGCTCCCTATTTGCGGTTGTTAAGGATTCATTAACGTAGACTGAGTTCTCGCTGCTATAGCCCAATTCTGTAGCTTTGAGATTGCGATGCACCTTTCTCTTCCTCAGAAATTCTTCTTTGTCCAATCTACTGATAAATTTTACTATTATGGGCCTGGGCTTGGAACCTGTTGTATTGCCCATTCTGTGCATTGCATCAATTAACCTAGGTGACCAATCCGGAAACTGTACCACATTGGCAACTCGTCTCATAACGTGATGCAGATTTTCTCCCTTATCTTCAGGAATGCCATAAATAATTAAGTTATTCCTGTGGGAATATTGTTCCATATCCCCGACATTACATTCCAATTTACGTAACTTTCTATGCAACTTACAGTTTTCTTCCTTAACTCGAGAAATTTCTTCTTCGCACTTCGTAATTTTTAACTCTTGATTTGTTATCAATGCTTTCACATCACTTATCTCCGTATGGCACAACTCAATTGACGCACACATGTCCTTCTGCTCCTGTCTGATGTCACAAATGTCACTACTATTTTTCTCCAATATTCCCATAATTGAATTAAGTTTTCCATCAATTGACTGAAGTGAAACTGGTTCAGGCGTATCGCCGCCGCTCTTGGACTTTGCCGCGGCACCTCGCGTCATGATTACAGAATCGTCCGCCAGGCTGCGTTGCTTCGTGACGACACGAACAAACGACCGGCTCCTACAGGGATATTAACACTTAATTACGGGAAAAACTTTAAAATCTTACAAAAAGTGAGTAATATTCGTAATCCGTATCACAGAATCTAGATCCTAACCAAATCTCACAATAAACGGATCACTATTTCCCGAATAACACAGTAAATTTGACGAAGCCGATACGAACACGTGTTCCCGAACTTCTCATCCCCTTCACACCCCTGATAGATTTGCAAGTCATCAGCATACATATATGGTGCTTACAGTGAACTAGAGTTGTATGTCATTTGCGTACAGAACAAAAAGCAGAGGTCCAAGGATTGATCCTTGAGGCACACCGCAAGTAACAGTCTCCCAGTCTGATCTCATGTCTGATCTTCTGTGCCGTGTTTTCAAAATGTTTATTATTATCAACTCACTCGCCGGACCCAGAAATTTATTTATGAGTGTTTCTGGACTCAACGGGAGCACAGATTTCTTAATAATTGGTGTTCAGAAAAATTTGTTAAGCACTGTTCTCATCAAATCACGAAATTCTTATTATTGTGGAGTGCCCGTTCTCACAAGTTCATTTTGAAAGCACAGTACAGAACCGTACAGGTTAGCTGCAGAGCTGAAATTGAAACAAAAGCTATTCCTGAAGCATGCCGGTACATGATGCAGGATGCATGTGCTCATTGTGGTATGCATGCAAATCGCTAGTGCCTACGAAAAAACTCACCTCTGATAAAATGTTTTTAAGACGATAACTTACATAAAAAAGATCAAATCCTAATGAATTTTGGTTAAATACGTGTAATTTTGGATGTATTTGGATGAGTTCAAAAGCCAGGCCTGAAGCTGAAACTGCAGATGTAGTTATTGGGACATTTGATAGCCCGGAAATGGGTTTTTTGACATTTTAACTCAAAATTTCTTTAAAAATCCATTATTTTACCAAACCAATTAATTTAGCTTGAAAAATGAATGATGTGGTTTTTAAATACCACACCTATTCAAACACTCTTGGTGTACTAGATACTAAGATATCGAAAGTTTAAAACTAATCATGTTTTCTTATAGTATCTTTATGAGGGAAAACTATTTAGCTTTCTTCCATAAGAAATGAATTAAGACTGTCAATCTGTATGCTTTGTACAATTTTTCCATATGTGTTATCGAAGTATTGCAAATTAAGGTATCTACTTTGTTTAAATAATGTATGGTTTTTTAACAAACCAGAGTGAAACCCAGGTTAGAAAAGGTGAGGAATAGATTATTACAATAAACTTTCAATTATCTGCACATGCCACAAAAAAAGAAAATATGTTCAGTAGAACCCCTTGAAACCGGCCTCAATTTCTTCAGAATATCTAGCTGCTTCCTGGATCAAATATCAAAATGTATTTCAAATGGCTCTAACGCATAAAGTACACACTAGATTCCGCTATTTGACCGCTCTTACTGTTTTATTCAGTTGAGCTACTATACTAGTTTTAAAGGCTGTATTTCACCAAAAACTAAAACTTCCTGCCTCTTTTAGCAAATTTCCCATAGGGAAGAAGCTATTACCGTAGGTCTCATGGTAAGAGTTAAGCCCGGAACCATGTTATTTTTTCTTCTTTAGATGCCCAGAGACCAAAAACAATAGTCGTTAAAATTTATATTTATATATAAATGTGTGTATGTGTATGTGAACACGATAACTCTCGTACAAATGGTCCGATCAAAACCAAATTTTGTATAGACGTGTATTCCTACATTTGTCCCCAAATTTTATACTGAAAACGTCATTATACAGTAGAGTTTCGAAATCCGGACATAAAAAAACTGAACCTCTCCACGGGTTTTTGCAGCACTAAATTTTAAAATTTTGCGGGATTAACTGCCAGCACGGGGCAGGGGATGAGAGGTGCACCGAGTTAGGTGAATGACCTTCAGCGTGTCTATTTTTAACTTGGTGACTCAGTCTTCTCCCCACCCTTACGTATGTCATGGTACGAAATGCAGCCCAAATGCATTCAAAGTCAGCTGTTGCTTCTTAAGCGAATGAAGGACTTGGGAAGGAAAGGAATGGCTACCAGAAAACGTATATCAAAGCTAACACAACCAAAGATTAGCACCTTTTTTTATGTAGGTCCCTGCACAAGCACAATTTTACTGTATTATATATTGTGATTTTGTATCGTGAATTTGTTCGCTTTCTTAACTTTATCCCAGGAAAAAACTTCAGTTATGCACAATCAATATATTTAAATACAACAAAATTTTGTTTCATTTAACTGTATTCTAACTGATCTTTCTGAACTTCACTATTAATATTGTAGGCATAATTAAGTGTTCAAGAGTTATTTTTAAGATATGTTCGAAAATTCGGACAAATTAGTAATAATTAAACTACCAACAATCTCAATTGGTTCGGATTTTCGACGCACTACTGTACATATTTTCTCGCTTTTTGTGGAATGCTCGAATGATCCGCCTCGTAGACTATCCGCCAGCGGATAATCAGGGATTTACTGTATCTAAAAATGTTATTCTTAGTATTAGTTATGTTAGTATTTTGTTTAGTCATAATTACTATAATTTGGATGAAATTGAAACCTCCCCATCTAGTGGGAGAAAAAACTTTTAGAACCTTCCCCTAAAGATGTTACGTAATTTAGGGCTACTCCCTGTTAGTTTTGTAAATGTGATTTGCTTAAAATATTTTTTGTACAGTTAATTAGTTGTAAATATAAATATAGGTAAAATGTAGTCGTATGAAATATTACAAAAGTATTGCATACTAAAACTTATTAGGGAATTCAATTCAATGAATAAGTTCATTGGCACATCTTTTACGTGTTATCAGGTTTGTTTTATTTTTAAAAACGCAACTTACTTTGTTACAGAATATATGGTTTTAGTTCCCAAAATTTCACTGTAGATAATTTTATCATTGAGAAACTCCAAAACTCATAAGTTTATTAATTAATTATTTTAATCATATATAGATATGTTTTTTCCTCTATGTTTTGCAGCTCCGTTTAGGTGGTCTGTGGACATGGGATGTCTAGCTCTGTCATGTGCCAAGCGCGTGCCTATCTACAACAACACACGTAGAAGTAATATATGCTTGTTAATATTCATACATCATAGTTCATAGTATGTACAAAATCAATATTCTAATTTATAAATACACCAGAGTCCCGGTAACTGAACTTTTGGGTAATCAGAACTACCTGATGGGTAAAAAGGTTACTAAGTTTAAATTAAAAACAAGGCAATGCAATCTGAATTATAAAACTTTAATATACAGCACAGTATCATTAACTATACAGTACTATGTACAACATTTTAATAATTAAACACAATAATTTACTTTTAGGGAATTCAGTTATCGTCTTTTGACGTAAAAAAGAAAACATGTTAGCCAATGCAAAGTTAGGCCATCGTCTCATAAACATCATATAGGCGGATGTTGTTTGTCTACAATATACCCTGTTGCTTGAGATAGCAACAGTTATGCAAGGGTAATGACAAGGATAATAATAGCAAGGGTGATGTCTAGCTAAACTCACAGTACATCACAACAGATTCACATATAAACTAAGTCTACAGACGACATTGTTTCGTTTTATGTGTCATATTTTAATCAATTTGTGTGTCATATTTTAAATTTCGTAATGAGGAGTCCTAAACGGATAGAGAACGTCACTGCAGGAACACTTGATGCCGGTCAGGCAAAACCTATTTGTGAACTAACTATGATAAGATGTAAGTTAATTGATGTAAATATTCCGTATGGGTCCAAGATAATAGATTTTAATAGTACTGTACTTTAGTACAGTACTATTAAAATCCAAACAGGGTTTGGTCCCAATTAGTTCGGATTATCAGGACTCTGGTTTACTTTTCAATCAAGAAAAGATAGCTATTTTGTCAGTTGTTTAATATAATTTACCTTATTGGTTAGCTACAGCTTAGTTGTTTAGATGAGCTATTTTTACAGCTATGTTCCAGTTTATAGAAATATAATAGAGGAGAATAGAAGTTTGTGGTTTATTTCCAAGTTTCCTGATAGAGATTGAAGATTCTTAAAGGATCTCTGTGATAAATTTTTACAAATTTATTACAGTAGAGTGTTGATTATCCGAAATGCCAGTTAACCGAAAACAGCAAAACATCGAAAAATGTAACCAGGCGTCGAACTTAAGTTTAACCTTCAGCGGCAGTCGCGACTTAACTCACATTTGCCCGCCAAATTGATGTTCAACAAATTTTTTGAAGTTTTTGAGTTCTTTCTATCTTTTGTCAGTGGCCTATTATATTATAAAAAGTAAATTAAAAAATTGTTTGGTTATTCATTAAGTGCGTTGAATATCATTTCTCATCTGAGACTGATTATTTGAAAATTCAGTTATCCAAACACCCATAATCCCCTATTGTTTCGGATAGTCGATGTCTACTTTAAAAACTATACAAAAGATTATGTGTGATCATTTTTTTGGACTTGTCAAATAATTTAGTTTCAAAGTGTATTTTGTTTTGTATTAGTCCTCATAGCTAAATGGAAAAATGTATTCTCGTTAAGTTGTAAAGTTTTACAGCAATAAATAAACTGAAGTCACTTATATAGTTCTTAATATGTATAATTTTCCTCTAACAGCAGGTATATTGATTATTTGCTTATTCAATATATATAAAATATACCAAGGCTTATTTCGAATTGTGTTTTGCTGTTTGTACATCTCGTGAGGCTGCTGTGTTCATAGGCGTATGATACCTTTTGAAACATTTCCTGATTCACCATTTCATAGTATATAAATAATTTGGATTGATAGATCTTTTAGATTTGTTCGATTTTGAAAGTCATCATATTGTCAATGTTAACAGGTTTGCAGTATTCTGTCAGGTCTGTGGTTCATCTTTTTTGCTTTACTAATAATTCATTCTTAACCTATTGTTTGAATGTAAAATTAGATAGGTACTTTTTCATACTTTTTATTTTGATGGTTCTTTTCTTCTTTTAACTTTAACTTCAGCATTTAGGCCTGCTGCCTTGCAATTTAGAGTCTTAACATATTTTGTAGTATACTTTATAGTAATTAATAGTTTTGTCGATTAACTATTACAAACATTTAAATAGTTGAAAATTATTTCATATAAATAAAAAACGTTCTGGTTATTTACTATGTTTTGCTGTAAAAGAGTTTTTATCGATGAGGAAAGTTTCTTATGTAAACTATATTTGATTTGTTACCTTTTTCAAATAAAATTTAATTACTGATTATTCAGAATTATAAATAAATAACATTGTAATATGGAATCCACTTTATAATACTAGTACAAATTTTCCAAAAGCCATAACCTTAAAAATATGGTTATTTTCAAGATCTTAGAAATATAACATGAACATCCTTACAAACCTGTTTATGATCAAATATCATTTAAAATGAAATAAAGAAATGTGAAACAAGTTCTTATGTGAAGTATTGGTAAAAATTAGGTGGACAATAATGATAAAAACTGATTAACCACTCATCTCTGAACCAAGGTCATCCATGACTCTGGTTCACAGTCTGACATGCCACCATAAATAAGTTTATGGTTTATTTATTGTATTTTTAATGAATAATTTCTACTAATTTGTTAAACATTTTATCTTAGGTATGTCACGTATTGAGAATATAAAACGATCGGAAAAAAGGGACCCAAGTCCTATCCCCTCCAAGCAGAATCGACTGACAAGTTACATAAACATGTCAAGGAGAACCCACGAGGTTTTGATTGAGAATGAAACCGAGACTGTGGCGAATCAGAATAAGACTTACAGACAGTTGAATTTAGATTTGTTTATGAAGAATGAGGTAAGGAGCTGCATTATCTAATAACCAAAGATGTGTCAATACCAAAGTTTATTGTTTTTCAATACAGTAAAGATCGGTTTATCCAGATTATCATGGCAGAGTTGGATTCTGGGTAATCTGAAATTATAACAGGATAGGCGTCCAAATTGTATAGACAATTATTGTAAACAATGCTTACTATATTAGTGCTTCAAACTGTAAATAACTATCATTATTGATGTAAGCACCTAGGTATTTAAAACTTGGGGTGGATACCCGACTGTTTATAAAAAATAGAGGAACAAATTCATACTACTGTACTTTAAACGATGTTTTTTCTATTATTGTGTAACATTTCAGATAATATACAGCAATCGGTTACTTATCAATCATACACACACACACATATATATATGTATATATAATTTTATTTAAAGTATACAATTACACATGTATTTTTTGAAATGTAAAACAACCAGATATTTCACCTTGATTGATACTTTATTACCATACCGATGTATTTATTTTAATAGCCTATTACATTACGTAACTAAGTGGACAGGTATACAGTGTTATCTCTAAGAATTTAGCAAATCTAGGTTTTCAAAACTAAATTCATCTAGTTTGAACAACATTAAATTTGACCAAACTTTTTATCAGGTATTATAAATATTTTAAATATCATATTTGTGAAGACAATAATATACTTTTTTGATTAATTCAATATACATATTACAATTAGATTCAGAATTGTCTTTTGCTATAAATAAATAAAATATCATAAATACCTGTTTTATATTTATTATATTTACATATATTTTTAAAAGCCATAATATTACGTTGACATAAAAGTGTATTTATTAAAATTTACAATCTAGAAAAACTAGTATTTTATATTAATTTTGTGAAATCATCCCATTCAAAATGGAAAACATTTCGTGCTATTGATCAACTAAATATTTAGTAAAAATGTATTGATTGTGTTTTTTTATAACTATTTTATTTAATTCATCTAATATCTTGCAGTATTAATATACAAATAAAATTTTTTTTTTTTTAATCATTTAGAATATTTTACAGCAATACTATTTGCAAGAATGTTTTTTTATATTTTTTTTATGTTTTATATTACCTAAGATGATCATTCATATCATTAAGCATAATAAAAAATTCATTTTAAAATGTATACATTTTAATTTTAATTAAAAATATTAGAAAAAGATTTTTATTTAATTTTATTATAAAATGTTCCATATATGGACTATTTTTCTTTTCATTTTATATTTTAAATATCAGTGCATTGTATTGTTTGTTAAATTCTTTGTATCTTTACCAATTCATTTATTTTTGCATATACATATCACTTAAATATATAAATGTTGTTTAGATTTTTCAACCATGAGTTGATCATTAGATCCTGGAAAGAAAAAAAGAGGGTTTCACGAATTTTCTTACAGAAAAATTTCATACAGACCTGATACAATCATAAAAAAATCATAAAAAGAAAAAAAATTTTTTACACCATAAATTTTAAACAAATTACCAAAAAAAAAATAAATGTCTCAGACTCAAATTTGAACAAAAAAGACTTAGCGAACTACTACCAAATTGACTATTAATTCTTTGTATATTAATTCTTTTATGGGTTATTTTTTTATTTTTATTTTTTTTTATTATTTATTATTTTTTTTATTATATATATTTATGTGTATTTTTGAGATTTACCCAGTTACTGCATCCATTATGTTTTTGTGTTAATGATTTGGACAAACCGAACTATATTGTACCTATACCAGAAAAATTTATTCTGATTTTTTGCACTGATACTTTAAGTGCTTGTATTAATATAATAATCATAATAAATTGTAAAAACAACTAAATTATTTATACACCAAAAACTCTTTCTAATTACACAAAGTAACCTCCGTTTTTAAATAAAAAATAATCCAGTGAGATACAAAATTTGTATTATTACTTTAAAACTACAGATTTTCTCTACTTTTTAAACACATTTACCAAACTAATTTAAGCACTTAAAATATCTCTTACCAGTTTTTGAAATTCTGTCTCTAAATAAATCTGCCGCCTGAAAGCGTTGCAAACCTGTCACAGTGTTTTGGAGCTCTTCATCACTAGCGAACCTCTTGAGATGCAAGCCATCTCTTGATGTACGGGAAAGGATGGAAATCACTGAGAGCCAAGTTGGGGCTTTTGGGGGGTGGCTTAAAACGTCTCATTTGAGTTTTTTCAAAAGTTTTGTTAATATTTGAGCTGTGTGAGGGCGGCCGTTGTCATGGACAAACACAACACCACTCCGGTCTTCATCGTACACGTTTGCTCTCCCATTTTTAATCAAGAATCCTTTGGCGAACTACACCTTCTCTCATAATGTTTGGGCTGTACACTGCACTCAATTCACGATGAATCTCAGCTGCTGTGAAGCTTTTTAACCACAAAAATCTTAAAACACCACACATTTCACACTTGGCGGAATTTCCTATTGCAGCGGTCATTTTGAGGTTTGTTAGGGCTGCATATTTAATGTTTTGACATCTAAAAAAATACAAGTGTTAATTACCATGAAAGTACTTGTTTAATATTTACTTGTTTATTATTGGTCCTTCCCTATGTATATTTTCACCTCTGATAAAAATTTAATATTCACTCCCCAACAGCACTAATTAAATTACTATAATAGTATAAAATTCATAATATTCCTCCCAAATTACCATAACCATATTTTATAAAGCCTATTGGTAATTTATATAATCTAAACATAATTGTATAAAAATACAATGTTTTGACATAAAATTAAATTTAACCCTCTTATAATTTTTATACATTGTTACAACATAGTGATTATCATTGTTTTGCCATTATAGTAAAGTATATTTTTCCAAAAAATGTATGGTAATTTATTTAACTCGATTAGCAGGTTGAAGACAGTTGTGATTCATGGATTTAAGTACGGAAAGCAGGTGCTGTAATCCTTTCCATATGGGACGAGCATGCTTGGTCAGCCTCTACTGAAGACGTCATACAATAGAGCATGCAGGTCCACTCCGGGATAACTCCCATCGTAGGCCCCAGCCTGATCCGAACTTATAAAGTCTATCCTGCAGACCCCCAGTCCAAGACCTTGGTCAATTTGTTTCTAAAATCACCAAGACCACAGAAATGATACCATAATGACACATTTTAAAAAATTAAAATTTTCCCTATGATTTGAAACCTTACCAAACTAATCTGTTTGATTTAGTCTAGAGAGTATTTTTTATGTAGGGGGAATGCTTTATTCACGAACCATGAAGAGGGAACAGTGACTGTTTTCTAGGTCTGGGTGAAAGTTACACTTTAAAACCCCCTTCCACCCTATCCCCTACATATCCTATAACACTCTTCCTTATTCTTGATGCGCAGCTTGTCTCAGCGTGAGCTGAGACTGCTCGCTAACCATCTTCAGACTCCAACATGATGCCCACGATTGTATCCAGGTTGAGATACCTGATCGCAGAGCTCAGGGTCAGTCTCGGCTTTCAAGCACCCGCAATAATTGAAGAAAGTATGACAAACACCATCACTCTCCTCAGCGCAGTAACGGCAGATTGACGTCTCAACTTTTCCCATTCTGTGGATATAACAACGGAAATAGCAGTGGCCTGTAAGAAGCTGACACAAGAAGAAGGTCACGTGACCGTGCTTATGCTGGATCCATGGCTGAAGAGAAGGAATTAGTCTTTAGGTCCAGCGGGTGACAATTGCCTCATCCCACTGCCTCTCACACACTCATGTTTCTATCCCGGTCTCACGCCATAGCCTCCTTTCGACCTTACTCCGTGCTTAGTACGAAGATCTCCCTACATTTCTGAGGTAGCAGGTCAATAGGGATCACACTGGACACAACAAGATTCGCAGCCTCAGACTGCCTGGCGTGGAACAGACAGAAGACAATGCCTGTATCCAGCCCAAATCTCAGCTCGCTAGAATACAATAGAGTGAGCCGATACCATCAAAAACCACCTCTTCCAGGTAGATGGACCCCAGATGTTTGACATCAGTCTGCTCAACTGGGCGATTTAGATTGGATTTGAGCGAGCTCAGAGTTTTGGGTGGATGTAACCGCTGCTACATCATCAGCATACCCCACCAGGGAACACCATGCAGCATATCCAATTGAAGCAAGCTGTCGTATGAGACATTTCATAGATCAGGGCCGAGTACAGAGCCCTGAGCAGCCCCCACGGTTATCTCCCTGGTAATAGATCCGGAATTAGTCTCATACTGCAACTGCCTATCCTTCTAATATTTCTCACAATGATCAGGAGGTAATCAGGCACATTGAAGGTCTGATGTAGTGCGCCAATCTAAAGCTGAATAAGCCGAGTTAAGCACATTCTTGAAGTTTAGTGTTACTAACAGAACAATGTCACGGGCTTGATGGCTGGCAGTCTCAGCCTGTCAAACCGTTTCTTCACCTCAGCAATGGCTAAACAGTGGCCCTTTCGAAATCCTGGCTAGCAGATAGATCTCCAGCATCGCTAATGGCTTGATGTAACCTAGGTTGAAGAGCTTTCCCGCCATGACGAACATACATAGTGGGCAGTGTGGCCCTTACCCTTACCTTTGTCCCTTGCCGTATTCTAGCAAGTTGGAAACACCCCAGCTGCCTTAGCTGGCATTTAAACATGTACAGCAAAATTTGGGGGTGGCCACTAGTGACGACTCGTAGAGCCTCCGCTGAAATTCCATCCGGCCCAGGTGTCTTTTGGTTTTTCATAGAAGACACTGCTGCAATTAGCTCCTTCTTTGTGAACAGTGGAGCAGCCTCGTTTTTCACTGAGTCCCTGCTAATATCCCTCAGAGGGTGAGAGGGGAAGAGGGAATCTACAAAGTTCCGCATAGTGACGGGTACACCCAGTGTAGCACTCGGTCTCATTACACCTTACCCCTAGCTTCTGGATTACCATATTCTCATCCCCCAAGGGTCAAGATCAACATCCTCATATAGAGGTCTTGATAGTATTAATGTAAATGAAGATAAAATTATTATGTTAAGGGTTTGGATTTTCAGGACCTGAGCCAGGAGGACCTGAACCAGAATTTCCCATTGAAAAAAGATGAGAAAGATAATTCCAATGGAATGGAATTTTAATCAAAAATTTAATATTCATACCAAAGATGTAAGTAGATCAATAGCATTTTATTGAACTTAGAAATTATATGAACTGAAAGATTATAGCTATTTATTGTATTCAATATTTTGAATTTCAGCAAGGATTTAACCCTTCAACGCAGGACATTCGTAGTACCAAACAGACCCTATTGCGGTACTTTTTTGGCGCTCACGACCTTTTTGTTCAAACAATTACAAGACATACATATCTTCACTATGAGACAGCCTATTTACATCATTTTACAGTAAATTGAAAGGTAATAGTAACACTACAATAAAAAAAAAATACAGTAGGCTAGTCCTTTTGAGTTTTATATTTTATAAATAACAAAAATACACAACACAAAAATTATATCTGGTTGATTATTGTAAAAATAAACCATAAAAAGTACCAATGAGTAACCACAAATACAATAAAACGGTCAAACTAAATCTATTCACTATTTATTTATAATACTACATCCTATTTATAACCAAAATAACCTAGAAACACAACAGTAACAAACTGAACGGACGACAGTGACATTGCGAATCAACAGGTGATTTGATGCCTCACTTCAAACTATCTCTGTCCCTCTTGTTGGTTTTAAATACATAAAAACAGCTGAAATTACTCATTGTACTAACCACAACGTCCTGAAAGCATCTTAGAGCCGAAATAAGTTGATTCATTGCCGAGTGTGACAGGACATGATGGATCGACACTTGTGCGTGACTTATACAGCAAACCGCACTGCAGACAGCTTTTGGCTTGCGTACGTTGTACGTCAAACTGTGTTAAAGGGTTAATGTCATGAACCATACAGCTCGCTCCATTTCATACTTTTGTAAAGCATTACAAAATACAGTAAACCCTCTCATATCCGTACCCTCCGATATCCGGACTTGATTTTGAAAGAATGCAAAAATTTAAAAACACTCTTGGAGGCCAGTGTGTTAACACAGTAGTCCCAAACGATATTTGTAGGCTTGTTAGTAGCGTGCCAGTCACCGAACGCTGGGTTGAAGCCATGTGGAGAGGGGTAATGTTCAAAAGGGGAGTGGGGGGAACGATGAGTCACCCTAGTCCCGAGTGCCAGAGTCTTGAGCTTTTCTGTATTCTTTGCTATCTGACACAATATCACTGACTCACGAAACAATAAACCTCCCAACCCGATAGCCAACTTAAAACGTGTACTGCATTGACGACACCCGCGTCAGTGGTCTGTGTCGCTTTTGTTTTGCTTGAGTGACCTAGTCTTTCTTACAACGATTCGTTTTAGTTTCGGGATGGAAGAGTGCTAGAGGTGAATAAGTTATTATGTCTGAAAAAAGGGTTGTCATTACGATAGAGGAAAAACACACATTGAAACGTCTAACAATTGTATTACTCTACGTACTGTACCGCTTTGTACTGTATTACATAATTTGTTTAGTTTTGATGTTATTAAAGTGTTAGTATTTCAACTAAAATTATGTTTTTTAATTTAATATCCGGATGCTTTATTCCACTCTCATATCCAGATCTTTTGCTATCAGGTTTGGCTGTCGCCACATGAGTCCGGATATGAAAGAGTTTACTGTACTATTTAATAGAGTTTTGGTAGCTTGGAGGTTTCGTGGAACCTTTTTCAAATCATCAAGCTTATGGCATTTCATGGACCCATTTTTTATAGGTACATGGTGGGCAGTCCAGCCCACCTGTAGTGTGGTTTCAGTTTCCTCCCCTCAATGCCAGCATAGGTCTGACTGACACAGATCAAGCACCTGAAGGTGCCTCCTTACCGGCCTATGCCTTGTCATATGTGTTAGCAGTCAAAGGTCCTTCCTTTTCACGTTATTCCTTTTCTTCTTTGAGGGGTTAATTTGGTATTGACCCCGGCCTGGGTTTGTAGATCAGACCTACCCTAGGTATGTATCTATTCATCCAGTCCTTTATTATACTCTAGCCCGTGCAAATGTGGCCACTGTAAAAGGAGTGATTCTGAACCTCTTCTTGCTGATTTGTCTTTCCTTACATTGCCTGTAATGCCTCAGTGCCTGGTACCAATGACAGTTTGATCTTGTTGGTCCCTGACTATGCCTTAAGCTTCTGCCTGGATCCCACCATTTAACCAGTATTTTTAATGCAGCCTGGTTGTTCAATCTAATTGAAATCTTCCTGCCTTTAAGCTCTCTCTCTCATTGGGGTCTTTGCACATACTAAAAACTGTACTATACTGTACTGCACATACTACCCATAGCAACTGTGGTCGGAATGGATCTACCTTAAACACCCAAACCTATTTTGCCTTCCTTGCGTCATCCACATAGAACTCCAGGTTAAACCCTGACCCAGTGCTTTAGTTCTTTGAGTTTTGTGATGGTCAGTAAGAATTTTGGGTACCCATCGTGCACAGAACTTACGGTAACTCAATCTTACTATGACTATCTCGTATAAGAGAGTCTTGGAAATCTGTGGAAAATCAGTAAACAACTCCGACATTGTGAAACATCGATTTTAACAAACTTTTGCATCAACTCTCTGAAGAAGTTCGTCAGTGACCAATGATGGCTTACCACTCCTCTCTTCATCATGAACATTTTCTCGTCACTTTTAAATAAACGTACCCATTCACGGACAACTCCTTCACTCATAACTCTTGTTCCGTACACGGCACAAAGCTCATGATGAATAGCTGCTGCAGAATATTCTTTGGCTGGAAAAAACCATATAACAGCTCACACTTCACACTTGGCGCGGTTTTCTATTGCAGCACACATTTCAAACTGACACAAAAACTAAACTAGTGCAGGTACGATGTTCACTCGACCCTGACTTGATGCCGACTGACCTCCCAAGTGTGTGAATGCAAAGATTGCGTCGCTATTCACCCCACTACTGTGACTAATCAGAGGTTACTTTCTGAACGGCCCTCGTGCATTTATTAATACCTATGCAATAAAAATTAATGGAACATTAACATTGCTCTGTGGAACATTAACCACAAAAACCCTGATTGTTCTGGTGTTTTCAGCGAATTTCCCATAGGGAAGAAGCTATTACCGTAGGTCTCATGGCAAGACTTAAGCCTGGGACCACGTTATTTTTTCTTCTTTAGGTTCCCAGAGGCCAAAAACAGTAGTCGTTAAAATTTGAGACCAAATTTGGTAGAGACATGTTTTTCTACGTTTGCTCAGACGAGTTCGTAATCCAGACATATCCAGTCTATGTCTGTCCAAAATACCCTTTCCCCAGCCGGGAAGGGGTATTTTGGGGGATTTTGTACTAAAAAATTAGGTTTTTTGTTTTTTTTCATATATAATTAAAATTTTTTTCAATTTTATCTTTCACCATTAGAATCAGTTAAAAAAACTACACAAATTAGTTCTTTAATGTTTTGCTCTATCTCTAATGGTTACAGAGATATTAAAAAATCTAAACACAGTACGTTGTATTTTGGGGCTCCAATGTTAATCTTATGGAGGATAAGGAAAAATTAATTTTTCACTTATCAATCTATATTTTTGGATGAAACTTGATATTTAGCTTCATGTGGTTGAGATCCATCCATTTATGCTTAAAAATCATAGTTTATGTTTTTATAATGGCAGCTAACCAGCATACTCTTTCCCCTGTTAATCGTGTAGTGAGTAGGCAAACTCCTTCATTTATGGACAGATGTTGATGAAAGTTGGTATAAATGGTCAAAATAAAAATTTTTTATGGTAGAAATGCCTTCTTTCAGTGTTCCTCGCAGCAGCAAAACTGCATACTCTCCTATTTGAATCTTATGGAGAATAGAAAAATAATGCTAATATTTATTGATAGATATTGATAAAACTTGTCATATATTATTGCTTTAGAAATTTGCTGAGTACGCAGGTCTGCTGCGATGGTGGTATTGTTTTATAATGTACAATCACAATTAATTGTTTGCTGAAGTAATATTATTTTTTCTAATTTATTTTTTTTTTCCAGATATGTGATATTTGAATAGTACCATATGTTCCTGAGACTGATAGAGAGTGCTTCTCAGTAGTTGTACTGTTTTTATATTTTTATACTTGCTTATTAGGTTTAAGATTTAGTAATTATGTATGCAATACATTTTAACAGTTTGGTCTGTACTGAACCGTTTTGTATTATGATCGGATGGAATGGAGCGATAAGTAGAGTTTCTAGCTTACATTTTATGTTATAAGATATTTTTTAATCTAAAAGTCATTAAAGTTATTGGAATTGCTGAAGTGATTGTACTGTAGTTACATTATTAAAATTTTGAAAACAATTGTTCAAGTTTTATTATCAGTGTTAAGATTTGGTTTTATTTTCATTTACCTTGATTCAACACCTTTAAGCATAACTATGTGTTATGCTATAGGTTAAAACAAGTAGATTTTTTTGTCAACATAAATTTAAAATGTTATATCCATCAACATCGCTTGTTTCTTCAACAACTCAAACATCAGCCCAATAATTTTTTACTCCCCTCATTCACTCACGACCAAAACTAGTGTCTACTTGATGAGCAATTTTGTACCATTTCCTGAAAAACTATTAAACTTTAAAATTGCAATTTACAAACATACCATGAGGTTTCATTATTTCTGTGGTATATCTTTGTAACATGTGGTGTTACTTTTTGTTTTCAAAAAATAAGTAAATTCTTGCAAAGACATTAATTTTGAGGATGCTCTTGCATTTAGCTAAATTATGATCTCTTTTACTTTGAAAAGTAATGTTGCATTAAACTAATAATTTCTCATGGAACTTGTCGGTAAATGTTGAGTTGACTTTAACATTTTAGCTCAGATTTTCTTAGGAAATTTGTGCACTTTCAATTTTTGATATTTCAATCGTTGAAGCTGTGTTGACTTCTTTGTAAATGGCTTTATTTCTGGACCTTGAATAATATTTCTGGGTCTCTTAGGCTTCTTATAAATTTTAAAGGTAAAATATATCACTGACTTTTTTCCACATGAACAAGTGAACTTACAGTTTGTAGAAAATTTCTTCAAGTCTGCAGATAAGTCAGCAACCAATTAGCCATTTTACTGTTCTCTAAGTACCATGCATGATTCTGTTGTAATGCTAAGATGCTTGCTTTTGTATCCAAGTACTGCTGTAACATTTTAATGAACTCAGTAGTAGGAAAATCAGAAAGAGCCTGTAATCGGCATGTTATTCTTATGTGGAGTATTTTTGGACAGAGCAAACAATTTGTAAAACCCTGACCCTTATTCATATCCAATCTACTGCCTGATATTATACAACATAATTTTTATGAAAGATAAAACAAAATTTCACAAAGGCTTGGACTCGTGTTACTGCCAAGAGTGCAAGCTTAGCTGAAAAAGCTGCCTCATCTACTGTAACTAACATAATGAAAGCAAAATCAAAGATGGGAATGGGTTTAAAATTTAATAAAAAATATGGACAACTACCAACTCCTATCACAGTTAAAAGGAACTGCCCCACCTTCGAGGAGTGTTCCTAAAAAGCGAATTAAAACCCGTAAAGCCAAGAATAAAAGAAAGTGGAATGATTAATTTAGCTAATGACAGAGGTACTCATTGGTCGGGTGTCCGAAAATGTGACTGGAAGGGGCGTAGAAACGATGGAGTTGGACCTGGAGCGAAATTCATTTCGTTGTAGTTCCAAGATTCAAAGAACTCCACCTTCGGGTGAAAGGAAACCAATCGGGGTTGTGAAGACCACCCCTCCTCCAGCTCCTTTCCGAAACCAGGAGGAAATGCCAGAAGGTGCAGCTAATGCGGATCTCCCGGGGCAATCCTCTTCAGAGCCCCGAATTCAGGGGGGAATTCCTCCAAAGTCAAGTCCCATGCGTCCAATTTTCGAGCTGTCGATCTTGCGCCAGCAACAGGACGACGCCGAGGAAGAGGAGAGTCAAGCATTGAAGAGAATCCATGCGATCCTCAAGGAGATGGAGAAATCGTTCAAGGTGCAGAGGAATGTAAACACCCGCATCAAAGGTGGTATTCTAGAAGCAATGGACCGCCTGAACACGGTCATGCAATGCCGACAGGTCAGGGAGAAAGCAAAGAGGCAAGAGCGAGCGATGGCGGACCGCTCTTTTTCTGCTAAAGACAGCGTTCTTTCAGGGAGAAAGAGGGCCCGGAACTCGCCATCTGGTAGCCCCGAGCTTGTTAGGGAGCCTATCTGTGTGGGCAAATCCACCCAAACCTCCCCAGCTGTCGGTGTGGCCTACAATCCTCCCCCTGTGCCGCTGGAGTTGTCCCCACAGCCACTAGGGATCCAGGAAGCAAGTGTGGAAAATCGGGGCGATGAACGCTTTCAAACTGTCCTCACCAGGAGAGAGAAACACAGAAGGAGGCGAGATGAGAAACGCTTGGAACGTTCTCAGGCCTACCCAGCCGTTCCTCCTGCTGGTCAGACTTCAAGCAGGACTAAGCCCAAAACTCCTAGACTATCCAAGGCTCCGTCGAGGAAACCTGACGCTGTTCTTATTAAGCCAGCTCAGGGACGCTCTTTCAGCGAGGTACTCACGGGGATTCGACAAAAAGTAAATCCTGAAGAGACGGGTACTGTTGTCCATTCGGTTAGGAAGATAAGAACTGGTGGCATCCTGCTGGTACTTGGTAGTGGAACCAAGGACAAGACGGCCTTTGAAGTCGCGGTCAGATCCGCGGTAGGTGAGGGTGCGGTGGTGCGGAACCTGGAGCACCGTATGTCCATCGAGGTTTGGGATCTGGACTGCTTCACCACTGCGGAAGAGGTCACCGAGGCCTTGAAGTCGATATTGGGGGATTTGGCTCACGGTGCTAAAGTGTTCGTTGGAGCAGAGAACGGGCGGGGACAGAAGCTCGCCGTTGTTGAGCTGGGGAGTCGTGGCGCTACAGACCTGCTTCAGCATGGCAGGCTAAAGGTTGGGTGGGTGCTCGGTCGGGTCCGACTTCGCACTATGGTGGTCAGGTGCTTCGGATATGGCCATCACCAGGCTCCTTGTTCTGGACCTGATCGCAGAGCGGCCGGCTTGTGCATCAACTGTGGGGAGAGTGGTCACGTAAAGTCTACCTGCACTGCACCATCTAGGTGTTTCCTCTGCCTGGAACGTAATTTTCAGTCTCTGAATCACGTTCCTGGTACCAGAAACTGTCGGGTCTTCCGAGAGGAGCTGGAAAAATCCCGTAAGAGGCCATAGAAAGAAAAAAAATGAAAATTTTACAAAGGAACCTCCACAGGAGCATCCTGGAAAACGACCTCCTATCCCAACACTCGAGAGAGTGGAAAGTGGACTTACTCATTATTTCTGAGCAGTACTTTGAGAGAGAAAGTTCTGGTTGGTTTCAGGACGCCCTAGTTACGGCGGCCATCTGGATTCCAGACCCCCGGAACTTCCATGTCCTTGACAGCGGGGCCGGTCGAGGTTTAGTTTGGGTGAAATGTGGGGGCTTCACTGTTGTGAGTGTCTACCTGGCCCTGGTCTACCCAAAAGACCCTATGCTGGCATTTCAGGCAAAGCTGGATGCCCTGGAAGACCTTCCGGTAAGCAAGTTCATTGTTGCTGGTGATTTCAACGCCAGGGCCGTTGAGTGGGGTATGCCAGAAACCGACACCAGAGGCAGCAAAGTCCTTGAGCTCGCCTCCAGAACCGGACTTCACGTTGCCAATGTTGGTTCCACTTCCACTTTCAGGAGACCAGGGTACAGAGAAACAATCCCTGATATTACCTTCGTTTCGGAGGCTCTTCCCGCGTCAATGTCTGGCTGGAGAGAGATCTGGTCGTCGAAGATTTCACGGGCAGCGATCATCAGCATATCCTGTTTTATGTGAACTCAGGCCGTCATCCTGCCATTCCCGAGTGGCCGAACCGCCCAGTGAGATGGAATGTCGCCAAACTCAATGCTGCTGCTGCAGCTGCAAGAATCAATGAGGAAAAAGATGACGTGCTACTGCTCGATTTTCAGGCTGAGGAATTGGCTGAGGCAACCATGCGCCTCATTCATTGGCATGATTCTTCCATGCCAAGGAAG
Source organism: Nephotettix cincticeps (assembly GCA_023375725.1). Lineage (NCBI taxonomy): Eukaryota > Metazoa > Arthropoda > Insecta > Hemiptera > Cicadellidae > Nephotettix > Nephotettix cincticeps. The sequence continues at coordinate 1,534,365 of CM041784.1, read as the reverse complement.
AACACCTCTCGTTTGGCACGAAAGTCAGTGTACTGGTGGACGAACGAGATCGCGACGTTGAGAAGAGCGTGTCTCCGCTGCTGACGGAGGTTGGTCAGAGCCAGGAGGAGAGGCTTCGATGCTGCTGCTCCAGCTGCTCTGGAATTCCGGGAGGCAAGAATTAGCCTGAAGAGAGCTATCCGCCGCAGCAAGAGGGAGAAGTGGGAAGATCTGAGGAGGGACGTTAACCTTGATCCCTGGGGCCTCGGATACAGACTCGTTATGCGTAAGCTTTGTGCCAAAACAGCGTGACCTGTCTTCAACCCACCAACGATGCAAAACATCGTTGATTCCCTCTTTCCCGATCACCCCTGCAGAGCGGTAGAGAAGTATGTGGAGGCGATTCCGGAAGTTCCTTTGTTCACGGAAGCGGAGTTGTGCGTGGCGTTCAAGTCAATGCGTGTTGGCAGTGCTCCTGGTCCGGATGGTGTTCCGACTGAGGTGCTCAGGGTTGTTGCTCGTACCTGCCCTTCTCTTCTTTTGAACATGTACAATCGATGTCTTCGCGAGGGAATTTTCTGTCGCAGATGGAAGCTCCAACGCCTGACATTGATTGGCAAGGGCAAGGAGCTATCACCAAGCACTCCCTCGGCATTTCGACCCTTGTGTATGTTTGACACAGCCGGAAAACTTTTTGAAAGACTGATAAAGCCCCGTCTGTTGTCTGCGGTCGATGCTGCCGGTGGGCTGTCGGACAGGCAGCACAGATTCAGGAGAGGTCGTTCTACCATCGGAGCAATTCAAGAGGTTGTAGGTGCCAGAAACGCTCAGCGAGGAAATCATTACTCCCGCTGTATCACGTTGCTCGTCACCTTAGACGTGAGAAACGCGTTCAACAGTGCAAGTTGGTCCGTCATTTTGAGTTCCTTGGAGGAAATGTTCCACGTTCCTGAATATCTGCTTCGGATCATCCGAAGCTATTTGAGAGACAGGGAATTAGTCTTTGAGACGTCGGAGGGTCCTCGTCGGAAGACTATCACCGCTGGTGCCGCTCAGGGTTCCATCCTTGGCCCAGATCTTTGGAACATTGCATACAATGGTATCTTTGGACTGGACTTACCGGAAGAATGTTTTCCGGTGGGTTATGCAGACGACATTGCGGCGGTTATTGTCGCTAGAAACGTCCAGCGCGCCCAGTGGAGACTTAATGAAACGATGAGATATGTCTCTTGGATGAAGGATCATCACCTGAGCTTGGCAACCGAGAAAACGGAGATTGTCATGATGACAGGACGTCAGATTCCGACTTTGGTAGACTTTCGTGTCAACACGGAATATATTCGTTCCAAGCCAGCCGTGAAGTACCTGGGGGTTAGACTTGACACCAAGCTTTCCTTCAGAGAACAAACCAAGTATGTGTCAGAGAAGGCGGCAAGGATTACGACTACGCTCAGTCATCTTATGGCGAATGTTGGCGGCCCATCAGCGGAGAAGCGGAAACTCCTTCTGTCCATCACAAACTCAATCCTTCTTTACGGAAGTAAGATTTGGGCGGACGCTCTCAAGAGGGAGTGCTACCGCAAACAGGTGGGAGCGGTGCAAAGAAGAGCCGCGTTGAGGATTTCCTCAGATTACCGGACGGTGTCGGAGCCGGCTGCACTGGTGGTAGCTGGTGTTGTCCCGATCGACCTGTTGGCCCAGGAAAGGAGAAGTGTGTATATCACCAAGTCCGAACTTGGCTCCAGGGAAGCGACACGGGTGGCCAGGGAGGCCTCTATGCACCAGTGGCAAGAGAGGTGGCGAAATGAGTCTAGAGCGGCTTGGACGCGGAGACTCATTCCGGACCTGTCTGTGTGGGTTGATCGTGGGTTTGGGGAAGTAAATTTCCTCATCACGCAGTTCCTCACCGGACATGGGTTGTTCCGAGCTTATCTTCACAAGATGGCCAAAGTGGATAGTCCGGCTTGTATTTACGGGGACGGTGTCCACGATGACGCGTTTCACACGTTCTTCCAGTGTGTCCGGTGGGCAGTTCTAAGGAGGCAGCTTCTGCTGGAGATGGGAGAATTTTCGCCGGAGACCGCAGTAAAAAAATGGTGACACCTCTTGAGAACTGGACTCTCATCACGTCCTTCGTGGAGAAAGTTCTCAAGAGAAAGAAAGTTGAAGATCCATAACATCCTGGATCTTCCCTCAGAAGGCTAAATTGGAGTTGTAGTGCATTGTGCTTTAAATACGAGGCTCCACTTTGAGATTCGTGCCTTAATAGGTTATTCTGAAGTGGTCAACAGCCTGAGGCGGGGGTTTTAGTTGGGTGCATGAGAGCATTCCCCTCGAAAAAAAACTCATTGGTCGGGATATCGTAAAAACAGAGACGTAGTTTATGTGGCCCGTTCGGTATACAATCTCCTAATGAAGTAATTGAGTATTTTAGGGGCAATAAAATATACATAGCTAGAGAATCGAAGAGTGAATTCTTAGAATTGAAGGACAATGTTTGGGATGGTAAGAAAAATGTGAGCAGGGCAGAGGCAGGGAATGAGGTCCCTGTATTAGAACAGACACTGACCAGACAGGGAGATTTGTTTGTTCAGGATGAAAATAAATGTGAATTTAGGCAATCACAACGTAATAATTGGAATGGTAGAAAACGTAAGATAATAAATTTAGAAAAAGAAGGGCACAGTTCTGATGCTGTTACCTTATAACAAACACTAAGTAGGCAAAGTGATCAGTATGTGCAAAGTAATAAAAAAAAATATATTTATGGAACAGAAAGATGGTAAATGGGATAGTAACTGTGCAAGAATCGTAAATATACAAGACGGTCAGGATTTTAATGACTGTCCAGCTATGCATCAAGCCTTATACAGAGATAATACACCTAATTTTAATGCTCGTATTACTAATGTCTTTCGTGCCCGCGATTTTCATGGTGTAGAGATTAAAGATCACTACACTGCTGTTATAGTTTGAAAGAGGTGTGTTTAAATGTGGTGATGTAACGTTTCCTAAATTATTGGGAAAATTTTTTCAATGTTAAACTTTGAAATACCCTTATTTACGTTACAACGTTAAAAATATATTTCCAGTATTAAATTATTGCTCATCCGACACCAAAACCAAGTGGATTAAGGATGTTAGATGGTGATCCTTACTTTCCAGAGAGTAGTGTGTATATTAGAGAAAATGATGGTATACTAGTTAGTGCATCTGGTAATGAGATAAAAACCACAGATAGTGATTTGAATATAAAAGTAAATTAAAAAAATTAAAGAAATCGCAGACGAGATGTATAAATTTGCAAGAAAGAACTTTCCAAGGAGGCATTTTAAATAGGTAGGTTTTTATCAATGAAACTGTACAGATTGATTTAATCTATATGCAATCTTACTCGAGACAAAACTCTAAATACAATTATATTTTAATTTTTAAAGATTTTTCTAAGAAAGTCTATGCAGTACCTGTTAAGAATCAAACCGAACCGGTGGTAACAGAGGCAATAAAATTCATTCTTCCCGCTGGTGTCAAGAATATTCAAGTAGGAGATGTTGTCAGGATTTCAAAATATGAACATAAGTTTAGTAAGACTTAAACTCCCAATTGGACCGTAGAGTTGTTTACAATATCAGAAGTAAGGCAGGCAAGACCTATTTCATATATATTTAAAGATAAGAGGTAATATAATCAAAGGTGGATTTTAGAAGAAAGAATTGTTAAAGACAAAAACTTATAGGAAGAAATAACCATGTACACTGTACTTGCGTAGTTACTGACTTGAAGCAGATTTTCTTCGTCATTTAAAACCAGCCAAATATTCGGTCTGGGTGGTTTTTGCCTTAACGATATCCGCTATCAGAAATAGAACAAAATGGCGGTCTTAACTGAATTCCGAAAAAATGTCACTTGAGCAGTTCTTGACTTGAGCCATTCAAATCTATCATTGTGTTATGAATTTGACATGTTAAATTTGTGTAAGACGAAATAACAAATGGTATTAATATCTATGTATGCTCATTGTTATGTGATCCAGCAATGATTTAATTAAGGAGAATGGGGAGGCCCTATCTCCGCCATGGTAAATGTGTTATTTTTCTTATTAACTATAAAAGATATGGAGTTGAAATTTTATATCTGTAATTGTTTATACTACGTTGTAAATCTACAGCACAAGAATTATTTTAGCATAATTTTTAATTGCTGAAATATATTTTTATCAACATTCTTCAGATTTTTCTACATTCAAAATTGTTTTCTCAGCAACTAATATTTTTAAAGCAATAATTTTAGTTCTGTGGCTTGGTATTACATAGTTGTACATGCATAGAAAATTTCAATTTCCTATTTCTTATAGTTCCTAAGAAATTTTTTATAGTTCCTTTTTTCTCTGTACAAAAAAATCAACTATCAGTAAATGAGCCATAAAGCCATCATGTGTTGTTTATGGTTATCAAAGTAAGGTGTGACTATTTAATGATTAGGTCATAAACAAAATATTCCAGTAAATAAATAAAAGTTTATTTGACACGACACTCATGTCACATTGTTACAACAGGATGCCAATCAACTGGGATAACATAAATCAAATCAAATCATCTTTATTTCGCACAGAAAAACTGTATAATAGCGTCACAAACAAGAATATATAGTTAACTAAATTTCAAATGATGTGAGAACAAAATGCAACTGAACATCATTTTAATTCGATTGGCAACTTAAAAAATCTTCTAAAGTGTAGGGAGCTTGTTCCAAGAGTATGCGTTTGGCCGCTCTCCCAAATTTGTCTTTGTCTTGCTCCATTGCCAGGGGTTGAGGCAACACATTGAAAACCCTAATACTATTATAAAAGAAGTGCCTCTCAAAAAATCTTGCCCTGTGCTTTGGAAGCTAGATATTGTTTTTGTGTCTGAGAGTGTTCTGTATTGATTGGAACTGCGGTTGATGCAGATGATCATTTCTTTTTAAAAACGACAGACAGCTCAGAAAGTATATGATGGAAATGTGAGTCTATTGTATTCCTTAAATATAGGGTTGCAATTAAGAAGTACGACGGGGTATTCTAAAAGCTGCTCTTATGGTTTTTTTCTGAAGTCGGAAGACAAACTTTGTTCGTATGCTTTCACAGCCCCAGATTGCCACCAAATACGACAGTAATAGGTAAATCAGTCCATGGCACTCAAGGTTACCCGAGAATCGGTAAACTTTGTAAACTAAGACTTCTAATCAAAATAATTCCTGCGAGAATTCTTCTGGATATGACCTTATATGGTTATGAAAATTGAACTGCCTGTCTATAAGACCAAACCAAGAAATTTAGCATTGCTGCAAGAAGAGATATCTTCGTCACCCACCAAAACAGTCAGTGGAACCTGCTTTTTTGAAATGTTAATATGGAATTGGAGCATTTTTGTTTTATCGCAGTTTAGAATAAGCTTGTTGTTTTAGAATAATTGTAAAGCTCTATTGGAACTTTCAAATGCTGTTGTCTCTAGTTATTAACATATTAAGGGTAAATATATAAAGGGTAATATATAGGGTAATATATAAATATAGGGCGCGGGGGAGCGCGCTGGTCTAGGGGTAGAGCGCGGGGCTTTGGTGCCCAAGGTCCCGGGTTCAAATCCCGCCAATCACCAATGGCTTTTCGCTATGTGATAATGCCGCAACCCACACAGGGGTGCGCAAAAAGCCTCTACGGCTAAAGTGCCTTGGGAGTAATCCGCCCCTTTCAGTAAAAAAAAGGGTAAATATATTTTTATTTTAGTGTTACTGCACGACGATCATAATAATTACATTTTGCTTTAAAATTGAATACTTTTAAAGAGCATTTATATGAATAAACTGTTTTCCCTTGTTTCGTATCAATTTACCATGGATTGAATCGGTTATCTGACTGGAGAGTACCTTACGTAAGATCGTAAAATTATTTTATAAATCATAAGTGTACACTCCCGCCAGATTACCGAGTTTACACAATTTGAAACGCCCGGGATTCGATTTCGACACTTTTACTCGCTTCCATTCCAAAAAATACTTTTAATTATAGTAATTACATTTTATTTCGGTATATTTTGTTTTTATTAAAAATGCATTTTGTGTGTCAACATCGTAACCGAAAGAAGTTTTGATGCAAATCACGGGTAATTTTTATGAAATTTAGTGTAAATGAAGCGGGTAGGTACATTTTAGGATTCCCATTTTTATTTGGGTGCTTGATAACTAAAGGTATATGTTTGTCTGAAAATAGCATACGTCATGGTTACTCCATGGAGCAGGTGGTGAATTTATTCTCTATGTCTAGTTCTCTATCGTTATCGTTACCGCCAAACGTGGATCATCTTCCTTCTCTTGCCATCTTGCAATTGTTAAATGCATGATTAAAGTGCTGTGATATTTACTATTTAACGTAAAATTAAAGTATGTCGGGGAGTTCTGGAGAGAAAGTTAACGGTAAGAATAATCTACTTTTATGTTTTGATTGGTTCATTTATTTAGTTACTCGTAAATTTGACTTTAAGCTATAATGACCATGCGCATCGTATCCACTGAACGGCAATATCTTTGAATCTTACTGAGAAATAATTATAGCTAAAATTTGGGGATTCAAGCTCAAATGTTTTAATACTTATCACACATACGTAGGTGTAAACTACCTTGAATGTGTTAATGCTTATTTCACTAAACTAAATAATTAGAGAGTTTAGATCAATATTTTTTATCAAGGCTATCCCTAGTTTCAAATTAAGTCAACGCTATTAAGAGCAATTAGTTAACTCAATCGTAGCAGGCCTACTATTCAGTTAGTCCCATCCAATGATTCTTTATTTCATGAACTACCCAATTTTCTTATTTTATATGTCCAGAAGTACCTATCGGTTTGGGTAGTGATTGGGTAATTGACTTGTTGATTAGTGGTTTAACCAACTAGTTGCCCATCTAGTCCATTTTTTTGTAATCATTTAGCATATTGTAGTAATTGCTTAGGCCGGCCACACACTGATGCAGCATTTCACCTGAAGCGTGAAGTATTGCGATGCAAAATGTTCCGCTGGGCACTAGCGCCCTGTATATTTCAATGTGAGGCGTTTCGCAACATTTGCTTGATGAGTGTGGAGGCTCCCATTGAAATACACAGGGCGCTAGTGCCTAGCGAAACAGTTTGGCTGCTTCAGGTGAAATGCTGCATCAGTGTGCGGCCGGCCTCAGGACACTGTAGAGCGTCTTGGGCTTAATTTCGTTCACAATACCAATACTTAGAACCGATTAAACAATTTTAATAGTTCACACAGACTATATACTAACTACCAAAGTATTTGTATAGCATTTAGGAATAAGCATATCAACTTATTTTTTAACAATTTTTTACACAACTTAATTGAACAGTGAGAAAATGTATGGCGACCATGATAAAAACTGAATCGACCTGCTTTTCCTTCTTCCCAACCAGAACTGAGAAAATCATGTACTGAAATGAAACACAAGTCCAGGAAATTATCGTGGGAAACCAGCTGGACATCAATGCAATAAAAAATATTCAACTAGTTGGAGCGACTAGTCTAGTACATTTTGCTATTGATTGATTTTAGCTCATCAACTAGTTTTAATATCTAGTCTAGCCGTTGATTCCACGTTTTAATTAATGACTTATCGACTAGTTTGAACGTCTAGTCTAGTCGATGTTTGAAACTAGTCTACTAGGGACTAGTTGATAGTCCCATCACTAGTTTTGGGTCTGGGCTTTACATTAACCCAGGAGAACTCCTATAGCAGGTAAAACTATGATTGTAAATCTGTAGGAAGGCACAGTCTCAATATCAGGCGTGAATTTCCCGCCCCACTTATCTTGTTCTCTTCCCCACCCTACCCTATTATCAAATGCCTTAATAACCTTAACTCCCGAACTGCTAATAGTTATTTTGTGCTCCTGTTTCAACAGATGTATATAATACTCTATTTTACAAAAAATTAGATGAATAAAAATGTAAAGTTAGATGACTAGGACCATGGGGAGTCCTGTAATCCAGCTACTTGGAGGTCACAAATTGTGGATAGTTGTGAGCAATGTTTGGTGGGTGTAGTGTTTTTTTGTGTGAATTGATGTCCACACTATTGAATACTAGGTTAATCCACAAAGACCATCCTCATAATTAGACTAGTTAGTAATTCAAAGGCAGTGTTTCGGACTCCCTGTTAAACTGTAAGTCCTTTAGATATGCCATTGACTGTTGGAACAACAATCCACGACTTGAATGTCACAACCCTGCTTCAGGTTGAGCTCAGCCTCGTACTGGGAACATTGATCTGATTGCCATGTTTCATGAGTGGTCTACACAATTTTGGCACGCTTCGTTTCCATGGAAGCCATTCCGCATTTTATCATTGCTGAAGTGTGTCATATTAGCAGCCAATGTGTCAATTGTCTAAGGAACATGTCAGTCTTAGTCCGAAACAAGACTATAAGATCGCGTCAGAATCATCTTACACTTAATTATCCTTCATTCATACATTGCTTAAAATACGTACATGGGTAGGTCGCCATTTCACTAACTAACTAACTATGAATGTTGATTTTATCATAATACTTTGGCCTAATGCAAATCTTAAGTCAATATTTTCCTATTTAAAAACTGACCAAGGTGAAGTTCTAAAAATGTATGTGAGGAAACAAAGCTTATAAACTTACTAACTGCAATAATATAAAAATTGTCTGGAGAATTTCAAGGGTTGTTTTTAGCTTTGAAATTAATGAATATACAGTGGAACCTCGATTAACCGTCAGTCTCTATTAATCGCAACCCCGCTAGCGCAAACAAAATTACGTTTCCGCGTTAGCGCCGGCCTGGATCGTCTGTTGAGGCTCTATGATGAGTAGTGATGAATGTACTGTACACCTGCAATATGCGTGAATTATTGGCGGCAAGGGTATTGACCCAGCTGGTTAATCCCGTTCACTGTCTTCTGCATTCTACTGCTACTGTTTTATTTCAGGTTAGTATGGTGCATGGCTTCAGTGAACTGAAGTTATTGCCGATTTCGAGTGCAATGCCTACTTACTATAGTGTTTTACGTGCTTTACCGTTTATTGTTGACAGTGCTGTTTATACGTAGTGTGTAATGCTCTTCTGTTATGGCTGAGAAACGGAAACGTGTAGTTTTGGCACTCGACAATAAACAATAAATTAATAAACACTGGTGCTTCTTTTAGAAAAAATTAGAAACATGACTGCCTGAAAAACTCGACTGGGAAAGAAACAAAAGAATATGACTGATTTTTTAAAAAACCAAATACCGGCAACGTAAGTTTTGAGAGTAAAAGCAAAGAACATAGAAGATATATATCTTCTGTTCTTTGGTAAAAGTACGTACATGTACAGTTTATATTCCATTGTTTTCTTATTAAAATATTTTAATAAAGTATTTTCCACTTGAACTGGCCTAGTTTGGTTTTTCCTCATTTAAAATAAAGTCATATTCAGTAATCATGAAAATTAATTAGGACTTACAATGGCGCCATCATAACACCCTCTATTCGGTTATCCGTCATGGTCTCAGTCCTGAGGGTGATGGTTAATTGAGGTTCTACTGTAGTCTTTTTATGGTAAAAAAAGAGACAATTATTTGTAAATTACGACTAATATTGATTAATGTAAATGTTCTTTATCAAATAGTTCTTTAAAAATCTTTACATGGACTGTTCAAAAGCTTTTGATTAGGTTGATTCTTTTCCTATCTAAGATACATTTTTATAGACTTTAAATCAAGTTTTTGCCTCATCGACTGAACAGAATGCAGTAGTCTCTGTTTCTATCTATACTTTAAACAGTGGTGTAGTGGCAAATATTCCAGTGTGGTAAGTTTAGATAAATCCATTTGTAAAATTAAAAATAAGTTTGTTAAACCGAAAACGGGGTTAGCGCCAAACTACCAACCGGCTGCTGTTGTTAGCTTAGTAAACTTCCGAATCTACAATGTCCTGATTGCAAAAAGAGTATAAAGTTGTATTTAAATCCATTTACAATGAAAATTCATATTGTCATTTAAGATAAACATAAGTCATTTTACATATATTTCTTAATTATTGTTTTATAATAAGCTATACAACAATCATTTCATATTAAATCAGTGTTTATCAATAAATTTTAAAATTTGCATAGTGAAAGACCAGTGTGGGACCGCTGTTCTCACACATTCCCGTACCACTACATCTCTGGCTTTGAATCATCTAGGTTTTCTATTTGTTCAATATTGCACAACAGCAATCTGGTGTCATTGTTATTTAATATATTTATTAATAATTGGTCGTGTCTCTAAAAAATAATTTTTTGTTCCAAGCTGATGATTTAAAATTTTTACTGCTGTTGAGGTTATGTAAAGTTGTTTTCTTCAGACCGAGTTTATTGGATACCTGGTATGTCCGTAATGTAGTCATGTCAATCCATCATAAGAGAAATCCTGTTTTATTTTCTTACATGTTGAATGGCGTTACTTTATATAGCGTGCATGAGTTGGAGATTTAGGCGTTTTAATTGAGAAAATTATCTTATAATGATATATCATTTCTTCTGTTAACAAATCATATAGCTTACTTGGTTTCTGAACTCATCATCATCATCATCATCTTTTTCTTCATCTTCTATGATGTTCAAGCTTTTTGGGTGGCAAGGTTGTATTTATCCGCACTAACCAGTGGCACCGATCAATTAAATAAGGTTAAATGGTATTCATCTAATCTTCAACAATTAAAACCCGAAAAATTTTGGGTGCGGGTCAACTAGCCAAGGTTTCAACGCTCCAAGGTATGTTAAAAATTAAGAAATATGGAGAGAGCCAGCCGTCCAAGGTCTACAGTCTGCACCAGAAGTGTCACAGCCGGTTCTGGTGATATTTAAGAGCATTATCTTTATGGTTGTTTGCATATCAAAAACTAGTCATGAGTCAGGGCTCAGATAAGACACATCGCTCTGCTACTGTACTCCGGTCCTGATAAGGTTTCTGCTACGTTTGAACGTGTGCCGAGTTTGTGTAGTGCGCCAATACTGTGCAAAGTTATTACGAGTTATACTTTATTTTTTGTATTTTATACTGTGCAATTTACTAAATTATTATACCATGGCAAGTTGCGGTATTTGTGCGAAATCTATAAGTGCGAAACAACTGAAAGTGAATTGCAGTGACTGCAAGCTTGGCTTCCATGCCGTGTGTATGAAGATGAGCAAAGCTGAAGTGGACTGCATTGTGACGGAAGGAATACCCTGGAGGTGTCAACCTTGTGCTGAAAGCAGGAGGAAGAGCATGAGATTCGAAGCACAGGCACAAGAAGGCAAGGTAACGTTAGACGATCTTATGAAAAAAATAAATGAAATTGTTGACAATCAGAAGGAGCAGGAGGCTAGTTTTAATAAGTCCTATAAGGCTTTACATGAACAAATGGAAGAGAATACTAAAATAACGATTGAACAAAAAAAATCTCTTGATGATAGCTTAAAATTAATAAGTGAGCTTGTCCATGAAAATAAAATGTTAAGTAAAAAAGTTGCTGGATTGGAAAAATGAGTGGATGACATGGAGCAGTACTCCCGTATGAATGCAGTTGAAATTCACGGGATACCGTATCAGAAAAATGAAAATGTAATGGATTTGGTGAAGGGAGTGGGAACTGCTCTTAACATGAACATCACCGACACCATGATTGATGCTTGTCATCGGCTTGGAAAAAACGCCAGATCAAACAGCAAACCGTCAGGAATTATTGTAAAATTCGTACGGAGATTCGACAAGGACGAAATCTTAAGCAAACGACGTGCGAAGAAGAGAGATTTCTCCACGAGACACCTTAACCTCATGATGGACGAGCCAATCTTCATCAACGAGTCTCTATCACCTTCGAGGAGGAAACTGTTTGCGGCGACGCGGCAGGCGAAAAAAGACAAGCACTACAAGTACCTGTGGGTGAGGGGAGGCAAGATCTTCCTGCGAAAAGAAGAGCAAGCGCCAGTGATACACGTTCAATGCCAGACTGACTTGGACAGCTTGTAAGGCAAAACATGTATGTTTATAAGGAATATTTTCTTTTATTTTTAATTATAATAATAGTGTTAAAAAAAAATTAAAAATTAAATAGCATATTTTGAGTTATAACAAAAAAAAATTTCTTGCAACAATGATTCAAAATATATCTATTATTCATCAAAATATCAGAAGCTTGAGACAAAATTTTGATCTGTTTATTTCTGACTTAACAGTTAATAATTTAATGCCTGATATTCTAATTTTATCTGAAATTTGGATTTATTCTTCTGAGGCAGAGTGTTACCAGATTCCTGAATATAGATTATATTTAAAGTGTAATGATACTTACAGATCAGGTGGAATAGCAGTCTATGTTAAAAGCTCAATATTAAATGTAAACAGTATAGAAATAGACTGCAGAACAGCTGATGTTATCTTTATGTCGTTTGAAATTTTAGGGTACAAATTTTATTTAATTGCAATTTACGGATTAATATTCCAACCAGTAGATACATTTGTTAACGAATTTATAAATATTTTTAGTAACAAAAAATATAATTTTAATAATATTCAAAATTTATTCTGGATTGGAGATTTAAATATTAATATTAACGTAAATAATCAGAATAACACATCTTCAATTGATGAGTATGTTTCTCTGATGGCTGCTAATGGTTTAGAATGTTTAATTAAAACTCCAACTCGAATTACTGATATTTCAAAGAGTTGCATTGACCACTGTTATGTTAGAGTATCCTGTAAGAACAGGATAGAAGTAGAGACGACAGTGGATAATGCAGGCCACACAGATCATGCCATGTGTCGAGTGAGTGTGCGAGTGGTGGGTGGGGGGAGGGGAGGTGGTGGCCCGGCTGCCATGTCCCCTCCCCCCGGCCCGCTACCGCACGGACTACGCTCTACTCAGGCAACTTCTTGAGAGTGAGACCTGGGCTGATGTTTACAATCAAATTGATGCATCGGCTGCTTTTGATGTTTTTTTAAGTACTTTCAAAAACTATGAAACTCAATGCAAAATACTTATTGACTGTAATAACAAGCAAGTCAGAAAAATAAAGCCTTGGATTAACGAATCTGTGTGTAATAAAATAAAAAAAAGAAATAAAATTTTTAAATTAGTTAAAAAACATCCCAATAATGACATTTTAAAAAATTATTACAAAAAATTAGAAATAGATTACAAGTAGAAATAAAATTTCTTAAGGATAATTTTTACAAACAAAAATTTGATAACTGTCAAGGTAATTCAAAAGCAACTTGGAAAGTCTTAAATGAAATCACAGGTCAATGTAAATTGCATGAAAAACATATTCAGTTAGAAATTAATGGCACAACATTTGATGATCCACATGTGGTATCAAATGAATTCAACAATTTTTTTCTACAAGTTGTTAACCAGTTGGGATTAAATCATTCTATCTCTCACAATTTTTTATCACTTGAATATAAAAATTATTTTCCACAAAAATATCAAGTAAAATCTTTTTTCTTATGAAGTAACGCCAGAAGAACTTAAAGGTGCAATAAATAGTTTAAAAAACAATACAAGTCCAGGAATAGATGGTGTAAGTTCTAAATTAATTAAGGAATTTTCAGCACAGATTTTTCAGGTATTACTATATATAATAAATTTCAGTTTCCAGACTGGAGTCTTTCCAAAATCTTTAAAAAATGCTGTTGTTATACCAATTTTCAAAAATAATTCAAAATTACAGTGTAATAGTTACCGACCTATATCTCTTTTGTCAAGTTTTTCTAAAATATATGAGAAAATAATGAAACAAAAACTGTTAAATTATCTTAATTTTACAAACTTTTTTAGTAATAATCAATTTGGGTTCAGAGCAAATCTTAACACTGAACATGCTCTTCTTAATTTTTTACAAAATATTTATCATGGTTTAAATCATGGTAGAAGTGTAAGTGGTTTGTTTTTGGATATAAGAAAATCTTTTGACACTGTTGATCACAAAATTTTACTAGATAAACTTTGTAACTGTGGAATTAGATGTATTGCTTATAATTGGTTCAAAAGTTATTTGTTAGACAGACAACAGTGTGTTAAAATAAATTCAGTTCACAGTAACATGGGGGTAATTAAAACAGGAGTTCCGCAAGGCTCAGTTCTTGGTGCAGTATTATTTATTATTTACATAAACGACCTATGTAATGCAAAATTTCATGGGAAGTTAACATCTTTTGCTGACGACACACAGCTCTGTGTTATACAGAAAAGAATTTTGACTTAGTTCATTCAGCTATGAATAGTGATCTCAAAGCACTTCAGTGGTGGTTTACCACAAATCATATGCTGCTGAGTGTTGAGAAAACAAAATTTGCTATTTTCAGTCTCAGGAAAAGTTTTAATTTTAATGAACAGATTTATTTTCACAGTGCTGATTGCATTGAAAAGCAAAATGGGTGTATTTCAAAATGTTCAACTGTAGCACAAACAGATAACATAAAATACTTAGGAGTTTATCTGGATAGTGATATCAGTTGGAAAATACATATTTCAAAACTAAAAAGTAAAATAAACAGTATTTTAAGGTATTTTTACTTTTTAAAAGATATGGCTACTGAACAGGTTTTAAGAATGCTATATTTTTCTTTGATTCAAAGTAGAATAGAATATGGTTTAGTATTTTGGGGTAATGCGTATGAAACCCACATTAATTCAATTATTGTTCAACAAAAACACGTATTACGTTTAATTTCATTCAAAGACAAATTTGCATCATCGCATCCTCTTTTTATTAAACAAAAAGTGTTGTTGAATTGAAATATTTATTTGTTTTTAAAGTTTTAAAAATGTTTTATAGAAGAAGTGGAAATTGGCCAATTAATGAAAACATTTACAAAAATAAACTTAGAAATACTGAACAATTTTTTGTACCAAAACCAAATAATTCTTTTTTCACAAGATCCTATTGTTTTATAGCTCCAAAATTTTATAATATAATTCCTGATAGAATAAAAGATTCTTTAAATTATAATATTTTTACTAGGCAATTAAAGAAATGGCTTTTCAGTTTAAAGGACATTGATTTTCTATTTCAGATATTAAAATAATTACAATAGAATTAAGTTAGGGTAACACTAGGGCGCAATGTAGCTTGCTTTGCCATACAGGTAAGTATTGCATACTGTGAGCCTTGACGGCACCTGGGGGACCAACCTCGGGGGAAAGCCCCTGGGGAGGTGCCAGAGCCGCCTGATGGTAAAGTGTGGTGCGCTGTTTTAAAATTACAAATATTACAGTGAACTTTTGTTATTATTATTTTTATTTTTTAATATGTATAATAAGGCACATTAAAATTATTTTTAATCTATTTTGATATAGAGACCAGTTTTGATTTTATATATACTGTATGTTTATTTATCTGACCGCTGTTTATATTAGTTTTCTTTTAATTTTTAGAGATGGAACCTCTAATCAGGCTTTGCCTTAGAGGCCCTATATTTTCTCCAATTCATGATAGTAATACTTTTAATTATTTAATTTGCTCTAATAATTACGTTTTTCTTTAAATTAAGCTGTCAGTCTGGCAACGTGAAAGGACATTAATTTACTATTAAAAATAACTTTGAGTTGAATTATTCTTTTTATTTATTGTTGAGAATTTTGTACATTATGTTGTGTATGAGTCACATTTTGTCAACATTGGAGAAAATAAATGATTCTTATTCTTATTCTTAGTTATAGTAAAACTGTTAGTAGTAAAAGTACTATAGTAAACAGTTTCTATATAGTTGAGCACTATAACTTAAGTTTGAGAACTATTTTATAGTCTCCATGAACATGAAAACAAGCGGCAGCGGAGCCAAAGAAACCCGGTGCGGACTGTACCTGCTGCGACGCAATACACTCCTGACGCTACCGTAGACCTCGGACAGTGGAACTTCGGACAGTTGACCCTGCACTCATTTTTACAGACCTAGGACAAATGACATCTCAGGCAGTTGACTCTATATTTCTTAGTTTTTAACAGCCCTTGGAGACTGTTACGGTTGATTTGCTCCCAAAACTTCTCAGCGAATCCGATAATCTGCCAAACTGGAAGTTTATTGTTTGATATTCACTAGATTCCCACCTGCACCTTACATTAAAGACCTGATCCAACGTTGATTGGGGCTAAATAACCATTATTACGTATATTTATGAAAAAAAGAATATCTTTCTCATTTGCTTCTTCTTGCTTCCCAAACCCATAGATATACTTACTCAGCATTTTGTCACCATGGCCAGTTGTAATCGCAGTTTTATATACTGTATATAAAAAGTGCTGTGTGTGGCCCACTGGATAGCTTGCAGCACTCTGCTACGGCACACTCCAATAACCCTCGAGAGGGCGCTTGCGGAGTTTACCTCCTCATGTGTAGTTTTTGTTAAAATAAACACGCATATCGGGTATTGGCAGCCGTGTCAGGCTCCTTACCTCAAGCGCCTCATTCCAGGAATCCCCCGAAACTATTTACAACCCCTAAACTCAGTTTGTTTCCTTGTGAGTTGCAATGCAGTGAAACAATGTCAGTTTGCGGAGGCTTTCTCTAAACGGATTACACACATGAACATGTGTGTGTGTGTGTGAACCAAAATATAATTTGGTTTTTATTTAATTTATAACACTGTCATTTAATATATTTGGTTTACATTGATGTTCATTTTTATTATCGCGGAACAATATCCCAAACACTCTCCCGTAACACCATTCTTATACTAGAAAATTACTAACTATGTTTGTTACTCAGATTCAGTAATTAATTAATTAATTTAATTAACGATGGAACTTTATATTTTATCAATTTATTTGACATATAAGTGCAATACTATGTTAAAAAACAAGTAAGACGGGTTGAACTCGTGCGATTTAGCGTTGCGGAGTAATAGAGAGTGATGGTTACTAAAGTTTCTACTGCACTTTATTTTATTTTGGATGTTATAATGATTATAGTTTTGTTTTCAGTTTGTATTTATTCCTGATCATGCAAATAATTATTTAATTATTTATACCTTATTTTTTTATTATATTTTTAATTTCCCCGACAGTTGAGCAATAGCATCTGTGTCATGGCTGTTGAAGACTTGTGTATTTTTCAAACGACTAACTCATTTTACCTACTAATAGTTATTTACAGCACAGTAGGCCTTTTCTCAACATTGTAAAAATTTTGGTCATCATTGAACTCTAGAAATCATATTATGTACTAGTTATAATTTGATTTGAATTCAATAATATTATCCAATAATTTTCAGACTTGCAATGGAGAAATGAACCCCTAGACATGGATGCTCTGGATTTCGAACCCTATGATGAGGAGGGTGTGTATTATGTATTTAATATGCTATTTGTGTTGTGGCCTAAATATTAATTTTTATTAATTTCTTAGGCTTGAGATGTATTGAAATAGTTTTGTGTTTATTTCTGAAACATCTGAAAGTCATGTAAATAATTTCTGTATTGCTATGCTCAAAAGATATATATTTATTCATCTCGTGATTAAAAATTCTCTGAGCGGGCAAGTCAGCTGCTACGAGGATATTGTATTTGGGTGCATTGTTTTTGCTGTCATTAATTTTTAGATAAATCAGCAATATTTTGATTATATGTAGTAAAGTTAATTAAAATTAATTAGTTAATTTTAATGCTATTGTTCATAAAATGAGTAAATTAAACAGAACTTAGGTAAAGAAATCACATGCAAAATATATTCTATATTTGAAAATTGAAAGTTTGACTGAACAGCTGAACGACTCGCTTTGCCCTCTCATGTTATTGTTAAGTGACAGTAATTTAGCAAGTTAGTAGTAACTTAACTGAAATTCAATTTTCTTTGTTATTTTTACTATGACCCTATTACATTTTTACATTTTCTTTAAGGAAATTAAACTTTGCAGCTTTTTGGTCTTTAGTTTCTTTTTTGTAACTCTCATGGTTTTTGAGTTATAGAGCTTTGAAGAACTGAAATAGACGCCACTTTGAAATGGTTCAAAGTATAAATTTGATACCTGGCACAAGCATAGATCCGATCAGTACTCATACACATTCTAAGTTCGAAACTGGTTCCTCAAGTGGTTCCAAAGTTATTGCAAGTTAAGTAATAAACACATACTCACCGATAGACGGAAAACCAAGTGAGATAGGCCAATTGTTTTCAGGACATTTTTTATTTGTTTTGACCTCAACAATAATCCAAGGTTTTTCGGTTTATTTCAGATATAGCCTGTATTCTATAAATCGACATGTATGTATAAATCGACATAAATATATATTTTTTAAATAAAAAAAATGAAAACATGGTGGCTTTAGTTACCTCTGGAAAAGGAGTAACGAAAGCTATCCATTAAAAACATTGTTTTGGTTTTCTGCTTTTTCCTACTTCTCAACCAGAACTGAGCAAATCGTGTACTGACATAAAACACAAAGTCCAGGAAATTATCGTGGGAAACGAGCTGAACATCAATGCATTAAAAATAGGGCTGGGTCAATTCGAAAAATCGATTCTAGATTCTCAGGGTTGGAATTGGAATCGAAAATGATCGCCGAAATTCGATTCCGATTCTTCGATTCCAACCATTTGTTGTTCGCCTTCCTCGTCACGATGTTGTAATAAAATACAATCACCATTGTTTTGATGAAACTCTGATCAGGAAACCAGTCGTCGCACTCCCGACTTAAAATTATCATTCACTTTCAGTTTATTGTCTTAGCCGCGTAAATAAAAACCAATATTTAATTTCCAAGCAATCGGATATACGGCTCCGAAACAAAAGTAACAAGTACCCAGTAAAATTTAATAAATATAACAATATACCAATAACATATTTTGACAAATACACCTAATTAGCACATTCTATTATAGTCATTTATTTTATTGTGCTGAGAGACTGCAGATCCTTGCTTTCTGAGCCTCTACAACAGCTTTTTAATGAGTCAATCAGTAATGGTGTCTTTCCTGATGCATTGAAGAGCAGCTACATCATTCCTGTACACAAGTCGGGTTCTACCTCTGATATCCAAAACTATAGGCCTATAGCTATTCAATCAACCATATCCAAAGTGTATGAGAAACTCATACTGTCAAGAGTATTTCCGCTGCTAAAAAGTTCGCTTTCCCCATATCAACATGGTTTTATGCCTGGAAGATCAACCTTATCAAATTTGGCCATTTTACAGTCTAATATTATCTCAGCGTTTAAGAAGAGGGAGAAAGTTGACGTACTTTACTTGGACTTCTCAAAAGCTTTTAACCGTGTCTGTCACTCTTTGCTGTTGAAAAAGTTAGATGTGTGTGGCATTCATGTTCAGCTCCTGCTTTGGTTCAAAAGCTACCTGCAAGGAAATAGTCAAGTATGGATCTGAAACTTCTAGTCTTCACTGCTTCTTCGGGTGTACCTCAAGGCTCTCACCTTGGCCCTATTGTATTCAATGTCTTTGTGAATGACCTAACAAGTTCATTAAATTCCCACCACACCTTCTATTTAATACTTAAATAATTAAATAAGTTCTTGTAATTAACCATTTAATCAACTAATTTACACATTGTAAACAAACACATAATGACAATGCAAATAACCATATGATTTGTTAAATATTAAATAATGAAGTAAAAGAGCAACTGACATATCAATCCTCCCTCTTAAGTTTGCAAGGTCTGATATGGTTCATGTGCCTTTTGCAAGTGTGTCCATCATCCATTTTAACTGAATATAGCAGGAGTCCATGTTTCTTTACTACTTGTCCAAATGTCCACTTCTCTCCACGATTTAAGAAGCTTCTGACTTGCACTCTGTCTCCTTTTTGCAACTGGCGCTTTACTTTAATATCTGTTTGATTATCTTCTTTAAGTTCTTGGTTTGGAGGAGTCATCAAATTGAGATGTGTTCGTATGCTTCTGCCAAACATTAACTGATAAGCAGATTGACCGGTAGGATTAGGTGCATTTCTCCAAGTCATCAGAAGTTGTTGAATTTTAAAGGATAAATCCCCACCATCATTTTCCATTGCCAGGAGTTGTTTCTTCAATGTTTGGATGAATCGCTCCGCCTGACCGTTACTTGCAGGGTGGTACGGAGCTGTAAGTTTGTGAGTTATGCCCAGTGGTGTAGTGCTAAAAAAAGCTGTGCCGGAGCGGTGTGTGGCGTAGCGGTCCTTCCCAGGAAGGCCATTATTCTTTGGGGGGGGGTAATGGGTAGTCAAAGTTTGCAAGTTCCTCAGGAAGGTCATTGCTTGGTCAAACGCGAGGAATTGTGTACAATTATTTGATCTATTTAAAAAAGAATTACATAAACCGGTTTAATTTTGCTAAAGCAACTAGTGATGCTCCTGGGGTATCTGTTGTATTCATGCAAAGTATTGCAGTCGAAGGCAAACGGTCCCTTTTTAGTAAGGGTTCGCTTTCTTTTTCAACCCAAACTTGTGGTCAAGGAAGAAGAACATAATATTTGTAGATGAGTTTATTCACCACATAATACGGAGGAAAATCCTCAAATTTTATTTTGTAAAAAACACCGAAACTTCATCAAAATTAAAGGCCGTTCTGTAGGAAGAGGGTGTGTTGAAATAAATATCTTAGACGGAGATTAAAATGAATTTAAATAAATTTTAAATGGATTTAAATGGTTGAAGTCTGAAAACACAAATAATCACAACAATTCTTTATCGGCCTGAAGTTTGTTGTAAAAATAAATATATTTTTGAATTAAAAAAAAACTAGATACTATAGAAACGTTATGGTCATCAAGTAAGTCCTAGTGTCCGATTCTGGTGTTACGATGTTGTTAGGTTAGGGTTAATGTCAAACGCCTAAAATTGCCTCGATATTGCTTATTGATCATGAAATAATGTGAGCGACTCGATTACCTACCACTCTATAAAAAGGCAAAGTACAAGTATAAAAATCTTGTTTCGGCTGCACGAGCTGTGCCGGAGCACCGCTCCGGCTCTAAAAGCTGTGCCGCTCCGGCTCCACTACACCACTGGTTATGCCGCAGACTTGTAAAAATTTGTTAAATAGTGTAGAAGTAAAGTTGGGACCGTTGTCTGAGGCTAATGTCAATGAATAACCAAAGGTAGCAAATAGTTGTCTAAGTTTTTGAATGCACCAGTTGGAATTTGTCGTTTTAGTTGGTATTATTTCAACCCATTTGGTGTAGGCGTCAACTATTACAAAGAAAACTGGCCTTTGATTGGACCGGCAAAGTCAATATGGATACGTTGCCAGGGCTCTGATGGTTGTATCCAAGGGTGTACTTCAACTTTGGCAGGTAGATTTTGCTTCAAACAGCATGAACAGCAAATTTAGCAAGATCTTCAATGTGGTTGTCAATATTTCTCCAGTAGCAATAGCTTCTAGCAAGTCCTTTCATCTTCACAATTCCTAAATGGCCCACATGTAACTCTTTTAAAACTTCTACTTGCAATGTTTCAGGTATCACAACTCTTGAGCCTCGAAACACACACCCATTTTGCAGTGAATACTCATTGTTGTTTAGGCCAATAAGTTCTAAATCTTTTCCTTCTGTGAGAGCTTTCAAAATCTGTTCCAAGTGTTTGTCTTTTGCTGTTTCTTTAGCGATGGTTTCATGAGTAACTGGCATTGTCTCAATTTGATTAATAAGAAAAAGTTCATGTTCATCAATAAGATTTGTTGGTAAATTTTCAGTTGGAAATCGAGACATGTAGTCGGCATTGGCATGTGCACGAGTGTTTCTATACTCTATTGTATAGTCGAAACCGGACAGGAAGTGGGCATAGTTAAATATACGGGTGGCAGTCATAGTAGGTAAGGTCCTGTGAGGGTCAAATATTGAAACAAGAGGCTTGTGATCTGTAATAAGAACACATTTTCTCCCATAGCAGTATTGATAAAATTTATTTAATCCCCAGTAAATAGCCAAAGCTTCCTTGTCAATTTGACTATACTTTTTTTTACTAGCTGTTAAAGAACGAGAAGCAAATGAGATCGGTCGCTCTGAGCCATCCTTATAACGGTGAGATAAAACTCCTTCTATTCCTACAGGAGAAGCGTCTGTAGCCAATACGACGGTTAGGTTTGGGTTGAAATGAGCAAGTACTCGGTCACTGGCAATCTCAGTTTTTACTTTCTCAAAGCTGATGTCGCAATCTTTAGTCCAAATAAACTTACTTTCAGTTTTCAAAAGATTGTGAAGTGGATTCAAAATTGTGTTTAAGTTTGGAATAAACATTGGCATAAACAACGAAACATTTGATGGTTGTCTGCATTTTAGAATTGCATCCACTTTGTCTTTGTTCTTGTGTAACCTGTTTTGATCTATTGTGTGGCCAAGGTAATTTATGGATGTTTGAAAAAATTTGCACTTTTCTTTATTTAGTTCAATGTTATTTTTACTAATTACATCTAATACAGTTTCTAATCTTTGTAAAGTTTCAACATGAGTAGATCCTTGAATGATGATGTCGTCAAAAAAAACATTGAACGCCATCGATTCCCAAATGAATTTGGTCCATAAACCTTTGCCACAAAGTAGGAGCAATCTTAATCCTAAACATAAGGCGATTTACCTTGTACTGACCTTGATGTGTACTGATCGTTTGTAGAAGTGCGCTTTCTTTGTCCATAGCCATGTGCAGATACGTGTTACGAATGTCCAATGTGCAGAAGTATTTACCCCCGTTCATTGTGGCAAAGATATCTTCAATTCTTGGAATTGGGTACTTCAAGTCTTTTATTTGTTTGTTTAAAGTTGCTTTAAAATCGGCACATATTCTAACATTTCCATTGGGTTTGACAACTGGTACTATTGGTGTGCCCCAGTCACTTTGGTCAACTTTTGTTATAATGTCTAACTGTTCCAATCTATTCAGTTCCTCCTCTACTTTTGTCCTAAGGGCGAAGGGCACTTGACGAGATTTTATGAAAATAGGCTGTGCATTCTCTACTAATTGGATGTGAGCTTCTACTCCAGGAATCATGCCAATGGTAGGTTCGAACACCTTGTGATATTTTTCCATTAGTTTGTCTACATCTTTGGAATTGTTAGTAATGTTTAAGCTTTTCATGTCTGCCCAGTCAAGTTTGACTTCTCTTATCCATTCGCGTCCAAATATGGGGTCAACATCTTGCTTGATAATATACAGTTTACCAAGGAAATCTTGGTTTTTGAATTGTCCATGTACAAACACAAACCCCATAGTTTTGACAAGTTCTCCCGTATATGTACGTAGTTCAACTCTAGTTTTATGTAAAGGTTTGTCCAGTTGAAGTTTCAAATAATCACTGTAAGATAAAGTACTTAATGCAGCACCTGTGTCCAGTTCCATTGTAAGTTCTTTACCTTCAATGCTTACCTTCACATTGAATTTATCACTGGTTTTTGAAGTTATCAAATTTATTTCATATTGTTGTTGTTCTTCGATGAAAGCCTCTGCTTGGTGGACACCAACATTTTTCTTATAAATTAGTGGGCTAAGGCAAACTGTTGAAATGTGACCAACTTTCCCACATTTTCTACAAAATTCATCAACGAACCTGCAGACATTAGCTTTGTGTTTGTCATTCCCGCATCTGTAACATCTACCCTTTAGTGATTGAAATGTAACTGGCACACTGTCATGTGTAATGGACTTGTTCATTTTATTTTCATTATTATTAACATAATTAATTTTTTTCTTAGGAAAAACTAATTTTATTTACTTGAGCCTCATGATTAGTTGAAGACATCATAATGTTTTCAAATTTAGAAAGTTCCATTGTCATAGCCATGGCTGAAACTTGTTGAAAAGTTTTGGTCGGTTCAGTTCTTAACAATTTTGTTCGTATTTCACAGTCCCGTAATCCTCTCAAAAATTGTAATCTTAGCATTGTATCTACTGTAGACTTGAGAATTCACAAGCAGAAGAATTCACAAGGTGTGACAAGTTTCTTTAGTTCAATAGAAAAATCGGAGATAGTCTCACCAGCTCTGTGTTCTCTTGTAATGAAGTTGTGTTGCCTAGCCCATACACTAGGCTGTGGATCTAGGTACTGACATAACAATAAGACAAGTTCATCGTAACTTTTCTTGAGTGGATTTTCAGGCGCACAAATGTTATATAACTTCTGATGTAGAGATGGCGGTAGGGCGTTCAATAATGTTAAAGTTTTGGTAGATTCTCCAGATACATTTTTTAAAGTCATAAAAACTTCAAGTCTTTTAGTGAAATTATCAAAGGTCTCCTCTTCATTGAATGGCACAAAAGAAATGTGTGCTGTCGCATATTGGTTATCAGTGGTAACCTGTAAACATAATACTAGGATCTTCGTTTGAAGTCAATACAGTTGGTCTTAATTTTCTCATCAAAGTTTTAGTTTCATGTAATTATCTTCAACTTCTAGTCTGTAATTTATTTCTTCTTCAATGTCATTTTCATCTGTTAGCAGTTCAATGTTCTCCTGTATTGAAAGAAACTTGGTCCAATTTGTCTCTAAATGTAGTAGTCTATCTTCAATCTGATCTTGATCAATCTCATGTTTGATGATTTTATTTAAAGTTTAGTGAATTGTACTTTAATTGTACCTCTAAGCTTTTTGTAGTCACTCAGAGTTAACATTGTATTGATATTTTTCTCCTTCGTCGCCACTATTTAATACTTAAATAAGTTCTTGTAATTAACCATTTAATCAACTAATTTACACATTGTAAACAAACACATAATGACAATGCAAATAACCATATGATTTGTTAAATAATAAATAATGAAGTAAAAGAGCAACTGACATATCACCTTCTTTGCTGATGACGTCAAATTGTACAGCACAATCTCATCTATAGAAGACTGTGCTTCACTTCAAAATGATCTATTTCTGGTGGAATCTTGGTGTGATGATAATGGTATGAGGCTGAATACGAATAAATGTATGCCCATTACTTTCCACAAAATTGTGTCACCTGTAGTTTTTTGTTATCAGCTCAATGAGACTGAAATCAGGAGGGTGAACGAGGTCAATGACTTGGGTGTAATTTTGTCATCTCCCCTCAACCCTGCACCTCATATTGCTCGGGCTTGCGCTAAGGCCAATAGGAATCTTGGACTTATCTACAGGGTATCACGCTTCATTCGTCAGCCTGAAGCATTGAGAACTCTATATATATCATACGTTGGTCCTTATCTTGAGTATGCCTCCATAATTTGGTGCCCCCAGCAAAGATACCTTGTTGTGATGATTAACAGAATCCAGATTTGATTTCTCCGAATGGTGGGCGTATGTCTTAGTTACCGTTTTCTTGAAGTCCCCGTTGACTTGTTGGCCGCTCAACTACGCCTTCCTTCATTGGAGACCAGAAGAGACATACAAGATGTCACTTTCTCATTCAAGATCGTTAATGGTTTCATTGTCTGCCCTGCAATTCTGGAGCGTGTCGACTTCCGTATACCCTCTTGTACCAGATCTGTTGAGCTGTTCGCTAGACACCATCATGGCACTGGATATGATGGCCTAATGTCTCGGTATTCAGATGAAGGCTAATTTGCTCCCTCCCGAAGTTGATTTCTTCTTGTCCACTGCCTCAACTATCAGAAGAAGTCTCCTGAGGGCCAACACCAGTGTTTAGGATAACTTTTTTTTTATAAACTACCTTTTATAAATTACTCTTTATTATTTATCTATATAACTTTATGTGTTAACGTTAGCTGCATATTTATTTGTTACAACATTTTTTAATAGTTTATAGGTTATTGTTGTTGTTCCCATATATTTTATTTAATTTTGTAGTTTATTCTTGCATTGTTTTGATTAATAATTACTAAGTATCTGCTTTGTACTGTACACTATGTGCTTATTGTATTTTTAATTCTTATATTTATGTTCATTGTATTAAATACTTATATATTATATTTATATATATCAAATTCTTATGTTTATATATCCCTTCTTATATTTATATTCTTATATTTTTATTTGTATTCATATTTTTCTATTTCATTGTAAAAAGGATTTTCCGTCAAAATAAATAAATTTATTGTCATTTTGAAGTATGAAATTATAAAATATGATTTCATAAATAAATATTTAATACTTTTTCAGAAGTTGAGAGTAATCAAGAGGAGGATCATTACTTGCATCCCAGTCTGGCTCCCGCTCCATCTGCTGTTGAGTCTGTGAGTTGTTTAACCCATTGGCATACTTTGACAGAATATTTCTATTACGCTGCCATTGCGCCCAGGCATTCCTGGACGCAAGTGTTCCATCGATTGTTATTGATAGTGATTTTACGTTTTTTCCGATTAGATCGTGTAACAAGAGAGCAACTTTACCAGGATTCCGACAATGAGACTGATTGTGATATACCTTAACCCTTGAACTGGCAGTCGTCGTAAAAGCGACGATACAGGCCGCCGCTGTAGTAACAGTTGTCGGAAAAGCGACGATGTGCAAGGATCACGTAATTAATTAATTATAGTCGTTTAATCGGGTATTGATGGTGATAACTACATACCATTTTAACAACAAAGAGTTGTTCTTTCATTATACAGTGGAACGTGGATAATTCAAACTTCTGTAATTTGAAAACTTCTTTATTTCGAAGTTTTGACTTGGTCCCTAGAATTTTATATAAAAACAATGTTAAAATATCCTGGTTAATTCGAATAATTTTTTGGATAATTTGAATTTTTTGCAGCGTAAATCTATAAAGGAAACAAGTGATTGTGTGCGATTTTCCAGGAAACGAGTTCGGGCTTCCTGTACATAGACTATTTTTAGGTGATCAACCCCCCACCCCTGCCAACCCTTCTCACAGCACGTACACCTGCTGATGACTGGTCCCATGATACCCCTCCCCCTCAACAGTCCACTAGTGCTCATAAATCACAACATTGACATCTCTAGTCTGAGTCTGTCACTACACGGCACCGGCGCAGTTCAGTACCTTGTGTATCATTGATGGTTTGTTCCGATATTCAACATCTTTGTTCCGTGTTGGCATTTGTGACTTTGTCTGCGTTCATGTTAACACGTCGTGTATATGAACTGGTTCGGTTCATCAAAGCGAACCTACAAATCTCTGACGTTGCAAGAATAAAAAGCGGCAATCAAGGAGGTAGAGAAGGGATTTAAGAAAAAGTTTAAAATAGCTAAAGTTTTGGGATCCCTCCAAACACATTATCGACATTTATTAAAAATTAGGATTTTTAATAAATAATATCATTATTAACATAACTTTTTTCAATGTACAATGTTAAAATATGATGTTTGGCTGTTTATTTCAACCACTTGCAAAAACTTTTCTAATTCAAATTTTTGGACAATTCAAATTTTTTTCTGGTCCCTTGAGGTTCAAATTATTCAAGTTCTACTGTATAAAGTTTATTTTTTTCCTAAAACAACCAAACAGCTGTTAAATACGAAGTCATTTTACGATACCGGCCGTCGCTGTATTGGCAGTCGTCGGAAATGCGACGATGTGCAAGGATCATGTGATTTATTTACAGTCGGTACTATAACCGTTAAATTTTGTATTGGTGGTGATATTTGTATACCATTTTAAAGACAAAGAGTTGTTCTTTCAGATTATAAAGTTAATTTTTTCCTAAAACAGCCAAACAGCTGTTAAATACGAAGTTATTTTACGATACCGGCCGCCGCTGTATTGGCAGTCTTTGGAAATGTGACGATGTGCAAGGATCATGTGATTTATTTACAGTCGGTACTATAACCGTTTAATTTCGTATTGGTGGTGATATTTGTATACCATTTTAAAGACAAAGAGTTGTTCTTTCAGATTATAAAGTTAATTTTTTCCTAAAACAGCCAAACAGCTGTTAAATACGAAGTTATTTTACGATACCGGCCACCGCTGTATTGGCAGTCGTCGGAAATGCGACGATGTGCAAGGATCATGTGATTAATTTAATATAACCGTTTAATCTGGTATTGTTGGTGATATTTATATACCATTTTAAAGACAAAGAGTTGTTCTTTCAGAATATAAAGTTTATTTTTTCCCTAAAATAACCAAACAGCTGAAAAATACAAAGAGATATTACTCATTGTTTGGTTTACGTCGTCGTCTGCGTCCTACTGACGATTATACTTCTCAGTGATGTAAACATCGTCCCTTACGTTATGTTTTGTTATTTATTGGTGCTTTTGGATAAAAAAAATATTATTTAATATATTTAACTAGTTTTTTTGGTAAAGAATAATAATGTAGCTAAAAGTTTAACATATAGAAGTAATAGAGCTATGTACTGCTAGTGCTGATCTTAAAACTTAGTTTTTGCATTATTAAATCAGTGAGCTGCAATTTTTTATTGAGAGTGAAGCCATTGTTAAAGAAATATAAAATAAATAACAGGTTGAAAATCATAACCTCATCAAGGGAGGGAACCGCCATCTTGATTTACATTCTTCTTGTTCGCCCACAAAGAGAACTGCCATTAAGAACCTTTTTCTTCTTCTTCTTCTTCTGCCAACTTACCTTTTTTCTGCTATGGCTGACTGCAAAGTTTTGGATAATAATTGGTATTTACAAATCAAATCAATATATTCCTTTAATTGATAGTTTATGTTTTCTATAATCATATTTTCACTTAATGATTGATATTTTGCAATTTTTTCTAAATTTAATTTATTTTGAAACAATCTAATCATTTCATCACTTAATTCATATTTTTCTTAAATAATATCCCAATCTTCTTTAGTTGATTGAAATTGGTTTCTGATTATAAAAAGATCGAATGAATTGTATAGAACCATTTATTAAGAGGAAATTTTTGAAAAACAACTTTTCTTTGAGTTACATATGCAATGTTTTGCTTTAATCATATTTTTATTTTTCAATTTTATTATCTGAGTATCTTTTGAACTAGTTTTTTTCTTACATTTATGACAGTAAATTAACTTCATTCAGTTAGTAAAAATTATTCATCATATGCTTGTGATCTCGATTGTCCTTCTAAACGACTTAATTCATGTTTAACTCCAGTAAAAACTATTTGTAAATCATCTTAAAGTCTTTTTCCTAAATTTTCAGCATTTTTTTCAAGATTAGTTATTGATTCAACCAATTTATTTAAATCTTTTTTAGTTTTGTAATGATCAGTTCCAACTTTTATAATAGAATTCAAAACTTCATTTAATTCTGATTTTATAACAACATCATATTCATAAATTAATACTCGGTTTTACATTAAAAATTCTTCTAGAATCAACACTTCAATAATTTCTGGAAAGATTAATAGCATTAACCAAAGTATCAGTTTTTTTGATATGATTTTTAAATTCTTTATAAAGTTCAGTAATTAAGGAATTCATTTTTGAATCAATATAATTGGTTATTTCAATTGCATCTTTTTTCTGTCTTCCAAACAAATCAAACATATCTAAAGAATCCATATTTATTAAAGATTAATGTATTGATTACGTTATCAAATCTTATATTTTTATTCAATTCATTTAGTACAAAAACACACAAATGATCCGAACTTTATTGTCATTTAACATTGTATAAAAATACATGGACAAATGTCAAGAGAAGTGTACATAAAATGTACACATATATAATAATAAAAATGTCTAGCTTGGCAACACAAAATTCTTAACATTTTCAGAGCTAATTTCAAAATAGGCTACATCAATGAGATCATCTGTTTCAGTATAATACACATAAATAAACCACAAATATAACAATAAAAACAATATTATTAAAAAACAACAACATGGTAAAAAGATATTGATTAGTTAGTTAGGCCAACTTGGAAAACTGAGATTTCAAAATAATCATCAGCAGAGTATAAACATTTAGCTATTAAAATGGATTTAAGTGTGTTTTTAAATTGAGAGAGAGGCAATGGCTTTATATGTGAAGGTAGAGCATTGTAAAGTTTGATTGAAGAATAAAACCAGTTTTTTTGTGATATACTATAATGATAAAATAGAGTTTGGAGAGAATTTTTATTTCTTGTGTTATGACTAAGTATATCAGAGTTGACGGTAAATATTTCTAAATTAGTATGGACATGTAACAGCAATGACAAATCATACTGATGGGAACGTGAGAATGCCAAGTTTTATAAAAAGAGGTTTACAGTGGGTTCTTTGTGGTACATTACAAATTATTCTAACAGCTTTTTTTATAATCACTTACCAAATGCACGGCAATTGCCTTTCAGGTGTCAATTATGTATTCCTCACAGGAACCGGTTTCGGTCCATCACAGACCATCATCAGCCTACTAAACATAGGTATCACATGACACAAAAATCTTCACCGTTGGTGTTTGTCAAGATAAAATTGTTTATAAAATCTTTTACATAGATACGACATATTACAAATTACGAAAAACTAACAAACAAAGCAACATTTACGCAGGGATCCCCAAAAACTTTTTACTGATTCATTGCCCGAGCTGCTCACAGGAATGATTGTAGCGCTACTGACCTTGGCGAACAAGGAAAAGATTATTCAGATAGCAGAGTTCATAGGCCGATACGATGAATCAGCTGATGTTGTCCTACACTATATTATTTAATAGTTGAAACGTTATTTTTTCGGAGTACTCATCTTTTTTATTTATTATAACGTACTTGTCTTCTTTAAAATATTTATAAATAAAAAATTCCTCCCAAGCCTGAGCTTTGTATTTATTTTCGCAGCTTTTTAATATTTTAATTCATGAGTTAAAATTAACTTTATGGCTAGGGTTGGCTTTTAAATGCTGCGCTACCTTTGATGAAGGATTCTTTTGGTTGATTGCAGTGTGCTCTTTAAAACGTTCCTTTACCGATCTGTTTATATAGCCTATATATTTCTTATCACAGCCATTAGATGCATCACATTCTATTAAATAAATACCTTTTGTATCCCCTTTGACAATTCGATTATACTTTTTATCTAAACTTAAACATTTTTTAATTTTATATCCTGGTTTGATATTAAATTTTTCAAAAGCTTTGCCAATTTGTAACGAATTTTCATTTACATAGTCCATTGATACATACTTGATACTTGATACTTGATAAAATCTAGGGGAAAGATTGCACTGCGACCTGAGATCTATTGTGCCCCCCAGACTAGTCTCTAGTTCTTGCCTAGAGAACCCCCTCTAGTCCTAATACCTTAATAAAGTTTAGTATAACGAGGGGTTCTAACTTTGGAAAATCCTCCACCGCCACCTGGTGTGTTCCCAAGCTTCTGGCTCTCTTCTGACCAGCGGTCTGCACCCTGGAAAATGCGTCTCCAGGAGAAGGAGAGTGCGTTGAGCCTCATCCTCTGTATAGCCCCCCGCCGGGGTTTTTAGTGACATTGTCCCATAAGTACAGTCCCTAACCAAGGTCTTGTGCAATCTGGCCCCCTTTGAATAGAGGTAATTTGCCCACAAAACCTCCTGAAGCTGTCCCTTTTTGCTCGCCTTATCTCTCTGTTGTACAGAGTAAGGGCCTTGGAGTACCTTTGCCACCCTCCATCTGTTTTTGCCCTATTGAACAGCCTTCTAGTTTCCACCCTTAGTTCTGATAGTCGGTTGTTCCACCAGGGGACATCCCGACTGGCTGGTTCCTTTTTGACCCGACAGCAAGAGACATATGCGTCCATAATGGCTGTGTTCAGATTCTCCACAGCCTCTTCCACCTCAAAGTTGCTAGAAACCTGAGAGCTCAATTGGTCCATATTGCAGCCCAATATCGACCTATACCTCTCCCAGTCCGTATTTCTGGGGTTTCTGCCATGGGTAGTACCCGTGATCGTCCCCACCAGACTAAATTCTATAATCCTATGATCAGAAAGAGAGGGCTCATCAGACACCCTCCACCTTTCGATGTTACCCCCTCACACTGTTACTAGCCAGTGTGAGGTCTAGCAGCTCCCTTCTGTTCTTCGTTACGAAGGTAGGTTTACTCCCTACATTCATAATCTCTAGATTAGATCTTACAATAAATTCCAGAAGATTCTCACCTCTCCTGTTGATGTTGCTGCTGGCCCACACAGTGTGGTGCGCATTTGCGTCACATCCCAAGATCAGCGGCAGTCCCATCCTGTCGCAGTACTCTACCAGGCCCTGGACTTCTGGTAGAGGGCATTCCCTCTCAGCATCAAAATATCCAGAGGCCAGGATCACATCACGGTCGGTGCCCCCTATGCTTAGACAGGTTCTAATTGGCACTAGGTCCCGTGATAGGTACTCTGTGACACACATACACCTCGTATAATTCCTTACCAGAATGCAAGCCCTAGGTTTACCCTCCCTAGTGTCCCAAATTACCTTTGCGTCCTTGCTCTGGAGGCCCATAATCTTCTTTCTGAGGACCCAGGGTTCCTGGATCAGCACCACCATCTGTCCCTCCCGGGAAAATCTTCTCAAGACCAAGGCCGAGGCTCCCTTGGCATGATGAAGGTTTACCTGGGCTATCCTAAAGTTGAGGAGATCCCTTCCCAACTTTTTCTTGAGGGAGGGCATCCTCCTCGCCGTCTAGTATTGCCTGCTCCTCCTCTCCCTCCATACTCTCTGCCCTCTTGGGGGTTGCTATATTGAGGCTAGAGAGGTCCAGGTCATTGCCCTGTACATCGCTTCCCTCAGCTCCCCCTGGCTGGTTGGTCTCCTCCTGGTTGGAGTCTCCCGACTTCTCGCCTGCCTCCTTCTCCGTGGGCTTGCGCGCATGCACAGGGATCCTCCCAAATCGGTAGAAAATTTGGAATTCCTCCTTCTTGATTTGCTCCCATGCCTGGTCATCAATCCCAATGTGCAGGAGCTTTCCCTGTCCCTCCTCTTTACTCCTCAGAACCTGCCACGTCTGGGTACCAAGCCCCTCGTTCTGGCTTTCAACCAGGGACAGGATGAACTTGTCGTCCTCGCCTTTGCTTCTTGGGAAGAAGATCGTGACGTTATGAGGCTTGGGTATATCATCCCCAAGGCACGCCATCAGCTCTACCCCCTTCCACTTCTGCAGCTGGGTGGCCTTACTCCTCAACCAGTCAGCAGTTTCTTGGTTGATGCACTCCACCAGCATATACCCAGGCCTGAAGTGCACGCCCGCAAACTTAACCTTGCACAAGGTACCTCTCGCTATCTCTCTGATGATAGCGTCCTCTAGCTGTGAAAGCTCCTCCTTCCCCAGCCTCAATTTAGGGTACTCCTTTGGGAATACAGCAACTTTGACGAGTTTAGTGGTTTCTGCATATGTGGTTGCTTGCCCACGTGCAGGTGCGTAGGGTGAACCCTACGTACGTAGGGAGGTACCCACTCTCCTCCTCTTAGCATCGTACTCCCTCTGGGGTGGGGTGATCTCCTGCGTACCCTTTTTCCCCTGACTGGGCGCAGGTTCGTTCTGCCCTGCTGCCTTCCTTTCTTCTACCCTCTTCTTGGCCTCGTCAGGTTCCATGCCCTGCTCCAGGAGTCGAAAGTATCTGCGGGTTCCTGCCCCACTCAGTCCCTGTCTACGAGGGTCGTCCTTACCCCCTGGTTCCCCCAGTTTTGGGTATCTAGCCAACGGTCGATACCTTTGAACCCAAAAAATCAACTTTTTTCAATAACTGCTATTTTATCGCCAATCATGAATGATTTTTTTATGTTCATCCCAATACAAACCAAATTTATCATCATCACCTCTTGGTAAATATTTTTGTGCAACTGGACCAATGATTTTATTAACTGTTCGAGGTGAAACAATATATGGATCTATAAATGTTAATTATTCTTCAACGATTCTTTCTCTAATCGGTTTGAATGGAGTACTTGATGGTAAAAATTGATGATCTGATTCTGCTTCTGATTCAGGTATGATATTTGCAAATTTATTAACAACAGAAAAAAATCCATTTTTTCCAAATTGTTGTTTTCATTCAATACTTCACCAATTTCCTTTTCAACTTTACCAATTGCTGATTTTATTGGTTCATATGCTTTTTGTTTATTTTTCCCACAATTTTCATCTATTTTTATTTGATTTTTAAATTCTTTTATTAATATTTTTTCAATTTCATCAATTTTTTAGCTTTATCAACAGATATTTCATCGATTTATCACAAAGAAAAAAATTTACACTCATATCTGAACCTATAAAGTTATCATAAATCTTTTTCATATAATGATAATTTTGTTTAAAAATACACAACATATTTAAATTATTTCGAGATAGTTGAATATCTACTTTTGAATAACATTGTGAAAGATAAATACATGAAATATTTTCATGTCTTCCCATTACAAAATATTCTTTAATTTTATCTTGATTCTCTAAAATACAATCGTCAAAGCCCATTAATCAGTTTGGTTTGCAATCATTTAATGAAATTATATCTTCTCATGATCCATAAAAGTATGAAATTTGTCTTTTAATTTCTTTTTCAATATTTTAAATCTTTCTTGTAATTTTTAATATGATGGTTGTTCAAATGATTTACTAAAAACATATAAATCTGAGTAAGGAATTAGTCTTTTGTAAATAAAATTTTATAATAATGTTGCTTGGTCAGAACCACTTGATCCTATAATTAATAACCGTATTGGTTGATTTTAATAGCCATAGGTCACAAAACTAGATAGCAGTAGGTCATTGTTGCTCAACGGAGGGAAGTACAAAACCCATAAAAAACCCCTTTGGATAGAGTGATGCGCCTGGATGTTGAAATAAACCCACAAATTATCCGTTACACGTGTATGTAGCAAATATTGTAAAAATCGTAATATGACATTGTAACACTAAACACAAAACTTAACAAAAAAAACGAGGTAACAATAAACTGTCATGCCCGATGAGCTGACATGAACAAGTACACACAACCCAAAATATAGGCCAGTGTTTATGAGGAAAGAACTTTTACAAACTATACATAAAGGAATTTTACTGTCAAAGATCTTTGCTGTAGTTGAATGAAAAAATACAGACACTCTCTCCAACAGAGCTAAAAATAAATTTAAAAAATATATAAAATTATATGTGGCAAATTTTATAAAAATCGTAATACGACACTGTAACACTAAACACAAAACTTTTGACAAAAAAATCGAGGTAACAATAAACTGTCATGCCTTTGAGCTGACATGATTTACATATTATTAAATGATTATTCAAGTGTTCATTTTTATAGAAGTGAGTTAAGCACCTTCTGCAAATGTACATTTTTGTTTATGTTTAGAAATTTGAGAATACACCAATTTACTTAAATCAGTTATCAATACAAAATTGTGAATTATTATAATTTTTAATATACAATAGATCAATATCTAATTTTGCATCATACTTTTCTGAAATTTATAATGGAACAACCTTATTACCATCATCAATATACACATTAATAGACATTGAAGGATGGTTATATTTAGAATCATATGATCTTTTTTCAAATATTTTGATATCTTTCAATGTCATTGGATAATCAAAACCTTTAAAAATTTCGTCATCGATATATTTTTGGTATTGATTTGGTCTTTCAGCATTTTTATTTGGTTTATCAATAGCAAATCTAATGGCATATATAAAAGAATATTTATCTTTATTTTTAAATTTTATGCAACACTTTATTTTTAATTTCATCAGGTAATTCAACATATGAGCCCACATTTAATGAATTATGTTTACTTAGTTTCAAATTTAATTCAACACATCTTTTAATTACCACCCTGAGCCTTTAGATGGTTGGTTCAAATTTTCTTAATACTAGCTTTTTAAATTGACCATCAATAAAATCATCAACATTTAATACATCAGTACTTCTTAACACAAAATACATTTGTGCAGTTTAATTTTCACCATTAACCAATTTTCTTTCATACTCACAAGCTATTTCACCTGTAATATTTCTAATTCTTGTTTATCAATTAATTTTTTGATATCTTCTCTTTGTGATTCTATATAGTCAGATATGTCTAAATCATCATTTGCATTTGTTAAATTATACTCTTAAAAGTAACATTTTTAATGATGATGTTTCTTGAATATTTATAATATTTTCTTTAGGGATTGTTTTATTTTTGAAGTAATC